>CM064904.1:16783796-19183796 GCA_030347415.2 Decapterus maruadsi | reverse complement strand
GACATGTTGCTCTGGGTGGTACGTCAGGGTTGATTGTAAATCAGGAAAATTGTAAACAGGAACTGCTCACAGCTAATTTGGCAGCCAGTTGTCTCAATTCTGTCTTAGGGGAGTGGCACGGTGTGTCATACTTACTGAAAACCCTCGGATCAACTGGTTTCCTAGTTTGGTGGTGCAGTTTAGCCTCTCTGTGGGTCATGATGTCACTGTGTGAAGTTCTGCAGAGACTTCACTTCTCTCTTCTGAGAACTACTAGTGTCACCAAACAGTTCAGTTGAAATTGAGAACAAGTTACACAACGTCTCATTTCACTCAAAATTGCTTATGATGATTTACGATGCACTGTCATTCCATGGAAAATGTCACAACACTGTGCATTGTGGGTTTGTTTCTAAAGAATCTATAGTATTACACAGCACACACTTACAGGAAGTCTGTGACTGTCGGATTCTGACTCAGAGTGGGACAGTCCTGAACCTGGACGGACGGATGGATGGATGGATGGATGGAAGGACGGATGGATGGATGGACGGACGGATGGATGGATGGATGGATGAATGGATGGAGAGACGGATGGATGGACAGATGGAAGGAAGGATGGATGGATGGACGGAGGGATGGATGGACGGACGGAGGGATGGACAGACGGATGGACAGACGGATGGATGGATGGATGGATGGACGGAGGGATGGATGGACAGACGGACAGATGGATGGACAGATGGAAGGATGGATGGATGGATGGACGGACGGATGGATGAACGGATGGAGGGATGGATGGATGGACAGACGGACAGATGGATGGACAGATGGAAGGATGGATGGATGGATGGATGGATGGATGGACGGACGGATGGATGAACGGATGGAGGGATGGATGGATGGACAGACGGATGGATGGATGGACGGATGGATGGAGGGACGGATGGATGGATGGATGGACAGACAGATGGATAGATGGAGGGATGGACGGATGGATGGATGGATGAATATACTAAATTTTATATAAATTCATTTGGTACTGTAACTGGTAAACCATGAATTCCAACCGTTACGGCCATACTACGGGAAAAGTCTGATTATCACCTACGTAAATCCGTGACATACGTCCACTGTGGTGATCCATGCATCCAAAGATTGTTGAGATATATCAACCTAAACCAAAGCAGGCTGACTTACAGACAGACCAATACTGCCATGAGGCAACACTACTTTGTTGTATTTTAAGAACAAATCACACAGCAGTGACGACACTGCTGCTCTTTTTAAAAGTCTGGAGTTTTAGTCTGTTTGGGAACAATAGCACACACACCCTCGTTAGCTCCTTGGCTACTTATCAGTCACGCCATGTCCCTCCTTGATTCGTCACATTCCGATCACGTGACCCAGAGACTCAAAATTAATGTTGTCCAAAACCATGACTTCCTTCATACTCGTGTTAACGTTCAGTGACGGGTCCACCTCATTGTCATTAATTGTTTGTTGTATTTTCTGCAATTAAGCAATCAACTGCAGCGTAAACAATCAGCTTCCTGTCGACATCGGCACATGAAAGACTTCTCTGTATGTAAAAGGTCACTTGATGTGTTACAGAGAACAGACAGAGAAGATTTCTGATACAGAGCTGAGACGCTTGATGTAGCTTCGGTCTCTTGTTCGTCACTGTAAGAGCACACTTCAGATTTCTGTGACACAATAACAACGACACGGCAACAATGACTATGCTAAAAATGGACACATGAGAAATTCTGAAGAAGACACAAGCAGAGAATAATAAGACGGTAATCACTTAGTTTATGTCCAATTACTGATGATTACTGCGGACGACAGAATAAGCTGATTCCAATGAAAGATAGTAGAGAAAGCGGAGGAGGAGGAGGAGGAAGAGGAGAAGACAGATTGCTAATGACGGCAACGGCCGAGTTCACTACTCAGTCTCGCCAGGCTCATAAATTGAATTCAGAGCTTTAATGTCTGAAGACTTATATTCCTTGACCCTACGGCTTTCAATGAATTAACCGTCCACTGTGGCCGTCCACTGTGTGCATGCAAAAATGCAGAGAAAAGACAAATTCCCAAATCTGAGATGTGAGAAACTGCAGGAAAAAACATCCCAGTCCCCAAAGGAATGTTAAGGAATCTAAATCAGTTTATGTTCGACTAACCTTTCACCCACGTCTCCATCTTTGTGGCAGAGAAAAGTTACAAAGACTAAGACATTAAATACATTCCCAAGCAAGAGGAACATGTAGTGTAGTCTAAGTTCTGGCAGAGAGACAAGCCAGATGCACAGACAGCATCAGATGTATTAAGGAATATATGAGCTCCATAATTTCCTGTGGTTGTTCTCACATCTGACAAACACACATCTCATCATGTGTGATCTCCATGAAGCTTCACAAGCTCTGCGTGGCAGATATTTGTCTCCCACATGCCGCTTCACTTCAATCACATTCACCACAAACAAAAAGAAAGAGAGAGAAGACAACAGTTGCATATCTAGATTTTTTTTTTGTTGCTTCCAACTTCTCTGATTAAGCTTTAGCAGACTTCAGGGGTTTGGACAAATCACCAGATGAATCAGGCAAGTTGAAGACATCGTCTTATGACAGGAAAGGTCCAATAGGCTTGTTTTTATAACAGTATTCTGATATATTTTTGTATCCATTGACTAATTAAAACAAGAATAATTACAGGAGGTTTCTTCCCGTTAGAAGGGAGTTTTCCCTCTCCGCTGCTGCCAAGTGCTCATTGTAGGGACTGTTTGGCTTTCTCTCTGTAATATCATTAAGTCTTCTTGACCTCACCCTGAAGAGCCCCTTGAGATAATGTATGTTATGATTTGATGTTATAGATATATAGAAGACTGGACTGAATTGAATTAGACCATAATGAAACTGTCCATTGGTTGCAGCTCTATTTGATTAGTCACTTATCGAGTAAGAATATCAAACAATTGCTGGTTCCAGCTTTTCAAAATAAGATAATTTCCTGTTTTGTCCTGTTTGATATCACCAGAAATAATACACACAAGCTTGATATACTTGGGAAAATGTCAAAAATATGTGCTTAAATAGCCTTTACAAACGCTTAAAGCAAAAAGGTCTCACCCTCGAATGTCTTGGTTTGTTTGATCAATAATCCAAAACCAGAGAAAAGCAACACTCTCTTGCTCAATGGGCCGAATATTTGCAAATTACTTGGCTGCTATTCAGCTATATTGGTCTTTCAGTTCTGTTTTGGTTCATCGTCATGAGCTCACGCTTTATCTTAACGTTTAACGCTTATCGACTAAATGATTGATAAGTTCGCTAAATTACAAAACCAATCATTAGTTACAGCCGCGGCCTGGAGTGAAGGTGTTGACGTCCCTTAGTGAGCTCGGTCACTCTGGTCCGACACATGCTGATTGAAGCCAGATGCCCCCTCTCTCTCTCCTCTGCGCTAACCAAACTCAAACCACCTGTAGCCCCATCTCCGTTAGGAATTTACGGAGATTAAATGCTGCCACTACAATAACCACATGTGGGCCTCCGAGGCAGGCAAAGGTAGCTCCGATAGCACAACACGGGATCTCCCAGCATGGTCTTCCACCCCTGTGTAACCCAGATGAGGTCATGGTCCTCTAGCCCTGCTGACAGTCCTGGACTTAGCACTCAGGAGGGTGTGGAGGTATGGACGATGGTAAGGTGCTATGAGAAAGCTGAACTGGTTTGCTTGAAGTTGCACAGACAGAAAGAAGATCATACAGTTTGATGACACGCATCAAGACCTGAGGCAGAGCATGATGTCTATATGATGGTCTGCTTTGTGAGCGCCTTCTGATCCCTTTACATGCACACACACAGACAGACACACACATTTATCTCCATCTCTAACTCAATTCTCTAATGACCATCACAAGCCAGTATCACATGTAAGCGTAGGAATCTGAGAATTAAAGAGAGACATGCACTGTTTACTTTGCTCTCCTCCTCCTCCTCCTCCTCCTCCTTCTTCTTCTTCTCCTTCTCCCTCCTCCAAACTCAGAGGAGTGGTTTCTCTCCACTTTGCCGGTACTTTCCCTCATGTTTGAACTACTTGGACATGACCTAGAAGTTAATTCACTACTGCTGCTCCGGAGCAAAACCTGAGATCACATCCCATCACCGGAGGGACTCCCCAAGTACCAACACACACATGATCCATTACTAACACAGAGCCCGCTGCCTCTCAGAGCTGCTGCTAAGTCAATATTAATTTCACTTTTCACCTTATATAAACCAAAATCTAATCACTAACGATGATTAGTGGAACATTCATCCACATATAACATAATTTCACATGACATACTCTGCAGAAACATGGTGAAAAAAATACATGACACTGCACAAGCAAAGCAATTTACTTTTTCCAAGATGTCCTGACACGCGCATGTAAACACAGGCGTGGGCAGCGTTCAATTAAGGCGCAATATTTGACTGACTGTAATGTCTCTTATTATATGAGGCAATGCCACGCTGCTGCACGTAGGGACAATTAAGTCCCACTCTGCGGTTTCCGTCAGTCAGAAGAAATAACATCTGGGTAATCTGGACGGAAAGTATTTAGGGGCAGTTAACGAGGACACACTGGTGCCACTACCTTAGTTTAATGGGCGCGCAGGGGCGACACATGCTTTTAGCCGTTTTTTTTTTTTTTCTTGGTCGTTCAATTATGCAGCGCGCGATGATCTCAGCTGCTGGACGGCGTTTACGCAGAGATGCACTGGAGACCTTGAGAGGGAAAAGGGCGCTCTCTGCGTCTGTCACTCTGTCATTTCAATCAAAAATAAATACAACGCCACACACACGCCCAGTTTCCATCAAGTTAATAATATAACTCACCGACAAATGTCACTGCTGTCAAAGTGAAACGCTGACTGATCCCGAGCATCTTGACGTCGCTGAGAGGGGGCTCCCGGAGCTTCAGTTATTCCACAGCGCTGCTGTGTGATCAGGGAAACGCAGATCTTCAAAGATGAAATGAAATCGGCTAAAAAGCTGACAAGTGTCCACAAGTCATTTCCTCAGCTGCAGCATCGACAGTGTTCAGTCAACGGTCAACCCTCCTGCACCTCGGGATGACTTCTGTTCCATTGAGTGCGTTGAGCTGAGCGGGACTAGAGGAGGAGGGAGGTGAGTAGGAGGAGGAGGAGGAGGAAGCAGAAGGCGGGTGGGACAGTTGTAAGTTCATATCTGCAGGATCATTAGGAGTTAAGAATTAGAACTGTAAAACAGTGCACAACAAACATTAATCTCGTAGGACAAGAAAATATGTCTTGAGTCAGGTTATGCATTTTCTAATTCCAAATCTTCTCATTTGAACACAGAATTCAGTTTTGAGCAGCTTTTTGTTAGTTATAAAATATCATCATAATTGCATCAGAGCTGTGATTGCATCATGGAGAATTACAAATCTGGCCTGTTTTATCAGAGGCTCAGTGTGTGAGAGTGGCAACCTGGTATTTTTCACAAGAAAAACACATTAAACTGAACTTTGATCAAATTCAGACTATGACTAAAAAGTGGAGCAGATTAGAGGCTAACGTCAACATTGTTGTTTTTTTCTTACACTCCCTGATAAAACAAGAAAAAAAGCGATCTCAGACCACATTTGGCACCGAGTCTCACTTCCCAGGGGTCCACATTTGCCAACAGTGTTGAAAGTTATATGGCCACAACAGCATGAAGAGGTCTGAAGTCAGTGTTTCTGGCTGAATTATGTCAAAACGTTGTGCTGATCTGCAGCAAATGACAAGTCTTAAACTGTTGTGCAAATGATGCATATTGTAAACACCCACTCATATCTCACAGTGTGGCGTCTTACAATGGTTTCAGTGATAAATGCATCAGTGTAGGGACCAGCCTCAACAAGCTTATAGAGTACTGCAATATCTTGTTCGGTGATTTAATCTGATACCAAATTGTGTTTTCACTGAACAGCCACATATTACCACATCATCCAGGAGTTCACAGTGAAGTGTGAGTGCGTGGTTCAGTTTACTTTCACACTAGAAAGAAAAAATAGTTGAGCTGTTTGTGTGTGACAAAAAAAACTCCTGATTCAGCTCCTGGTGATTGATGGTGTTACAAAAGGTGCAGGTTAGAAAAGGTCTCAATTTAAAATGTGATGAAGAATCAAGTTTGACAGCTGAGGAGAACTCACTAAAAAAATCACTCTTCGATTATTATGGGATTGTAATAGGAAGGGCTGTGGTCAGTATTCATTCAGGCATTCATACAAGCGACTATTCAAGTGCAGTGTTACCGTGCAGGAGCCAAAACGATTATCTGCCTTAACAATGATAACTCTGGGCAATGCTCTTTCAGCTCTGTCCATAATCCTGAAACGCAGCCAGGCTGCTTGAAATCTGTCCAACATCTCCAGACGTAAATGTGCCCATTTTACTTCATCATCATCATCATCATCATCATCTTGAAATAGTTCATAAGTAGAACATGCAGATCCTCGGGTGGCAGACTCCAGTCATATCAAACTACTGGGGAGCAAACAGCTGCTAACAGCCTCATTCAGGTAATTACAAGCAGGAAACTGCATTGTGACGCCCTAGGAACCGTCGGTGTTTACCTTGCACATTCCCACTGATACCTTCATAATAACTGGTAATCAATAGCCGACCATTTAGGACTTAGCAGCAATGACCTGCTACTGCAGCTCCGGTTGCAGAAAATGTGCAGAGCCAGAAAAACTCTTCCACAGGTGCTGGATGTAGCAGGTGATGTTTCTTTCTACATTGCCTCGCTTCTTTATTGTCCTTTGTCTCTGGCGTATTGCTTCTATTGTTACAGTCCAGTTGTTGTTGCCTGTGACCAACGGCTGCTTCTGTTTTCTGAATGTGTTGTCCTGGACCGTATCCAATGGCTTTTTCTTGAGGTCACCAACTTTACTGTGAAGATCATTCAGTGGTTTTGAAGTTGTATAGTATGCAAAGTGAATAAAACCTCTCTGAAATAAATTAAATCAAATAAAAAATCAATTTTCACTTGCTCTATATCTCGCCGTTTCCATCCCTCTGATGTGCATTGACAACATATAATCACAACCACTCATCACTAAACTGTTTTGTGTCGTGCCATAAAGGCCAAACTCATGCGCACCTGCACGTCTGTCTCCATTTCTTCATTCACTGTGCAGCAGTCACTGTTAGTCTTCTCCATGTCTATGTGTAAATATTATGGACCTCTCTATATACAAACATGAAGATCATGCCGTCAGCTGACATGCAGACTGAGGTATTTACCATGCATACAGTATCCTGTTGCAGCCTACGTATGTATGATCGTGCATTGAGTTTACGGCAAAGAAAATAACATGGGGTTACACAACCTATGCAAACACAACACATGCATGACTTAAGATTTACACAAAGAGATGCATCTGCACCAGACAGGATCTGAGGAACTCCCAGTGAATGCAACAGTTTACAGGAGTCCTTCCTGTCTTCAGCCCTGCAGATATCTCTGGCTGAGACTCAGGAAGACTCTGATTAGTTTCCATGCATTTCCTCACCGCACCATACCCTTCCCCACCCAGCCCCCCCCCCCCCCCTTTCCTCATCCTCTCACACATCTTAGCCCACTCATACGTGTTTTTCTCATGGTCGCAGTCCAAATAGAGTGGTAGTAAGAGCTCTTAGTGTTTTTATTTTGACCTTTACGCAGCTCCCTCCCCTTCCTGTGCCCCCTTGCCTTTCTTCTTAACGTACCATATTCCTCTATTAGCTATGGAAGTCTATTCTAATGCATTTTTCTTCCCCCCCACCCCTGTAACTGTCTGTATACATGGAGACAGGAAGAGAGCATTAGGAGTGTACAAGATACAAGCCTCTTAGGGTCCCTAATGAATCACAGGCGTCTTCATTCAATTTTGCAAATACTTTCTTTGAATAAAATACTCTAAAAACATTTTTCTTCAATCAGTGCAGCTTGTCTGAGCTGCTATTTGCGGTGTGAGGCTCCACTGAGGTAATGAAGACAAAATGTAGCTAGATCCCGAGGATGGTAAATCCCTTTAAGTGAAGGAAATTAGCTCAGTTCATATACAGTCTGACAGACAACATTCATTTGCAGACTGACTCAATCACTGGGTTATGCTGAAACTACGCGGAGGAGCCTCTTCCCCCCATAACAACCTTTCCCCTCCAGTGAAAGCTATTTACATCGAGCATCTAAGGAATCTCTAATGTATACAAGAGGACAGTGCTCGTGTGTAAAGGTAGATGACAGCTCACAGTAAACATATACTATGTATGGTATTCCCTTGTGTACTGTTTTGATACCCAGAAGACTGTAACTATATTTAAATACAACACATCACTAATGAACCTTGAAGCAATTTATTTCCATAAAGTTGTGCGACTCTCAAGAGACAGACAGAAGCCGTAATGATCAATATTATATTATCAATGGATCAAACAGCTTAAGGTAATGTGAGGAGTTTCCCAACAGAGCATTAGCTTCTTCCAGGTCACTGTTTTAGCTTTAAGGGTGTACAAATAGGAAACTGTTTGCTATTGTTTGCCACAAAGACTTGATGATGATGATGATGTTGTTTATATTGTGTTTTCAGCTTATTATACCGCCCCCAAGTGGCAAAAAAAATCTACTAATGCAAATTAAAAGAGAGAGAAAACATAAAGGAGCAGAGGTCAAAATAATCCATCTTCAAACTAGTTGAAGATATAAAGCTTTTTTTTCCAGTGTGAATCCCACATTCCCCATAATGCAACCAAATAAACCTGTAATTAAATGCTTCCTGTGCAGATGCGTATTTCCCATATTCTGAGCATCAGCTTTCAAATTTGCACTTCCAGGTTTGCCTCCCATGAGTATAGTAAACTCACCATTGTAAATAAAATTGGCGGAATGCCCCTTTAAGTTACCTTCAACAGCCAAATGAATGGTGTTTAGCCGAGTTCATGCACTGTCCTGGCAGTTGTTGTTGTTTTTTTGTTTTTTTAAATCAATCAATATGACCTGTTTTCAATCGACTGCACGATCTCTAATAGAATACTTGAAAGATTCATAGAAAAAGACACGTTGGTATTAACAAAACTACAATGGTAGAGCCACTTCTGCTTCTGTGTTTGCCTCTGCAGTACAGTAGTCCATTGCTATAAAAGGACATGTTTGGCTCTGATGGTTGTTTCTGTTTTTTAATCTAAAAAAAAACAGCGAAGGAAATGAATATCTGAGATAAGACGACTTTCTCGGTTACTTTTTCTCTTGGTTGGTAGCAGCAGTACCACAGTATGAGTCTTTTCTATAAGCATGACTGGGGATGAACTGAGCAGGAAAGTCCTGTGTCAGCTCAGAGTGAAAGAAAGCAGATCCGTCCTTACTGATTCCTCTTTGATGAGAACAGGTTTTGACTGTGTTTTGAACTCTAACATTAACCAGAGCGAATGGAGCAAATGGAGCAAATGGAAATCTCTGGAGTGTAACCCCCACATCTCTATTCTTGTTACTGCTTATTACCCCTTCTTTTATTTATTCTTTTATACTGGAAATGTGTCTATAATAAATGTTTGGACAGTCATCAACAAACAGGGAATTGCCCATGATAAAAAACAGATGGAAACCAGTGCGATAAGTGGATCGAGTCCTTGTTTCCTATTAGACGCTGCCTGGTCCAGTGACACAAGGCACATGGCTACACTCGCCTTCAAAAAGTTTTCAGACGAGACTAACTTGTAAAATTTCATTTTCCACTAATAGGCTTCACCCCTTTGGCATTTATATACCAATCTAAAGTTATTTTCTGATGTATGCATGGGAACATGTGATTATGCTTATCACACTATCTTCAAAGTAACCCCACAAACACCCCCTAGGCAGCTGAAAACAACAATCTGACACATGTGGGCAGCAATTAGAAGTGTCTTCAGTCTCCTCCCTCCTGGGGCTCTATCTCCCTGCAGCTTCACCTCTCTCTGTACAGATCCTACCACAGGGTCTCGACCCTTTGACTCTCACAACACCGAGTCAGTCGGCCACTGACCGCTGACTTTCAGTCAACCACAGACGCACTAAGCTGCTCCGCTCGTCATTACAGCAGTGAATCTTTTATCGCTGCCTATATAGTCATGCATGACGTTGAAATTCCACATATGCATTTAGCCCTCTTGGCATGTTAATCTAGTTAATATTACATTTTCACATGCAGCCCAGCCTTTCATACTTTTAAATGCCATGCACTAATTGAATATAATGCACTGCCAACGCCACCACTTTGGTCCAGACTGAAATGTCTCAACAACTGTTGGATGGATTAGCACAAAACATTGAGGAGACAGTCGTGGTATTAGGGTGGTGTATCCAAGTGAGTTTGTTGATGCCAAGCCCACTTTTGAATGAAATGGTTTCACAACTATTTGACAACCAGCTGGTCACATTTTTCACATATCCAGTTCAACATCTCAAGACCTTCAGGGTGAATTGGATTGGTACAGAAGTTGGTAATTGAGACATTATCCATCCTTAGAGAAGGAGTTGTACTGCCTTTCAACAAAATTCAGCAAACTGATGAATCCACAGTGACATCATCTGGTCAGGACATCCTGGAGATACAGTTCGAGCAGTCTACTCTTTGAAAGTACACAATTTAAAAGTCCAAGCCCCTTTCTTCAGACTTCTCTCCAAAGCCACGCCTCCAGTGCAAAGAAAAGCGCTATATCTGTTCACGAAGAGCTTTGTTGGCACCTTTTCTGCCATAATGTTGCTGCAACTGTCTTGTTGATTAAGCAAGCTAGCATAAGCTGGGATCCCTGTGTCGTCTTTTCCATATCGTAAAACATGGAAGAGCATGCGTGCAATTAATGTACAAAGAGGGGTATACGCTGTGGTACCAACTTTAAATGTGTTTAACATCAAAATGGTAGCATTGTCATTTATCATGCAGAAATTAAGATCTAGATCCAGGCTCACAAAAGCTGCTTGAATGACTGTGGATTGTTAGTCTTGTTTCTTCCTGTGTCCTCCAAAGGGTCCAAGCAGCATTGTTGTGGAAGTAGAGTCAAAAGTTAGAGGCCATTATGTTTTGGGGGATTTGCTGTGTATGACTACGACTGCCTAACAATGACAGGAATGTGATTTCGGTCAGAGTTTGTCCCCAGACCATGGTGTCAGTGTACAGGAAATTTGGTGGGCCTTCAGTCAGCGGAATTGATTGTTTAAAGAATGATGAGTGCCAAAGCGGGACTGCAGTCACTCCCTGCAGGCAATCCCCCCTTCAAGGAGTCATTGCATGAAGCTTTTGATGATGTAGGAGAACTGCTATAATCACTTTTTTCTTTCGTCCCAGTCGACAAACATGCTAACACATACGTCGGTGGGCTTGTTCGCATGCACAGTTGTTTCCAGCATGTGGCTTTACATTTCTGACATGCCACTCGGCCATTGTGATTGGAGGATATCATATTCAGCGCAGAGTGCAGTAATTTCTTGGTGTGACATCTGACATGACAGCATTGCAGACACGGGTGGAGACATAAGGGTTGGGGTGGAGGGGGGTCCACACTATAGGGACTGCCAGGGTTGACTCCTAATGTTAGGGTCACACTTTTACATGGGAAAACGATGAGCGTGTCCCAGTTTTTCCCAAATGTTCTAATTTGGGAACAGCCGACCTATGAACTCTCTAGTCACTGACATTTCAACAAGTAGACAGTGACGTTACAGCGGGTTGCTCAACCTAATGCATTGCAGAATTTGCTATGACTTACAGAATGGACACAGCTCTATCTACAATATGTTTCAGAGACCACACAGATCCTAATAATAATAAGTTGCCACATGACATTCACCTGCGTAGTTTTAGTTAAGGCTGATGACCGGTGGAGACGGGAGACTGCTTAGGCTGATGACTGGCTTCCTTTGGTTTGATCTGAAGAAGAAGGAAAGAAGAGAATAAGAAGCTATTGTAGCCAGGCGGGGCCCATCACAGAGCCGGAGACAGTGTGTCCTTGGGCTGGGCCATGTGCAAAATATTACCAAAAAAATGCAATTTCACCCAAAATCATCCTAGAGAAACATGCGGCATTTTCTGTTGTAGCAACCCAACAGTGACTTAGTTACGAGTTTGCTCATGTGGTTTCAGTGTCATAGTGATTATTTAAACTTTTAAGAAACTCATGTCTTTTATTGCTCTATATTTTGCCAACTCAGTCCTGCCTGTCCAATCATGAGCTTCTCAAAATAACAGGGAAGAGCTGATTACCAGGTTTCTGTCGTAGATGACAGGATGAACAATGTCAGTGAAATATTCATGACACACAAGCACATGCACACACGTCAGCAACACATAATTTTGTGACTGGGTAAAACATTTTTCTGGTCAAATGTGACACTTTATAAGAGTAAAAGAAGTAGCCAAGCTTGAAATGTGCAGCTTGAGCAGTTTGTTTTTGAATTCCTGTGTCATAATAGTGAAGAAGTTAATTTTTGACAGGTTTTGGTCAGTTTGACAGGTCTCCTGTCTGGATCCCGGGGCAGAGAAGGGCGCAGATGGGGGTCACATCTCCTCAGGTATATGCCACGGTACTCGGAGGGAATATCATGTGTGTGTGTTTGACCCTTCTCTATGCTACCTCCCCCTGTGAAACCAGAAGATGATTAAGATCATAAGGTCTCCGTGCCCCTCATCAAGTTCGCTTTGACTTGACTTTTTCGACCACAGATGCCGAATTTTGAGGTGAATATCGTTTGGCCTCTGACCACAACTGGTGAGCAGCACAAAAATCATCTGGTCAGGATTAATAGCTGGAACGCAGCCATTTTCAACACTTGAGACATTTTATGTTATTTTCAGTTTTTCAGACTCAGTTTCAGTTAAAGTATGCAAAAACTCAAAATCTTTCCAAGAATATTTGTCTTGTCAGATTTTTCTACTGATTTCAAGTGAAAATTTGTTTGAAACAAGTGAAAATTATCTGAAAACAAGTTAATTTTTAGGTGATGAGATTAGTTTTGACTAGAAATTAGACATTTTGACAAGAAATAAGACAAATATTCTTGGAAAGATTTTGAGTTTTTGCAATATTGGGAAATGTACGCAAATACTATCAGGAACTGTGCTTGAAGGATCAAAGCTCTTTCACACAGAGAAATGAATGAAAATTGAATACTATATTGTTGAATATGCAATTAGTATTATTATTCATTAATCACCAGTCCAAGATGAGGTCTTGAAATATCATGTATTGTCCCAGCAGCAGTCCAAAACTGAATGAAATTCAGTCTGATATGACATAAAACTGAGAAAATAGTAATTCAGGACTGCACCAACAAACTGCTCAAGGCAGCCAAAACAGCGCTGAGGGGCTGCGAGAAGATTTGTGGTTCAGCTCATGTTCGCACCATGTCAGGAAGACACTTTCCGTCTGCAGACGAGAGCATGAGCCAAATATTGCAAGTATTTAAGATAGATGCTAAAAACAACATTGATTTCTTTCATTTTTGCATGAAGAAATTACTGGTTCAAGCCGGGGCCAATGCCTTACAACAGTCAGTAACTTTGATGCCAATAATATGTCAGATAAGTGTAGTGGAGCAAAGAGTAATATGTTAACATTTTCTCCTTAAATGTCATGGAATAAAATAATGAAATAGTTTAAAAAGGGAAGAACTGAAATAAAGGACAAGTGCCTTTAGAATAATATTTATGTAATCATTTTCTACCACCAGTTGTTTGGCCTTAAACTGAAATGGGGTGCTGTGACTGGACCATCACTTCTGCTGAGCAAATAAACCAGATGTTGAGTATGAGGTCAGCTGTGCTGCTGGCTCGTCAGCTGGTCCCGGCCGCTGATCAGGAGCCTCTGGAATGAGCTGCGTTAATCTACTGTCAAGTCAATGGGTTTATCATACAAACAGTGGAAAGTCCTATTCAATGTCTAAGATAATGGATGGCTGTGTTCACTTTCTCTGTGCTGTACTGTACATGTGGGTGTGCGCGTGAAATGTAAACATGATCGCACATGTGTGTGTGTGTGTACGTGTGTGTGTTGTGTGTAGAGTTTCTTACAGCTGGGTTTCAGAACCTCTGGTGGTCCCATTGTTAAAAGCTTCCTGCAGAAATCTACTGGGGGGGAGCAGAGGAAAGGGAGGATCACACAAATTTGGAGGCTAAACACAAAAAGAACCTCGTAAATTTGGGGGTTTAAAAAATGAGTCTCAGCCTCTACGTAAGAACTTAAAGGGTCATACAAACTGATCAAGCCCCACAAACATATTCACACAACACTTTATAATTCAAAACAAGACTGTTGCTTTTGGAAGAGTCACTAACACAGACATACTCTTAGAAATAAAAACTTATTTTGGCCATTTGAGGAGGCAGGAACAAGTTTTAAACACAACAGGTGGAAACGTTTATACATCAAAACGTTAAAAAACCAAGATTTCATTCAATAATATCCACATTTTCACCTCTTTTTTAGTCTTTACCAGCTCCTGAGGGAAATATGAACCTAAAAAGTTGCTACTTTCATCACCAGCAAGTTGCTAACAGGGCCAGTTTACATTTGCTACAGCGCTGTGCACCACTATTCGAGCAGTGGGAACAAAAGTTGTGGACGTGACATCTCAACAATGAGTTTCCTAAAAAGCTGAGGGGAGCTGTTGACTCTGCTGATAATTCCCTATACATTCATCACTGTGAACAACTCCCCAGCCCTATTACATTGTTTTCACATTGTCATTTGATATACAGACGAAATCCTGCTATAAATCCAGTTAAAATTGTTGTAAGTTAGAAAAAAAAAGATTATGTTGTGTGTTTTTTTTAAATACTTCTAGCTTAAGTATTTCAGGCATAGACCCTCCACTGATCCGTGTCCTATATATAAGGCTGTGAGGTTATATTACTCTCGGGTTGATTGCATTATTCGCTGTAAATGTATTGCCTCATTGTAATGTTTATTGTTCGTGTCCCTGTGAAGGAGCAAAGGCAAAGCACTTCCTGCGATTGTGCCTCGTTGGAACAGATGTTGAAACAGACATTACTCTGCAGCTTTCTTTCTCTCACCTCATTATTCTTTCTCTTTCTTATTTTGGTTTTCTCACTGTCACTGGTGTGTGTGTGTGTGTATACTGCCTTATTTAGCCCTCCTGGCCTTGGAGCCTGTGTGCCCTTGGATGTGCTGCTATCGTAATCGCACTATGAATTGCATCGAGCTTCTGTTTCACCCACTGCTTGTTCACACCGACACCGAAACATTATCACTCAGGGGGAAATGTTGCAGATGTGACCTTTTATTCTCCAATTATTTCCATACAATTCAGTCTTTTTTCCCATCTTGTTTCTTGTTATTGTAACGAGCTGCGAGAAAATTGATAGGATCTTTATTTTCAAGCTCTATACATACGATCCCAAAATTGTGATTCTGCTTTTCCTCAGCCTTCTGGGGGTTCTAAATATTACACGCTATTAAATATAATTATATTTTCTCAGCCATTATTCTCCGTAGAGATGCAGCGTGGTGGGCAATTGAGAGAATCTGTAATTCACTTACAGCAGTGCAATGTTAAGTGACTCCCCTTGTTCTCTCTGTGGGGGTGTATAGTCTTAAAAGAGGGCATGTGCGCATGTGTGTATGTAAGTGTGTTCTTGTGCATTTATATTGAGGGGGCACCAAGGGTCAACCCTTTGCCCACTCCAGAGACAGGAAATGGCTCCAATATGGGCCTGAGTGTGGCCTCCTTTAAAGCTCTGGGGAGTGATTTAGGCTGCTTGTCAAGACCAGAACTGCAGGATCAGTGAGCAAAAATGTACAAAGTGAAAAATACAGATGTTTTGTTCGGGCCATTTGAAACCATAGATCTCTGGCAGGCTTCACAGGGACCGAAAGGTTTATTAATAGTGTCAGAGGGGTAGCAGTCGATGGGCTGATATGTCAGGAAAGATTTATGTCCAGTTTAATATTTACATACTTAAAAGATCAAGACAGCTTGTGCAATACGCACGTTTTCCTTGGAACCCATTAGTGCACATTTATTGTTTTAGTTTGATAAGGACTTATTCTAAGATAAGAATATTCAACCTATCAATACAGTTTTATGTTTTGTTTACATCTATACAGACTTAAGTATGAAGTAATCGGTATTGACTTTGATTTTCCAGACTCACTGCTCAAAGGCTTTTGCATCTTGTCATCTTGGACTGCGTGCAAATATGTTACCTACATGGTCAGAGTGTCGGCCGACTGTCTTGGCTGTGATGCTAGCAGAGATGGGTGTTTACACAGAGCATATTTCCGACTGTCTGGGGAATCATCTCTCCAAGGAATTTAAGGGCCATGCTCGAGGGCTCCTTAACGTCAGGAAAGAAGACAGTGTTTGTTACACGTAGCCTCTCTCTGATGTGTTATGACTTTCGTGGCAGAGTTAATCAAGGATGAACAAAGTTAAGACATTATTTGAGTTTTCATGACGCAAACAGTGACTTCATATATTCTCAATATATCACAGTCAGGGAGGAACCACTTCTGGTAATATTATCCTTTTCACTCAACTATATTTATTTGACAACTGTAGTTGTTACCTTTGCATATTAAATATTATATTACATTTGAAATATTAATATTTTGACATGATGAGCAATAGACATCAGTACATAAAATAATATTTACCTTGTCTAACTACATTAATCAGTCACTGATTCAATAAAACAAAACTCTGTTTATGTGAATATGTTTACTTTTGTTATTTCCAATGGGCCAACATGTCATTAATCTTATAATTATTTTGACAGGGCTTAAACTACTTAAAAGTCATACATTCACAATTTTACTTAAATAAAAATTGATAAAGTATTTGCATCAAAATACATTAATAACTAAACATCGTGCTCAACTGCCTATTTCAGAATACAACATACATGTAAATACTCATTGGTGCACTATAATGGTGCAGCTGGTTGAGATGGGGCTTTTAATTTACTTAATATGCTGTTTGGTAAAACTCTATATCAAGAATCAATTAATTAAATTCTTAATAACATCACAATGTGGGCCAGTTATTGAGTTTTTATTTGACTATTTATATAAACCTGAAAAATAACCTGTAACCAAAGTAATTAAATTATATTTGACATAACATTTAGGCCTACTAATATTTGAAAATATTCAAATAAAGTGAATAGAGTCCATTCCACCATTGCTTATTGTTGTATCCACGAGCTAATGTAAACATAGCACTTAACGCGTATGGGCGAAAAACACTGATATCAACAGCTTATTACCTTTAAACCATGTTATCCAGGAGGCTAACAGAGAAAACGTACCACGCTAGCTCTCTCGGCTGAAAAAATATCTCAATTAGAGACCACAGACAGGCACCATACTGTAGCTTATACACAGTCCTTCTACCACAAAGGAAAAAGCAAGGCCTTACTTTGAACAGAAACCTCCAGGGGCCTCGCAAAGCACAAAGGATTATTGGGTTAACTACCTCTCTTTGCTGAGGCTCAAGTTCAAATTGAGCTGTGCTGACACCAGTTAAAAGGTTCAGTCCAGACCAGGTTTAGTTCAGGATTACAGGAACCACCTTCACAACTCTCAGCTCAGTACAAGATACATAGAGCCACAGGATCCCAGTATGACGAAAGCAAAATATTCCTAAAAAAAATTCAATATGATAATATAAACTAATATTTTTGCATAAAAAGATTCAAATGAATCATATCAAAACTATTGCATGGGTTTCAGTCTCTCTCTTTTCTTTTTCTTTTTTCATTGAATACCATAACAATAAATGGAGGCGGAGCACTCACGTGTTCCCTGAGCACCCTGCCTGCTCCCTTGTCTGTAAATGTTTCACAGCTGGTGGGGATTGAGCCCATGATACCTGCTGACCATACAAGGACAGCAGCGTCTCCAGAGACAAGCGTGCATGGCACATCACCCTCACTGACAGACTCAATGCAGGCTCACTGCTCACAGCAGCAGCAACACTCAGAAACAGGAAAATTCAACCCTGAAACACGCTGATATGGTGAATAAATATCACTAATATAAACATATTTAGTTAATTAGATTTCCCTGGTGGAAAAAGCATTTTGTGCAAACATTGCAATTTGTCCAAAACAACATGACATCATATTTATTATGTTTTTAATTCTTCTGCAAAAGGTAGATGAGCTTCTTGGTCTTACTCTTATAAGAATACAGGCCTGTCTCTGTGGGTTTTGCCTGTAGCTTGGCACCTCTCCTCTCCTCCCCTCTGTCAAGTCTTGTCCTTATCATAAAGTCATTTGGACACGATGAGGAGAAGTCTGGGGAGGAGGAGATAGAAAGGGAGCGAGGTCAAGAGGAGGACGTTTGGGAATTTATTTGCAACATCACCATCAACAGTGGACCTCTGCCAAGCATGAAGTGGTACTCTCATAACTGACACACAGTAGCTAAAGCCAATATCTGCAGGCTCACAGCTGACAAAAATATGGTAAGATGGATAACACGCCTTAACAACAGCAACAATTTGTAAGTTCTAATTTGTAAGTATTGGTAAACATAAGCCGACTAACCGACCCACCCAGGTAGGTTGTTCCAAGTATCTTGGAGAACAGTTGTTCTGCAGATTTAGGCTGTCTGAGTGTTTTCTGTGTCTTCTTGTAATTGCTCCAGGATGTTACGATCAGGTCTCTGTGGAGTTCAGGCCATCTGCTGCAGGAATCCCTGTCTCTGGAGATAGCTCTTCTCCATACATACAGTGAGTCTCTGTCTCACTGTATGTATGGAGTTGTTGTCCTGCTGCAGAGTCCACTTGAAATCTTAACACGGTATGTGGAGTGTCAGCACAGCACAACAAGTAAAAATAACACTGAGTGATTCTGCACAATCAAAAATAATGAGTTGACATTTTAACTGCTATTTTTGTTGCTGTGAATCATTCATTTGTGTCATTTATGTCCTTTTTCTCGTGATGTTATTTCCTTAACAAAGGTCAATAGAAAACACACTTGTACAATTTTTCAAGAGCTTCCCAAAAGTTTTTCAGTAAGAGTTTTCAGCAACATCAATTTCAGGCAGAATGACAAAAGAAAAGAGAGGAGGACTTGTCATCCTATATCATACACGCAGGCTGCCACCTAGTGCTGAAAGTCTATACTGCATAATGTTTGAATAATGGCAAAAGTCCTTGCTTTTTTGTTATATTTCTCAGAATATAAAGCTGATTTAAAAATAAATAAATAAAAGAGGTGATGATCTTATTGTTCAAACCGAGGGGCAACAGTGTTTTATCAACAGTGGAAATGAGGGAGGTTATTGAGAACTTGTACCCGGTCAATTGAAAATTCTCTTAATACTATGGATACAAATAATGAAAATGATAAAAATAAATAAATTAATAATAATACTTACTTTTATTTGCAGCACTTTTAAATTAGCATATTTAGCTTATGCCGTAGAAGAAACACACAAGTGGCTGTGTAAATTATAAACGGCAATCAATCCCACAGTTTAGGTGCCGTGACAAATGCGCAAATTCACACTTGTTTGCAAACCAGGACTTGGAGAGTCTGATAAGAACTTTTTTTCTACTGACTTTAATGCGCACAGAGCTGTAGCTTGGAGGTAGGCTAATCCATTTCAGGCCGTGTGAGTGAGAGAATCTTAAACTTCATTGTGGAGCCAATGGGACACTTTAACAGTGGTATTTTGTTCCCTTCTCAAAGTTTCACTTAAACCCATTAGCAGCAGAGGATTATATGATTTCATTCTCAAAGTAGGATATAGAGAGTTAAAACAGACACACTGACTCACAGACAGAGAATGGTTTGATTTTAAAGATGCCTCTCATCTGATCAACCCTTACTTGGTTTCAAAGTTCATATCTGAATCATAATAATTCCCATATTTCTGGCAGAGAGCTTATATTGGTTGGTAAGTAGTCAAGTTTTCTATTAATTTTGACTGTCAGTCATACACCCAAACTTTTACTTAATTATATTTGAGTAAACATCATTGTCCTAAGCTCACAGTTTATGTTTTGAAACTAATATGAACTGAGCTCAGTTTCATAACATCAACAATGAGTTGGAAACTGCTCCATGTAAAATCAAAAGCAGGGAATGTTTCATGTATCGAATTATAAGTTTTGTTGTAAACATTTTTTTGCAACTTGATCATATTGTATAAATGTTTCTATCTAAACTGTACAGCTATTGCATAGATTGGCACCAGTTTACATCTCTGATCTCATATTCAGTTTCCAGGTCACATTGTTCACACAGTTCCACATTCCCAGCCATAATCCAAAAGTGATAGACAGTGGAGCAAACTGCTCATCATTTTTCATGGTTTAGCCTATCAACATTTGTAGCCTAGATCCCAGCTAAAGACCAACTCGGGACTATTTTCCTGCCTCTAGGCCTGACCGGCAGCAGACAATCATTAAAGGTTTTCCTTTTCTACAATTTCAAAAAAATAGTTAACCCCAAAATGATATTTCACTCATTATTTACTCACCCTCAAGGGCTGGGAGCAATTTCAGAGTTATCGGTGGCTTCTCTGAGTTACAGGGGGTCTTGACGTAGCAGTGCATGTCCATGGAACAATTGCAAATTGACACCGGCGGTCTTCGTCACAAAAATACACACCTAAAAAACAAATACCTTCATGCCGCTCGTATGTAATGTCCGTCTTGTACTGAAGCGACAAAATGCGAAATTGCCCCGGAAAAAAATGAAAAAGTCCATATTTCGAGCTTGTTTGCAGTGGAAGCTACTCTTCCTGGTCCGTCGTGGTAGTCCGTCATGGTAGACTCGCGAGATTTGCGTCGGGGTCAATTAATCGCAATGATGCCGACGCAAATCTCGCGAGGTTTGGACGGACCGAGAGAATTCATGCAGATTTTGGAACAGAAAATGTCTGCAGAACCAGTCTATTGACTAATGACCCGACTGACACATACTCGGGCATACTGCGGACTTCTGTGCATATTCGAGCAAAGCTCAATATTTACGACCACGCGGACTCTGCATACAGCCACTATGGGTGTCACCAGAGAAATTCTAATATTGACCGGCTCTGGTGTCACACAATAGACTGCTCAGCAGAAATCAAATCTTCACTTCCACCTATCATACTTCCACCCCAGTTGGGTGATGCAACAGGGCAGTGTGTAAAGATTGATGTAAATGTAATGCAGAATGACAACAGGGAAAGAAAATCCACTTGTTGGAGAGGCCCAGTCAAAGAACTTAATCCAATAATGATAATGTGGAATAATCAGCTGGAACCTATTGAGGGTGTGTTTACACCATCTGGGATTGTCAAAAAATTTCTCTTGAACAATATGTGCAAGAATGATCAGCAGCTATAACAAGAGTTCATCAGAGGTCACTAGTCCCCGATCAGGTTTTACGAGTAAAGTAGCAACATGAAATAAATAAGAATACCAGGACACAATTATTGTCTGTCATAATAGTTATGTACGCTATGTTTTTCCACTTTGAAGATCAAATAAAATTTCATGACTACAGCTGTGGGTTTATCTATCCTGTTTTCTTTTCTTTTCTTTCTTTTTTGTCTTTTCAGTTGTATATTGTATAATCTGGCTCTCAGTCACATTTTTTTTTATCTTCCAAATTGTTTTTGCATTTCATATGCCACTGGCTGCCACACAATCTCAATGAAGAATATTTTCATGGTTATCATGGGTTCTTTTTACAGTCTATGGTTATACCCGACGAGCCAGTTAGTTTTTATAATCTTCCCTATATTAGTCCATTTGACCAAACACCTTGCTAATGTTTTATGTCTTATATTTGTATTTACATTCAGTTAAAAAAGACACATAATATATGGAAGATTATAAATGTTCATCAACTGTCAGTTTTACGGTGTCTCCGATAATCCGTGAAGGCAACGCGAGAGAGTTGCGTTCACGGTTCAGTTCAGCTCACGTCCGACCGTGACGTCACGCTCACTGCCACCATGTTGGATCAGGAAGTGGGCAGAGTCGGAGCAGGAATCCCGAGCAGGGCTTAAACGTTGACGGCCGTTGGTTGTTTTTTTTTTTTTTATCCGATCGGTCGGGTCCACCGTTTCACCGTTCACCCAGCTTCCACGTCCAGGTTTCATGCTGCCTGGCTTTCCCGCTGGTCGAGCTAGGCGCTTTTCCTCCCTGCATCAAAACCCCGTTTTGCAGCAGCAGCAGCAGCAGCTATGAGTAGTACTCTCACGCAGAGGACCTCGGGCCTCGTCCAGCGGAGGACCGAGGCCATTCGCAGCGCCGCCGCCGCCGACAAGGAGAGGGAGTCGGGCGGCGAGGAGGACGAGGCGCGCCGCGGGGAGGAGGGGGAGGACGAGGACAAGGGGGACTCGAAGGAAACCAGGCTCACACTGATGGAGGAAGTGTTACTGCTGGGCCTCAAGGACCGAGAGGTGTGGGCTGCTGATTATAATCTCGTTATGTTTTCTTTCTTTTAGTTTCCCCCCTACTTATTCGTGTTTACGCTACGCTAACTTACTTTATTAATATCGATTCCTTGCATTTTGTTTGCAGTTGAAGAGCAACTTTATTGGTTTAAGCTAGTTAGCAACTGTTTGCCAACCAAGCTGCTGCCTGTCACAAAACGCGTCTCACTTATATCTCATATTAAAATCGCTGCATATTTGTGGTTGTTTACATGTAACGTTAAAGACAAGGTAGTTGTCCAATTATATCTCCCGTCAGCTACGCTACGTAATTTAACTGTAGTGTAATAGTGTTAGTTATATTGACAGTAGACGTGACCCCTGTTCAACAACTCTTGACAGCAGATTCCTGACTATCAACTACACGTCAGCTAAGTTAACGTAATAAGCTGTAGTACTGCACCTCGCCTCGGCTCATTGTTGTCCTCTCCCTCCCTCCCTCCTTCTCCTCCTCCCTACCTTAGGGCTACACGTCTTTCTGGAACGACTGTATTTCTTCCGGGCTTCGCGGGTGTATGCTCGTCGAGCTGGCCCTCCGAGGGAGGCTACAGCTGGAGGCCTGCGGGGTGAGGAGGAAAAGCCTGCTCTCCAGGAAGGTGAGCACCACCAGCGTGCTGCTGATGTGGTGGAGGAAAGTTCACTACATTCCACCTGGCAGTTTCCAATTGAATACTTTTCACTTTACTATACAGCTACAGTTGTAGTATTTTACATAACACAAACAAGTAATATATTCTAAGGTATTATTACAGATAAAGCCCATCAGTCTATGTAGGGGTGGGAACCAGCAGAGGTCCACAATGCAATTTTCTCACATTCTCAGTCATGATATGATATTATTGATATTTTTAAACATTTTCAATAATATCCTGACCTTTTTTGTGTGACTCCAAGTTATGTTCATAATCATGTTCAACATCTATTTTATCTAATAAGAAAGAGTCCTCAGTCTGTTCATCTCATTAAATCTGTTTTTATTCTTGATGCATGGGATTGTAAAAGCAGGCAGACTGACCAACACAATCACAAAAAGTACATAATAATAATAATGGCTTGGATTCATATAGCGCTTTTCTAGGCACTCAACGCTCTTGACAGAAACCATTATTCAATTCTACCACATTCACTCGACATGACATCTGTGTGTTGATACTATATTGCCACACAAAATATAACAACACTATGCTGTATTGATTATTTTCTACCCACCCCTATTGTTACATACGTTAATAGTTGCAACAGTAAAGTGATAAAACTTAATGGATCAGGGATGATAATCGAATAATATAATGCAGTATTATTCTAAAAGTTGTAATTCTACTTTTGGTAAATTATGCATGAGATATTTAAATCAGAGTGCTTCTGCTCTGTGGTGTTGCTGCTTTTCTTAAGTTTCAGATGAGAGTGCTTGTTTCACGTCTGCAGGTGTTCAGTGAACCGTGCTAAAATGTTCTTGTACGGCGCAAGACACTAGATACCCTGTGGTTTTGATCTTGTGAGCACAGGGATGCAGGACATTCACCTTTGACTGAAAAGCCTGTATTGTTAACATACTTTAAGTTTCCAGATCCCTGTTTATTCAGGATGTGAATTAAGGTGTTAAGTAAGACAGACCTTCGTCGTCACGCTTGTTCAAATACTGTATGTGCCCTTTTGTTTGCTAAGATAATATGCAAGTCAGATGCCCCGACTGGAGACGTGCTGCTGGACGAGGCCTTGAAGCACATTAAAGAAACCCAGCCTCCGGAGACTGTCCAGAGCTGGATAGAGCTGCTGAGCGGTGAGATAAACCCCACCAAGTTTGCAAACCAAAGCTTGCGATCATCTACTGGCTTCTCTTGTAGAGTGTGCATGCGTGTGTGACCTGTTTTCATATTCATAGATGGTGCTGTTTGTGGTTATTATATAACACTTGATGTTGTATGGATGAGCTGATGGACAGAAAACCAATAGCCAAAAATGTCGGCTATTTTCCGGTTCCTATTTATCTTCTTTCTTTCTTTTTGTTTCATCACAGAAAACTAAACATCTTTACTAACCGTTAACTTAATAACCTACACTGATAGCATTAAAACAAGTGACTGGGTTTAATGTTATGGCTGAATGTTGTGTATTGCATCAAATAAATACTCATTCATTCTTCTATTGGCTTGTTATCACTCTATCAAATTTAATGATACCTCAGAGGGAGCAGATCTGTTTCTCACTACTAATCCACATCAGGTCAACTCAATAATGTTAAAATTACATTCACCAAGTGTTTATTATCCTCAAGTGCACCATCTTTCTGTTGCCTTATTAAGGAGAGACCTGGAATCCCCTGAAGCTGCACTACCAGCTCAGAAATGTCCGAGAACGCCTGGCGAAGAACCTGGTCGAGAAAGGAGTCCTCACCACAGAGAAACAGAACTTCCTGCTTTTTGACATGACCACACATCCACTCACCAACAACACCATTAAACAGGTGAGGCGCATAATGCAAATCATTTTCCTGTAAGATCTAGTGTATTTATATCCAAGTGATAGCAGATTAGTGCCGGGTGAATGGGAAATGAAAGGCTTACGATACAAGGAGTTTATTATTTCCAGTCTGCAAACAGAGACATTCAACTTTTATGGCGGTAAGGGGCACAGTCTTAAATTCCTGTGAGTCATCGACTCGTTCGACTGGTTTACGACAGATTCACCAGGACGTTCATTGATAATGAAAATAATCATTGGCTGCAGTCCTGAAAGACAGAATATGGAGCAAATTAAATATCAGTATCAATATCAGAGTAGTATTTATCCATCCATACATCAATTAAGATTATTATGAGGTCACCAGTGGGCTGGAGCTATTTCCAGCTGACTTTGGGGTGAGGACCAGTGTTTATTGATGATGATTATTAGCAGAATTGTGTCACCTAAAAAATGTTTTTACAGTTCATATGTTTATTTAAAAAAAAAAGTGGTCTAGTAAAAAATGTTGCATGTTCTCAATGTGTGAGAAATTTGTCACAACACTTCCTGTCAGCGCTGAGAGGGGAACTTGAACGTTGTTAGGAAGTGAAGTGTGAGCCATTGAAGACCTAAATGATGATGCATACGTCAGCTATCAACACTTATTTTCCTGTTGTTGCCCCACAGCGCCTCGTCAAGAAGGTCCAGGACTCCGTTCTGGAGAAGTGGGTCAACGATCCTCACCGCATGGACAAGCGGGTCCTGGCCCTGATCCTCCTGGCCCACTCATCTGACGTTCTCGAGAATGCCTTCGCCCCACTCCAAGACGACCAGTACGACCTGGGCATGAAGAGAGTCCACACTCTGCTAGAGCTGGAGCCGGAGAAAGAGAGCGCAAAGCCCAACGCCAATGAACTCATGTGGGCGGTGGTGGCAGCGTTTACAAAATGAGAACAGCTGATTGGTCTGGACTGGAAGATCTGGCTATGGTCTGTGTTATTTAATTGGTTGAAGGACTTCAAGTAAATGAGACAGACTTCACTTTAATGAGACAATCTATTTTTGGTTGGGGAGCCTGTTTGTACATCTATTCCGGATGACATTTTACGGTGGTAGTCCATCTTATCCCAGTGCAATCTGATTGGTGGTGGGCTTCACCAAGTAACAGTTGATTGGCTGGAAAGGTCTCTAAATGAAAAATGACTGGCTGCTTTCACAGTGTGAGGTAAGTGACCCGCCACTACGAGGCTGGACATACTTCTAACATCGACACTACGAACAGATGGGCTTCTGTTAATCTTAGGTGGCATCAAAGAACAAAGCAGGTAGTCATGGTGCATATGAAGATTCTGACTGGGGCCAAGTTTCCCCTCCTATACTATGGAAACATCATCTCTCCATTACTTCAAGACCCGGCCAGAATCAAAATCTGGCCTCCACACTCTTCCCCAATGCTTTATGCAAGGATAACGGATAGCAAGTCACACAGCTATTGATGCTCTTTGCACTCACGCAGGTCCTCCTGCCTCCACCTCCTCATTCCCACTTGTGCTGGGAGCTCATGCTTAGGGGTTACTGTTAGAAAACTCTACCTGAATGTTTTTTCTTCTGGTTCCCTTTGTCTTCTCATTAAAATTCACCTTTCTCCTTTCCTCCTCATTGCATTTTGAGGAGGAAAGAGAGGACCCAAAGAAACACTCGAGTTGATTTGCTGCGTCATCCACAATGAGCTGGGTAATTTGGCCCTCACGGACTTACCGTACCTAAATGAAGAATTAAACCTTGAGTCAACAACAAAACTTTTATCTTATTAGTTTGCTGTTTTTGCAAGGGTCCATTCTGTGTTCATAAAACCAGACTAGTCTTCCATTACTATTTATGTTGCTTATTGATGCTTGGACTAGCCTGCCATCTATCAAGTATTTTGCACAGTCAATAGCCCTGTAGGTAGGATAGTATTTATAGGGATTTTTCTTGGGTTGAATAACCCACTTGTGAAGATGGGATTGAAAATTATGAACCTTAGCATCCATGGTAAAATAATTTAAAAAAAAGGTCTCACTTACTTAGTCTACAGCTATTGATGCTGAATACTTTTAAAATCATTCCTGGACATATATATACATATGAATATATATATATATTTAAAAAACACTTTATTTTTAAGTATGACTTGAGCTGGAAAATGTGGTAAAAAACTGATTTGGCTCTCCAAATGTCCCACATAAGATACTATATGATGATTAGGAGAGCTGGGAATTTTTAGCCAAAAGGACTAATATCAGTTAAGGAATATTAAAACCCATCAACTCACCCAAATTACATATATATAAACACAGGTGGTCACAACTCCTGCAGGTAGTTTTGAATATATTTTGGTTTCCGAGTCATCTTCCTCTTGAGGATTTCCTTCCAAGATGCTCATCAGCAGGATGATGCAACATCTTTTCCAGAGGATTTACTGTGAACAGTTTTCCTTGTAACTACTTCCTGGTGAAAGAAATCACCCTTATGAAAACTCATCAACAGTAAATTCAATTGGATTTTACCACTACATAACATCAGTGTTGGAAAATGAGAGAATCTATTGTGTAATTTGGGCGAGCCAAGTCTTCATGTTTCCTTTTTCAGTTTATACGTCACATTATGATTAAATGTTTCAATCTAACAGGCTCACCTGAGCGTGTTGTATTGTTTAACACAGGCAGACGATGGGCCTCAGATGAATCCTTGATTAAGACTGAACAGGCAGTTTTCCCATCATGCTTTAGTGCAGGTCTCGGAAAACATTCAATATGAACTCGTGATTGTAAACATCATTCGGTTCAGATCGGTGTGATTTATGTATGAAGTTACATCATTTGTCACTTCATGCCATACTTATAGTTTTGTCTTTTTTTTTTCTAACTGCAAAATACCTGTAGGTTTGAAGAACTGTTGAGATCCGTTTACAGCAAAGAGACCGTGCATGCTATTGGTGGAGGGCTTGGGTACTTGTGGATGTAGCTACAGAGAAAAAGGCTTGTATGTAATTATTAGTCATTTTATGTGTATGATCTAATGGAATTTAATGAAAGGGATCTTCTCTCCTATCCTCTATAGTTCTGTATGCTTTTGTATTACCACACAAAATAAAGTAAGGATCCTTTAAGTGCCTGAATTTAGCACTGTTTTGCTGTTGTCTTTTTTGTATATTATATATACGCCTTTTCCCATTCGGCTTGTTAAATACTCTCATTTGAAGTGTTTAAACAATAAGAGGATTAGTAAATTGGCAGAAATTTAACACAATGTTAAACTATGTAATTGATTTGTTTTTTGTTTTTTTCTTACTGATGAAATGTGAGGATCCAATTTGCTGCAGCACTTTTGTTGATTAATAGATACATTGAAAGAATATGAATTTGCAATTGATCCAATAATCGAAATTATAATTCCAACAACTATTTGATGGTTACACATTTAAATGTTTTCAAATTTGTTAACATTATTGTAAAAAATAAAGATTTCATTTTGGATTATTGATTGGATAAAACAGTCGAGATGTTTTAGAAACCAAAAGATGAGTCGAATAATTGAGAACATAATTTGCTCAGTAGTACTTTTGATATCTGGATAATTGGATTTATAGACTTGCAACTTGCAATCATATGTTCATTTTCCTACATTTCTTAAGTAAATCATAATTTGGAGAAATAATCAAGGACCAAAAAAGACTATAATTTTGGTAAATTATTCACTTTTTTGCCAAGAGATTTACAATCTAACTTGCTGTGAGCCAATAGCTGGTTAGTTTATAAGTTTAAAGTACTGGAAAAGCTTATTTATGACAATGTGTCATGTTGACAAAGCTGTATGTAGCTATGATGGTTAGTGGTGATGACCACAAAATAATCTGCCACATGATCCAACGTAAAAACAAACATTGTTGTTTTTCACTTAAGTTTTTCTGCGGTGTAAACAGATAGAGATCTCTATACTAAGCTAAGATAACTTGTTCCTGTTACATTTCACCTGGTAATGCTAACTCTTAATGATATACTATGCTAGCATTCCTTTTGCTGGAATGATGCCGTTTACTCTAATTAATGATTTTGAAGTGTTTAAACAATAAGAGGAATAGTAAATTGGCAGAAATATAACACAATGTTAAACTATTTTTGAATTATTTGAATTGAATTGAACTATTTGTTAAACTAATTGATTTGTTATGCAAAAAAGGAGCTATTTTGTTTTTTGTTTTTTTACTGATGAAATGTGAGGATCTCATTTGCTGCAGCACTTTTGTTGATTAATAGATAAATTGAAAGAATATGAATTTGCAATTGATCCAATAATCGAAATTATAATTCCAACAACTATTTGATGGTTACACATTTAAATGTTTTCAAATTTGTTAACATTATTGTAAAAAATAAAGATTTCATTTTGGATTATTGATTGGATAAAACAGTCGAGATGTTTTAGAAACCAAAAGATGAGTTGAATAATTGAGAACATAATTTGCTCAGTAGTACTTTTGATATCTGGATAATTGGATTTATAGACTTGCATCTTGTGATCATATGTTCATTTTACATTTCTTAAGTAAATCATAATTTGGAGAAATAATCAAGGACCAAAAAAGACTATAATTTTGGTAAATTATTCACTTTTTTGCCAAGAGATTTACAATCTAACTTGCTGTGAGCCAATAGCTGGTTAGTTTATAAGTTTAAAGTACTGGAAAAGCTTATTTATGACAATGTGTCATGTTGACAAAGCTGTATGTAGCTATGATGGTTAGTGGTGATGACCACAAAATAATCTGCCACATGATCCAACGTAAAAACAAACATTGTTGTTTTTCACTTCAGTTTTTCTGTGGTGTAAACAGATACAGATCTCTATACTAAGCTAAGATAACTTGTTCCTGTTACATTTCACCTATAACTTGTTCCTGTTACATTTCACCTGGTAATGCTAACTCTTAATGATATACTAGCCTATGCTAGCATTCCTTTTGCTGGAATGAAGCTGTTTACTTTCACATTCACTTTACTGTAAAACACATGATCAGACACTAGACTGACTGAATTACATACGTCATTTATTGACAAATCAGGAAGTACTTCAGATTAGAGAAACTTCTTTTTTCCTTCAGATTTCTTTGAGTAAATACACAGTCAGAATTCATACAGCTCTTCACCAAGCACATAGCTTCAGCATATTATGCACGGACATTCGCATACATAATTATGCACAGAGGACATGTGACAATCAGCACCGACAGCAGCTAATGTCCATTAGTTCCTCTTTGTTCTGGTCACCGACAGGACTGAGTTGAAGGGGCGGCAGCAGCAGCAGCATCAGCATCCCACTCATCTGGGCCTCACTCGTGCATATGACAGGAGTCGACCGACAGTCCCATGGCCAGAAAACTCCATGAAGGTGTCCCCACCAGATTTACAGATATATGTACATCCCAGAGGAAAGCCACCATTTTTTTCTTGAAGAGGAGGGCAAATCCAAAGCTCTTCTTTTTTTTGGAGGGGGGAATCTTTTTCCAGTTGATATCCATTCATAGTGATGAACTTGGATGTCATGTCTCAACTGATTCTGGTGACAGTCTTGTAGTTCTTTATCAGTATCCCCAACAGTTTGTATCTCCAGTAAAGTTTGTCTCCAATCTGACGCAGCTCCTGTGCGCAGAGCTCCACAACAGTTTTTTCTGTGGGGGGAAAAAAAACAACACACCGGTTCGTTAGTCTGAGGATCCATGATCTAATTCATAGATGAAACCTGAATAAAACAAGTTAAAGTTCAGTCAAATCTTAGATGACACTCACCATAGGTAGCCGTAGCCATTGTTCGTATTTCTTCTGTCTGTCCAAGAGAGAGTAGAAAGTTTTAAAGGCTCAGTTTTTCTTTTCTCTCCACGCTTATAAAGCTGTGTTGTTGAGTCTTGACAAGAAGGAACAGGTTTGAACTATTGATAGCGGCTCGGCTTATATACGGGTGCTGACGTAAGGTTTACGACTGCAGGAATCCCCAGCACTCACAGCCAAGTTCCTCCTATTTTGAAGGTAGACTACCAAGTTTACAATATTGTTATGGCCACCTTTAATCAGCAGCATTACATAAAATCTTTTTGTACTCTTTAAAGAACACATCATGTACCTGTATCGTTTGTTTTCTGCTTGGGGCTGTTTTGTACTTTTAATTTTTGATCATAAACATGATCATGTATTTTCATATACAGTAAAAGCACTGAAGCAAGTTAATTGAATAAATATGTTGTGATAATATAATAATAGACGAATCAGACACTTACAAAGTCCTGATCAAAGCAGGAAATGTTAACTTAAACTTGACTTATAGAAAGTGAAACCTAAACGTACACAGCTCCAGCGTGTCACATGAAAATTTCATCATCCTGAATGACGCTGTTAGAGTGTCAGAGGATGAATATGAAGAACGTGCTTATTATTCATAGTGGCTATTATTGTCATTATTTCTTGTAGTTGAGTAATGTTTACAGTTCAGAACAACAGCTCACAAATATCAGGTGTTGATTTTGTGACCTCACGGACCGATGGTGATAAGACATGGGTTGTTTTTGCCGAACGTTCAGAGCCACCATGGCACTGATATACAGGTTGTGAAACTCCGAGAGGTCAGAATAAACACTGTGCCATGGATAGAGGATTTCACAGACACGTTATCTGGTTTCAGAGAATGAGCAACATTAGAGGGCGGCCCTCAAAGACAACAATGACACATGCCATAAGTGACATCGACTTTGACTTCTTGAGTACACACCAAGAAGAGTGACTGAAGTACACTATGAACTGAGTGAAAGCTTTGTAATGTATATTCTGTTTGCATGTATGTGTACACTCCATTTATTTAAAAAATTAGTGGTTCAAAGGAGTCTCATAAAGTCTGGGTTCCCTGCTCAGTAAAAGGAACTGTGGACATGTTAAGGCTTGCCTTGCAGCTAAGGAAAGGGAAGTCCCCCTTGTAATCGCAGTGGTTTGCAGTCAGGTGATCTGAACGCTGCATGCAGGTTGATTTGTTGTTATACTGTTCCACTACCGCAAGTCAGGTGATCCAAACAACACAACTGTCTGACCTGCACTCACACCGTATTTACATATGCATTTCTTGGAAGTTGTACGTTTTTGAAGCAAAAATGAGAAGAAAGGAGCCAAGCAGATTTACCTCCTTGAAAGAGTTAATACATGAATGCAATATAACGTCCTCAACATGCTTTCAACTTTCTGGGCTCCAGCCTCAGGGTCGTGACCCTCCAAAGGGTTATAGCATAAAACTGAGAGACAGTGAGATGATTAATATATTTTTTTGTTTTTGTATTAGTCATTTAAATAATATGTTGATATCCATTTTGCTCATCTATTACATGTTTTACTGTAAATGCTGAAATTCTGAACAAGTCTGGTTCAGGTTTCTCGAAAGTGACAGATCTCTACATTTTCTAAACTGATAAATTTACAATACACGTGACGTGTCATGAGAAAAAGAGGAATCAGTGAAAATGACAGTACCAAACTGAAACCGACTGAGAAGCTCAGAGAGGAAATCACACTTTGATGTAACGGCCGACATGTGACTTGACAACGTGTCGCTGCAAAAAGTTTGTGAACATTTGGTGTAGACTTTACCAAGGTTTTGTGATTTCTTCACATGATACAGCATATGATATCTCCATCTGTCAAGAAACTAATGACCCATGTGATTAAACAGCACTTTATCTCCTTATGACATGTTATTTAGTCAAATAAAAGTAAACATATGTACTTTGTAAATTATTTTTCCATCGCTGCAAATTTCACAGTCTTGTTGATCTGTGATGCACAGTGGACACATCGCTGCTGATAACAGTGCTGTAAAGTTTCATCTTTTATTGCCACATCCTGAAGGTACAGTAGTACAGAGGGGGGAGATGGTCTATTGACGTAAATATACTTTGAACATGCTTATCACAATCACTGTTCCTACACAATGTTTTAGACAGGTAGCGCTCTGTACGTCAGCAGATGTTTCACATGTTGTTGTTATCATGAAAATATCTTATGCAAGCTAGGCGCCTCTGAGATTTACTGACCCCATGACACTCTCCAGCTGTGGAAGTGGAGCAGGCCACATGAAGGTGTGTTTTGTATGACTTTTGGAGAAAGAATAGAAAATTGATAAAACATTAACCAGATGAACCAATCGGTCTGAACTGTTCTTCTCTGGCATATTTACATAGTCCTGAGTGAATAAACACAAAGCTAGAACCACACAGAGAAAAATTGAAAATATGAATTTATGTACAGATACAATAGCCTATTGTATTATACTGTACATATTATTTATTACATCATATGAATTCACTGTTTACTTGTGGATTTCACATAACAATCAACTTTTAGCATACAAGTATATGTGATTACTGTTTACATGAGTAATGAAAACACAAAATACTACATTAACACTGGTGTGAATCATTCTTTTACTTCTCCACTACTTTTGCTTTTGACATGTAAGCTATATCGTTGGACTAGTTCTTCTTTATTGATAGAAAAAAGGGAAGGCCCTTGCGTAAACTCGTACTTTCCTTCCTCCCTTGTATATCTACTCATGACTGTGGGAATCAGGTGAATACTGAAAACTGCTACCACAAAAAAAAACTATCCATTTTGCATTTATTTTTATATATATATAAACAGTGTGGTAATCGTATTTCTATTTTTACATACCACTAACTATATTCATATCATATTAGGCTACTATTGTTCACATTTCTCTTTTTTCATACCTGAGCAGCCACCTGTGAACCCTGTGCATACCCCAATTTGCCACTAGATGGCAGCACATTCATATTCAGTGTGGCACTGTGTTTTTATGTATTTATGTATTTCACTGAGAACAATCACCTTAAATATAAACATATTTCAACAAACAGTGCAGAGGGGAGCTCCTATATGAACTTTAAGGATAATGTTAATATTGGCTTTAATTTTGATAGCGGTGTAGCCCAAAGGTCAAAACTGCTATATTATGAAAATTATAATATTATAAGAAACCATAACTATACACATTTGAGAAACTGACACCAGTCTAGTTGCCCTTAGATCTAATAAAACTACTACCAGTACTATAGCTACTAGGCTACCACTTTGAATTTGACTATGTCACTTACTTCTTTGTTTAATGTGGCATGTTGAATCTTCCATAGCAACATGATGGACGAACAGTTAGGCAAAGATACTGCAGTAGGCGGCCACAGGTGTGACTGTTCCGGGTTGGTCGTCATCGTCATCACCAGTGCGCATGCGTGAGTTTGACCGGCGGCGCACGGGCTTAATAGACAAAACATCAGGGACTTTGAGTCAGAGCTGCTGGGACGCTGCTGCTCCGTCACAGTGAGTCCGCTACACCTCACAATAATGAAGAACCTACATTTCAAGGATTTCTTCTGGGTGAGTTCTTCTTTCTTTGCGTTTAGATCATTTATTAGGCTACCTTTTTTTTTGTAGCCTACTTTTACTAACACTTTTTTTTAATCATAGGCTAAACTCAGTCATAAAGAAAATGTGTTATGTGATAATTTCTCTGTTCCTCCACTGTAGTTTCTGTTTCTATTGTAGTCGATATGTGTGATGAGAATCAGACATTAAGTCGGTTCCACTTTTCTACAAAGGATACATCATTTAGCTATACAGTGGTGGGAAATGTCTTCAGATCTCTTAGTCATGTTACAAACTATAGGACCACACTGTAAGAAAACTATGTTGACATTAGTCAAATTTTTCCATGTTTGATAATTAATGCTTATTTAAATTATAAAAAGTAACGTGATTGTTAAATGTCATTATTGCATATGTGCATTGTTGTTCCTTATGAATTCATGTGTAAGAAGCAGCCCTCCAGTAGTTGAAGTGGAACCAATTTTCAATAATTTGAGAAAATGCATGATATGTTTTTCATGTAACATCTTAATTTGTCAACTGCTTAAAATTTGTAAAAAACAAAAAACAAAAAAACAACAAAAAAAACAAACAGGTGCTAGACAAATGTAATGGAGTAAAAAGTAGCCTACATCCTCTCAATGTGGAGAATAAATACTGTAAAATGGATATACCCAAGTAAATTTGTACCTCAGCACAGAAATTGAACATCGTTCGGCTCCACTGAAAAAGTAAATTTCCTTATAGACTTTTGTATGATTAAATTGGCAACACAGTTACACATGGTCTGCAAATGTCTTATAGAGTAGAAAGAGATGATTATAGTTCTGTTAGGCTGAGCTTAAGACCTAAATTATGGAGACGTGCAGTTCAAAACATCAATTGACACTCTCCATGAAAGCTCCTAGTGCTAAAGTGTTTTACTTGTGTCTGTGTGTGGTGTTGTCTGCCTGTCCTACTGTAAAAGTGATATTAGAGGTAGTTGTATGGAAAAGGAACCTATTTTGAAATAATAATGTAACGCCTCTCTCTCTCTCTGTGTGTATGTGTGAATTTATGAACCAGAGTGTTAAATTTAAACAAAGACCAGCAGCTGTAATTTGGTTTCTATAACCAAAGAGGATGAAGAGAATAAAAACTTTTCGGCTTCTTGTTGACAGAACTCTGACCTGACCTGCACAGGCGGTTATGACGCCATCATCCAGTACCTCAATGATGGAAAGAGGACGTGCAAGGAGGTGGAGGATTTCATGAAAGCAAGGTAACACATGTGATCTACATGTGGAGTGAGTGATGGATGATGTTCCTTTATCACTGACTGGCTCTAAACTGCTCAACCACTGTGGTTACATAACCGGCCGTGGATGGATGGATATGACGGTCTAATCTGAGTCTGCATATGGAAACATACTGCGACACCGTGATAGATCTGGCTGTAGCTCGATGACGGTAAAGCAGACAGTAAAAAATAATCATTTGCGTTTCATCTCGGAAACTTTTCACGTTATTTGAATATTCTGGCAGCGTGAGTGGACAATCATTGAGGCAAAAGAGTCATTGTGAAGAGAGGAAGGTGAAAATGAAAGATGAGAAGCAAAGGGAACTTGCAATGTAGACTCTCATGTTTGTAGGAAGTTGCAGTCAAGGTCTGACTGTCATAGAAGTGGAGCTAACAATGATTAATAAGATATAAGAAGTAAAGGTAAAATCCTCCCTGCAACACTAAGTTTTCTCCGGTATGCACACGAAACAGAAATGATGAAGTTTATAACATAACAAGAAGCAGCATGTGTCATGTTGCTGGCTGGACATCAGATGAGGTTGAACCTGCTGTCCTGAGTTCATTTCAACTGGAAACTTCTCAGACATATTGATGTAACATCTGATGTATTTGTTGTGTTTGATCGGTCAATAATTATTTCATCATATTTACCAAAAGCCATGTTAAAACATTAGAAGCATAAATGTGAAATGCATTGCTAGCATCGGTCTGCAGTCCACTAATACTGCTGCAATTAAATAAAAGAAAAAAAATCCAACCTGCACATCATTAATGTTAAAATCCAATGTGATTTGTGTTAAAGAAAAAAAAAGTAAATTGTCCCTTTAATGTGCAGGTAAATGAGTGTTTACCTTGCAGGCTGCTGCATCATGTTAGACCAGTAGAAATGACTTCTCCTCAGAAAAGGAACAGAAAACGGGTGTTTAGCCCACAGTGCTGCAACTCTGAGTCTGTCCTATCAAATAACCAATCAACCTTCATCCACATAGTGTCTGACATTTTCATTCCTCCTTCCTCATACGATAATTATTAAGCCCTCTGCCGTCGCCGCAACATTATCCAACACACAAACACACAGGTCCAGTTGCCAGGGATATAAACTTCATCTGTGTTGAGTGAATTCCACCTTGTTCCCTCTGTGGAGACTCAATAAAGTGATGAGGAAGTCAGGCCATTAAGATTAAAATTAGTCCAAGTAGTTACTTCCTGGTTCGTTGCCCTCAAACTCTCCTATATGCATGCATGGTTTTCAACATTGTAGATCAGATTAGGACCTCCACTCTGTGAGAACTGCCCAATACAAGCCTATATAATAACATGTAAGACCTATAAATAAACATATTATAGATAAAGTGTTTCTTAACCTACAGTTTTATCAATAGATGTAATTTTTCCTTCAGGGACCTTTTGGTTCAGCTGTGTTTTACAACATTGGTGTCATTTCACCAGCTTTCACTTGGTGGTACACATGACAAGAGTTACAGTTATTAACAAATGCATGCATTGCTTAAAGATTTTGATGTTTAGTCCACTTACTACCATAATTTCAACAGGAGTTTGGTGTAAATCAGATGTTGATGATGTTGTGGGAGGGACTATCGTGGAACTTATTGTAACATAGCCAGTGTGTCTGGAGAGAGCCACACACCCTCCATTCATAGCATCATGTATGTCAGACCATATGTCTTTTTCTCATCAGTTAACATGCTAATTGACACAAATGCATGATGTCCATCTTGTCCACTGGCTGATAGTGACGACCAAGTCGGGTGCATATGGAAAGTAGTAACATATCGCCAACATCAGTGCAGTTTTCCATTCAAATCCTTTTCAGTTTATCAGCCAAAGGGTTGTGTTGTTTGTTCCCTTGTGTTCTTTGCGCTGATACGCTGACATGCCGAATGCACTTAAATTTGTTTTTTTTTTCCCCTGTTTTTTTTTTTTTAGGGCCTCAATTGAAGAGAAATATGCAAAAGATCTCCTCGGTTTGTCCAAGAAGGTGTGTGGACACAACGAGATGAAGTAAGGAAGCAACCTCTGAGTTTTTATGTGTCTGAGATCTGTTCACAGGGAAATGAATGAATGAATCCGTCTCCCTCAGAACTGACATACTGTAGTGCCTTGCATGAGAGAGCCACGCATGGGATAATTCTGATTGTTAAAATGTGGAACTGCAAACTGATGTGACAGCATTAATTTGCAGTTTACCATAATAATGTTGTTCCAGTTTTTATGTGTGTGTGTGTTGACATGGTCTTCTGTCTAGTTCCCATTCTTCTCATGGTCACGTGGTCGCTGTGAGTTTGTTTCTGCTGATTCTGTCAGAGAGACAGAAGATGTGTTGCAGGAGGGTGGGACAGGCTGTAGTTATAATGAATTATAGTGACCCTTTAATCATAACTTATGTTATAGGTGCCTAGTGGAGTTTTTGTTCTGTTTTGGTTGGTCTTTTAAAGAAACAAAAGCTACAAGAAACTTTTTTGTGTGAATTCTTGGGAAAAGTATCTGCAGGTCGGAAAAGTCTTAAATAGTTTTTGCTTCACTTGAATTCATGATATATTTCGGTGGTATAAAAAACAAAAATGGGAAGAAAACTATACAATTGTTTACACTTGTAGATCCCGCTGTTTTTTCCTCATACCCGTAGGCCTTTTTTTAAATATATAGGCTACTCTTTTTTTTTTTTAATAAATCTGTTTATTGAAACACGTCACATCATGTTACATGGCCTTTACAAATAGATGTGTGATTTTTTTTTTTTTTTTTAAACAAACATACAAATCAACTAACAAGTAGAAAACATATAGAACAATATCCCACCCCTCCCCACCCCAGTTGGTCTTCTTACACAAACAGAGTATCTCATCAACCACCTTACATTTGTACATTCGTATTGATCTAAGAGCACAGCTGGACAAAAAACAAAACAAAAAAGAAAGCAAGACAGGAAAAACAAACAGAGTATGTTATACACTTCTACCCCATAGATGTTGTAGCTACATTATCAAAATATGAGATAAGAGGTTGCCATGTAGTGTAGAATTTCCCATTTGACCCTCTGAGTGAGAATTTTATTTTTTCTAGTTTAAGGAATGACATTAGGTCAGTCTGCCAAGATTGTTCTGCTGGGGGTTTAGGCAATTTCCAGTGTAGAAGAATACGCCTACGAGCAATCAGAGAGGCAAATGCTAAAACATTTAATCCCTGCTTACTGAATTTTGGATAGTTTGAGGGAACACCAAAAATGGCAATGAGCGGACAGGGAGTGATAGCTACACCTAGAACCTCTGACATGATCTTGAAAAAGCTCTTCCAGAACCCCGTCAACTTTGAGCATGACCAGAAAGTATGGGCTAAGTCAGCTGGGACAAAGGCACATCTATTGCAAGCTTCACTACTGCCAGGGAAAATCTTTGCTAGTTTTGCTTTGCTGAAATGCATCCTGTGCAGTACTTTGAATTGTATTAAGTTAAGACGGGCACAGGATGAGGAGCTATTCACTTGTAATTTGGCTCTCTCCCACCAAGGATCCTGGAGCTGGATTCCTAGCTCTTTTTCCCACCCCTGTTTTGCCGTGATCTGCGGAGAGGTGTTAGCCTGGAGAATACCTGTGTACAGCTTTGATATAATTTTTTTCCAAGTTTCTGGTTTGTCCAGAATTTTAGGTAAATCTGCTGGTAGATGTGGAAATGTACTGCAATAACCTTTAACAAAACTGCGAACCTGGAGGTAGCGAAAGAAGTTGGTCCGGGGCAAGTCATGCATCTGGGACAGACTCTCAAAGTCAACAAATGTACCATTTAAAAACAGGTCCCGAAATGATATAATACCTTTCTGCTTCCAAAGTGTAAATGCGGAGTCATATAGGCTACTCTTAAAGAAAAGTCTTCATTCTAACTTGGCAGGTGTAAGTCACATAATTGCTTGTCAAAAACTCCACATGATACCTTTAATATCTTCTATTTGTATGTTAGTAGGGATTGAAAAGGCTTACTAATGTATTCAAGATGCCCATTTGTAATTTATAGAATCTCTATATAATATATTTTTCCCTTTGCTCTTTAAGCACATTGAAAAGATCTCTGGACGTGTTCAAATTACGTAAGTGCTCGTTGAATATCTGTCATTATTATTTACTTTTACGGTGTCAGCTCATTTAATCTGTGTAGATCATGATTGAACTGATCTCTCTGCAGAGATGGAACATGTGAGTCTGTCACACTTACATCTGGCTCAGAGCATGAGAGAAGAGGCCAAGAAACTGGAAGAATTCAGAGAAAGGCAAAAGGAAGTGAGGAAGAAGGTCGGTACTGTGGTGCACTGAGGTGACCGATGCATTTTTTTGGGCTGCACGGAAGAAGTTTGGTGACTAGATGTAACTTTGCATTTTCAGCTCGAACAGCAGATGGACGTTCTCCACAAACAGAGGTCCACGCACTTCAAAAAGACGATGGATGTAAGTAGAAGAAAAAGTTAATTATTAAAAGTCAGTGTGGAATAAATGTTTACAATGGTGCTTTCAAACCATCACTCAAGGGCTTTTCTGTTTTTGGAATGTTCATGTGTCCTGATAAGCTGAGCTGAATGACCGACACTCTCACATGCAGAGTTAATGATACATAGTGATTGACCTGAAAACCAGAGTGAAATGACTCTGTAGATATGATAGAGCCAAGCTCGTGCTTTTCCTGGTGCTGCGCTACCTCGACGTTAAGAGAAAACCAGAAGTGTTTGAAACACACAGTGCAGCACAGGACACTTGAGATTTTGTGTCAGATGAGTTTCAGTTGTGTTTTGACCATAGTGAAATACCAGTCTGATAGCAACCCCCCTCTTCTTCCTCTTTGGCGGGGGGGAAGTTGTGTGGACCGGTCTGGGAAGTAAACCACAGGCATGCATGGTGTAGCACGACGAAAACCCTGACTCAAAAGAAGAAGTGTTCAAATAGATGCGGAGTCTGGCTGAGGCAACTACAGGACATCAATCCAACACCTAATGATGATGATGATGATAATGATGATGATGATGATGATGATGATGATGATGATGATGATGATGTTGCATTAAAAAGCTCTCATGTGGTGCTGTTCCCAGTCAAAGAAGACTTATGACCAGAAGTGCCGAGATAAAGAGGAGGCGGATCAGAACGTGAACCGAAATGCCAACACCAACAACACCAAGCACATGGAGAAGGTACGGAAGAGCGTGTTCTTAATCAGCAAACATTTAAAATCAGTTCTTTTTGCTGATCGAACAATAAATAAACAACAATTTGGTCATCAGTTATCAAGCTTTAATGATATTTTATATTCACTGGTTGAGAATTTGCTAGTTTCCGATGTAGTCTTGAGTCTTGTGGTGTGATGCCCCTGTGACGACAATGGTGTCAGTGAAGATATGAATGTTATCTCTTCCTTTGTCTGCTGTGTGGTGGACTGACTGAGCTATATGTGGGAGGAGGTGCCAGATCGACAACGTTGATAACCCCAATTTTTAACACCAGTTTGCCTTTGACCCACTAATGAAGACTTATAACTCATGGGCTATTCTTGTTTTGCACGTCCTTCAGCTCTACTCGAAAGCACAGCAAGCAAAACAGAACGCAGAGGAAGCAGGTACGTTTCCAACCTAGTCTGCTACAATGGGGTTTCGACGTCTTGCACAGTGACACAAAGCATTTATCGGGCGGTCCAGGGTGAAATAACTTTCAATTCATATTCCCCAGAGGATGAATCCTTATGATGTTTCCTCTAATGGCACCATCAGGACAAAACCTGGCTGACTTTTAAAAGAAAATAGTGTATTTGTAATGATCTGTTTGGGTATTTATTTGATATTTATACTGATGCACTGTATGTGTTTGAATGGCAGACAGGTTGTATCACCAGAATGTGACCACAATGGGAAAAATCAGAGATGAGTGGCTGAAGGAGCATGTCAAAGCCTGTGAGGTAAGACTATACCAACCCGTCATTAAGAGTCTTCAAGTTTAAATAAGGCGACCATCGTGTGGATAATCTGAATGTTTCTGTTATAGATGTTTGAAAAACAGTCAGTGGAGCGGATCAATGTCCTGAGAAACACAGTCTGGACCCACTTAAACCAGCTTTCGCAGCAGTGTGTGACCAGCGATGAGGTAAAACCCACACTTACATCGACAGTTGTAATCTGTTGCAATCAATGATTTCTTATCAGCGATGGATCAAACAAGTGTGCATAACGTGAAAAGGTCACGCTCATTGTCTCAGCTCTAACTCGATAAATCCACAATCCAGCCCCAAAAACACTAACCAGTGTACACAGCAATGAGTGGATTGATGGAGACCAAACTGAAAGTAAATATTGGACATAGACAATCTTCTGTAGGACTTCTAATTCATGCTGATGCATGTTTGAACAGAAAACAATACATTAGCATCGTGGTTTTGCCACCCATCCACTGCGCAAGCTGTGAACACACCCATATGCAAACTTTGAACGCCCAGAAAGTTTTGTGTAGCTGAATTTGTGCTATTGAAATCTGAGATAAACAAAAAAAACACCTGCCCCAGTTCACAGAACCGCCTCCGTGTGATGACGACTACATATTGTCACACAAACTACACATGAAATCAGTATCAGCAACACTGTCAAATAAATCTATCATTATTTTTTTCATTAGTTTGCTGGATAAAACATGTGCAAGTGTTTGTGTGTCTGTAAAGGTGTGTTTTAACTGGACTCTGACCTTGTTTTCATTGTTTATCTGCTTGTGTGTGGGTGCATAGCTGTATGAGGAAGTGAGAAAATCACTGGAACAATGTGACGTCCAGGAAGATATCGAGCACTTTGTAAACCTCAGGCGGACCGGTGATAAACCACCAGGTATGAATGAAAGACGAGTCATTGAATTGAACTAGTGAACAATGGTAGTTGTTGTCAGACAACACACCGGTTCCCAGTAACAGTGATTCTCTCCTAACAGCTCCAGTTTTGTATGAAAACTTCTACAATGGTCAGAAGTCTCCAACCACTGGTCCGCCCCCTCGCCAGCCTCCACCAATCATCAGGTAGAGAAGACACTCCTGTCTGTTTAGTCATTTATTTGCAGTTATTCACTAAGTATCAGTGCTTATTGTGTACCTTGTTTTATGTATTTACAGGAGGGGGGCATTACCTGATCCAGCACAAAACAGTCAAAGTATGTTTTCATTTTTTTTAAATATATGAATGTTGTGTCACTTAAAGGTCCCATGTTATATAAAGTGAGTGTTGTAAATACTATATAAAGAGGTCCAGGTTCTATATTTATACTGCGAAAGTATCAAAGGCACCCTGCAAGTTTTGGTTTCTTTGCGTGTTAACCTCAAACCCACTGAACTTCTTTTTGAAGCCAATCAGAGCAGAGGGTCAGAGGCTCCTCGCTTCTGATTGGCTCACTAATCTGTCATTATCAAAGCGCTGGAGAAAAACATGAGAAGATGTAAAACTACATTCAGATGGTTTTTGGCTCCTGAAACCATATGGATATCAACACATTAAATAAAACACAGGAAAAATGTAAATTAAAGGACCTGTAACCTAATTGTCCCATTTTCCCTTCAGTCCAGTAGTAGTGTAGCGGATAGAAAAGGCATTCTTAGTAGAGGGAGTGGAGGTTATGGCTTTATTATCTACTGCGTGATTGCTGTTTGCTTCCTCCTTTCATATCTAACCACAGTGTTTTTGATCTCTACTTTGATTATAGGTGACGTAGTGTACTCCACAGTGCAGGACGCAGGATACAGTGTGATCCAGTACTAACACACACCGGCTGGAGCAGAGCTGGAGCTTTGTAATGGACATGAGATTTACTTACACCTCATGACTTGTTTCTTTGTGTTCTTCTGTAAAGATATGGTCATATTATATGTAAAATGAGTGTCATAACTGTGTATTTGCTAAGTGTAGAGCGGGTGTTTTTACATGGTATTTTGAGCATACAGCATATCACTGTGTTATAAACAGTGCATCAGCATAAAATGTATTATTTTATCTATCTGTGTGCCTTTACTATCGGGTAAGGAGCTGATTTAAATAAAAAAAAAAAACGTATCTCTTTACTGTCCAGGTAGCAGCAGTTGCAATCTACTTTATCCTCAATCTATTTTTGTACTTTTCAGATTCTAAAAACGGAAATAATAAGGCAGCGTGTCATCTGCTCACTGATTTTCATTTCCTCTTATGTGAGAAGACAGTGTCAGCTGACAGCGATTTTATGAACCATCTAAAATAACTGTGTCCAGTTTGCAGTAGCCTACATGGATTCCTGCAGACAATGGTGTGCACAGGAGCCAAAACATGCACTAAAGGGCCCTCTTCAGTGGTGAGGACACGCTGTATGTGCCCTTTTTTTCTTTTCGCCCTTGCCCTTCAAAAAGTCTATGCACGCCACTGCCTGCAGATCCCGTTTTGCATCCTAACTGCAATCTATTCTGTCCTGAAGAGTAGGTTTGTTTCCAGTGTAATAAAGTTACTGTTAAATGTTCTGCTTTGACATTCAAGCAAATGAAATCCACATACAGTGTGATGAGGATGTGAAATATGTTCTCGATTCTGGAGATCTTTGGAATTTTTGCACTTTTAGCTTAGTCTATGTTAATAACATGACATTTGCAGTGCGATTGTTGTTGTAACAGAAACTGCAGGTTTCATTAAATTGCATTGACTGTGAAGCTCACATGGTGTTTTGATCTTTTAATTCTGCCCCCATGATACCTGCTCACCTTTAAACATTCACATGAACAACCCTGATGCAATAAAATGCTCAATTGAAAACCAATACAGCTTTATTTCCACCACATTTGGCAACATTATTATTCTTATCTCATTATTGATTTATTATTGACTCATAATTTCAGGATGTCCTTTTTGCATTTCATATTATACAGTCCTCCTCAATGTGAGTAAGAGTTCACCCCACATCTGTCCAGTGGGAGCTGCGTTAATCCTGAATCACAGAGCTGAAGTGGGAAGCACTTTGCCAGCATTACGACTGGACGTCAAAAGAGCCTGTTCATCGTGTATGAAAAGGTTCTGGTTTACAGGTTCTTCTGTAGCAAATATCACCTGTGCTGGTCTGAGATCAGGCACCGTGCTCCGATCGAATCAGATCTAGAATCATCTGGATCGTCTTCTCACCTGCGACAGACAGACAGAAACTAGATCAGATCTGTATGTTTGTACATTGCAATACAAAAATGTTCCACATTGAACCAAAGTGTTTGTTTTAAAAATAGAAATGCATGACGGACAGATTTTTCATTTCAGTAATTCCTCCTAAAAAAAGATCATTATAAGGAACAACTTTCTGAAAGATTTTAGCAACCCGCAACAAATCTGTGAGTCACACAACTTCACCCACAATGCATTAGTCTCTCTTTCAGGCTTTCAGCTCACTGATTTGGAGGTTCCTGTTTTCAGCGGTATCTATTTACAGCAGCAAATAGTTTGTGTGGGACTCAAGATAAACTGCAGTGCCTGTGTTTATGATGAATGGATGATGATGAATCACTGAGACGCTCTCAACAAACACTGAACTTTACAGCACAGAGGCCGAAAAATAAACCTAAACCACAATTTGTTATTATTATAGGCATCAAATCTGTATTGGATTTGGTTGTTGACAATGAGAAAAATGTAAAATCACTACTGGTGCTCTAAGTCACTGCTTTAGGGAGCTTCTATCTATCTATAAATTAATGTCAATAAAGTCTGAACATGACATTTTATGGACTATGGAAACGCTTTCAACTTTATCCAAGAAATATATAAAACAAATGTGTGGGTTTACCTTCCAGACTCATCCTCGGATTCTCCAGTTTCTTTTCGAGCAAAGAGTCCATCAGCTTCCTCAGGTGTTTGAAGATCACTCCAATCCTCACAGGAGCCTTTAAAAGGGGAACAGAGATTAAATTAAACAAGCACAGCAGCGCTCTGACACATTAAGTGTTGCAGACAGACACCGTGGCTCTGAGTGTCTTATTTTTGGGCAGACGAAGACAAGTTCGCAAAGACCCAGGTGCTGCAGCTGCTGCAGGAGGAGACAGACGTCTGACCTGAAAGTGTATCCATCCGTCGAGCGTGATGAGTCTCTCTCTGTGCTGAATGTCAATGTCGCCTCCAAACAGCAGCATGGGGAAGGGAGATATCAGAGTTGTGTCTCGCAGGTAGATCTTAGTGTATTTCACCTGTGGATGAGCAGCACATATTGGCACAAATGAGACTTAGAGATACAGATAACACCCATACATGTGTATTTACAAACACTCTTCATCCATACGGTACCTTCTCCTGGTAGAGCAGCCAGCCGTGTGTCTGCAGGTTGCGGTTAACCGATGAGGGGTGGACCTGCGCCCTGCCCTGAGGCGTCTCCACGGTACAGGCGATCCGCTCCAACACATCCACAGACGTGGTGCACAGGACCCGGGCCACGCTGTCGTAGAGCCCCGCGACCAGCACCGCGTTCAGGATGGAGATCTGCTGCTTGGACAGCGTGGACGTCTGCAGCTTGGAGTGAGAGGAGGAGGAGCGAGACGACCAGAAACCCGCCTGCTCCATCATCTTCATCAGCTCGTACTTCACATCCTGGGTGGAAGATGTGGAAAAAAGATCCCGTTGGACAAGTGAAGGAAGAGAAATTCTTTGTGTTAAAATAATTGAACAGAGTGTTTGTGTGTGTATACCTCTATAGTAATGAGAGCAGTTCGATTGAGGAAGTGTTTCCTACAGTAGGACATCTCTGATCTCTGTCCCTCTGTCTGCGAGTTCTTCCACCTTAAAATAAGACAGACAAAACATGTCAGACACATCATCAAAGATTTAGGGATGGCAGTGTTTAGGATCTTTATGGCCACAAAATCATGCTCCAAACTTTAAATCACATTAATTTCTGCTAATATAATGAAGAAAACTGATGGATGTAGACGTTATAGAGCAGATGATCCACGATGCAAACTCAAAATCCATTACATCAGTCTCTTTTGGTTGATATATAATGTCACATGACAGATGGTAACCCCGCAGAATCATTTGTTGTAATTTATGTTACTGTCTAAGAAGGTTTGTCTCGTGGTTTGTTTTTTAAACCCTTCAAAAAATGACTTGTAATTTTTCTTCTCCCCGCAGTCCGACCAGAGCCACAGCTCAGACGTTTCTTAAAAGCATCTCTGTGACATAAAATCCATATCAGTGTGTGATCAATGGGAGAGGCTGCCAAACATCCCCTTCCAGGATGATACACAGCCTTTAGTTAATGAGTCCATTACCCCAGATATGCGTTGTATATGGTGATGTGATCAGAGTTGGCCAGCGCCAGTGCAGCTTTGGCCAAATTAGCTTCATCCTTTCTATTCATTGGTGTGGAGAACGGAGACTTCTCGGTGATGGCTGCTGCGATCGTTGCCTGAAACGAAAATGAAAGCAGTCAGGATATTAAAATGTGTAACTATGACACAATGTGGTGGCAACAGTAGCGAGATATAATCATAACACAAACGTACTATGGGCTCCAGGCAGCCGAGGATGGCGCCGTAGATCAGCATCTTGCCGATCTTCACGTTGACGGGCAGACTGGCCAGGTGGTGTCCCAGCGGGGTGAGCGTGTGATTGGTGGGTTGACACGCGCCGATCCTCCTCAGCAGGCTGACGGCGTTACTGACCGACTGCGGCTGAGGGGGGTCCAGGGCGCGGCTCAGGAAGTCCTCCGGGGAGCCGTACTGACATTTCTACCAGAGGGGGAGGGAAGGGGTTAGGACACTTAAAGGGCTAGTTCAACATTTTGGCAAACTGGCCCATTGCCATAATGGTAAGTTTAAGGGTTCGTTAGCTTTAAGTGTCGGTGCAAGATGTTTTTAGAACGGCAGAGCAGAGCCGCGAGCTGCTCAGAGCTACGCTACAGAGGCGAATGGGATTTCTTGGTTTCCCCTCATCAAATACACAATCCAACAACTCCAAAACGCTCTCATGGACAAGTTGTGACCTTCTCATTCACCACGCCATGAGATAATAACAGAACGTTAAAAGACGGAGTTGTTTTAGAGGCAAATGCAGAGACTGCTTCCTGAAAAATTGCCCCTGAAGGGAACGTGCATCACTGGTTTTGCATGAATTTACCTTGAAAAATAACTATCTCGTAACAGCGTTATTATCGTTACTATCCCATTACACCGCTCTAGAAATAGATGGCACCGACAATTATGCAGTGTCCACACGCACCTGGTGAAACCAACCCTGGCCGAAAACCCCACCCTGGACTCCGGTTTAAAAAAAGCATGGTTTCAGGGTTCCAAAAGTGCGGTTGCGTGTGGACAGGACATACAACCGGGAACATACGTTCACGGTTTCAAAAATACCCGGGCTCGTGTGGACAAGGCCTTAAAGGTGACAAACCTTATGGCAATGGGCCAATTTGCCAAAATGTTGAACTATCCCTTTAAACAGAGGCTTCAATAATGTTCCCATGTGAGGTAGAAGTGATTTTTTTTGACTATGGTTTATTTAATTTACCATGATGTGAAGGCAGAGCTCCTCCAGCGGGACACGCAGTATCTCCGGTATGGAGTAATCCATGAAGGCATCAAACCTGAGGTCAGACGGTCGAGGAACAACAAAACAGATCAGCACACGACCAAACAAACAGGAATAATTATGTCTTACTACTTCTGTAGAAAGTCAGGGATGAGCTCCTTGCCTGAATTTGGGGTAAAGCCTGAAGCAGAAGCCGTTTCGGACTCGTCCTGCTCTCCCCTGCCTCTGGAAGGCGCTGGCTTTGGAGACGAACGTTTCCACCAGAGAACTCATCTGGCTGCTCTCATGGTACCTGATCGACACAACACAACAGAGTCAAGTGTGTTGTTTTGTTTTGTTTTGTTTTGTTGAGACACTCGTGGCTGCCAGATAATGAATCCTACTGATCTCGGTGATGCTCTGGTTTTCCTCTGGTGCCACCATGAGGCTGACATCTGTAGTTTCAACTAAGATGTCTAAACAACTATAAGATGGTTTTGCGTGAAATAAACTAAAATAACTTTTTGATGATTAAACTTCTTATTTAATTCTTAATTCACAGACATAATTAATATATATATTAAATAACAATAAGATATTTTTTGAAGCCATGAAACTTTAAATAATTTAGTGTTTGGGTTCAGCAACATGTTGGAACTGTATACACATAATATACTATATTAACAGATGTATCACATTAAATGCTCAACTCTGACCTTGTTAATGAATACATACTTGTTTTCTTTAGTCTTTCCAGTGTCAATGACAAACACAACGTCAGGAATAGTCACACCTGTCTCAGCGATGTTGGTTGACAACACAATCTGAAGAAGAGGCAGAGCAGAGCAGAGGGGATGAGTTCAATTCAGTCCAGCTCTTTTAAATCATTAATGTAAGAGGAATATTTAAAACAAGATAAAATATCAGGTGGTGGTGTGAAAAAAAAATACATTACTTGTTATTACACAGAATTGACTGTGTATTCTAATTTCTCAGTGCTTTACTTCAGTTTAACACATTGCACAGTACCTTCCTCACTCCAGCAGGGGGCACTGTGAAGGCAGAAGCCTGGTCTTTTGATGACAGAGTGGAGTGCAGGGCAACGATCCTGTACCTAAAAATAAGAGACAAAACTCACAGTGTGATGCTTTCATGTGCTGCTCTTCCTGTGGTGAGTGTGTACTGGGTGAGATTAGTGTGTTTGTGAGTGTGTATGTGAGTCACACCTGTTTTTTTCCCTGAACCTCTTGTCAGAGGAGAGCAGGTCGTACAGCTGCTGGATGTGAGCCAGACCAGGCAGGAACACGAGCACCGCTCCGTCCAAACATGCAAACTGTGGGGATTTATCTGAGCAGAAAGAAAAAATGCAGATTCAACACCCATGAAAAGACCAGAACACGTATGAATCCGGCCCCAAACGAGCACGACGGTGTTTACTACCTAAATAATCCATCAGGTCGACCAGCAGGTCCATGTTGATCTTATTGGGGTTCATGTACTGCAGCACCTGCCGGGTCCTGCTGCTGAAGTGGTCGAGGTCAGGACCCAGGTCCCAGCCCGAGGACGAGTCCCTCACTATCACCTCCTGGAATAAACAGAGACATGTTTACTGATTATAGATCAAAACAGAATAATGATCCACTCCATCTCTGACATTAATTCACTGGTTACAATCACTACTAAGCAGCATGTCCTGTAATTAGGCATTTAAACCTATTTCCAACCTATTTTCAAAACAGTATTATTCTTCCTCTCCAAACTTTAGTCTTAATTGTTGATTACTGAATTATCAATATTTAATGTAATGAGGATCTGAGGCCATGTTGTCAGCGTTCCTCTAGTGCTGCTCAGACTGTGGGTTCACTGCTGGAGAAAATCAATAAACAAGACACACACACACACAAAATAAAAGCCACTCTCACACAGGTGGAGGGCCAACGTCATCACCTGGTGTTGTAACATCTTGCCGCCTTTTTGGGTGACGGTGATGCTGACTTCTTCCTCTTCTTCAAGGATTTTCTGGCTGTACTCCGAGTCCTTCTCCAGGACGTACCCCGTCTGCTCCACGATGTCTTCTAGGTGATACACCTGCACACAGAACCACAGGAGCTCAGCGAAGTACATCTACATCCTGCTTTCTGTTCGGGTTTTGGTTAAATTTCAAAAATGCATCTATCATATCACAAAATGCTAAAACAGATGCAGCTCCAACTTCCAAAGCAAATACAACAGTAAGTCAGTGACTCTCACCTCCACTGGGAAAGTCCTGCCAGGGATGGAGATCACTGGGCAGCGGTTGAAGTAGTTGGAGAACTTGTCACAGTCCACGGTGGCGCTCATGAGGACCAGCTGCAGGTCCGATCTCCTCATGACCACGTCTTTTAGGATGGTGAGCAGGAAGTCAGACTGGACGCTGCGCTCGTGGACCTGACAGGATGGAGGAGGGAAATAAAAATTAACCTAAAGAGTAAAAAACAGGATTCTTTTTAAAATAGAAACGCACACAAAGAAAGTGTCTGTACCTCGTCTACGATGATGTGCGTCAGGGAGCTGAGGTGTCGGTCGTGCTGGAGCTTCCTGAGCAGAACCCCGGTGGTGCAGTACAGCAGACGGGTCCACTCCCCCGACTGATTCTCCATCCTGATCTGGTATCCGCACAGCGACGACTAAAACATAATTTCAAAGAGATCATTAGTTAAGTTTAGTTAAAGGGATAGTTCAACATTTGGCGCTACTTGCGCTTTTTGAAATCAAGCAAGCTGGAATGTAGAGGCTACACATTTGCCTCGAAAACAGCTCTGTCCCATAATATTACATGGTTATTTCATAGTGTGGTGAATGTGGAGGTCACAACTTCTCCACTGGAGTGTTTTGGAGTTGTTGGATTGTGTATTTGATGAGTTTGATGAGGGACAGGGGACCTGTACCGTTCATCTCAATTGTGTTCACTGAGCAGCTTGCGTCTCTGCCCCGCAGATCTCAAAACAACATGCACTGATAATTAAAGGTAATGAATCTACCTCTATGACTATAGGAATTATGGAAATAGGCGAATTTGCTAAAATGTTGAACTATCCCTTTAAGTTTAGTTAATTTGTGTGTTTCATAAAAAAAAAAAAATGTTACCGATTATAATTTACAGCCATAAATATATTGAAAATATTTGGAGAAAAAATGAAAAGTAGTGTGATTACTGAACAGAAAACAAAAGAGAGGAAAAATAAGTAAATAAATAAATTACAACATTTTCACCTTTGACCCTGGTCCGTCCTCACATCCCATCTCCTGACTGACTCTGGAGGCCAGGCTCATGGCAGATATCCTGCGGGGCTGCGTCACCACGATGTTGCAGGGCTGCGCCGCCTTGCCGCCAGTCAACAGCTCCTCCAGCAGGAACTGCGGGATCTGGGTGCTCTTCCCGCTCCCCGTCTCGCCGGCCACCACCACCACAGGGTGGCGCTTCAGAGCCTCCAGGACACGGTGCCGGTGTTGGAAGACAGGAAGCTGCTCTCGCTCTGCCTTAAAGGTGAGGAGACGCGTTGAACGATTGGGGTTTATATAAAGAAAACTGCACTATGTGGGAGTGTAAGAGTTACCTGCAGCTTCTGGGCCAGTGAGGATTTCCTCAGCTTTAGTAGAAGCTCTCTGGAAGCCTGCAGCGCTCCTGCTCCTTCCTTCTTCCCTCCTCTTTTATCATTCTTGTCCTCCACTTCCTCTCCTCCGTCTCCCATATCAAGACCAGCCAGGTTCTCCCAGGACTCCTCGGGCTCCTCGTCCCCACCCTGGCCCGGCCCATCCTGGCTCTGAGGTCCGGACCCTTGCCCTTGGCTCTGGTTCTGCTGCTGTTTGAGTCTGGTCAGGAGGCGGGAGATGAACTGGTCTCGAGGTTTGTTGGCAGCGGTGCGGCTCTCCTCCTGCCGCTGCTGCTCGCTGTCCCTCCACTCCAGCCACACGTCTCTGTAGGTCGGAGGCAGGAGCTGGTGCACTGACTGAGAGACAGAGACAGAGACAGAGACGGAGAGGGAGAGAATTCACTGTAAGCACCAGTAGGATTAAAGCAGAGCGGGACTGTGCTATGTTAACAATACATGCAGCAGCACCTGTCCTTTAACCAGGGTGTAGAGAGCCAGCGTGGCTGCCAGATGTTGAGCCTGCATGCTGTCCTCCGTCAGGATGGTGGGACAAACCTCCAGGACATCATCTGGCCTCTGAACGCGCACCCTGATGTAAAAAACATCATATTAGAGAAACTGACATAATATTGTTAGAAAGAGGGCTTCTGAATTTTATAACATTGGAAGATGTTTCTGGAACTGATTAGAAATAGGGATATTGAGGTAATGAGAATATATTAAATTCACTGTGGGGAATGTACATTATGAATACCATTGTTGTTTTTTGTTTTTAAAAAAATATATACTTTATTTGTTTTTATTTAATAATATAAGTCATTTTCAGTATTATTATTATTATTATCATTATTATTTTCATTATTGCCATTATGTTCAAAGTGATGGATGTTAATGTATAAACACAAAAACCAATAAATATACAGTATGTCTAAAAACAACAAAGAATATTATCTTAATACAATATATTTCTGAACTATTTAAAACAACATGGTTGAAGAAACACTGCCTTATGACATTCTGAGCACAAACTCATACTTACTTGCATCTCCAGTATCTACCAGCAGCGACCTTGTGGAAAGCCGGCGCCGGGCTCTTGGGCAGGTTCTTTCTGACCCAGTCGATGAGGAACTGTTTGGGCGACTTTCCCGTCCAGCTTCGAGCCGTGTAGTCAAAATTACGGATGTCCTTCGGCTCGTTCTTCTTCACAACTGTGAGGAAAAGTGAAAAAAAATGATCAGCGATAAAATCAGAGGTGACTGAATACAGAATATATTAGTTGTGTTTTAAACTTTTAACTTAGTGTTTTGTGAACCTTTCTCTGGAGGAGGTTCCTTTTCAGCCTGCTCAAATAAGTTGAAGGCGATGCTGTCTTTGTCCTCACTGACAGGAACGACTTTCTTCTCCTTCTCCTTCTTAGGCTCATCCACCACTTTGATAGCCGGGTTGAACACAGGGTGAGACTCCAGCTGCTTCATTTCTAGAAACAAACAAAAAAAATTGTTCCATGATGTGCAGTAAGTCTTAAGGGAGTTTTGTTTATTTCAGCAAGAAAGAGTAAAAGCATGCACACACACCTTGCTGTATGATGCGTATCCTGTCCTGTGCCATCCTCTGACCTGCCTTGTCTCCTTTGGTCTTGGAAGCAACTGCCATTTCTTTAGCGTCATACAGCTGAGCCGTGAGGACCAAATACCGGTCGTTCTATACAACAGGAAATAAGACACAAAGTTACAACAACTACATCATGACACATAGCGTACTTACTATTTGAACTTTTATAAATCTTATTATTATTTCCATTACAGGATCAAACTTTTCATCCAGTTCAGGATTGCGCTCTTTCTTCCCTCCTTGCTCTTCCTCCTCCTCCTCTTCATCACTGCTCTGCTCTGCATATCTCAGGATCCAGTCCTTCATGCTCGCAGCTTCATCCTTCTCTGTTGCCTGGCAGAAACCACACATATACACCTATAAGCTATGATATGATCACATCTACAGTATGTGGCCAGTGTGCTACAGTCACATGTGCATGATAAACCTTTGTGGGCTCTTTGCGGGTGTTGTTGGCTGCTTTGGGGCTCGGGCTGGCGGGTTTCTGCTGAGGAGGAGGCTGGTACCTGGGCCGGCTCCTCTGACTCTCCTCCTGCATCTGCTGCGTAAAACCTTCTGGTAGCTCATCTGGCAAAACAGACAAGAAATTAAGATCATTACAACGAAATGTACATTTTATGTAAATGAATGCTGATGCTCTGTTACCGTCTCTAAGGTTCAGGCAGAGCCAGTCGAGGGCAGAGTGCAGATCTCCTCCATAGAGTACGCTGCTCTTCATCGCCTCCTCGATGTGCTCTCTCTTGAAGTTGAACTTCTGCAGAGCGGTGTACAGGTCCTGCAAACAGACAAGATAAACACAAAAACCTGTCACAAGAACAAATCTATATGTGGAGTAAGATTTGAAAAGAAGAAGCAGAGGGAGGTTTTGTCGTCACCAGCAGCTTCTTGTTTGTAAGTCGGCCTGATATGGGCCCTTTGTCTCCATTCTCCTGTCTGAAGTCATTGATCAGCTTGATGATCTTCTTCTCCAGGTCCGCTTGGATACCAACCTGTGTAAATGCATAAAATCACATTAATAACAACACTTCAAATGTTTATGTTGTGACAAAATTGTTGAGATTTGCAGTTGACAATGTCAGCCATCTAATGTGTTGCATAGCAAATCTTACTTTAAGAATGGACTTGTCTGAGACGCCTCCTGTGTCGACCTGGGCAGTGTTGGCAAGACTATAGGTCTTTGGAGCTGGAGTAAGGACACAGCAGAGCAGGGAAGTATTTATTATGTGCTCAGTTATACATGACACATAATCAAATCTTTTTGATTGCACAATCACAGATACATATTGTCATGTATGGCCATTCTTCTGAATAGTAAATAGTTAGTAAGGAATGTATTGATGGATTCACAAGTAACCAGACTGTTGTTGTGTTGTGTTTACATGATTACCAGCCTGATGAACAAGCAACACACTGAAGCTAAATGGATTTCATGAAGGTGCGGTCTGAAGAGGTTCGTGATCTTTGCGTGTCAAAGCGCTGACAGCAAGAAGGCCCCATGTGCCAAAAGTTATGGCAGTGAGTGTGCACAGCCTGGCGTTCAGACAGCAAATGTATCGACAAACACAGCTTAAATACAAATATGGTTAGGCCACTGTATGCACAATGTTGGAAAACTCTTACAGAGATGTTATATTGTCAGGCTGAGAACTGACCATATGATCACGATTTCATCTGAGCTTGTAAATAGTGCAGGTAACGTTAACATCTCAGTGAAAGTTCCTGAGTAATGTGCGGTGAAGCCAAACCAAGTCTGGACAGGATCTGCACCGTTAGCGGTTACTATCACCTTTTGATTTGCTTTCTTTGGTCGGTTTAGCCGGTTTGTTGTTGGCTGGCTGTTTCTTCGCCTCCTCCGCCACGCTGTTCGCCGCTGCAGCGGTACCACTCCTGGCCGCTGCTGCTGCCGCTGCCACCGCCGCCGCCGCCGGGGCCACCGGAGCAGCCGATTTCTTCTTCTTTCCGCCCATTAATTCACCGAAACACAACCCGAATGTGGCTGCTTTATCTCGGCTAAGGAAGGCCGAGTCATCGGCGAGGTGATAGGAAACCGGTGAATGTGTCTAGAGAACAAAAATTACGCTAGTGTGCGTTTCCCATCTCTTGCGTATTCCTGACGCGGTTGAACCGCTGACCACCCGGCTGCCGTAGTGGACGTATTGTGCTGCGTTCAAGGAGAATGGGAAGAATAGGGGAAAAAATCCAGGAAAATATCCGACAGCTAAACAAAACAGCTAACGATTATTTATGATTGGTATTTGAACCATTTTGTTACCACATAAATCTAGATATAGACAAGTATTGTATATCCCATATAATATGGGCTTCATAATAGTGTTCAAATTATATTTCCATCATAACTGCTAGCGAAAGGCAACGTATTTGACGCGATGTCCTGAACGCGACACAACCTCGTGTTGAATTGTGGGAAGCGGTGCCCCCAGCAATCATGGCTGACGCTTTTGGAGACGGCTTGTTCAGCGTGTTTGATGATGAACAACAATCAACCACGAGCAAAAAGATACCTACCCCCGTGCCGCCGGCAACAGGGTAAAGTTTTTGGACTTTTAGCATGTCAATATTTAGTGTTTGAAGTCAAAGGCTCGGTTGTACAGGGAGCCTGAACGGAGTATCATGTGCGCCCGTGATAGTGAAACGGTCCTAACGTTAGACGACTAGTTAGTTAGCTTCGTTAATTTGTTAACAAGACGCTATATAAACTATGTTCCTGATAAACGGCGACTGACATTATTATTATGATTTGATTTTATTATGTTTACTTTGTTTCTGTGCAGTGGTGGAAGTGGTAGAGCCGGTACTCAAGTAAAAATACTCGAATAGAAACGTATGAGTAACACATACCAGGTAGCTAGGAGCTTTGACCATTATACATTATTGTAACTACAGTACAACGTGCAATAACGATATTTTGATCAGAAGTGTAGTTAAGTATAAGAATGAAGTTACAGAAATGGAAATACATTTAACCTAAGTACAGTTCTAGAGTAAATGTCAGGGCTCCAGACTAACTTGTTTCGCTAGGAGCACAGTGGCCCCTAATCTAAAATTTCAGGGAGGGGTGCAAACACAAAATTTAGGGGCACATATCGACTTGCAAATATTCACATTTTCTTTTCATTCATGATCTTCATACATCTTACATATACCTGCCACCTGTAATGACAGATTTCAGATTCTTTGTGCGTTAAAAACAGACGAACAAAAAACAGCAAATTTACTGGTTGCACATGTGCAAGATGAAAAATGTACTTGCACTGTCTCAAAGTTTTGTAAAATATCTCCATTTACGGGCAGTCTGGAGCCCTGAATGTACTTGGTTACTTTGCACAACCGTTTTCTGTGAGACTGGGAATGAATATCAACGTAACAAGTGTCATGGTGATTGTTGTTGTTATTTTGACACCAACAGTTTCAGCTAACAACATTGTTTGTTCTCTTTTTTTCCAGGAAACCATTAGGTAAAGATGCCACCGAAAAGGATGCTTCGCCGGCTCCTCGGATCAAGAGGGAGGCAGACAGTGACGGTGGAGAGGAGATGGTGTTTACGAAGAAACCCCGGCAGGAGGCGGCCTCTGCTAATGACGTCAAGTGAGATGAATTACAGCTAAATACTGTAGGCCTGTACATGTTGCATAGATGCTGCCATTACATATCTATATTGATGTACATTCAGGTTACCAGATACAAAATATTTACTACAACACAAGATGCAATTGTACCCATGTGCATAAAAACCTGCAGATGAAGCAAGAAGCAATTACAACATGACCTAATAATTTTGAGTGATGCTGGCTGTAAAATTCATTTTAGATGCTACAGAAAATGCAATGCTTTCAGAGTTGTTGCTGTGTAAGTAACACAACCTTTGTTTGCTTCAGTCTTGCAGAATTTATGCCCCAGGTGAAGGTGGAGCAGGTTGAAACTGTGGAAGGATGCTCACACGAGGTAACGATAGCAAATCAGAGCTGTTGTGTTTCTCCGTTGTAATTCCTCAAACCTGAATTTACTAAAGCTGTGCTCTTTCCCCAACAGGTCGCTCTGCCCGCCAGTGATGATTATAAACCACTGAAACCGAGAGTGGGGAAAGCAGCCAAGGTATGATGAGTGTTTAACTATGGCTTTCTATTTGAATGACTTAATTTGTTCAAAATGTCCAAATATAAAAATTGAATTATGCATTAATATGCAGGATCAAAAGAAGTTCAGGTTTATGAACTTGTTTAAAATCTGAATCACAATGTTTGCTGGCACTTATTCCCTTGTTGTTGCTGTTGCTTTTCTTGCAGGAGTACCCTTTCGTTCTTGACCCTTTCCAGCGTGAGGCCATCTTATGTATCGACAACAATGAGTCCGTGCTTGTGTCTGCTCATACCTCTGCCGGCAAAACTGTCTGTGCTGAGTGAGTGTTCCCAATCATCTCCATCCAGTTTTACTGCGACGGCATCCTTTAGGTGAAGCCAAACAGCGGTAGACTCAGACATGGTATCTAACCTGGTTTTCTCTGGTACTCTCCTCCCTGTAGATATGCCATTGCTCTGGCCCTCAGAGAGAAGCAGAGAGTGATCTTCACCAGCCCCATCAAAGCTCTTTCCAATCAGAAATACAGAGAGATGTACGAGGAGTTTCAGGACGTGGGCCTGATGACTGGAGATGTCACCATAAACCCCACGGCCTCCTGCCTCGTCATGACAACAGAGGTGAGACACAGTCGGGCCTGAAACCTGGTGGAGGTGTTATTAGACGTGTCGGGCATCGCCTTTCATTTGTCGGCGCTGTCTGACACAATAAACTTATTTCCCCCCAGATCCTGAGGAGCATGCTGTACCGAGGCTCCGAGATCATGAGGGAAGTGGCGTGGGTCGTTTTTGATGAGATCCATTACATGAGAGACTCAGGTGCGTGACTCAAACAGCACAGACTAAACTAATGACAAACTCCCTGTTCATAGGAAAGCTAATATGATTTTGGTTTCTGAGCGTAGAGACCCGATGCAACCTAATGTGTCGTTTCCTTTTCAGAGCGTGGCGTGGTGTGGGAGGAGACCATCATTCTTCTGCCCGACAACGTACATTATGTCTTCCTGTCGGCCACCATCCCCAATGCCAGACAGTTTGCAGAGTGGATTTGTCACCTGCACAAGCAGGTGAGATGTTGCACATACTGAACAGTCTTCTGCATGGGGTATTCAAAGTGTAGACACCGAAGGAGAGATGTGAGGTGAAAGAGACGGGTTCAAGCAGATGTTGATTAACAGCTGGAAGTCGGATTTGAAGTTTTGAGCATTCATTTGTCTCTTTTTATCACCATAATCATTATTTCTGAGTCAGAACTGGTTTAATTCTGAACACAAAGGCATAATGAACATATTTTTAGTTTCAGTGTGACTTGGACTTCATGATGATAAGAAGAAATATCCATAAATAGATTTTGATAGCCTGCAAACAACAGAAATACTCTGAACCGGCATGTTTCTAAATAATCCAGTGATTGTTGTCGGTACATTCAGATGCAGAGACATAGAATAGCTAATTTGACATAATTTCGTTTTAATGGTGCTGCCACTTTGCCAAAGTGTAAACAAAGGTGGGGAGAAAAACTCTTGTTGATCTAATGCAATCTAGTAAAGTAGAGTTTGCGTATTCCTGCATAAACAGTTGGAGGCATCATGTGTCTGTGTGTCTACACAAAGAGACCAAGGTACTACTTCTCTATGTCTTTCTGTGCTGTTTTACATAATGAAGTGTTTCTATTTTGTCTCCTGCAGCCGTGCCATGTGGTGTACACAGACTACCGTCCCACTCCGCTGCAGCACTACATCTTTCCAGCAGGGGGCGACGGTCTCCACCTGGTGGTTGACGAGAACGTAAGTACATCCACTGACTGGATTTATAGAGTGTGTGTGGTGTGACATTAAACCAAGATGATTATCCTTATTCTTGATGCATCTTCTGGGACCAGTGTGCATGACAAGTCTCCTCTAATACCTTCATGTCCATTGTTTTCTTCAGGGAGACTTCAGAGAGGACAATTTCAACACAGCTATGCAGGTGCTGAGAGACGCAGGGGATTCTGGGGGCAGCAGCGGAGGCGGCAAGTGGGACCCGAGAGGACGCAAAGGAGGCACTAAAGGTGTGTGTCTGCGTCCGCTTTCAAAGTTAAAATCCCGAGGAAGGTCCAAGACTGAAACATTGTTTAGTATCGACAGTGCGTTGGTGTTTGTCCTCCTTTTTCTGAGGCCGCCTGCTCCACCTACGCACCTGGTGAAGAGCGCTTCGGTGTGCACACAAGACTGTTTGACAAGTTAAAATCCTTAAAATGCCTTAAGTTGATCAATGGACATCACTCTTCCTGTTTGTGATCCGTCCTCAGGTCCATCCAGTGTGTTTAAGATTGTAAAGATGATCATGGAGAGGAACTTCCAGCCCGTCATCATCTTCAGCTTCAGCAAGAAAGAGTGCGAGGCCTACGCTCTGCAGGTGGCCAAACTGGACTTCAACAGAGGTACGTGTCATGAACTCAAGATGTGATGCAGCAGAAAAACCGTGCTTTGATTACGACTTTGCACGAGCGCGTGTGTTTGTGTGTGTTTTTTATTTCCTTTGCAAACGTGGACTTGGCCCTGTCACTTTTGGAGAGATTTGCAACACGAGCAGTAAATCAGCCGCTCGAGCCTTAACTGACACGAACGTACTAAATTACGCTCCTGCTGCACTTGTTGAGTCTGAGTGGGTGTGTTGTGTTGTATGTCGAAGGCCCGGAGGTTGTGTACACGCATAGTAAAAGGATCACGTCGCACCCTCGAACCAGGAAATGAATGGCAGGTGATGTGCTCTTGGCGTGACATCACTTCATTTCCGAATGAGGTCAAACTGTGTGTTGAGCAGATTGGGCCTGGTGTGTTTACTGAGGGTAAATACTGCAGATCGACATGGGATCAAGATAAAACACTCTTTTCAGATTTGACTCTCCGCAGTTGTGCTGGTCACAATGATTCATAGCTCACTTATTTTACGCCTCATGATCTCATGATATTTTCTACTCGGGCATCTGTTGTTCCAGCGGTTACTGCTTAGTCAGCCAGCAGCAAACGCTCAAATGTCAACCTGGCATAATGAACCTGTTTTTAACTGTACGGCTTTATTTATTTTGAGCTGTATTTCCACTATGTTTGTCACTTCTTCTAAGGAGCAAAACGATTAGACAGTGTGAGAAAACTTCCAGTTTAAGTGTGGAGTCTGTTTGCAGTCTGTCTTTGCTCACCGAATGTCAAAGCAGATACATTTTTTGTGACAAATTGCTGAGACATTTTTGGGAGGGAGTTGAAATTAGGCAAGAGAAAACCAGTCACCGAAATGCGAAATAGTTGGCGAGCAGGGGCTGAATGAATCCTCCCCACTGAGTTGAGCGCCATGAATATGGCTTATTGTGCGAGCACAGCCAGTCCCGCTGTTTGGTCCAGTGGATAAGTGAAGTTGCTTCATGAGGACAAATCTCTGCACTATGGGAGATGATCCAGCAGTAGATGGGTCTTGGCTTCTCTCCACCTGCTCTGGGCTTTTTTTTTTGTGTGAAATAAAACATGCTTATGAAGTCTTACTCACAGAAACATTTTCCTCCCTCGTCGGTTTGTTTTCCCTGCATCATGACATTCTTATAAATGAGGAGGTTTGTTTTAATGCAGAGCTCGTCCAGCACTGAAAACCTTTTCTTCTGTCAACGCTGCCAACTTTTTTCATCAAAATTGCACAAAAAAAATGAACAGAAAAACCGCTGCCAAAAATAACTCCTAATTTCCAACAGTTCTCGTGTGTTGTGAGAATCTTCTTGAACAAACTGGCTTTCTTAGGAAATGAGGCAGATTGTGTCCAGTAATAACAGCCGGATAATTTCATATGATTGCAGAAAATTTCACTAGAATGAGGAAAAATGTCAAAATAAAATCGGCGATAAATCTCATTTGTAAAAGTAGTCGAAATATTCAGTTTTATAGAATTATAAACCACAGAGTAGCCTTCGTGAAATATGATTGATGTGCTTTTTGATTGCTCTGGAGAAAGTACATGTCAAGATACGTCTGAAATAACCATTTGCTGCTCCGAAAATTTCCATCGGGAAAGTTTTTCTCTTCTTTTTTTGTCATTTAAAACCCGGGCAGGCACCAGCTCTCTGAACCCAACAATTGAGAAGCCAGATTGTTTAGAACCAGGCTGAGCTGCGTGTAGGCAGGTTGTTGGTGTTACAGAGTCTCTGTTTGTGTGTCTGTGTGTGTAGGTGGGTTATGATGGAGACAGGGAGCCACGTAGTTTCTTTCTCTTCTACCTTTTCTTCTTGTGCTTTCTTCCTTCCATCCTCACCTCACTTTTTTGATACTAAAAAGACAAAATACCCCCCCTCCTCTGTCTCTCTGTCTCTCCTTCCCTCCCTCCCCCTGTGTGCTGCTGTGACACATAGTTTCTGGGCAGTGTATGTGCAGCGGCAGAGCCACATTGGAGTCAGGGGACCGACTGGAGCCGAGACGCACAACGACTGACCGAGTGCAGATCAGTTCCCATGTTCTCCTTCTTGTACTTGTTTATTCCTCTAACGGCAGAGCATGAGGTTGATGGAGTGCATCCATCAGTTTGGTCCAGAGCCAAATATTTAGACTAATAGTGGTTGCATGACTTGATGGATGATCAAGGAGCTGATGAGATGAACATTTCCCTGTGATCTTCATATAAACTCTGCGTCCTGGCTGTGACGTTTCTTTCATGGAGCCAATTTGCTTTTTTTTTACGCCGGCTCTCAGTGTGCGTTTATCCGTGGCATTGCTTTGTTATTGAACCATTTAAAAAAAACAAAAAAAAACTCCTATTGACACTGAAGTCATTTGGCGTTAACAATAAACAGAGAGGCAGTGGCACACACACACACAGACTTCATGGAAGTCCAAGTTTCTGACTAACACGGGCACATGAGGAGGAAGATTTCCCAGAATGGTTTCATAAATGACTGTGACTAAGTTTCCGCACGGAAAGACACGGCCAGCAACAAACAATGTAACGTTGTAACAACAACAAGACGCTGGTGGTGGTGGTGGTAGTGGCACAGTTGGAACATTCATATTTAGCAGATTTTATTAATAGGTTAGTGGGTTTAAATGCGGCAGCAGCCAGGCAGCCGTTTTCCAGGTAGTGTTTGTTTTAGTTAGAATAACCTCAGGTCCAATCAGAGGCCTGAAAAAGCAGCAATCAGTGGAACAATATGAATATTTGTCTGATTTGTGTAATTACGGTAGATTTTCTTACAAACAGCGAACTGAGATAAAAATCTAGAGTCAGCTCGTGACGATAGCAGCATCGTTTGTTTGCTCAGTCTCTGGACGGTTGAAGTTTTCCTGCAAGCTATTCTTTAAAAAACATAAGACCTCCCCCCTACGGCCCTCATGAGCCTCTCGTGTCAACAGAAATTATATGTGAAACGTTCTGAAATCACCCAAGAGTCTGTGTTTGTGTGCGAGCGAATGTTGAGTCATCGAAATAGATTTGCGCTCGACTATCAGAAGACGTTAATGTTGTTTTTTCTTCTTTTCCTCTCTTTGTTCCAGATGATGAGAAACGACTCGTGGAGGAAGTGTTCAACAACGCGGTGGACTGTCTCTCTGACGAAGACAAGAAACTCCCTCAGGTGAGGAGGGCTGGACTCTCTCACAGCTCCTGTCATGTTTTGTGTAAACATCCACGCTGCGCCTCCTCCTGTTTTTTTTTCCCAACGCAGCACTGTCACCTCATTATAAAGCCACGGAAAAAGAAAAAGAATAAGAATAAGAAAAAGCCCCCTCGTCTTTTCTCTACCAGGATGGAGACAGTTAAGACAAGTCTTGAACGTAAATAGCCGCACACATAACGTCAACACGGGCTCCAACACTGCGCTTCTGTTACCCGACCCTGCTGTGTGCAGGCGCATTATGAGAAGCAGCCGCGTTGAGGTAATAGTTGTTAGTGGTTCGACCGCTACGGCAGGAGCAACGACAACAATGTGTCACTCCTTTTTCCACTATGAGGTTTTGGAAGCTTTTTTTTTTTTTTTTTTCCCTGCTCTTGCTTTTTCTGATTTCTATGAACTGGTGAACTTTGCACTGTGACAACAAATAAACAACAAACACTCACCCTCCTCCCTCTTGTTTGTGTTTCTCAGGTGGAACACGTGCTGCCGCTGTTGAAGAGGGGAATCGGGATCCATCACGGAGGCCTGCTGCCCATCCTCAAAGAGACCATAGAGATCCTGTTCTCTGAAGGCCTGCTCAAGGTGACACTGGCTCTGCATCAGGATGCTCACATACACAAACACATTTCCAGTGGAGTTTTCCAAGTTTGTAGTGACTTGGTTCACTCTTGCACTGCCACTTTCAGGTTATCCCACTTTATTCAGACCTTAAATCAGTGCTGGTGCTTCAGGTAACGGTGAAATAATCCAGTTGGAATAAAACATGAATGAGATAAAAGGCTCTTTTTAGAAGCAAAATGTTGCAGCATAGGGTGAAACAGGATTATTCTGGATATAAACAATGCTGCATTCAAAATACTTCAGAATAGAAACAGCGGTCACTTGGGTATTGAGGAGCAATCACATGCAGAGTTTTGATAATAAAAGCGTTTTATTGAAGCTTCCCACTCTCCTGATCCCCTGTGTGAAGGCTTGAAGTTTCCAATTTGCACACTTTGAAGATTTCAACCTCTTTTTTTTATAAATTCTGTGCCAGCGCCAACATTTCTTTGTTGCGGGTGTTGAGATTTACCGTCTGAGCTCACCACTTATCATGTCGGACAAATTGGCTTCGCAGATGTTTTATGTGGAATGAAACACATTCAGAGAGTTTATTAGACCTCAAGGACGCACACAAAGCTTTCTGGTGAGAGTGGCAGAACGCAAACATAACTTTTACAAGAAAAATCTCCTCGGGGGAAAAGCTTTTTTTTTTTCTCCGCCGCATTGAGAACGAGACAATATTGAGATAAGATCTGACTTGACGCTTCCTCCTCTCCATCCCAGGCCCTCTTCGCCACAGAGACGTTCGCCATGGGCATCAACATGCCAGCTCGCACCGTGCTCTTCACGAGTGCACGCAAGTTTGACGGCAAGAATCATCGCTTTGTAAGAGAACACACACACACACACACAGTTTCTTTCACATGCTTGTATTTCTGTTTTATCTGATTAGTTTCTGCAAACTACTTTTAAAAGAGATTAATGTTGTTCTTTGATGAACCTTTGTCCGTCTCGATCAGCGTGAGAACATCCTGATGTCTTATGAAGTCTTTACATGTAGTTTCAATGGATTCTAGATGAGCTGGAGTCTATTATTGGATGTCCTCTTGATGCTCATCTGCAGTACCGAGAGCTTCATAGTGGCACTTACATAGAATTAGGATTTATTTCTTAAACAACTAAAACGTTTATCACGCATTAGAAATCCTATGGCCACATAAAAGCTGAACATGGGCCGAGCCAAAATGTAATCCAGACCACTCATCCGTTCTTGGAGGAGCGTAAAAAATGCTTCTTGCACGCAGCCTCAGCTTAACCCGTAGCTGCAGTTCCTCCTCATGACTGTTACCTGTGAGGAGCAAGAAAATACCGTAGTAGTACTCCCTATAAACAGAGCTATCTCTTTAAAGCTGCTGTGGCCTGTCTGCAGTGTGTAGCCGTGTCACACACACACAGACACGCACACACGCACACACAGCGTGCTGCTCTGAGGCCTTTATAAGGTCTTCAAGCCCTGCAGCCACATAAACAGCCACGTATTGTGTATAAGAGATGGGGGGCTGCGAGCGCCAAGCTGCCGTCACTAAGCAGCAGCAGCCTTCAGCGTCACTTCTTGCGCGTGGGTCTCCAGCGTTGTCACACACACACACACACACAAAGGGCTTGAAGAGAATGCGAGAGAGAAGGAAATTGCCCTCCAAGAAGTTCATCAGGAACATCTGGTGCCTCTGACGGATGCCAAAGCTCCACGCAGGCACTCGCACACTTCAGTACACACAAATCTTTCATTCCTGAACCGGCACTGTGTTTCAAATCAAGAGCTGATCCCCACAGCATGCCTGAAATGACGATCGGATCGTTTAGTCGGCACAAAGAAAAAAAAAACAAAAAGAAGCAAGAAGAAAGAATCGGACCTGGCTTTCAAAGCGTTTTCATTGCTCAGAGACCAATAGATACGTGGAGATTAATCAGAGCCACGTGTGAGGCAGAGCCGTGCTCGGATGATTGCGGAAAACTGGTCCAGTCTCTTCCTCACGAGACGGTTTCATCACCTAGATCTCGATGTTAATAAATGCAGATACTTGGCTCGGCCGTAACCGTAGTATCGCTGTAAAAACAATTCACTCCTATCATATATCATCGCATTACTTTTCCGCTCCATATTCAAATGTCTTTAACTTCCTCTCTCGGCCGTTTCCCTTTCAGTTTTTGTCAGAACAACAATTATTTATCATATTGCAGGTGGGAGAGAAAATATTTTACTAACAAACCTCGGTCTCTTCTTCATGTGTTGTGTGTTTTCTCCTGGTTTAGATTACATCAGGTGAGTACATCCAGATGTCTGGGCGCGCTGGAAGGAGAGGAATGGACGACAGGGGAATTGTTATTTTCATGGTGGATGAGAAGATGAGTCCAGCTGTGGGCAAACAGCTGCTCAAGGTACAGTGAGCCTGGCTCCTCTGAAGCTTTTTATTTATTTTTTTTCACCTTTTTAAGCTCAAGTTATTTTTTCAGAACCCAGCTACTAGTCATCCATTATATGTTTTCAAACAGCTTCAGTGCCTGAGGCGCTGCAGTCGTTCCACTATTCAACACATTTCCCTTACGTCTCGTTGAGCGCTCAGTTGTCTGAATTGACTCTTAAGTTGTTCTCTCTGCGGATCATCAGGTCGTTTTGAGCTCAACACTGTCACAGAGAAGCCAGGGAGTCTCGCTCTTTTGTCTTTTGATTTGACACATTTACAGCCGCGCAGCCATAAATATGTAGCCGCGCGGCTCTGGAAAGACGTCGTGTTAATGTAAAACTGTTCGCTGGCGCCGTCGCGGTGCGTAACTTCCAGGATCCTTTGGAGAAAGGAAAGATGTTGAACACATATCTCTGGAGGTTCAGAAGTCGTATTTGCAAAATGCTCCTCAGAGGTTCACATCAGGGGGCGGTGACGTCAGCCTGCGTTTATCCAGAGTTCATGCACTCTTGGCACTTTAAGGTCAAATGCGAACAATGCTATCAGATCCTGGTTAGTAGTTTGTGATGTGTGTGTTTCTTCCTGTGCTGTGCAGGGATCTGCAGACCCACTGAACAGTGCCTTCCACCTGACCTACAACATGGTGCTCAACCTGCTGCGCGTGGAGGAGATCAACCCAGAGTACATGCTGGAGAAGTCTTTCTACCAGTTCCAGCACTACAGGGCTCTGCCTGGTGTAGTGGAGAGTAAGTACTTGTCCACATGTAGCGCTTCACACTCCAGGTCACAGGAGATAATAGAGGTTGAAGCAATATGGTTTATGGAGGGAAAAAATGAGCTTGAACTGATTCTTTAGTTTTGACCTTTTTATTGGATTGTGTTGCAACATGGATCTTCTTTAGTGGCTACTTCCCTGATTAGGATGAGTCATTATTGCTGTTGGTAATGATGTGAACTTCCTCCAAGGAAGCTACTCCAGATAAAACACAGTGCTTGCATGTTGGCAAAATTCAGTTTCAGTCGTTAACAAGAACTTACATAAACATTTATGTCATTCCCGAGATGACGTGATCAAGTATATGATGTGTTTCATGTAAGGTCGCTGCTCAGTTTTTCTCGTTGCCAATAAAAGGGCATTTTAATTTCCTTAGATTTAAAGTAAACCTATGAATATTTTATATTGTGTTAATAGATTCCAAAGAGAGGAATGAATTCTTGCTCAGTTTCCTCTAATGTTGCAGCTGCAGTAGTAGTGACATTGTGCACATGAGGGTGTTGGTATATGATGTAGTGGCTGTTCTCTCCCCTGTCCTGTGAGATTATTGTTTTGGTATCTGTTTGTATGTTTTGCTGTATTGTTTTCCCCATGCATACATTTACAGATTCTTAATGGTATTGGTATTAATGGTACAAGTGGTTATATGTATGTCTGCATCTATGTGTTGTGACTGTCTTAGCTGTTGTGTTTTTGTTTTTTCCTTGATGGACTTGGAAGAATAGACAATTTTGACTTAATGTTTGGACTCCAGGAAGAATAGCTATGCTAATGTGCTGGTGCTAATGGAGATCCAATAAATGAAATGAAGTGGAGAAACTTTCAACAGCCTAAATTGACATCTTCTGCACCAACCGTTTGTTTCTTGTGTAGAAATAAAGAAGCTGGAGGAGCAGTACCATGGCATTGAGATCCCTAATGAGGAGAGCGTTGCCACGTACTTTAAAATCAGACAACAGCTGGCAAAGCTGGGTAAAGAGATACAAGAGTTCATCCACAAACCCAAGTACTGCCTACCCTTCCTGCAGCCTGGGCGACTTGTCAAGGTAGGACCTGACACATTTACACTCTGACGATGGGACGATAATTACTTACTTGTGCATATTTTTACACAATTTCTATTGTGATCCCGCAGGTGAAAAATGAAGAGGATGACTTTGGCTGGGGCGTTGTTGTGAACTTTTGCAAGAAGTCCAATGTGAAGGTAAGTTCTCATGGTGGTGGATGGAAAAAATGTTTGTGAAACCATGAATATGCACATGTGGCTAATTTGCACATTTTCCACTGTTCAGACCGCTACAGACTCGGAGCCGCTGTACGTGGTGGAGGTTTTGGTCCATTGTAGTAAGGACAGCGTGAAGGACGCCGCGACCGAGGCCGCTAAACCTGCTGCTGCCGGAGAGACTGGAGAGATGCAGGTGGGTGAAACAAACACATGGAAACAAACATTGCACAAACAAATCCCCCCAAATGTCTACACTTGATGCACGTATAGTGGAAACAGGCTTAACAGATTCACGTAACTGCTTTTTTTTTTTCCATGGAAAATTGTTTAAGATTTGTGCAGAAGCTTTGCCACTGTGATTGTAATCGGTGTTTTTGTCCAGGTGGTACCAGTGATGCTGCACCTCCTCACCTCCATCAGCTCCGTTCGCCTTTACATCCCCAAAGACCTCAGGCCGTTCGACAACAGACAGCTCATGCTCAAATCTATACTGGTACAAAACGCAGCCATGTTGAAATGAAGATACTGAAACTGACAGACCAACTGTGACCCTTTCTTTGCTTAACCTCCAAACATTTCATCTCTAGGAAGTGCAGAAGCGTTTCCCAGATGGCGTTCCTCTACTCGACCCCATCGACGACATGGGCATCAAAGACCCTGCGCTGAAGAAAGTCATCCAGAAAGTGGAGGCTTTCGAGCACCGCATGTACTCGCACCCCCTGCACAGCGACCCCAACCTGGAATCTGTGTATTCCCTGTGCGAGAAGAAAGCTCTGGTGAGGAACTGTGTGTGTTTTGTTCGTGCTAAATGTCAAAGCTGACAAATGGCGTTTGTTACTGTTGAATTATTAATATTTTTATCTCTCTTATTCATCTACATGGGCTAGCTTTTTGTTTGATGTCAATCTGTGACCTTTCTTTGTCTTTTCCTGTCAGACAGGTTGGCTTTGGCCATATATAAACTAATACAAACACAGGAAGAAAGCAGTTGTAATGACCACAGGGCCTCAACCTCACTCATACTTCCTTGTTCCATGTGTTTTTGTTTTTTTTGTTCTTACATATAAAAAGGTTCAGATTTTTTTAAAACTGCAAATCTATAGAAGTAGCTCAGAGAACTTCCTGTGTTAACAATAACAACGCTAAATGATGATGCTCAGTAGCAGCAGAATGAACTATGTTGACCTTTTCAGTTTAGTGTTTTAACATGTTAACTGGTAAAATCAGAGACTCAACAGTTTCGATCATAAACCAAAGAAATAGCAAATTGAAACGTTGATGTTTATATCGTTCACCTTTCCTCCAGCATAACATGAAATAATTTCTATGACAATCCAGACTAGAGAAGTCCGATGGATACATCCTCTGAGGATCATGAATGTGATCACAAATAACATCCACTAGTGATGGACAGACTGATGGTGTGACATCCACTGAGAAAACCCACTAAAAATATACAAATGTAGGGAAAGGTCCAGAATAAATTGTATTAAAGGTACTGATGATGCAAATATTGCCTGTTTCTGGAAAAGCGAACAAATTTAACATTAGATCATAATTAGATCCTATAATTTAGGAAGCACCATATGAGTCCCTTCAAAATAAAAGTCTGCGTCCATTATGTCCTGTTGTGTTTATCATTTAGCCAATGTAACCTCTCCTAGTCGATAGTTTGGTTGTTGCAAAGACACGGTGTCATATATGCTAAACAAGCAGTTTGGGCGGGGGACCACAGGACCAGGCTGTGTTTGACACTTTGCATAAACATTTACATCTCTCTGTGGTCTTCTGTGAGCTTACGTTGTAAAATGATAGAGTATTCAGCACCGAGTAAACTAGATAACTTCACTTTATGTTTTAGTGGCAGCGTGAGGCTGGAAGCTGCTTTTCATTTAGCATCTCTTGTGCTTGTCCAGCACCGATAGCACTTCTGCCTTATTTGTTTAGCAAAACAGCAGTTGATCACACCTTACACACACACACACACACACACAATGGCAGATATCGCCGCTCCTCCTGTGATCGCTCAAACTGAAACACTTGGTTTCTGTGTATTCGGATGCGTGCTCACTCAGTACAAGCTCCAAACTCTTATTCAGCTCTAATGTGCATATGTCAGTGATTTCTTCATCTCACGTGCAGCCGCTAGTTCTGAGAAATTACACTTCCCGTGAGTAATGACCCATGCTGGTAAAATCTATCTTTGTCATTGTGTTTGCCTCTCTGGCCCAGAGGTGTGTTGTAATAATAAGGGGGTAAAGGTTGCAGTGGATAATGGACAGATAAGCAGGAAGATGAACATCTGTTGGCAAATAACTCGCATATTCTTCTCCATCTCTGTGTAATGTTTGAAAATAGCTCATGCACAGAACAGCTGGTACTTATCAAAGAGGTTTTAGTGCTTCTCTGGAAACCCTGCAAGAGTGTCCCCAGGTTACATTTTGTTGAATTCTGCATAGTCTTACAGTATGTGTGCGTATGTGTGTGTGTGTGTTTCAGATCGCAGCAGATGTTCGAACGGCAAAGCGAGAGCTGAAGAAGGCTCAGACCGTCCTGCAGATGGACAAGCTGAAGTGCAGGAAGAGAGTCCTGCGACGCCTCGGCTTCGCCAGCCCCTCCGACGTCATCGAGATGAAAGGACGGGTCGCCTGCGAAATCAGCAGGTAGGACGGGACGACACGAAACCCTGGGGACATTCATGATCATGAAGACGGAGAGAGGGATCATATCCAGAGCCTTGTTTTCCAAGAGCATCTTAAGTTCATAAGTTTTAAAGATTTGAACTGAAATTTGTTTTTCCAGGAACTTAGGAAGGCTCATGGAAATATTCTCAGAAAATCCTCCTAATTCCTAAGATTTGTTGTAACCAAATGATCGGGCTGCTGGTTTCTCATGTTCCACACAAACATAAACATCCAAACCAGATATGAATGAAACCAGTATGAGACTCAAAACCGTGACACCGATGTCTATTCAACCACTGATTGACACTGACAGTGAAAGCACGATGTTTGGATTAGCCAGCTGTCGCCACCGCCCGCAAATAGATGTCGTCTCAGGCTTTGTTTCAGTCTCATCCTGAGCAGAAGCAGATCACAGATTTGTCTGTTGGTGATGAAATGACTGATTCTGTGAAATATTGAGTGTTTAGTCTCAGTCAGTCTAAATCAGTGTTTTTCAATGTTGGAGTCGGGACCTCATGTGGGTTCGCCTGAAACTCAAATGAGGTCACCTGAAATGTCTAGTAATGATTAAAAAAGATATTGATGAAAACATTTGATTTAACCAATTAAAATTCTGAATAATAACACCACACAATTATAAACAACTTCATTCTATACTTTTACTTTCTGGATTATAAATCAACTTCAAATATAATGCAGCATATATAATATCTGAGCTGGTGCATCTTGATTGATGGGGGTCAAGAGCCAAAAAATGTTATGTTATGTTATGTGTAATGTTTATTATCCTGGTTTAGGTTTAGGTTTAGGTTTAGGGAAGTGTACGTCTTCTGATGGCGATGTCACTAATGAAGTGTGATCTAATAATGAACTGTGTGTTAATCTCTCCAGCGCCGACGAGCTCCTGCTCACAGAGATGATTTTCAACGGTCTGTTCAACGACCTGACGGTGGAACAGGCCACCGCCCTGCTGTCCTGCTTCGTCTTCCAGGAGAACGTACGAATAAACGCACACTACACACACACATACACATTACACACACACATATAATTCCTCTAATTCCCCATACAAACAGATATGAAGCCTTTCCCCAAACACCGAGATAAACAGTTGATTCCCATTCCCACACTTTCGAGCTTCAGTCGCATTCTTGGCGTCTTCCCATGCTCTGCAAGCAAAACAGAAACCTGAGTTTGATATGTGTGTTTGTCTTGCCTAATGATGCCTATTCTCTCAATGAGGCAATCCAGCATCAGATGGTTTAACAAACCTTTTCTTTGGCTCCGCAATCGGCCCCGTCCCCTGAAACCCAACGCATTCCTGTCTGAACTCAGTCGGCGCGCCCCCGGACTGTCCTCGCCTCACTCCTCCGTCTCTGTCTCGGATGAAGAGAGCGAATGATGACAAGCAGCTGTCATGTTTGCAGCACTTTACTACTGTGTGTGTTCCTGTGTGTGTTCTTGTGTACTCAGCTGTTGCCTGTCATCAAAGAGCACCTGCTGCTCTTCAGCTCAGGCTGACGGCAAACTGTGTGCGACTCTAAACCAGTGGCTAAGAGTTTTGTGATGGATTATTGAACGGTAATAACCAGTGGAGTCATTCAGGCATGTTATTTAATCAGATACTTACACTTTGTACATATATATTTACTTATGTATTATGCAACACAAACATCCTTCATTTATGACATGAAAAGTATGCTCACAGTTAGTAGATGAGTAGATTTGCAAAACAATCTCTTGAGAGTTGCTTTCCGGTTGTTGACAGTTTGAATGTCAGCAGCCTCGCTCTTCTCCTGTTGTTTACTATTTCCCACATGTCTGACCTCCGAGAAAAAACAAATCTAAACCACCATGAGCAAAACAGAAAGCTGCTTCCTTCTCAAACACGTCTTCAACGGGTTCAAGTGGCAGCATACAGTGTTTTTGCCCTGGAGCTCGCAATAAAGAGACCAAAACAAATGTTTGCAATTCACTGTCACAGCGTTAATGTCGTTTCGCCCTGCAGGCCAGCGAGATGCCGAAACTGACCGAACAGCTGGCTGCACCTCTGAGACAGATGCAGGTGAGATGACATCATCCAAAAAGTTTCTAAAAGTTACGATTTGGTGGAAAGATGAGCACTGATTGTTGTTGTTGTTGTTGTTGCTGCTGTTGCTGTGTCCAGGAGTGCGCCAAGCGGATAGCCAAGGTGTCTGCAGACGCCAAGCTGGAGGTGGACGAGGAGACGTATCTGAACCAGTTCAAGCCCCACCTGATGGACGTGGTCTACGCCTGGACCAACGGCGCCACGTTCGCTCAGATCTGCAAGATGACGGACGTCTTCGAAGGTTGGTGACTGACAGGACAGGAAGTTGAAATGCATGTGTAGACTGTTGGCATTTTGTCAAGTGCACGAGTTTTAGGTATTCTAAGAAATAATTTTAAATGCATGCTTCTTTATAGCCTTGTTTATAATCGTTCGTCGACTTTATTCAAAGTCTGGTTTGTACTTCTCCACATACATTTCCAAATAACATAAAACAAAGAACTTGAACTGCGTTGTTGAGGATTAAACTCTATTTTTAGACCCTGATCATGTTTCAGACGTGTATGAGTTGTGAACAGCTCCACCATAGAGACTTTAAACTGTTCAGTGTCTCATAGAAATGAAAACATCAGGGTTGGGTAGCGTCTCCTCAGAATGAGTACTTTCTTCTACTACTACTTTAAATACTAACATTGTTTTACTTGGGTTTAAGGATCTAAATCTGAATCATTCTTGCGCTGCTGCCGAGCTACAACATGAACTTTGCAAAACCACTTCACCCTAGATTTCTCCGCGGTCACTCACGCAGCCCCTCGGAGGCTGGAAGAGTTTCACTAATTGATTTATTATGTGTGGTTTGAGTTGAACCCAGTTCAGAGTCCACGGTTCTCCCCATAGTTTCTGAATCTCTGACTCCCAGCAATGACCTCAGCTGTGAAATATTGGGTGTCATTGTAATAAGGTAAGCAATGCAGAGTTGGGAAACTGCGGGGAGTTTTAGACGTGCTCGACTCGTGTTCACGGGTCACGTTCGTGTTTGTGTGTGTTGAACAACGGAGCCGGAGGAGCTGTGACATTTCCAAAATCATTATTTTCAGTGTATTTGAATATCTACCCTCTTGTCTCGTCTTTCTGTTTAAATTTCAGGCTGCGAATTAAAAGACAGGTTGATTATAATCCCAGTGGGAGTTCCGTTGGAGGGGTTTTATTCTGTCACTATGTAGCAGAACAACTGGCACTTTTGCAAGAAAACAGTGATTCATCATCGATTATTCATTTACTGCTGGAAACTTCATTCTCCATATTGCGTTCTTTCCTCTTGACTAATCTCATGTTGCGTTCATGTTCAGCTGACCTGCTGTGCTCTGACTAAGGTCTCTCTATACTATAATCGCACTTAATTAGGAGAAACTGGGAGGTTGCCATTCAAACGCACTCCTCTGTTTTCCTTATAATTAGTAGTAATTTGAAGTTATCTCCAGGAAACGTATTGGAAATGACGTACAAAGTGATTCATTACAGACCTATAAAACACATTGTAAGCCAAGATTATCAAAGAGGATTCAGATGTTGAGCTGCGGTCCCTCACAGCACCAACAATGTTAACCTTAAAATCAAACATTCCTCCCTGATCTCCTTTTATCCCATGAAATATTCACCGAGAATCGATTCTGGACTAAGTCAGCAGATCTGCTTCATGGTTAGATTTTTATAAATGCATGTCCTCTTCACAGTCGTGCACTAACCACCATGTGATCGTGTCTTGTCTGGCGTAGGGAGCATCATCCGCTGCATGCGGCGTCTGGAGGAGGTGCTGAGGCAGATGTGCTCTGCAGCCAAGGCCATCGGCAACACCGAGCTGGAAAACAAGTTCGCCGAAGGTAAGAGGGCTCGGTGCGGCTGCAGCAGACGATGAACCGATGCACAGGAGGTTGTTGACTGACATTTAAGATATTGAGCTGCCAAATGCCAAGGATTCACTGTTGTGAAGGAGATTTTCAGTTGTTTTCCAGACACCGCCAGACAAACCTATAAAGTAGTCTTTTTGATCTCTGTTCCAACCTTAATCTAATCCAGGTAACATTTTAAATGGTAAGATCAAAGGGTCAGACTGATTATAAGATTATACTTCTCCTCTTCTATAGAATTAGCCCGCGGTGGTGTTTTTTTGCACAGAGCAGTCGACCACAAGTCTGAACCAGCTCTCCTTTGTAACATCAACATGTGGATCCTAAATACTTCCACACACAAGTTGAACCAGGAGTCTTTGAGCTGTGAGCCATGTTTAATTAGTCAGTGCAGCGCGATAATATAGTCCAGACCAGAACACACCTAAAGCAGCGCTGTGCAACTCGGTTTCTTAAATGCTATATTCACACGTCACTCAGTGTCCACTTTTATTAGATACACCTGTTCACTCTAATCCACTCCATGACAGCTGTTCTGCCATGAAGTCGACTTTTTTATGACGCCCATAACGCTCAGTTGTTGTTGACACGGTTGCAGATGTGTTAATGAAATAATGCTTCAGTGACGAGGTCATGGTTAATGACGTCGTCGCTCAGCGCTGTGTTGCATCAAGAGGTGTTTCCGTGCGTTACACCCCCACCACACCTAATAAAGCGGCCACTGACTGTAGTGTACAGCCTGACTTGTTTGTCCCCGGAGTTGCAAAATATATTTCGGTAAATTGGTCTTCACTGACACATCTGTCTCTGTTTTACACAAAGTTTCTTCATTAGTGTTTTTTTTTTCTTGCAGGGATAACAAAGATCAAGAGAGACATTGTTTTTGCTGCCAGTCTCTACCTATAGTGGCCTTCCAGCTTCCCAGCACATTGTGGCTGCTGGAGGACACACGCTGTGTGGGACTGGGAATTATATTGAACACAGATGGGATCTCCTGACCCGGACCTCCATTTTCTTCTTGGGGTCAAATTTTTTGTTTTGTTAAATTGACTTCCACTTGGAAAAACAATTTGTTTTTTTAAGACACTTTTCAGATTTTCTTTCCCCCGCCAACTTACCTGAGTTTTGTCCCGTTGACTTGTGTGTCCACACAGTAATTCAGTTGTATTTAATGAATAGGAGGGAGTCTACATTTGTCTGAGGATGTAAACAGAAGTGTTTCTCTTGCATCTTTATGGCCAGAATACATTGAACAGCCACACTTTTATTGTTTTTTTTTTTGTATGTTGTGTTTTTTCTTTTTGCCTACATGAGCAAAGTGGTGCACAATAACAAACTAAATTGAATATCTGGCTGCGAAAGTAAACAAGTCATGCTTTAATATCATCAGTGATGGCTCATGACATAATACATCCAACACTTATCTTTCATTGGTGTTCATGTTAATAAGTAAAATGTCTTTTTATTTTTACTTTTATTTTAGACATCTGTACATATTTTTTTCAATAAAAGTCTGTATGGTGATTTGTTTTTTTTTACATACAGATTATACAAAAGTACATTGTTGTCTACTCATTGATGTTTATATTAGTTCTTAGATACACAGGAAGCTGTGAGAGCAGCAGCAGCAGTCCAGCAAAGGCAACACAGGACTTTAAACCGACCGTCGACTCTTCAACCGTCCAACCGAACATGATTCAAGTCGAAGCTTCCTCCTCGACCGCGTGAGGTTGGACGGTTGAAGGATCACACGGCGGCGGTAGTGGCCTGGAGTCAGCAGCTCCACTTAACGAAGCGGTGTCGCCTTCTGGTCTAGGATCAGCTTTAGACTCCAGCGCGCTCTCGCCTTAAGAAGCGAGCTTTCCTCTTATAATTAGCCCTTTGTTTAACACTGGACTTAAGGCAACGAAAGTGGCGAGACTCTGCGTCTCTCTTGAGGCTGGGTTTGTCCTAAAACTGACCCTAAATCAGATTGTTGAGCAGACTGACTCCAGGTCAGGAAAAGCACAAAGCGGGGTTACATTCACATGTTTCCAACCTTTCCCTCTCCCTCCCCTCCCTCTCTCTCTCAGCAGTGGTCAGACCCTTTAGTGAGTGCATGCAGGCAAGTCCTCCCATCGGCTCAGTAGATTATAGATGGTTCCCGTCCGTCCAGAATCTCTAGCCTCTAACCTACATCTGTTTCCATCACTTTAGCATATCTACAAGGGGTTGGACAGGTTGTCTCTCTCCACTTCCCTTTAATGGGGAATCTCTGGGTAAGACGGCAAATTGCCTAAAATTATAAAGTCTTGAAATGTTAAACAGGCCTGAGGTGTAGCTTCCAAAAAGTTCCTTCTGGGACGCACAGTCATCCACTAGCTAATCAAGTACTCCCCAGTGTAAATCCATGCAGGGTATCTGATGAGAATTTTTGCGCAAGATGAAAGGCTAGAGAGCATTTGATCCTCGGTGTGCGTTTGGACAGAGTAGAGGTATCGTCATCCTCCTCCTCCTTCTTCACCTCTTGATTAGCTTAGTTTGGACTCTCAAAGTGGTTTCCATTCGTTGGGGTCTCCTGCAGAGTCGTGTGGGGGATCTCCACCTCTTTATGAGCATCCTTACGGGGCTTGAAAAAGTCTGACACGAAGAAGACCTGCAAGATGGGACATAGATAGGAATAAATATTTGCATCTGTGCTCCTTGTATGAAGTAGTTTCCATTTTTGGGAGATTACAAGTCAAATCTGTTTAACTTTTAGCTCTGTTGCACCTTTAATGCCACAGATAATTTAGAGAAGCAGACTTTAATATCTTAACTACTATATTTTCTCCAGAGGTTGGATTCAAATGACCAAGTCTTTCTATTTCACCGTCAGGACACGGTTATGTTTAATTTTCAGTGAAATATGTTGTATATGCTATTCTGCAACCACATAAAGGTAAAGAAAAGTCTGCAACACCAAAGGAACTCCAATGCAATAATTTATTATTTGACGTTTCGAGCACCACCGGCTCTTATTTAGGTGTTAGATGTTCTGCAACCACAAACAGCAGCTGGTATTGCCACAGGCTAGTTCCAAACGCTAAGCTAACCACAATATTTAGAAACTGGGATGCGTGCAATGACAAAATACAAATTTCTCTTATTTTGCATGTTCAGTCCTACTCCCCAGCTTCTAAACTTGTCCTCTACTTCTTCCAGGAAGCAGAATTTCTAGTTCAACTGTTTGTTCCCTGTTTACTATCTAATAAAAGCCCAAACCTGTCTGTTCACCTTTCTCCCATTTTAAAATCAAAGCAACACTGCAGGTAGAGCACTCACCACCAGGATGGCCATAAGGGCGCCCTGCAGGAGTCCAGTCAGCACGTCGCTCCAGTGATGTTTATAGTCGGACACTCTGGACAATCCGGTGAACACTGAGGCAGCAATCAGGAAAAACTGGAGTGTGGGTCTCAGCAGTCTCGCCCATTCAACCTGGAGTCGCGCCTGCAGATAGAGCTGAGAGAGAGAGACACAGGGCGTGTTATTCACGTTGTGAATACAGATACGTTTTAAACAGTGACACTGGCAATGGTTGCAAACAGGTCAGGGAACATTAATGTAGATTTAGCCAAGTGAATAATTGTTGTAGCTGGCAGCAATCCTGCAAGAGTCATAGGAAAATTGATGAACTCAATTCCTCTTTCACACAAAGCACAATGCAGGAAAATGTCATATAAATGTCCCTGAACTAAACAAACATCCTCTTTTTTTAATATGAAGTTATCAGCACTACTATAGGCTTCCTTCTCTTTCTTTTAAAAGGTGAGTACATTTCCTCCAGGCCACATTTCAATTCATTAAACTGACCTTGAAATCTGTTTAAACTGCAGAAGCAGGATCTGTAATTTAACCTGATCATTAATAATAATCGCACCACCTCTGGAGCTGGATGACTTATCATGGAAACAATCTTTGGTCAGCTAAACATCATGTTCCATTGTGCCATAAAACCAGACTACATCACTTTGTTTGAATTAAAAACAGGGCGTGTCTCTTCTTTTTGTTTGAACCAAGGACAAACAAGTTTAGCCGCTTCATCCAGATGCATGAATCTTTTCCTGTTATTATTTCTTCTCTGACGTCATTTTCATTGGCAGTTGCAGGAACGCGAGGCACTCCAGAGTATTTAGGTAAATGTTTAAATGTCAAGCTGCTGTTTCTCATTCTTGAACTTCCACCCCACACGCCGAGGGAGAGAGTGAGCTCTGTGCCAGTGCCAGGACTTTGTCCCTGTGTCTATTTATATCTGCTGGTGCTGAATGAATCAGCAGCCCATAAAGTTTATCAGGGCCGGGCTCTGAACAAACGCAACAGAGGACACTCTACGATGCTGCAACCGTCAGAGCAGATCTGAACTGTCACCTATTCTGATGACATAATCTTGAAGCGCTGCATTTAAAGGAATAGTATGGCATTTTGGTAAATTAGTTGATTGAATCTTAACTAGAACAGATTCATGTTCTATCTAATGCAAACAGGTAAACATGTTTTTAGTTCAAGATAAACACAGACAACTCCCACAATCAGCCAAAATTAACATCTGGCATGGTTACAGACTCATTTAGTCTGGTTAAATTATAAACTACTACATACTACTACACTAATACAACTTCCTGACGATGGTAAACAGTTCCATTCACAAAACAAAGGTTTCGATCCAAGAGTTCAAAGGAACTGTGGCGTTTGTATGCTAAATATGAAGCTAAAGCTAGTAGCCTGTTATTTTAGAGTAGTGACAGTAAACTACAGGAAGAGACACAGATCATTCCATCTCTAATTACATCTTGTTTTAATCCAGTTAGATTCCTTTTAGACAGTCGTTACCGCTGTTGCCCCCTGTTTTCAGTCTTCATGCAAACCTACTGCAGCCAGGTTGTGGCGACATCAATCGGACGAAAATGAAAGTGGTATTAATTTTAGATTATCTTTAATAAGATTATTAAGTAAGATTTAAATAGATTATCTTTTAAATATCTTTTAGCGGCTCTTGCACAGCTGCATGATATAACAAAATCAAAGCAAGAAAGAAATGGGATCTGTTATTTAATAGTGTTCCAGTAAATGTATGGACTGATCTAATTGCAGATCAATAAGTATCTGGTGCAGGTACTTACTGCCAGGAACAGCATGCAGTACATGGAGAAAGAGGAGTGTCCCGAGTAGAAGGACAGCCTGCAATGGAAAGACACAAAAGAACAGCTCAACATTTTTGCTATGCACGTACTTGATTCAATAGAAGACACAGTGACACATCTTGCATTAATTTACTGGTCACAATTAGTCAGTTGCACCGGTAACTAGTTGTTGTGTTGATGTTTGCAGTGTGGTGTTGTGCGTATATGATGAGGTGGATTAAGTCACCCAAGTCCTCCCCTGCCTTAGCTGCTTCCTATTCATAACAACAGCACTGTGTTTTTATTACTGTTGTCTGCAGCAACAGACATGTGTGCACCACCAGGATAATGTTACTGTACTGTACACAGGCTTATTTTGTGCGATATTCCACTCTGGCTCTCGATGAGGAGTCTGGACAGCGCTGTTGTTGACCCAAACACCTGCTGCCTGTTCCAAGAAGGGGGTTTACTCACTAATCCAGATATGTTTTCAAAGTAAAAACCCTAAAACTGGACCACGGGGATGCTGAAAGATTATATTTTTTCTGGGGTCTTATAATAATCCTGCTGAAAAGTACACCTACATAAATCGGGTTATTAAGCTCACTGTTAGCAGCCACGCTAGTCATACTGGTAGCTCTGTTCAGATTTGACATATCTTAACATGAATTGGATTTTAATGGAATAACTTTCCATCTAATGCAATGAAGAGGTTGATACGTTTTTACCCAGTTGAAATAACAATAACTATAAACAGACAAATTAGCTAACATTGACAAGGTAGCCAAAGATACTGTGGTGTTTGTTACAGTTTAGCAGATCACAGATCATGAAATTTTAGATACCAGGTTTGTGATTAAAACTCATCATCTGATCATTTCTTGATGGAGAGCACAGCAGGCCCCAGCTGGCTGATTCAATTGCCTCCTCCATTGCTAACCGTATCCACATCCTCTGTGCTATCAGGTTAAAACTGCAGACCCACCGAGAGTCTGTTTATCCATGCTTTCTATTAGGATGAAATATCTAATGTCTCATGATGTCCTGCCTAACAAGAAAGCTAATAAATTTCAGGATGCACTAAACCTTTGAGCACCTACGGCATTTTTCTCTTTTATATGAAAACAACCGGACAGCTCGGAGGCCAGGCTTCCTCTCTCTCCAAATGAAAGTTAAACTAAGCAGAGGAGGGATCGTGTTGCTGTAAGATGATCCGAAGCAGGCCACCCCACGCAACCTGCTGTCTCCTCTCCTGCTGCATTCACCAGCTCTATTAGTGACAAGCAGACCGTCCTCAAACACACCGACACAAGGAGAGAGCAAGAGAGCAAGAGAGAGAGAGGAGCTGGAAATGAACTATTTCCTCACTTGAAAGCCGTGGATATTTTTCCTCGACTAACCGGATCTTTATCTTGGCCCTGCTGATAGATGTTTGTCCCCTTATGCTTCATTAAAAAAAAAAAAAAAAAAAAGCACACAGACTGCAAAGTAGCATTGGGGCTCCAGGAAGTGTTGCACCACACCCTGGTAAATGTTCAGCAGATAACCCACAGGAGAGATACTGTAGGGGGCGGGTGGGCACATTTCCACTCAGTTCAGTGAGAGTGGGCAACATACATGCATACTAACGTATAGGAAGAACTGCCTAACCTTTAAGAAAACAGAAGAGAAGAGTAGAAAGCTCCTTGTGTCTGATAATAATCCATATAACACCTTAAACAACTGGCACAGCTGAGTCACTACTATCCAGGCCTCTGCTTCTATAATTACCGCTGCTCTCGGTGGTCGTTACTACATCAGGACGAGAAGTGGATATCCTCTCCTCCCTCCACGTTTCCTCCTGCTCCGGGCTGATAAGGAACGGAAATCATAACCAAAACAAGCTTTACATTCCTGCAATATCGTGCGATTCCATGACGTCCAGTTTAATGAGCCACAAACCCCACTCTTTATCCTACTGAAAACATCCTCTGTGTGCACATATTAACTAGAAACTCAGCGTGTCACAACTCAACTTCACAGGGCCAGTCTGGTGCAATCCAAACACGGCAATCTGGTTTTTTGTTTTGTTTTTTCACACACTTGTGAATCGATGATTGAGCCAATAAGGAAGGAACCTTTTTTTTTTTAAGTCAATAACTCAGATAAAACAGCTGAAACAGCACAATAATGATTTAAAAACAAAGCTACAAGCCTCTCACTTAACCTCCCGTAACCTTTAGCCTATCACAGCAACACACACGTGGCTGCTACCTGTTTTCAATTCCTCACAACAGCTGTTCCATAAATTCTCCCTCAAACTGAAATGCCAGGATTTTTTTCCTCTTGAATCAAAGCGATTTTTCCTCTTTCAAAAAAAAAGGTAGTCTCAGGTTATAAATTACTTTTAACTCTATACATGGTGTCACTCTAACTTCTAGAGTATTTCATGTATTCTAAAAGCAATAATTTTGTCAGATATGATCATGTTTTCTCTCAGATCTTTCTCTTTTTGTTTTTTCTCGTATGTTATCATGCTTAGAAAGTAGATTGTAATCTTGAGCACTTTATTATAGTAGATGGAAACAAACGCCTGCCACATCAAAGGAGAAAACTATTTTATAATTATTCATGGTGACACATTCAACTATCGCCCTTTGTACTCGCAGCATGTTGCAAAACAATGCACGCGTTAATCTATTGAGCAACAAAATAAGAACCTGAAGTGGCACAAGTTTCAATTTTAATTTGAGAAAAGCTTCAGCAGCGATAAAACTCCTTTCAGCACTTTCTGCTCAGAATCAACTGCGTTATGTGTTTCAACACCTTCATCGGTCTCTGACCTTCTCTCACTGAGTGGTAGCAGTCAAACAAAGCAGGGATACGTCAACCATAAACAATAACATGAGGGGTTCTGACGTCCAACAGCACCTACCTGCCCTCGTTGCTCATCCTTGCATCTCCTAGGCACGTGAAGTCTTCGATGTAAGCCCCCGCCGTACAGTTGATGAGCTTCCAGTCTGGTTTGCAAACATCCAGGAAGTGCGGCCTGAGCCGGCCAATGGAGTACTTGGCTATGTCGGTCAGAGACTGGCTCATGGCGGCACCGAAGAGGAAGGTACCGACAGCTTTGTAAACACAGGCAAGGTAGCTGCCGAAAGTCGACTTGGATTTGATGCGATTGAGATAAACTAAGAGGCACTCGCCAATGATCATCTGTGAAAGGGGGGAGGGATAGGGAGTTAGACGTCTGCACAGAAACACAAGATGCCAAATGACAACTGAAAAATGCAAGTGAGATAAATCTACCACACCACAGCCAGCAATATTTTCATCTAAAATAATGGGTTTGATGTTAAAGTATTCAGATTATTATGGAACAGTTTTTGCCGAGGCTAATTTGAGACGAATGTCACATTTCATATGGGGGAATATGGAGCCTCAGTCTTCTCACCTAATTCTGGGCACAAACAAGCTCATAAACTAAACTGTCATACTATCCCTTTAAAAACTTTCTCCTCTCCTAGTATAATTTTACAACTGTCCGCGCTTCTGCTTGCAAGCTCATGACCACAGGATGATGTCCACTTAAAAAGCTAATTATGTGTAATTTAGTTTGATCCTATAGTTTACAGTGAGTCATGCCTCCTGTCAGATCTCAGATTTGACCTCGTACAGTGTTCATAGCGATGTGCGATACGTCAGAGGAGTGACTCATGAACCCTGCCATCAGATAACAAGCCCTTAGGACTCAAGACACATGCTATATAACATAAAACGGGCCTGCGTGGTCTTATGTAGCTTTATAGCGTTAAGTCATAGAAGTAACAACATCTGGGTAAAGGTTGAAAGTTTACCGTAAGTCTGTATTTTATGTGTTTACAACGGAGGTTGACTGTGGGTTTTATTTGATTCATCTATGGTGGTATGGAAAGTTTCACTACTCTAGTGGAGTCTGTCTTCTTTCTGCAAGCTGTGGCTGCAGCTGCAGACCAGTCTAATGGAGATAAGTTAAGAGTTTATGTTTCACGTCCAGGGAGCTAAAGAGTTTTGAAAACAGTTTGTAGCACATGCAATTAGGAGATGACGCCACAGTTAATGACGGTGATGGCTTATGCAAGTAACTGACAACACATTATCACGAAATAATGTATACAGCAGCAAGTTAGCAACCATGCATTAAGAGAAAAGAGGGAAGTGAAGAGTGCATAAGTGGATAGAGATAAGCAGCAAACACAAAAAGGGAGGGAAGATGAGAAAATGAAATAATATTCAACCGTTAGCAGAGAACAAAACATAAACACTTACAGTGAGTACTGTGACGGGAATCATGACACCTCCTAACAACTGATAGGAAATGGTGTCGTCTTTAAGGGGGTACTTGATTGTATCGTCATTACAGAAAAAGCCCCGGCGGAAAGGACTGTGCCGCGAAGTGAGTATTGCAAATGGGAGTCCAGCTAGCAGAGAAGCAATGAGAGAAAATACAGGTTACAAAAAAAAGAGATGTCATCGGGGTCTCAGACCGTGACACATGATGCAAAGCAGGAGACGCTGCATCCTCGGCCTCCTCGTCCACTTCTGGGGGACATCAGGGCGCAGATATTAATGAATGGTTAAGTGCTGGCACAGATTACGTTGATTTCATTAGAAGATGTTAATATAGAAGAGTTAAACAAAAAACACAAAGACATTTCTGATCAGGTTATTAAGAAGTGAGTCCTGTTATTTTCTCCCAGGCTGTGATGTGATGTGGTGCAGCAGCAGCATGCGTCGTGTGGAGGCTGCAGCTGTCAATGTGTGTGAAGGTGCAGTGGTCTCACACTCAAAACGTGACTGAAACTCCCACATTTTCTCATGTTTTTATTCATTTCCTCTTGCTGCTTCTTCATCTCTCTTCTCTAAAAGCAAAAAAACTTGCCATTTCTTCCCATTACAGACTCTCAAGCTCTAACCGCAGTCAACTGAATTCCCACACCTTCGTCTGACAGGCGGCGAATGGTTCGAATCTAAAATGACACCAATTCATATGAGATTCCAAATAAATCCATCACAGATTGAGGTTTATGATTGCTTGTGATGCATTAAAGATTCTGTGGAGGAGATAAAAATCACTGACGCACACACAAGCGAAAAAGCAAAACCCGCACACCAGCAGCAGCAACTTTCTGCCTCTGTCATTCTCTGAAAACAATCGCTCTGGTCCAGAGGAGCATTCCTGCTATTTTAAGGAGCAGAGAAGGACAAAGCACGCAGCCTGCATGTCTGTTGCACTAATTAACAACAGTGACAGAAAGTTCTCCCAAGTGATCGACATAAAAAAACAAAACAAAAGAAGCAGAAGAAGAAATAAAAGCCTGGCGTTATTTCATATCGTATTTTGATTTGTGGTTTAGATCTTTTGTACGAGGTCGAGTCGGAGCGTTTGGTTGGACCAAACGTTCAGTGCTGGATTACTGATAAAAATGTGTCATTTTTGGTGAAACAAACTCTGCTTACTCTATGGCTGTTTTTTCTTAGTCTTTCTGGGTCTTTAAGTGGACATCCTCCTTCCCCCATGTGGGTGAGCACCAACAAGGCCACAAACCTCACGCTGGGCAGGAAGCAGTAGCAGAACTAAACCAAACCCACTGTGCATATTTTGGTTTGAATGGAGGCAGATGTGCCTTTGTACAAATGGAGGGAGCTACTTATTGTGAACTCTGAATGAGGCTCTGGAAGTGTCAGTTCTGAACTTACTGGTCTTGCTGGCTTGGTCACATCTTTCTCACATCAGTAAACAAACGTTTACCTAATGGCAATTATTTCTGTTTTCCAATACAGGTGGCACACCCTGGGATGGTTTAACGCTACTATTAACACCTATGTGTATCAAGTCTGCATAGTTTCTACAAGACAGATCATGTATCTGTGTCATTTTCTACTTTGCTTTGTTTCCTACTTACGCAGCTAATGGGCAGGGCGAAGCCCACAGTGTAGAGCACTGTGGAGGTGATTGTGCTGTGGTGGAAAGGGTACTTGATGCTGTCGTCGTTACAGAAAAAGCCCCTCTGGTAGGGGCGGATCTTACCCAGGTTAAAGGCCGCCAGAGGCAGACCTCCTGTGGACGGAGATCAGGGAGGTCAGAGGTCAAGAGAGACACGGCAGAGAAAAGTGAGGGTGCTGAAAGAAAAGCGTTGAGGTCTTCAAGTCTGTCATCTTTCTGGAGGAAGTGACTCCAGTGATTTAGCATCGTGACAAATGGGAGAAAGATATAGATGTGTATGTTTTCACAGAAATATTTGACAGAAATGAGGGACCACAACTTTTCTAGCAGCTGATTTAAAAGATTGGTGTCATTCTGTGTGTCCGCCAATGAACCCAATGAAAATACCAAATTCCAACTGAATACAGAAAACTTTCAAAACAGTTGGACGATGAAGATTTTCACCAAATGTTTCAAATTCTGTATTTGTTGGGGGCTTTTTTCAGCTGCGGATTTATTCACATTTGATCCATTAATGATCATTTTTGACAGCAAGGTGCAGCGATACATAGGACGAGATTTGGATACATTGACAAAACTTGTTCATAGCATCAATTCCTTGTTTCTTTTGGCTTTTTCATAACATTTTTTCATAGCCAGAGAAGCAGAAACGAATGCCCGCCTTATCCTTGAGTCAGAAAATGTGTATTTCTAGGCTAAGTGAGATGAATTACACAGTAAAAACACTCAGCAGCAATGACTTCATCACTCCAACAAAATATGACGCTATCTTTGGCTGGTTTTTCAACAGGGAGGCTTGTTGTTGAGAAGTGTTTCTCGATGGTGCCTTAACTCAAACTGGGGTGAGAGGAGCTGTGGACATAGCTTAACACTCCCTACAGATAAAGATAACACATTATGCTAAATAGCTTTGACAGTTCAAAGTTGGAGTTAAATGCAGCTGTCATTTCTCTGGCTGTTTGGCCCGTTTAGCCCATTGTAAATGGGAAAAAAACACAGTCCTTCATCCACTCGAGCAGAACACGAAGGTCTGTCTTTTTGCACATTAACACGTAACAGCCACGAGCGGCAGATAACGCTCAAATGACATCACGCGAAGATGCACCTTCACCCAGGAACCGCCTACAACATGAACGACTTATTAACTCTTCCTGGTATTTTTTGCTCCGCCTGTCATTGACCCATGCAATGCAGCAGCTGTTGACACTGTCAGCTGTGCCATCTTGGGGTTGACTGGCTACAACAGCTGGAAATGACCAAGTGTCGGGACAGAAACGCGCCGAGGCCAACAGGAGGACCCCACCCCCCAGAGTCATTTTCTAAATGCAGCAACCAGCAGCGTTTGCTCTTTGATTTAGGCCTACTTCTTCGTCTCCTGAACTCTGAAACTATAAACTCAACAACACAAACACAAGAACAGGCAGTGAAAAAGAAAAAGAAAAATGTGGGTATTTTAACATAACATTTCCATTGAAAATTTAACAAGACTCATTGGCAGCCTGCAGTCTACTCTCTAATTATACCCTTCAGAAAGTGATAAAAAAAAAAATCCCTTCTATTCAATTCAAGCTATGCTCTTAATTCATGTATGTGCATGTTTGGTGATATGCAGCTGTGCGTGATCGACGCAGAATAACCAAGTTTGTTTAACTGCATCAGCCCAGCACACACAGTCTGCCCAGTCATGCTGCATCACAACACACACGTGCTGCTGTAAGGCGCTTACTAAATTATGCAATGTAAAATAGGGCTCTAGAGAGTTCAATATGTCAAAGACTCAAAGTCTTGTTGTTGTTGTTTTTTAACTTATTGCGAATTTTGACTTTGACTGTGCAGAACGATGCTCAGTAAGAGAAGGATTCATGTTAAAGCTTGAAGTTTACAACTAGTCTGAAGGCCAAATATGCAAAGCGTAAACCTAATGTCACAGAGAATGGGCGTAACTATTTACTGTATATGTGCATGGGTTCTTTATGTGTCAGCTGAGGACTGTGGGAGGGAAAACTGTACAAGTCACGATAGGAATCAATAATTCATAATTAGATTTAAAGCCACAGAGACAGTGTCTAGTGCCTACGCAGCAGAAGGAAAACAGAGCAGCCCTGTGAGCACTTTCACAATGATTCCTATAATCTAATACATAAAGACTTGGCTGGCTGAGAGAGATTACAAAATACTCTCAACCCGATGTGGGAACAGTGGAGGAACCCGCCATTTACTGGTTTCAGGCCACAGACAGCTGTGACAGTCAGACACATGAGACCCACAGGAAGTATAGTGGCATTTATGAGAGAGGGGCACAGCAACCTGCTCAACCGATGGAAGATAGAAGTTAATAGATTATACTGTGCCATAGGCTATACCCTCTCAAATATGGGGATGTGATGCTTTTACATTGTCATGCATGAGTCACCTTTTGGATTTTTAGGCTCGTGCTCAGACAGAACAACTGATCTGAAGACAGCACCTTAGGCTTTCGGAGCTTGGAGTCTCTCTATCTCTCAGTGTTGTGAGATAGTATTAGCCAAACAATCAGTTACTGAAGAAAACAATCAGCAGATGTAATGGTAAAAAAAAAAAAAAAAAAAAAGTGTAACTAGCTGCAATCAATTTGGGTATAAATCAGCTTATTTACAGTCAGGTTTGCTTCAGCTGTCACTACATTAATGAACTAAACATTAGTCAGTGAATTATTACATAATGAATCATTGCATAACAGGGCAGGTATGACTGAGATATGAATCCTGATGATAAGAATTATTGCAGGAGTGAGCTGTGTTTAATGTGTACACACAATCACAAACTGTTGCACTCTGCAAGTCAGCATCATTATTAACCCTTTGATCCCCATGAGCGTCTTTAAACCATGGAAAAGACTTTGGAGAGGTTGTCATTTGCATACAATGGAAACAAAGAGCAGCTCATTCTTCATTGTAATGAGGAAATAAATCAACAGCAACCATCGATACCAATGGGAAAAGGCACTAAATCGATAGGCTATCACATGTGATTTAAAAAAAAAAAATACTGATAGATTAGTGAATCCATTAGAGGTTAAAATAAATATTAAGTCAAACACAGTAAAGTCTCAGTGGATCACACTCGCGAGCTACTCAACATTCACCACTCCCTTCACGTGACGGTAAGCTGTTAAATATCCGAACAGTAGGATTATATCAACACAAATCGGATTATAAATCAATAATAGCAGCAGAAAGAAAACAGTCAGCAAAAAAAAGAGGTGTAAGGACATACCCAGGATCAGGCAGGCTATGTCTAGCAGGACAAAGGGGATCCCTCTGGTCTCGAACATGTTTGCTCTTGTCTGTCTCAGAGTCGAGTCCCCGGCTCACTGCGTCCTGTGCTGTAATAAACACCAGGGGGATGGATGCTCCTCCTCGGTGCGTCGCGCTGTGTCCGCTTCCGAGCGTGCGATCAGCAAACCGCAGTAGGCTAGCGGCAAATAGTACAAAAACACAATCAAACGTCGACGCCCTCGTCTAGAAGCGCACAAACCGGCCCCGAGGCTGCAGGCAGCACAGAGGCGCACAACAGCCGGTTGTGTTTGTGCGTGCGTTGGGGAGATAGAAACGCGTCTTCAAGTGTTGCTGCTGTGTGTTGTTGGTGGTGGCGGTGGTGGTGGTGAGGAGGAACCGCAGCTCGACCGATACCGCCACACGGCTGCAGCCATGGTGGTCCCAGAGCCGCCCGGAGCTGTTCAACCAAGCCGCCCCACCTTCGCTCTTCGGCGGGGACAACACCTGTCACCTTCCGAGGTCTGCAGCCGGTGCCACACGAGCCGTTTTTGGCAGATCCAGGGAGCTGCGAGCGGGACCGAAGCGCCAGGCCTGATGCTGCCTTCAAGGACTACCGGAAATATCGGAAATAAGAAGCTTAACCTAGTTCGTGACCTCAATGTTGATTCGCCCCCTAACTAAACCATGAGAAATGGATCAAAGCGTTAAAAACTTTCTCCCATTGCTCACCTCAAGTGAAAACAAAAGTGAAATAGCCTCTTTTATCTGTTCTTATATAAAATAAATGTTTCACAAATTTGATTCTTCTTGGAAAGTCTAGTTAGTGTGGTTTTTCACCTATAGTCTAGATGGGAACAAAATCACATTTTCTGTGGTGGGACAAATCGTGACAGTGAGGTTCCTGTCACTGTGCCTCCAATTGATCATGCGCCCCGGCTTCTTGGCCAAGTAGATGGCCCTTTGGCTGACTGGCAAGCGTGCATGACTCTTACCCGAGAGGTGTGGGTTCAATCCCCACCCGGGTCCTCTTCACCTTGGGAGCTGTTTCCAGTCTCCCTGTGTGAAATGTGGTCCTGACAAGTCTGTATAGGCTACATCCTAAATTAGTCTTGTGCAGGTCACCTGGTCTGAAGTTTCAAAGTATTTAACATGAAAAGTTTTCACAAATCAGCGTGCTAATATTGAATATAAATGGTAAATTAAAAATGTTTTTATGTCTGTTTGGACCTTTTCCTCTTTGCTTTCACTAATTACGGTCTCAGAAATCCCTTAAGTGGGGTTTGAACATACTTTAGGCCTTAGTGCCCTTTCACAAGTAATGGTCGTCGTTATTTGTTGTCACTTTTACTGGTGTAACAGCAGAGGCATTGCACAGGAAATTGCATCCTGAAAGAAAAAGCCACATTTTCGAATATACAACTGTTTCCTATTCCTAATGAGTCCAGTCTTTAAACTAAGCTACATTAAGTGGCTACTAAGCTCAAGCCCAATTTTTCCAGGGTTATTATCCTGTTGAAAGGTCTTTGAATTCATTGTTGAATCAGTGCCTGTAAGGTAAGGTGCTCCAGTCCCTGAAACAGCAAGTAACCCCAAAGCTGCTGAGAACTTGTCCTTCAAACATGTCCGCTGTAGCCAGACAACTCTACCTTTGATTCATCTGTCGAGAGCACCATTTCCTATACGGTCATTCACAAACTGCAGTCTTGCTCTAATGTTCTTTTTGGACAGCAAAGGCTTTTTCCTGGCACGACTCCCATACAGGTCAAATCCCTTTCTGGTAGACGCCTGTACTTTGACACAGGTCCAAGAAATAAGTGTAGATCCTTTGATGAAATGTTAGGGTTCTTTTCTTTGACTGAGTTTGCTGGGGTGCAGCCGTTTTGAAATCCCTTTACCTTGGAACAATTTATTTCTAAGGATTTGGAGATCTTTTAAAATCCCTTATTTCCACAACCTTTATATTTTTGGCATGATGATGTCAGCAAAAAGGACATTAGCCCCGAGATGACAGAGGAGTAGCCTGAATATTACAGGCTCCAATTGTGCTCCACACCTATAGCTTCTATGAACATCTGATTCCCTTATATTTCATTGGTTCGATGATGTCATAAATACAGGGCTGTATTTTTTTTTTTGCCATTTGTTTGACCCTATAAATCACACATCTTTGTTTGTGCTGCTATGGTCAGTTAATTTAATTTAATGGTTAAAACAGCATCAGCTCAGCAAAGATCACAATCACACGGGATTAGCTCACTGGCTCCATCTAGTGCAATGGAGGTAAAATTACAAACAGATACTACTGTATTTTGTATCTGGTGATGAAAACCAGTGACATATCACATGGTGACACATGGATATAATGTACTTTTTACAATAAGAAAAGTAATACATTAATAATCTCTAATATAATTTATAACTTTAAGGTCATTAAACAATAAAGACTTTCAATGCACAAATATGTTTTATTCAATGTATTTACATGACACGAAAAGATAACTTGAAAACACAACAAAAGTTATTTGATGTATAATTACAATGGGATGTTTTGATGAATACAACAAAAACATTTAAAAAGTGCCTATTTTTTACATCTTTGGTCGAACCACCACAAATACAGACTGTCTGATTGTTGCCTCTGAGGGCTGAAGAAGTGCTGGAGAAGGATTATATCAACCATTTCCAATGGAGGCAGTTGATAAAGACACGTTTATGTTTCTGTCACTGCTCAGTTGTACATGCATTGTCACATCTTCTCTTCATTAATGCTCTCTGGACTTTTATTTATTTATGAATCCACTGTCACATTTAATTGATGGAAAACCAAAATATTAAAAGCATAAAAGGTCATTCTGACTTGTTGAGTCATCGTCAATCAATAATTTATCCTGTATCGATCCATTATGTGTCCACATATTAATCATGTGACCAATGAAAAAACTAATTTTCTACATTGTGTTTATCTTTTGTTTAAATATTTAGAAAAATACTCCTATATTTAACTATAATGTGGTCACACATACAGTACATACATATTAAGCAAAGAAGGCATTTAAGAAAGAGTCAGTTATCTTACAAATACATAGAGAGCAACTCCTGGCATGGTTTTCTTTAACTCAACACTAATTCTCACTTCATTAACGAGGTGAACGGCCCACACAGACACACAATACTGCACTTTGAAATAAGAAAAATAAAACTTATAAATGGTGGCATTTACAAAAATTACACCGAACATAAATTAAAAAAGAAAAAAAAATAGAGTCACTAATCAATAATTTATAAAATGTTTTACAAGGCCATTTCAGGCTTTGAGAGAGTCCTTCATTGTTTGTTCATCGACATGTTTAAATGTCAGTCCACTAGGTGGCTCTGTTTCCCTACGTATAAAAACCTGTAGGTTGGCTGAATTTTCACTGGCCATCATGAAATGAAAGGTGTTCAGGTTTAATCCACACAAGGCACATGGTGCAGCTCAACATTAGGCCTCATGTCTTCTATCTGCTAACAGAGGAACACACACAGACACACACTGACACACTACATTACACATGGATGTATCAGACAGATTCAAAGTCCACTGCAGAAGTGGAAACGTTATATCGTCCTTTCTTCAGCTACATTAGAGCAACAATAAGCTCTGGATCCTTGAAAAGTTGGTAAAAGAGTCTTCACATTTTTTCATTAAGGGAGTAGTTTGACATTTTGGGAAATATGCATGTTTGATTTCCTTCTGAGAGCTACAGGAGCAGATTGGCACCTCTCTCACGTCTGTATGCAAAATACGACAATACAGCCCAGCAGCTGGTGGTTTGCTTTAAAGACAATGAAAATGGCAGACTTCACTCAACTGTTGCACTTAAATACTCATTTAAATCACTTTTTATTTTACTTTTCATTTCCCATTATACCATTACTTCGACTTCACTAAATGGGAAAGGAAAATTGCTCTTATTATGTTATGCTAATGTCTTATTTAACATAGTAAGATTACATTGCATATTGACAATGTATGAAATGTACCCAAGTAAAGCTGAGATGATTACTCAATATATCAATGAGGCCAATGAGAAAAAATGAATCTATTTCCAGTAGAAATATAAAAAAAATGTCTTCTCTTGAAAACACGAGGAGTCGGAAAAATTGTTGGAATAATTTGGAGGTCTGGACTAACATCAGTCATCAAAAATCAATTGAAAGTGACTGTGAAAATTCCCATGGAAAAAAAATGAGCTGCAGCCTTTAATGAAATTGCCAAATTAGTTCCATCTCAACCACCGTAAAACCCAATAGACGAGACAGAACATGTTGATTAGAGACCTGAGACAGAGGCAGGCTTGTTGTTTCATCCCGCAAAGCTGAGCCAATCAACAGCACTATACTTTGCATACAGAAATGAGAGTGGTATCTATTGTCTCCACTCACACGCTGAGAAAAGAAAAAGGAATAACAAGTACACATTTTCCAAAATGTCTTTAACTACTAGTTGAATTAATCTCCTCTTCTCCACAACTCTAAATGATTGCAGTCATTGCGAGTGATTAATAATTCAACCAACGCCGAGACTTCATGTCTTTTTGGAATTTGAATTTTGCTGTTGTTTCTGCTTGCGGAGGTGAGCCTCGATCTCGTGCCTGAAGAACAGCATCCCCAGCTGGCCGTGCGAGGCCTCGTTCATGGCCTTGGACTGCATGCACATGCGGTACTGGTCCGGCGGGAGTTCGTCGGCGCAGTGCTTCTCGTGCCACAGGTGGAACAAGCCGCGCGACGGGGCTCGCACCACTAGGAGGTTGCTGTGAAGGTACTTCCTGTAGAGGTGGACATCTTCACCTCCCCAGCCTTTGATGTCAATATCAAATCCCCCTACGGGAACAGAATATAATGTAAACGCCTGTTATTATTATATCATCATTAAACATGCAGATATGTAAAGTGGAAAAATTCAAAGCTCTTTGCATGCAGACACTTTCTGCATGAGCACGGTTTGTTTTCTTCGCTGTGTTCCCTACCTCTTAAAGGAATGCTGATTATGATCCCTGATTAGACTGAACAGTGTGTGCGATGATAATCAGTTGTCTCCACACTGCATGGTTTGTTGTTTCGTGAGGGGGCAGTGAAGGATGGCATGCTCACCAAAACATTTTACTGATCAGACATGTTTCTGTATCATCTAAATCACACATGTCTGGTTTTCCTCACGCTCACTCACATTCTTATTTCTTTATTTACTTATTTCATTCTCAGTTTTTCTCCGTCTCCTTCTTCTAGGGTTAAACATTTGAACCCAGCAGATGAATTGCTCATTAACTTGCTGATAGATGAGAGGAATTGTAGCTCTCTGATGTCTGTGTGGTAAATATAAAGTTACAGAAGCTGGTCAGCTTAATTTAACATTAAAAATGAGGAAAACAGCAAGTCTGGTCCCGTTCTTACAAAACAAATCCACCTGGCGCCACTTTTGCCCGTATAATCGATTTTAAAATGAGAAATTGTCATTTTATGGGAACTCTGTCTGTCCGCACATAACCCCAATAAAACTACATTTTTTTCTTTTTTATGCAGATTTAGCACACGACAAGTCGTCCAAATGAATTTTCTATGCCGTCTGAAATGTCACACAAGTATGAGCTCATCTCCGCTACTGGGTCACTGCACAAAAACATCTTGGTAAGGATCCGTTTTGGTTAAAATTACCTCTTCGTTAAAGTTGGTCGCCTTAATTAACCACCGTGGTCACAATAATAACTACTTAATTGTGTTAATTAATGAATTTAGAGATGCTAGGAGGCTTACCATCAGAGTCAGTCCAACTCAATATAAACAAAGGGAAGGTAATAACCATCTGGTGGCTGGGGCTACATATTAGATCTTACCAATGCAACAGCTATTATTGGCTCCGTATAAAAAATCATTAAGATATGTAAATCAAAATAATGTGAATGCAACATGACCTACAGTACATGTGTGTACTATATTCTCAAAAACAAACACATATAACACTATGTTGGATGGTGAATGAGAACACATTTCCCAAGATATCCAAAATAACCATTAATTTCCTACAGAATTCTGGCCTTTGTGCGTTACACCTTTGGCACAGCTAAGAAATTTCATTTGCATGCCTGCATGTGTTTTGTTGGTTCAAAAACAATAAAACCCGCTGTATTTCACTGAAGCCTGTAATTGATTTCACTTTGGAGAGAAACTAAATTGATGTAAATCTGCTTTGAGAGCCAATATTCCTCACCTAATATACAGATGGAGAGGACATGGGGCTATGAGATATGCTAATATATGCTGCTACTGCTCCTCAGAGCTGTTTCCTGCAGAGTAATGTAATAAAATCCCATCCAAGTTAAGAAACGTAATGTAATATTGAACCATTTGTGTTCTGATCATGTTTTTCATATCCATTAAGCGATGGCACCATTAACGTAGCAGCGCATATTGCTGGAGCCATTCAAGGAGGCGCATTTTTACTCTGAGTTATGCAACGCCTCTGCACAGATAATCAACCCCCAGGAGCAACTGTTTATAAATTCCTGCATTGCAAAGACGAGGTGATGGATAGGACTGCGGTGCATATTGTGCTTTAAATGCACTTCTTCTTCTTCTTTAATATTTACCTATGTTGATGAAGTCTGACCTGTACTGGCAGGTCATGCCGAAGCCGAAATCCCTCCAGAACCCTGTGTCTTTCTTGATCACCTGTGGCGGAAAAGAAGTGCAGCGTTTAGACCGTGAACAGAAATATATCAGCTCTCTTCACATCAATACTTCTTTGGATTCCTCCACTTAGCAGCTGGAGAGAGGAACTATTTCCCCAACCTCCCAGCTATAAGGCATCACACAGAGCATGATAGTTTCCACAAGTGGCAAGCAGGAAAATGGACAGGGAGAAGGTAGATTTGATTGCTGTGTGTTACCAGCTGTTGCTCCACAGGCGGGACATGTTCAGGGCTTCCATAGATCAGAGTGGGGTTGTACTGGCTGAATAACACCGGGTAGAACACCTTTTTACCTGAGACGTAGAGAGACAGCGCTGTCAGACCACTGTCAGGATACGGTTTTACAGGAAGGTGCGTACATCTGCAGACTGCGTTATGTCTCACCGGGCTGTGTGTTGAGTCGGCAGCTGTTGAGGAAGTCGGCGGTGAAGTAGATGTCTACATCACAGAAGAACAGCAGCACGTTGCCTCCTTTCCAGGCTCGGGCCCCGACGTCCAGACCTCGGCCCCGTGAAAACTCCTCGTCCAGCTGCAGCAGAGTGTAGTTCTTAAAATTCACTTCCCTGCAGACACAGCGAGAGGAGAGAGAGGAGAGAAAATCAATTTTCTTATAGCAAAAACTTGGATTTCAAACAAAAAATAAACTTGCTTTGCCGACTTTGCTTTGGCACGGCTCAACTGAGGTGAGGTGAACTTGAAAGACAAAAAGAGATTGATGTTTTGGCTGAAAAACTTCACATTCTGGGATTAAAAAGAAGGAGCAACTTTGAATACACATTAGTGAAAGGGAGAAAAGTAACACCGAAACAAATCAGTGGAGCAGCTCAACAACGACAACACTTCCTTAGAAGGCTTGAAAGATATCCTTCCATTTTAACGGTGTGGTAGCAGGCTACAGCTATGGGAAAATCCTGCATCTAAAATCATCTGCGCTCCACTCCAATCTGTTGAATCCATGCAAACTCACAGAACTGTAAAGCAAACAGGAAAATCACAACCTGCTTATCAGCTCGTGCAGCTCCTTGCCTCAGGGAGGCGCTACAGGTCACCTTCCGCCGAAACTAAACATTTCGCCTGCAGCTAATTTCCCCCTGTAAACTCCGTGTTCCACTAACATGATTGTTTGCTGTAGGGCATTAATGTACTCGCCTGTTATGACCTATTTATATATTCCACAGTAGCAGTAACATACTGTATGAAAAAGGTCACAAAGTCCATTTTAGCTCTGAAGCCAAACCGGCGTCATGATGCATCGGTTTGGAGAGTTGGATGAACAACAAAGTTAAACTGCTCCAAGGTCTCTGGTTCTCTCTGTGCTAATTATTTAATTTGTCACTTAATTTGTTTGAGAATATGCAACGCTAAAGCACAGCACGCTGCTAACAGAAGCAATGACGGCCCTTAAGCAAACATCCAGCGTTCTTACTTGATCAAAAGGCTCGTGTTTGACCTTGTTTTTTTCGCAGAGGTAGCCTGTGGCAAATTCCAGCTTAAATACGTTCATTATTCCAGTTAATTTTGTGCCGACGTGATGAATGCTCTTCCCTAAATAAATTTGCGTTCAATCAAATTACCACAAAACCCACTACAGCAGGGTTGGATGGTGTTTCAGATGCAGCAGCAGCAGTGCTGGTTGGATTGCATGACTCAAAGTGAAAAAAAATAAATACAATGGAGCTGCCACATGCACTGTGTCTGGTGGTGTGTATGTAAATGCAACACAGTGGAGAAGCTAAAAGTCAATGGGGTCCCACAATGCAATTTTGCCGCAGGCTTCTGAAGTGGCTTAATTCTGCCCCCTGGTAATCCTCAGTTTTCGGGCCTTTAGTATTTTCCACCCCAAGATTAAACATAATGACCTCACAAATCCTCTCCCAAGAAGTTCACATCAGCACAAACTTTATCGTAGACTGACTTCATTTCACTCCCCCGACATGTTCATCATGAGTCAGCTCCTGCTGCTCTCGCTCTGATCCTGCTCATGATATGAAACATAAGCTCTGACTGTGAACAAAAAATTAATTGCGTGGCCCATAACAAAGCCCCCCCTCCATCGCCGGACTGACGTTTGTCTAGCGGGATGTGGTGAGAGTAAAGAGAAACAGCTGGATTCAGATGTGCACAGCTGTGGCATTTGCCTCAGCCATAACAATTCTCGCTGTTAGTGACTAATCCTTTATTCACACACATGCACGCACGCACACACACACACTTGTATCAACTTCAGATAAAGGATACTGGGGGGAAAAACTGGTTCACACGTTTGAATGCAAGGCAGAACAAACAGGATCAAACCTCCTCCTTCATTCATGTGATGCTCTGTGACATAACACGTGGGAAACAGCAGGCAGAGGCTGCAAGTAGACATGAGGCAGACATACACAGCTTTGTTTAAGGAAACCAGGATGACCAGAGGAAACACGGTCAGTTTTGTTTTTTCCCCTCAGGCAGCTCGAATCGCACTCCCTACATTTCCAACTCACTGCCGTGCGTTTGTGTCTGTGTATCAACTCATTTATTCACGTCTATTAGCCTACTGTGTGTGTAAAAAAAAAAAAAAGCCTTTGTCTCGCTGCCATCCTTTCAGCCTCTGCCATAAATAAGACATAATAAACCCTTTTCAACCTGAGTGGCTCTTAATCCCAGAGTAACAGAAACATGACGCCACTTGCGAGCATCTTGCCTGTCTGGTTCGATTAAACGTCTTAATCGTCTTCACAGCTCAAGAAACGTCTCCAATATTGTGTTTAACTCCTCAGAAATGAACTCCTGAGGATGTGCTCACACACATCTGTCTGTCTACTGCCAGCGAGTCCACGCTGTCAACAGACAAAAGCCAGTCTCCCTGCGTCTGTCCACAGTTTGTGAATCCAAACAGGCTCGATCTGTTTCTCAATCTACACGGAGTCCCAGGAGTGCTGGTCCCACCCACTGGCACTAAAACTGTCCACAGATGGCAGAGACAGAGCACAATAGCTCTGGTTGTCTCAAACAACGTTTTAATGCAACACCAGCAACACTCACTTGTTGATTCAGTCTCGACTTTAATGGGGCAAGAGGCTCATTTGTCACAGACAGAGCCAAAACCTCAGAACAATTCACTAGAGAAGCTAATACCTTGCTACTTTTTTTTTGCAAATTAAGCAAAACTGAATTATATGTTGAGTTGAGACAAGTTTTTTTGTGCATATGAAGCAGTTTGTATACGTCTATTAGATATTATTTGAAAAGATCAATATCACTCTCTACTGTAGGCTAAATATAGTGTTACAGCCAGCGGGTAGTTAGTGTAGCGCTTAGCATAGCATTAAGACTAGAAACAACAATGAACAGCTGGCTTGGTTCTTTTCAAGTGATAAAAAAGAAAAGAAAAAAGAAAGCAGCACCTGAAGTGCATTAATTAAAAAAGAAAAAAGGAGTGGGCGGGAGGAGAGGGGGTTGTTATTTCCTACAAAAACAAACAATATTGTCCATAGCTAATTGTTAATTGGTAGCAAACCTTTGAACAGAGGTTAACTGTCTGTTTCCCTCAGCTCCCAGTTCTGGTCAGCTAAGCTAAGCTAATGTTACACATTACAAAAAAGTATTTCCCTGAATATAATCTTATTAAAACATAAATCATATTCATATTTTTGTGCTGACAACATATTCTATCCAGGGTATTTCTGTTGCTATACACTTGTGTACAACTTGTGCTGAAGTACACAGATGTAGTTATAAATAATTCATAAATTTCTTATTAGCTATAGGTGAAAATGTGTTTGTTTCAAGCGAGCTATAGTGACGCTGTATTGTTCTTCCTGCTAAGTGCGTGGTTTCTGTGCATTGGCCTGAGCTTATTAACTGTTTAACTAATCCCCAGTCAGACGCGCATTATTATTGTGTGCCAAGTGTAAAAGTCCACTTTAATACTGCGATATCCTTGTTTTCTAAATGACTTCCTGCTTTTTTTTGTTCTTCCCTCTTTCCCACAGGCAGCAACACCCTTCTTACGGCCTAAAATAGTCAATTTGTTTACTGTAGGCGTGATGGCTGGTATCTAGTAGCGGCCAAATTATTGAAATTGTGTCAGAGTGAGACGCCTGTAAAGAGCTGTCGTGTTGTGTCTCAGCAGTAGGCATGATCCTGTTAGTTCTGCTCAGGACAGGGAGGGGAGACCAGATTCCCTCTTTCTTCCTCTGTGAATCTGTGCCTCTGTATAATCATTTTATGTATTTGCTTGTGTGTGGTTATACTGTTGCTAGAGGCCTGACTGCAGACATGGCGCTTACTGGATGTCTCAACTGTAAACCCTTATATATGCATCCAAAACCTAGGCTTCTTTTCAGTCTCAGCAATTTAAAAAAGATACCAAAGACGCATGCCTGCTTTTTAGCCATGCTGGTGACAAGTAGCCCATAGCAGATCAGTCTGTTAATCACTTTGTTACGTGAATTAGTTCCAAAATTACACAAATGACCATGAAATTTTGCAGAAACATGCATGTTCCCCATAGGATAAATCATACTGACATCAATGACCTTCTGACCTTTGCTCCAGCACCACCAACAGGTCAGCGTTTTCATCATTCATCCACTGAACTATTGTTTGTGTTCCCCCAGAGGATGAATCCTATAGACTGTGGTGATGCAGTGATGGATAATTTAGAAATATAGCTTGCTTCTTGTGCAGGTGCCGGTTGTTTCTGTGAACTCGGAGGATCTAGTTTTTACAGAATAATTTAAAACTTCCTTTCACTTTTATCCGTAGGGCAGTTTGAATCTTTCATTAAATCACACTTCACTTTCAGATGTTTCTGTTTTAGCCGATTGTTACACCATTGTTTTAATGTTTTGATTCTTGTTCAGTTTTTAATTAATTCTTTAATTTTTTGTGGCTTTTGTTGTTGTTCTGTTTCTTGAAAACCCCCTTTTAATTTGATGGTGTTTTTTGTTTCCAGCCACTTTGATGTCAGAACAACAACACTCTTGTCTCTTGTCAAGAAACTTTTAATTTACTCGGCTATTTCGTGAGCGTGCTCTCCAGCTAAGTGTATTCCTGAGTTAAAACAAGGGTTGAATTAACAAATAACGGTGAACATAGTCAACAGAATCACAATGTTAACTTCATCGTTATGAGCACGATTAATACCGATGTTAGCGTTTAGCTCAAGACACCACTGTGTCTAATTGGATCCTCACAGAGCTTCCTGCAGTCTTGTTGCCTCACATATATTTCTTCATCACCACCCTCCACGCTCTCGGTAGCTTTCTTCTACCTATAGGCATTTTTTTTTGCTTGCAATATTTAACAAGTCATTTTCACACCATGTGTCTGCCACCTTCCTGCTGTTTACAGAGCGGGGAGGCTGGTGTATCGACTCAACAGCGAGTTGGAGGATCAGCAGTCTGTGCATGTACTGTAATAGAGAGGTAAGTGTGCAAGCCATAAAAATATGGTCTTGTGATCAAACTGGGGCTGGAAAAAACAAACCAAACAGCCACACAAGTTGTTAACATTGAGCAATTTCCAGAATGGGCGATCTAAAACACACGCTCTCTTTGATAGGAATATTTCAACAGCTTTCTAACTGCTCTGATTTATCGTTTCATCTGCTCATAATCTTCCCTCAGTCACCTTCTGCTCAGCATTATCCTCTTGCTTCCTCCGAGCTGTCAGTGGCTCTTCAGAGGGCTGTTGACCCATCTGTGAACCGAACGAAATACCACAATAGCATCATCAAAGGCTCGTCGGAGAGAGGGTGTCGCAAGTTGGTACAAGGGGAAGATGAGAGAAAGGCTGCGGTCGATGGGCGAGACGAGCGTGATCTCATCTTCCGTTTTTCTTTGTCTGCCCCCAAAATTTCTGGTCCTTCTCTTTCATCTGTGTGTCCAGTTTCCTCTGAGATGTGGCTGCTGACACTCTTCTTCCATCCTCAGAAGATCCGTCTGTTTTTCCAACTTTGCTCAGCTCTCCCATCTTATCTTTAAAACGTCTCCTCCTCTTCCTTTCTCACTGCTTCTCCCCATCCTCCCCCCTCTTCTTGTGAAGCGCTGTAATTATTCATACCTATCAATGGATATCTCATTCTTCTCCCTCCGCTACACACAATCTCCCTCTCCTTATTTTATCTCACGTTGTTGGGAATCTTTATTGGGAATCTTTATTCTTGAATATTCAAGCCTCAGAAACGTACAAGCCCCCCGATGGTTGGAGCCCGAGTTCAGGCTTTTGAAGTGAGGATGTGTAAAGCGATATACTTGAAAGTTCGGCAGCTGATCCTATCTATTTTAAACGATATCCCTGGTGTCTGCCAGACTGCTTGAACACTGAGACTCTGATGCAGACTCTCTCGCTCTTTCTGGAGCAACGTGTTCCTTTGCCTATATTCTACTTGTTTTGACTTTTGTTACTGTCAAACTGGTTTAGCTGTTGAAACGGCAAAGTGCAATAAAAACCAACCCTTTTTAACCTTTATAAACCCAGTAGACGCTGATAGGGTTAGAAAACTTGGTGTAGTTCCAAGACAATTTAAGATCTTTTTTAGACTCATGGGAAATTTGCCTCAAGTAGTTTGTATTGGCTGTTGATACTCGAGCAAAATGCTTCTTTGGAAGACTTTGAGCAGAAACGCAGTGGTACTAAAAGCGCCTGGAGTGTGACTGCATGTGATTTCACAGAAAAAAAAAAAAAAAGGACAAATAGCTGGAGGTGATTTGGGAGCAGATTCAAACTAAACCAGTTTGTGGAGGTGAATTTAATTTGTAGGAAGGGCAGCGTGGAATCAGATCAGCCACTAATGATGCCATCACTGCTGGGAACAGATATTGACTTGTTTGTGAGTGAAGATGTCTGCGTGTGTGCGTGCGAGTGTATTTGTGTGTGAGTTTTTCAGAGCGAGGACACCATAGTTGACCCTCGGCTCTTCTGTTCACAGAGTTCACAGCTGGCTCTCAGGGTTAAGCTTTTGAACTAACAGTGTCCAAACCCTGGAGCACCTTGGCCTTGTGCAGAGGATACATCAGCTGTGTTTTGGCCTCTACTGGACTCGGTTTTCACACAACCTTGACAAATGTAAACAATGTTTGAAACTTTCAAGCCTCATGATTCTTTCTGTGCAGAGCATTTTACGCTCCAGGTGCCATTGCATTGGTGGTATTTGGATTATTTTAGATGATTAAAATGAGCTAGGATTTCAGTCGATTAGTTAAACAGATCAGCCGATAAAAAAAACAACTGTGATGGTAACTGATTAATTATACTGCTCATTCATCAAGGATAATTACCCCAAAAACTGTCGCAATACAATTAATCACATGTGGAGACTGGTTTGTGCTTGATGTATTAGCCATGGTAGCCACGTGGCACAAGGGAGGGAGGGCAGTGTTGTTTGGTCAGTCTATATGGTATAGACTGAAATACGCCAAAAAGCACAGGAAATGTTATGAATGACTGTCATGGTCCCTTACAGACGAATCTAACTTTAACCTCTAACACCACCGTGGCGTTGACATTTTTATGTGACGTGTCTCAGTAATTATTAAATGGATTACTATGGCATTTAGTCCATTCATCCATGTTCTCCAGAGGACACTTTGATGGCTCTCCTCCTCTGGCACCACCATGAGGTTCACATTAGTGGTTTGAAAATGACATTTCTTGCAGACTGACAGAATGATTACCATGCAATTTGGTGCAAACAATGATTCCCTTTCTAAAGATCGACTGTAATAACTTGTTGAACCCATGCATTTTCCTCCAGCGCCAACGTTTTAATTTGTCTAGCCTTAGCTGTACTTTGTGTTTACTGCTAAATAGCTAATATTAGCATCCTCACAAGTCGGTGAACATGTTTTCATTGTTAGTTTAAAGAGACCCCGAGGAGTTTGCTTTTGGTTATAAAAGAGTCTCGTATTAATGTGGATGAATCTACGTTACCCACACTTGTTAATGGGTCCATTTTCAATAAATATATCCTTTTGTCTTTATAGTTATTTTGATATTATCATTTAGTGGTCGATAAGCATTTCCTAGTTTTGGTTTTCCAGACGCTGCCCGGCGGGTCACGGGAATAACGCCACCAGATCAGCATTTATGGTCAGAACTACGACGGCATCTGATCGTGTTCATAACCTCCGACTTTCATTCTTGATCAATGAAAACAATCTTGGCAAATGTTTTCGCTTCCATCCGTCCAAGAATTCACAGTGCGCGTGGAGGCTCGTGTAGTGTGAAAACATTTCACTTTCCAAAACTCCTCGTAATCCCTTTAAGTTTTTACACATTGCTTTGGGGTGTAGTAACTACTTTTATTATTGTTGGCAACTTATCGATGAAGTAATCAAGCTCAAAAAAAAATAAAAATCAATGTTGCTAACTGTCTTTTTAAAGGTAATCATCCTTTAGCTTTCTGCTAAATTGCAAATGCACATATATACTTTCCACTGTGACCACATGCTGAATGCATTATGGGATTGTATCTGTCTGGATAATGCATGTGTGTATTATATACGTATATGTGCGTGTGTGTCTATCCGGGGGTCCCACATAATGGAACCATAGGTAGTTATCTTCCAATGATGACTCCCATTCATTTGCCCCCGTCTAAAAGCCAGATAAAAGGAAATCGTGGTCCGGGGGTTGATTACAGGAACTGATTCAGACTCAGATAAGCTGCTACATAACTGATGAACACATTGTTAGACTGAGAGAACAATACAAAAAGCCTTTAAAAAAAAAGGGTTCAAAGCGGAGCCGCCGCAGCTCAGGGGTAGAAATTACAGGCCAGTGTGCTTTATTTAACACCCTCTCTCCCTCCGACTGCACCTTCACTTACCTTTGCTCCAAATGTTTCCCATTCAGCGTGTTTCTCTTACAACCTGCTCGCTCCTTTAAGAATCCTCCCACAGTAAAATCAATATTACAATATCACGGGTTTTCTGGATGATTGTGTTCTTTCTACACTCTTGAGGTTTAGATTTTTTTTTTTTTTTTTTTTTTTACCTTCTTTGTGCCTCATGTGACGCTTCAGCCGCTTCACTTCAGGAGTATTTAATGCTGCCTCCTTTTTGTTTTGTTTTTTTGTTTTTTCTTTTTTATCTCCACAGTTTCCCCCTTAGCGACAGCAACAGGAGGAGACACGGAGAGACAAAGAGACGCTGTGTGATACTGGAGATAGTCCGACTGATTCAAGGCCGCACAAAAAAACCTTCGGGGCTGGGAAATCGACAAGCATCACCATAGCAACCCCCTCAGGGAATCTGTGGCTCAATCCACAGTGGATCTGACTCCTGATCAGCCACACACACACACACACACACACACACACACACACACACACACACAACGATCATCTCCAGAGGTTGTGGGTGTCGAGGTCCCTGTCGAGGGGGCAGCGTGAATCAGGGACGATCACAGGCCCCGTTTGTAATTTATCTGTGTTGGCTGGTGCAGCTCTCAGCTCCTCAGCATGGGTGGCACACTGCTCCATTATTCATCAGGCAGATGACTGGCTATGGCAGGACGCCGATCCAGGAGGTGTGTGTCTATGTGTGTGAGTGTGTGTGTGTCTTGAGAGAGAGAGAGGGGGACAGATTACAAAACAAGAGGAAGAGAAGAGGTTTCTGGTGCATGTGTGGGAAATGTTTTCGCAGCCGGGCGAGTGCATGACTGCGTCGGTCTTCATTACATTACATAAATTGCATTTCATATTCTGTGTTTTGTGTTTTTTCGACTCTAATTCAAAGATCTTGATCTTGGCTGCGGTTCCCCCCCACCCACCTGGATGTGTTCTCCAGAGTGCTGCGGACTTCGCTCATCTGCTCCTTCCCAAAATACACCACCGTCAGATGGACCCGGCCGTCCTGACGCACACACACCTCCCTAGACGGACACACAAAAACACACAAAGGAGGGGACGTTACGGATGATGGCACTTACTGGTTTCAGCTTCTCAACTCTGTTTTACATCATCATGAGCCAGCTCTGGAAAAAATAAAAGAGACCACTCCAAAATGTGCTTCATAAATCAGCTTCTCTACATGTGTGGCAGCCATCGATTCCAGCGTCTACACACCTCACTCTACCTTAATGAGGAAGAAAGATTACAAAAAAAACACTGCTGCGATTAAAAATTGGGATTATTCTACCAATTTTGATGTCTTAACTCTTCCTAAGTTTAAAAAGTAGGGTTGTGTTGTTTTAAAATGAATATGAACTTGTTTTCTTTGCATTATACAAGGTCTGAAAACACCATTTTCTGCAAATAAATGCTCTAAATGACAATATTTTTACTTCCAATTTGGGAGAAATGTTGTCAGCAGGTTACAGAATGAAACAAAAGTGTTAATTTTACTCAAACACATGTATGAATAGTAAAACTAGAGGAACTGATCATGAAGTGGTCTTGGTTTTGTTAGTTGGATGAAACATACAGATACTGTAAAAGGTTGAGACACTGTATAATGTAATGTGTCATTTCCTGGCATTTATAGTTTAAAGAATTGATTGTTTGTTAACTAAAAACAACATGTAATCCAACCCGGACTCTTCTCGTTGCGACACTTCACTGACACACACACAGAGGGAAACGTGTGAGAGTTAAAGAGAGACCAGGTGGGAGATGCCTGCGAGCACTTTGATGCAAACGTGTCAAATGCATCACACACATGCTGAAGATAATTCACCGTCTTCTCCCACACGGCGCACACAGACATTTGTCTGAATTTCCCCCCGGAGCACAGGGAGGGGAAAGATGTCTCATAAAACTCAAACAGATGAACACAGGATGCTTAAAAAATGACTGAAGATATGCAGAGGGTAATGAGAAGTCATGAATAAAACAGTACTTACTGTCATTATAGATGCTGTTGTCTAAGAGACTCCATAAAAGATGGTATTATTAGACGTAAATAGATTTTTTTTTTTTTCTTTTACTGGGATCTCACATGATGTTCTTAATCGTATCACTCAGACCGCAGTATAGAGATAAAGCTGTTATAATTATTTGATCATGTGGTAAGAGCGAGGATTTCTTTTGAGAGAACCAGACTGCAAATGTTTGCTGTTTGTGTGGATCCACATTTTATCTCTGGATGCTGCACTAAGACAACAGACCACAGAGGCTCAGAAATGCAGTAGTTACTCACTCTATAGACACACACACACCATTGTTTGACTATATCTATCTGTGAGGACCCACCGGTGACATTATGCATTTCCTAGTCTCTGACCCTAACTCTCACTCTGACTGCAAGGCAAATTAATTCTGACCCTTGAATCAAGTTTCACCCCTCAAACATTTTTTTTAAAACCAGTCTGGGCCATTATTGTGTTCACACAAGTATCCTGGACTCCCAGCTTCCTGACCCTATGAATATAACAAAACAAGCCCACCCACCCAGTCACACACACACACACACACACAGATGCCGCACACCTTTAATATGGATGAGAGTAAAGTGTTTGCTCAGCGACTCGCCGGCTCTTTCAAGTAAGTACACTTCTTGCCATGCTTTATATCAACTTCTGCCGGTCTGCCCAGGGGGGCATTTTAATGGGCTCCAACACTGCTACTAAGCAGGATTTACCATGTAAAAAGAGCTGTGATAAGCAGCAGCGGCAGCACAATAAATCACAGACATTAAGGAGGATGTTTCCTCGGCTGACGGTGACGGACTGCGGAGCTGAAACAAGCACATTTTCCTTTTAGCTGATGAACTCTGACGGCTTGGTTTTTCTTAAATGACAGCATTTCATTTTAATTTCACCTCGCTATAATAAACCCTTTATAGTTTTCATTTATCAAGATTTCTATTTGATCATTCATCACGTACACGTGGTAGCCCGGATCTATTTGTGATGCATCAAAAATTGGATGAAATGGTATTTCCTGCAGCCACATAGTGACTGATATAAACCGAGCTCCAGCCCGTAAGGCTATGGGAGGTTATCTTTATTCATAGTCTGGTCTGACTCATTATAATCTCTCAGATTGTTTACATGCTGATGATGCCTACCAGCAACCAAAATAAATGATGAAAGTGATGATTTGAAAATGTTAATTACATGTACCTTCGGAAAAGAAAAATATCCCCTCTCATTTTAATTTTCCTTCCTCTAATCGCCCCTCTTCTTGTCCCCATCTGCCTGATCCCCAATTAAAATGTAAGACTGGAATCAAAACTGGGTTTGAAGAACAGAGTGTCACATTTCCCGCATTAGTTATGTGTGATACAGAGATCCGCTTTGAATAATTCATTGTGGCGTGTCTGTCTCAGTCGCAACCCGTCACAGAAGCTCAGTAAATAAACCTGCAATCAATAAACAGCTCCGATCAATTTGATTCTCACCTGAAGTTCTGCATAAACTGTTTGAACTTGTCCGTTCGCCTGGAGAGCGGGACGACGATGTTGATCGGGACGTTGGCCGTGTCCACCCTCTCGTTCTTCACCTTCATCAGTGGCCCGAAGGGTCGGAAGAGGACCAGGCGCCTGAATTCGTTGGTGGACTCCCCCCTGAAGGTCAGCTCGTACAGCGTCCCCTTGTCCCTCTCAGTACGAGTGATACCTGACGGGCGACATCAACTCCTGATCAGACAAACTTCACAAAGTACATAGTTTTTATGATAATGAGCTTTTACTTTACTTAATTAGTTTATTTGGATGGGACAGCGCACATTGATAGACATATAAAACCATCTACTAAATGTGCCGGATTATAGCACAGATGCTAATTTCCATCCGGTGTCCCAGAACATTAAAACAATACAGCGACAGAAACAACAACACGGTATTACAAAGAACATGCTGGTATAAACGAGTATTATAAAGTATATAAATATTATCAAAGTCAAAGTCAAAGTGTCTTTATTGTCCCAAAAAGGGAAAATTGGTTTGCAGCCAGAAGATCCACACATTCACAAACAAATTAAAAGGACCTACTGCAAAAATAAAATATGATTAAAAAGTGCCAATAATATACAAGCGATAAATAAAAAGTATGTTTAAAAGAACAGTGTCAGTCTCCTATCTGTCTATTAAATATGAAGCCACCGGCAGGAGTTGTACTTTCTGGCTGAGCATAAATCATGCTGAAGATCACCAATCATCCTGAGGGAGGCGTCAATGACTGCACCAACATGCTGCTAGAATATAAAGGCTACCTGATTCACTCACATTATGTAGACAATGAAAGCATGTTATACTTCATTTAGCCTATAAATTAGATCATTTGTGGGGGGTTTTTATAAGATAAGTTGTAAATGGCCTTTGCTATCATTTTTTATGCTAAGCTAATGGTCATCTGGCTCCAACTAAGCAAACAAACAGGGCTGAAAACGTGTTCATAGATGAAAATGTATGTCACACAATGTGAATGCCAGCTTTAGTGAGTTTTAATGTCACACGTCACCTTTCTCTGCCTGTTGTTCCTCTGCGCTTTTTTTTTTTATTCCTCACAATGATTTTGTTTACTTTCCTTTTCTCCAGGGTGCGGTTTTGTTTATAACCCTCAGAGATTTCTGAGTTTCGAGAGCCAAGGATCATGTTTTTCTTTCCCCAGTTAGTTAATATCTAATTTTAAGAAGAAATGCACACAAAAATAAACATCTTTCCAGGGAATACAATTTTTAGCATCAGCTGCACCATTATTTCTCTCTCTCTCTCTCTCTCTCTATGTGTGTGTGTATGTCATCAATTCTCCGTGACAGCCTGATACTGTGTGTATGTGTGGGAGAAAAACAGAAAGGAAAATGAGGGCATATGAGGCCAAATGAGACATTGTCCATGCACACTGCTGCTGCTGCTGGGCAAAGAGCCATAGCCGTACATACACATACTATAACACACACACACACTCACAAGGCAGACTATTGCGGTCATCAACACCATTTTTTCTGTTGTTGCTGTCGCAGGCTTTGAGTCAGCTTTATCCAGAAAGACTGTTGTTTTGCAATTACTGCGCTATTACTTGGATTATTACTTGTCCATTGAGGTCATTGGTGGTAGGAGAAAAAAAAAAAAGGGGGAAATGGGGAATTATTAAGTCCGGAGACAAAAGAGGTGGGCATGGAGAAAGAGGAAGAAAACACACCATTAGGAGGAAGTTTGGTCTTCAGGGAGAGTTTGGATGACAGAAAAAGAACAGACAGACACCCAGAGAGAAGAAAGCGAAAAAAAAAAAAACGACAGAGAAAATGAAGACGGGAGCGAGAGAACATAGCGATGACTGTGGGCTAAGAGTTACATCTGATAAGCGACTCGAATTTAAGCCCTTTCCTGTTAAGTTGGTCAGCTTCCTCTGATGGGAGCCTTGGGTTCCCGGGGGCAACGCGATAATCTTTCATTTAGTAAATATGTAGAACGGTTTAGACTAAAATGCCTCCACTTCCTGTCTCGACTCTTTGTGTCTGAAGTGAAGCTCTCTGTCCCCTTCTAAGGACTCGGCTCTGTGGTTGGTCAGTTGATTTTGCATACCTCCAGTGTTTGTGTGCAGTTTCAGCTCACTAGACTTGTGAATGCAGCCCTGACAGCTCCCCGAAGACGCTTTTTTTTTTGTCAGTCTGGCCGTCTGGATTGCCTCTTTTCTCTTGTCTTGGCAGTTTGGGTAAAAAGCTGCTTTTCCAAAAATTTGTTCAAAAATCGATGGTTGAATCCATTAAGGAGCACTAAGAGCTAAATATGAACGGGAGGGAGTCGCAATTTCATTTAAAAAGCACAATCCACTCTCCTGCTGTCTCGCCGTGGAGGCTCTTAATGTGAATATACACAGATGCAGACAAATGCTCATCACCGAAGACCACACCACCATCACATAAACACACACTTTACATTACATAAGACCACACACACAGGCTCGTGCACATGGAAGAGGCTCCTTATAGTGACCTATGGCTCATTTCCTCCGGGCCAGGTGCCCCTATTACTCACTTTTAAACCTCCACCCACTCACACAGTGAAGATGGCGACCTTCAAAGAGCAGATCACACACACACACAGACGCAGAAGATATATACACACATACACACACATGCTAAAATACCACGTTTGAAGAGATGCTCCACTGTGAATGAGGAGCAGCTGTGTTCATTTCCTGGGGGTGTGATTGGAGCTGAGTAGAACAATCTAGGAGGATATCCTGCTTCTACTAGTACATGGAAACGCTCGCAGGTTTCTGACCTTCTAGGGATTCGCGTACAGAGACGAGATCAAAGTAACTGAAGGTAGCAGAAGACACTGGAGTTAAAAAAAGAAAGAAAAGTGTAGTAAACAAAAAGTACTGCACCTGTTTCCAGGAAATGACTATCTTGTGAGGATAAAACAGAGAATAAGAGACAGAGCTCTGACTGGCCGTGGAGGCCACCAGGGGACACTATGGCGGCCTCAGCAAATTGTTCTAAGTGCATTATAATAGAATATATCTCACATTGAAACCTTGATCAGGCTTATACTTCCATTTCCTACCAGTCAAAATGTCATTGAGCAGGTCATAAACTAGTGTTGGCCTCCAGCCTGCAGCCGCCACCGAGATGCTCTGCTTCTGAAATACTGTTGCTCCCTTGCTAGCAATCAACTAGTGTTGCAAACTGGAAACACATTTTGAAAAGGGGAAAAAAAACAGTTACTGCTTTGATAGAAAAAAAATATATATATAAAAACATATTATGAAATTGGCTTTTTCTTTTAGCTGCAGGGGAGGTTGCAAAAGAAAGTCCCCTAGCCACAGGCTGATCTTGGCATGGAAATTTTGGGAACCCCTGGGCTGAGGCAATCAATGATTTACAAAGCACAAGTGTTGCAGAGTGGAGTCCATTGTGTTTGGGGAGGTCAGAGAAAGACTGTGGTGGTTTCTGTTGAATTTTAATAAACGAGCTGTGTGTCGTTGTGTCCTCACCTTCTATGAAGTCGGACGGCGCGTACACTTTGCTGGTCTGACTCTTCTCCGCTGCCTGCTGCGACAACGGCGCGTTGAGGCTGTGCAGCGCCATCTCCAGCACCTCGCCCAGCTCCTCCCTCTTGTCCTTCCTCACCGGCTTCTCCTCGGGGTGACGCGTCAGCCCCATCTCCAGCTGGTACACCCTCTGAAGGGTGAAACTCTCAAACGGCACCACCGCGTACTCGCTGGGGAGCCTGATGCCGGCGGTCACTTCGGCCTTCGACAGCTGGCTCTTCAGGAAGTCCTGGAGATCGGCCTGCTGGCTCTTGGCTCCCGGAGCCTCCCCGAGGCCGCCGCCGCCGCCTCCCTGAGCCCCGACCCCGGCCTCCTGTCCCTCCGCCGTGCCCCCGGCGGCTCTCTTCAGACTCTCCTGCACGCCTTTCAGCTGCTGGCTGCGCTCCTGCAAAGCCTCCTTCAGCTGAGCGATCTCCCTCTTCAGGGAGCTGATGTGGAGGCGGTGCTGCTCCTCGCGCTCCTGAAGGAGCACCTGGTACGACTGGACGCCCGGCGATCCACCGCCTTGAGCTGGCCCGGCTCCGACTCCTCCGGCTCCGGCTCCTCCTCCTCCTCCTGTCCCGCCGGCCCCGGCTCCGACCCCGGGCCCTGTGCCCCCCAAGCTGGGGTGATTGGGTCCAGCACGGGGCAGAGCGTGACTCAGCGGGGGGTCATCGGAGTGCGGAGGGCTGCAGGTCATCACGTAGAGCAGCGAGAGGGAGCAGCAGAGCAGCACTAGCACGCCCCCGACGCGGGAGACCCAGGCTAGCAGTCCACGCCGCAACATCACTGCAAGTAGCATCCAAACCTGCTCCTCTGAGTTAAAGAGCCATCCACCCACGCACACTCACACTCACACTCTCACACACACTCACACTCACGCAGAACTATCATGTAACCTCACACACTCCAGCCTCTATGATAAGAGCCCATTTGTGATTATGTTCCATCACCCAGTGAGGAGGCAGGCCACTTATCAGCGTGAGGTCATTTAATCTGAATTAGGTCATTGCCTCTCTGCCGCCTTGTTTCATTTTAACTTGTTTTGTCATTGGAAAACTGCATGCACGACGGTCACAAGCTGTTAAAAAGCACCTTTTTCCCTTCCCGCTGGTGCAATTAGCTCCATGGTCAGCAAGACGACTCGTCCCAGACGCTGTTACATCATCTATCACTCATATGTGACTCATCTGTTCGAATGCGTCTCAGTCAGTCCATCGTGTCCTCTTCCTGTCTGCGATTTCAAACGGCTGGATGTGAGGCTGCCTGATGCACTGAGAAAAAATGCGACGCTCCATGTGAAGACGAATCCTCGTTGGTCAGCAGGGGTTTCTTCATGTTGTTTTCCTGACAACAGAGACAGACAGACAGACAGAAATGTTTTTGCCATTAGAGAGACATTCATTCTTCCCATCCTGACCTCCAGTGTCTGACTCGGCCTCATTACCGTTAGTCGTGTTGCTCGTAACAAATCAGAAACATGCCAGACTGCTTTGACATGTTAGTTTAGGATGGCAAAGGGTTTGACTGCCTACGCCAAACTAAGCATTCCTCCAGGACTACAGCTCCTGGAAAACAATGTTGTCACTGATGTGTGTGCGCGAATACGAGGCTGTGTGTGCAAGGGTGTGTATAGCGTTTGTGTTCAGTCAATAAACAGCAAAGAAACTAGGACATATACCTGTAACTGGAGTATACACACAGTGGCTGAATAGTATCGTACTGACAGACAGCTCACTATCGATGTCCTTGCCAATTTAAAACCATTACGCTCATCTGGAGGCTTTTTTTTATGTGTTGTTTGAGTAACTCATACAAACACAGCAATTCCCAAATGAAGTCTCTCTCAGAGTTTATTTTAAACCCTGTGGGTGCAAAACTGTGTCTGTTTTGCTCCAGTTTCTTCCCACAATCCGAAGACATGTGGAGCAGATTAATAAAAAATAACCCGTAGGTGTGATTATGAACGTCTGTCTCTCTGTAACTGTCTCGGTAAAGAGTTGTGCAACAGGATAGTAGACGACCTTGCAGAGGATGTGCGAGTATTGATAATAGATGGACTGAATTCAGCATGGGCATTAAAATGAGGCCATGGCCAAATGATTAAAGTTATATCACATAACCCTGGTAAAAAAAATCAAAAAAAATCCAATGAACAGAATAACACTGCATGTGTTTTTCTGTGATCTTTCTCAGATTTTTTTCTTGAGAAACGCTGGATGTGTTTATTTCTTCAGGCCTCTAAAAATGTGAAAAGTGATCTTATCTGAAATAGAAAAATCAACCTCACGGTTCACGACCACACTAAGGCCATAATCTGCAATGAGTGGCCACAAGTTTACATTTGCTTGTTTACGCTGAACCAAATAAAGTGGCGTGACAGAGTCGCCGCCTGTGCTTTTACACAGATGTGCATACCTTTTAAACAAAATGTGGAACGAAGCACGGCGTTCCCAACGTGCTACAGCTTCATTTTTGTGGGACCTGAAGCCAAAAAAGTAGATAATGATGAGCAAAAATCTAAAATTGTAAGAGTTAGAGAGTAGAGAAGGTGAGTGACGCTGATGTGCACCTCGGTGTGGATGCGAGTGAGCATATTTTCAGTTTTTTTTTCTGGGTAAGCGGTGGAGTGTTTGACTTACAGTACATATCTGTAAATGTATCTCTGTGTATCAGTCCTGGTCTCTCTCGACTCCCCACACAGTCGGCTCTTTTACGGAGGCTGCCAGAAGCCGAGCCGACTGAAAGGATTAGTATATGGCAGGAGTGAATACTGGACTGTGCTCCAACAGACGGCTGAATCAGGAAAGACAGGGCGTCTCTCCAGCAGGACCTCCGCTGCCGACTCACAGAATGTTTGAGGAACGGGTGCTCGGAGGTGGGGGGGGGAAAGTGGGTGAGTGAGTTGAAGTGATGGGAGTATCATCCTTTCAATTACAGGAAAAATCCTCATGATGTCATTATATGAAGCCATAAATCCTCCGATATATGGCATTAATGACATTAATGGTGTGGTGGAGGTTTAATCACTTTCTTTCTTTCACAAGCGGCTCTCATTAGTTTCGCAGCCATGTGAACGCAGGGCTGGGAAACTCCTTTAAAATAATTACATCACCTCTCCCTGATGACTTCGACTTTCCCGGCTTCATGATTTCCTGTAACACACATACACACACAGAGAGACACGCTCGCTCTGGTGCCAGGGAAAGTGACCACAAGCTATTCACACAAATGAGAGCATGCACTTAAGCTCTGACATTGTGAAGGTCAATTTCCCTTTTCATTGGGGAGCAAATGCACCACATTACATTTTTAACTACAAGCAGCCTCTGATGTTTGCACTTACATACGGAGCACAGTGACCCTCATCATCAACACGCCGCAAAAAATCATGAACAATCACATCAAAATGTCCATTTTTATACGACAATGTTGGACTTTAATGCTGGGACATTACACACTGAACTGGAACACAACATTTAATGAGCTTATTATCTTAATAATAGCTTGTTTTCATAATCGGCTAATCTGTTAATTATTTTTCCGACTCAGTGAATCAGCCAACCGTTCTCTTTTAAAAGAACCAATTAAAAAATATTATATCTGAATTATAAAAAATAAGTCTAACACCTTTAATTTGAGGATTGTTACCTTCACACTGAGCTGATTGTGCTATTTCAATCTCTAACCCTCTCCTGTATTCATATTTAATGGGTGTGAGGGTGTGATTCCTTCAAACAATTCATTGATTATTGACGGTGATTCATTCTCTGTTCAACTAACCATCTCAGAATCAATACAAATACTGATTTTATACATGGCACCGAACCAATAATGATGCATATGTATACTCGACAGCGCGGTATTTCTTCTCCTGACACTGCTCAGACGCGCTGCTTTTAGAAGCTCCTGCCAAATATATCACAAACACAATAGGAGCTGATCCCGGCCCGGCGAGGCAGTCCGTCTCTGCTGCTGTAAAGTTATGAGAGAGAGATTCATCACCGGAGAGGAAACTGGTGTGACTGAGATTTACGAGCAGAGACTAACAGTCAAACCACTGAGCCTCACCGGGGATGAATGAGTTGATTCAGCCCTGGTTATTTGACTCCCCGTGGGGATAGGTACGGCTGCAGCACGGGAACACTGGCAGGCAGCTAAATAATCATGTTTGATTTTATTGCCGCTGGTGATGTCTGAACAGTTGTCTCTAATTTCCTGCTTTGTGCCACTGCAGTCGTGCCCTTGCGAAGCTTATCTGTGACATTTACCGAAAGAATGATGTGATATTTATATTTCTTGTACAGACACTGCATGAGGCAGTTATTATTTTAGAAATGATGAAGAATCCACAATGACAACACAAACATGTCACACTCAGGATGAACTGCAATGAACTTGGATAAACTCAACTCAGCCCTAATAGTCAAACAGTTTGTCTTGTACGGTATTTCACCAAATGAAACCACCACTCCCATCAGCCTCAGCTCCCGTAACAATTGGCAAACATTAGCATACTAACATAGTAAACTTTGATTGGTAGAAATCATAGACTGTAAAAAATATGGACGTAGCATCCGTGACATCACCCACTGGTTTTGGGGAGTCGTTTTTGTGACTCAAATATGCCGGCCTGAACAGCGCCATGTTGGATTTATCGGCCGAGAACCCGCCCACTGGCCTCGAAGCAGCTGTCTCCAGACCTGCACGGGCCTGTCACTCAACATTTCCGCGCCCTAATTGGCGAGAATTTGAAACCTAATAATAGTAAAATGGTAGCGTTAAAAAAAAAATCACCCCCCTCAGAGTGCGTGCGGGGGTAGAAACTATCGGTTCAGACCAAAAAACGTGATGACACCAGGCTGTGATCATGTTTATTGAGGATGTAAAATCGGCGATTTTAACATGGGGGTCTATGGAGAATGCTGCTTTCTGACACCAGCCCCCAGTGGCAGCCGAGAGGATTGCAGTTTTTTGAACGTGGAAGTGAGCTTCACTTCTCAGACTGACAACTGCCCCCATGGTAGAATTGCAAAAAACTGGACTATAACATTCTCATATGAATAGGAATAGGAATAAGATGTAAGTGAGCCGGAATGTAGCCAGAGGCTAATTTCCATCCATTGTTCCCAAAAACATTAAAAAGCAAACAGAGAACAAGAAGCAAACAAAAAAAACAAACAAACAACAAACAACAAAAGACAGCATTGCCACACAAAAGATACAAAGACAGCAATAAGATAATATTGAAGATAATAACATCATCATGTTATAGCTAAGCTTAGCTTGTTGATGTTAACACATAGCTCAAAGCATTGCTGCTTCAGAGATCAGCTAGCATCGATATTAGCTCATCTGACAACCTGCAACTTTACTACTCCGGTTCAATCCAACTACTCTAACCATTTTCTTTCAGTGAAAACACAGTTAAACTGGCCAACAAAGTCAAGCCTTGAGCTGCCAAATGACCAGATGTTTCCCTCCTTCAGGAGATGGTGGAGACCAAAAATGGAGCAAAAAGGCCATAAATATAGACTCCGAATCATCGGGTGGACAGAAATCTGACTCTAAATAAATGTTATTGCTATTCTGTATCTGAAGGGTCACTCGAGTTCCACTTCATCTCCACTGTGTGATATCTGATTATTGTGCAGAGAACCGTGTCAGACTTAAGCTGCATCCATGAACCACAGAAGTAAAGATTTCCAGTAAACCCAAACTGACACTGAGAGGAAATTACACCATTCAACTGTGACTTTTCGTTTGGCACTTCCCACAACACCCTGTCCTGACTTCACCCTCACTTTTTTTATTTTATTTTTTTTATATAATAATCATATTACAGTAAATTCACAGTTGCAACAGAGACAAAACTCACACACACAAAATTTAACAGTTCCTGTTTTCTCTCTGTGCGGGACTGCGACTTCCCTCTCGAACTGTGTGCCTGGCACCTGATAACAGTTTCCTGCCGTTCCTGCTTCAACCTTAACTCGTTAGTGTACGTGGACGCAGCCTGGAATCGAAGGTCCCATGTAACTCCTGCAGACTGCTTTGCATTATGCAACTTATATAATACATCTTCGTGCTATAGAAACAGTGTCACACTTTGTTTACCAACAGAGAACCAAGGCACAGAATACATTTCCTCCACTTCCTGAGATGACATAGCTGATAAATGTGTTTTCCTGCTTATCACATATTTCATTCTCTTAGCTAGAAATAGACACACGGCTATGCCGAGATGAGAGTGGGAGAGGGTCAGAGAGACAGAGAGATGAAATAAATAATCAGGCTGTCATAAAGAAGAGAAGAAGAGAGAGGAGAAAGAGAATGATTTAGTATTTGGCGGCCAGAGATGTTTCCAAAGCATAACTCTGCAGTGTCTGGTTCAGCCTCCAAAATCACTTCCTCCCCTCCCGCTGCAGCCTCTGCCCACAGGGCATTTGTGTGTGTATATGTGTGTGTGTATGTGGGAATATGTGTATGTTTGTATCAGTAGTAGTGCTGAGTGAGGACGGAGTGGGAGCTGCAGACGTCTGCTGTGGGAAAACAAGAAAGAATGAATTTCTTCTCAGTCCTACGCTCCGTGTCTGGTTGACAGTCACACTGGTGCAGCAGAAGTCACACACAGGTGACAGGTTATCTCTGCACTGCACCCCACACGGGTCAACCTTTACATGTCCTTTGAATGTCTGAAGCATCTGAGAAAAAGAAAAAGAAAAACCTTGTGACCCTCTCATCATGAAAAATGTAGCATCTGAGTCCTGCTGTCAGGTTTCCCTTTGCTCTCCGCTGGTGTTATATATATATATATATATTCAGGCTGAGTCTTGAAGAATAATGTATGCAGTAACGACATACAGTATATACTGTAGTCTTCTCAAATGCAAAAGCCATTTGCAGATGCATTAATTGAGTATGTATGAGAGAGTCTGCAGGAAGGAGAAAAACAGACCGCAAACCATAGAGGAAATATCTCTGCTTTAAAGGATCTTATCAGTGATTTTGCACATTTCAGCTCTCAAACTGCAAATTCTACACTTATTATATATTCGTTTTTACTAATGATGTTCAAATGCATGTTTAAGGATTTAATTCTTTTCTTTTTTTTTTAATATACTGCCCCCCCTGTTCCCGAGAACCACTGTTTTCCATTCATGAAAATGTATTAGCAGACAAATGAACTTTATAACCCATCACAGTGAACACCAAGTCTGTATTAAGTTTTGCCAGTGTTTCAGACTGATAATTGTGAGGTTATTCATTTTAAAGGAGTGCACCTCCCCCCTGATTTAGTGCTGCACTTCCGTGATGTCGGCTGATTTTAAAAGTGAAAAAATTTGATAAGAATATATTTTATTATAGCCGTACGTCAAGCAGGAAGCGGCTGATATAGTTTAACGATACTAAATTAAAAAAAGGAAGACTGATAACTCATATTTGGAACCAATGTGGGAAGATAAAAGCTACAGTATGAGGCTGCGGTGTCCAGGTGTTGGTGTGATTTTGTCCACTCCATTTATATTACAGTGAGAACGCCGACCCTTAATGTCGAGTGTGTTATGGTAATAAAGAAGCTGCGGTACGTACGGAGCCTCCGTGGGGCCACGGCAGCTATAAGTGATACCAGCAATTACTGTGACTAGTCAGTGTGAGGAGGAAGCTCTGTTTTCTACTGCATCTGTTCCTCCATTGTTGCTTATGGCTTTTTACCTGGAACTGAATGAAACAATGCAAACACCATTACTGTGAATAATTTAAGTATCACGTGGCCAGTTCATGCAACACGTGCTATAAAATACAAGAAATATGACACTAGTTTATGCTCGTCTAGGTATTTACTGTATGACAGCTCTCCTGGTAACTAGTGTCAGGTATAAATCCAGCATTAAATATTCAGACTTATCTCCAGAAACACTGAATCCTAAATTTGACATAAAGCAACATACATTTTGACGCCTCACAGAAGGAAAAAGCACATAGCAGTTCAATTAGTGGAAAGGAAGCTGATGTAAAGTTTTCAAAAACATCTGTATTTTTGCTTTCACAATGACTAGTCTGAAAAAGCATTACAGTGACTCTTTGTTGGACTATCTTTACCTGATAATAGAGCTGATATGTGACTCCAAACCCACTCGTCATGACACAAGCTTTTTTATTAGATATGATAAAACCACATTCACAGACTGTGAGTGTTAAGTAAACCAATGCTGATGTGCAAAATGAAGAGTTCCCCTTTTAGGTGTTGAGCCGGTGGAACAGATTGAATGACAATATCCCACCACAATAATGTAACTTTGACCAAAATGAACACAGACTCGATGTTGAGCAAAAGATGGATTACACAAGTAACACCAGATACACGAACACAAACACAAACCTGGTGCAGCTGAAACATTTCTAAAGCTGAAACCACTGCAAAAAAATGTCAATTCTGCCTTTTCCTTCCAACTGCTAATCTCTCAGCTGGTACGTATCCATAGAGTACACACATCCACGTATGTTTATACAAAAGAGCATGGATGCATTAATCTTTTATTGTAAACAGCACCCCTCCTCCGTAAGCTGCCCCTCCCACACGCACCCACTCACTCGCTCTGAGTAAGTGGCCGCTGTGATCACTGCAAACAACCTGATGAACCGCTGAACTGTTGACGTTTCAACTCGTCTCCATATACCGTCTGCCTCACCGCAGCAGCCTGCAGTATTTGTTATAGGTCAAGGACGGTAAACGCGTTTACGTGCACGTCGGGCCGGAGCGAATGTCAGGGCTTCTTCTCAAGACAGCTCTGTCTCAACCTGCCCTTCGGCTGTCTCACTGTAAAAATGAGGAATGTCTTTTAAGGGAAGAGGAAGCAGAGGAGGAGAGGAGAAGGAGAGGAGGAGGAGAGGAGAGGAGAGGAGAGGAGAGGAGAGGAGAGGAGAGGAGAGGAGAGGAGATTAATTAAGATAAAAAAAATTTAAATGAGTGGAGAAAAAAAGAAAATCTGCCGAGAGTGTCAGGTGTGCCCACAGATGACTTGAGGGGAGCTACTAAGCAGCGAGATTAGATATATGGTGTGAGGAGAAAATGAAGAGCGGAGAGAGGAGTCAGCGTAAAGTGGGCATGTGGGAGGGGAAAGAACGAGCGGGCGCGCGGCAGAGAAAGGTTTCTTTGATGTCTCTTGTCCCCTCAGGTGATTCTCCCTCCCATTCATTAGGGGCCCGTTTCTCCGGAACCTTCCTGTCGACATGCCATCTGGAAGGCCCTTAAAAAAAAACACTGCGCTCCTCTACTTCACTACAAGTGCCCCGTGTTAACATTCGCCTCCCAACCACCCACCAGCTCTCCCTCCTCCTCCGTCCTCCTCCTCCCCTCTCCCTTTCTCCACGTTGGTCCTCAAAGCGTCTCATTTCTTCCCAGTTGTAGGTTTGATTGTATCAGATGAAACTTTAATGGCCCCCCTGCGGAAAACGGCTCATCTCTACCGCAGAGGAAGGATAGATAGATAGATAGATAGATAGATAGATAGATAGATAGATAGATAGATAGATAGATAGATAGATAGATAGATAGATAGATAGATAGATAGATAGATAGATAGATAGATAGATAGATAGATAGATAGATAGATAGATATCCTCTGATTACATCACCATTTACTCTTACATCAGATCTAATGACTTTGTGTAACGTGTGAGGAGGAACTTGCAGGGTTGAATCTCTATCTGTGAATATTGGCTTTCGTCGGGTGACAAGAAACTCCACTTCAAGTAAGTGCTAATGTTGCATCACGCCAAAAAAGTCACTTTGTTCACACCAGACCAAGTTTCTCAACTGCACAACGCTGCGCGGTGACACATTAGCACACAATCAAGGGCACAGTAATGACACGTTAAGGGGTTTCTTGTTGTGTTTATCAGCTGATACAGTGCTATTGACCTTAAAAAACAGCCAGCATCAGTCAGGCTGAAGAAGGAGAGCATGTGGTTCGTTAGTGTTTGAAGACACAGCATCTGTCAGCCATCAAAGGCAACTTTCTCTAATTTCAATTCAGAATGAACAGTGGGGATCTAAAGCATTGATTCTGATGCTCTCTCTCAGCAGAGTCAAAAAAACAATCTGTGATCCACACAGAGAGATAGCAATGATGCCATAACAACCGCCACCCAGCTCCAGCTCCACTCCACTGTGTGTCTGTGCAGAGAGAAGGAGAAATTAGTGGGCACTCCCTCATTCAGTATAACACAATGAAAAGCCACAACACAGTCCTGATTGGACACAGCTCATCATCACTGCATGGTTATATGATGCAGTATCATAAATCATAGTTTGTATATAAAGACACTCCCTTTGTCACATGCCTCACATACACAGTGTCTCTCCACGAGCCAACACTTTATAAATAGCCGAGATGAGAAGAGATGGCAAAGAGAGCAAAACAGCTGAGCTTGGACACTAAAAACGACCAAATCCACAGTGTCCATGAGTAACATCTGCTTCATCCCGCCAGCCGGAGCCACTCACAGCCTCCTCCACGCGAGCGTCACGGGCTGCGCGTCTCCACCTTTTGCAGCTCTCATCACTTGTGTAGCAACAGAGGTTCCTAGGGTTTTATCCTACAGCGACGTTTTGGCAAAGCGCCGCCAGTCCAGAAAGACGTTAATGAGAGCGAGCCAAGTTCAGACTCAGAGCCAGAGCTCATTTACTTCCCTCTTCTCAACCGGACAGAGAACCACCATGCAGCAGCAGCAGCAGCAGCAGCAGCAGCAGCAGTGGCGGCGGTTGCATTTCACAACTGCAGCCTGTCCTATATGCAAAGGCTCCAAGCAGTAAAACGAAAAAACATAACAACAACAAAAAAAAACAGAGCAAAAGCTGCAACTGAACCAGCTCCACTCTCTGTTGTTGACAATTTATACTCATTTTACTTAAGTGGAATTGACAGTCTTCCCTTGAGGCAATACACCCTTCAGTGCCCATTTAATCTAATAGATTTTTTTTCTTTTTTGGTAAAGCGACATCATCTAAGATGCGCAAAAGGCAAATTTAATATCATCAGGGGTAATTTATCAATGCACTGCAGGGACGTTACATCAGCGCCGTTAAAATGTCACTGGGTAAATGTCCTAAAAGATTCTGTTATCTGATCTGTGAAACATGAGAACACATGTACACAAAGCGAAGGCACACACGCACACACCAGACTCAAAGACACACACACTGCCACATCTAGGACACATGTATTGAGCATCCTAAAGGGGGGCAACTTTATCTTCCAGGCACAGTCAGCACATATATGTCATCGTGTATCACATCATTTTCTCACTCACATAAGGTAAAGTAATGTAGATTGTGTGTGCGTGAGTGTGTGTATTTGCTCCTTTCAAGTCCCTCTCCTCCATGCTTGCTAAACAAGCTCAAAATCCTACATAATCTCCAGATTCATTCTTCCAATATGAGGAAAAACAAGGCTGCCAGCTCGCAAACCAAATATTTCAGGGTGCTAGGTTCCTGTTAGTGAAATGCACTAAGCAGGATTACAGCAGTTTCCCCTGATAAAATCTCCAGCCTGCTCCACTGTGCTTGTGTTGTGGACTACATGTGAGTGAGATGCAGAGGAACACTATTGCAAAAACCTGCACTTTCACTGAGTGCATATAATTTTATTATCTGGGTCTACCCACTACAAATTATTGTGGGTGTATTTTTTTTATTCTTTTTTTTTTTTACTCCACCATGTTTTACTTTCATCTGACCTAAAGCATGACTCACATACTGTCTCATCCTGACTGGGCTGGAACAATATTTGCTGTTTTCATTTCTATGAAATGTGCCAAAAAAATGTGTGTGCTCACTCACAGTGGATGAATTAAAACCACACAGAGAAGCAAATTGCACCCACATTGTTTTTTTTGTGTGTGCCAATGTTTGCTCCCACTGTCAACATCTGTCTGCAGAGTGTTACTGTAGCCTATGAAGAATGCAACTTGATTTAATTATTGTTTATAGTAGTTACTAAAAAAAAAAAAAAGTGGGAGTAATAAGCATAAAGTTTTCAATGAGCAGGTTGAGAGCAAAACCAACAGTAGACACACTGTTAAAATATCACTACTATTCTTTAACAGTGCATGGTTGTATTGGCGGCTTACATCTGTACTGTACCCCGTTAACATGCCCTCTCACCCGGACAACTTACCCCCTGTTCTCCCGGTCGTCAGTTCAGTCCATTCCTCCAGAAGAGCTGTGGGGTTTTTTTTGTCCCGGTGCTGCGGACCCGGTCCCGGTCCCGTCCTGCAGACCTCCACCGGTCCACAGACTACACTTGCGGAGCGCAGGAGCGGGTGTGAGCGTTTGTACCGCGGAGCAACGTGAAGTCCACCGGAGAGAGGCACAGCAACACCGGAAACAGAGGCTTTCCACTTTCAAAATAAAAGAACATCCTCGATGACACGATGAAAATCCGAAAATAGCTACAAGTGGCCTAGGCTAATTTAGCAAATTCTTTAATTACCACTTAATTTAATTACCAATAGCCTACTGATTTTACTTAACAAACTACTTGCGACGATCAATAAGAGTCCAACAACAACAACAACAACAAATGTTGTCCTGGGGAGGAGACCCTGGTCGTAAATTAGCCATGGCTTTTATGACACTGATTAGGCTCAATAACCAGAGGTGGTCTACAGTAGGCCGCAATACCTGGGGAATCGGTGATGCAAGAAGTAGCCTAGAATAGTAGCTATCATTAGCCTATAATTTTGGAGGAGTAAAAACATTTGTATCAGTCGGGGTGCAACTTGTGCAAGTGTCATAGTTGAAGCAGAATGGAGCGCGAGGGAAAAGGCAAGATTCCACCCCCACAGGTAGCTAGTTGATTATTATCAAGCTTCAACCTTCCCGTGCCTGATTTTACGGCTTTGTCTTCTCGCAAGAACAAAACAGGAGCCAGACGTTTTATAAAAGTTTCTGCAACGTTGAGGAGCCACAAGAATTAAGGAGCAGACTATAAACGGATATCCACTTTCATCAAGGTGCGCGGGCTGATGACGTAACTCCTTATACCAGGTAAGGCAACCTGTCTTAAAGGTATATTTCACAATATTCCCTGTTAGAATAAATAAATTAAGATGTCTAAACAGGCTATACGGGAATTTCTGGCCACTTAAACGCAGCTTCTCAGTAAAAGAACAATTCTTCACTATATTCAGCAACTGAACAAGCATAGGCCTACTGCAATTTGAAAATGAGAATATGTGATATTGCAGTGGGAGGGATATATAGCCTAAGTCTTGCACCATTTTATTCAGATCTATGTTGCCTTGCAAGAGAAAATGTTCTTTGCAATATAAAACCTAGACACAATAACTAAAGTCAGAACCCAAGAGGGACGGCTCTGTGCACCACAGCACAATGTAAGGTTCAAGACAAGTGTCTGTATCATGTCATTTTGTTAACACATTAGTTTTTATTACTTAGAGACAATAAAGAGTTACAGGCAATAAGCTGAATGTTACCCTTGTGCTGACTTTAGTGCTACTGCTTCATTGCCTGGGGTTTTGCACAGACCCCACTGCTGTCTGTCTTCACATCTGAACTTATTAAAGCTCCATGTATGGATTTTTTTTATTTTTTTTTTTAAAGTGGCTCTTACCTTCGTCACATCCTGGGCCACTGATGTCCAGCTTTCACTGTCAAAAAAAAAAAGCTGTTCACACTGCATTAAGCACCTGACACTGAGAGGAGACTACAGGCTGTAGGAGGACACTCCGCTGGGAGCTGACTCTGCACTTTCTCTGTTTTTTCTGCAGACAAATCACTTGCTCACACTGCCATGTCTGAATCACATGTGAATAACCAGGTTGACTACTGTATGTTTCTCTGGAAAAAGTATGACACGATCCACACCGGGATAGATTATAAATGGGAAATGGATCATATCCTCTGTGTGCAGCAGCTGTTTCCCCAGTTTGAAGATTATAGGTTTAACAAAAGAATATGATCAGGATAAAAGGCTGTCATGTCAGTTATAGTGGACACACCATACCATTGCCATTTCAACAATGTTTAGATTAATGAGTTTCTATATCCTAACCTTCGTTTCACACTGGTATAATCTCTCATGGTGTAGCCTAGATCCATTACTGTGCGCACTGAAGGTTGCAGGACATTTTAAGATAAAATTAAGATAGATGGTATCTGAAATATTCATTTATATAATAATAATAATGAAGGCTTCTCAGATTATATAATAATAATGCTGGCTTCCCAGAACAAAACCTGACATGTTAAAATCATTAAGCTGGATACTATATAGCACAGGTGTCAAAGTCAAGGCCCGCGGGCCAGATCCGGCCCGCGACGTCATTTTATGTGGCCCGCGTGTGCTTAATTATGTCCAATTATCTTTGGCCCGCATGATAATATTCATGGTCCGCCGGTAGGCTATGTTGCACGTAGTAAAACTAAGTCCCACAATGCACTGCCAGTGCACGTCTGTAGGCTATCAGAGGCCTGCGAGCGCGAGTCCTGGTCCCACTTGTTCATCAGCACCAGCAACCTGATCCTCTGTTGTCAATAGAGCGGGCGATCGACGACGTCATTTTTTTTCTTGCCGTAATGAAACACAGCGCGAGTGCAGCCGAACAGTAGAGTTCCTCTGACAGACAGCTCCTCTGTGGAGCTGCAGGTCAACACTGAGGAACGCTGGAGAACACACTACCGGACTTTTTCTCTTCCCCGCTATTTTTTTTCAGCAGCGTCGTTGTTACAGGTGATGCACACACAGACGTCCCTTTACGTTTTGTCGTCCGACCGCCTGTCACTCGACTGCGCTGCAGAACCATGGGTGTATTATATTATTATAGATCCATGTGCAGAACTGTCAGAAATGTCTAATTTCCTGCTGAGAAACGAATGACTGATATGACTGAAGGCACGATGTAAGTCTGCACGTGTCGTCAAGCCCCCATAAGTTAATTTAAAAAAAAAAAAAAAAAAAAAAAAAATCGATATTAATCAGTCAAAGTTCTTGATATTGGTTAATGGTTAATCATGTGCATCCCTAATTAGAAATGCCTATGGAAAGCTGCAGATAGAGCCATTAGAAATGAATGCAACATTTTTTTATGCCTATTTAATGATTGCTGTTGTTTTATATACAATAACTTACAAGCTGTATTAGTTTTAGGTTGAATATGTGCCAAAAGGTAATTTCAATAAGTCCTCAATAAACAACCATGTGGCCCTTGGCTTGTGCCATTTTTTCAAATCTGGCCCTCGGCGTATTTGAGTTTGACACCCCTGCATAGGCTATCACATCCCGCCTGTGGTTATAAGACCAGGATGATGTGATGAGTGTAATGTAAAACATGTCTGATTTACCCTAAATCAAATTTGAAATAATATTGTATCATAAGAAAATGATTTTTCCAAGCACATTTTTGTTGACATTGTCAGAAATGTGTAAAATATGTTATTATTGATTTAAAGATGGTAGTGCGCACAGGAGTGGGGCAGAGCATTGTTATGTTAATCTTGTGGTGAAGTGAAATGAACATGGCATGCTGCATCCATTTATAGATGAGTCGGTATCTTATTTTGAAGGTTTTCCCGCGGTTTCCTGTTCGTCAACGTGTTGAGCTTGACGCTGGCGCTCCCTCCGTGCAGGTCCGCCGGTCCACCCAGCGCCCCGCCTCCCCCTCCTCCCTGCCCTCACATAAAGACAGCCTTGTTAGTTGCTTCAAGACACCGTTACAGCAGCAGGAAACACTACTGCCTTTCATTTGTGAAGTCGACAAGAAGTCCGACTGACTCCAAAATGTGAAGTCGACATACAGATCCGTCTTAATCTGAAGTGACCTGAGGGCTGCCTCTCAATCAGGCAGCAGGCGGGAAGCAAATACAAACAATTAGAGGAGTTGAAGTGAGATTTACTCCATCCCATGTCACGTATAGCCCACACTGTATATTTTACGTCAGTCACGTTAAAGTAGCGTGACTCCTTTAACCATTACAATTTAACCTGATTAGAAGCTTTTAGCATCAAAACATAATGGTGGCACTGTACATTCAAAAATAGATGCAGTTAATCTGTGACCTTCAATTCAGTGATTGTGTACCAAGGTTTAATCACATGGCTTCCCAACTTGTAGCTAGTGTTGCATCTAAATCATCTTATGTGCACATGTTAAAGTCAGATTTACCTTTTCATACTGGCATCAGGCCCCTGGACCCAGATATTAGAGACCCCGAGGTCAATTTGTGTGCGTTATTGGGTTTCAGATGTTGTGTATGTCATCTTTGGTGTCGCTTTGTGGTTATTTAATGTCTCTGTGTTGTTGTTTTGCGTCTCTATAATTGTCTGTGTATAGTTTTCATCTCTTTTGTAGCTGTTGCTCCTTGACTCCTGGAAGCGAGGCAGCAAACTACAAACATCTTGTGTTTCTTTGAGGCTGTTTTTTCTTTTTCTTGTTGTTATTTTTAGTCCCCTCGTTGGCATTTTTCCCTTGTTGTTGTTCTTGTTTTACATCTATTTGTGGTTGTTGGGTTGACTTTCCAACAAGAGATGATAAGAGTCACTTCGCTGAGGCTCTGATCCCTTGGGCCTCTGGGCCTGTGCCCCGTAAGCCCGTTCAGTAATCCATCCTTGGATTTAAAGGAAGGTGAATAAAAAGACACGACTGAATGTGAACAGTCTGCTATAGTGTCACACTGTGCATTATCATTCTGCACAATGAAACATCCAAGTGTTGTAACAACAATAATCTTTACGCCAATTGGACTTTGAATGGTGCATCAAGATGATTCAACGCTCTAGTCTAGATTCAATTGTGAGTGAAAATTACATTGTAAATATTATTGATCACACTGCTGGTGATATTTTGCGTACACAATATCCATTCTGTCAAGTGTAGCACATGATTGGTGGGGTCCACTTGAGAGAATTGAATATATTTTCATATATGACAACATAGTGACCCCAGATGGTGGATTATGAAACTGCAGGTCTCTGTGCAGAGACACAACAGAAGGATAATGATGCAAACTGAATCAATAAATCTCCGTGTCTACTGGGTCATACACATTCACTCGGAGGTGCAGCAGACTCCCGCGGCTTTTGTTGTGTCTCTTAAAATGCCAATTTCAATTTTGTGCTTCATTTTTCCGTCTTTCTCTTTCACCTTGAGGAGTTGCATCATTTTATTCGGCAATAAGCCGTGAGATCTGAGAGAGAGAACAAGCTCCGTCTCTCTGCGTATCCCTGTAAGACCCGCCTGTGATGAAGGACGGCATAAACACACCTGACTACCTGTGGAGAACAGTGTGCGAAATACCCATCAACATTCGGGGGGGTCCCGAAGTCGGGGGGGGGGGGGCTCTCGGTATAAAACCAAACATATATGAGTTATATAGGCAGCAGGTTATATTGTTACAGAAGCAACAGCCGACTGTCACAGCTGCGCTAATTGCGCAGGATGAAGTGCGCGCCCACGGAGCGCGTAGCAACACAAATCATTTTTTTCCGGTTTTCTATCAGATTATTATCATCATTAGATGAAGCCTTGACGTGTTTGTGCTTGTCCGACCCCTAAACCGTTTCTCCCTTCAAATATTTCCAATTGAGACCCCATGTGTTTATGTTGTGGAGCAGTGCGTCTCTGAATGCTGCGGAGAAGCTCTGTGACACTACTGTGTAGGCTGACAACCAGTGAGTGCTCGGTGGCAGCGCCGCTGCTCGTTGGAAACAGCTGTAATAACATAGCCTACTTTCGGGTCCTGAAACGTTTGTAATTTCTCTGGAAAAGGTCGCTAGATTTGTCGCTACTTGCTTTTTACTAAAAAAAAGTCGCCAAGACTGTTTGGAAAGTCGCTAAGTTGGCAACACTGCGCTCTGCTTCTCTCTCTCTTCACGCTCTGCGCCGGTGGGTTCGTTTACTCTCAGCACCAGGTTTGACCGGAGCGGAGCTTAATGAGCCCCGCCCCCGCGGGCACACGAGCAACATGGGACAAGCCGCGCATCAACGTCATCTTGCGGTCTGGCCCAAAGTAGAAATCAAACACACTCCTCCTGCTGCGGTCGAGTTGAAAACAGCGACACTGAGCTTCCAAACCATACATTGAGTTTCAACCAAGATTCCAGCGCAGCGGCAGACAATTTCAGCGGCGGCCGTCTCTAAACTTGTGCAGAATAAAAACCTGTTTTTTGACAAATTGAGACCCCCCCCAGATTTTGCTTTTGAGTCTTTCAGGGGGGTCGAGGGGTTAATCGGGGGGGTCCGACCCCCCCAAACCCCCCCGTATTTCGCACACTGGTGGAGAACCATCATCCTCGGCTGAACGTACCCTGAGTGAAGCCTCGGGCCGTTACCTGGTGTGACAGGGTGTTCCTTTGAAGACGTGCAGTATTTAATGGCACACCGAGCAGACAGGCCCGTGCAGACTCATCACGATATCATAACGCGTGTTGGATGTTTGTATGTACAAAGTGATAACAGCAGCGTCAGCGTACACCGGGGAGGAAGGCAATTAAAGGCCCAAGGATGTGAAAGTGCGAGCGCACTGGAAACAATGTCCTGCGGGCTTTCTGCACCTTAATGAGACAAAAGGGAGTTATTCTGTTTATATGTTTACGCTCCTTGGCACCATGACAGAAATGTTAGGTGACAGAGAGTCAAAATAAATAAATAAATCAGCATGAAAAAGTCACAGAATATATATTTTTTAATAATAACCAGTCTCAGCAACTCATAAAAAACAAAATATAAAAATAAACAGGCAGCTCAAAGTAGAACTACAAGTCAAATATATAGAAAGGCAAGCTCTCTGGAAAGATGTATTGATATAGATTTACCTGTAGGGTTTAATTAGTGCACTAGCTTATAGAGAACATAAGCAGATAAGAAACTACAGTGTCTATAAAGCAGAGCCTCTTCCACATGTGAACCACGACAGACACGCCTGAGGTTTGTCTTAAATGCATAGGATGGTTGGTTTTGAAAAAAAAAAAACCTCATCAAAGCATGACTGCAAAGCAAAGCTTCATGTTTCTCTCTCATTTTGTTTAATTTAAGGATTTTACCATGAAGACTTGACTTTGGTTTTTGCTCAGCACTCTCTGTGGTTCCTTCAGCCCACCTGCAAATAATGGGCTGACCTTGTTTTAACCATTAAAGTTCTGAAAGATCTCCGCGGCGTCCAACCAGGTCCTGAAGCAGGCCAGGCCTCGGTCTCTGATCTGCTTCCTGCCCTTGTCTGTGATCACGTCGCCGTTCTCCTTCACGATCACCAGTTTGGGCACCGCTGTGATCTTGTAGCGCTGCTTCAACTCACTGAGAGGACACACAGGAAAGAGAGAGACAAGGATGACACATTTACTATGAAAATAACCATATGCATGACAGTGAAGTCCATTTACTCATGCAAAGTACTTATGCAAATCTGAGGGACTTCAGCATTTACATTTTCTGCAACTTTTGTACTTAATTTCCATCTTAAGGAGGATTATTGTGTAAATTTTAATGCATCACATCTGCAGTATGTAACGGATGAAAAGATTGACGGATTGAAAATGCTGCAATGGACATATATGGTGAATGACTCAAGATAAGCTTGACTGCGGTTAGCTACAATATTATGCATTAATGCAGTAGTAATAATTATGTGGTTTTATTAAAATAACTGGGACACTTCTCCACCACAGTGAGATCTCTTACTTTCATGGTGCAAGTAAAGTTGACAGGAGTGCAACACAAAACTATATATTCACTATTACTGATCACGGTATCGGTATCAACTACTTTCATTATTGATTTCTCTGTATTTTAAGTCAAAATGTCTAAATGGCTGTCATGGGTCATTAGTATCAATCCAAGCTGAAACTATTAACAATTAGTTATTCAACTGTAAATAAATAATTATTTTGTTCACTGTCAATGCATTCACTTATTTCTTAAGCATATGACACTAACTTCTACTAGTAGCTATGTATTGAGATTTCCATTTCCATTGAGATAATTAATTAATAAAGAAAATATCAGCAGATTAATTTATAATTAAAATATTAGTTATTACTCACAGACACTAAAGGGGTCAGTGTTGGCTTCATAATGTCTCTAACCTGCACCTTTACCTGGCAAACACCTGATGTGCATGACTTTCATTGAGGTATTATATTATGGTATGAGAAGAAAAGGAAAGATTCAGTCCAACCTAGGACCCAGGACACTCAGACTCAAACTTTTCAAGAAGCAGAAGATTAAGATTGAACAGATCATTGTCAGTCACCTGGGAGACTCAGCTGTGGGAGGAAGTTTTGTCTGTTCTTCACTAAAACCTCTCTAGCTAATCCCTGAGAGGGTGACCCATAAGCATTTTACATAAGCTGGAGCACTGCATCCTAATAAGCTGGAGAGACACAGTGGTGTTAAATCCTAATGAGATAGACGACAAATAAAGCGCAACTAATTTGCAGCTAATTGTGTGGGTTTTTTTTTTTTTGACACATCGAGTTAAATAAAGTTAAAATAGACGCCTAACAACTTCCAATACTAACTGTTTGTAGTCATCCGTCCAGGGCAGAGCGAGCCAGTCTCCGTGCATGTCATGGTAATATTCAACCATGTCATCGCTCGTCTTGTCTGAGGAGATGAAAACTATTTCAAACTGCGCCGGAGGTTCATTCTCCTCCACCAGCTCCGTGTAGAAATCACACAGGATCGGGGTGAAGTCCCGACACGGCGGACACCATCCTGCAGAGAAGTAGATCCCCACCACTTTATTCCTCAGCGCCTCCTCAGGATCGACGAAATCCCCGTCTTTGTTGAGGAGATTTCGCCCGGTGAACACCTCCACCATGTCGGCTGTGCACCACTCACACTTCACGGTAAAAAAGATAAATAAATAAATAAAAACAGTCCCGGAGGTTTGACAGTCTAGTGTTTTAGCTCATTCTTCTTCCGGTTAAGTTTCAACAGCTCGACGCTGCTTCTTCTGTGACACTTCGCTTTACTTTCCCTTCAATGTTTACGTTTGCGTCAAAGCTACTTACAGCCAATCCCGGTAATCACCTGTGGACCAATGAGGACGACACGAGGGGCCGGTGTTGTGGCTCGTTAACCACGTGGGTTTCAGCTGGAGAGGGAGAGAGAGAGAGAGAGAGAGAGAGAGAGCAGCGGCTGTTTGTAATCATCAGGGACGGAGTAGCAGCATCACGACACTTCATAACGCTTTCAGACAGCACACCTTCGCGCATGCGCAGATCTGTTCGGTCTGAGCGTTTTCTCTTTTTTTTAAAGGTAGGCCTATGTAAAATTCTGTGAAAATCAGTAAACCTAAAATTGTAACCAAAAATAACATATACAAACTATACATTAAAAAATAATACTAAAAACATATACAAACAATAACTAAACAAACAAATAAATAGCACAGACTACATAAGAAAAATGAATAGGCAAACTCAATAAAATAAGTTAACTCATTAATTAAAATTGCCGCAAAATTCCAAGAATAACAATAAAAAGCAAAAAGCATTAAAAAAAAGGAAATGGATTAATCGCAGAATAGATATAAATTAACAAAGGGAATACAAACAAATACATAAATAAAAGAAAATTAACTCAGAATTTGAATAAAGAAATAAAGAATGACATTTAAAGAGAAAGCAAGGCAAAAAATAATTGAACACAAATTAAAAAACAATCATGAATACAAATAACACCACTACACTGGGGCAACAGAAAGTGAGTTACACTTTTCATGAGTATGGGGCATGTTATAAGTCCATCCACCCAGTCATTAGGGCTCACGAGACAGTTGACCAAGAGCTTGTAACAAACAACAAACTCTTTAATAAAATGACAAACAAATATAGAAAATAAAAATCTTTAAAAGATTGTTGTTAATATAGATAACTTCAGTTGACAGTTTCATTTCACATCTAGTGAACAAACCTGCAGTGAAACAGCTACGTGTATACATGTGGAGGCCAGTGTGCTTCCTTGTCTCTTCAGAGTAGTAGCAGGACTCCGTTCGTTTGGAAAGAAACCCGGCCACTCCCTTCTTGTTGAGCTTAAGCTGCCTATTAGTGGAGTCAGCGTCTGTGTTGAAAGACTGAAGGGACTTTTTTTTCCCCCAAACAGGCAAATTCTTCTCTCACAAAACAATTTCCAACAAAATGACCTCTAATTCCAATTTATCCAACATGCGGCGGCTGGTAGAACAACTGAAGCTGGAGGCCAGTGTGGAACGAATCAAGGTAAAGCGAAAGATAATCAAAAGAAGATGATTCATTTAAAGAGCTTGGCGTTTAGGGTCTTTTAATCTGTTCTTTTATTGATTTTCTTTGTTTTAATTGTGTTACATTATTAAACAACAGCATTCCCTGACTGTAGCCTATTGGTTGTAATGTGTATTGTTTTGCCTCTATTTTACTCAAAGGCTAATAATACAATCTCACAAGTTTCTTGCTTTGTAATAACATCATATCTACTGTTATCAATGTTAACAAATAATAATAAAAAATCGTATTGTAATCCATCAAGTTAGCAGTATAGAGACTTTTTTTTTCCAGATCTATAAAACAACAGTAAATGATCTATTAATAAATCCATCAGTTATTGCATATAAACTCTCTACAAAGGTTAACTTATCACACATTGATACCATATAAACAAACAAACTGACATATCTGTGTTTGTGTTTCCAGGTGTCCCAGGCGGCTGCAGAGCTCCAGCAGTACTGTCTGCAGAACGCAGGCAAAGACGCCCTGCTGGTCGGAGTCCCCACAGGCAGCAACCCCTTCAGAGAACCACGCTCCTGTGCTGTGGTGTGAAGGTCAGAGTCCACTAACGTCTTCTTCACATGCAGCCTTCATTTGTAAGTAAAACACATTCAGTATTACCTATTGTTGTTGAGTAGCACATCAAGTTTAAAAGGTCTTCCACTCTTTGCAGAAGGAGAGGAAGAAGTGGACACATGTGGCATCTCACCCACAGAAGGAATAATGGAGATTTTCTGTTTTTAATACTGTTTTGTGTGTGTTTATATGGTTTTTGTATGATTTTAATGCCTTTTTTGAATAAATGTCTTGTTTTACAGTGTATCCATTCAGTTTTTTTCATATATATATAACAAATGAATAATGCTCTTCATCTTAAGTCTTTATTCAAATGCTTTATGGAAACTAGTGCAGTGTTAAAAGTGTGATCCAATGTTACACAGTGGATGGTTGCAGAGCCATATAGTGATTATCTATGGGTTAAACAAAGCGGATGTTTATAGCCAGGCTCTAAATTACACCCTGGAATCTCACGTCGTCAGAGCTTCCTGATGTTCAGTCTAAGTTAGGAGCTCAGTCAGAGAGAGGAAACGGGCTCTTCCTGTCCAAAACTGCAAAGACACTCCTCACAGAGTTACACTTCAATCAGCCTTTGAGCTTTTTTAAAGCTTTTTTGGACTTTATTTCATAATCTTAGACTTTCAATCAACGCCACGATGGATTAGAAATAGAGCGTGAATCATCATGTTATAGAAAGTGGATTATATGAATCATGTTGCCTGGTTTATTTCAGCATGTTTAGTCATTTAAATCAGTATTTGTTCATTTTAATCACTAGTGTTAAACATGGATCTTATTTTATAGTTGGCTATGGCTGTATATTGCCCAAGAAATAGTCTAAATCAGCATACAAGAGGTCTGGCCAGTCTGGGGATGGCTCTATAGTTTGTCACTTCCTTTTCCTTCCACAACACTGCAGGACGAGTCTCAATAGTCTTATGCCTCCTTGCACAACAACCTTTGTTTGAACAAGTCGGAGGAGATGGTGAACACATTTTTGTTGTGACTTTAAATGACATGGCTCAAGAAAATTGGCAGTATTTGACATATGAAAGTGTTATCAGGTATCAGGTACTGATATTGTGCATTTTCCAGCCTATATTTATATTTTGTGTAACGTATAACTGGAGGTACTAAAGGCTCTACTCCAGCCATTTTAAATTGCCGTTGAATGAACAGTTATTTTACATTACAGGGGGTTTTGAGATGTAGTTTTCAAAATATATAACAGTTTGCTCAAAAATATTGAAAAGAGATGCTATTCACATCAGAAACAGACTTCACACAGTTTACAGGTTCTTAGTATGAGATGGTGCAGGCTCCAGGTAACATAAACAAAACAGACCAGTCACATCGGAGCAAACAGGAAGGCAACACAACAACGTACAGTAACAAAACTTTTTGCAGAAGTTGATTCTGATAACTTTGTTTGGTTAGTCATCCAAACACGTCTTGGGAAACATCTGAAAATGGCCCCGTTGTCCTGACATGTACATGTTCAAACTGACCCGTATGTCTTTATTTCTATAGAAGCTGTTCTTGGACTTCAGTTTAAGAAGTGGGTTAGAGATTATAGATGTACTGTGCAAACCCTGGACAGTTCACAAAGGGTTAATTTAATTTGTGTAATAAGCCGTATAAATAGATTCAGAGTTTAACACTTGTTCTGTTTTTGCTTTTGTGCTATAACAGATTCTTTATGGTTTAATCTCACTGTTTCACTCTTGTCATGTTCTTATATTATGTTCATATTATATTTTCTTTTTACGAGTTGCTGACTTAATCCTGAGAAAAGTAAAAGAGATGCATAGAAATGCTCAATTATAAACTGAACTGATCTAAATTCAGAAATATTATTATTAATTCATGAGGGAAAAATGTCAACTTCTGCCATCTGCTGGTCATGAGTAGAGCCTATAAATATCTACATTCAGTTTTTCCAGGACAGCACAGGGCAGCCAGTGGTGGAAGATATATTCATATTTTACCTCAGGACAAGTGACAATAACTCGTGTCGAAACACTTAATTATGAGATGGAAGTTGAGGTTCTGCACTTGTTATCAGTAAAATGTGTTTTAAAGTTAGAGCATCCAGTTTAAAAATGCCCATGTGACTGTTATGTATTAAATATTATGATATTAAATGTATTAAATGGCAATTATGATATAAGATAGCATATGTTTTGTCAGCCAAACAACAAAAGCAGCTGATTGAAGTATAAAATGTTATGAAATTAATAACCCTAACCCTCAACCTCACATTGAACCCTCCACCAGCTGAACTATTCTGCAGGAATCCAGACCAACAGATGTTGCAGCAGATGTGATTCCTGCATTCATGTACTGTACTTCCTGTTGGCCCAGAGAATCTGCAAAACTTAGGGTCAAATATCAGAGTCTTCTTCCAAACAACAGAGCTATGGAAAGTATGTATTCTTAAGTGCTTTATTGCCGTTCAACAGGTTGTTTGTTGTCCACGACGGCTCCACCTGCCACTCCATTAAGAAAAAGAAAGCCAGTTACAAAGGTGCAGTTCTTCTTTGACGAGGAAACAACCTGAGCAGCTTGAATGGAGTGGTATTCTCCTTTAAAGGTGTGGGCGGGGAGCAGAGAGAGAAGAGTTGGGTTTCGGTGCCACCCCCTTTTCTATTCTCACACACAGTGTAGCTGCAGTCCAGTCACAGTCCAGGGAGACACTTTGGGCTGTATGTGCGCTTTCATTATAGCCTGAAGCCTCGCTGCCTGACCATGAGCTCAGCTTCCATCAATGACGGACCACAATACAACCCGCCACTGGAGAACCTTCACAGCTCGTCCACACCTTCTCCAAAGGTCGTTGACCTCTGAGAAAGGATTGATCCGGTTTGACTTCTACTCACCAATGACACTGAACTTTCATTTTTCGGATGAGCACTTACATCAAGTGAGGAGATGTCCAAGGTGTACAGACTCTATGTGGGAATACTAACAGGTAAGGTGTACTGTATTGTTGTTTTTATACTCATTATCTTCTTTTGTAAACAGTGGGCTGGTTTATAGTATGATTATAGAGTTTAGCAGCCTCAGACACACACAGAGTGATGTTTACATGTGATAATTTTTAACACATGTTCCTACTGGCAGAGGACACATACAGTACAGTACAGTATAGAGCCATTGTTATACCGTTTTCATATTACTGGCACACTTATACTTGATGTGCTATGCAGTTACATCAGGTTTTTAGACAGTGCTCCAACTACAGTACAACTAAAGTGTTGGTTAATGATTGAATGAAGAGTCCACACACCAGCAATATATCCCTTGTGATTACTAATCATTGTCAAAACGGGCTTCCCTAATATGGAATGAAATATGGTATGGAAATATCCCCTCATATGGGTTTATACAATCAAAGGTTAAACTCTCTGTAATTACAGTGTTTTGCTAGGGATCAGGGCAGGTGGTGTGGGCTGTGTTTTGAATTGTAAAGGTGTGTATTATATTGAAATTGGTCGACTGTGACACAAGTGGGCGTGACCGTGGGGAATATGAGGCTCACTGCCATCATGACTCACCAGATTTCTATTGCCAATAACACACAATAATATTGTCATTGTGTTTATGTGAGGTGAGATGTGGTTTACAAATTGGTTGAAATGTTTGAGCTCAGTGAACCTGCATGTCTGCTTGTTGTCACTGTGAGTGCGTATGTGTATGTGATGGGCTTTTGTGCATTTGTGTTTGTGGCTGCAGCTCTGGCCTTATGCAAACACTGCCTGGCACAGGGGAACGCCACCGAGGAGTCTGCCAATCGAACTGTGTCCCACTGTCATCTCCATGGCAACAGAGACAATTGCACAGGTAGATATGGACACGGAGGTGAGGGGCGGTTCCTTCGTGGTGTCATAAATGGTTGGCTGCTTTGGACGAGGGTTTAAGGTGGTTGGTTTAGTGGAAGAATGGGCAAAGCACGGTTGTGGGTATAAACACGCAAACACACCTGTGCATAGACACACCTCACAGGAAGGAAAAGGAGAAAAGGACTTCCTTAGAACAACTATAGTTTCAAATCATTGAGTAAGACCTAAAAAGTAAAGAGTAAATCAGTGGCTTGGGAACTGGCTGACCAAGACCAATGAACTACTGTATGTAAACAAGAAGTCAGGACACATCACAAGAAAGTATTTCAGCCCCTTGCATTTTGTATTGTATCAGCCTTATGCTAAATTCATTTCCCCCTCATCAATCTACACTCAAAACCCCATAATGGCAAAGTGAAAACAGAGTTTTCAGCAGCAACTATTCAGTGTCAGGTCAGGTGCCTGCTTATTATCTTGATCATCTTTGAGATGTTTCAAATGCCCAAGGAGCTCAGAGAGCCGATTGTGTCAAAGCACAGATCCGAGGGAGGCAACAAAAACATGTCTCCAAGAGCACAGTGACCTCCATAATTCTTATATGGGAAGAAGTCTGAAAACAACCAGGAGGACTCTTCCCAGAACTGGCTGCCTTTCCGAACTGAGTAATCGGGGGATAAGGGCCTTGGCGGGGGACAAGAACCGGATGGTCACTCAGATCTTAAGCGTCTCAGATGGGAGAAGGACAACTATCATTCCAACACTTCATCCAGTCAGGTTGTCAAAATCTACTACTACTACAAAAAACACAACTCTGCTCATCTCCTGCCCAATGGCATCCCAATGGAGAAGCAGGGATGGCGTGGACAATGAGACTGGTCTGGGTTTGGATAAAATTGAACAGGACAAAGTTCGGAGAAATCCTGGAAATGAAAACCTGGTCCAGAGTGACATCATCAGAGTAGCCTACTTACTGTAAGACATCATCATGGACCAAAGGTTAACTTTCCAGCAGGACAATGACTCGGAGCACATGGCCCATGACACAATGCCTTAGATCCAACTGAACTTTTTTTTTGGAACAACCAGAAAACTGATAGAGATGAGACCTCCAAATTCAGGTGTTTCAGCTTTAGGTTTGTAGTTATAGGTTCTTCCTGTTTTCCTTTTGTCATCATGGGATATAGATTGATTTTGGGAACAAGTGCAATGTCTTTGTATAAACTCTTGTAAGGAGGCAGCTTCAATTGACAATTTGTTATCAGATTCGCAAGTTTTATGACTTCCAGGCATTGGCATCATTAGACAACTCATTAAAACTAATGTAAACTAGATTTATTAAAAGAACATAAAATACCTAGCAAACTGTTTTCAAAAAAACAAAACAAAAACTGTTAATTGCTAGGCAGTATAGGCCTACAAGAGTGTACAAAAGCTATGAAAATGCCATTCAAATTTCTTTCTCCATCTTTATAAAAATCAACTTAAAAATGAATTACTTAACATTTTTGATGGACTGAGTGATGTACTCATTTTGGCTTACTCATCAATAAAGCTTCCCAAACTATCCCTCTAAACTTTGAAACTGGATATTTTTCTTTTCAGTAATGGGGCCGCGGCAGCAAGTTGAATATCATGTTTCAGCTAACAACTGAAGCGCTTTCATTGATGTCACCTGAACAGCAGTATTGCTTTACGAGCTCGTTTTCAAAGATAATCTCCTGAGAATGAGTTGTAAAGATAGCGGCAGCCTGTGGTATGAGAGGTAATATAAGTGGTGGTCAGAAGTTCAGTATTATGGCCCACTAGCAGCTGCGTGTGTGTTTGTGAGTAGACTAAAGAAGATTGACATAGTAAAGAGAATGGAAATTCAAATTGCGTGCCAAAAGGACTATTTGCTTCTTTTAACGAAGTATCATAAGACACGTGACTATGAGAACTGATGTCACCAGACTTTTCCTGGCACTGAAATGATCAGGCTTCCTCAAGGGATCGCATTGCAAAGAGTCTATTTATAATATTAGGCCATGCCAGAAGGTGAGGGTGCAAGTTAAAAAGGCACGCTGATAAAACGTGACACAGTTCAAGAAGTAGTTGATCACTTATAGTCCAATAAGTTAGCTGAGGAGACGGATCCCAGGTCATATCTGCACATTAATCAGAGGCAGAAAAGAAAAACTTTGTCACTCGTTTGGGTAGATGACCAAGAACAACATACCCTATTTATGTTTAACTGGAAAAGCCAACTAGCATCTGTAATACAAACCAAACCAGTTCCAAAACCAAAAATGGTTTGGTAATCAAATCATAAAACACAAGAGCCGATGGCGTTGAACATCTTAGATATTTTTAACCTAGCCTTAAGACTGGAAATACAACTAGCGCTGTGTGAACATTAGAAAAACCACTCAGCTGCAAAACGGTACAGTTTCAAAAGGGTTCATTTATGTAATGGACTATTTCTTGGCCAGGAGCGGAGGTGTGTTAATCTGTGAGCAGCAGAGGTGAAGATGTTCAGCACAACTAATTACCACTTGTTGTTTGCAAAGTAACATAATATTAACAGTTGAGGAAATGTTCATTTTAATTTCTGGCACTACTTTGAAAAAAATCATCATGTATTTACAAAGGAGTTCTGCCAAAACTGTTGTTGTCAAAATTGTGCACTTATCTGACAAAGAAAAAGGATTGTTTAATGTTTAATTTCTCCACCAGACATAAATGATACGGGACAGTGGAGCGGCCACTTCTCAAAATGTCCCGAGGAGCTGAGGGACTACTGCGTCCATGGAGAGTGCCGTTACATTAAAGATCAGAAGGCTCCGTCCTGCAGGTGAGAATCGCACACCGAGAGATGAGTGGCCTAGAACTGACACCCAGTTAGATGTACTTGTTGATTAAAAAAAAGGGCAGGAAGGAGAAACTTGGCAACAAAGATGGAGTCAGATGATCTCATCAGAGACAGGAAAGAGAAACAGAAAGACTGTCTCATTGTTTGTTATGTTCCTGCAGTATCATGGGTTTGGAGTGGTACAGTACATTTCTGACATAATCGGACGAGCAGACAAAACAGATGATCACGAGGAAAAAGTCATTTTTCTGAAAATGAGAAGCCATTAAAGTCTTTTTTCCTCTCTCTTTACTTTGTTGTCTCAGGTGTCTGCATGGTTTCATTGGCGCCAGGTGTGAATATGTGGACTTGGACTGGCGGATAGGAGAGAAACGACAAATCATCATCGTCTGTGTCATCGCGGGGCTCGTTTTACTCATTCTGCTCATTGTTTTTATCTGCATCTGCTCACAGTAAGTTTTTGTGTATAATGTATTTCTAGAAGAGCAACAGTTTGACATCTTGGGAATAATATTTATTAATGTTTCTGCCAAGAATTCACAATTATCTCGAAGACTAAACAGTCCTTTATGATAATTCAGGTAGGAGACTCTCATGTCAAGCCAAGAGTAACGTTATACCGGCTCTTCCCTGTCTCCAGTCTTTATGCAAAGATAATTTAAAGAAGAAGTGAGTGGTCCGGTCGTTTTCGCTAATGCTGCGTTCCAGGCAGGCTTTTGAAATCGTAAATTACAGCTTCAAGTCACAACTTACGACTTTGTAGCGTTCCAGGCAACCCACTCGTGTTTTTCCGATGTTTTACAAAGTCACTATAACAGCCACTCGAACTTCCGACCGGTGAACTAAGATCGAACTGGTACCACTTCACGGTCGGAAAAATACTTCCCAATAACAGTCCTCGTCCCTACTCCACACACAGCCCTGCATGCCGTTCTCTCTCCTCAATAAAAACTGTAGGATACGATAAATGTTTTCTCCTCGGCTCAGAGCAGAGCAGAGTGACTGACAGACCCGTGTTTTGGTCCAAACACTCTATGTAAGTGATTGCTGTCGGAAGATATAACTATTTAAGACTTATATTAACACAAATATATCACTTACTTCTGCTTTAAGCCAAACTAATGCTTCTGGCTCTACCTTCATGTTTACAACACAGCTGTAAAGGTATCTAACTTCCCAATAGACAGCCAACAGGTGTTTTCCCCCAAACTGTGGAACTATTTTCTTTAAAAAATGAATAACGATTGGAAAACTGTGCTGTTGCTACGTCTGCTACCACATGAAAACGAGAGGTTTGTTGAACGGCAATGTCTGATTCTCTGTCAGTCGTAGGTGCAGACTGTGGCGGCGGAGGGGCCGGTGGAGGGAAGAGCCGAGGAACGGGACCGAGAAGCTCAGCATGATGGACACCGGAGCGACACACACAACGTTAAGCCCAGACTCAACAGAGCCACCTCACACAAATACAGTATGAGGAGCGCGTATGAATACGTGTGCGTCCAGAGGTCTGGGATTTGTTTAGATGTGAGGGATTTCGCCCGTCATGTGACAGCTGCTGCCTTTTGTCTCACAGTGACGGGACAGCGGGCTACAGGAGGTGCCTCTGTGCCCGGACGGGACTTATGAGGCCTCCTCCAAACGTTCGGAGAGGGGGAGGTTTGTCGGAAACTTCACAGCAAAGAAAGATGCCAGCCTGGATTTATGATAAACACAAATTGGAGATGAGTGTTTGGCTGGCGATGATGCTTTTTTTTCCAACGCTGAAGAGCAACGGGGACATGTAGCCTTTTCACTAAGTGCTGCTGACTGCACGGCCCCGAATAAATTGTTGCTATGTTGGAAAAATCTGTGACACCAGCTGGCTGCCAGCGATAACAGTCGATCAAGTTATTGGTCTGCTGCGTCCGTGTGGGAGACACTTCGATGCTGAAAACGAGAGGAAAGAGGACGATACGATGCTCCAAGTTCTCATAAACGAATCAATGAATGTATAGAAATACACAGAAAAAGACAAAACAGTACCAGAAACACAGTATACTATAGTCTCGTGTCATATTATTCCTACTTTGTTTACTGCTACTTTCACAATAGTGTTCTGTCATAACTGCACAGTATTGATATTTGAACATCTTAATCACAAAATCAACAGCTATGAGCACCTACTCCTCTATGCACTGCGACGTCTCCACGTAAGCTCACACAGAATATTGTTACTCATAAACATTAGCAATGCAAGAAGAGCCAAGAAGAGTCTCCTATATTATTAAAGGGTGCAGTTCTGGACTCTTGGGTTTGGTTGAGGACAAGGAGAACTTGTGCTTGGAGGCTCTTTTGATCTGTATATTTGGAGCCGGGCAGCCTCGGAGCTACAGAGGCAGAACAGCCGAGCCTGTGTGTGGAGGCCCGACCGAGGTGAAAGTGCTCCACTGTATGAGACACTTTCCAAACTGCCAGCCTTTCACTGGTAAAGTGTATCTGTATGTGTGTTACGTCTGTATCTAAATGTAGAAGTTAGAGAGAGAGAGTGAGGAGAAAGTCGGCGAAGTCTGCTCCTGCTGTTTATACTTCAATAAATGCGTCCAACTACATGTGCTGCTTGTCCAGCGGAGTTTATTTTTCACACGATTAAACAGAAAATGTCGCTGCTAAAAAAATCTGTTACAATCGCAAAAACGTGCCATAACAACAGTTGACTTCATGCTTCCTCAGAAATGTTACTCAACATGACCTCAGTCTGTTTTGATCACATCACGATCCGGTGAGCGCCAGTTCACAAGACCGCTGCTGACTGTTCACTCCCTCCGCTGTAACCCATCCTCCAGACGCGATTAGAAAACCAACACATGCCCCTGTTTAGAGCATTACCTCACCACCAAATGAGCCTGAAATGTTCACATTAAGTAATGATTATGTAGAGTGACTTTCAGGTGATTGCACTTTGGTTATAGTTTTATTGTGTTGTGTCAACGTTGCCATGGTGCCGCTGTGTTAACTTACCAGCTGGAGCCGGCGGCGTGAGCCAACAAATTCCAGTGTGAGAGTGTGGACATGATACAGTGTCCTCCTCTGACATAATGTGATTTTTATCCCACAGGCGCATGAAGGGCCACCTTGTGTCTGACTTTGTCCTTGAAGCTAACACTGTTTCTAATGTAATTCTCAAAGAATGTGCCGGTCAAAATTCAATAATGCGCCTTCGCTAATTATATCAAAATTCAAATATACAAGATCACTAGAAAGTGGCTGAACAGGTGGCAAAGCTACATTCATAGGCTGAATACGGTGTGTACTCTTGTTATCTATTTAATTTAGCTTTACAGTTAACAGGCATTTTCCTAATTTGTCAGTTTCTGTAGATAGATATACTTTATTGATCCCATGCTGGGGAATCACAGTCTGTTTTGATTACATCACGATCACAAACTATAATTTCAATTTGAAAATGGATGCATGAATATTCAAACACTTTAGAAATAAGATGTGATGTACTGTATTAATTAGTGAGCTTCAGCCAGGCTAAGCTAATGGCAGCCACTTCATATTTAGTCTTACACTTGTTATTTTACTCTTGGCAATGTGTTTTTACCCTAAAGCTTTTCTTTGGATATTCCTGTTTACTCTGTTCTTCTTATTAGGCTACCTGGTAGCTGTTGCTTTATTTATCATGGTTTCACTGATGAATGTATCAGTTCGTGTTTTTAATCACTTTTTAAAACCTCATCTCTAATTGTTTTAGTTTCAGTCTGCTATAATTGAATCATTAGAAAAGGACACCATTACACATGTCTGCTTATATTATACCTTCATTCGTTTTTACAGAGGCAGAGACCTGACTGACTCACCCTTGGCCTCCGTTACCATGAAGTGCTTTGATCTTGATGCCAAATAATTAAATGACAAAACAATTTCAAGGAATATTAAGTTAAGTATAGAGAATGGATTTATTCCATTGTCCTCAAATGCAACTAAAACAAACTGCCATAAAATGATAAATTGTGTCTCTCCCAACTTCATTCTGGTGTGAATATTAGTATTTACAGACCGTAAGGCTGCACATTTTTCCTGCCCTATAGTTTTGTAGTCAGCAAGGACATCTATTCTCTGCTCTGTTTACAATGAAGGTGTTAGGATCTTTGACCTAATTTCAGGTGGCCTGAGCGCCCGGCTGTCTTCAAACGAGTGACAGCTGAGGAATGCCGGAGTTTCTATATGAGTGGGTGTGTCTGCGGGACTTAGAAATGAGGCTGATAAGAACAATAGATACCAGCCAAACTGTTGTAGATGTTTGATTTGGAACAGACACACAATAATAATAATAAAAAAATCTCTTTCAGAAACCTGCAGTGTAGTTTTGAAATGCTTCAGTGGACTTTTAGTAGATGTTAGGCCTTGGCGTGAAGTGTAGATGATATGACCGCAGGGCTCGCTCCGTACAGACTCCACACTGACTTCTAATGCCTCCATCTGTTCTCTGGTATGTCTGCAAGCTGCTGGCTCTGACAGCTGCTCCGTCCACCAAACACTTTGACTGGAAGATACAGCATCACACACACACAGAGCAGCATGCAGATCAGTGCTGGAGGGGAACATGGAGGGGTGGGGGGTTGTTGTAAATAATATTTCATGTCCTCACCATTGTGTCGGTTTGTTGACAGTTTTTGTAGTTTCCATGAATACCACTGGAGGTCAGCAGAACACAACGGCCCTTCAAAACACTCCTACTGAACACAGGCATACTCTAGTGAGTAAAAAAAAAAAAAAAGTCCATTTGCTAAAGTCATTTTAAGGCACTTTCCCCATTTATGCTCACTCATACTTCTTCTTTCCTGCATTTCAGTTGGAAATACTGTGGTTTTTATTCATCCATGTTTATTTGATGTAATTTTGCAGTTTAATAGAAAGTATTATGTGGTTTACATACACGTCAAAAACACTGACCACTTGAATTTATGAGGTTTTTTTTCTACTTTTACTGTATAACTTTATAAAAAAATGCTCATTATTCTTAGATGCACCGGCTGTACTTTGCTTTGAGGGCCGACCTTTAATACAGTATGCCCTTGTCTACTTCATTTTATATTTCATAAAGGATGTGAGCCTTAAAAGCTAAAGTCAGCTATTATTTCTTCCAATGCAACTACAGTTAGTTTAGTTCTTATTGTGCCAAAGGGCAAGGGTGGGTTACAATCTGTTTCTTGTAAATGAAAAATAAATCCATTTTGGTAAAGAGGATGTTTTAATCATGGAGGTTTCAGATGCCTGGTGGACTGAAACAGTATGAAGGCTGCAATTATTATCGTGCCTCAGTAAATTCATCCACATCATGACGTGAGCTGCCAAGTGGAGATATCCTCCAAAACCAGGGGGATCAAAAAACCATTATAAGGATGACAAGTAGCTGTGTGAGTGGAGCAGGTTCCTGATATAGCAGAGATTTTTTTTTGTTTTTCTCCCTTTAGAAATGATCTGTGGTGTTGATATGTTGTGTATGTGCTTAAGACAAAGAGCTAATGTTTGGTGAAGGAATATTACACAGATGATTAAGGTTTTCTTTTGTCTCGCACTTCGATACCCACAGAGAGAAAATGGATCAGGGAGCAAACACATCAATATGGATGAAGGTCTTGATTGTGAATAAAGGTTTGTTTTTCTTTTCAGTTGGTGATGATCAGCAGCCGATGATGCATTACTTTACTCCTCGTGATCCTGTCACTCTATTCAAATCAAATATACAGGATGATGAATACTGGAAAATTACAAGTAGAAATTGAGATAGGCTACTGTTGTGGAAGACCAAAGTACAAAAGTGATTTTGGTGAAGCCGCCCAGGAATAAAACCCAAACTAATCAACAATATCTCACACTTTAGATGAGAACTTTTGCTCCTGGATGTGTTAGAGTGGGAGCTCATACTGTGTAAAAAACTGTGAAGGCTTGATGGTGTGTTTCTGCCTCCTGGTGGTGCAACAATGTATAATGTGCACAAGTCCATAAGTAGAAAACAATATAGAGCACACATATTGAAATAGAGCATAAACACCACAAAATGTTTCCACTGTAATTATAAATATATTAGCATTCTTCCATTAAAGCATCACTTTGCCTCACAGCTGGTACTTTTTCATTTTTCAGCCTGTTCCACTGGGAGTCTATTCTCACTATTTGCAGCCATAGCAACTAGTTGCTAACAGCAAGATTAGATGGTGATTATAGTGGAGCATTTGCTTTTAAAACACTACTTTCCAGTTTTCCTGGTAAATGTTACATAGGCCAAATGCATTTACTACACTGGCTTTAAGATAAATGGTCAATATGCAATAAAACCTGAGTGACTTACAGTATACTGTAAAGCCAACATATAGGCTGCAGAAATTACAAACTATAAACCGTCAAACCCATTCAAATGTATGTATTATTGATTAAGTTTGTGTTTCTTACCTCACACTAGTATGAGGAACTCACTGACTGCGTGATTGAGGCATGGGCAGCAGTTCAGACGACAGATTGTGTGGAGGTATTCCCAGCATGCAGGCAGTCTGTTAGGCAGAAATAGATACCATGTTAAACAACTCTTAGAAAAAGTATATCTGACATGATGCTGCAGCATCTAACTTTTTGTGTTATAATACTGTACATTCCTCCACTCAACTCCCTCGTGAGTTCGGTCTTATTCTCAGTTGAGGACCTATAGTATCCTATAGTATATAACAGGATGTACATTTCTTCCATTCTTCAACATCACAGGAAAGTCCTCTGAGATTTGAAAGTAATTACAAAAGTAGATTTGACTGGAATATCTTGAAGAAGAGAAATTCTAACTGAACCATGAGTATATTTCCCGGCTCAGTGTAATAGCCTCTAGCTTAGTGAGAATTAAAAATTGTAAATGGAAAGTAAAAGGAAAAACAAAACCACAACATGCAGGTAACTGGAAAAAAGCTTCACTGTGCTTACCTAAAGCTTATTGCTGCTAAATATGGATGAAGAATCAACTTTTAAAAGTAAAAATGTCTTTATATCCACCTGCATGCAGGTGCTAATCTATTATCTAAAACTTCTAATTTCAGCCTAACAGGCAATGGACATTATTTCTGAAGCGAAAGTGGTTAATTACATATCCATGATTACATAGATAGGTATGTAATTTTCTAAAGAATGAACATTTTGCCGTTGCATAACAAAGGGTGGGCTACCCTGGAAACTCTGCTATAAAAAAAAAGACCAACGTGGATGAAAGCACACATGATATCTGGAGGCTTTAGCTCGTTAGCTTAGCTCTGTCTAACGAGGATTCATGCATTTCTAGAAATCTCATGGAGCCCCTAATGATACACAATCTCACACAACTCCCCTTAGCAACTGAGATATAAGAACTACCATGTGGAGTTAACACTGTTTTTTCACAAGTCTGTACTGTAGCCTGGTAACACATGTGGAGAAGTTCCCTTTGTGGCTTCAAAGTGTGGACCTGAAGCTATAATAGCTGCTGCAATAGCATATGAATGCATGCAATGTCTATGTTTTTCCCCATTTTGTTTTAGTTTATTTTCATGAGTTTGATAATGGTAAATAAGTGCTATTCTAAATCTGTGGATTTTAATATGGGAGGTTGGCTGCATTTAATTTGGCCAATTTTAAATCTTTAGTTATGCAAGTCTTATTTATGGTTAGAATGAATAAGTCGTTAGAAAAAAAAATAAAGATAACATTTTTGGATTTATCTCGAGATGAAACTGGTCCTGTAGCTGTTTCTACCCGTTATAGTCTTCATGAAAAGATAAATTGGCTGTTGGTTGTAGTTTATTGAATGGATGGATATCAGAAGTGTTTCAAACCCTTTGCCATTCAGACCATGTAGCCTGCTTTGACAGCAACTGGCAGTGTAGACTACAAATATGAAGCTTTAATGCTCGTTGGCAAAGCAGAAGATAGGCCTATCAGCAATCATCTGCCATGGATCACGTTGCAGCCCTAAAGAAATTGCATGTGCCATATCAAATACATTACTATTTCGTATTTTGATATATGGTCTCATCCAGCCTGTATTGCCTATAACTGACACATGCTGTCCTTTCATTTGATCACAATCTAATTCACCCCCCTCTTCTCACTTCTCCTCACCAGCTCTTTATCTCCAGTCATGTCCCTTTTCTCTAGGCTACTACTATTCAACTCACCCTTCATCCTCACTTTGAATTATTACCCCTCATCTTAACCTTCATCATGCACCCTCTCCACCGATGGCATCCAGTGGGGAAATATTGGTGTTGAGATCTGTGGGCTATACTCCTGACCCTCAGCCAAGGCAAAGTGGAATCAATAGCCTAGAGAATAAATTAAAATGAATGGTCGGCTGAACTGATATAGAGAAAAATGAGCAGAAAAAGAAAGAGAGAGGGGAGGAGAGGGGAGGGGAGAGGGAGGAGGGGGGGCATTATACCTACTGTAAAACATTATGGTCAGTACAAGTTAAACAAACAATGTGGAAACAAATACCATTCCCATCTAGTTAAATTGTTTATACCCAACACAAACACGTTGTGGGTTTTGGATTTCCTCCCTCACGTGAATTCCAGTTGCATCTAATCAGAACCAAGGACAGCTCCAGATTGCGCCTGAGCGCTGCGTCAGGACGCTTCTTCTCGGCTGGAGAGCTGAGACGCTCATAAACCTCAGAGCAGCACAGCAACCTGAGGAGGAGCTCCGGTGCCTTCACAGCTTATACAGTCTGCCTTTCAGTCATTTTTCTGCTTATTTCGATTCACTGTATTGTTTTGTGTGTTTATGTAGAAGCTAGAGTCGGAGTGCACTCGGAGCGTTTTGGATCTGGAGATGACTTTACGGGACATCCCCGGGGAATTAAGTTAAAAAAAATGTCTGAGGAATTGGTCGACACTAGTTACGAGGGCTCAGCAGAAGAAATAGTCTACAATGCCTCCTTCAACTTCAGCTGTGTTTTCAACACGACCAACCGCTCCTCGGGCGACTACTTCCACCTGTCAGACTTGGACAAAACTGATTTCGTGGGAGACGGAGCCGCCGTTGTGAGGATCACCATCTCCATCATTTACTCTCTGGTTTGCGCGCTGGGTCTGGTTGGGAACTTACTGGTCCTGTATCTAATGAAGTCGAAGCAGGTGTGGAAAAAATCCTCCATTAACCTTTTTGTCACTAGTTTGGCGGTGACTGACTTCCAGTTCGTGCTGACTCTGCCCTTCTGGGCGGTGGAAAACGCGCTGGACTTCACGTGGCTGTTCGGCAAAGCCATGTGTAAGATAGTGTCTTATGTGACGGCTATGAACATGTACGCCAGTGTGTTTTTCCTCACGGCCATGAGCGTGGCGAGGTACTGGTCCCTCGCCTCTGCGCTCAAGGGCAGACGGCGGCGCACGCACTGCTGCTCCGCGCGCTGCATCACCGTCTTCATCTGGTTCGCCGCCGTCTCCGCCGCGCTGCCGCACGCGGTTTTCTCCACGACCGTCACAGTCTCCAACGAGGACCTGTGCCTCGTTAAGTTTCCCGAGACGAACGGAACCGCGCAGTTTTGGCTGGGACTGTATCACTCTCAGAAAGTGCTGCTGGGTTTCGTGGTGCCTCTGGGCATCATCTCCGTCTGCTACCTGCTCCTTCTGCGCTTCATCACCTCCAAAAACATCAACACCTCCAGCGCCAAGCGACGCGCCAAGGTCACCAAGTCCGTCACCATCGTGGTCTTGTCCTTTTTCCTCTGCTGGCTGCCCAACCAGGCGCTGACAGCCTGGGGCATCCTCATCAAACTCAACGTGGTTCACTTCAGTTACGAGTACTACACCACGCAGGTGTACGTCTTCCCCGTGTCCGTGTGCCTGGCGCACTCCAACAGCTGCCTGAACCCCATCCTCTACTGCTTGATGAGGCGGGAGTTCAGAAAAGCGCTGAAAAAACTCTTCTGGCGGATGACTTCTCCGACCCTGACCACCATCAGGCCGATCACAGCCTCCACCAAGCCAGAGATGTACGATCAGGCAGGAGTCCGGGTGCCGAGCGCGCCCGTGGAGCCCGCTATGGTGTTTTATCCTCCCGGGGCGGTTATGTACAATGACAGGAGAGAACTGCCACAAAACAGCACTTGAAGCACCGAGGGACAGTTTTTAAATCCTTTGTTAGTTGTTATTTCTATGCATTTGTGTTAAGTGGACTGTTTCTTATCGCGCAGTTGTCAGGAGAACAGGGCGAGAGAAGAAGCTCAGACGGAAAATGACCATCGACCACTTCACGATACGTTTCAGGGCAGGAACAGGACTTTTACTCCTGTGATTTAGAAAGAAGACACTGAATGTGCCAACGTCAATGTGCCAACGTCTTTCTCTTTGTGCAGGCTAAGAATGTGTTATCTTCACTCAGGTGGACAGTCCTTTCATTTCATTCATTCAGGTTTTAAGCCACAGTAATTGGTACATTAAATAAGAATGAGTTCCACGCGGACTAATTTTAAAACATCGAAATTATGAAAGGAAAAGAAATAGGTTGGATTGATGCTTCAAATAAACCTGATGTTATTTATTTATTTATTTTTACATCAGATTATTATTGTTGTTATTATTATCATGATAGAAATGTTTTGTTGTGCATTCAAACATTCATTATGTTGGTGTTGACATGCTAAGGACCAATAAAACTTAACAAAGGTATCTGAACAAAGAAAGATAGATGTGACAAAGATGTTTAAAAAAAAATCTTTTAACAGTTATATCTTTTAAATGTTGTGTAACCTTCCCTGACATCACATGGAAAGGGAGCAAAAATGTTTTACACGTCCAGCTGTGAAGGAAAAGACAGACTGGAAGGAGAAGACAGCGATACTGTCTCACTGTTAATGAGTCAGTGAGATTCACTACTGTGTGTTTGGATGATGATTCTTGTCTCAGGGACTTTGTGTGGAGGGGTGCATAAGGAATTCATGAGTTCTGTGTCGTAATTATTGTAAATAATCTGATCAGTGGCCAATATTGCTGTTATTGATCAGCTCAACCAGGGATCCACAATGCACCTGGGCTGAACTGGGTGAAACTGACACGTGGGCCGTCCTGGTCACATCAGCTGATGAAACATCACATCTGTGTTCATTAAATGGTCTTTTTGGAAGCATTTAAACAGTGTGAATTGTTTTTTCTTTCTTTCTGAAGCATCTGAGAGTGCGGTTGGATGTGTAAACGCATCAGACACTGACATGCATATCAAACCTGACATACAGTACATAAAATAAACTTCTATTAATTTACTTTGTCATAATTTATGTAGAGCTAGATGAACTTAATTAACCCTGAATGATTATTTTAGACCAATTTCAAAAGGCTATTAACTTTTAATTTGTTTACTTTCTCTATACCTATTAATATATTTCCTGAGGGGAACTTGTCATTAACCATCATCTCAACATCTTTTAATTTTTGTGATATTTTCCATTAAAAAAAAAAAAAAAAAAAAAGTTTATATTTTTAAATGTCAGAGCGAACACGACTCATCACTTAGTGGGCTTTGTTTTTGGACAAATTTAATTGGTAGAAATTTGAATAACTCCTAATTACCAGAGACAACATGAGCCCAGGCTTCAATGATCCATTCAAATAACTCTTCAGAAGACTCACCAAAGGGCAACATTGGCAAAATTTAGCACAATTAAAGAATAAGGCTGTGTGTTTTTTTATATTATTTGTGCTGGCAAGAAGTAAAATTAAGCACTTAAGCTGCAGGAACCAGTTCCATGTGCAGGGAGTCACATGGGTATACCACTCGCTTCATTTATTCAAGACCATGTGCGAGAATATCATCAGTGACTTGCTTTTTAAGTTCAGTGTGAAATATGGCTGACCAGTGCAGTAATTGGGCAGCGTTTTGGGGCTTAGGCTGCCTCATTTTTCTCTTAATTAAGCAGCAAACAGATTTGACATAAAGTGATTTTAATATAGTCTAAAGAAAATCTTTTTCTTCATATACTGTACTTCCAGCTGCTGCCTCAAAGGAGTGTATTTGTGGGCAGACAAAACAACAACAGAAACCATACATGCATATCTAATAAATGAGCCCATAGGAGTCTGGCAAATACAGCAGCAGCTTGAGATAAACACTGTATAGATTTGTTTTTTATTTCAAACAGCCGAGAGCAACGGGAATCATTGTATATGCACAGCAACAGGCTAATGTAAATCATTAGAAATAAATAGCCATTGGCCCAGAAGACTTGGGTCTCTACAGTAAGTGGTGCACCAGAGCAATCTGTTGTGTGAATATTTGATCCAGTACACACAACATGAATCATTTTTACACGCACAAAAGAGCATATCTTGCAGAGGAAAAATGACATCAATCACAATCATGATTAGAAATTTAAATGTGCTCCTCAAGAGATAATCTAGTATCACCAATGATCTCCTCAGGCACTGGAGCAAAGTCTTTGAAGTGTTTCAAATGTCTAGGAAACTGATTTTCAAAGTTATTTAGTTGTTTTGTGAACCTCTAGAGCACTTAGGCTTACATTTGAAAACATGTATGAATGTTCACAGCGATGAACACGTGAAATCTGTGAAACACTAGTCGTTTCATACAGTAGACAGCAGCCGTCTTCTGTAGATGTCAGAGAATAAGAGGCAGGAGAGGAAGTATAGGCTTTTGAAAAGTGAGTGAGTCACTGATCTTTCTCTGCATGACGACACCCTGGAGGCAGGAACAGAGACATAATCAGGGCCAGAGGAGGACAACTTCTGCTCCTCCTCATGACTCAGTGAAAAAAATCAGACATGGCTGACAATGGATGGTGGCACCCATGGGTTACCACACATTAGTCACTCTTCTACTCTTTTTGCTCCCCGCCGATAGCTAAATAAGCTAGGCTGCTTTACTGTGCAGCGGCAGGACTTTGACTAGTTTTGACAAGGTTTTAGATTCCCTTCAGATATGTCTAACGACGTGGAGGGGGAGAAAAAAACAATACGCTGCTTTGAATAATTATTTTTTACATACACACAGAAAAGTTGGAGAGTTCACCCTAGAATGAAGTTTCGCTCATTATCTACTCACCCTCATGTCGACTAAGGGCTGGAAGAAGTTTCAGAGTCCTCCGTCCATGTAACGGTTGCAAGCGGACACCAGCGGTCTTCGTCAAGAAAAACACACCAAAACACACATCCAAATACCTCCATGTTGCTCGTATGTAATGTCCGTCTTGTACCGAAGCCCCGGGATGCGGTATTGTACCGAAAAAAATAAATAAGTCCACATTTCAAGCTTGTTTGTAGCATTAGCTCCCAGTGTCTGTTGTGCAGCTCTTCCGTCCATCATGTCGCCAACACGGAAGTGAGTGCAAACCTTGCGCATGCGCACTGGCAGCGGAAGAGCCTGACTTTTTTTTTTTTTTTTTACTAATCACTCATTCTTTACAATGGCCTTTTGTTTTATTGTTCTGCATTTTATCAGCCTGTTTACATTTTTTTATGATATCCTTCTAAATTAAAGGTGTTATCGTCATTATATCACTGCTTTTGTTTTGTATTATATTATATAATATTTGCTTATTGCTTATGGCCTATTTGTGGCCACCGAGAGCTGTTTGTGTTGACGTATATTGTCTGTTCTTTTGTTTGTCTGTAATGTAGCTATGTTAGTGCTCCCTTGAAAACGAGAGAATTCCTCTCAAGGGGTTTATTCTCGTCAATCAAATTCTGAATGAATGAATAATTGCTTATGGTGACAAACACACTAGACTCAAGTGTCCACTTGGCACTCACAGGCCTGCACAATCTGCTTTGTTGAAGGCCAAAGCCTGGCACACATTTGTTGTTAGGTCACAGAATCATCTTTGTCGGGACTGTTTATTATAAAACAGAGAATATGATTGTATTATGTTAATTGAAAAATTACAAATAAAGTTTTTAAAAAGAATAAGAAACATCAGAAGTTTTAAGCTTATAATAAAGAATCTTTATTTATTAAAACAATACCATTAAAATACTTTCACATGACCAGAATCATTCCACATATCTGATGAAGAGGGCGATGAAGATGCAGCCGAACAGAGACATGGTGGAGGCCGAGAGGACCACCACGATTACACTTCCTGCCACGTTGACGAGAGCGCCGAGCCCTGCACCCACGATAATCTGAGCCAGCTGGACCATGCAGGTGAGCGCCGCGCAGTCAACCCCGGTGCCTCGCGGACTTTGATTGCCTCCTCCCATCTTGATTAGTTCCTGGAAGCACAACCGTGGTGGTGTACGGGAGCAAGAAAACAAAAGGAGAAGGAAATCTAATGTCATCAATTTTCTCTATTACCTGGAAATGTCTATGACAGAAAGCAATCATCACTTGAGTAAACAGGTTCAGCTCTGGGAAAATATTAAGGGGCAACCTCATATATCTGTTGGGGTTTTTTTTTCAGTGTCTCCTCAGGCATCTCAGCCATTTCATCAGCAGCTCACCTCATTAATATGGTATTGACCGAGGATGCCAGTATAGACATCACAGCAGCGACTCAGGAAAAGTGTTTTTCTGCTAAATTATTGATTTTTCAACCACCTCCTAACTATATTGCATTCTATTATTCATTATAGTAAAATAGATGATCAAGTCTGCAGGAATATTATCACACCAGCTGTCAAATGAGTGGGAGTCATATTTGAACATAATCACAAATTAATGTGTTTTTTTATGTTCATTCAGCAACCAAAAAAAGTTAACTTGTATCAAGAGGCCATTAAGAGACTTAGTCATCTTTCTTTTTATAATTTCTGCCCTTCGAAACACACTTTCTCAAATGCCAGGGACAAAAATATGATCTCCAAACAAAAGGAGTGGACAACATTAATGACAAATCAATGCTGCCAAAAACTGTTTTTATGAGCAGCCTGCAGTGCTGTGCTGCCAGTGTCTGGGTTTGACAATGCAGGTCTAAAGGGAGCCAAGAGGACCATAGCTTTTTAAATATAATATTTGACTGAGGATTACCCTGACGGAACTATCAATTAAATAAAATGGCACCAAAAACAAAGCACTTTAGATAAGTCTAAACTATTCTGATGGACCAAACAGGCATCATAAGAGAGGCTTAGTACATTTAAAGAGATAAAAGGGCTCAGTTTCCAGTTTAATTATTGGAACTCTGTCCATGATAAGTTCAATGTCACAACAGAAAACAAACAATTTGACAACCTGCTAGGCTGATGCATTGGTGGTGTAAGTTTCCTTTATGCACAGGAACTTATTGTCATTTTTAAAAAAGACTCTTTGATAAAGGCACAATAATGAGCCTATTATTCTGTGATGTATTGATCTTGCCCACTGTACCTACATAGTACATGAGTGCAGTTAAAGCAGAAGTAAGTGATATATTTGTGTTAATATAAGTCTTAAATAGTTATATCTTCCGACAGCAATCACTTACATAGAGTGTTTGGACCAAAACACGGGTCTGTCAGTCACTCTGCTCTGCTCTGAGCCGAGGAGAAAACATTTATCGTATCCTACAGTTTTTATCCAATGAGGAGAGAGAACGGCATGCAGGGCTGTGTGTGCAGCCAAGGAACGCCGTGAATGTGGCGACGTAGGGACGAGGACTGTTATGGTGCGTTCAAGGAAACTCGTATTTTTCCGACCGTGAAGTGGTACCAGTTATCTGGTACGAGTTCACCGGTCGGAAGTTACGAGTGGCTGTTATAGTGACTTTCACCGGTAAAACAGGTCGGAGAAACACGAGTGGGTTGCCTGGAACGCTACAAAGTCGTAAGTTGTGACTTGAAGCTGTAATTTACGATTTCAAAAGCCTGCCTGGAACGCAGCATTAGCGAAAACGACCGGACCACTTACTTCTGCTTTAAGTATCTTATTGCTAGCCTGCAGCACAAAGCAGTGCACACTTAGTGCTGAAATGTGACGGCTGTCACATTCAGTTGCACGACAAGCCCCCGGCAGTTCCAGGAAAGCAGCACTAATACTAGGTACAATAAAGCAAATTGACTGAAACTAAACCAATTTAACACATTAAGTTTCATTTACTTGTCAGAAGATTTACTTCCAAGTTTTAAACTAACAAGTACAATCGTCTGTTGTGGCTCTGCATTTGGGAGGTTTCTCAGCGCTCCCTCAGCGTCTCATGACAGAAAGCGTCCTGTTGCATTATGGGAACCAGTTTTAAATGATTTTTCATTCTGCAGATGATTACTTTGTTATTTTATTATTTTGTTTCATCATGGGAACCAAATTGTTTTCAATCTCCAGATGATTATTTCTTTTTTCTTATTTCATTGTTTTTTTCTGTAAAATTGTGAAAAACTTTCATTTTAATTTTCCCACCAGGCCGAGCTACTAACTTCATTTGTCTTATTCAGGTGAGCAGTCCAATAAAGAAATGGTCCTGGTGCTCACACTGAAGAAACATGTGTTGTCAAATTGTCAGATCGAAGACCTTCTCTGAATGTATTTTCTTAAGTCACACTCTATTGAGCTCTCAAGGCAACCGTATACAGATTGATTTAAAATTGTTCAATGACTGAAATTAACATTTGAATGCCTGTATACAAAATGAAAAGAGTTTGACAAAGAGTCACTGGGTGAACTCATGGTTATAAGCCCAGTGTCGCTCTTTGTTGGTGGAAAGTTGAAGGTTCCCTGTGGAGGTTTTGATGCCTTGGAGCAGCATGTTCTGTTTGTCCCGTGCACACACATACACATACTGTAGGAACACGTGCACTTGCATGTGAGCAGCACAACGCACAGTCATGCAAATGGATTCACACTATTCCAGTGATCTACAGGGATTATAAATACTAATTTGCTTTGAAATGTTTCATGAGGACAGAAACATGGACAGTTTTTTTTTTCTCTTTTCTATATAAACTTTAATTTCCTGTATTATGCTGCCACTGGTGCCTGAAAAAAAGTGTGCCTGTGCAAATCCTCCCTTTGAGGATAAAGTGTTTTGCATTGAGTTGAACTGAACTGAACTAAAATATTCAATACGTTTGTTTAGATCTCAAGGATGGACAAACTGAGTGTGGGTGAGTGCTAACAATGCAAATGTAACTTTTGTTTGTCGTTAATGAAACTCCACGTAGCACCTTTAAAAGATATTATGCAAAAGTTCCGCTTTGAAAATGAAATAAAAGCTACATCCTAATCCCTTTTTACTTTTTGGTTGCAAACATCCCAGCTCTCTTCTCTGATCTCAACCTTGAAAATATGCCTACTTGTGAGTGAGTGAGTACAGTACTGTACCTCCTCTTCCCGCTGATACTCCGCTATCAGGTTGAATGGGATGGTGTAGAGTGTGCTGGACATGACGCCGAACACGCTGCAGAGGATGAGAGTGGCGATGATGTTGGGGAAGAGGCCGATCAGGCTGGTGCCCATACCGAACACAAAGTAGCCCATGAAGTATAATCCCTTCAGGCCGATGTATGGGAGAAGGAAACGCTGCACATCTGAAAGTACACACATACGCACACGAGTGATAACAAGTCACAGAAAGGGGGCGAGTTTAATGTGCAAATCACAGCAAACACGATCCGTGTTGATTCAGGGTTGAGCGTTGTTTGTGGAGTTTCACAGCTACAAAGATGTTGGCATAAGCGTCTGAAAAGTCTCTGCAGTACACATTAGATTTGCTCCGGCTGACTGGACATTTGACTGCAAAGTCGTGCTCCCTGAGTGAAAAGCTAAGCAGCCAGACTATAAATAGAGCCACTTTCATACTCCTCCTCCACAGTTACCATGCTAAGCCACATTATTACTTGGCTGAACTTTGCTTCTCATGAAGAACATTACTTCTACCCTGTAATGTCACCACCATGTTGTGGCACTGTGTTGTATTGCACCGATTAGCGTGCCTGTGTTTGCTAATGAATGGCTGATGTTGTGTTGTAATTGCCTGCTGCGACCTGTCAAGACTGTCATTCACAGAGGAGCTAATGATATAACCGCAGGACGTGCTCATGTTAATGGATATTACCTGCTATAATGAATGTACAAATGAACACACTCACATACATACACACACAAACTCTCTTTGTTCCTGTCACTCACGCAGACACATGCAGGGCTGAGAGGAAAGGCCTAAGGTGGTACAAAAGGCACTAAGCCACAGCAGCAGTTTCTTGTGTGTCCATGGTTTCCGTGCAACCAGCTGCTTTGATAGGGGAGACCACCGGGGATGGTTGTAACATTTTTGACACTTCTCTCTGTATCTTGTGTCTCTTTTAAGCCAGAGTGTTAAAAATGTGAGACAAACTAGTTACATGTGTCTGCTATTAAATGGCTGTTAGCTGTTTTCTCTGCAACACAAACAGCAAATGCATGGTTAGTCTGGGTTAGTTGTAACATTATTGAATAAGTATTGTGACGTATGCTTGATATTGAAACTTTTTTCAGGCCATAGTCTGATCCTAACCTTAACCTCAACCCTTTCATCTTTGCCTTTCAAGACCTAGGCAAACTGAAGTTCAAAGAAAACAAATGCAATTAAAATTTAGTTAAACATACTAAAGTGCTGTTACAACTAACCCAGACCCTTGTAGCTTACTAGCTTACCTTACAGCTAACACCTAAGACATTAGCACTAACAATTTGCATGAAAGATACCTACACAGGCACACTAAGTTTGACGAGTTTAACTACAGAGCAGGCGATCACAAAAACAAATGGATGGGAAAAATACTTTCTTTCATCAAAATTAGTTTTTCCTTCCTGAATTGGCTGTCAGCCACAGGGTGCTACTCTTTCACATATGAAAGAAGGACTAAACTGAGCAGACAGAGAGTGAATCAACTGACCCATGTTACAGCCATCCCCGGTCTCCCATATAGATGATTCTCTGAAGCCTTATGTTGTTACTCATTTCTCCCTCATTATAAGCATTTGTGCTGCATTTTACACATGCTTCAAGGGGGAGTAAGCACACAACACAGGCAGTTTGTCAAACTGTGGACTGATGAATATCTAATCTCCCAGACATTTACTCTGCAACCAATTTGGCCGAGAAGCGCTACAAAGTTAAAAAGACCTCTTTTTCTTACTTTTTTTGCAAGTCATGGTTTACATCAGCAGAGATTTCTTGTGAACTCAAAATATTTGAGTTTTTTTTCTTATTATTTTTCTCCCTTATGACTCAAAGTTACTGTGAACCCGTGCCTCCAATCTTGCTTCATTGATTGGACTCCAGTTTTCATAAGCCCTTACTCTAATTAGCTTTTTCTGACAACTGCAACTGCATTTTCAACCTATACTGTGAATTTTTAAACGTCGTGCTTTTTGTATCATTTTGACCACATTTCACACATGCCTAGGCAAATTATCATTATTATTATACTTACAGGAGTAAAGAGCAGAGGACACAGCGTTGATGCACAGACCCCAGCAGCCCACTTCTACCCCTCGCTCATATGTGGCGTAAGCTGTAGAGTTGTGATCTGCATATGGATTCCCCCTGTATACAATCTGCAAAAGAAAGAAAAAAGATTTGTAAAATACACAGAACTTTACACAAAGGAGAAACAGTGGTAAGGATTTTTAATAGCGATGTGATTTGGTTCCCACTGGTACGTTGATGAGGGGAATAAAGGAGTAACAAGTGGAGGAGGGGGAAATTAATTAAACTCTTCAGTATTTTTATAATTACTGGGTACTTAGCAGGGTACCAGTCCTGGTAATTAACATTTCTTTGTAATGTAAAATGCATGCTGTTGTTTCACACATGGATAAACCGGCAGATGTGGATCAAACGTGGCCCATCTTTAATGATTAAGTCGGCAACACTGTACTGTAGTTTGTGTGTAATATTAAGTGACTGAAGAACAAGGCTGTAAACACAATGTCCACAGACTTCAGTTCTGTTTCCCAGCACTGTGCCCTATGTTATCATGTGTAATATGATAATAAATATCATATACTATATAAGAAAGATCTATCATCTTCTCAAAAATCTTGTTGCCCAAAATCTTCTACATCAGGAAGAACTGATATTCACTGATACAGGATATTAAGCAGTGAACCACAGGCTGTATTGTTAAATGTTGCCAAAACACAGAAGTCAGACAACGATGAAAGCCGAGGAGATCCAAGCACACTGTCTCCTTAATGCAGATATCAAATGTTGGCCAACCTCCCGCTTTAATCTTTCCCGTTCTATAAAAAGAGACTAATTCTCCTTTAACCCAGCATGGAGCCACTGCCTATACATTTCTTATCCCTGATAACAATGGCTGTACTCTTATATTACATGTCGGTGCACTGGGTCTTATTGAACCGTGGCAGTGGGTAGTGCGTCATGGTGGGAAATGCATCCTTTGATCTGCATGCACCACTGTGAAACTGAAAGCCATTCATCATTATTACATATGCCAACAGAAGATTACGCACAACAGACTCTTCGCGCGCCCTCACCCTCCACCTGCCCCCACACAAACAAGGATTAATGGAGCTTGTTGCGCTTGTTTCTGGTCATTTTGTCACTTTGCCTCATTTGACATTGAGTTAGTCAGAGCTAAAAATAATGGTTAATGTCATTATCCGATAGTTGGCTCGCTGATAAATGTGTTTTTTTGTGGGAAATATGAGAAAATATTTTCCAGGATGAATTAGTAATTGCCAATTTGGAGCAAATATTGAGAAATAACCCTGAAGATTTTCCATTTACAAAAATAGAACTCTATGGTTACCGTAACTTCCATCCATTGTCTGTAATGCATTGTCAATCACAGGGCTAACCCACTTATAGAGAAGAACAACACACACACATACATACACACATTCACATACGGGCTATTAGAGTGAACAATCACCCTATTGTGCATGTTGTTGGACTGTGTGAGGAAGCAGGAGACCCGATGCAGGCAAAGGCTCAGAGTCCGGGAATCAAACCCAGAAGAGAATGAGCCCCATACGTACAGTATGTGACATGTTGCAAAATGTCCAACTTATAAACACAAAGGAATCCTCTGATATTTTAGACTGCTCGCTTTTTATTTATGCTGCCAAGCAGATCTAAAGCTTGGTATCCAACAAGACGTATCTCATTAGCCCTGGCAAATTACGTCAGCAACACAGAGCAGTGGAGTTCAGTGGCACTAATGACTGTAATTCACTTCAAATGTGTAACAGTGGCTGAAAAACAAGCATTGATTAGGAGCTGTATGCAGCTCTGGAACGAGCACGGAGCAGAATGTGAAATTAAGACCTTAAAACAAACAGGAACAGGGGTCATATTATTTCTTTGGGTGACTTTTTTTTAAAATGCACATGGAGCTGAGCTCCACATGTACAGTACAGTGTCCACATTGCAAACACCAACATCAGTAATACCTGTCCCATGAAATCGGTGAAGAAGAGCATATTGCAAAGGAAAGCTGTCCATCCCAGCAGATGACTGACACACAGGCAGCGGTAGTGGCCTGGCATGTTGATGATAGCTTTCATCATCGACCTGAATGTCATCCTCTTCTGGGCCTGCAGACACACACGAACATCACAGACATCAATGCTAAAGCATCTGCACTGACAGGGTGTAAAAAAACCCCAACATTAAACAGCTTTTCCTCTGATAACGCTCATTACTCTCTTGGTATCTCATTGCTAGTGGCACTTAAGCCCCCGACTGATGACAGTTCAAAAGATCCAACAATAAAAAAAATGGGATTGAAGGGGTTCAACACATAAAGATATCAGAGGACTTGCATTAATGACTTCACTCAGGGGTTGAAAAAAGATTAAAAGGGCAAAGGATGAAGGAAACAACAGACCTCTTCAAAACAATCAATCACATTCACATCCGTATGACTATTCAGATTCACAGATCATCACGAGGGCATTAAATGAAGAGCGTGGACTGTCTCTGATGATACAAGTTATTCTGACAGTTTGTTCTCGTCCTCATCAAAACATATTAAACAACCGTTCGTAAGAAATTCACTCAGCAGGAACAGAGTGTTGATTGATGATGATTAATTGTTGTTTATTGAATAGAAAATTAATTCATCAGCGCTCACTCTTTCCGCCTCGGTGCGTGTTGCAAGAAATTGTGTCGCATTTACACCTAATTCTTTTAAAAGAAAAGAAAAAAACAGAATAAAGAAAGTTGTATGAAGAGTTTCCTGTGAAAAGTGAAGCTGGATTTGAACCTGAACGCCACATCTCTCGACACATGCTTCAAAGATGGAGCTTCTTTTTTTGGGACGAGCCGACGGCACAGCTCGAGGGGATGGAGGCTATAATGTCGGTCAGTCCATCGCTTTGGTCTGGACTGAAATAGCTCAACAACTTTTGGATGATCTTCAGTGAAATTGCTCAAACATTCATGGTTCCCAGAGGATGAATCCCAATGACTCTTTGTTTTTTTTGAGCCAATTGAAACAAACTTTTCAATCAGCTGTCTTTTGTCAATTATTACACAACTATCTGCGGGACTTGACTGTCATCCTGATGATACTGTTTGAAAATGCATCTCCTGCCTCTATATGACAGGTTGTTGAACAAGCCTCAAGTCAAGCCTCAAGCCGAAATTTAAAAATACAAAAAAAATAAATGATTTTAAATTCAACTTTCAATTTTTAATTTTCAGCACTGCAACTATTGCATTATAACAATATTTTGTGCCGTGAAAACTTTCAATTGTTGTAACAGGCCCTATAGTGTTACATAGAGATGCACGATAACTTGCACCATCTTCAAGGTCCTGCCACTGAATGAACACATAAGACTCTGCTTCATCCAATTAGGGTATTGAAATCCACCCTGCTACTAAAGCTGCACTATCAAATGGAAATATACATCATTAAAAAAAAAAAATCCCTTTGAAGTCAGGAGGAAAATGTCAAAGATCACTTTAAAGTACAGCTTCACGATTGTGGTCATCATCTCTCTGAAGGCCAGACTTTAAAATACTACAGCTTCCATTTGAAACACAGCATACAATCACCATCACTACACAAAGCTATTGATAGTAATGGACATTCTGTTCACTTGCTCAACCTTCCATCTCCACTTACCAAGGACGTCTTCTACAGAATCGTAACTCCATTACACAACGACAAATACCATACATGTCCATTTGCCTCTCCTGTACTACTCTGACCATGAACTGGGCAGGTGGATTTAAAAGCTCATTGAAAAATGTCCAAATCACAAACCTCTTTGTTTGGCTGCTTGGCACTGGAGGTCACTGAGTTGGCCTCACCTAGGGCAGAGAACGACCTGGGCCTGAGGTCGGTGACGGGCGCTGGTACTGCGACAGCGGTGGACTCCTTAGCCAGAGATCCGTAACCGTTGCTGTTGGATCCCAGAGGGCGGAGGGCGCTGGAAGGCGAAAGGTCATCGGCGGAGGGGTCCTTGCCCAGAGGCTGCTCTGGAATACTGAAGAGATGCACGGTGAGGAAGACGCCCCAGGTCAGCGCCGAGAAGAAGAAGATGACCTGGTACTCGGAGCCCAGCAGCTGACCCATGAACGAATGACCCCAGTCCATCGCTCCCACCAGGTAACCAAAGGCTCCACCCAGACCTGCACATCCCAGAGGTGAACATCAATACACTGCACAGATAGAAAAGTTACCGTATATGGTTTTAGAGAATAACAATGCCTTTGATTCTCGTACAACACCTCCACCTCTCTCTCAGTAGGAGAAAAACAAGAAAGAGACTCTTTGAGAATAAAGGAAAACAACGCTGCAGCCCCCACCAAACATGCTGGGATCCATCCGATCCAAACTAACGCATCTTGGCTTCATCCGACCAGATGACATGCTGCCAATACTGATCTGATACTGATTTTTGGACAACATAATGCATTGCACTGTCACACTGATCAGTCAAAGGGGGAAAAAAAGCAAAATTAGATTATCCTTATGCCAAATCAAAAGCACTTAGGTTTTTAGGGCAGAGTTGTGTAAATAGTGAATGGCATTGGTTTTTCCAAGGACAACCGCTGCAGCTTTTGTTAGCAGCAGTATGGCGCCTGCTGTAGCCTAGCTCCTGATCATGTGGCACCCTATGGTGCATTAGACACAACTCTGGCCAAAGCTGGGAAAGCCGCTGTGATCACAGGTTCTCTTGTAAGTCTGTTCATGCAGTTAGTCTCAATAGGAAATCACATGGTGTAATCACTGAGGTCGATCCAACCTGTTGGTTTTCAATTATGCTAATACCCTACAATTTGGGGACGTTTTCACTTTTGTTGTTAAAATTGATTCAATGATCTCTGTCAACAAATTTACACAAAGTAAATCCAATATCCAGCCGGAGGATGTGTCCCATCAGGAATTTGGATCGGGCTGGTTTGTCACAAGCTGTCTGGTTTCTCTCAGAGAGAAAACAAGTCTCTCTCCCTCCCTCTCTGTGTGTGTCTCTCTCTGTTCTCAGTGGTTTCATTACCAACAAAGCCTCCTCTCTCGACTATAAAAGGAGAGTTGAATGCAAACGCCTGGCTCCAAGTAAGGTGAGGAACCAATTCCATACGTGTCACAATGTAGACAGATGGACACAAAACCCACATTCAGTCTTCACAGCTTCACAACCTGCTGCTGAGCACATACTGTACAGTACAAGAACAAGACTTTTTGTGAGTCAGCAACATAATGAGTCTGACAGCAGCATAAAGTCTCTTGAGGGAGAAATGCATGTAATAAAAGCGATGCATGACGACACACGTATATACAATATGGTACAGTGGTTAGCACCGTCGCCTCACAGCAGAAAGTTTCTGGGTTTAATCTCAGAGCCTAAGGACTTCCTGTATGTCCACCCACAGTCCGATGACATGGCCTAGGTTGATTGGCAACTCTAAATTGCCTGTAGACTGTGAGTGTCTGATGTTGTTTGTCTCTATATGTCAGACCTGTGATGGACCAACGACCCGACTGTGGTGTTAACCGCCCTCGCCCCTGTGTCAGCTGAGATTGGCTCCAGCCCTTCTGTGACCTGTCGTGGAGAAGCGGTCTCGCTAATGGATGTATAGAACGGCCGACTCCTGATGGAAGGTAAGCAGCCTTGTTCTGTTGGGTCGTCACAAATGGAGGCTATTTTTCTACATTTTATCCAGTGGCAGGTGAAGTAATAACCACTTCAGAAGTCACGCTCCACTCGGAACATTGCTGCATCAAACACTCCCCTTCTCTTGATTCAAGATCTGTCTCCACTTTTCCTTGTGTGATGTTTATGTCAGAGTGTGTACCTCTGAGGCCGTGCAGTAACTCTGAACTTTTTTATTATTATCGCCGTGCAACACATCAGAGCAAAACAGACACATCACCGTGGCAGACTCTGGACGCCCACACAGAGGGACTGAAGCGAGATTTGTTTTCGGCAAGGTGCAATTTGGTTAAACGATTTTTCAGTTCAACTGGTGTGGTCTCAAATTGAAGCAGGAAAAATTATTTTCTGCACAGCCACAGTGAGAGTTATTCAAATATTTATGGAAATAACTAAAAAAACATACTTCAAAAATGACACAGAATAGAATAGAATAGTGTTTATTGTTATTGTACACAAAGTGGACATCTAAATTGGTGAAGCACGCCCCCCACCCCTCAGTGCACTTAAAACAACTTAAAAACTTACAACTACAGATAATAAATAATGAATAATGAATAAAATTGAGAAAAATAAATACTCAAGAATAGGGACAGTGGGACACACTGGGGCGGTGCGTGGGACAGTGGTTAAAGCGGCTGCCCCATGTAGAGGCTGTAGATGTCATTCCCCCTCTCTCTGCCTCCCCCTTTCCTGTCTATCTCTACTGTGTGCTATCAAATAAAGGCAAAAAGCCAAAAAATATACTTTAAAGAATAGGGACACACACATATTGCACTGTTAATGAATAATGTAATAAACGCTCCCTTATTGCACTTTAAGAAAGATAATTATGATAATGTCCAAGCAATCAAGTATCCGCGTGGGACGCTCTTATGCGTAAGAGTTTAATTCACATCTTTACTATGAGTTCACAGCCGAGCTCGCAGGTCTGGGATTAAGATAAATGAGCTAAATGCTGCTGTAATATTAATCACATGATCACAAGCACAAGTGGATGTTCAGCAAGTGTAATGTTAACAGTGGCCGCCGTCTTAATCTTAGCCTAGTGAAGAGTGGTTCTCGGCTTAAATGCACGCTTTTGAACTGAACTTCACAGAATGGGTTTTGCAGGTATTTAATCATAAACCAAAGCACCGGACTGATAGCGCCGCAGGAAAACGAGATCACTGAGGCCATTCGACTTTATCCTGAGGAGATGATGAGACAAACGTCGTGACAATCTGTCCAGAAGCTGTTAAGACATGAATGCCTCGTAGTGGGAGCAGATGAAAAGCCTAAAGGATTCATCATCTGTGCCTGTGCTACGTTTTGTGGAAATCCATTTGAAATATTTCCATCTCTGCCAAAGTGGTACACTGGCAGCAAACTGCCAGATTATGCAAGTGGAAACGCTCGAGTACACGAATCACAGAGAAACACACAACAATTCTCCCTCCCTCCTCTTCCAAAACTTCCCTCACATACCAGCGGTGGCAGCGGCGTCTAAAGAGTCATGTGCCTGGCCTCCGTCTCTCTCAGCCCAGACCCATGACTGCAGCACATGACTAGTAATCTCAGGGCTGGATTACTGTCTGACTAGCATGCTCACACCACCCGGTGCCTGCTGACAGCTGAGTGCACACGCTATTGTAAACACCATCCTGCCTACGAGCAGCACATGAAGAAATATTTTCTTGGTTTTGTATATTTTTAGGGATTTCTCAAGAGAGTCACTTGGAACTTATTTGGTGATGTTACGGTGGCTCAGAGGCGGAGTTTAAAAGGATAATATCAAAATATGAGGTTTCCTACTAATTATGCAATCCTCAGCTTTGCATAGCATAAATGCCAACGCAAATACATAGTTAGTTTTGCTTGTATATGTATAAAGGAGGCTGATTTGGCATCTTGTTGTTACACGATGAAGCAGGGTGTGGTTGGGGTTCAAGAAGCTTTTAAATATATCCATATCCATAAGTAGCCATCTCAAAATCTCTTCAACATCAAGGTCTGCAATTACACCGGATGTCTTAATGCATCTACAGATCGTTCTGCTCATCCAGGCTACATTTGGTGCTCTTGATGTACCCTTCAAACAAAAATGAAGAGGCAGGTTTCTATTCTGAGACACACCATCCAGATGCGGTCAATGCATTGAAACCAGCAAAAACATTTTATCAAGGAGAACACAAACTTGGAGAGGCGACCAAACCTCTCCAAACCCCTCCGAGATGGTGCACTTGGCCCTGAAACAAGTGGCTCATGTTCATAAAGCTCTGTATATGAAAGACGCTCATTATAAAAGAAAGTATTTGGTTGCACTTTGTTATCTTATAAAATCAAGGGGAAGGGTATTTTTAACATGTCAACAGGTTTTGGCTGCAAAACTAAAGAAATGGAGCAGATACGTAAAAAAAACAAAAAAAACAAACAAAAAAAAACTTGGCAATTTTATTCCCATACAGGCATCATTTCATCATCTTGTCAATGATACATTAATATTTATTAAAGTAGGTTTAAGAAAAAGCCTGCTGACCACAGTATTCAGTAGCAGGACTAAAATTTATCATCATCTCTCCAGTTAAACAAATGACATTTAACATGAGACTTAGAACTGTAAAAGTGCAGAAAGGCTGTTTCCAGTCTTCTCGCTGAGCTAAGCAAATATGTTCAGCATGCAGATGTAAGAACGGCATTAATATTGTATTTAACCACTGAAACAAATGAATCACACAATCTCCAACTATGTGGACAGACGTGCATTCGTCCACAGTCTTCTCTCTGTGGACATGTGGGCAACACACAGACTTATGCACCAGTCATGGAAATCTAAACACCGTTCCTCAGTCTGTGCCGTCTCTACCCACCAGTGTACTCAATACTCACACCACAAAAGAACTGCATTAGCATGTTTTATGAGAGAAGCGCAGCTTGATAATACCCACAAGGCACACTGTATGTCTGAGCAGACAAAAAAAAAGTGATGCTGCTTAATTCAAAGCACATCCATCAAGATACACATTAGAAAACATCCACCAAGGACAGATTTATGACCGAAGAAGCCACAAGTAAACATGAATATTTAACAGCAACAGCAATGTGTGTGTGTGTGTGTGTGTGTGCGTTCTTGTACATACTACCTTGTGAGGACCGGGAAGAGTTTTTAACCAACAGAGTGAGGACATTTTTAGGAAGTGAGGACATTTTGGCCGGTCCTCACTTTTTCCAAGGGCTGTTTGAGGGTTAAGACTTTAGGTTATAATTATTCATTTATATTAGGTTAAGAGTAATGGTTATGGTTAGGCATTTGTTTTGGATGGTTAAGGTTAGATTAAGGGGCTAGGGAATACATTATGTCAACGAGTGTCCTCACAAAGATAGCATTACAAGGATGTGTGTGTGTTTGTGTGTGTGTTACAAACCTGTGAGTAGTGCATGGTAGTGCAGACCTCGTTCCTTGTCTTGATATGAACACACATCAAACAGATAGGCCTTGATGGGCCCGTCGATGAAGTCGGCAGCGAAGTCGAACAGCACGACTCCGACCATCACCACCACTATGGCCCATATACTCCTCAGTGACCTGTCACTGACCAAGGCTGCAAAAAAACACAACACAACACCCCATCACTTATCAAGCACAGCGGCAAACAATTTAAATTATACCATAATGTTAGTACCTCCTCATGAATTCACTAATTGTGTTGAACTCAAGAGTCAAATTTGTTAAAATCTGAATACAGATCCATGAAGCCTGGAGGAATATCACACATTCTGTCTGACAGGTAATAATTATTATATAAAAACAACCATGTGACTTTATTCTGTCAAGTGCTTTGTGGTCTCTTCAGACAGAAGTGGCAGATGTGATTACAACATAATAAAATGGATTTAATCATTTTAAGCTAGGGAGTATATCAAGCAAACAAAAAAAGAGAAGAAGAAGAAGAAGCAATGTACAAATCTATTCAAAGCTTAAAAATGGGTAGAAAAGTGCATCGGCAAGTTATGTGGGTGAAGTTGATGGGTGACCTTTTTCTAGCCATTCGACAAAAAGTAAACGAAAATATAGAAACTCAAGGGCAACTCATGAACACTGTGAAGTTGTTCTTGTTCTTCTTTGCTCTTGACAACGTGTTGAGTTATGTGGCCTTTACTACAACCCTGTGTTGTAATCAGCGTATCCAGCGTACAGTACAGTACGTCAGAAGAAAGAAACAATTTGCAGTCCATTTATTGATCATAGCAAAGCCCAGAGCCTTCCTGATAGAAACTCAAATAACAATCAGAGTTTTCAAGAAAGAAAATGCGGCTTTTAAACAAGCTGGTTTCTGATTTTCTTTGGACCAGATTTGAAACGACGACCCGTACTGCTATTTTCCTTGTAAAATTATGGGATTCATCATAAATTACCTCAGTCTAGCACATATCACTCAAACTCTGTATGGTCACTAAAATGTGTAACTGTTAAATCAACATTTTTGCAGCATTTCCAATCATGTCCAGTTATTTCCCTGATTATCTTCCAATCAGAAGACATGATTGAGGATGATTATGACTTAAAGTTTGCAGGTTCAACTTCGGATCTCTTGGAGCTTCTCAGTTGGTGGTTACAATCACAGCAGCTCTATGAATCCCCACTGAAGCAGGCTGTGTGCAGAGAGTAGTGCTCTTTACTCAACTTTATCTCTCTATTTTACGTACTAAAGGTCACAAATTCCTTTGTGCAGAGATCTTCTCGTGATGCTTCCTGCCTGGAGCTCGGCGCATAGTGGTGAATTGACTAAATGTCATCAGCGGTTTCCGACTTCAAACTAAACGTACAATGAGATTTTCTCAGTTGAGGCCTGGTCATCAGTCTGTGCCAGTGGGCATCGACGCAGAGCAGCACCGGCCAGTCACACGTTCAACTTCAGTCACAAGTTTAAGGTAGTGAGCTTTCTCAGGAGATTACCCATGCAAGATTAATCTTTCTTTCTGCAGATATTGATGTAGCTCAGAGGGTCCGGTCAGATAAGCAGAAAAAGCAGGTGTACTGTATGTTCTGCAATAGACGGTACGGAGACTTAGTGCTCATATCCTGATAGAAAGATCAATATAAGACCGCTGTATGTTCACCTTGAGGTTTGCAAGAAAACTCACAATTGTTCTTCTGTATTCCCAGAAATGAGCACATATAAAACTGAGATCAAAGTACTGTCAAATTTCCACAGAATGTTTTACAACATTTCTGTTTCTTTGAGATGGAAAACACTGATTATTCATTCCCTCTTATTCCGTCGAAATCAAAGGCACGGGCGCCACCATAACAAGAGCTCCTCTCCAATATGACAAGATTAGAATTGTAACAGCACCTCCCACTCTTCTCGCTGTCTTGCTCTTGAAGTCTCACTTCAATTACCTCAAATCCCCTTCCACTTATACTGCTCACCTGAAATCACAGCATCTCCATTGAGGAACAGAGTGAGGCCCACCATCATGAGGATGCCCAAGGCCAGGATGTAAGGTCTTCGCCGGCCCCACGTCGACCGGCAGTAGTCGCTGGCCGAGCCGATGACCGGCTGGAGCAGGAAGCCCAGGATGGGGCTGAGCAGCCACACCAAGCTGTACATGCTGCGAGGAAGGCCCACGCTCAGGAGCACCGGTGTGACGAACGCCGCCTCCACGGCATAACAAAATTCCCTTCCAAACATGACCAGCCCATGGAGGATGAGGCGGCCCCGAGAGCGCCTGGGGGGCTCCACTGCCCCGAACACAGTGCTGTCCACACTGTCCATGTAGTCCTCCTTGGACCCGCTGTAGTCTGTTGGGTGCTGGTGCAAGGAGGTGCTAAAGTGCTTGCCAGGCTCAGGGAGCCGGCAGGCTTGGGGCCTGACTGATTGGTCCTCTGATAAAAGGGTCATGGTTGAGAAAGAGAAAGGGGGAGGAAAGAGGGGATGAAGGGGAGAGAGGGAGAAGGAAAGAGGGAGAATAAAAAGGGAGTCAAGAGGTAGATAAACAAAGACAAAAGGCAGAGAGGTTGGCAGTGTCTCCCCTCAGTCAGTCGGCCAGGTGATGGATAAATGGCCGGGTGCCCAGTCCTCGCACCGGTGCGCTCAGCTCGGGCTAATCCTCCTCTCTACTGCATAGCTGAGCAATGAGTCCACGAGCCACGCAGCTTTACCTCACATGAGAAGATCCCGGTCTGAGCAGAGTAGAGTTGGGTTCAATGAAGAAGAAGAGGAGGAGGAGAGGGGAGGAGAGAGAGAGAGAAGTGGGTGTACTCGAGGTTACTGGATGTCTTCACTCTACAGTAGTAAAGGCCCGGGGCAGCTCATGGGAGTGTGTGAGGAATTACATGTGAGAGTGCATGTGTGTCATGAAGAGGGTTATTTACTGCTCTGTTTCCACAGCCGCTAATGATTAACCAGTGATATTCATTAGTTTTCACAGGGGGGCCTCTGATCAGTTCTTTAATCAATTCTTTAATCAAAGTTGTGACTTTGGTTTATGACTCAGTGTCTTCAAAACTAAATACACTCAACAGCTCATTAGCTTGTTAGCATTTGGCTCACGGCACTTTAAATACAGACTAGTGTTACAGAGCAGCTATTAAGCCTCTAGACTTTTAGTCTTAGTTTGTCATTAATAATAATTATGATCCAGATGTCCCAGTCCAGTCTCCACAGCTGCCTTGTGACTCCTTAAAGTTAATTAATTGACTGTTTTGTACATGGAAATTCTTACAAATTAAATTAAACTCGACAAGAGTATAGAGCGATCAGTAAAACTTTTTGTGTGTGAGAGACAGAGGTAGTGTTTGTGTGTGTCGATTGAAAGTGATCCCCGACTCTCATGTGGTTTTGTTAACAGGAAACAGCTTCTTGTGTAGATCTGAGTCTTCAGGGCTCCAGGGAGGAGAGACAGCCCTCATTGATAAAGTTAAAAGATTGGCTGAGCTGGTGAGTTTGTTGCTCACTGCCTCTCGTTATTTATTGCATGCGTCATCAGATCATCATGTGCTGCAGCCTGAACTTTTTGTTTTTATAGTCAGAGAGAGAGAGGGAGAAGCCCTGGGGATGTTGAATTTAAAGCACTTCGCAGAAGAAATTACAAATAAGATAAAATTTAAAAAAAAAGTTATTTTGACAGGGATGGCAAAAACTTTAAGATAAGAGGATACCTTTATGAACCATGAATATAGAGAAATGGAGGACGAACAGACTGGAGGGAAACTTCTGTGGAAGCTGTGTAGATGAAGAGTCTGATGCAGATGTGTGAACTCCACAGACCTGCAGAGCAGAGGCAGCCGTAAGCAGGGGGTTGATTGATTACAATACGACAATACAACCAGTCTGTGTTAACAACCATGCTGCATGAATACTGAATTATCGGTCTTAAACGTGCTTGACGAGCCAGAGGGAGTGGCTGTTTGACTGCAAGTTAAAGCAGTGAAAACATTTTTAATATAGCAAACACATCAACTGTTATTGTTTCTTTTCAATGTGATTTCCGTTAAGTGGCTAAAACACGTTCTACTGCAGGCTGGCTTCACATTTCTTTAACTAACACATAAATAGAAAAGAATATTATTGTCTTACTTGGCGTTGTGATGATGAGCCCTGGTCGCCGTGTGGACGGGCGTTATCGTCATCCTGGATGAGACGATGCTTCTGTCTGGATGGAAATGTTTCATTAATGGATAAATGTGCTCACTGAGAGCACCATGGTCCTGATTTGCAGTGACTCATCCCTCTTAGGAGGCATCCCTCTGAGGAGACAAGACGCATTTCAACCAAAGCAACAACATAGAGGTATTAATAAAAGTACTCAAAGTGAATGCATTGTGTCTTATTAGTTGTTGTATATGACAATACTTCCTGTTGAAAAAAAAACAAAACACACATTTTGCTGTTTTATGTGTAGTTTAGTGTAATTTAGGTTTAGTAGGTGTTATCCAGGGGTCAGGAAAGAGATTCATTGCAAGTGTTGGAAAAAGTCAGGACCTGCTGGTTGAACTTTTGAATATCTGCTGTGTCTCGGCTCTAATACAATACACTGTGTGTGTGTGTGTGTGTACACAAGGCCGGTCTGCTGATCCTCCTGAGAACGACGGACAACTGACCTTTCTGAGCAAACTATCTTTGATGACATTCAATTGTGTCTATGATGATAATCACAGTGCGGAGTATTTTTTAAATGCTGGCTTAAGGTCAAAGCCGTTATCTTTACGGCTTCACCTCGTGTGCAGCACAGCGGGCTCGTTATAGATCAGCACGCTTACTGTGAAGAAAATAATGATTACTGTCCCTGCAAAAATAAAGGTGTAATTCCCAAAACCATCTTTACAATGTTTCATTACACAGGCTGTAATTTCATTCCTGCTCATTCTACATATTGTTGTCCAAAAGCTATTACAAACACATCAGCGAGTCATACAGCTCCATCTTATAAATGTTTTCCCCACAACTAACAATCAAACCCTGCAGTAGCTGTTTCAGGAAATTATTTTGTGTTTTCTTCTCTGAAACAATACTGTGTATATATGTGACCATTCTGCATCTTTTGTAACAGCATTTTATTTGTTCAGAACTCCAGGCAGGCAGGCAAGGACAATCTGAAAGTACAGAGAGACAAACAAACTCATTATATAAGCTCAACATTAATACTGTTTTTGGGAAATGGACTATTTTTTCTGTCTTAATGCACCTTCTAAAAACCTGAATAGCTCTGTCACCAGTGCTGCGCTGTCTCTGTGCTTTTCAGCAGAAATCTCATCATGTCGATACTTTTTACACTTATTCACACAAAACAAATCAGATGAATATGTTGGTTCAACTAATCATCAAATATAAACTCCGTTCTATAAACTTTCGTTCTACAAACAAAGAGGAAAAGAAACTTGTCAGTAGTTCTGTGACATTTGTCAAAAGTAGCCTACAATTATTTATTTTCCAAAATGTAAACAAAATATGGAGGAAAAGCTGAAGCCTAGAGCTAACCCTACTTAATCCATGACAACTTACTTAGTCATGGATTTCATGCCATTGAAAATGTTATTTAAAATTTGTTCAGGTTTCCAGAAAATCAGATTTCACAGCACACAACTGAAAAATTGATAATGATTTGGTGTTAAAGAACTGGAAGTCCTTCTTTGTGTTTGCTGAAGTTGCATTACAGTAAATTTCCTGACTGAAGTTGTTGCCTGTACTGCGCATACATCCATGTTTTTACATGGTCAGAGCCTTTGGGTGAGGGTTGTTGTTGCTGGAGACAGAAACACAGTGTCGAACATGAACAGAGACAGTGCTGTGTTGTCGCCTCGATGCTGCAAAATACAATATTTCAGCTCACAACGAGGCCAGAAATCCATGCAGTCCATCCACAATCACGCAATCTGGTGATGGTTTCAGGCTGAAACTTTCAGCACCCCAAACAAAATCCAGTAACTGCTCTGACAGGTTATGCTCTCCATCACAATGCTGCGGCACAAATCTCCTCCGCACATGTTTGTATGTTGTGCACCACAAACACAAACAGCTGAGGAAAGCTTCCCCGCCTGCCAACACAGAAGCTTGTGATATGCGATCACAGGCAGCGGATGAGCCTGTGATTAGACAAGGTTTCACTCTCAGACCTGTCTGTCTGTGAAGCTGCATGATGCAACAGCAAACTGTGCAAATTTTGCAACAATTCTCTTCCTCCATTGAGTTGGATTAGCTGAAGCATCCTCCCAAAATGAAGTGTTGATTCTCTGAGGGCACAAAATTTAATTATATACAATCAGCAGATAATGCAGATGATGAAAAGGAGTAAGGATAAAGCAATGATGTGATACTGTATTTTGGGGAATAGAGCTGTTTGCTCTTTTATGGGAAATTAGATTGAGCAGATTACATTTGAGACATATTTTATAACAAAACCTTTACAAGAAATTGGGTTATTTGCTTTCTTAGCAGCTATCAGAGTTTAATACATGCTGCTACTGAAGCGCTTTGGGTGACTAATTGATTTGCTATGGAAATGTAGTGAAGTTTTGTTCTGCTTTGTCTGAAGGTTTGTGGTGTTAGAAAGCAGACAATCTCATTTTCCAGCTCCATATCAGCTCCCGAAGCAGCAGCAGCAGCAGCTGTTGATTGAGAAACAGTTAAAGGTCAACTTGCTGCAGGAAATCTTAACCAGAGGGACATTTGGACACACTCACTCTCTGTTAAATAAAAAAAAAGCTATTCATATCAAGGCATCTGTCCATTTATCCTTACCACCACTTGAAACTCTTGATATCTATGTTGCCTGTGGAAAAAAAAAGATTAGTGCCAGGCCCGTAGCCAGCCTTGTGGAGGGGGGGTTCTTTTTTCCCGAAAAGTGCCCCCCCACCCCGAAAAAAACACACACACACACACTATCCTTTACTGTTGCTCTCATTTACAAAAACATTTTCACATTTTAATTCATTTTTATTAAAAAAAAAAAGTCTTTTCATAACAATAATCATAATGTTTAAAAAATCTAATTACAAACAAACAAACACATAGGTACCTACAAACTGAATGATGATAAAGTAAAACCCTGTTCTTCCTCCCCCCAGAAGATTTTTATGATTTTAATAGGTAAATGAAGCATTCTGGTGCACTCTGAGAAGAATATAATGGGAAGCTACTGACTGACCGAGATTTCTGTCTTTGTAATGACAAGAATGGCTGGACTGACACTGGTCTACTGGGGGGGGGGGGGGCTGTGGCTGGAGAGAAAAAACTAAACTTTTGTTTTTTCAATCTTTGGACCTGGACCAGCCTTTCAAGGCCAGTTTCCTCTGCTTCACCATGAGCCTCTTGAAGACCACACCACCACCACTTCTGCCCTGTTCGCATCTGTATGATGGCTGTAGCTACTGTCAGATATTAATACACATACGCAGGCATGCACGCACGCACGCACGCACGCACGCACGCACACACCTGTTGCTGTCTCCCTCTCCTCTGCTCTCTGGCCTGGCTGTTCTTTTGCATGGATCCTTTGGACTTACTGTAGGTTTGAGTTCTCACGGACCGGACGTTGTCAGTTCGGTCCGAATATGTAGAGATTAATTCGGTCATGTCGCGCTCTTACTCTCTCTCTCTCTCTCTCTCTGGTCGGGTTCGGACCAACAGGGTCTGGGTTTCAAAACCCGCGGGTCAGACCGGGTTTGGTTTTTAACTTTCAGGCCCGTTCAGCTTGATGCCGGGCTGTTTGCTTCAGCAGCAGTCCAGTCAACACGGGGACACGCATCCTACACCAATCAGAGTTATTAGAAAGCCTAACACACAATAAGCACCGCATTTGCTTTTCTTTGGGTGGGTGGTGGGGGGCATCCTTCCGATCCCCTTGAATCCAACACACTTGAAAATCTAATTACACCCTTAGAAATGACACAATTTTTGAACTTTATGCTGAAGTTTTGCAGCATTTGATTGCACACATGGATTATTATACTCGTAAACTGTGGCCGTGAAGCCACAAGAGAATGTTCTTGAATGACCTTGGTGAAATGTAAAGAAGGATCACCCCCCCCTCCTGTCATAGAACAATCTCCGTGATCCAGTAGATGGGCTTTAAGAGCTCCTTTCCACTGACACAGCATCCTGCTGTCTCTACTCTCTTGTAGGGCATCCTTCTTAGCTTGAATCCAACCACTGGGTGCTCTTTCAGCATCTAATGGCAAGGACAGACACCATCACTTTAACCTCCCCCCTCCCCATTAGTGCCCCAAAGATCGCCACTGGGGCCCCTTCTCTTTGCAATGTGCACCACCTCCTTAGGTCCAATTATCCACTTCTGTCTCTCTGGCGATGGATGGAGGAACACCACCTTCAAATACACCTCTTCAAGACTCTACTCCTGCTCATCCCGGCCAATCAGTTTCTCCTTCCATGATATCAATATCAAGGTTGCCTCTTCATCCTTTACCCAAGGCCAGACCGCAAGAATCCTGAGAGTCAATTTTTGTCATACAACATCAGAAAAAAACACTTCAGTATTCAATCCAGCTTCTGGTTGAAGTCAAGGTTGTCTCTTGCCAGGACTACTGTGATTCTGTTTTGTTGGCTAACGTGTCTAATTACTTACAGTAGCAACTCCACATTTGGAGCAACTCTTTCCTCTTTTTGAACTATGTGGTAAATGTAATTATTAGTTATAATACCAAGGTTTCATACTGTACTGCACCGAAGCTTTGCTGTCCCTCACTTGAGAAAGGCATCCAGCAGATGAAGAAAGAAACGAAAGATGAGGTCAAATAAATGAATGTATTGCGCATAATAATAATAATAACATAGAGCAGAAAGGATGACATTCAGGCAGATTTGATTTCTCAGCTGAAATTGGGAGGTTAATATTATAATAGGCCATTCAAATTTGATTAAGATACATTAACCTGAGAGAAAACTGTAATGTTCTTTGTGAAGGACATAAGGAGGCACAGTTTCAATAAAAGGAAGGTTTCAATTCCTTAATATGCTGAGAACGTGTGTGTTTGATGAGCTCTAAAGAAAAGATAGGGAGGTTTCAGTGTGAACCGGATAAACTGAAGCTCTCATGTTTATGAACTATAAATGTGATATTCTAATATTCTCTTTTATTTCATTTTATTCTTTAAATGTTCTGTCTTTCTAATATTAACATCTGTGCTATGTCTCTTTTTATAGCTGTGCACACATACGCTACAAGACCTCCAGCCTGAACAAGCTATAGGCTGAATTCGTAACATCTACTTAATCCTGTCCTTATTTCCCTCAATATATTCATGATTCACAGAATTAATTTTAATTGTGACTACTGTGCAACAATGAGGTTGATATTTGCAGTTTAACTGCATGCCTTGGGAGCTGCTGGATATATTGCAGTGGAAATGTGATGCAGTTCTTGCCCCCACATGAACTTACTGTATCTGTCATTTTATTGGAAAGGCAACGAATACAACATTGAAAAAATAGTTGCCTGAAGTTACTCAAAGTTTTCTTTTGCAAGTTATTACATCTTTAAACAGCAACATGTTTCATAGACAAGATCCTCATCTCCTAATTAACCAAATCCTTATTTCCCAGTTTCTTTGGCTAGAGTCATATCATTTTTTGTTTTGTTTTCTAAAAAAAAATTGTAAAACAGTTACATTTTCAAGATAAGATTTAATATCATGCAATAATCTGTGCGTTAGGTGCTATAGTGTTCCTATACAGTAAAAAGCAGTGGTTGAAGTCTAATCTTGTAAATCTTACTCTGCTGAGTGATATCAAGTCATTTTGAGCAAAAGTATTCATCTCTGTGCAGCACCAGAGGCGTTTAATCAATTTCTGGCAGGTGAAATCCCCTGATTTTTTATATTGCAATGGCCCTTTATGCATTTCTCAAGTGGTTGAAAAGCAGTGGTTGAGGTCAAATCTTGTAAATCTTACTCTGCTGAGTGATATCAAGTCATTTTGAGCAAAAGTATTCATCTCTGTGCAGTACCAGAGGCGTAAATCAATTTCTGGCAGGTGAAATCCCCTGATTTTTTACATTGCAATGACCCTTTATGCGTTTTTCAAGTGGTACAGACTAGTAGTACTCTCTGTCTGGTGTCCCTTTGAGGAGGTCCTTTACCTTTTGTTTTAGAGGATTTCACTATTAGTTTAACTTGACATAAAATGAGTTAGTTATTCTGTATAAGTTGCACGATACAGCTGATCCAGATCTGTGTGCCTCCAGGCAACATGTGTGCTGCCCTCAGGAGTCACACACGGATATTCCCACCTCCTAAATCACTGGTCCTGATCTATGAGTGCTTCACAAGACAATGAAATCACAAGGGCCCTTTTGTGGTGTATTACAGCAGCACTTTCAGCAAATCAAGTGATGATGCATGTGATCCCACGGGGAGGGGCTGATACGGGACCAGAAAGGTGGGAGCACCCGGGAAGGAGGAAACGCGAGGGAAAAAGGTCATTTTGGGTTTTCTGAATGCTGTACATTGATATGGATGAAGAAAATATACTGTATAGGCATGACTCGTCATCACTTCTGATTCACTGCACTGATAGACACATGTTGCACACATGTGAATGCATTCTGACGTACAGCGCACAACGCACACGCACATCCATGTGTGTCATCATCCGGAAGACTCCTGATCCTGTGTTGTCATCACAGAAGGGATGATACACTGAGTTACTTAGCTGCTCAGTCGAAGTTAAACTGTTGAGTCATTAAGTAAAAATGCAAAAAAAAAAACATTTAATGATTTAAGTTTTTAAATGGGTGCAAGCAAAGATTTACTGTAGGTTCTGGGCAATTAGAATAGACATCTGTGGCCAGTTGTACAGACCAAACAATTCACTGACTGATGAAAACAGCAGATAACAAACAAAACAAATCATCATTGTTATCCTAAACGTTACAATAACCACAAAACCTTGTCAAAATAAAGAGATAATGCTCTTGCTTTGTGTTCAAAATGATTCTCAGAGCAGTAATTGTGTGAACACTTTAGTCTGGCACCCGAAAGCAGCAATTCAAATGACAAACGGTCTGTTGTCAGAACACCATCCATGCTAATAAGCACCTCTTAGTCAAAATTGTTCTTGAGTTAAACGTATTTCCATAATCACATTCAAAAACATCCCTGCACATGTTAAATTAAGTCTTTAATCTAGCTACTTATGATAAAATGTGTGGTGACACGCTGGAGATTAAGGTCTTCAAATAGACCTGCTTTTCATAGCTCCTCCATATGCTCACTGAACACCAATTGCACTATGAGAGATCAAAACCGAGCTGCACAATTCATCTCAGACAGCCCAGCCTGTACGTTCAACTGTGTTTGAAGCCAAATCTAATCTCATGTCGTGTGCCCTGTGTTTGGCCTGGAGAGGTGAGAGTCAGATGTTCGGATCACACTGCAGGCATTCCTTACATACTTGCGCGTTGTTAAGTCCTATAATAAAGCTAAAGCAGCCATCAACTCCCACTGATATGACATTGACAACAGACGGCCTGGCATTGAAAGGTCACTAATAATTATGTAATCTGCAGCAAGCTGTGACATGACGCACGGCCTCGCACCACGACACCTATAGGTTACTTAGTGACGAGCAACCTGAGATCATGCTGGGAATAACAAATATCCCATCCTCACACAACAACACAAAAAAAATATGATAATATGCCTCATGCAGGTACATAGAAAACTAATAATGAAGTCTGATATTACAAACTGAGCCGGATCAAATCTGCTTATCCCTTATGACTCAGTCAGTCAGAAATGTGAAACAGTGTGTGGCCTCTCAGAAAACATGTGTATGTCAAACAGCACAACAAAGGGAAGAGACTAGCTTATGTAATGTGTTAACTTTAGAGCCTTATATTCCCACGGTAATCCTCAAAGGACATGTCGGCTTTCTTGCTAACACTTCTTTTTAAATATTGAAACTTAGCTTAGCTTAGCTTAGCTTAGCTGCACAGTAAGCATGGTGAAACCAAAGTTGGTGAAACAGCTAACGTTAGCCTAAACAGACTCCATCCTAACGCTGCATTCAAGACAACTCACAAATCAGAAAAAAAGTTGTGGAAAATTAATTGAATAGAATAGAATAGAAATAGAAATACTTTATTTAATCCCCAAGGGGAAATTTAAAATGTCACAAGCAGCAGCAGCAGGATGGTACAATACAACACAACACGACACAGATTGGTACAACACAGATCAGTTGTGGAAACACAAGACATAAAAACATATAGCAGATTAAAACCCAATAAATATATATAAAAGATGCGCATAAAGTTAAAAGTTAAAAAGTGCGGGATGCTTGTGGTGATGGTGAGGGAATGGATCAAACTCGGAAATTCGGGTATCTGAGACGCTCTGAATTTCCGACTTGACATCATCAATCATACTTTTTGTGTCCAGAAATCATCCATTATATGCCAAACTTCTTTTAGGTATCCATGTTTTTTCACTACACTGGAAATCGGAAATTGGAGTTGGAATTCCGACTAGCACAATTTTAGCATGCGACTCCCCATTAGAGGTGGTTTACTGATCGTTGAATTGATAGAAAATATGATATATTGAAAGATTGGTTTATTGTGGTACCTGGTTGTAACCCTAGGTGGCGCCTTTTATTATTTATTTATGAGAGAGTTACACAGGTTTTATGTCATTGCTAATGAGGGAAAATGTTTCTCCCTATAAAACCACATTTTGATGTTTTCATTTTTCCATCAGAGGTGTGATGTGTTATTTGTTATTTAATCAGTGCCGAGTCTCACCTTTAGATATCGATCTTCTAACCCAACTCTTGGAGAGAAAGCAAAAAGGTGGTGTAAGAAAATCATGAAAAAAACAACAACTCATGTTCAGACTGAGCTCCACTGGGATCTAAAGATTGTGTTGATCAAGGGCCAGAAGGCTACTTCTTAATTTGCCTCCAGCTACACTTTTTAAACGAATTAATGAATCTATACATGTTGTCAACAGTTTCCCTATCTGGAAGATGATAAATTGTAGTAATGAAGTGTATGGATTATCCAGAGTTACCATCTTGCCCTTGAAAAGACATATTGATGCTCAGTTTTCATTTTTTTCCCCTTTCGATTTGAACAAGACCAACTGAACTAACTCCATCTCAGAGACAGAACTCTCAAATCCTTTAGCTCAAATCCTTTAGTCTAAAAGAGTCTGTCTAGACGCCACCGGGAGAAAGAGAGAAAAGTTTTGCGCTCTCTTTGTTTTGTTTTAAAATGAACCAATCTTTTAAAAAATCTCCAGATCTCTGCTGTTTCAAAATGGAAATCCCAAAAATATGAGCCAAGTGCAGCCAATAAAACATTTTCCTATATTTGTATTTTAAATAGTTATGTATTAATCTCCCCAGGCTCCTGCAGGAGCCTAGACAACAATACTTTATGAATAAATAGAGGCTTGAATTTACATACAGCACCTGTGTTGCTGGTTAATTTAGTGTTTCAATAATTGTAACACTTCTGTCCAGTTTAAGCACAGATGTTCTGGGGTTTTTTTCATGAATGAGATCCATTATTTACAGAGGCCTGATCGTTCAGTCATTTAATCAACTAAATTTTGCAGCAGCAAACTGATGGAGCAGCTGCTGTGCTCACTGCTCACAGGTGGCACAGACTGAATGAAAGTTATTAATGGGTAAACAAATTCAACAATCTAGTATTCCAACTGAGCAGTTTCCTTATTTTTAATGATTAGAAAATAATTGGAATCATCAATATTCAACATGTGCCACAAAACCAAACTGCCAAACTGGATCCGGCTCCATCGTGTCTTGAATGTGGACACAGTCCAATGTCATTGTAACATACAGTACAGTATGTCCTCCAGCTCCGTCATCTTTATTTATTTTAGGCTCTATAACTTGATTTGACAGTCAGTGGAGACAAACACATGAGAACATGGATTTTTGATCTGCCAGCGTAACTCTGTAGGTTTGAGTTTTTTACTTATGAATATAAATAAATCCCTTTTAGTTATTGACGCCTTAAACCAGAGTTGAGTTAAATAAAAAGCCTTTTTTCAACATCAAGTGTTTGTTTTACTTATTGACCTGATACACAACTCTGTTTTAGTTTTTTCATCCTTTTATCTTATTTCATCTTATCAATTGCAGAGCATTTTATTCAGTTTCGGTCTCCGTGCTTTAAGTTGCCTCATTTGATTTAATGTTAACTCTGCTGATGATATATAGGACACTTTAGAAATAAAGTGAATTATGATTATTATCATTATTACGGGTATTTGAACCACTTTGAACTTCAATAGAAGCACATAATCCACTCTTTTGTTGACAACTGACTTTAATTGATTTGTGATGCACTTCTCTCTTTACCCAGAAGCATCATTTCTGTTTGTAGATGTTGGATTAAAGGAGGAAGAAGAAAAGAGAGCCTATTTCTGTCTCCTGCTGTCTTTGATCACCTTCACTGTTTTAATGCAGCTACAGTAGATTCATGATTGAGTTGTTTTATCTCATATTTCTTTTCTTCCAGTATTGTTCTGACAGAACAAACAAACAAGTATGAAATGTGTTTGGAGCCAGTAGATACTACTACCTGTGTTAATCCCATCACCAAGGTGCTGTGCCATTAATTAAATTGTTATTTTTTATTGTCTTGGCATTAACAGAAAAAAGTACAGGAATAAAAAGTTAAATTATTAAAATTCAATCATGTACATGTTTCCACTTATAAAGACCTTTTATTACAACAATGAATCCAACTTATAATGCCTGTTTCACATTCATATTATTATAAGCATGATGGCAAACCAGTTGATTGAGACAATTATGTTTTAATCCTATTATTTCTTTTCAGTAGCTTCCTGGCTGTGTACAAAAATAATTCCAACTGGTTGATTAAAATAACAGGACCTAGGCAGAGATAAAGCTGCAAAAATTGGTTTAATGATTTAGGCAATCAAAAGTTATTACTTTTTTTAAAAGTTCTTATCATTTTTACAAAAATCAATACCTTCATGTTACCTTCCTGGCTGCCGAGCAAAGAGTAGTAATTGTTTTGCACCACATCTGATTATGCACATGAACCGTACATCCCACAATCCCACTCTGTTGATGATGATGTGTACTGTAAGGTCTCCCACCTCTGAAATTATTTCCAGCGTTTTTTGTGCGTGCAAGTGGACTTAAGGTATTAGGATCCCAAACTACCAAAACTTGATAATTTTCATATTGCTGACCCATCAACCTGTGTGCACAACACATTTACACCAGGCAGGCGGGAAAATACAGCACACATCAGCAAAGAGTGATTTTCATCAATACTGAGAAGCAGCAGAGAAAAGAGAGCTGCTTTACAAAGTCAAAGGTGACTGACTGACAAACACAAACTCTTTCCAAATGCTGTGACAGCCCACAAGATGACCTTTCACCTTGTCTGACCAGGGCACGCCTACACTAGAAGTATGTGGGATATGTAAAACTTTTACTGCAAACATCAGGTTCCTGGAGCCTGAGAGAAAGAATAAAAGTGGGTAGATGGGGAATTTTTCTTCAAGGCTTTCTAGCCACCTAAACTCAGTTTGAATGTCCAGGTCAAGAAAGCTAAATCTTTTTCTTTTTTTAAATTTAATTCTTCAACTGTTGTGTTCAATATAGTTTAGATAGCAGGTTTGAAACCACTCAAAGTTCAGTCAGATCCTTATTTTGATTGTTGCCCCAATTAATTATTGATATCATATTAACTCCACGGCACATTTCCTCCTTACAGACTGTTGCAACACAAAACGATAAAACCTTTGAATTGCGCTCTTCTACAGTTTTGCCTTTCCGGCATTACACTCTAAAACCCCCGCTGCGAGCATCTGGTTTATTTCCGATGATGTAAAGCCGTACTCCTCCAGGACCTTGACTGTGTGTTCTCCGATAACTGGGCCAGCGACTAGGCTCGGCTCTGCAGGAGTACGAGAGAGAACCGGGGCCGGCCGGGGGCTTTCGTCCCCACTGGAGTCCTTCATGAAAGAGGATCTGGCGTGGTTATGTGGGTGTGAGCTCACCTGGTCGAAAGACAACACAGGTGTAACGCAGGCATCAGTCCCGTCGAAAACCTTTGACCAGTCCGCCTGGGTCTTTGTAGCGAAACGCTCTGTGAAGATCCGTCTCAGCTCTGGCCAATCACTGAAGCTCATCTGAGGAGGCAAATCCTCAGCGTCCAACTCTAAACCTACAGGGAGAAAAAAAGAGACTTAGATGTGAAGCAGTGGTTCACAGTAATTTATTTTTTACACCCTGTGGGATTCCAAATCTGTCAGAAAATAATATAACCGAAAGGTGCCATCAGCACAAGGATTTAACTTTTTAAAACTCTTCAGTTACTTGAACAGAGACTGTTACTTCCAGCATCCTATCTATCAAATAATTAAACAACACAAGAAGATCAGAGTGAAGAAGGGGCAAGACTATGAAGATTACTATGAATCAAGCTCATTGCGCATTAGTTTCACCCAAGGGCTCGGCTGTCTATTTCATCTATATCTATGCTGTGGTGGCCACACTTGGTGACCACCTTTAATCACCTTTAAGTTGAGTTTGTTTGGTTTTTTCTTTTAAAATAATGACACACATTTATTTCTTTTCATAAATCATATTTATTAACAGAAGTTGGTTAAATTGAGTGCACGCTTTTTAATTAGCTTTCTGTTGATTTACATTTTCTTTGGTTACTCACCCTTGTTTGTTTGCAGCTCCCCCTGACCTGAAAGAAGGCGGCGCCATCCGAGGTGGCCTCTTATGGAACCGAGGCAGTAATTGGGAGAGGCCAACTTGGTGGTGCCAGCGGGGGAGACTGTTTTTCTTTGAGATTTATTTAAGTTGAAGATTTGGAGTTTTAAGTTTCTGTTATAATTTGATTATTTACATTTAGTCTGTTTAGGCTACTGTTTATAGTCTTTGTTTACATTATGTTTCAGTGATGAATGTGTTTTCAGTAGGTTGTCTGTTCCCCCCTACCTATTGTCTTTTGGGCTAGCCTGTGTCTATATAACCCCTACCTAGTGTGTCTTTGTTAGGTCAGTTATGTTGAGTTACATGTTTGTTTAAGTTGACCTCAGTTTAAGTTATTTGGGCCCTCCTTAAGAATTATTATTTACCTCAGTTTGCATTTTCATCACTATATTTTTGATATTGTTCTTTTGGAGTGATTTTGTTAATAAATTATCTTTTTTTGGACATTTACAACCTGAGTTCGCTGGTCTTTGCTGCTTGGTCCATGACATATGCATATTTGTGTAATACGAACCCTTCAGCAGCTGACTGTAGAACTGTGCCTCTATGGCGCCCACTGCCATGTACTGTCCATCTTTCGTCTGGTAGGTGTCGTAGAAGGGCGCTCCGCTGTCCAACATGTTCTCTCCCCGCGGACGGTCCCACATGCCAATGCTGCGAGATTTCCATACAAATGAACCTGCATATGCAGCTCCTTCTACCTAAAGCACAGAACACAAGGTCAGAGGCTTATTTGATATATGTTTAATGTCATGTTCTATTTTCTAGGCATAAATAGTCAAATTCCCTAAATGGGAAAGAAAGGAGAAGGGAAAGCAGATCCATCATATAAGCAATTCATTTATTCCATCATGCATTCAGAGTAGATTAACATCATTAAAATTGCAAACAGCCACTTGTGTATGCTGCTATATATTGTATGTCAGTCCAAGGATATACATAGGTTATTCATAGCATAGTAGAAACCCATATGCTGGAGTAGATATCAGCAGCCGATTTAAATGAAATTGCATTCTATTTGAATAACATTAAAATGTGGATGTCAATATTGACATTTACTGTATAAACCACAAGTCTCCACATGCATCCACATGTGCACAATACAGCTGCAGCTGAATGGGGAAAATAACTTGAACAAACAATAAATAGAGGCTGGTAATGATTCTTTGAATCTAACGTATGTATTTCTTAAATACAGTACCGAGAAATCACCAGTGACCAGTGAGCAGGCATCATGCTGCGGCATTAAAAGACATTTTTCAAGGAGCTTGCCATACCACTTTATCAGTGTGGCTCTCTCTAATTAATGCGGTCATTCAGCGGCGGGGCACACAATGATTTAAAACTGGAGAAAGAGGCAGACAGGGAGCAGGCTTCTGGTCTTGAGAGGGTAAATTAAAGCTAGAAGCTAAAGGACTGAACATGTCAGGCTGACCACTGCTGTAAAACATCACTTTGAATTACTGTCTCCTTGTTTCCAATTTGAATTCTCTGCCAGCAGGACAAGGTTTAAGAACAGGACCACACACACACAGACAGAGATCAGAGAAGTCAAAATCATGTGAATGTGGAGGCTGAAACTAAACCACTCATCTGAAGCTGTGTTTATGACCACATGATGAATGTAGGTTCAGTATTCTGCAGCTAGTTTGTACCTGGGTCTCTCTGCTGTTTGCTACTGAACAGACTGTGTGCTGTGGGATTTGTCCAACTTTCGAACGGCTGCCTGCTGCAGTCAAAACCAGCATGTGAGCAATGACGGGGAGCCAGAAAAATAATGTTGTGGAGAATCCGGCTAAACAATGAATGAATGAGCTGAAATGCAGGTTCAGGTGATAGTTATCTGTAGAATTTGACTGACTTCACATACATTGATTATACATTGCCTCTAAATTGTGCAAGAGTGCGAGCCTTGAGTTAGGCCGGCATCTGATATCTGGACGTCTGTGTGTTGTATACATGTCATGTATGTATAAACACATTCATTATTAGTGCAGCTTCTATCTTTAATTCATAGTGAATACATGTATTGATTTTTTATTTCTTGTTTATTTATTTTGGCTCAGAAGCTGCAGTCTCCCTCTGCAGTGTTAAATACACTTGAGCTTGTCGCTAGTGCATACTCTATGTTGGCCCTCCGCCAATTCTGTGTATATTGGGACTGACTCAAGCCCACTCACCTCTCAAACGGATAAATACTTGGAAAATGACTGGATGAAAGGAGAGCATTGGCGAGATTGATAACACGTTTTTAACTGAGTGGGCTTAACTGGTATTGTCAGTCCTCCAAAACACATTTGAGGGAAAATTAAATGTCATGTCAAAATGGTGTTTGCTTGGCCCTGATGCGTCACAGCTGATAGTTTGGAGGCAGAGGGTGCACTAACTGTGATTGCATGTGGCTCCTGCGTTGGCACGGAGGTCTCTCTTCATAATTACATCGTTTTCCCACTGACAAACAGTGTTGGCCAAAACCCGGTGTTTCTGTAACATCCCAATGAACATTTTACTCTCAAATAAGTACAGACTTGATTTCAAGGCTCCATTTATGGAAAATTATCACATCTTTAGTCTTCATACACTTTCCAGTGAAGTGAAGTGATCTGACTGAAATGAATATCATGACATTAAGATTATGTTCCCATTCTAAAAATGGACCAAATGTCTTAAATTGCCATGCATATTGAATCAGAGTTGGAACCATGAATGTAGACTACAGAGGTCTGTGAAGCATTCAGACGATTAGAACTTAAACTATAAATAGAAAATGAATTTGGCAAGTGTCTTCTTGATAATCAGTTAATCATTTTAGTTAATTTTCAAGCAAAATTTTGAAACACCTGGTTGAACTATGTTGCTACAGGGTGAGAATGTTGTGCACAATCCAGGTGCACGAGGCAGGAAGCAGCAATCAGAAATCTCACATAGAGCGCCAACACTGGCAGGTCCAGTCCTGACATTGCCAGGACTGGCCCGCAGTCCAAGGATAAATGTCTTTCCCAGTTGGAGACAATACAGCTCTGGCTTTACGAGCTGCTAAAGGGCTGCAGATTGACTTGGAACTGGCTTATTGTCAAAAGTGACCAGCTAAGGAAGGAGGGCCTCATGTTTGTATGTCTGGATGACTAGGCTGGCACATCAGCCTGCCAGCATCGCTGTGCAGCTCATCACAGCAGCCTATGATTGATTCTGATTTGTTTTTCTTGACTTTCATGAACACAGGGTATCTTAAGGTAACTCTCTCACTGGACTTTGTAACATTAAAGAGATAGTTCAACATTTTGGCAAATTAGCCCATTGTCATGATCTCTATAGTTTTAGGAGTAGGTTTGTTAGCTTTAATTGTTGGTGCATGCTATTTTTAGAACGGCGGAGAAGAGCCGCGAGCTGCTCAGAGCTACGCTATGGAGGCTAATGGGATTTCTTGGTTTCCCTCATCAAATACACAATCCCACACAATCCAACAACTCCAAAACGCTCTGATGGACAAGTTGTGACCTGCACATTCACCACGCTATGAGATAATAACAGAACGTTGTTGTTTTTGAGGCAAATGCAGAGACCGCTTGCTGAAAAACTGCCCCCAATGGGAACATGCAGCAGCAGTGACCCGCCAACAGGGCAGCGTCTGACAAACCGAAAGTAGGAAATGCTGGACAACAACATACAGTAACAAGCGTGGGTAATGTATATTCATCCACATTAATATGAGACTCTTTAATAGCCAAAAGCAAACTCCTCAGGGTCTCTTTAAAGAAGTAAAAAGTTGAGTGACTTTAGAGACATTTTATTTATTTATTTATATCCAACAAAACCACGGTCCTTCTCTCACCTTGACCAGAGTGTTTTTGTTGTGTAAGCCTAATCACAGACAAGTCTATGAACATGAACCCAGGCTTCATCTACCCAACCGCCGCATGAAAGTTTCGCTGATGTCAATAAATGAAGTGCTACATTCATTCAATCCAAAACACGATCAGAGTACCTCAGTGAATCCAGACAGTGACTATGTTTTGCACAAAACATATTGACTTAGGCAATTTATTTGTATTGCAACCATTTCACTTCTGCAACTTCTACAATAGCTGTTTGTGCACATCATCTTGGACTCAGTTATGATGGCCATTTTTTCTCTATTCTTCATTGCTTGATGAACCCAAAACCAATTGATGAACAACAATAGGAAAAATCAACACGACCACCGCTGTGCTTGTTGTGTTGAATTGCAATAGTTTGCACGTAATGAAGTGACTCCAAAAAGATGTAGCATCCATATGCATATGCATATTCATATCACCTACTGTTACAGTGACAGCCTGTGAACAAGTTCATTCATCCATTCGCTACACAGCTGTTTCTAAGGGCTGCAGTGGTTTGCTCTCATTCATACCTATGGAATAATTGTTGTGTGTCTGTTGTGTATGCGCTTGGAGTGTGGGAGGGAAACAAAGTACCAGGATGGGGAACCATGCTGGCACAGGGAGAACATGCAAATTTGTGGACAAGTTTTGAAAACCCTGATTTACATATAGAAAGCCAAATGCACACAAACTGCATCTGGGCATGTGGGCACACATACACAGACTGGGCAGCATTGAAGTCAGTTGAATTGAATTGAATTAAACTTTAATGATCCCCGAGTAGGGAAATTAGTTTGTACCAGCATCGCATGAAATAAAAGGCAAAAACAGCATATAAATAGACAGATAAAAAGTCTCCCTGACACACACACACACCACTGAGTAAAATTTAGGTTAGTTGAGATGCAGAGATCTGGAGGCTACATGTCTGATAACCAGGTTCTGTCTGACTCCTACCCAAGGCCGTAACCATGGAGTCAGCATTGAGGGGGACCAAATCTCTCTCTTTATCTAAATTCGTGAACACATGGGATACTTTTTTTTTTTTTTTACCATAATGATAATTACCCCCAATGTATATTGTAATTTTGGCCTTGCTCCTACCCCAGCACTTACAAGCTGCTCTGTGTGGTGTAATATGGAGAGCCAGCAGCACCTTGAACTACACAGACTTGAGAGAATACCTGCTTTCTGATGGATTTCACTTTTGTTTGATCACTTGTCTAAACACCACCCACGAAGCCTTGAAAAAACCTTTTATTCTTTACAAAGTACTGTCGCCCTGCCATCCTAAATTTAGCAGCTCTGAATCCAGCTATTGAAAAGTAATGGAGGAGACAACTGGTCAGAACAGTGTGCAGCGCACTTTAAACATACAGGTCAGTACAAAGTAACCCGTGAATACAAATCAATCGTGGGTTCTGTGGCGACTGGGGGGACTTTGTAAAGTCTGAGACAATAACAGATGATGACAATTCAAATAGTCAGTCAAGAACCCACCGAGCTGAATCTCATTTTACCTGTCAAAACATCGCACTTTGTTCCAGAGAGTCTCAAACTGACAGTGCTGTCGGACCCGGGGGGTATTTAATCACTGAACTATGGACAGTTTGAAGTTTTCTGGGGAAGTCTGATGTCACATGAGACTGATAGTGGTCATAGTAGTTAAGCGTGGAGCTGCTGTGTATCTGAGGTAAAAAATTGAAGTATTTATTTATATACAGTATAAAATGAAGAATTTTAATAAATGTCAGACAGCAAGAACCACAAGCACATGATGAATAAAAGTTAGGCTTAATACTTCAACATGATTTGGGGTCACAGAGCTTAAACGATGGGGGAATTTAAAAGGCACGAGCTACATTGTGTGGATGGTTAAGCTAAATACAGTCAGGATACCTCAACCTCTTCTTCTTTGATGTGTATCTTTCTTTTTAAAAATGAGTCTCTCCCATAATATGATATTCCCAAAGACTCGCACATTATCCTACTTTGTGGCGAAATTTATGAGACAGAGATGAGGATGAGCGCACTAACTTTAACAAGATGAAGGTCTGCACAGCTGGAAACTGAAGAAAAATGAAATATGGAAAAAATAACCAGCCTGCTGAGATTTGCTGGAGCGCTGGTGTGATAATTGGACACACAGCACTGCTGACGCCATGAGTATTCGTCACTATGCGCCCTGAGGTCCTCAATGTTTGCCCTTCAATTGATCTGATCTACACTCCGTCTGTCTGTGTAGATAGATTTTAAACAGATCAACACTCACTTCAGACCAGCCACTAACCAATCAGGTGCAGTCTGTGATACCTGAATAAAAGAACATAAAAAACACTTTAAATTGGAAGCTGCTGACGGCTTCTCTTGCACTGCTCATATTCATTAAGTCAAGTCCAGGGTAGTTCTGCAAGAGCAAGAAGACTTAACTTTGTGGAAACTCAGAAAATCAGAATTTTTCTCATATATTGTATTCACAGTAAAGTACTGTAATTATGCACGCACGGCTGACTGTCTTACCTACAGAACATCTACAGTATACGCATGTTTAAAATGTATACTTTTCTTGAAGATTTGACAGTTGTCATGTTAAAAAAAAACACTCTCCAACAACTCCACCTCCTCTAGGAGCTCATTAGATCGGCTCTGCTTCCTAACCTCCCCACCCCTTTCACAGTCAGTGGATGTCAGCCTCAGCAGGATTCAGAGACTTTGATGTGCGGTTCAAAAAACTTTGCCGACGGCCGTCGCCAAGTGATCATTTATCCCACTTAAATGGATCGTGACTCACAGTTTGTCACAGTGCGGTGCTCCATTACCTGGAGAGCTAGCTACCCCTTCTGTAATACGGACTAAACTGTGAGGTGTCATTCGCTGAGAGAGGGGAAATTTGTTCTGCTGCTCCCCAGACTTGTTGAAATCTTTGCCCCTGTGACGCATTAGCTGCTTTATGGTGTTGTGATAAGCCTTCAACATGGATATCCACTTACTGGTACCTGTAACAAATAGAGCCATATACGCTCACCCTCTTGTACAATACATAGGTTTGCTGAAAGTCTATTGTCACTCTGACGGCAGCCGCCCTACAGTGTGTGAGTGTCTGGCTGTAATTTGTGCAAAGCATCTCCATTGTGACTTGCTTGGACTTGGATTTTGTTGACTCTGGTGAAATTCCCATACACATACTCATGCATATTTATGAGAATGCAAAAAATGTGTCTATTTGTGCTTCTTTCAAAACAACACATTCTGTGGAGCAGCTGGTGGCGTCTGTCACACTGACTTGCTGCGGCTGACTCGGCGCAACAATCCACAATCTACTCACCATGCTTGCATCGATGATCTGTCCTTTCCCTGACTTTGTCCTCTCCAGCAGCGCCAGGACTATCCCCAGGGCACAAGTAAGACCACCTCCTGCAAAGTCCGCTAACAGATTCAGTGGAGCGTAGGGCTTCTCTCCGCTCCGACCCAGCCGGGATAAAAGCCCTGTGAAAGAAATGAAGAAGCAAAAGTGACACAGAAAATGCAATTAAAGCCTCTCTGGTTGGAGAATAATGGAGTTATGTCCAGTTCTGAGCCCAGCATGTGATGGAAAATTAATCAGTTCTAGTTCAATTAGTTATAGAAAGAATCAGGGAGCGATGGCACCCGATAGAGCACCAACAATAGAGGTTATCAGTCAAACAGGATTGCTATTAACTTTACTTTTATTCTGTTTATCTATTGATTATGGAATGATAGAGTAGTGATAAAGGGATGGTAACTGAAAAGCTCGGCTTCCTCCTGCTCCTTTTCGAGCATTCTTTCTTTGTTTATTCACTTAAATATGGGACTTATCCGTATAACGTATTACTTATTTTATATGACTTTTTTTTATTTCTTTATCCTTTTTTAATATGTTCGAAATAAAGACTTATGAAATGAAATGAAAACACAATCTCTGAGTGGATATTAGCCCTTCAACGATTCATTATTTTTCTTTTCTGATGAAGAAATTGCTTATTTGATCATATCGAACAGCCTTTGTTCAAGGCGTCATTGTCCTTTTTGCTACTGTGTTATCATATGGATCTCACAAAAACCTCTAAAGCAGAACAGTAAAAGTCAAGTTTATTTTAACAACACTCCCAAAAGTTTTACTCCCAATTTGTCTCCTCTCTACTTTAAGGGCCCACAGTGGCAGATTTCTCCAGGGATCTTGTCCTCTGCGGTCTGTGAGTGCTGTATCCAGACCGGATACCTGCTCTGAATATTAATTTTGTTTACTCAAATAACCACTCTTAGGATGTCACAAGTTTTCAGTTTGCGCATTAGGAGTGCAAGGATCACTTCTGACAGCCAGTCTTAATATTTTGAGCCCCATTCTGAATGCTATATACGTTGAGCTTTACTGTGAAATACACAGACTGAACAATGGAAGCAAACTGCAATGCCAGCTGTTTTGTTGGAGCCAATAACAGAAATTGATCTCAATTGCAGTGATGTTACTAGACCCCCAACAGTGGAAAATAAACATAATTATATGGTGAAAAGAAGGGCACATGGTCGATACACACAGGACAAAAGTCAATGTTAAAAGCAAAGTGTGTCACCTGTGTAAAACCTGTAATTGTGTGGTTATACGGGCTGCAGAAGAAAAAGATGCTGACAGGTTACCATAACAGCTTACATTAGCTCTATAAGTGAGGGTTGCAGCTTTAGGTGGAATAATCACCCTTTATCACCCTCCAGTGGTGTCTAAAGGGCGCTACATGCACATACTAAGACCCTGCTTTGTGCATCAAATATCAAAGTTTTAGTCGGGCTAAGCTTCATGACTAACCACAAACTGTGAAGTGTTTTGTTTGGGCCGAAAGGTAAAGTTGAATCCCAGACTAATGTGCAATGATTGATTGGCCGCATGCCATAGGCTAATGTCTATGTCAAATTCAGGGTGCGATTTTGCATCAGCCAAATAACTACTTTTCGTTCTTTCCCAGTTCTCTGTATCCTTTAAAATATGGATGTGTGGGCCTAATGAGCAGAAGAGTGTCAGTCATCCGTTTAAAAAACAAGGGAGCTGTTAAGACTATTAAAGTGAAAATAATGGTTACACACTATTTCATCCTCCTAAATAACGAGACCTAGAGGTGTAAGACAAATTAGTTGAGAAATATGTCTGGTTAGATTTATGATGGGCTCATTATCATGGCCAGTGTGTCAATAATTGAATTAAACAAAAGAACAGTCTTGAATCAGAGCATCACAGAAACTAAATGGGGAATTCAGGAATGCATAATTCTTCATAATTTATATTCCAAGCAGGTATCCCACCATATAGTTTGGACACCTGCATCACTCTGCTGCAGTATCAAAATTGGTGTTGAGCTTCAGTATCTGCCTGGTTTCCTACTGTATGTGCAGTTCACAACATAGCCAGCTCCATTTTCGACCTGGCTGAACACCTGGACTTCCTTATCAAACAGACAGGATGTCGCCGGCAGCAGGATCAGCTGCAGCCAATCAATATCACCTGCAAAGACAGGCTTGTGCACTGCTCGCTAAAAGCTGGTGTTTATGTTCAGGTGAACAGACACATCCTAAGAGAACAAGAGACCCACACCTGGAGTGTGTTCATATACGGAGTAATGTAAAAAAAAAAAACAATTTGCACAAAAATTGAGAGCGAACCATTCAATTTTGTTTCGAGCTAAAAATGTACAGCCCCAGACTTTTTTCTAAAAATTATGAATGCATCTAAATGTTAAATATACAACTACTTTCTTTTGCTTTTATTTCTCCATAATAAGCGCCAAATATACCTGTTTAGAATTATTTGTCCTTGGCAGGAGTATGCACTCTGCTGAGTGCCGTTCAAATCTAAAGTGCTGTTGACAGTGTGTGCAGCACTTCAGCCTTTTATTTCATGTCAAGGTCGCAAATAAGCACATGGACATGGTATATTGGTACAAACAAAATAAATAACACAGAGGAAAAACTATCTACACACATTTTCTATAGACGTCTGATGTTGTTACATTGTGTTATTACCTGACATGGCGAGGTAGTTGATGTCATGCCCAGCTGCAGCGGCGTACGATCCAGACTGTCCATAGCCGGTCAACCGAGCATAGATCAGACGAGGATTTTCCTTCAACAGCTCCTGAGGACCGAGTCCCAGCTTCTCCATCACACCTGAGCAGTTAGAGGGAAGTGGATATATGATGTCATCAAAAACACTTTTCGTCACTATCTGCTCAGGTGAGTTTTCAAACAGGTGGTGATGACCTCACTTCATTTACTAACACATATCAATACACTTAAAGACATTTGTATATAAAGATCTTTTGGGATTATTACCATAAGGTTTTCCTGACAAACACAAATATTTAAAAGATGCATGCTCTTTATCTGCCTTTATCTGCTATTTTATATATTCTTCCCTATGATTTAGAGGAAAATATAATCGTCACAAAGACAGATTTCACCACTAAACATCTCTCAAATTACCATTTGAGACCCAAATAGTTAAAATTATCCAATATTTAAATATTAGCTTTTAGAATTTTGTGTGGAAGGTCTTTGTTTTTTCTTGTTTCCTGCTTCGTAACAACCCTTCAACTTTGTTTTGTGCTCCTCTGAAGGGGAATCATCCTCTAGAGTCTAGATTGTGAATTTTTCAATGCATGACTTTTTACTTGTAATGCTTCTTAGATTGTCTGACCTTTGCGATAGGGCTCAAGGACGACATCAGACTGGACACAGAGCTTCCTCAGCAAGGCTACACCCTCAGTGGTCTTCAGGTTGATGGCCACCGATTGTTTTCCCCGCGCTTGTGTATCCAAAGCCATGGCAACCTTGGTCCGGTCCACGCGGATCACCTTGGCTCCAAAGTCTGCAAGGATCATCCCGCAGAACGGCGCTGGAGCCAGGCCCGCCAGCTCAATAACTCTCACTCCAGCCAGTGCCATGGTGAACGGACTGCAAGGTAGAAATATAGTCGGGGCATTGTGACCTTAGAATAGGTTCAAACCTGCCAGTGTGAACTCTGTACGTTCACCTTGTGCCAACATGCATTTCCAATAAACATCCAAAAACCCAAAGACATGCAGCCGAGTTTAAATGGCATCTGAAAATAGCCTGCAGGAGTGAATGAGAGAATACGAATGGATGTTTGGCAGCAGCAGCAGCAGCAGCAGCAGCAGCAGGAGCAGCAGCAGGAGGAGCAGCACATCTGCAGCCAGTCTCCAAATCTTGTATACTTTCTTTGTGTGTCACAGTTATTATTCTCAGTTGCCAATATGTTGGAACATGTGAATAGAAAAACGCTCTTTTCGTTTTCTTTTGCACTGTTTACTCTAGGTTTTGCTTTATCCAAGAGAAATGTGACTTTGTTTGTTATTTCAATACCTTTCACACTTCCCAGACTCCCAAGGTGTTATTCAGTTTAGCATTACAGGACACTCAACAAATTGGAAATGGTTTTGCTTAAAATTTTTAAAATTGACAGCCATAATTTTCACCTGTCACCAAACTCTGTGTTGATTGATGAAGCCATTAACTGATAACTGATTTAGAGCTGATTATTCAAGTTAACAGGTGCTAAAACAGATAGTGGCAACTCTGTAATTATTCCACTCACTAGTCACTTTCCATGATCCTGAAGCCACACAGGAAGCAGTGAGTCACCAAGCACCATGTTGTTTCTATGTAATTATGATAATTGTCCAACATGCTCCAGTTTGCATGCAAAGCAAAAAGCAAACACATTTTGAAGAATTTGTCACAGATCTTATGGCATCAAAATTCATATCCACTTTTTCTGGGGTGCATTATGACATTTTAAGCTTGTCTGTCCACAAAAACAAAAACAACTGTTAATCTCCAATTCTTCAAGATTACGGCCTTAAAATGAGACTTCTGCTTTTTGTTCTCTTGTCATTATCATTTTAGACTAAATGTCTTGGGGAGGTGTGAAGACAATGGCCATAGTCATTCTTGATGAAGAACAGAATGGAAAAAAAAACTAGGCTACTGCGAACTTTTGTTGCAGTTGCAACATAGGCATTTATTTTCATCTATATCTAATATAAATATACAACTGTTTTATGTAGGCCTACTTCAAATGTTTCAAGATTTTTATTTGAGACCCTGGTCTAAACGTCAGCTCCCTAACATGTTTCAATCAACCTAATTACACTGAATATGTTATAATGCACCATATGAACTTATTATTGTATTACTTTTTTAAAGCATGTTCACTTTACTTTTAGTGCACACTGTAGTGCACAGAACTATAGGTAGGCTAAGTAATAAGTACCTTTTGCAACAGTGACTTTTAGACTTTGAAACTCGGGAACTTGCAGGTTAGATGTCTTTTTTCAAAGTCCAAAGTGGCATACTTTATCAACAAGTGTTACCAACCATTCTTGTTCAATTCGTTTTACAATATATAGGCTACATGTTTTGCACAAAGTCCTACTTTTTGCAAGCTGTGCTACACAGTGTAACCCAAGGGCATGCACTCACTTGTTGTTACAGTACTTTATCTGACAGGCTAATACTTTAATAACATCAATTCATAACTGAGATTTATAGATATAGGCTTTATATCAACACGAGTTACAGGCAGAGAGTTTGGGCAAACAACAACGAGCATGTCATGTAGTGGTGTAGTGGTAAGGACGACAAAATAACAGCAACATCTTCAGCTGCACTGAGCGTGTAGCTCTGCTTACCTTTGGTGCTTGTGCGTTGAGAGGACAGGACACCGCTGCTAAAGTCCGGACGGAAGTTCAACTCCCAGAGACACCCGGAGTGCGTCACGTGGTAGCTACAAACTTACTTGTATCTCTTACTTTTGTCAGCGAACATTGCAGTGATACATGTTTTGCATTCAAACTGGTGTGTTGAACTTGTGGGACTCCTCTTACACCGCTGGTAGCTAGTTTTAACAACGGTCGGACGTTAAGCAGGTCAACTTAGTACATTGTCTTACTATCAGGTGTTAATACAAGGTGCTAACAATTATCGACACCAAGCAAGCCACACTCAGCTGAGTTAGGTGGTAAATAAAACCCATGGATCTAAAACGAGCAGTGTTTACAAACGACTTCCTGGTTAACCCTGTGCGCTACCGCGACAAGAATTCTGGGTAATGGAGTCTTTTATGATCTATCGACTAAACGCGATTTGGGAGCGACAGTTGGTGAGTAGGACAATAATGACGATAAAGGGATGTAGGCTGAATAAAGCGGGGTGTATTGGATACATAATCAACAACAACAAGGTGTCAGAATATTATTTTTTTTAAAGTTGGGACACAAATATGAGAAAGTAAACCATCATGAAGTAGGCTACAGAAAAGCTACAATTGCCATTGTTATAATAAATCATGCGGTTTCTGACAGATTAGTTTTTAATGAAGTTTAATTCAGGGGCAGAAAAATACACTGCTGTTCAATTCATCACATTCCTAAATTTCATCCCACCGTACAATTATCACTTTCGGTGCCATTATTCAACAAAAGTTGTCTCAGTCTTACTTAACAGCAGTCTAGTTCCTTTTGTGTGTTTCTTAAAAAAAAAAAAAGCCACACTCAGTATGTTGTGATTGAGAGAGTAATCAGCCCTGCAATCCACTCATAATTGCATTTTCACATAGCCTAAGCCTAACATAGCCTATCATTACTGGAGGCTGGCTAATTAAAAGCTTTGTTTTGTGAGTGCTTCCCTCACTGCTGCAGCTCACCAACAACAAAATTTATTTTTCTAGGCTATAGCAGATGCAGCTGCCTGAGCCTTCAATTGTTATTCACCACACCTTTTCCACTTGGATCATGTGTTGCCCTGTCACCTGGGTTAGACCAGACACCTCTTGCCAGGGGAATACCACTAAGGTGATGACCCTCAGCCACACAAATCAACACAACACAATGTTTCCACACTGGCAGGAGAGGCTGAACTCTGATATAATTTCCACCCAGACCACAAACAGGATGCAGGACAAAGTGCTGAAAGTGATTTCATGACCTAATGTAATTTCGTAAGATATTATTAAAATTAAGACAGTTGCCAGAGGTCAAGGTTAAACCATTGTCTGCTGATTGGTCTCAACTTCACTAAATTTAGAGTTTTAATACATACACACAAAAAAACCCCTCCTAATTACAGCCGTGGTGCTTTAATGTTATTATAGAGTCATCATTATCATAAAAAATGCAAAGTAAAGACATAATCCATGGTGACATTTCGTGCAAGGTCACTGCAACTCCTGTTCCCCATCCCGGCCGCCTTCATATTAAAACTGAAAAATATTAGGCAGATGGCATTTGTTATTGTTGGGGTGATTTAAAATCTATTCAAAGCTACAAAGCATCACCAGCTGCATTACAAATGAGAAAATCATTACAGAAAAAAAGGAATCAACAACTATCAAAGGTTTTTCTTTTAAAGGAAACAACTTTTAATATGAATATGTGGTGAAAAGGTTTTTGTGGTTTTATTTCACTGATCAAAGCAACAAGTTGTTTTAAATAGACACATTTGCATTTCTGAATGTCAAATAAAGCTGCAAGTCACATCAAATGAATGAGGAAAGGTCTTACTTACTATCTACTTCTTAAACTGTTTAAAAGTTAAGAGCACATTCGCATATAAACCAAATGAAGTGTAAAAGGGCATTTTAAATAAGCACATTCCTCTGGTTTCTGTGTGGCCAAGAAATTGTTAGTGTTGATGGAATATAAAGTAATTCAAAACTTTTTTTTTAAGTTGGTATTTTAAATAACACAAACTTTCACAAACCTTCAAACCCTTCTTTGATAGATGAAGGTTTATTTCAACATGGTTTTGGTTCCTTATGTTCCATATTCATTATCGTTCTGTGATATGTGTAGCCAAGTATATCACCGTTTGAAGACATAGCACAAAGTATTCTTGATAAATAACCTTTTTTCAAAGAAGAGCATTAAGTAATCCGTCTGCTGCTGTCTCTAATCCAGTCTCACGAGTGTCACTAATGAGTCTGTATATGGAAGGTTATCTTTTCATGTTGGCACCAAGACACATACAGGTACATTGAAGTATTAGTCATATTGAATAGCATTTATGATTTCTTCATTTATCCCCTACCGACACCCTCTATTATTGAAAAAAAAGCACAGAAAAATAGATAACATGAATGGTCTGCCATAAATGCCAAGCGAAAACAGCACTGATACAAATATATAAAATTATATATATTATCAGATCATAGGAGAAAAGAGCGAGACATAATTTATCCAGCTATAAACGAGACTATTATTGCAAGGACCCTATACAACATTTATTCTAACTCAAATAACAATGTTTATACTTTTAGCTACTATTTTCATCTATCATTCACAAAGACTCTTCCATTATAAAATGAGGTGCTTTATTTCCTTGACTTGCATCCTATCCTTGTGATTTAGTCGCACCCCCTTTCACGGCCTCTGGTGATGTCATCACATCTGAATCAGCTGTCAGTCTGCAGGTGTAGAAAGGTCTTTATGCCATGGAGTTTGTAATTACATTGATAACATAGTGATAGTGAGTGTGTGTGCGTGTTTGTGTGAGTGTGTCTCTGTGTCCTTTAAGCTATACAGTACAGTGTTAAATAGTGTTCATTATCACTGTGGGTGAGTCGCTGTGACTGACAACACCTGTGCCTATTCAGTCGTGGTGCAAACACCTAACTGAAATGTCAACTCTTATGTAACCCAGATGGATGCGGGTCTTGATGGGTGCCAGATTTATACAAGATTTATGTGGATCATTTCATAAATGTCAACTGATATTGAAAAGCACTTCGTATATAAACTAGGTGTGCCTGCTGGGTGTTTATTGTCTGTTGTGTTGGACAAAGAAATAACGAAGGGAGGGGAGAAAGGGATGGGGTGGAAACAGAGACGTCTCTGTTGATAATCATGATCCCTAATGGGGAAAATCACTTATACACATTCAGCTAATGCATAACAGATGCAGCTGAATTGTAGTTCATGAGTCACTGTATTTATAACGTACAAAACATCTCACTCAATCGATGCCATCTGTGACATGAAAATGAAGCTTCAAATAAGCAAATCATGACCATATTTGGATAAAAATCTCATCCTCCATAAACAGAGAGGAAGGCTGCAAGAAAACAGACGCAAAGTACAATAGGGATACAGTATACAGTGTATGTGCCAAATGACCTCTGCAAATCCTTTGTGGAGATTACAGGCACAGAAGAGTTTTCGATTGTGATTCAAGGTGAGGTGTTTAAATTATGACAATGTTTTCAGACTAAGAGAAGAAAATCATTAAAAAAAAAAACTCATGAGGTTGAAATCCTCAAGGCCAACATATTGTAAACTGTTAAAAATAAGAAATCACACACCCAGTGCTGACAGCTGCAAGCTGTGCCAATTATAAATCCCAAAAATTTTGCAATAACAAGCTCCAAAACATGCTAATAAGTCCAAAAAGCAACACCACATTGAATGAGTATGGATAAAGTAGTGACAGATGTTTGCATACAGTATATTGTAGTTCATTAGTCACTATATTTAAACATCTCACTCCATCGATGCCATCTGAGACATGAAAACTTAGCTTCGAATGAGCAAATCAAGACCATACAGTATTTGGATGAAGAATATAATTAATAAATAATAAATATCATCCTCCATACAGTCACAATTCAAATTTGTTCAAATCTGAATTAGGTATACATCATAATATATATCATAAGGTTAATACTGGGTATATAAATGCAACTTTTCCTGGATTATCCCTGCTTTGCAAAAGTGTTGCTTTTGTTCTTTTTTGAATCCGCCGAACAAGCTAAAGCGCATATGAAAAGCTGGCAAGATAGGCTACCTAATGCCCAATATGGCTGCCAAGTGTTATCCTACAGTAGTTATCTTCTTCTTATACTGTATACTTTACTCTTTTAGGGGGCTTGTGCAACTAATCATGTGGAGTGGCATTTAGTTGGCTGCAAAAAATCATGATTAAAATGTGCAGAATGAAGGGATTTTTTTGTTGGACCTCAGCCCTGATATAAAACATTAGACTTGTCTTTGTGCAGCAGTTAGCAACCACTGCTCTCATGCTTCATCTTTCATGAGATATGATCATTTACATCATATCACAGACAACTTGGATGTGTTCTTTCTTTCTTTTTTACTGCATTTCCAAAGTATCGGATCAGGACTCTGTATCGGCAGATACTCAAGATCAAATGACTCAGACTTGGGGGCAAAACAAAAAGTGATTGGGACATACCTACACTGATACTGATAGTATCTCATTTAAAAAGCAGAGGTGCACTTAATGAATAATTCTAACACTTATTAACAGGTGAGAGAATATTTTTGGTCCATTTTTACAGGGGTGATTCATTCGCAGGCGGTTCAGGCTCATTTTATATTCATTACTTTTCTTTGAGGATCAGGGCCTTCTTTAGCGATGATAAGACATCAAGAGCTTAATGTGCAAAACCTGGTTAACAAATTACACTCCAATGTGGGCAGCTGGACCATAAGGAGTTACTTGCTGCTGTATCTGGTGGATGTTACGTTCCTGCACCTCAGCCATCTGGTCAGCGTGCTGCATGAATTAATTGAATAACAAATGAATTTTTCATCACTTTTGAAAGTTTTTCTATAATCATATCTTTCTCTGCTTTTCTGCTTTCCTCCAAATGTGCTGCAACGTGCAGCCACTGTTTCATAAAACAGCAGAAACTTTGCTATGAAAAAGCATGTGCAGCTGAACTCCAGAGTATTAGCAAGTGATTGATGGTGGAAGAGGAAGTCTTATTGATTTCTCCACTGCTGATAGCTGTCCCCGAAGCACGAACAAAACCAGAGTATCAGCTATAGCAGCAGTGTCCTTGGGCCGTAGAGCTGAGGGTGTCCGGGGTTCACTTATTGTATATGTGTTGTTCTTGTCAAACTGGCATTGTGTTTGTGAGTATACTTTCTGAATATAGAGACTGACAATGGATCCTATTATCCAACACTGTTGTGACCGCTTCTTATTTCCAAATGATAGTATTTAATCACTCACCGCGCATTACATCTAGAGCCAGGTGTAAAACACTCAAGTGAGAGTGGAAGAAGCACCGGATTAGCCCAGTGACCGACAAAAGACTTTGATGCAAGAGTATGGTGAAAGAAATGCTGCAGAATGTTGAAAATAACTGTGATAAAGATTCATGAAACATTTTCAGGGACATTAACTCAAAACAAAGGTGGTGAAACGAGCCAGAAGTATAACTTTAACCTGAAAGGGTTCTCAGTCGGCTATAGCAGTATTTCAGTATTATGCACAGGTGATTAGTGGGAGTTGCTGCTAGAGGTGTCGAAAGAAAGCTGGTTGTTTTCCTTCATTTAATGCGGGATGTTAAGTATTGTAGAGCAAATGAATAGTCAATTTTCTCCTTGCCACTATCCAAACAAACATTTGCAGTTGCACAAACAGGCTTTATTGGTAATCTGAGCCTTTTTGGCTGAGTGATTAAAATTATTACGGAAAGTGCCTCTTTAGAATGTTCTGGGGGTGGGTTTATTAAGTCTGGTCCCATTTTTCTTGTTTTTTATGGATAGCCAGAGATGTAGAGGAAGAAAAGTGCCTGGAAAAAAACTGGAGGAAGGCAAGGAAGAGATCGACCAAGAGCGTAATTTCAGATGAAATTTGAGCAGATTTGAGCAAATGGACCATCTTCTTGTTCACAGAATGACAGAAAAGGAAGCAAGACAAAGAGCACAACCCATTCCCAGCAGAATCTCTTTGTCGAAAGTCTATCATTTATTTTAACAGCATGCTTACTTTTCTAACTGCGTGCCTGTTCCCTTTTTGGAGAGTTGTGTCTTTGTAGTTCCTGCCTTGTCGTCGTTCTGAAGTTTTTAAAATTATTTTTCTGGGTAATTTTAGGACAGTGGGGAGCGACAGGAAACTCTTTCTGAAATGTTACAGTATGTTCGCCAGTTCTGAATCGAGATTTTCAATATTTTATTTCTTACAGCACTCGCAGTGAGCAGGACTCTAAGAGTAAATGTGAGAGATACTGTATGAATATTTCTTTGGAAACAATGCCTTTTCTGTGATATAAAGAGCTACACCTTTTCTATGCAGTGTGTAATAGTAAATGTACAGTACATTTACTGGTTGGCTTGTATGAGCTGAAAAGAGTGTGAGATCGAACACACATCAAACCGCTCTAAAGGGAATTCATGGATTTTGCAAAAACAGCCGGAGGTTTGGTCGATGATGTTGCACAACTAGGTTTTGTGTTTTATGTGTCAATATACTGTACTCATGGAAAGTGTCATGAATTTCTTTTCTTTCTTTTTTTTTGAGCAATTGTAAAAAACTGCATGTTTTTTGCTGACACAAGAAGAGGAGAGGCCGCTGCAGAGCTCTGCTGCCCTCTGTTGGCTGTGCACATAAAACAAACAGTATTTAAGCCCTTAAACTCATTGTTACTGCAAACGGATGATTGTCCCTGTCCAGCAAAAGAGGTCATATCAGCCTGCGTTGCTTTGCTGTGCTATGGTTACCACTGTATGTGTGTGTGTGTGTTCCTTGGGGAAAACAGATATATAGCAATACTTCACTGTAGGCAGGTGTAGAGTGGACCAAAAGTGGATCAAAGCTCACTGTGAAATGTATCTGTGATGCAACACTAAGCAGATTTTTAATGCTTGGACTGAGCTTGGACGAAAATGTTCCCAGTAAAATGTGAGGCTGTCTTTGCCTGAATATATCAGGTCAATAACCTTGAGAATGAGGAAAGAATGAATTGGCACAGAGAACATCTTGACATTACCATCATCTTTGTGTTTAATATATTCTGTCCAACCAGGTGGAGCATGAAGAAAATACAGTCCTGCACTGCGGCTCAGCTGCGTCCTCAGGATGTAGGAACGGTCTGCTCTCAGTCTACACCAGGTAGGGCTCACCTGATGTTGTGTATGAAAATAGTCTGTGTTACATGAATGTGAGAGCACAGGTGACCACAGCCCAGGTGATAAACCAGGAAGGCAGAGGTGATAACTTTGGTTACCTGGAATCTCATTTGTATAACAGACAGTACCTTATCATGGTCGGTTAAATAATATCCTTCCCCATTTCGGTAAGACAATGCCAACGCACATCTAAAGCCAGGTCAATAAAGAAATAGTTGACTTCAGTTGACTGATTTTTTGTTATTCTCTCGGACTCATTTAACATGTAGGTTTGGTTGTAGGAGGCCATTGCTGCTGGTTTTTTAATATTGTTTTAGTTAGTGCTAAGTATAGATTATTATTTGCATTGATGATAAATGATAAACCTACTGTACGTAACATAAGAACAGGTAAGAGCACACATGCTGTTAGTTATACACAAACTAACAGCATCTGGTTTACTTTTTGGCTTATGTGATGTTGCAAGCTATTGCCTTGACACAGATGTTAAAATAAATATTAAAAATTCAGACTAACATAACATTTTGACTTTTATCAACTGATGAATTATTGAAGTGATTAAATTATCATCTCCTGCAGCGTCCAAAAGGCACAGTGGGCAACTAACTCAACTGATGGATTTCCAACGGCGGCATTTAGCTGCTGCATTCCCGAGTTCAGCATGGTAAGAGCTATTTCCTGCCCTGCACACATGCTCAAACACTTGATAAGTAGCTACCACGCTCTATAAATAATATTTTACAGGCTTTTTGTATCCATGTGTCTGTCTCAAGCATTTAAATACAGAGCTTTAATATACATGCACTTAAATCCACCTGCATTTCCTGCTTCTTGACAACTGCGGTGAGTGAAGACGTCATTGTATTGAAACCACAACAGAGACACAGTATACGCTGATTTAATCATCTTATCAGTGAATATCTGTAAGACAGTGTAATGAGAGACAGGCAGAGGACAATGGCTGCCTCAGGTACAGGTCTCATATCGGTGTGTAAACAACACACAGATCAAATCACTGCACCGTGGCATCTGTCAACATCAATACTGGACAGAGAAACAAAGGAAATTCTACACACACCCGAGCCAGTGTTGGCCTAGTAAGGAATTACGTACCTAAATATCTTGAATGTCGAGTACATAAACTGAGTTTCCAGAAATGTCTTTTATTTACTTATTTTAAACCAGTAGATCGATAATATTGTTCAGTTACTCTGGTTTCTCCCTGTTTTATGAAAGTGATGTCATTCTAAGCTTTTGCTCATAAAATGCCTCTGAAGTAGGAACAACACAGATAAGAGACACCATTTCCTTGTTTAAGAACATGAAGTATTGTAAAGGTTCTGAATATATACATAAAAAGTTTATACTTCAAAGAGCAAGCATTCAGTGACTGTCGTTCTACTTCAAACAGAAGCAGCAGCAGACACAATTTATTGGACAGCAGGAATAGATAAGTTGAGGAGGAACAGCAGCACTTGTGGCTCTTCACTTAACACTGAATTGGTTTTTGGGCTGCTGCTGGAATGCAACAGCTGTAGCGCAGACAATGGCGGGATGTCAGCTGGTTGGTCTTTCAGCCTGTTTCTCCTCAACTTTGGTCAAGAGGAACGATGCCCTTAACAAATACCAGGAAACCAAATTCCCAGGAAATTTGGTACGGCTCCCCAAGGATGAATTACAATCACTTTGGTGACCTCTGCAGACCTCTGCAGTGTTGCTGCTGCGAGGTACAATATTATCCCCCCCGTAACAAACAATGTCATCCGCAGCAGGACACCTCACAAAATGCAGACTTTGATTCAGCTTTCTGTGGATACTGTAGATGTTTTTGGTGACCTTCAGACCTTTCCTTCAGTGTCATGCATTAGAACAAGGGAAGACCAATCTGCAGGTGGAAAAGTACCGACTACTTTACAAAAGTTTAAAAAAGAAATAAGTATACATTGCCCCCTGTGACATACACTGCCCGTCCAAAAAAAAAAAGTCACTGCCTGGATTTAACTAAGCTAATGCGTAACAGCCTCCCATTGGATAATTACTGCATGGATGATTATGTTTCAGCTGGCAAGAACCTATTTAACCCTTACTGATGCAGTCTTGTTTCTTCAACAACCATGTTGGAAGACACATCCTGTGGTTGTGGAAAAGATGTTAATCTGTTTCAGAACGGTCAAATTATTGGCATTAAGCAAATAAAACATCTAAGAAGATTGCTGAGATTACTAAAATTGGGTTAAGAACTGTCCAACTCATAATTAAAAACTAGAGGGATAGTGGGGAAACATCTTCTTCAGTGTATAATGTGTATGACAGGGTGAGATTATGATTCCTGGTGCAATAATACGTCAGTTGTAGCCTACTGCACTCTGGTTAACGGGTGAGGTAGAGCTGTTTTTACTATTCATACGCAGCAGGCATGATTTCCTGTGATCATGAAGTGATGATCAACAACTTGTGTAATCGTTTTTGCGAAATATTGGATAGTTTTTACTTCTTCTTCTCAAAATATCTTTAAACTCATCATATGCTTTCTTACCCTTGCTCTAAATGTACTGGTATAGTACTAGAAATAAATATTTGTTTAAAACGTACAGTCAGACAATCACTCTGTGGGCGAGTGAACCGAGGCAAAACAAAGGTCAGATTTACTTTGCCTGCAATGATTTACATCAGCAGTGCAGCGGCACCTCTGGCATCCAATGTCATATTCTGCAATAAAAGCCGACATAAATCTTCAGTTAGTTATAAAGTTTGTCATAAAGTTAAGTTAGCACCCACGCGGGGAGAAAGATCACCCACAACTGTCACAGGAAATAAGGTTCACACACCTCTGAGTGAGGTGCATGCTATTAAAATGGACGTGAGCCATATGTTTTATAATTAATATTCACCGCTGCGAGGTATCTGCGACCCGAGCTGCGTTAATAATCTCTTTATCTATTCTAAGACTTAACTACTATTATAATTTTCTGCTTGAACAATGAAGTGAATTTTGATTTAGGTATTTAAATGTAGAGAAAACCAGACATTCATTTAGGAGATAAATGGCTTGAAAGTAATACCAACAAGTCACATACTGGCTTCAGTATAGACTTTACTTTTGAAATGTTTTACATGGAGGGGGGACACTGAGATATTTAATGCTCTACAAGGTTGTTTATGCACTGATGGTAAATTTGTTCCAGTATCTATTGTTTTCATGTGTTTTGTCGTGCTTAAACATAATCCACTGCGGAGACCTTGGCTCCAGCTCAGGATGTGCTCCCAAAAAGTCTATTGTCATATGGTGACCCACATAAATCTCTCCCCATACCACTGAGGAAAACCACACCTCAATCAAAAAAAATTCCATCCTGGTGTTTCTGTTGGAGTTATTATTATTATTTTATTTATTTTTTAGATCAAGTAGTAGAGCAGCCTTCATAACTTTACACATGCATTCAGACAATTTGTCTCACTCATAACTTAAAAAAAAAAGTTCCATAAAACTCTCATTCTTCCAGCCCAATACAAGAATGTACACTGGATCATATCAAATGTGCTCATTAGGATATAATTATCTAATATCTGTATTTTTATCAATTACTGTAATATAACAGAATGATAAAGTGACATTTTTATTATTTAGTCACAGAACAGTATACGAACAATTCCAGAAAAATTGTGAATTTGTATTAGCTGTTTGATTTTATGCACAGAAAGTCAAACAGAATGGGTTTACATTGGAGAAACTACTAATGTAGTATAGTGTGACCCATAGTTGCCTCTGTGCAGTAGTTGCTATATTTAGTAACACTACATCACAGTAACAATATTACATCAGTTGATCACAGCCTTGATAAGTTATTGTTTTGAGCCATCAGTAGACAATTCTTCACACATACCACAAAGAAAACACAAGCCAGGAACATGTTTAACTGGAAATACAGATGGTCACAGAGGCGTTCCGACATCACCTCCGCCAAGTTTGGACAAAGGTCGCCCGGATAAAATACCAGTCAGTCACTGCCCGGTTAAAATAACTAATCAGATGTAATAAATGGCCAAATATTCATAATTGCCAATGGGAAAATAAATAAGATATGTCATTCAAAATAATTATTTATATTTTTTTTTAACCCAATTTCACAGAATAGTCCTAAATGTCAGCGTAAAGCCTGTTCAACAGCCATCCAGCCTTTGTTTGTGGTGGGTGCGGTGGTCTAGCCCCCTTGTTTCCTACTCTATATCCTCGCACTGCATGGAAAAACATTGGGAAGTGCGATAAACATACACGTGGCGGCCAAGGACATGATACATCCTGTACAGACGTCCATCAGGGTCCCACAGTTGAACGGAGCTGATGTACTGTATGTAACAGTCACAACACGTGATTGTGTTAATGCAACTCTTTCATTTATACCCTAATGTTTCCATATGCACACGGCTGCTACAGGATACATCGTTGAGATTACTTACATCCATACCATCCATACACTCTGCTGCTTTTTATTTAGACGACTGTGTGAACCTGATTGATGGTTTCACAGAAGTGCCGTATGTCAGCTTGCTTGACAGATAGTTGGACAAGACAGTGGAAATTACGCTTGAGCATTTCGTGTTAGAAGTATCTTAAATAAACTGTTTAATAGTTGCCTTCCTTGAGAAAAGTACTTCCCAGGACTGTTCGAGGCTGATAAAGAGAGGAGCTGTCAAGAAATAGAGGCTTGATTCCTTTTCAAAGGCTGATAAAAAAATTAAAAAAACGATCTCAGATATTTTGACTGTCACACTACAGATGCTCTCCCACAGTCTAAACACCAGATGTGCGACAGAGGAAGAGACAGAGAAGTATTAGGATTCACAAGAATCAGTTAGTATTCATTCATCATTTCACACGTGCATGCATTCAGATCTCATTTTAGATCTTGTGACGGTATAAACAAACAAACACACACACTTATGAAGGAGTAATACTTTCCCTCCCTCTACTCCCTGTCTTACAGTAACTTCTCACAACGGCACCTACCTGGAAACCATCACTAACACACACCCATACACTCCCCCAGGTAAACACATCCTATTTGTGAACTGAACTGAAACCAATGTAGTGAAGGGTTGAAGGGTTTTTTTTTTTTTTTTTTGTAATCTCCGGACCAATAGATTGCCTGGTATAATCTGTTCTGTTTTGTACTTGCCACACCTACAGTTTACATTGCAATCTCAGTCTGTCAACTGGTTCAGTCTTTAAATATCTCAACAAATATTTATCAGTTTGCCACAAAATTTTTTGACAGATATTCACACAGTGTAGTGGACAAAATAGTCACCTTGGCCCTCCATCTAGCTAACAATACAGGGTCAAATATTTTACTTTTCACATGAAATATCTTGACAACAAGTCCGGTCACTTCTCTGCTGTTTTGCTAACCCTCCTCCTGGCTATGTGCATTTGTTTTCCACAAAGCCAGAAAGCAATTTATGGAGCGGTGGATAATGTTAAATATCATACACGCGTTACGATGTGTATATTTGTGTAGTCTTATCCGTTATAAGAGGTCATCTTAAGTTAAGTCATTTATTTAACCATCACAATTAGGCTACTCTGAAGCTGTTTAATCTGTTTAAGCTGCTAAAATCTTTCTCTTTAAACACTGGAAATGGGGATGATTTGATAACTAGTTAAGTTACAGCTAGAGAACAATGAAGTTGACCTATATTGAGTGAAGGCATGAGGGAAGGAGTAGTCGGGATTTCTGGGAACATGTTTTCCGTATATAAGACTGTTAATAGCAGCAGCAGCAACTAATGTGTACACAAATAAAGCCTGTGTTATAAACAGCTTTTCCTTAAACCCTCCCCCACGAGTAAGCTATTCTTACCGTGGCATCATGCCCTGACACTTGCTTAATACTCAGAGTTCAGCCTAAGTGACAAGTACCAAACCCTAAAATGTGTGTGTGCGTGCAAAGCTCATCCTGAAGTGAGACACAATAAAAGTAAACACAAAGCAGCTCTAAGCGCACGTATGTGTGCACTTTGTTATCAAATACTGCCCCAAATCCATCTATTTAGTTGTTGTTGTCGTCTTAATTAGATTAAGACTTTTAAAGCCCTAGTATTTAAGATCTCCTGTGGTTGTGTACTTCTAAGTCAGGGGATGCCATCAGGACTTTGTTTTCCAAGAATGCCAATGTTAAACAAAAAAAACAAAAACAGGCCTGTCCCATCACAGAGGCCAGAGCGCCACGCTCGTATGGAAACCACATATTTCATGGTGATTATGTCGGAATGTTATCTTTGCATGTGTTTCAAGATTAAAGCGAAACAGAGCGATAAATGTATAAATAAGAACATCTGTAGGCATCATGCGTGTGTCTTTGAGTGAGCAGTCACTCCTCTATAGGAAACCCTCAGGCTGAAGATCTTTCAGACTGGCAACAGCTTTAAATGTAATCTTTCTCTTTGGATCCCTTTGAGAAAAAACAACCCACAACATGGAGAATTAACATTTTTCTTTTCATTTTCAGAATATGATTTGCTTAATGGTTTTGCTGCCTTAATTTATAAAGCTATGATGAAGTCGCAAAGAGGCGGTGAATCAAATAATCTTCCACTTTCTCCATTCATGTATCCAACAGTCAGTTGATTTAAGGGAGATTAAATTTTTGGGGGGGAAAATGACAAAATTTAAAAGATAATCTTTTTGAAATGACTCTTAAAAATCTCATCAAAAAGTATTCATAGCTCACCTCTCTGCAGAACCTCATATGAAAGTAATAAACACTTGTGGTGCAGCAAGGCCACAGTCTGAGGACATGCAACAACTGAAAGCATCTGCTGAGAGGACCTCGGTGGCCGAGGGGCAGGAGAGTTCAGGGATCTGAGAGGATGCCAACCCACTCAGAGCCCTCCACCATAAATCAGTTGGAAGTAGTTCCATAACTTGAGAAGGACCAACGACCTGAGGTCAGAGAGAGGAGAGGTGGACACTTGTTTCTGGACGTCAGTCAGAGAAGTCTGATAGCATAAGTTGTGGATTTTTGTAGACTCTTGAAGCTTCTAGCGGAACAGGTGAGGGCTGGGGCGATGAACGAGACAGAATTTTGTCCTTTACTAAACACGAAGCCCATGACCGTCATCCCATTTTGCAGAAGGAAATTGTAGAGTTTTGATATTACACATACAGTATACTGTATATCTGTCATGGGCAGACTTCTGCACACCCTTACAGATTCCTTCACTATCTTCATAGTTTTCTTCAAACTGTCCATCAGCTCTTAAGAATTGAACTGATTGAACATTCAATACAAGAAACCAGCTTAGCCCCCTCAAACACATATTTGCACTCAGTCACTCTCACCACACTGTTTTTTCTGTAGAAATTAGAAAATTAATTCTGTACATTTAAATGGAGGTCTTCTAAAACTTTCTGTTTGTTTTGCTCTGAGTTTTGTTTTTACTTCGCTGTTTTTTGTAGGTCACCTCTGGTTAACCCCCAACTGAAAGTGGTTAACCGTGACACAGCAACATCTTGACTGGTGCGGCAATGTGTATAGTATGAGTAATATGAGTATATACAACAGTGAATATAGACTGTTACTCTAATAACCTGAGACTGACGTTCTCCTGCAGTTAAACTTGTGTTTTTTATTTATTTACATTTACACATTGTCACATTGTCACATTGTCACAGGCTATATAGTGAAAATTGTTAAAATGCCTAAAGTCCACATATCTGCAGGCCCTAACCTGCTCCTCCAACATCTACCTTTTTAATTCCAGGGCTTTAAAACGTGGATTGATGTTGATTTTGTTGCATACATATATATATACAATGTCCTATTGCAATTGGTCATTGTTTCTTCACACAATGGTGGCAATTCAAAGGAGAAACATCCTCTTGAAACTGAGTACACCACTGATTGCCTTTTCCTGTTACTGTATGTGTAACATAAGCCATAATGTTTACAGAGAGTTGTCTGGACTTTTGGCTACCGTGGTCTATACAATGCAAACTGCAGGGGGACAGCATGACACAATAGATATATTTCCTATAACCTATATATAAAAATTAGGACAGGAGATGAAAAGAGCTCTTGATTTTGTTCTTCAATAGGGTTGCTCTTTGAAGTTACAGCACATCACATGTCTCTGTTTGCATTTGCACTTGCTTTCCAGCGTTTTTATTTGCATTCTCAAAGCTGCAGTGGATAGTAGACTAAACACTCTCTGGGATTATACAGGAAGTTGTAGACTAATAATGGTTGGTGACAGAGTCATTTGACCTTCAAGGCCGTACAAAGTGAAAGATTAAACACCTCAATATACCGACACTTGTTCCTTTTAAAGTTGTGTAGTGCCAAAGTAAACGATTGGCAGCTATGTTCCTCTATGTGGGACAGTGCAGTGAAAGGGTGGTCAGTAAATGTTTTCCCAGATCAATAGAAGCCACACTGAACATTGCTACATGATCCCATCGGATGGCGGAAAAAAGGTTTGACACTTGTGAGGGCATTTTGCTTGTCACGTCCACACATTATAAGTTTGTTTTAAAGCTAGTTAGTCTGGCACAGTATAATGTTAAACGCTGTTTCAGTTGGGATAAGGGTTTGTGTTCGTCAGCCAATGACATGGCATCAAATGATAAGCAAAAAGCATCAAAATATGTTTTGCAATGACGCACAAAATTAAGGGGAAATCAGTTGATAACAGGCTGAAAATTGCCTATCAGTCCAGTTCATGTTCTATACACCAAGGAGGCCATTTCAAGTAATGTATGGGTGTAGTGTCCGCCTACTTTCTTGCTTTAATATCTTGTATCAACACACAAACATCACATGAGTTACTGAGAAGATCTTGGCCCTGAAGGGGCCTAAAGGGGCAAGAGGCCCCTGGCCTTCACCAGCAAAACATCCCAGAATGAGGCACAAGTGGCATAAATGAGACATAAAACACAGAACCTACTCCATATGCCAGTCAGGAGCCCAATAACACAGTTTATGGATTTGGACATAATTGTTAACTCGGTTGATTTGAGCTGATCTGAGTCAAAGAACGGCACTGTGCAACGATACCAGCATCCACCCACTTTTTAAAGCCCTGGAAATAAAAAGGTAGATGATGGAGGAGCAGGTTAGGGCCTGTAGATATGTGGGCTTTGAGATCATCATGTCTACATATCCTGGTACAGCTTCATCTGCTAAGAGCAAATCCAAACTTTCTCAGATCATCAATCATGTAAGCAAAATACGAGGCTCCAATACCTCCACTATCACATCTTTACAGTTTATGGAAAACAACTCTTATCACACTGGACCATTCTCCCATTTCTCTTTCTCAGCAGCTCTTGCAGGAACCATGCAAAATCAAAACAATGACCTTCATCCTAAAAGTGTTATAGTATCAGGCAAATGTTTCCGAGCATACAAACTTTTAAAGTTTTTAATGAAATTTCAGAAGTTCAATTCCAGTGAAAAGCATTTATTGATTCAATGATATTCAATGATACAACCCTTCCTCCTGTCCGAACTGTCCATGGAAACATGGACTCCATGGTCATGACTATGTAAAAATCTAAAGTGCATCTAAAATTGCAGCAGCTATAATCTTTTTTCATTATTATTATTATTATTATTATGGCAGTATAACAGATGTCAAAGTGAAAGTAATCGCCCATGCAGCAGCCTCGGCTTAATAGCAATTTTCAGATCATTTCTTACTGTTGATGCCTGGCCCACAACTTTTTCAGTGTTGGGTGATTCCCTGTTCTCATTGTTTTCATCTGCAGTAGGAAGCTGTTTTTAGTAAAAACAAACCTCTTGTCTCATGCAGCACCAAACATAACACACGAATAGTGAAGTATTTAGGGGTAAAAAAAAAAAAAAAAACAGAAAGAAAAAAAGATATTGCCCTTAGTTGGTAGAGACCAACACAGAGATCTTTTTTTTTTTTAAGAACTTTTAGGCTGTATTTGCTTTATGTCTGGAAACACCATGCCAGAAATAAATAGTGTTTTTTGAACCATAACCACTGGATGTGGGAAAAACAGTGTTGAACTTAACTGTCTGTAATTTTTATAAAGAGCAGCAAGGACTGTGGATTTGTCAGGAAGATATCTCTTCAAAGACCAAACAGGCAGGAAAAATGATTACAACGAATTATGTTATAATAGATCAAGATGTAGTGTGCACATTGTGAATGCCTCCTTTAATGCTTGCTGATAAGGACAAATCCCAGTGTGTCAGGGTTGTTGATGATGAAACCTGATGATGTCACAGAATCCCCTTGGGGTTTAGTTGTGACTTTTCATCTTCACACACTTTGTACACACAGACAAATGCAGAAGTCCCAAAGTGTCGACATGATTTGTCCTCTGTGAGTCTGTTAAAGACTACTTCCCTTTAATCACTCTCTCAGTCTTATGGTTGAAACTGATCGAATAACGGCCTGTTAAAAAGAAGAAGCCACCCCCAACGACAGGATGACGACATTTTCTATTCTGACTGATGACAAAAAATAGGTTGCACCACATACAGGGTTCAAATAGGTGTTAACCTGCCCAACCTGTGTCGTATTTGTCATATTCTACGTTCCCCAAATTAATCATAGTCGCTCTGGACAGAGATGTAGAGTATCATAGTCCATGTGATGAGTCAAGTTGAAAATGCAAATCTTCTTTCAAAGACTCTCAGTATGGCTACATGGAGAAATGTGCATAGTGCTTCCTATCACCTGTAACACACGTCTTGTAATCTAAAAAAAAAAAATCAGGGGTTTTTTGCGCTGGTTTTGGTTTGATGTGGAGCGACAGACGGAGGTGTTACTCTATGTTTGCATGAACAGAGCCGCCACAGCAACAGATGTGTAGTGTCTGTTGAGTTCAAGGAAGCACATGACTTGTTTTTTGTTGACATCCTGGTTGCCTTGGCTTTGAGATAAGTGAGAAGATTTCTCTGAAGAAATGTAGATAATTAGCAGACAGTGAAGTGTGACAGTCGGAATAAAAGTAAGAGTTATGATACTGAAATAATAGGGAAGTAATGTAACTGAACACATTTGTTAAAGTAATCAAGGACAGTTTCGAGGTTGTATTTGATGGTCCTCAACACTCAATACACAGTGTCACACTATGTTTCCTTTCTACTTTCCCACCGCATACTGCTAAATAAAGGCATAAAAGAAGCCACAGAGCCCTGATCTCAGCGGGCATCATCTATTCAGTCTGGGACCACGTGAGGAGACAGATCTGAGAAAGCCTGAAACCACAGAGGAAGTTCTCCTAGACAGCCATATTTGGAACAAGTATGCTTGACCTTGACCTAGTTGCTTAACCTTGAAAAGAAGAAAGGTCATAGGAGGTAATGACCTGATTAGGTTTGTTTGTTTCTCTTGTGGTTTAAAATGAACAGATAGCAGGACTAATTGAATGTGTATTCACCTAGCCTACCGTACTAATCTACTTTGCATATAAAACAGCTATATTTTGACACTCATAGCTTTATATTTTCACAAAAGTAGGCTTAAATTTTTTGCCCACTGTTATTTTATTAAAAGAAACCACCCCACATTTAAATTATGTATCTTATTCTGAACAGACCATTCTACATAATAGGTACTTCTGGTAAAATCATTAGTAGCCTATACCCACCACTCCTCTCTGAGAGGGTGTTAAGACTGGGCCATTTGTTCAAAGTTTCCACACTTAAACAAACTTTATTACAACAAAACAAAAAGGAAACACCAAAAGCCAAGGTCAGGGGTTTTCATTTTGCACTCCCACTTGCAATGTTATTTTTTTTTCTTTTTTGGAGTAAAGAAGTCTTCTAGCAGTCTCTGTCCAGCTTCCAACATGACACAAAGAGCCAGTGTGGTCTGTGTGGACGGGATTATCTGTAGGCTACCTGTCCATCATTGTGATTGTGCCAAGTCAAGCCTCCCTCTTCTGCACAACCATCTCAAAAAAGTAAAAAAAGAAAGAAAAAGAAATCCAAGTTCATCCATCCAACGCAGTTGTGTGCACAAGGAAGTTCTAATTTCCTTTCTGAATTAAGCAAAGAGGGGCGGAAAGGACGAGTAAGCTGTGTTGTCCACTAAGCTGTGCAGCTGCTTTCTTCCAGATGAGTGGTGGTCCAGCGGTGCCTGAAGGGGCCCCACTATGAAGAGAGCTAGGACTAGCTGTAGATACAGACAGAAACCAGGAGGATTGTCCACTGTTGTTGTACCTAATATGAGGCATCAGTAATTACTTAGTTAACCATCAATAAAACCATGGTGTCGCTTATAAACCATATATGATGTCTTAACAGTAGCGACATTACTGCCCACCACCTGGATGTTGAAAATGAGGAAGGTCACACAAAGGGCTGACTTGATTAGATTTTGTTCTCGTTTAAAGTTAACTGATGAGTAGGCCTATGATGAGAAATATGGCATCATTTCAGAAAGCCCTCATTTAACCTTTAGACACTGTTGCACACTTCAGTCGCCTAGGCTATATTATTCTCAAATGGCCTATTAGTGCATTTCTTTTATCTGATTCTTACTTTAATACATAACCTGTGACATTTTCCACCATCATGTCGCCAAACAAGCCATTCATTCTGCATAGTAGACTAGCTACTGCCTCTGGTCCCTCTTGTATTTTGATATAAAAAATTAAAATGCATGACTTGTGCTTGTAGTGGAGTAGGCTATCTCTGCACTGTGGCAGCCCATTGTAGCCTACTCTCCTCAGCGCTGCATCGAGTTTACACAAAGTAAGTCGTTGTGTGTCCTTGAAGTTGCTTCAGGCGGAGGCGCTTTAACATCGCTTATAGGCACTCACTCACCACGAAAGTTTCACACCCCCTCCCTCCTCCTCCTCCTCCTCCTCCTCCCCCCTCCTCCCTCGGCTCGGCTGCTACTCGGGGGAGCATTCCGCGGCCAATCAGCGCTGTCCTCCTCGCCCAGGGGGAGGGAGGGAGCTCCTACGAACCGCTACAAATGCTCCGTGGCACTTTTTTCTTTTTTTATTGTTTGCGTTTTAGGGTCGTGGCTTCACAGGGACTCAGAGGACCTCGTGGTTGTCAAAGCGAAGCGCTTCATTATTAACTACGAGTAAACACAGCGACGGGTCTGTGTGCAACTCGGAAGCGCGGGCTGGACGAGTCAGACAGACATCTTCGTACCGTTACTTACTGACTTGAGACGGTCGTCCGGGGAAAGTTTTTGAGTTTTGCAACAGCCCTGCACAAACTTTGTGACAACTTTTTTCAACACAAGAGGAAACAGCGTGGACAGCACGGGCGGATCTCTTCATTTTGCAGCGTGTGTGCATTAAGGAAGTCATCAGAGAGGAGTTTAAAATAAACTCTTCATTCATCGATTCATCCATCCATCCACCCATCCTCCAATATGACTCGGAGATCCTGTGCGGTCTACGCGGCCGGGATCGTCTGCGCCGGGCTGCTGGTCCTTGGGATTGGCTTATTCGTGACTCAGACCTTCCGCACTATAATGCACAACCGCCTCAAAAAGGTAAAAAAAAAAAAGAAAAAACGAGAAAGAGAAACTACCCAAAGTTCATTCTCATGCTTTCACTAAGCAGGTGTATGTATGCAGGCAGGGCAGTTTGAATGAGTCAATTCCTCTTTGAATGAAGCAAGAGCGGTGAAAGTTAAGATTGAGTGAAATTTCATGCAGCTGTGTTTGTTACGATGTGTTATCCACTTACTACTACTTACTTACTCTACAGGTGAGTGGTCCAACTAACAGTCTCTTGCAGAGGTCTCCCTATTGAATTAATGAACCAGACACACAAGTGGTAGTAATGCCTAGGGAGGATATCCCCAACCTGGCAACCCAACCCAAACTTTGCGCCTACTAACAGGCTCATTACTGATCCATTAATCATTAGTAAATTATTCTTTAAACGCCAATACAACTGTCAATTATTGCTCATAAACCATAAAGTGCCACTGATATGATATTACATTGAGCTGTTAACTATTTAACCTACTTTTTCTTCTTTTTTTGAGGGGGGCAGGGGGTGTTCATTGCAGACCATTGCAGATCAATAGATTAATAATTCATCATGTCACACCTGAAATTTGGGTGTAGGCTTTTCAATTATGGATCAATATGTCAATGGATTAATCAGGTAAACCAAAATATGGTGAATGCTTGCATGACGACTACTTTGTTTTTATCTCAAACCAAATACACTGAGTTTATAATGATATACAAAGACAATAAGCAAATCCTCGTAGTTGAGAAGCTGGACATTTTGGCAAACCTTGGAAGAATAAATCACCAAAAATAGCTGCTAATTGTTTAAACACAATTGTTTTGTCTGCACTCGATGGCACAGTTGAGATTTCCAACCTTAATTACAGCAGTAGACAGAATTAGTTTTGCTGCTCCAGCTGTGCATCAGCCGCGTCTCTTTTCCCACAGTTACTTTGATTGCAAGTGTAGATACAATTTGTGGTTCACTGGCTTGTACAGTGTTGAAAAAAACTTTATCAGCGAGCCTGTTTCCCACAGATGCTCGATTCCAGAGGAATTCCTAATGGCCCGCTGATGTATGGTACTGCCTCCATTGCTTGTCATTATGACAGGAGGGTGGTTCAAGAGGCAAATTCCACAGCTAAGAATAAGTAAGGGCTGGGTCAGCGTTGCTTACTCTCAGTATTGGTTAGTATTTTGTGTCAAAGAAAACGCTGAATCAGTTGAGAACAAATTTGTTTTCGCTGAACTTAGGAAAATGGAATGAAATATTCAAATGCATCTTTTTATTTGTCTTTTTGCGTTTTCTTTAGTACTTTAGTACTTTGCATTTGCATAACGGCTTTTATTCAGTGTTTTATCCTCTGGTCTGTTTGAACTCTGTGGATAATTTGGCTCCCAGTGGAGATCTCCTTGAACCACTGACACTGGAGGAATCCAAACGGGCCATAGCTCACTGCCAATGACTGATGGCAAAGGTGGTTACGATATTAACCCCCATGAGGTCACCAAACTCTTCGCTTTGGTATTGTCGAGATCTAAAGACCCCCTTAAGCGCCATATCCTAAAATTACACAACTAAAGTGATGGCATGTAACTTTGTGAAGGAGTTGCGATGCTCAGCTTTAGAGGAGCATCACATTAATGCACATCACGCCCTATTTCACACACACCGTTCTGCTGAGCTTGTTTGATTGTTTAGTTGTTGTCTCAGCAACCACATGACCACAAATACACGTCTGAAAATGTGCATTTGTGGTCGCTGAGACAACAGCTGAAGAATCAAACAAGCTCAGCAGAAGTTATGGTTACTGTAGTTTGGTTGCATTTGCTTCACTTTCATTTTGTAGGGTGTCATTTATAGTTTCAACCCAGATTTTTGTTTTTTACATGTTTTGGGGGGTGGGGGAGCTGTTCCCACAGGCTTCACCTTACTTTGATAACAGTGCAGCAGCACTGGTCCATATTCAGTATTATCATATGGCACACCTTCATCCTTATTTTCATATCAGACCTGTTTCTCCAAAACAGGTGTCGAATAGCTCTTACCAGAGAGGCTTAGTATTGACTTTAGAGGCCAGTTGTGGGAGTTGGTCCTAATGTTTATAATTGTCCAACACAGAGAAACCTTGACTTTTCTAAAGGTGTGTAATAATACAAATGGCTGCAGGAAGTGAAGAAGAATGAAAACGATATTAAAATATTCATGCAGTTAATCATTGGCTACAGATAAGATTATACAGGGAAGAGGTTTGCAATAAATTTTAGGCATATTTCAGATGAGTCATGTCACTGCACCACTACATAGTTTCATGGCTACAAATAGTAGTGTTTGTATTACTTGGAGCCAACAATAAACAGACAAAGTAAACTTACCTGTGGGAGGAACTGATAAAGTAAGATAAATGATCTCAGGCGGTTCAGCCCTGTTTAACAGCCACACTTAACACATTTGTACCTCCAGGCTATAGTCAGTTACAGTAAAAAAAAAAAAAAAAATGCTGTTTAGTCAAAGTCTTTAGCCTTAGGGTGATCTGCTGGGGCTCTACAGGTGGTGGGGTAACTAAATAACTCTTTATATAGTGCTTAATGAAGATAATTGTATGGATCCCCCCAGGAAAGAGCAATCTGTTGCCTCTCAAGCAAAGATCAACAATGGGTAAGGGTGTGACCACACCCCCAGGACATAAAACTTCTTAGGTCAATGGACCTGGGGGAGGGTTGGCTGATGCTGTGTTAGAGGGTTACTGGCTGTCTGGGGATTTTTTTTTTTTTTTTTTTGGCCTGAATGCAGTGGTTTAATTGAGAAACCATTGCAACAGAAGTTATTTCTACATACTCTCAAATTTGTAAGTCTGCCGGGGTCACGATGCTCAGCAAAGGTTGAGGCCGCAGCAATACATGCTGGCTAATGCCCAAAATTGACAAACACTCTGGAGTGAAATTCAAAGATGAGACCATTTGGATCGTCGCATTTCAAGTTTCTGAATCAGCTGCTGTGCAAACCAGACAATGCTGAATCTTGAACTCCTTGAAAATCCTCTTGGTCTGTTGACTCGTTCTTACATCGTTTTATGCATGCATGACTGACACAGACAGGACACAGCCCCCCCCCCAAGCACTAGGCTAGTATTTCCTAACTGTCGATAGTATGAAGTTTGTTTATAAAAGTTAAAAAATCCCGAGATAGATGCATGTGTGGGTGTGACACACATGCATGGCCTCTCACATGCAGATGCACATAGTTATCTGCTAGCCTGGCAGGATGATTTATTTCAGCCGTAGGCCTATCAAGTTACCCCCCCGCCTTTTACCCCGGTTGCACCAGCGTGAAGGATCTCATTCCACGGATACCCTCCCAGCAGCAGACTCTTTGTGTGCTAAGCTTCTTTCACACTGCTAGGTTTATTGGGAAACTGCACTGGCAGCCACTCAGCTTCCATGTGAGTCAAGCAGGGTCAGTATGCAATGACCTGCTGATGGGCTGATGGTGAAAAATGACTTGTGCCTTAATAGGAATTTGGTAATTTAACATAGACTAGACACCAGACTAGACATGGACACAGCAGCTCGTGGCCACCGCCACCCTTTGCCAAGTTTACACTTTCACACAAACATTTTAAACACTTCTCCGTGGATTCGGATTGAAGTATTAAGCCGGATGAATCCCCTGTGGACGGTTACATACACTAAATACTCATCATAGGGTTGTGCTCCTGGAGCTCTGTAGTAGAAATATACTGTAAATATAACATGTCTTGATATTGCCACTGTCATTAAATGAGATGCACGATATTTTTTTTCCCACTGATATCAATAACTTCCAGCTTCTCATAACCAATGCCGATTTTTAATAGTTTATATACACACCTGAAGTTAAGACAGGGCTAAGATGTAGTGTGTAAAGCTGAATTTATTATTATAGCTCTGCCTTTGACTTAACCAAATAATATAACCAACATCACGACTGTAATCACAACGAAAACAAGAAGAGTTATGACTCAAAAATCAACAAACAGAGTGAAAATGAGCAAAATCAAGGCAATCTTGGCTATAATTGGTGTGATCTGTGAAAAATGTCATTATCAGAGTTAGGCTATCTGTCAGGTTGATAATTATCTCTACCAAATTAGTTTTTTTGATTGAAGCAGCAGGATATCTAATCATGTTCCCAAATTAAATTGCTTTTGTTGTAAATTCATTAATTCTTCAAAAGCTGTTTGATTCTGAAACAAAAGAGGTGACATTGCCGTCCATAAAGCCATTCAGATATAAATGAATATGAAAAACACATCTCAGGAGGGCACGCCCTCTCCCCTGGGCGCTGGCACTGGCCCAGAACACCACCCAGTTTTTGTTTTGTTTGTCTCTGTGGCCTAAAAAACAAACAAACAAAACAACACAGTGTGTTTGAAAGTCTCCCACACTGGGAGTTATGGTTAATGTACAACTAAATGACCCTTAATATGACTTTGATGGCTTCAGTAGCAGCAGGGCAGGACTACAGTTGAGCTGGCAGAGCTTCGTTACTACTGGGACAAACCATTTTTTCTTCCTTTTTTTTTAACAATATGCAAAGCTGGTGCACCACGGTTCAAGGGTTGAACGAACAGCTTCTCGCTGCGCCCGGTGTTTTTCACGTCCATGTGTTTGGCTGTGTCTCCACATCAAAGCAGGAGCAGCCTGTGTATTCACCTGCTGCATGTGTTTTCATATAGGGAGTGGTGTGATAATGGCGGTGGGTAAGCACTGAGATGAGAGGGCTCCTCTGTTCCTGTTTTCCATGCGGTATTTCATGTAGCATGCTGGGGGGTTACGGGGAGAGGGGGTCGTCATATTAGGGGTTCGAAGCATGAAAGGATGACATAGAAGGACCACGCTCCCCATTCTTCAATCTAAGGGGTGACAGCTTCATTGTCCTTGGCTACTCAGCTCATCTTTTGTGATGGGACCCCCAGAAGAGGAGGGGGGCCTGTACTCCCCTGAAATAATGGGACTTTTGCTCTGATGTTTTTCAGGGCTTTTTTTTTTTGCTTAAAAGTTTGCTTTTAAATTAAAGCCCAAATCTGACACAATTAGGCCAAAGTGAGATTTCCTCTTGATGTGTCTTTAAAGGAAATACTAATCCTTTTCCCTCCTTCCTTCGTCTTCCACTCCCTACATTTCTCGGTAAAGTCAAAGTTTCTGGGGACAGTTGTCCTCCAGAGACAGCGCTATCTGCTGTGAGCGTTTTCCGTCTCCATCATGTGTAATGAAACAGGATAGTAGAGAAATTTGTGCCTGCGCTGCACTATCGGGGGCCTCAGAAGGTTTGGTCCTCAGGAATGTGGTTCAGATGATTAAGGTCACAGTCCCGAGCAACCAGTGGGCATCCAGCTCTCTGCATCACATGATCCGTCGGCAGCTCTCCCCCGAAAGCGTAGCCCATTGTCAATGGCAACCGCTGACAACGGGGTCTCCTTTAATGCCATTCATATGAGCAGCCAATGCACTTGTCTTGCACTCAGACAGCAGCAGCAGCAGCCCCCCACCCTCCCACCCTCCCACCCCCTCTAGGATGTTTTTTGTTCTCTGGGTTGTTTTTACAGGGAAGAGGTAGTGAAATGTGTTGAACATGTGTGCGCCGTTGCAAAGACCTTCCTGCACCTTTCTGCAGAAAATCCATCACCGATTAAAAGTCTTAGTATCATAAATAAAAACAAATAATTTAAAGGTAGCATCTGAAAAATATTTTTAGTGTAGACTAGTGTATCTTTTCCACTTCTACTTATCCATTGTATTCAATGTGGTGTTAAACATGTCTTAAAGGTTGTTTTAATTCAACTTGGTTTGTCCAGAAAAAACCCTGCATCAAGCATATTGTGTTTTATGTTGATATGAGTGTAACTGGTGTTTAATGTCCATCCATTTAAACTGAAAACATGCATTTCATGTGTCAACAGGACATTGTTTTGGTGGAGGGCAGCCGTGTGTTTCCATCCTGGAAAAACCCTCCCCCTCCCGTCTACATGCAGTTCTTCTTCTTCAATGTGACCAACGTGGACGAGATCCTTACAGGGGCCAAGCCGGTGCTCAACCAGGTTGGACCCTACACATACAGGTGGGACCTAGGAACTGCACACAGAAAACGAAAATGCCAGCAGGAAGTTGACTGTTGTTGTTGCTAAGATTTCTTCTGTTTACTGAGTTGCTCATTTCGAAAATTCATGCATCCAAAGTTAGGCTTTGCAAAGTCAGCAGTAGTTGAGATCAGATGATTCGTTTTGGTTATGTGGTCATGTGGGTTCCTGCTAGAAACTTTTTCGATATAGATGATTTATAATGACGCCCAATGTCTGACAACTATTTCTTTTCGAGACATAATTTTCCATTGCAAAAAGGTAAAAATGTGTCTCACAATATGTTACTGCAATACACAGGATATTGCATAGTGTTTAAAACTACAATAATATCATATTGTGACTTCAGTAGCGTGATAATATCGTATCGTGATTAGCATCCCTAGTACTTTGTGAGTCATTACTGCTGTGTCATGCTCATTTGTAACACAGGAACAAATCTAGACAATCTAATGAAGAAAAAAAAAGAGATAATTTAATGTCTTATTGTGTTTGTGCAGGGAGTACAGGTACAAGGACAACGTGAGCATGGCGGACAATGACACAAGGGTGATTGCGTACAACACCAAAAGCTTTGTGTTTCTGAGGGAGCAGTCTGTGGGAGACCCAGCTGAGGATATCATCAACACTGTCAACATCCCTCTTTGGGTGAGTCATGCACCGAATGTCTCAAACAACGTACAGGAAAGCCAACATTCATGTGGGGGAAAGTGGAGTATGTGTTCTGTAACTCGCATGATTTCCTTCTCCATTTTGCTTTTTTTAGTCCGACCTCTGTGTCCATCATGTCATCCTGCATTCTTTAACATCTCCTCTCCACTCTGCTCTACTTCCTGTATTCAGGCTGTAATGACTAAAGCCTCTGGGTTTGCCCAAAGAACCATGGCAAGTTTTGCGATCACCGCTTCAAAAAGCACGGTCTTCACTAACCGCTCTGTGGATGAGCTGCTGTGGGGCTACACGGATCCCTTGCTGGAACGTCTCTCGAAAGCGTCATCTGCTGTGGAACCGGAGTTTGGTCTCATGTACAAGGCATGTACAGCTCTATTCATTTATTCTTTATGATAAAAATAAATGTTAGTGTGTGTTTAATAACATGACCATGTGTTCATTCGTGCTATTTAGAAAAATGGAAGTAACGACGGGGAGTTTGTCTTCCACACTGGAGTGGAGAACTACCTGGATTATGGACGGGTGGAAACATGGAAAGGCCAAAGGTAGCAGTGATGCAGTCTCATATAAACCCCCACTCTCTCACTTTCTCTGTTCATTCATTCATTCATATTCATATTACACAAATCAGTATAAAATACAGGTAAAGCAAACAACAGCAAAGCATACAAGATTCATAATATTTTAGTTTTATAAAAAACCTAACTCTCTTGTATATATGCAAGGTAAAGGTAGATTTTATAATAGTGTAATTTAGCTTTATACTCTCTATTGTAAAAGAGGGTCTGTGGGAGCATCTGCTATGGACCTTGATACAATATGTTTGGCTTTTTCTGTCAAATATGTGGTTTTTCAGATAATTAGAAATGTATATGAGGGCTCAAGTAAGGACTAATATTAGGTTTGAAGTAGGGCTGAAACGATTCCTCGAGTAATTCGAGTACCTCGATTACAAAAAATGGTCCGAGGATTTTTTTCTGCCTCGAGGAATCGTTAATTTAACTGTAAAGCGGCCGCACAGACTACTTTCAATGTGGCACAACAACGGACTCACGTCACCTACGTAAGGGAAGAGCGGAGAAGAAAGGAGGAGGAGGAGGCGGACATGGGTGAGGGAGTGGGGGCTTTACGCGCTGCTTGTGCGCCCGCGGAGCTCATGTGCACGTTGTGCGAGCGTGAAAGCAAACTACGGGGAGACGGAGGGATGCAGATAGTCTACTGTGAAGCCAGGTAGTGGTTTAGCGAGGTGACGCTGCTCCGCTGCTGTTTACTCTCTCCGCGTGCACATGTTGATCAGCTGTTGAGCCGAGCGTCAGGAGCAAGTTGATAAACTTTGTTGTAGCCTGCCGTGTTAACTCAGACCGCGGGGCTAGGTTTGTCAGTGGTGCTGTGACAGCAGGCCTCTGCACCGTCAGCTACACAACTATGGGACTTTAGTTTTTATTCTCCATACACACTCGGTAACAGCAAAACGAGGGTGACGTTTGTGCTTTCATTGCGCAGCGTCAGGCCATCACTGAAGCGCTCCGTATTATGACACTGGTGCCCGGTGTAAATGTTCCCAGAATCAACTTTGCTAGGAATTCTGGGCCCCCTGAAAGAATAGGGGGGTCCATTTCATCATCAGTTTGGGGGTCCTTGGCCTGGAAAACGTTGAAGACTCCTGGTCTAAATGAAAATGTATTGGGCTGCGTTGTTTGCTTTTTTGTGGGATGTCCAGAAAAGATTTTGCACTGCCAATGTGGAGCCGGTTTGAAAAAAATGCGAGGATCACTGAGCTAGAACATGAAGACAAACCCTGCTATGTTGAGCCTCCTTCGCAGTTCCATTAAAGCTGTCAGGCAACGTTATCACGCCTAAAAATATGATATTACGATATACGATGTTAATAATCACGTGAAATATGTTATTTTCTCTTGTGTATTCATAATTGCTCTTTAACCAAGCAAAAATACGTTTTATCCGATTACTCGATTAATCGATGGAATTTTCAGTAGAATACTCGATTACTAAAATATTCGATAGCTGCAGCCCTAGTTTGAAGTGCCTCATCTTTGAAAATAGATTGACTCACCTGTGGCCCTTAGAGTTTAAGAACTCATACATATGAACCTCAAAGTGTTTGGTGGACTTCAATCACATTCATGACAGTTTCAGGTTTATTCTGTAGTGCACACAAATCTTTGTGTAACAAGAATAAATCTGTGTTTATCCACTGTGATGAAACAAACTTCAGTGGGGTAACCTTTGGATCAAATTCTTGGATCAAATCTACAGCTTTTTGCCAATAATAGCAATGCACTAGCTGCGCGTTTGTTTGCTGGTAGCGCAGAAAAACAGGGCAGGACATCCTGATACGTGGAATGCCTTAATAATGGTTTCTAAGTGACCTTTGACAGGCCATCTTACCCTCAGTTCCCCTGCAGTAATTACCCTTCTTACTCTTGGGAAGCTGCTTTTTTCAAGTGTGACTTTGAGATAAAAAATCACCAAAACGTTTCATTGTAATTTACTGTTATTAAGATGGAGTCGATAAAGATGGGGCTTTTGATGATTTATCCACCCAGGAAAAAAACTACTACGTATTGTTTTTACCCTGTTTATGTCTGAACAAGACAAAAAAAAAAGGATCTTAAGCCGCTTTGTATGTGGCATCAAATGCTGATGGTTTTTGATTTTGTGTTGTTTTGCAGCCAGCTGAATTACTGGAGAACTGATTACAGCAACAGCATCAATGGATCGGATGGGAGTGCTTTCCATCCCCTGCTGGATAAGAAGGAACGCCTTTACATCTTCTCCCCAGACCTCTGCAGGTACAGCGTAACAGCACAGTGCCTCCCTGCAGCCTGCTTATTAACCTCTGCTTTCCCTCCAGCATGGGTCAATCATCACACTTGGCTCAACGTCGGTTGGTCGGCTGATCAGTTGGTTGCTCCACCACTTTGGTCCACATTTGAATATTTCAACAGCCTTCAGATGGATTATCATAAAAAGTGCTGCCAATGTTCATGTTGTGCAGAGCATGAACTCTAATGAACTTCTCCTCTGGCACCACCAGCAGGTCAAAAGTTCTCCAAGACTTTGTTCCTGACCAAAATTAAAGCAACACTATGTAGTTTTTCAACCTGAAAATAATGTTTCTAAATTCAACGAAGTGGTGGAAAAACGGTTAATAGGATGAATCGTGCTGCCGCTGCAGCCTGAGTGGGGTCTGCAACTGCACTTTCTGACTTTCCTGTTCCTGTTATTATTATTAGTAGTATTAGTTGTACACTACATTTTGGCACAGACGCCCCTTTCTGCCTCACATCGTCTCAGGAAATAACTGGGAATGTTTCAGAATGTTTGTAAACAGACTTGATGACACCTGTCATCTCCCTCCCGACGGCTCACGCCGAGGGAACCACTACAGATTCTTGTAAAAGGTTTGAAAGTTAGAAGCTCGATCCAAAAATGCTTTCACACAGCAAAAAAATCACGTTGCTTGATCCGAAATTGTTTAACACCACGAAAAAGCCGAACCATAGCATGATGATGTAGTTGGATCCGACGCTAGACTGTGCTCTAGTTCAACATGTGAAGATGTGCGTCCCTAGTGTTGCGTTAATTCCTGCTTAACATCAGTGTGTTAGCACGCTGACGTTAGCATTTAGCACACTTGTTTTGCATGGTGGGGTAAGGCTCAAATACAACTCGCTCATGCAAGGTGTTGGCCCACTACTTCAGACATCAAAGGCGTTGTATTTGTTGTCATGGCAATAGCAAAGGATCAGCAGCATCCTCCCATTTTGTCCTATTGTCACCTTGTGTCCCATATACTGTGTGATGTGTTACCAGAGGATGATGCAGTGAGTTAAGTGCTCTCTATTTCTGGTACTTGGCTTGAAGTGAACATGCTGGACGCGGCTCACCGCAGGGCCACCGGCTTTCATATCTGTTATGGTATGTTCACAGGACTTGGATCCCATGGATTGTTAACATAACATCCTGCTCGCTTACAAACAGCGCTGCAGGTGACCTCTGTTTTCTCAACAAAAGCTTTGCTGCCTATATTATGGGGGCTAACATGCCAGTTTCCTAAAAACACTAAATGGAGAGGCTTTTTTACACGAAGCAGAGTGTTGATGTGGACAATAATGGAGATGGAGAGCCAGCAAGTGAGGAAGTGTACAAAAAAAAAGAAAACTGAGGCCGTGAGAATGAAAACAGTTAAATGGTCGTTGACAAGTTTTAATATGTATTAAGGACATATTTATGTGTGTGGGAAGTTTCTGCTCTTGTCCAGCTGGAAAAAACAACTTTAATCATGTTTTCCATGTAAAATAGCCCGTGTGCAACCAACTGCCAGACATGTTCAGGCCGAATGCTCATGAGGACATTCAGATTTGAAGTGGATCCTCTGGAGAGTCTCAGCATCGAGGCTTCATCTTCTTTGAAAAGCCCAGTGCTCAATGTTAAAAAAGAACCACCTCTCGCACAGTGACCGGCCGACTGGTGAATTGTTCCTCAGGGTCTCATTGCGCGAATGCTAAGTCTTGCGAAATGCGTTTTTTTTTGCTGAGGAAACTGTGTCCTCGCTCCAGTTCACGACGTGGGCTTCAAAATAACCTTGACCTGGAAAAAAAAAAATCACGAGACATCTTCCCCCCGTCGTTTTCGTTGAGTGGAAAGAATCTGTAGCCGCGGCATGGCTGTACCTTTGACTCTGATTGGAAGCGTGTCAAAACCCCGTCCCAAATGTTTACTGAACACTTTCACCTACTTATTCATTGCCTGGTGGCCCCGTCATGGCTGTGTGTGTTATTGTGACTAAAGGGAGGACACCCTCCCTGTTTCCTGTATTTTTTAACATAACCCGAAGGGGAAATGTTCAATTAAGTCATGCATGTTCACCTTTCACACGCACAGCTTGGCTTGGGGTGTTTCTTTTTCTTTTCTTTTTTTTAGCCGTCTTATCCCCCAGAGAGGATTCACTTGAAACATGTGTTTAGTTTAGTGACATCTGGGACCGGTCTGCAAAACTGTAGAAAATTCCCATCGGTGACCCAAACGAGGCCTGCGACCCCTTTGATCCAGTGAACGACAGCTGAACCACAAAAAACCCCTAGGATTGTGATGAATTGCGGACAGGTGTCATTGTTCAGATGCCAAACTCCCGTTTGTCCGCACATTGGACGCTCCAGTAGCAGCGAGCTTTATTTTAAAAAAGATGATTTGATTTTCTTCTGTCTGAAACACCTTAAAATGTGAAAACAAGATTAAAAGATAAATTCTTATCCTTTACATTCTGGCTGGAGGTCAGAGCCAAGGTTTTCTTTTCTTTGTTTATATGTGATCAATACACATTAAAGGCTCTCATGGCCTGTACTTGTAGTACAAGGGAGAGGCTTTCTACCCAGTTCTGGGGAAGAAACACATCAGTCTTCAGTTTTCCTTTGGTTTCTCTCACGAAGGTCAAGGGAAAGGTCTTTACAGTATTGTTGCACAATTGGTGGGCCGCGTAGCTTAAGGCTGCATCCTCCGAGCCAGTTGGCAGAGGCTATACAGGCTCCTTTGTTCACGCTGAGAATCGTCGGGATTCCCTAGACGGGACAGGGCTGCGGACACACAGAAGGAGGACGAAGGGGCTCACAATAACGTAATTCTCTCGCAAAGCTGTAAAAACGCAGCGGACGTTAAGAAGTAATCAGTTACAACTTCTCCACTCCCAGTCCAAAGGAAAGGTCAACATCACACTGAAAAAAAGGTTTCCTCAAGAGGATTTGAGAAGAATGGTCGAGTCAGTGAAAACCTGAAGATGTTTTTTTTTTTTTTTTTTGGGGTGGTTTTTATCTTCACAGCAAATGATCATGGGGGAGACTCAGCTGACTAAGGGATGGTTGCCTTTGAGTCACAGGGCTAACATATACTGTACAGACAGGCAACCATTCACACCTAGTCGCCAATTAAGTGTGAATGGTTTTGGTCAGTGGGAGGAAGCCAGAGTACACAAGAGAGACCCCACACATGCACAGGGAGAGCAAACCCCCCCCTTGCTGTGACACGACAGTGCTGACCACTTCACCAAATAAAATAATAAAATATATAATGGCCCTAGTTCCACAGGTGCATCTCAATAAACTAGAATATCATGGAAAAGTCAATTTCCAGTAGAAGTCAAGTAGCCCTAACCGAGTATGGAGTGCATATTTTGTAATATTCAATTTTTTGGAGATCCAGAATTTTAGGTCTTCATTTAGGTAAGACATAATCATTGAATTAAAACAAATTAAATGGATCTATTTTATGTATTAGTTTCACTTTTTGAATTGAATTACAGACATAAATGAACTCTTCCATGATATTCTATTGAGATGCACCTGTCTTGTTATTGCCTTTGCCTTCCTGTTTCGTGCAGTGTTTCTAACAATCCCACTTATAGATATGATGCTGTTGTTTCAATTTTTCTTCTTTTCAACTCATAAACTCACACTGACGTATGACTCACTTCCTGCTCTCTCCGCTCCAGGACCATCTATATGGACTTTGAGAAAGAAGTGGAGGTGAAGGGACTCCCCGCTTACCGCTTCACGCCGCCGCGCGACGTCCTGGCCAGCAAGGAGGAGAACCCAGACAACGAGGGTTTCTGCGTCACCCCGAAGGAGTGCCTGGGAACGGGGCTCCTCAAAGTCAGCCCCTGTCGCAAAGGTAAATGTCAGCTTTTCTCACAGACGCAGACACATAAACACATTTTTGCACTGTCACGCCACTTCCCTTCTTGTTCAACACAGTTCTGCTGACACAAATGATGATTTCTGCTACAACATCACCATTTTTTCCCCGTGTCCTCCCCCCTCCCACCACCACCACACTCTCACACAAAATCTCTGGCTTTGACGCACAACTTTCCAAGCTAAGATCTCTTGACTTTTGTCGCCCGCGCTCTTTCTGCTTTCATGACCCAAGTAATTCTCACATCAGTCAAGCACCCCCTCTTGTTTTCTCTCCTGCTATCACCAGTACTGGTAATTCCCCCTAAATGACCCATGTGACACAGCTCTCCAACCCTCTCCACACCTCAGGCACCATCTGACCATGACTGACCCAGTAGCTGAGTGGACTAAGCCCTGTCACCTGATTCTGGCCTTGAATATAACCGAGCATTATCTTTAGAGGCTGTGTTCACTGTCCAATTGTCCCTCGTGTCTCATTCCCAGCTAAAGAATAATGCTATTTTGTTTTAATGCCCTTGTGGGAACTTTTACTGTGTATTTTTTTTTCCAGTATCAATGCACAACTTGTAACTTGATCCAGTTTGGTCACATTTTCTTGTGTCAAAGGTGGATTTGAAAAGTTTTGCACAACGGAGACAGGATAGATAAGAGTAGATTTCCATGTTATGCTGAAATGAATAGAAAGTAAACAAACGAAAACAACCATAAGAGCTTATTATAAGAAAAAAGAAACAATCGAAACAGGTCGAGATCGCACATAAGCATGAATGTGGTGTTTAGGAACAACAGAAATCAGGTGGATTTCAAACCCAAGGATTAATGGTGCTTATGAGTATGCCCATACAAATATGTGTGTGTGTGTTTGCGCTACATTGACCTTGTGGGGTTGTAATGGGAAAAGCCTCTCAGGTGACTGCTGGTGTCCAGTGTTTTTTTTGTGTGTGTATGTGTATATGTGTGTGTGTGTCTGTTGCCAAACACAAGAGCAGGAAAACTGTCACCTCTGCCCCACTTCATCAGCAGCAGCAGCTCTGACCGCGCCGCCATCTGACTTTGTTGTTTCTGCCGCCACCACTGACACACACAGACACACATACGCACACACATATGTGCTTCTCATGAAGCAGATGGTCCCTGAACCAAAACCGGGAGGCTTTTATGTTCCTTATCGTGACCGAGATGAGATCGTAGGAACGCGATGTCTCCCGTGGACAATATAAGGAAGGAAACTTACATGCCTCCGTATCTGGATAACACAAGCAGTCATTATGTAGATCTGCCGCCGAGGTTGTTGTCCATTTATGTACTTATTGTTTATTTTTTATGTTTTTAGGAGGTCGACCATGAATAACGAGCCCTGTGTCCTGAGTCGGGAGGTTAGATTATATCTGGTGGTCTTTCTTGAAGGCTCCCATGTGTGTTGATAAGATCGGACATCAAACAGCAGGAAATGTTGCGATGATTTATTACTTAATTGTATCAAGAGTTGAAGTATTTATGTCGCAGCATCACGTACAAACATTACACACTGACTTCAGAGGCCCCTCGCTGCACAGATTAGCATATTAATTAGAAGGAAAAAAGACTGATATTCTTGGAAATATAATAATCACTAATTAATGTGTGAATTAGCCAAATGAATGAGTAATTCCTTGTTACGGAGGCATGTGGCAGCTCAAGTCCCTCTTGTCATAATTATGTTTCACGTCTCATTAAACCAGAATGGGGCGACATTGTCACAGAGGACGAAGCTTTCCACTTGTCACGGCCGACATTCACTTCACTTCTGTTGTGACTCTTTTTACATTTGACTCATTCTTTATTTTTTTCCCCCTCCTCTCCTCACGCAGGTGCTCCGGTCGTCGCCTCCTTCCCTCACTTCTACCTGGCGGAGGACAAATACCCCGAAGCCATCGAAGGAATGTCCCCTCAGAGGGAGCACCACCAAACGTTCCTGGACCTTAACCCGGTGAGGAACCAGGCCGGAGTTCGTCGGCCTTGAATGCACTTTTAGCTCAGCTGCTATGATTAGTAACATAAATACTGTGACTCATTTGTGCTGCTGTGACTCATATACTCCTATAGGAGCCAAGTTACTTCATAGCACTGTGTGGTGAGGAGAGACACCGTGTTATATTAAGATGTGCTGCTGCACCACCTAGTGGCCAGGCAGGGCTAGTGCAAGATTTTATCAGCAAAATACAATATTCAGCCTGCAAAATAATGATTTCACTCAGTAACAGTTACTGAAGTTTTTCTGCACAAAGCATACAGTAAGATGATCTTAAAATATCATACATTTAACTACCATATAGATGAAATAGTTGAAAATTATAGTCATGAAAAGGTTGAATCGTAGAGCTCCTTGTGGGGGTTCTTTTAATTTTCTGTACTTCTCTTATTTCTTTTGATCAAGTTTTTTTTTACACAATATGAAATTATGGATTATGTAATATATTAACTCTTCTAGACTGACACTTTCCCTCTCAATATTTTGAAAGATATAGTGGATTATTTCTATGCCAGTGCTTTTATATATGATATATTTTCACATTTTAGCACCAGATTGACTTCATTGTCTGTTATGTAGCTACTATTACAGCCACTTTATGTAACACTATATTTTATTCCTTTGTTGACAGACCACCGGAGTGATCGTACGAGCCAACAAGAGAGCACAGGTTAACATCTTGCTCAGCAAAATTTGGGGTTTTCCGTGAGTATCTCCATCCAAACCTAAACCAAGTGTTGTTATTCCATGGTCTTGATGGATGTGTGTGTGTGAAATGTGTTGTATTATTTGTTACATGTGTTACTTATTCTTTGTGCCCCTTCCAATAAGCTCTTCAGCTTCATAGAGAATCCCATTTCACATAATGTCAATGCAAAACTTAATGTTTTTATACTTGTTTTATTTTTAATAGACATGTGAATAACTAAATAAATAGGAAAAAGGAAAGTCCGCGCACCAACAACAGCTCCAGAGCAATCATTTATTTATTATTTATCGTTGCGGGTCAGAAACACCCAGCGTTTAGACTTGGGGGATGTCCGCACTTTTTCTGTTTTTTAATAACTTCATGAATGAATGTATGTGTGTATGTGTGTGCGTTTGTACCATTTAATATATGTCTGCTTCACACTCTATTGTTTTTATCACAGGGCAACCAGCGCCTTTTCTAAAAACGAACTGGTCGTCCCTGTAATGTTCCTCAATGAGGTAAGAAACCTTGGTGCACACCTGTTTCCTCTAACTCCAGTCAACCAGCTTGAACACGTTTATAACTTGTGCATCACTGTAAAGTTGTTGTTTTTCTGCAGAATTTTTTTCTAACCAACTTGGAATAACTTTATTAGACAGTTTTATGAAGGCGATGCTATACTTTCCCTGATGTATCTGTGAAAATGCCTTCATATAAACAGAGCGTGGTGATAGATGACGCGTCTGCGGCGAGAGTGCACAAGCTGCTGACCATCGTCTCCGTGGTGTCCAACTTCCCGCTCATGATCGTGGGACTGGGCGTCATCATGCTCCTCGTCTTCATCATCCTGCTGGTGCGGGACCGCAGGCAGAAGGTACGACTCCGCTTCTCGCCGCGCTCGGACCTTAAAAACTCACAGTTTGGCTCGCTTCATGCTGATACGTAATTGGTGTTAATTTATGCTTAACCACACACTAATGGCTTTGTGCATGTGTATTTATCACCGTGTGTCTCTGTGCAGAACGAAGTTAAGCGCATTGTGTTTACCAAGCCTGCCTATGTTGTAAGTTTTTTATGCTTTGATTATTATGTTTTTCTATATTATTTCCACTTCTCTTTCACTTTATCTATCACATACACACATGTCCATATGCACCTTTAATCCAGTTTTTCAGTATGCAACCACATGTTTTCACCCTTTCTAAAATAATTCTGCTGCAACACACAGGAAACCTATTGTGTTTTTAAATTACATGTGTTTTAATCTGTTGTTTTTTTGCATCATCAGTCTTTCTAATATTCTTTATCCTCAACCTCCTGCTACAGACTTCTAATGAGGACGACACCTCCTACGCTCCAGTCAGTGACAAGGAAAAGGACGATCCCCAGAATGGGACCTATATTGGTTTGACAGCTAAAGCCGACCCACAAGCCTGAAAAGAGGGAGAAAGAGAGGGTGGTTAGAAAGAAAGAAAGATTATAAATACAAATCTGGAGAGAGAAGGAGGGTGGGAGAAGGAAAGAAAAGAAAAAAAAACCATTGCGGAAAAATGTGTGAATATCCTTTATCATTGTAAATCAGTTTGTTATTGATGTGGGGGAAGAGGGAGGGGCAGGATTTTAGTCCCAAACATACCATGCTGTATGTACTCAGTTTTCACTCATGGAGCGTTACTTAGGTCCAAGTCTGGGGCACAATATTCCCTGCTGAAAAAAATAGTTGACATTCATTTGAAAACACTGCGTGTGTTTGTGAAGGGCTACTTCTCATCCGTTTGCTGATCACGTAAAAACTTGACAACAGGCTACAAGTACAGGTCTGATAGAGAGCACAAGGTGTGCAGGGCCTCACCTTGTTCACCTCATTGTTAGCGAGTGATTGATTTAAAACAGGGCATAGAGGGTGATTTGGGACCAGGCTTATGAAATCCATAAAATGTGAGTTTTCTGGATCTCATACCTCACTCACTCGGCTAATATATCAAAGCAGGAGAAAGGAGCAAAAACATAACAGCATGCAAATCAGCTCACTACTACTATGTGTCATTTACATTTCATCCTAAACTAAGTGTCACACAGAATACACATCGTCACCATACCTGGAAAAAAAAAAAAAACTCAGAGTATGGCGTTCATTTGTATACATATATGTGTATAAATATCTATACACACATATCTCCACCGGCCTTGCGCTGTATATTGTGTAAGATGTGTATATCTGCTAACATTCCTCTCAGTGAGTGATGGGAATGAATATCAGATTGAGGGGGAAAAAAGAAAAAAAAAACGATGTATATTTTGGATACTTTAACTTTGTAAAATAAGAAGTCCAATTTTTTTTTTGTGTAAATGTCAATGTAGAAATATTTGAATGAAGATCATTGTAAGTTAGAGCTTTTGCAAATGTCTTCTAGTGCCATAATGAAGGACACAAGCCCTTGAAGGTGACGGGACGTTATGGTTCAAACAGTGATCCATACATACAGGACTGAATTTATCTGTTGACAGTATTGTTTTTTTGTTTTTTTGCCCAATATTACTGCTTATACTAACTGACAGCGCCTTATCAAAACGTAATTCTTCGTATAGTCATTTCAAAATATGCTTTTATGATGCTGTTGTTAAATGCCTTACTAGCGTCCTCGGTGTTGAATATGACGTCCAACAGTGTTTATATGAAGGACTTTTCAGGTGTCCAGCCATTACAACTCAAAACTCTTGACTGTTCAATATTGAAGAGATGCTAAAGCTGTGCCTTTAAAAGAATCAATGTTACTGGATAAAAATAAATGCCTTTATATTTTTCACATATTTTGTGAAAAGAAAAAAAAACCCATGTCACATCAACATGTCTACTCTCAACTAGTGCCAATCGTTTTTCTTCCAGCTACCAAACAAAGATGGAGCTCGGGACTGGTTTTATAGTGTTATGTATAGCTGGCAAGGTCAAGCTGCACTTTGAATGATGAATGACTGCTGTACAGAGCTAAAGCGTCCTCAGCTGGTGAAGACATTAGATTTCAGGTGCCATTTAATGCTGCAGAATTACTGACGTTGAACTGTGATGAGCCCAGCTTTTATTACTTGTTTATAGTTGTAATGTTTTATGGATGAATGAGTTACTTCACACTACTTTATTACATGCATTGTAATAATCAGCACTGATTATGTCAGACAATAGTGGAGAAGCAGCAACATGTTTCATGTGTTTTCACTTTTTCTTTGTTTTTGTTTTTGTTTTTTGCATCCTTGTGATTTTACAGTTTGTGTTTGTTAACTTTAATTCAAGTTGTGTACAATGATAAAAATCAATAAGACTAGAAAATATATTTGGAGAGTGCGTAAAGTAGTGTTATAAATTCACTAGAGAGTGGAACGGTGGAGAAATCAGTCATTTTGTTTGTCAGTATTAAACGATATTAATGTAGTTTCTAAAGAGGATAAATTATTTTGTTACACTGGTAAAAAACCAAAACACAGAAAGCACAACATGGATTCTTCACAGGGCTGTTTCGTGCCATAATTTGATTATTGTTATTATCATAAAACAACATCTTCTAATCGTCCGCTTGTTTTGAAGTTTTGACTGTTAATACTGTTTTTATTGTGTACACAAGAATAAAAGTAGTTTCAGTATATGTGTCTTGTCATCATTTTTAAAAAAACTACCTTTTATTATTATTACTACCTATTATTACTCAACCATTCCACTTTGGACTGGTAGTACTTGACCTCAGGATGACACCAAGAAAAAACCAGGCCAATCTGATGTGGAATTTCAGAATAAAAGCCCTTTGAACTTCCATATTTTACTGTATGTAGTAGGATTCATATTTCTTAAAAACCACCTGTTATTACTCAACCATTCCACTTCAGGTCAATCTGATGTGGCATAAAAGTTTACCTGATAATAGCCTATGTGAAATCACAACAGTTCAAACAAGTATGAGAGAGATGTCATTACAGGAGGCCAGTCAACCCTTTGAAATATAAATATCCGCATAATTATAGGGAAGATACATGAGGGAAGCAGCATTAACGTAATTTCAAGAAATTATAAAGTAACCCTAATCAAGCTTTTTAGTGAGAGGAAAAAAACACTACTGAAAAAAGGTGATTATTGCAGTCACCAGTTGTCACCTCTTGTCCTGACGCCAGGTGGCGGTAGTACGTCATTACGCCGGATGAGCTGCCTCATCTGACGCAAACGAAGAAGAAGCAGTTTCTGGTGACTGGCAACATGGCGTTCAGTTTTGGCGGCGCCGCGGCTAACCCAGCGACAAGTATGTGTGTTTTTATTTAATGTTAGAGCGAGTTGAGACAAGCTGTTCATATATCGCATGTCTGTTGTTACGGCAATGCTATTTCCGTGTCTTTTGTATTTGTGATACATGTAAATGGGCGTCTTATAGCTCAATCGCATCAAACTGCCGTAGCATGAACGCATGACATCTACCGGCTAACGATAATCTCTACGAGAAAAGCTCAAAGTAAACTCAAGACATGCAGTTTACTTTATTTGAAAAAGGGGGGTAAGTCTCCCCTTTTTAAGCAGGCTGGATAGCTTTTAGTATTATATGTTTGGTTAGCATGTGCTCCCATGGCTAGCTGTGTTTGGCTAATAACGGATCCCCCACGAGCCGGTGTTAGGACAGTTCAATTCAACTGGCGACTTTGAAATATAAATTCCGTCATATTTTACTAGGGAAGATCTACATGAGAATATGTTGCTGTGACTGAGCACTAACAGCTAGGACCAGCCACATTAATGAAGAAAAAATAATTTCAATTTGAAATCTATAAAGTAACCCTAATCAAGCTTTTTATATTTGTCAATTACGTCAGCACAGGTAAAAAAACACTGGAACAACTGGTTAAAAAATATACGGTATGATTATTGTTCTTTTCCCTCCAGTCTACGAACATAGTCAGTCACTACACACTTTAACAAAGCCTGTCGTCCTGAAATAGTGTCAAAATACAAACAATATGGTGGCACTGAACCACTGCATGTGGAGCTACATGGGTCAAAAGTAGGCTACTACGACATTTAATCACATCACTGGATGAATGCTGCCTTTACCCTTCTCTACATATCCTACAGAATGCAAACGTATTTATTGGCTGCATTAAAAGAAATGTCCAAGTCGCCGTGGTTCATGTTTCCTGTTTCTGTGACTGGCAACATTGTTTGATTCGTTTGCACCAATAAATCTAAACAGTGTTTGGTCTATGGCGATCTAAATGGCAAGAAAATTATCAATCTCTATTTGAATTAGTCCAGAATGCGTGTCACGTTTTCTGTGACTGTCAAACTAGTTTAAATTAAAAGATATACCTTTACTAAAGGGTAATGATAAACTATGGTGACATAAGAAATCAAAGCTTTGGGAAGGTTCAAACCATGAATCAAACAATCGACTAACGTCCGTCTGTTCCCTGTTACGGCAAAACAGCTATTTCCGTGTCTTTTGTATTTGTGATATTTCAATGTAAATGGGCGTTCTTAGGATAGCTCAATCGCATCAAACAAATCATTCCGTACAGTGATGTGATTAAATGAAGCCTACTTTTGACCCATGTAGCTACTAACAGATTTCGCTTTTGTTTATATTGTTTACGATTTTGACAGTATTTCCGAGTTAATTCACTTTCTCAACACGACAGGCTTTGTTAAAGTGTGTAACTCCGTAAAGGCAAACCGATGGTAACCAGTTGTTCCAGGTGAGCTCGAGTCAGAACGTTACCTGTGCTGACGTAATTGACAAATATGCAGGGAAACAGCGACCACCTGTGAGCTAGAGTCTCCCAGGTTCAGACGTTAGTAGTTTTTGCCGAAGCGAGATCGAGTCCCGCTACGCAAATTGAAGATTATTTTTTCTTCATTTATTTTTTTTTTCATGTTTGATTTAGTGCTCAGTCACAGCAACATATTCTCCGCAGTAGATGTGAACTCCCTGGTAATATGTTGTGTATGTTTGTGAATTTGGACTAATAACGGATCCCCCAGTTGAATCAGGAACCAGTTGGCACATAACACCGGTGTTTATCAATTTGAACTAACACGATAAACCTAAAAAAACAAAACAAACACAGACACACACATACATCGCACTTTCACTGTCCTGAGACCCAGCATCCAACAGCTCTCTCTGTGTTCCTGTGAAGGCACCACCGGGTTTTCATTCGGGTCTTTCGGTGCCAAGACCACAGCGTCCACAGCTTTTGGCTTCGGCCCCGCAGCCGCCACCACCACCACCGCCTCGTCCGGATTCGGCAGTAAGTTACAGCCAGAGGCCCCACCGGTCCTCCCTGACCAGGACCGGCCCCTCTGTTCACACACATACAGTAATATATATGACCCGTAGTAATCAACAACGTCTCGGCTCTCTTCATGTTGGATCAGTGGTGGTCACATCTGGAGAGATGCAGCACCACCAGTCTCGTCCACTGCCTATAGAAACTACTGGTTAACATCTGGTTGACATCTGGCTGACACATCCTCATCCTATTTTTTCTCTCCAATATCTTTATTGAGTTTTTCCTAGAACAAAAACAATTATAGGTAAATATAGATATAAAGCAAGAGACTAGAAAGACGTCATGAACAGAAGGCTATGCCATGTGTAACACTGACTGAGAAGTACAGTTTACTGTTACTTCACATCTACAACAAGTCATTAAGAGTAGCATAGACAAGCACAAAAACAAACAAACAGCACTGTCATAGACAAAAACAACCATAACAAAAGGGGCTGGGCCCATATCAAACATAAACAAAGGAATCATATAGTATTACATGGGAATGAGAGTTGGGGTAGCCCCCTAAAGACAGTAAACACTAAAACTTTTTCTTTCTGGCATTTAGGAGATTCTTGCTTCCTAATTCAATTTGTGATAGAGGATGAAATCTACCATGTTAGTAGCCATGACACTTGAGCTGTCTGAGTTGATACAATGATGTGAACCAACCCTTTAAGCTGCATGTGTGTGCTTGTTATGTGCTTTAAGTGTCATCTCTCTAGTAAAAAAAACTAAAAGATGCCGTTAAGACATGATGTGACAGGTGCACATTAATGCTTCATCAGACATATGTTCAGGCATAATGTTGTGGTTTTCCATGAGCAGAGGCTTCACAGATGACGGCTAACTCATTGGCAAATGTACTGTGTATTCACATCTCCAGCCAAGAGCAGCATGCAGCCGCTTCCCTAAAGCTTTTCTGTGGGAACCATCTGGCAATGTCTCTCCACATGAAGCAGTAACAAACATGGCTAACATCATGTGTCGTGTCAAAGTCTGTTTCCCCTTCAGTCAGTGTCTTCCTTTTGCCTTGTCCCCTGTTGTTGGGGATGCTTTTTCTTCGAGGATGCATGCATGCATACTGTTGTATAGTGATTAAAGTAGTAGATAGCAGCATGTTTTTAAGATAAATGTGGACAGTTCCTTGTGTTTTTGATTGAAAAGTTTACAGAATGTATACAAAATGTTACAGACCTTTTGTGGTCAAAAGATAATTTTTCAGAAAAGGTTACATACGTACATCTTGACAGATTTTGTTTAGTTATACAATGACGAATAATGGGCCTGAGAAATATTACATGTAGTCAGCTATTAAGAGAGAGCAGTTATGCCATGCAAAGCGTATGTCACAACTATTTTTAGTTGAACTTGTTAACTGTGTTAAACTCACAGTCTGTGTTGTGTCTGTTGTTGTTGTTTTTGTTCTTCTTCTCTGCAGCTCTTACAGCCCCTGGTTTTGGGGCAGCCACCACCACTGCTGCTGCTGCTGCTGCTGCACCAGCCACAGGATTTGGTTTTGGCTCCACCAACACTGGTGAGATATACAACTTATTTACGAAGCACACTGTGTATTGTATCACTTTAAAAGTCATGTCTCCCCCTTGAGGACTGTGTTTTTTCCTTTGTTTTTTTTCAATGAATGAGCCCGTACTAAGCTTATTTCATTTAACTCCACCGTGTCATTCTCTCTTTCTTGCTGCCTTGCCTTCACTGGCTGCAGGATTTGGGGGGCTGGGAGCTGGAAACACCACGGCTGGTGGGTTTAGTTTTGGGGGGTTTGGTTTAAATGCCAACCCAGCAGCAGTCAGCTTTAATGTGGGGTGCTTTGGTACAGCAACCACCACTGGCACTGTTTTCAATTTTGGTAATAGCCTGGCTAGCACAGGTAGATGGCCTTTGTGATTGATTACTCAGTACAGTCTGTGTCTGTAAACGCACATTCTCATCCATTTTCACTTCTGTGTGGTGCAATGCTCCTTCATCTCACCCTGTGATTTACCTTTTGAAATGTGATGCATCGTCGTTTCCGTTTGCATGAGGAGACAAATTTGTGAAATTCTGCACCCATTTCATTTGAATCCCGTTGAAAGTCAGTACATGATCACCTTACTTGTCAGATTAAAGACCAATTCTTGATGGAATGGAAAGAAAAAATACATTTTCCTTACTATTAATATTAAAGGTTTAGTTGTGATTTCTAGATCAACTTTATGTAAAATAGTCAGTGATTTCATTCCTTCATTCTCTCACCTTGTCTTATATCCCACCCTCTGTCTTATTTGTCATTGTTTGCTTTGTTTTTCAGGTGCGTTCGGTGGTTTTGGGACGACTACAACTACTGCTGCACCAGCAGGGTCCACTTTTAGCTTTGCTGCCCCTACCAACACCGCAGGTCAGTAGAGCTGTCTTCACTTTTAAGACAATATTACCATCACCCTCTTTCATCATTATTATTATTCTTTATCTTTATATGCAAGTCACAAAATGTGCATAAATGCAACATTTAACAATATTACCTCCCTACTGTTCTTACAATTGTTACCGAATTACCAAATTAATTATACAGTATTTACCAAAAACACTTGTAAAACATCTGTCTGGGTTTTAGACGGTCCTCCTAAAACTGCCTTTTCTTTTAAACACCAACACTTACAGTACTGAAGCCTCCACAAGGTGTCTCACTCACTCTACCACAACAAGTCCTTCCTCCCATTCCTGCTGCAAAGCCCGCTGCACATTTCTGTGGACTTAACTGGCATTCAATAGCATTATTGCAGATAATATTTTCTCTCTGTGCTGGCACACTCTTGTGTTTTAGGAGGCCTGTTTGGTAACACACAGAACAAAGGGTTTGGGTTTTCCTCCGGGCTCGGCGCAGGCACCGCTGCTGGGACAACAGGATTTGGGACTGGATTAGGGACAACTGGCCTGGGTGGGTTTGGAGGGTTTAATATCCAGTCCACTCAGCAGCAGCAAGGTAAGAGCCCATTTTTCACAAGAGTTGCATTGTTTTCTGTTTGTAGATTAGAAAACCACGACTTGAACATGGCAGCTCTTGCAGAACATTAAAACCTAATTAGTCAAAGACCACCAGAAAACACACAAATGAGCCATTCACTGTGGTTGGAGAAAATGTTAATCATCCTGCCCTGGATGATTTTTCCATAAAAGTCTGACACAGGAAACGATTGATCACAATCCCCCATATATTTACCAATTGTGCTATACACCTCAAACTGCTGCAGAGGGCGACAACAAGCAGAAAGTCACACATTTAAGCTTTTAAGTTTTATTTATTTGCACCATCACAAAAACTTACATGAAATAAAAATAGCACGTGCGGGAGAGTTTAAAAACCCTATATGGGCTTATACAAAATATGCAAAGATAGAAAAACAATTCAACAGTGATGTATTATAACAAAAATCAAAAAAAAAAAAAAAAAAAATTATGAGTTAGTTTGATTGATTGTGTATGCGTCATCAAACCAACATAGACTGAGCTATAATACAACAATTGCACAGTTATGTAAGTTAGTAGTTTTTGTATGTTCATGAGTCCCATTTAAAATAAACTAATAAAAAAAAACATATCAGACAATGTAAATGAACTTCTCCTGTCCTGTAACCAGGAGGCTTGTTCGGCCAGCAGGCCCAGCAGCAGGGTCAGGCTCAGCCCACCCACCTGTACCAGCAGGTCACCGCTCTGTCAGCCCCCACGTTGTTGGGAGATGAGCGCGACTCCATCTTGGCTAAATGGAACCAGCTGCAGGCTTACTGGGGCACAGGGAAGGGCTACTACGGCAACAACAACCCACCTGTGGACTTCACCCAGGAGAACCCCTTCTGCAGGTTCAAGGTAAAAAAAAAATTTTTAAAAAGCAGAATTAATTTTATTAGAGAGGTTTGAAGCGCTGTTTGGTTCATGTGGAGGTGAATATCTCATGGCAGCTGTTTGTGTTTTGTGTTTCCTAGGCAGTGGGCTACAGTTGTGTTCCAGTCAGTAAGGATGAGGATGGTTTAGTGGTCTTACTTCTCAATAAAAAGGAAGCTGATGTGCGAGCGCAGCAGCAGCAGCTGGTGGAGTCTCTCCATAAGGTCCTGGGAAGCAACCAGACACTTTCCGTCAATGTGGATGGTGTCAAAGCCCTACCAAATGACCAGTAAGTGTCTGCACACACGGCTTCCTAATTCCCTGATGTGGAAGCTAGACAAACGCATCACGCCGGGTCTTCCGTATGTGTCTTCTGTCTCTCAGGACAGAGGTCATCGTCTACGTGGTGGAGCGCTCTGCTAATGGCACCTCCAAGCGGATTCCCGCCACCACGCTCTTCGGTTTCCTGGAGCAGGCCAACGTCAAGGTCCAGCTCACGCAGATTGGAGTGGTCATGTCCGTCACACGCACAGAGCTGAGTCCGGCACAGCTCAAACAGCTGCTGCAGAACGCCCCCGCAGGTACGTGACCGCCTGCATGCGTGTAACAATGTGAGTCTGTGGTTATACTTGAATTGTGACTAAGATGTTGTCTCTACTTGCCAGGAGTGGACCCGATCATTTGGGAGCAGGCCAAGGTAGACAACCCAGACCCAGAGAAGTAAGTTGGTCAAGAACGTATGTTGAAGACATTTTACTGCAGGTGGTACAGAAATGGTGTGGAGAGGAGCAGATATAGAGATTTGGGGGAAGATTAGAGCCTCTAAAATGAATTGCCTTCATTTTTTTTACTTCACATTTAATGTAGTTTCATTTAACACTAATAGAAGTGGTCCTTTAACAATACTGCTAATCTGAAATAAGGTAAAATGAGGTTTAATGCACTGATATGACAACATGAGACTGTGCCACAAGTTTTCCTGACAACATCTCTGCAGCTGCGTGTTGTCATCAGCGTCCTTTTAATGTGTTTCTCCAGGTTAATCCCAGTACCTATGGTTGGTTTTAAGGAGCTCCTTTGCAGGCTGCAGATCCAGGAGCAGATGACCAAACAGCATCAGACCAGAGTGGATGTAAGTAAACACACTGCAGCTGTTGTTTTTTGTTTGTTTTTTTCTTTTCTTTTTGGACTCTAAATATTGCGTAAAAAAAGAAGTCACTGGACGTGGGCACAGAGCCTTGTGATTATCAATAGAGGAATTTTGAGGCAGATTTAGTGGTGTCAAGGACGGAGTACACAGATGTTCAATTCTTGCTGCCAACAGGTTGTTGCCATCTGAAATTACAAGTGTCAGAATCCAGAGATCTTTCAAATGGAATTTATATATCAATAGGTTATATATCAATGTATTAAGACAATCATAGCTCAATAAAATAAGTGATAGTCGGAGTCATATAATAAATTATGTCTGTTACACTTGGTTTTGATGTGTGGATACATCATGTGAGATAATAAGGTAACTACTCATGAAGTGTGGACAGAGTAAAAATGCTTGTAAAACCTCATTAAAGGGAGCAGATAGATAATATTACTATAAAATGCAACAAGGAGTCTATGTGGAGATACACTATTGCAGTGTGTTGTTGGGCAAAATATGAAGGAAAAAAAAACGTGAAATATTTTCAAGGTAAGACGGCAGGGCAGGGTTTGTTTACACATTCATGGGGCTAAAATAAAACTTGAAATCTGTGAGAAATGCTAAACATGGCAACAGTTCTCCTCCTCCTCCGTGTTTTCACTCACACACATTTGACCCCACAGATCATCTCCAGTGACATCAGTGAACTGCAGAAGAACCAGGCGACCACGGTGGCAAAGATCGCTCAGTACAAGAGGAAACTGATGGATCTGTCCCACAGAGTGCTGCAGGTAGCCTCATCGTTTTTAAATGTTTTATTTTTTACCCTGTGAAAGTCGATCTCCAGCTCACATTTCCCAAGAACGGTGAAGGAAACTGTGATGACAGCCATCTGCTCCGTTCAAGGAGCTTGAATGGATGCCCAACCACGTCTTTCCTTGCTTTATCTTTCCTGCTTCAGTAATTCTTTCATATTTATCACTCTTCCTTCTCCTCCTCCTCCCTCCTCTTCCTCTGTTCTCTTGGCAGGTTCTGATTAAACAAGAGATTCAGAGGAAAAGTGGTTATGCTATCCAAGTGGATGAAGAGCATCTCAGGGTGCAGCTGGACACCATTCAGTCTGAACTCAATGCCCCCACACAGTTCAAGGCAAGTCATAAGCACACACACTGCCTCAAGTGCCTGTTTTTTTCCATTCGTGTAGCAAAATGATTAGACCTGTAATCAGTCAAAAGTGGCTTTACAATTGGACAATTTCATATTTAAAGGTTGTAGATGAAGCTGTTCTTACAAATCAGGCTGCTGCTCGAGGAAAAAAAAGTCTTCATTGGATGGTTTTGCTTTGTCTTTCTTCCTCCAGGGTCGGTTGAATGAATTAATGTCGCAGATTCGTATGCAGAACCACTTTGGAGCTGTGAGATCAGAGGAGCGCTACAGCGTTGACGCAGACCTGCTCAGAGAAATCAAACAGGTGAAAGTCTTATTGAGTTTCATTGAGAACCTGTGTTTATTACCTGTCTCAAAATGATGAAATGAGGAAATCTGTCTTCCAGTTTACATGCAACAGTCGAATAGTGATCGAAACACGTCCAGCTCCTCAACATACGTGGTGTTATGTGTTGTTTCAGCAGATTAATACAGACCCCTTTCCAGTTGACTTTTCTGTCACCTAGTAAATAACTGGATTTAAATAACTTAGATTTCAGCATTTCAGCTCACTCGTAGTTCCCGACTGGACGTGCTGGTCCTACATGCAGAAGAAAAACATTTTCCAATCATATTTTAGTCCGATCTGGAGAAGTCCAGTCATACCCAGTCTAATGGTTTTACATGCACTTCAGTTGTCCAGTTACAGACGGATTAAAGCCATTATTAGTTTTTCCCCTGTCATGACTGTTGCCTTTTCTCTCACTTTCAGCACTTGAAGCAGCAACAGGACGGTTTAAGTCATTTGATCAGCGTCATCAAAGACGACCTGGAGGACATCAAACTTATAGAGCACGGCCTGAGCGACAGTGGGCACATGAGAGGAGGCATCCTGAGCTGAGTCCTCACAGCTAATACACACATGTGCTCTGACTCTTACTTTCACAATCAGTTTCCTGAAACAAGGGGAGGGGGGGGGGGCTCCTGTTACCTGTCACAAAGACCAGTCACCGTGTCCTTTTTGTCATGGCACTGGATTCGTCTTGAAACAATATTTTATAGGTTTGATCACAGGACGACATCTCAGTATTTAAGTGAGAGATCAATTTGGTCTATTGACTCTTTTTTGCCACCAGGTTTATAAGGACTCTGCCTCATTGTCTGCACCAGCAACGCAGCGGCTGGTTAATCTTTCTGGACTGATATAGACCGCTTAATGGAAAGACTCAACATCATCTAATAATAGCTGGCTTCCCTCATGTCACAGCAGATTATAGATATGCGACTATGCGCGTGATTGACATGTAAACAAGTCATGGGATTGAGTGTGTTGTGATTGAATACTTTGTAAATACATCTTTGTATTTCTTTTTTATGCTATTAGAATATAATTAAAATTTCGTTTAAATTGAAAACAAGTCTTTCACAGCATTTCTCTAATGTTTTGCTTTGTGTTTAACGAGGTCACATACAGGTGTGTTGTTGCTGTTGTTGTGGTCCCTTTGTTTACCTCCTCCTCAGAATAGCCTTTTCCAGCATCTCATCAAAGTAGGGCTTGAGTTGATAGGATTCATGTCCTGGATTCACAAACCCCACAGGGATGAAAGACTGATTGGCAGTTGAACTGATTAAGCAGCTTTCAGAAAGATTATATCCCCTCATGCAGACTCACTCATATCCTAAGGGTCTGAATTACACAATGGGTTTTGGGAGCGCAGGTAGAAATAAAGCGTGCGTGTGCATGCTCTGCTCTGTGGGAATAGTGACTGATGAGAGTGTATGCTACTGTATTCTGCAGAATAGGAGACAAACAAAAACACTAGACCACCCACAAATACAGTAATTGAATAGTAACTAAGATCCCTGTATTATTCTAATCACATAGATTGGTAAAATGCTGAAAACGCAAAAAATTATTTATTCATGTTTAAGTATTTTAACACAATCACACATAAGACAAAGGAAATTAGAGGTTTGTTACATTTAAGGAACTGAAAATGGGGAAAAAGTTAAACAATCTGCCTTTTTTCCTATTTTTATATAATTTTGTTAACTGGCTAATTGTGTCACATCAATTATCAGTTGTAGCATTTGCAGTTATAGCTTTTGAAACAATTGCAAACACTTAAATACTTTTGAATTTTGAAAATCAGTGCAAAAGCCTGGTGCCTACATTACCCAGAGTGCAACTGGACTAAAGACAGTTTTCTGGGAGATTCAGCATCCGCAGCAGTGAGGTAATATCTCTTTATCTCTAAGTGGATTTTTTTCAGTGTCTAAACTTGTAGTCGTGACTCATCTCACATTAAGTTGAGGCCATTGAACTAATTTTGTACCCCTCCCTCTGGAGCCGCAGAGCTCTTTAAATAACTTTGAATTTGTTACAATATGCAGTGGTGCTCTCCAAGACTTGTAAAAACACTTTGATGTGTGAGATTTTTCCCATCTTGTTTGGGCCAGACTTTGTCAACAGAGACACTCTGCATTAAAAAGCAAAGACAGCATCACATGTTAAAGGTTTTTATTTATAGCTAACCAGGCAGTCTTTACATTAAAAGTTACACTTGTGGAGTAAACTTGAATGGAAAACGGATATGGTAGAAAAAACAAATAAATAAACAGCCAAAAGTCTAATAAGAGGTAGAAAAGAGATCTAGTTTACACCAGTGATGCACTCTGCCAGTCCGTCCAGGTCATGTGGTCACGACACTACTGATCATTCAACTTTCCACAGATGAGTGTCCAGACGCATCTATTCAGCCGATCAGCAACTACAGCAGTTACAGTTCCTGGTCCGGACCCTCAGCTGTGTGCGGAGCGGTCCACCAGCCGGAACGCCTCCATGAACTCATTGATGTCGATGCTCCCGTCCTTGTTGAAGTCGATGCTCTGGGCCAGGTGTGCGATGGCCTCGTCGCTGATCTCTGTCTTAAGGTGAGAGCACAGGAGTTTCCAGGTCTGACGAAACTCCTCGAAAGAGATCAAACCTGGACGGCAACAGAGAAAGAAGCCATGATTTTTTTGTTTTTCTTTCCTGTCCTGTTGAGTTCTGTGGATTCACTATTATAGGACTTTTCATTGAGAAATGTATTAGCCACCTCCTGTTGTGCACTTCACATGTGGGGGTGTTATATTCCCAGCCAATAAAACAAATAGGGCAGAGGGTATACACAGGAAAAGGTAGAGGTTCATCTGGGCTAAGCTGCTTACTCACCAGAGTTATCCGTATCTATGATTCGGAAGATAGTTTCCAGGTTGGAGTGGTTTTTGTACATGGTCTCCAGGATGCTGGTGTCAGAAATCTGTAACAGGAACAACAGGATGATTTTACAACTGTGGATGTGAGGGAGAGAGAGAGATCACGGGGATGCCAGTGAGATAAAGCTGACCTCTGGTCTGGGCTCAGTGATGGAGAGCTCCCTTATCCACTGGTGGTAGTTGATCATGCCGTGCTGGGTGCTGCTGACGAGCTGAGGGCGCAGCACCCTCCAGGGCAGACCCAGCTTCAGTATAGTCTCTGTAGCACTGGCCCAGTGCCGGAGACTGATCAGCCCTGAGGCCCAGACAGAAAGATACAGACAGGTCAGATGCAACAAAGATAGGTTAAAAAAAAGGGATTAGACAGGACAAAAAGACAAAGACTACATCAGAAATGGAAACACAATCTGAACTTAAAGGGGACACATTATGGAAATATCACTTTTTGAAGGCTCTTGAACATATATTTGGGTGTTGTTCTTGCCTTCCGGCCCCCAAAATGCGAGAATTGACAAAAAAAAAATCTGTGATTTGCAGACTCTCTAGGTTGAAATCCATGTGGTTTCATGAGCTGTTTCCTCAGTTGTCTTCAGTGATGTAACTAGTTTTCAAATTTGCATAATACCACCCCTACCTGGGACCGGTAGAAAGGATGGGGCGGGACAAGCAGTGGTTGATTTGCATTTAAAGGGACAGGCATTGAAAACAGCTGTTCTGAACAGGGCTGTTTTGAGCAGATGAAGAGAGCGGTGATGTTTGATCCTTCAGGGATTCTTACCACAGCATGTCATAGACAAACTTAGTCTTAAAGACACCTAGGAACTATTTTAATTTGTGAAAAAGAGGCATAATATGTCTCCTTTAATACACACCTGCCTTCCATTTCACTTTTGCTAAAGAATTCTGCAATGTTTCAGTACAGTCTTGAAGAATTGACACCCAAGGGATTTGTATTGTTTTTTCTGTAAATGTATGTGTGAGTGAGTATGAATCGATGTGTGTGGGTCTGTGTGTGTGCTCAGCTTGGTTATTGTTATTGACCAAACTGTAACTAGAAGGCAATGAGGCACCGGTCCTCTGTTGTGTGTGAGTCTGACCTGTTTTGTTAGGATCGAACTCCTCGAAGGCACTGATGAGATCTGACTTATGCACAAACAGCTGTTCCCTCAGAGCTCGTAGAGCTGATCTCTCCGTCCACCCAACACTGTCAAAGCCCAGGCAGAGGTAAACTTTATTTTTTTCACCTTGTTTTCTGTTTCCTCAAATGTAAAATTTCTTTTTAAACATTATTTACCTTTGTCTCAGGGTGAGCTCTCTGCTCGTCTGACTGGCCTGATACTGAATGAAGTGTGGGACCAGATCAGGGCCCATTCTGATGTAGGCTCCTCTGTTGCTGCCCACCTCATAGTAATTAGACGCCGAAAATATTGTCAGCACCTGAATATAGTAGAAGAAAGTTGATCAATTCTCTAAAAACTAAAAAGATCCATTCTTTCTTAGTGTTTCCAACCATTTGCTCCCACCTTAAAGGGACGGCAGAGCAGAGCCGTGAGCTGTTCAGTGCTACGTTATGGAGGCTAAAAGAATTTCTTTGTTGCCCTCATCAAAAACACAATCTAAAATATCATCACATCAGCGGTTTTGCATGTATTTACCTCTAAAACAGCTCTGTCTGGTAACGTTCTGTTATTATGTCAGTGTGGTGAATGTGCAGGTCACAACTTGTCCACCAGAGCGTTGTGGAGTTGTTGGATTGTGTATTTGAGGGAAACCAAGAAATTCCTTTAGCCTCCATAGCGTAGCTCTGAGTAGCTCACGATTCTGCTCCCCCGTTCTAAAAATAGCTTGCACTGACTATTAAAGGTAACGAACCTACTGCTATGACTATAGGGATTATGGCAATGGGCCAATTTGCCAAAATGTTGAACTATCCCTTTAAACTCTACTTTCCCTCCTGAACCTACACATTATGTGACTCTTTGCGTTCACCTTGCGGTTGTGGCAGAACTCGTAGCCGTCCTGTTTACACTCGTGGGAGCGGATGAGGAGCTGCAGGTTGTGTTTTCCCAGCACCTCCTCGGTGACGTCTGGGCCCCAGTAGCAGCCTCCACCTCGCACCTCGTTGGGAATACAGCCGTCCTGGGGCATGGGGTCGCTCCACAACATGTCCACTATCTGGATGGATGAAGCAGTCACAGTAAATTCATTGTGTTTTGTTAAATCGGTCCCAAAAAAAAAGGTTGTTTCACTCACTTGTTTCCACTCCTGCTCATCCGTCTCCACCATGTCTCCAGGCTCTGGGTCCGAGTCCGAGTCAGACTTCTGCATGTCTCCGTAGGACTGGTCGAACCCGGCCAGCCTGCGCCTCCTCTTCAGCTCCTCCTCCACCGACCAGTTGAGCTGACTGCTGGCGGGCAGGTTGTGCAGCGAGCGGCGCGGGGGCTGCGGCCTCTGAACCGCCGTGGAGCTGTGGTACGTCAGAGAGCACACCCGACGTCGGCCTTCCACCGGTCCATTCGCCTCCCTGTTGTTGTTGTTGTTGAGTGCCTGAGTCTTGTTACCATTCACTCCATTATGGATGGGTTTGGGAGGCCTGAGGACCGACACGTACTGCGCACATTCAGAAACACACACATATCCACCGTTAGAATAGCAATCCTAGATTTGCTGCTATTCAGTCCTTTAATGGCTTGCTGAGAGCCTCTCTTACTCTGTGTCTGTCCACTCGGGCCAGTGTTTCCAGGTCTGTGGTGTCAGAGATCCCTCCATGCACAATCAGCACCTTGTGATCGATCACCGTGGCCAGAGGCAGCCAGCTGAAGATCTTCTGGAGAAGCTTTAGGATCTTCTTCCCATGCACCTGCAAACCAGGTCAAGCTTATAAAGAGACTAATGTGCAGTTAAATGGATTATCACTATGAACTTTAAGTCAACAATTATCCTCAGGCTTTTTCCTCTGACTTGCATCTGCAATACTTTGTTTCATGACCACATGCATGGTCATCTTATCATATAAAAACAAAATCAATCAACATTTGGTCTTTTCATCATGTTGGTTGATGATAAGAAAAATACAGAAAATCCTTGAACGCTCCATCATTTGCGCCTGTTAATTAAGCTGCACTGGCCTCATAACAACTATGATGGGAGTCAGACATGTTGTATCAAATCTCTGCAGGCAGACAAACTTTTTTTTTTTTAAACTCAAGAAGCATGTAATCTTTTTTTCCAGGACTCAGGGAGTGAACGGAATCACCCACATCGCACTAGCGGAACAAGTTACAGTCTGAAGGCCACGTTTACACACATGTGTAGGTGTGAATGAAATGGAAATAGAAGTGTGTGTGCATTGCTTTGTAGTTTACTGTGTCCATTTTAATCCACTTAATACTTCAACAGCACTCTATTTGACGCTAGATGTGAGATACAGAGGGTAGACTACACACAACACCTACCCTGTATTTTCCCAGAACTTCTTTGGTGAAACCATATCTGGAGAAAATGAATAAGCAGTTCAGTTTACACGTCAGCTGCAGGTTGGACACAAACACTAAACACTAAAGCATAGATATAATAAAGAAAACAGACGGAGCAAATGATTAAATAGGGGGTTGAAGAGTAAAGAAAGCAGCGCGCAGAGTAAGCAGAGCTGTAGCGCACCTCAGGTTGACGATGTGGTCCTCGTGGTTCCCTCTGTTCAGGTGGATGTCGTTGGGATAGACCAGCAGGAAGCCAAAGAGGATGAGCAGGATCTCTAAGGAATTTTTGCCACGATCCACGTAGTCTCCGTTGAAGACGTACGGTTTCTCCGAGGACGGCAAACCATTCTGGACACATTTCAAATTTAGATGATTAATTAATGAAATATCCCTCATTGACAATATGTTAATATTGTGAATACCTTATAGAATATCAGCAGCAGGTCTTCGAGGTGCCCGTGTAAGTCTCCTGAGGTGAGAATAAATGATGCGTTAAAGTGAGTGTACGAGAAAGTCTCAAGAGCAACATGTGTGCAGGATGCATACCACATATTGTGATCTCCTTTGTGTGGCAGGTGGTGACATGGTTGATATTTTTAAGGATCCTCAGGCACCTCCAAGTCTCTCCGAGAAGCTGCAGGACATATCGAGCATGGAGCTGCTACTGGGAGAAAAACAGGTGTAAATAAAATGAGTACTGAAGAAAAAGGGCAGCTAATAGAAACATGTTCTTCTTGTGCGCTTTTGGTGTCGGACAGGAGTTTTCCGTATGAGCTTGTGTGCCTACTTGTTTGTGCTTGAAGGCCTCGACCAGCTTGGACACCCCACAGAAGGTCATGGGGAAGGTCAAGTGGGGGCCGGCGTAGCTGTCGGGCACCTCGACGCTCTCGTAGCAGAAGTATCTCTCCCACTCTATGTCACGGCAGATTTCATTCTCTCTGAAGATGTGAGATATCAGGTTTCCTGTGTTGAATCCGGCAGAGAGGGAGGGAAAGGGAAGTGGATCAGTGTGGTTAAGGGGAAATCCACTATTCTCAGCAGGGAGCGGAGCGGGTGAGCTCAGATTATCTCACTCTCGGTAATCTAATAAAATCTACATGTCAGTGAATTAAAACAAGAGTTGAGAGTCACTGTCTTACGTTCACTGCTGGCTGGGGTGAAGTGGTCCATCAGGAACCCGAAGAAATTGTAGAGCTGCAGAAAGACACAGGGCAATAGGAAAATTAAGGTGTGAATGTAAGTCTCCAGACACACTAAAGGTTGTGTGAGGCTGCAGGCCGACTGATGGTGCTTTGGCCTAAACACTAACAGGATTTAAAGGCTAGGTGTATAGTAGGTTTACAGTGTTCATCATTCAGAGCCAACATGCTAAAAATGTGAGAATAAAGAGCACTGAAGTACAGCTGATGCTAAGTTTATCTGGTGATTTAAGGTTTAAGATTTCATCATCAGTTAATTGATTGTTTTCTCATAAAATGCATGAAAATAATGACAAATGTTCATCAAAATATCCGCAATTTTTTTTTCTCTGACCAATGTCCCAAAACTCAAATTGCAATATTTTATATTTCACATTTGAAGTTGCTAATGAACTGAAGTTGCTCTTGATCAAGTAATCAATCAACCAATCAATGCTGCTTTAGCTGCAAAGGAAAGACCAAGGGATCACCAGCAATGACATGGTTCATCCTCTGGGGTTCATGAATGTTTTTTGTCTAATTTCAGTGCAACAATCAACAAAATCATGAATGTTTGTACCCAATACCATATCAATTCATGCAGAAGTTGTTGGGAAGCTTTACAAAGAGACAAACATGAGAATGCAATATCACCTCACCTTAATCTGGTCTTGTTCTCCTGCATATTCAATAGATTGGAAGATGTTCCACGTGCACCTGCGCCTCACCTCCAGCCGAGCCACATACTGACGGTACCAGCGCTGGATCAACAGAGCAGCTCTGATGGCTGAGGACGAGAGGAGTGAGTGAGGGGGAGAGAAAAGTGCTGCTGAGATGCTGAGAGGTAAACTTTTCTCCATCACAACCACTGTGTTGAATCTAGACTGACAGACTCACCAGTGGCAGCTTCACAGTGTGCAGAGAAATTCAGTAGAGATGGTAAAAGTTAATGAGCTACTTGCAACTGATATTCAACTCTGACACACATGTTGAGGGCACAGTGTAATAAAACACATCCTTACCTGGAACTGAGATGCTCCCTAAAACAAAAGATAAAGACAGATATTGAATCATTGAGATCATTTGGAAAAACTCTATTCACTGGAATCATTTTTGATCAAGGCCGCACCTCTGTCCAGTTTCTTCAGCTTCTGTGGTTTTGATTTTCCCATGCCACATCCCATGACCCTTTGCTGTTTTCACTGAGACAAAGATACTTTCATGTGAGTGTGAGTCTGAGACATTTGACCTTGTCTTTTGCAACCCGTGAATGATGCAATGATAGCCTAGATCTCTCTGCACAATATAACACATGTTTTATGATGTCACTACACGCTTGGATGTTAGAAATAGTGTTGATTGCATAATATGCACAGATAGAATAGGTTTTCTCGTTAATATTTAAAAAAAAAAAAAACAAGAACAAAAAAAACATACATTTAACAAAACACAGCAAAAAACAATAATAGAAAAGTAACCTCACCTGGTCCTGCTACCTTTTGGTCATCACCTCCTCCCTGTCATTGTTTCCTCCATGTTTTACAGCCACGCATTATCTCTGGGATGGCTCTTTGTCCTAGTCGCTGCAGCACATGTCCCCGTATCTGTGATGTTGTAACTAGATGTCTCCCCTCTGTGCAGCCACACACACACACACACTCAATGATCAGGAACACACACGCTGACTACAGGCTTGTGTTTGCACTGGGCAGCAGAGCTAAGTGTCTCGGACAGACCTCGTGATCACTTAAACAAAACAAGATGCAAGTGGATTAGGATTAAACCCTTACTACGGCCGGCATCTCCGCTGAATCAACGGATGAGGGCTCTGATAAAGGGCAGCAACTGTTTTTGAAAAGAGGTTCTGGCCTCGGTTCAAGTCCTGCGTCGTCGCGGTGATTAATATGGCACCTGTCACTGTCAGTGCACGCTCACTGCCTCTGTCAACAGTTGACTCACCATTGGTTAATCCGACTACGCTATTCTCCATAAACGCACGTGTGTTTCTAAATGAAGGAGAATATTATTTAAAGACAATGAGCTGAGGTCGCTATGTATCTTTAGCTTCAGAGGCTTTAAGAGTAGATGCTGGTTGATGTTGGTCTGTTTTGGTTCTGCATGACTCTGACACTCAGTTTGACACCAGTCATATTTGCTATGGATATTTAATAGCAACGTATTCACTAAAAGTTAAAGATGATAACAAACTGTAACATTGTTTAATCTAATCCAGTAAAATCACCACCTGCATCTTCAAAAGAAATCAGAAAACCTTGCAAACGACCTCACAGATTCAACAACAACAAAAAAAACCTTACATTTTACAGAGGTAGTATTCATTGCAGGGCTGTGGGAGTTGTCATACAGTGATACTTCCCACAGGTGAGTTTCTGTTCATGTATCTTCTCAACGCTACACTAGACTAAACATCGATGAAAACCAGCTTTCAAAATTAGCTCATATAACTAACTCCCCTTTTGTTTTTGAGGGTTGAAACTTATTTCAAGAATGCCGTCTGTTGTGTGCTGGTGGAACATCTGCATGGTGCATCCTCCGCAGTCCTTCATCCATGTATCAAGGCCCTTTGTGAATCCCTGCCAGGAGGAGAGTGACTCCCAGCTGCACCACAACAAGGAAACCTCTATAACCTGAGTCCAGACTTTTCTACCAATCCCACCGCAACTGTGCAGTTTAGCATTTCGACCCCCCCCCCTTTTTTTTCTTATGAAATATAATATTTTATTAATAATATTGATAAATTAATATTTAGATGGTTTTATATCTTGGGGACAGATGTTGAATGCTTCAGCTGCCATGCAGCATTTAACTGAGCAATCAATGCAATCAATCTATGAATCTATGTCCAGAGAGGTAGATTAGTCCAATGGCACCTGCAGGTCAGACCCCTTCTTCAGGGGGTTATGATAAGATTTTCTGCAGGTCTGATGCAAACCTACACTAACAAACACAATCTTTATTTAGGAACTTTTGTTTGTGTCTTAACTGCAAAGGTGCGCACTGCAAGTCTTGTATCAGCTTGTACCAAGCATTCCTGTGGCCCTGTTTATAAATGAATGGATTAAAATCTAGCTCAGGAGATGAGAAAATGTCACTATATATCTCTCACTTAAGGCCTCATAGAGAAGAGGAGAGGAGAAGAGAGGGCAACTGAGGACCTGAGACCATTCCTTCCATATCTGTGATCCTCCCTGGCTCTGACATCTGTCTTCGCTGCCAACCTTTTTGTAGAAGAAACTGATAACTACCCATATGCAGAGATGAATAGGCAGCTTGTGTTTTTATAGTTTTGTGCTCCACTTGGGAACTTCCAGGTGCTTCAGATGCAACTTTTATGGCCTTTGCCCTCTTTTACCAATGCAAAGTATAGAATAGATCCATAAGTTTCTAAACATATCAGACAATGCACATGAGAACATACAGAGGCGTTGCAACAGGGCAGGCAACCTAAGCAATTAACTGCCTATAGGGGAGCTGGAAGGGCCTCCCTGGGATGGCTGACATTGGTCCACATCAATGACAATGTTATTATATGCAGAGCATACGGTAAATTAGTGCTACTGTACCAATGTTAATTTCTCCCATTAGCAGTAGAATAGTGCATTTGTTGTCAAATGCTAACACCAACATCAATTCAGCTGTCAGTAGATCAACTTGTCCTCTCCAAACTGCTACTAATTTCTACATACTACATGTCTCTGTGAATTTTCTGGTATGAATCTTAACATGAAGCATTGTTACTGCAAAATTGACTCGTCAATGGTTTTGGAATACTTAACGGTTAATGTTTGTGGCCTTGGGGGGGGTGTGGTGCCTCTTGCTTGGGGCCTCCCGAGTGTCTAGATACGCCCCTGAACATATGACACAAGTGAGAAAGAGCAAAATTACTTTTAGGAAGCTTAAAGTTTCAGTACACGAAGAGCATCAGAGGGGAACATTAAATGTTACAAGAATTTGTTAAAAACAACTTTCACCAATGTTGTCACTCATCATCTCTAGGTATAATACAGCATGCCGTAATATCACAGGCCTATATGGCATTCCAGGTTTTTTTTTTCTCACCTCTTGGTCCTGGCTGTGTGCCGGCCGCCTGATCATCCTCCTCTTACTCTTTCACACAGAACAGGAGAGAAGACAACAATGTTAAGTATCTCAAGGCCAAGCTGGGGTACAGGAAGATAAAAAGCCAGGTTCCCAGGCCCTGACAAACAATAGGGCAGCATCCCCGTCTCGTCAGTCCTCAGTCCTCCACCCACCAGACACACCGAATCAACAGCCGCCTTTCCGCCTGACTCCGGCCCATTTCAGCCATCCACCCGGACCGTACCAGCTCATCCACCATGTCCTTTGCCTTCGTGGTCACGACGATACTTCTGAGCTCTTCACTGGTGGTTGCTTTTGTCTTGCAGCCATCCAAAGAAGAACCTGCAGCCTCTGCTAATGCTCCTGTTTCCCAGCACAGGTCAGTATTGCCAAACCTGCTCACATGCAAATCTACGTTAGTTATACCAACACTTCTTTATTTATTTTTTTATAAGTGACATTTCTTTTGTATGCAGACAACATCTTTGTAACCATCTTTGTCAGTATTCTTCATCTGGTCAGGTCAGAGCAGTCACTGTATTTATAAATAGCCTCACTGCTCTAGAGGACGTGCCTATCACATTACACACCATGAGATCCCTGTGGATGTGTGTTTGCTGATCGAGGCCTTTTTAATGGGTTAGAGGGAAATTCAAGTATCTGTGTGTGTGTGTGCCATGCTGACTATTTGTATTTCTAGGAAAAACATGCAGAGATGTAACATAATACTCAAAGGTGCAATCCACCACAGCTCTAACACAAGAGTTCTCCTCTTTGACTTCGCCAACACCTGTCAACTGTTCCCTCAGGTCATCTGAGTCATAGTGACAGAGTTTGAGTGGAACAGATTTCCATAATGCACCTTTTTGGATTGTAACACAAGTGCTTTTTTGTGTAATCTCCAGGATTCCTTCTGTTTCCCTTGAATCATTTTCAATGTCGTATTTCAATGTGATTCTCTATGTGACGATCAGGTGCCATGCTGAGTCACTGGAGGCCATCAGGAAGGGTCTCCTCAGAGCTCTCAACTTGCAGACTGAGCCAAGGCTGCCCGCCGGTGCTGTGGACTCCGTCAGAGACCAGTGGCAGAGGCGATTCAACACCACCTCTCACAGAGCCACGCACGCTGCAGGTTAGAGGAAATCCACATTCACAGGGTCTACTGCAGGTGTCACATTTTTTCCAGACTAAAAGTCTGTTTTCTTTTTCCACATTATTCCAGTCACTGCAGTCTCCATGTCACCTGATGATGGAAACAGCGCAAGCCTGAAGTGCTGCTCCATGGCCTCTGAGATCTTCATGACAGGTACGCAACAATATGTGCAGCAGAGGATTATGTGTAATTCATCTGCATCCTCACTCATTTGTGAACATTTTTGTAAATATCCATTCTCATCTGTGCTATAGATCTGGGCTGGAGCAACTGGGTGATCCAGCCCGCCAGCCTCACCATTGTTCAGTGTGCACTCTGCAACCCTGATGTGAACCCTGTGGAGTGTCCATCAGCCCACACCAACGTGCAGGATCCTGACTCACAGGTATAAATAACTCTCTGGGATGTTTACATAGTGACATTCACTTATGCAACCTCCAACTATTTGGTATTATGCTGATTTACATATCTGAGCAAAGGACTGAGTGAAGTAAAATTAAGTTTCTACTATTTCACACCATGCATTTCCATCCATATATATGCAGTCTTCTGCATTATAACATTAAACATATTCACTTTAATGCAAGCATTTGACTGATATTATGATTATCTCTTCTTTATTTTGTAAGTGATACTGTTGTTTACCATGCAACACATGTTTGTGTCATGAGACAGCTCCTGCAGCGTGAGGATGTTACACCCTGTCACAGTGCCTGACCCCTCCTCTCTTTATTGTTGTGCAGGTGCCATGTTGTCAGCCCACCTCCCAGGAAGAGGTGCCCATCGCCTACGTGGATGCATCCAGCAGCATCGTCCTCTCCTCCGTGCAGCTGACCCGCAGCTGTGGCTGTGGATCTGCGAACATCCAGCAGCTCAGCACAGAGTAAAGTCTTATTTCATCACTCGTGAACCTCAGACAAAAGTAGTAGTAGCATCATTACTATCTTCTCTCACAAACAGCTATGCTGCTTCTGTAGACGATTTCTCTTGGATTTCTGAAAACATTACAATGTGTATTATTCAACACTTAGTGTGGGAACTTAAGCAAGGCTCAATTTCACATTCCTGTTTCTCTATTGTGACAAAATGAATGACACAAGTGGCAGCACAGATTCGTTGAAGCAGTCAGTATTAAAACTGATCAATAGAAATGATGTATGTATGTTGCTTTTATTGCTTTTAAACAGACATCACCCGTTGACTTAATATAACCTGTCTTTGGAATTTCTTTGGCAACAAGCCTTGGAAACAGCAAAGTTAGGCTCTGCTGATTTAACTTTAAATAAATCTCATGTGTACAGAGCACTATTTATAGTTACTAACTGTTACTAAGTGTTCCCTCCAAAAATGTGAGACTACCCAGAGCCAAAACCTCTCACAGACCAGTTGTCTCATGTCTGATCAGTGAAACGACTCTTTCCTCTTATGGGGAAAGAATTTATTTTAACACAACAGAAGAAAACGAGGGCACATAAAACAAGAATCTTTAAATTGTAAAGTAATTCCAGTTTGTTTTTAAGGGAGGTTTCTAAGAAGAAGATTTGAAAAAAGAAAAAAAACTCCCTGCATCTCAAAGTTAGTGTGAACTTCTGCTGGTATATCAACAACATCTGTGCTGTGTTTTTCCACAACCGTCAACTTGCCAGGCTCCATTTTCATGTTTCAACCAACAGAAACGACAGACGAGTCTCTGCTGCCTTGAAACACCCCCTAAAATCTCTACCATGGCATTTATTGGTTGAATGAGAGATGAGCTTTTTTTACTCTGCAAAAAAAGTGTAAAAATATAATCAGGAAAAATTATATAATCACATTTTGTCCCTTAAATTCATTCAGTCTCTTTTACTTTTATGTTAAAGTCAGAGCATTTTCTTGTTCTTTTTACTTATTACTTATAACTTGTTTTTTTTCTTGTGTCATTGTGTCTGCTGTTTGGTTATATGCTCACACTAACTTTACCAACTTACCTCACCATTATCAGTATATATCCAATGTTTTTTCACAAGTGTAATGTGATGCAGCAGAGATAGGCTATATCACACTTATGCAGCTGTATTACAATGTTTTATTGTGCTCATAACATTGATTCATCATCTGTACAATTTCAAAATAAAATGCTCATGAACACAATCTTTAAATAAAGATGACTGAAATGTACAATTTTCTGACTTTTGGAAGTTTTCTTTTTGGACAAATCTTGGGATGCTTTCCTGCGTCAGGGCAGTTTCTTATCACAGTTTTCAGGATTTCATGTCAGACAGTGATACTCTCTCTCTCTAGAGGGAGGAAAATAGCCAATGAAGAAATGTTGGCAGGGTACTCCAGAAAACCAGGCGCTGGGCAGGGGAAGAGCAGCATGTTCTGACGAGCCTTGATCATTTTTGCCTTTTCATGCATCTGCACACAGGACTTTTCTTTTTTTTTTTAAACAAATTTTCTTTGTGGCTGCAGACTGGAGCTTTAACTGGCGATTCTCAGGTTGTGCAAGAAAGATACTGATCCAGGACTACGGTATTATTAAAACAAACGCTCTACAGGAGGACGGCAACATTGGGGCCTACAGCCCAGCACTGACAGCAGTTTGCAGTTTTATTGATACTAAGCAAAATGTTTAACTATTTCACTGTTTGGATGTTTTTTGGCGTGCTGCCCCAGCTCCTGCTGGCTGGAGGACCAATTGTGTGTTCAGAGAAGGAAACTTTAGTGGGACTGAAACCGATTGCAAGCATGGTGGCACAGCTCACTGAATGTTTAGTAGACTGCAGTGGGATGACGTTCATCAACAAGAAGAGACTGCACGACCACCGCACTATACGCTTTACAGACTCCACAGGAGGTAAGGAGCCAATAAGTTAATATATATATATAATATAATAGATGTATATGATGTAATGATCAGCTGTGTAAAGGCCTTAATAAACAAATCCTCCTCCTCAGGAGACACTGGGGATTACTGTTGGTCCACAGACCTCCAGTGCACCATTGGAGAGAGCTTTCTTCATGCCTACGTGGTGCTGCCTGTGAATACAAATGTTGGACACGAGCAGCTGGAGGTTGAAGCCACCGTCCCCGCCGCCACCAAACTGCACGTGCACAACGGCCCCACCACGGTCGCAGAGAGCTGCGGCCTCCGTTTCGACGTCACAGAGCACTTGAGCTCAGCAGCGACGCTGGGGACGTCTCTCTGTGTTCGGCCTGTGACCCAGGACGGCGTCCAGAGGGAAAGTTTTCTTAAATGCCCTCCTTATCTGGTCACCTTCTGGCAGAGAGATCCAAACCAGTCCAACCAGCAAGGAGGGGGATAAAACACCAGAGGTGGAAAAGTATTCAGACCTTTTTTACTAAACAAGAAGTACTACTACCACTCCAAAATACTTCATTACAAGTAAAAAATGCTGAATTAAAATGTTACATCAGTAAACATATGTAAGTATAATCAGGAATGTATGAGGTCAGAGTACTAACTGCAGAAAAATGGCCTCTGTGACTGTTGCTACTACTAACATTTATCTTCACATTATTTTTTCCTCAGGCACTTATTTGTAGCAGGGGCCATTTAAAGTTGGTATTGAGTGAAATTGAGCTATTTTTGCATTATTTTCTCTGTTAATTGATTTATTGTTTGGTTTGGTAAAAAAAAAAAAAAAACACAGAAAATGAATGACACAAAAAGTGAGAAAAGCCTGTCATAATGTGTAAAAAAAACTATTGCTGACAGGTAAATTTGTCCAAATGTACTCAATAGTATTCAACCATATGAGGTATATCAGTATATATATATATATATATAGAGTCAACACCATTTTATAACTTGTTACTACAATATAAGCTGCATTTGAATGTGAGAGCTGCTTGTTTTATAATCATAATAGAGACAATAGTGGTAACTACTTCATGATTATTCACCCTTGGCTTAATGTTGAATTCATGATGCTGCTGCAAAAAAGTTGCCAAAATTGATCCATATCCATATAGATGTTACATAGATGATTGTTGTAAATATTTTTATTTTCCCTTTACATTTGTATTTGACTATTTCAGGTGTGTGTGTTAAACAGTATTGTCACCATTACTAACGCAGAGCAAGTTCTCATTATAATTAATTCAAAACAGAACAAGCACAATATTTGTTTGTAAGCTTGGACATGTTGAGCTGGGATTGTTAGAGCTATACAGTACATTATTTCTACTAATATACACTTTATATACAGTGTGCACCTATGTTTGTCTGGTTATGGTACACAATCTGGTGCCAGTATGTATTCACCTAGTTCTCATAAGATGTGAAGTTTCCTATTACTGTGCGGTCAAATGTATCTCGGTGAACGATGTTGGACGAGTCTCTGCTCTGCTCCGTTACACAAGAAACTACATAGTGCCACCTACTGGTTGTCAAGGAAGCTAATGAAAATCTGAAACCAATTGTCCTCGACAACATTCAACCACTGGATGGCAAGCTAGCCACAGGACATGTGTGTATGTGTGTGTGTATGTGTGCGTGTGGCATGTGTATGCATGCACGTGCGAGTGTGTTATGTAACATCTAACTCCTGTTTGTGGGAGTGATGTGTTCAAATTAGAAACAGTTCATAGATCCGAGATACCATAGGCACTTATGTGTGCATATGTGTGTGTGTGTATGTGTGTGTGTATGTATCAGACACTATTTGGGTGTAGTCTCCTTAACAGACATTATGACTGACAAGTGTACTCAATGGATAATCACAACTTACGATGCGCACAATAAAGCAAAATGAAACTCTTAATTGGGCTTTGGAGAATGTATGTGTAAGCTTGCTCTTTAATTATTACCCTTCATGATTATCAAAGGTGAGTAACCGGATATCTGCATGCACAAAACTTACGGTTCACATTTGTGTATAATGATACATGAACTACTGGCATAGAAACCAGGAAGTTGTGGCAAGGTAACATCTTATCTTATCCTCTCTGACCTGTCTTCACTACAGTGGTTGAGAAATATATAGGCCTACCTACAGAAACTGGGCTTATAAACATGTAGACCCATACAGGAATATAAAAAACATCTAACTGTATGTCATATCCCAAATCTGATCAAACCAGGATCCTAATATTCATGCAAATAGGTCAGGATCTATTTGATACTCTTTTGAGGTTTAATTATTACATGGTGTACATATGTACCAGCTTGTACATTTACATCTTTATGTTGGCATATGTTTATGATATTACAGTGTCACGCTTCATTCAGCTGTGCTTTAGCATCCACTTAGGGTCTAAAAGAGGGAAGGTGGTGTTAGTGTGCTCTGTTGGCAGACAACCAGTACCAGGGTAATATAACCACCCAGAGTGAGTGTCCAGTAACAGACCTTTCTGCACAGCTGGTGCCCCAAGAACAGCAATGCAAAAGGGACACGGGCCACTTGATTTTACAGTTTTTTCCCCCTTGTGTGCAGCATTATTATCCTCATGGTCTTGCCGAAATGTATTCACTGGTTTCTGTGTTGTCTGCTGCAGGCTTTTGGCTGCATGTCATCAACTCTGAACTGAGCGGACAACATGGAGGCTCAGCGCCATCAGATTTTCTTACCCATGAATAAGCAAAGTACTGTATCAACAGCCATTAGCAAAATTTAGATTCTGGCATGTGAAATTATCATAATAATAGATCCCTATTATTGCATACATATTCAGTATCTTATTATTTACAGTAGTGTTTATTAAAAGGCAACTTTCAAAGTGCACCTGCATGAAATATATAATGATTACTCATTATATCTGCATTATATCATTGTGTTCTGACCTTTATTTATTATTCAATGGAACAAATAAATTGAATTGAATTAAATTATTTCATCCATCAATTGATAAATTCCAATTGATTGGTAAATATTGCTTAAAACCGAGCAAATGTTTTCCAATCAGTTTCTGATCACATTTTATCTATCTATCTATCTATCTATCTATCTATCTATCTATCTATCTATCTATCTATCTATCTATCTATCTATCTATCTATCTATCTATCTATCTTATTGCCCATTAAACCCACATAAGATGGAAACGCCAAACACATATGAGTCAATACATTATACAAAGTAATACAGATAAATACAAATTTTAATTAAAATCTATCTATCTATCTATCTATCTATCTATCTATCTATCTATCTATCTATCTATCTATCTATCTATCTATCTATCTATCTATCTATCTATCTATCCCATTAAATTAAACCCACATAAAATGGAAACGCCCAACACATGAGTTCAGTTCAAAGTAATACAGATAAATAAAAATTGTAATTAAAATCAGATAAATACAAATTGTAATTAAAATCTATCTGTCTGTCTATCTATCTATCTATCTATCTATCTATCTATCTATCTATCTATCTATCTATCTATCTATCTATCTATCTATCTATCTATCTATCTATCTATCTATCTATGATACATTATAATATAAAGTTCAGTCTCATAACACCACTCTGTTACAAACACATGTAAACACTGATGACTGTACCATGTCTGTGTCGCGCAGGGGTAGCGCTGTAAAGTTTGTCCAAACTGTAGCGACTAAGGGAAAACAGTAAATAATGTAGCTTTTAATGGAGTTATCGGATATATTAATGCAACATTCACGCTTTTAACTTGGTCAGAGCTGCTTTAGCGGTGTTTTCTGACAAGTTTGCTGTGCTATTGCGTGTATAAAACCGAGCCTTTGGTCCCCGGATGGCTGAATAGAGTAGAACAATCCAGTAGGCAGAGAGAGAGTGGAGTGGACGACCCAAACACGCACGGTTAGCAGCAGCAGACAACTATCAAACCACGGCGGCCTGACAGTGATTTAAATGGACTAAAAAAAAAAAAGAACTAAAAAAAAAAAAAACTACCAACCTCCACCGAGAAACAATGTGACCAAGAGGGAAGGACACAGCTTGCTGGGGACTGTCACAAACACATGACAGCCAACTTTGGCTGTTGTGAGAGGCGCAGCACCATGGCATCTCAGCCAAGGTAGGAAGACGACACACACACGCACACATATACACACGCGCACACACACGTACACACACACACATACACTAGCCGAGGCTAGCTGCTGCTCCTGCTAGCAGCTGGGGCGCTAGCTGCTCCAACAACACTCCCCGACCGACTGATGGTAATTAGTCCGATACGGTGAGCCCGCACACCGGCGGTGCGCTTGACAGCGTGTCGGCGTAAAGTTTGAGTTCAAAAACTCATGCGTAAAGTGTGAGAAGGTTTGTAATGTAATGTAGCCAGGGTGTGGTGGTGGAGGTGGTGGTAGTTTTTCTGTGGTTAATGTAAAACTGACTGGCAGCAGGGCTTTAGCTCGATAAGCACTTCGAGGAAGAGGTGGAATCAGCTGGAAAAGAGCAGCCTGGTGTGATTTTTTTTTTTTTAACCAGCTGCTCTCTGTTGTTTACACCAGGCTAGCTTAAGTTTATTTATATAAATATAGTTTAAGTTTTTATATAAATATAATTTAAGATATATGTATGTATCATGTTCTTTTAGTTATGTTGCAAACAACGCAGATCCATTACACGATTCATATTTTTCGTGTGTCAAACCTCGTCTGTCGTGTTTGACTAACTTGGATTTAGTTGGGCAGTGGCACTCAGTCGGTGGTTAAAAGTGTCTGCATCAGTTTCATTTAACCCTCTCACACTGTGAAACCACACCCCCTAAATATAATAATTACAATGATAAGACATGACATGCAGCCACCCATGACCCACTGTTAACACTATGGTAATATAACAAACTAATCTCGAGATATAACATTGAAGTTTGTTTTCACAGAGACAGCTTTGTGTTTGCCTGTCAGCTTACAGACATAATTGTGCACATTAAAGTCTCATTTACTAATATTATGAGGGCTGCAACTAGTGACTAACAGATTAGTTCATTGTTTTATCTATAAAACCTGTGATAAATACCTGTCATAATTTTACTACAGCCCATGATGATGCATTCATGTTGTGTTTTTTGTCATCAAACAGACCAAAAACCAAAAAATAGTAGGCTACGTTTGCAATCAGATGCATCAAATCCTCACATTTAAATTTAATCAACAATATTTATTTGCTTGAGTAATCATTTGCAAAACATAATAGCAGATGGACTGTCTACAGACCGATTAATCATCTACTCATTGATTTAGATTGCTAGCTGGACAGGTAGGCGCTAGGCACAGCATGTTTTTAAATGGCTGCTGTGTTTTTCTTTTGCTCTTTAGGGGTGTGTGCAAATAGGACTCTGAAAGTTTTCTGTACAAGAATACTGTAGTACTTTTTATGATCGCGTTTGTCAGGTTGTCTGCTTTATAATCAGATTTAACAAGAGTAACAATATCAGTGTGGTCAACACACAGTTCACCAAACCAAATCAGGTTTTCCTTTTAAGTTAGGACATAACTTGCAGGTGCAAAAACAAAATACATAAGATTGTATCACAATAAGATAATGCAACACTTAAGATTAAAATCACAATATCAGGTTGTGACTTAGAGAATCGTATTGTAACTTATCGTTGTGCCTCTGATGATTCCCAGACCAAATTGCTCATGCATTTCACTTCAAATTGTGATAGATTTGAAAAGTGAAATTCAGACAAGGTCATATTTTCTCCTGTTCTAATTTATAGCCACTCCATGACCTGCATTGTCTGCACGAAGTCATACTGACTTGTGACCTGCATTGTCCGATAATGATCATGATTCAGTTTCTCTGACAGCGAAACATCCTTTCAGAGATTGTCCAAAATCCATGCAAGGGGAGCTTCAAAACTAGTACTCACTTGGTAGTGAGGGAATACGTTGAAAGAACTAATTAAAGGTATAATTTCTAACTTTTCAAGCCAGCAAAGATGGTAAAAGAAAGCTGAATATCCTCAAGTCCATTTCCACTACTTTGGTGGAGAGGGCAAAAGTTCATCTGTGATTTTATAAATAGAAAGCACCTTCTTAACCCTGAAATACTCTGGCTGTCTCAGTGTGCATCTGTCTGGAGCAGGCAAGGTCAAATATCATGATATGTCCTGCCATATTCTTCACTATGTTGGAAAATGTAAAATAATTCATGGTCCGTTGTAGATACATAACGTTGAACTACCGACAATTCAATAATGTAGTTGAATCCTATTTAAAACAAACAAACAAGATGTATATATGTTATCAAATGTCAGAATCAAAATCTTAATTAAGGCGTATCATCTTTTAAATCAGAAAATGGTATCAAATAGTCTTAATTGACTGGAGTCATATGTCCTATCCTATTCTGATATGGGTGTGCCGGTACCTCTTTGTCTCTTCAGATACTGTGGTTGCCCCATCGCACTGCTTTGAATGCCTCTGTGTAAATAACCACTTGTTTTTCTAAATGTCAAGCTAACTTGAATCTTCTACTGTATGTGATTTACACCTTTGTCGAAAGATTCAACAATACTTTGCATCTCAGAGATTTGGAGTTTCTATTTCACCTCTGTTTAGGTTTGGCTGTTTCAGTCTGTGTAGCTTTGTGGGTTGTTGTGTTGTGTGGACAGGTCTTCAGTTTACTTCTTTATTCCACAGTTCATCAGTTTCTGATGTTTTGTCTCCTGCAGTCAGTAAACTGGTGAGCTCAGAGCTCTGACCATAGTTGAAGGTATGTCTCTCAAAAATCATACAAAGCATCAATGTTTTTGTTGGTGTTGTGCTCAAAATGGGTCTTGCAAGATATTAAAAAGTATTGAATGTTAAGATTAGTTAGCAAGGGAGCTCAATAACAACTGGTGTTCTGGCCATGTAAATGTTTAAAAATACAATTGCATTTCATTAGTTTTTTTGAAATGTTGCAGAAATCATCACCAAATCAGTCGATATCCAAACGGCTCAGAAGCAGTCGACGGTAGCAGATGTCACTCATCATTAAGTCATCAAAGTTTTTTACCATATGAAAATGTGAGCGCTCGCTTCGTGTTGCAGACTCTGAAATAACTCAACTCCTCACATCATTCAGGTTAATACTGATGTATGATGGGCTGTGGCAGTACATGCTGTCCCAGCAGTCTGTCCACTCTCTCTGCTACATTAATGAGTGAGTGCTCATCTGTTTGGCTTTGGTCCCAAATCTGTGTTGCTCAACTTGTTGCTATGGCAGCATCCCATTGGGGCTGCTGTCAGTGAAGGATGATCAACACTTTGGGTTTTGGGAGGATAAAAAAAAATTTCAAATGTAGATGATTAATGAGTTTATTTTAGTTTATTTGAAGTATTAAACAGGGCCTGAGCCCGGTGGGGCCAGCTGTTGATCCACAGTATAATTTACTAGAGCAAACAAATTAGTTTTGCCACTGGCACCGTATCAGGACTAGTTGTTGTAATGATCCATTTGGTGACTGTATGGGTTGCGTGTCATCTTTAGGGACCGGAGAGAACAGATGTGAACATTGTGGTGAATCCTCATGGCATCTGTGAGTCTAATTACACTTGTCTGTACGTATGATTGGCACCGCCTTCTCCCATCGGACACTGCTGCTCTGCCCCTCGGGTAGACAGCGCTGTGATGAAGAAGACATAAAAGTGCAGTCTCTAAATTCTCTGGTGTCTTTGGAAAAACACATTTTGTTATTCATTTATATGGATTTTAAATAAGTGTAAAAAAAAAGTAAGATTTAAACACAATCTCGGTCGTCAGACAGTCTGACATGGTTTTGGGGATTTTCCATTTCAGGGAACCTACTGTTTCTGGCATTAAGCTGGTGTTTCAGTGAAAATGATGCGCTCATAAATGCAATGTCATTAAAGAGCTGTCCTTCTCTGTCCTGATTACAACAGTGTTCACAGTGAAGAAAGGAACCGTCTTCGCCTGCAAGCCTGGGAACAGAGGAACCAAGAAACCAGTCAAGCCAAAGAACTCAACCCCGAGAATGTGCCTCTCTTTGGGGAACCGTACAAGGTGAAGGTGCCGCCCTTACAGTCTCCTTGATACAGACCACAATACATTATGTATTAGCTAGAAATTGCACCGGCCCTTCGCTGCCTTCTCTTTTAGTATCAGCCAAGCGCGACCTTTTTTCAGGACAATATCAATCAATCAAATCATAAAAAAGACAGATTATATGATATAAAAAGTGCAGAGGCGACGACGGGCCTGTTTTCCATCTTTGAGTAATGTCCACACGTCTAAGGCTGCAGATGGATCCAGCAACCTCCGTAAAGGGAATCATAAAGGGAAGGGAAAGACTTGGGGTAAAAAAAAAAAAGAAAAACAGAAAAAAAGATTCAGATGATTTTATCAATGTTGTTTTGTTTTGTTTTTATCAATTCCAGTTGTCAATTATTTTATTATGATGATCTAACCAGTACAAGAAAGTGATTTGTCAACATGGTGGTCCTCATCCATGCCCAGTTGAAATTGCATCATTGTTTGTAGATAACACCCAATTCTTTTCTTTGAAGTGGATGAAATAGATTCTTTTGACATGCATCTGTTAAGACAGCCTGGATTATGATCATATAGATCATGTTCTGTCAGCCCTGGAAACAGAGACTGCTCAATACTCTAGTGTTTTGTGCTTTTTAAAAACAAATGTACTGTCGTCACTGCCAGAGTTATTTGTTTTCTTATGACCAAGTGTTAATTTTACTCAGGTTTCGTACCTTGTTGTTTTATCCATTTTTAATATTTACCTCTTCTTCTTGTAGACAAACAAAGGGGATGAGCTTTCCAATCGAATCCAGAGGATGCTGGGCAGTTACGAAGATGTGAATAATCCCTATCCCCTAACCACCGAGCCTTTACCCATTCCTAATTACGTCAGCTTCTCGCAGTCAGATCAGGGTCAGCAAAACACCGATAAATCAACCAAAGCTCCATTCCACAACCAGGTCCATTACTGTTCAACCCAAAACCAGAAATGCCCCCCTCAGCCCACGAGGACGACGCCGGCTGCCTCCTCTCCCACCCAGCACGGACATTCATTATCCACTTTCTCAAAGTCTTCCTTGAACCCCAGTCAGAGTAGCCAGCCACCGGGACACCCAGCACATCCGCAGAAGAAGAGTGAGGCCTTTTCAGATCTCAGGGAGCTCGTCAGCCTTTCCCAGGAAATGTCTGCTCCGTCTCCTGACGTTAAGCCGCTACCCTTCCTACATTCCAGCAACCACGACATCACTGACACGGACACTAATAAGGACACCTTCGATAGACATCAGCCTCAGGAGTCCTCGGATCGCCCCTCGGAGTCTTCCAGCACCGCGGACGTTCCCGCGCTTAACATTAAACAATCGCCCAAAGATCTGTCGTCGCTGCCTCAGGCCACCAAGGCGAGCGCGCTCCCCACCCAGACCTTCCCTCCCCTCCTGCCGTCGAAGCAGCCCAGCGTTGTCATGACCCAGAAGCCGACGGCCTACGTGCGGCCCATGGACGGTCAGGACCAGGTGGTCAGTGAGTCGCCTGAGCTGAAGCCTTCACCAGAGCCATATGTACCACTACCAGAGTTAATCAGCAAGTCTAACCCGGGCAAAATGAAGATACTGCCAGAATTGGAGGTGGGCGTATATTGTGTTATGTACAATGTCATCTAAAGTGAAAGATAACAGTAGTAATTGAGCCGTAATGAAAAAGGATTTTAAAGGACTTGGAGATCAGTATCTTTTATATCTATGTAGTTGGTTATCTTAGCTGCATGGAAAGTCTGGAAACAGCAAAACAGATTACATGGTGAGCTTCAGAGGTGCTGGTCGGTGGATTTCATTAACTCTGGATAGAGCCACCGTAACCATTTCCACCTGTCCACAGTCTGTATGCTGAGCTATGCTAGCTGCTGACTGGCCACTGCTTCTTGTTCACTTTACAGACATAAGAGTTGTCCAGCAAGAAAGTGAATAAATGCATTTCCGAAAATACTAAAATGCTCCGTCAATGAAATAGTCAGGGGGCTGTAGTGAAAACGAGAGCTCCCTTCTGAGAAAGCCAAGGCCAGTAAAATGCAAAATTGCAGAGTGAGTAAGGTTATGGTTGCAGGACTGGATTTGCATAATTAGAAGAGTCACTGTGATTTTTGTGGATTAGATTCTCTTCATATTAAAAAAGTGATTTATCAGTGGTTAGAGCGTAGAAGTCACTTATTCAGTAACACAGATATCGTAACGTACTGATTGTGATGTATCAGGTGTTACTGGACCTCATGTGCGACGCTTCCAGTGTCTGTGGTGCAGACGATAGGACAAGGGAAGACACGCTGGTAATTTCTCAGCGCTCTTCTCTCTCTCTCTTCTCTCTCTCTTCTCTCTCTCCCTGTAAGAGGATTGTGTGTCTGCTGATCTCAGGATGTTCTCTTTAAAACCTCTTCATAGTTTTGATGTTTCTGCTTGACTGTTCAGGCGTTTCAAAAGGCCCTTGGACTGTCTTTGTTTTGGAGAATTTGGCTGAACTCCAGTTCAACTCTATTCATCTGTTCGCTGTCACACAGGCACACAAACACACACACACGCACACTCACACACAGACACAACCCTTGCACCTGCAGCTCTCCACACCTCCCCCTCACCCTCCTCCAGCAGCAGCAGCAGCAGCAGCACTAGCACTAAATGTGCTGCTGTTTTCACTGCAGGGACTAATCCAGTGCACGATAGCTAGGCACTGCCTCGTTCCTCCATTTCTCATCAAGCCACATCTGTAATGGGTCGTCCATTAGCAATTCAATTTTTAAGTTTTGCAGATTTTACACCTTATGTTCACTGTTAATACCAATTACATTTATATTTCCTGCACATATATTGAAATCCATCATGCATTCCTGATGTCGTACTCAGGTGCGTCGCATGGTGTATGTGGCAAGCAGCATGTGGTTATGTTTTCATATGTGACCTCAGCTGCCTCTGATACCTTCACCCCTGGGCTCAGCAGAACAATAAATGAGCTTTGTCACCAACTTACATAACTGCTCTGGGGGCCCATTCACTCTGACCTTATCTCAAACACTGTCCATTCAGAAGGAAAAACTGAAAGAGAGGTCTGAAAACAAACTGAAATGCAGGCTGTTGACTCATTCACACACAGTATTTATCTGATGTTGGCGTCGGCCTATGTTGCTGCCTGATACGGGGTGTTGCGTCACTCGTTTGTTTGAGGCTGTAGTGAGCAGAGATTTAGTATAGGACTGCAATATATTATTGACAGATAATGTTTTATCCACTTTATTTTATTATGTGGGTCTGTTCTCTGTCTTCTGCTCTGGACAGAGACTGTTTCAGCACTTTTTTAGGTCGTTGACACAAAGATTAAAGTGGGCCTTTTGATATTTTTTGATAAATAAGTTGTCAGAACATCCTACATTGATTTGGGATTTCACTACTTGGACATTTTCAGTTCCTCTCACATGTGACAGGTTTTAAGATAAATGGCAGCTCTTGCAATACAACTGGCAGTGCCATTTACCAGGGGTAGATAAGGCAGTAAGGGGGGTGGGGGCTGGCATTGCACAACACCAGGGTGGAAGCAAAAATTTTGAAAGTTTGTTTAAGTTTTTGTGTTTGGGTATGTTTAGTCTTCATTTTATAATTTGTATAAAGATTTTAACTGTGATTTCTGCAACTCATAATTATTCCTTTCCTTTCTCCAGACAAGGACAAATGAAGCTCAGTGTGTTGAAGAAATCCTGAGGGTAAGTCCAGCTGTTTTTTATTGCTATAACTTATCTATATTCATAGTCATTCACACATTCAACTCTAAACTTCAAATCATGGATGCACACATTAAGATGTGTTTACAAAAAAGAAAACACTTAAAAGAACCAAATGAAAGATAAAACTATTTATTTAAAATAGTTCACATATAATACATTTTATGAAAAGCAATGCAAATGCAAATAACTATAAAGCTGCACTGATACAAATGGGACAGGAAGAAGGAAGGCTGTAAATGCAAATATTTATTCAAGTTTCTTCACATCCCAAAGTGACCAGATTTTGTTTGCAATAAAGTGGGATCTAAATGAATGGGATGGTTTAAAATAAATGCTAAATTCTACTGAACATGCGTTTAATTCACACATACACTTAAGTTTACCAGCTGTTCACCCTGGATTCAACACAGTGCATAATGAAACTGAATCTGATTGGCAAAGGTTAGATGTCAGTCTGGTTGTGGCATTTTCTTTTCTTTGAAGGCTTTGTGCTATTCTCCTCTTTTCCTCGTGCTGTTTCCATCCAGAGGATTAACAGCGCAGGTGGTGTTTGCTTTTTGCACAAATATTTGCTTATGAAACATGACATTTTGTTTGGAGATGCTAGAACCAGTTTGGCGAGTACCAAGTGTCATGCAATGTTCTCAGCTTCCGATGTCCCTGCATTCACCCATTCACCCATTGTGTTTGTTATTTAAACTGTTTGGTTGGTCCAATTTGATTTTTTTTTTTAAGATGGGTAAAGACACGGCACAGTTTTCTGATCAGGTTGCCCAACGTTGCCCAACACATACTGTACCTCACTCATTTTGTCTTTTCCTCTTCTCAGGAGATGACCCAACCATGGCCCCCTCTTCTGACAGCTATACGCACACCCTGCACAGACGAACCCTCCAAATCCCCATTCTCAGCCAAGGTAAGAGAAGAGGTTGAAATATGACATGATGTTTTCCTCATGACCCGCATGCACGTATGAGAAGACCTTGCGGTTGCATTAATCCTCTCTGCATCATTAGATTACTGGTTGAAGGACAGAAAACAACATGTCCGTTCTTAATCTTAAAAGCAAAACATTATTTTCCAAAAGTATAACCTCTTTCGCTGAAAAGGAAACAACAACAAAGCATGTTTTTGAGATGTGATGGAGGAAAACTCTCTGATAGTTGCTTGTAGACATCAGTGCCAGAACCACGGTGCAGCTGTGCAGTGGCCTTCTCCATAACCAGATAATATACTGAGCACATTCATGCTCTCCCAAAGATGAGCCCTGTCCACCTGTGTCACCCTCAGGTCAACTTATCAGCTGCACAGCAAATAGACACAAGTACTCTATAGCTGAACTCTGATTACATTTGCTGTGGATATTTCTTTTTTTTCATGCTTTCCTCACAAGATTTTTTTTTCTAAACCTCATCGCTGCCAAAGCAGGTTGCAAGGTTATAAAACTGTAACTAAACTAGGAATTTATTTTTTGTCTTCACAGGAAGCGGAGCATGTCTCTTCATGTTCGGGACAAAGTGAGTAAATGCAAAGCAGGGATAGACTCTGTTATGTCAGCGGTAGCAGGCAGATTGATCTGTCATCATGAAATATGAATGCGCAACCTGTAGATAAACTCCGAAGGTCTCATCATCAACAACAACACTGAAAGTCGGTTTTGACCTGAACGTCACCTTCTGTTTTCTCCCCTTTGCTTCAACTTTTAAATATATGTGGAATTAAAGCAGCACCTCTCGTCCTCGCCTCTAGCCCACTGTATTTTTCTTCTTCAAAACCTACGTTTCTATGGCAACAGCCCATGTCTCTTATTCTGCGAACTGACCACAAAATGCCGGAGGAGAGAGGCAACCCTACAATTTTATCTCAAATTAACCTCAGCCAAGGGGAGAGAGAGTGAGGCCTGTTAGGAGAGAGGAGTGCATTTTCCTCCCATGTTATCTCGCTTATCCACCGGCTAGTTGTTAGTCTCTCTATTGCCATGTTATGATTAATGGCAGTTTAATTAGTCTTGTTGAGAGCTTCAACCACGGTTGTGTTTACGAGGCGGTGGATTATAAAACAGCTGCAGTGAGTCAGTATCTGAAAGTGATGACAGGATAGCTGGTTAGCATGCAAACTAATAAGTAGCTCTCTACCTCTGGAGATAGCTCTTGGCACGTTTGATGCTGACCTCACGTTGTCTTCTTTCAGACTGATAAGTGAACAGCTGTTAATGTTAATGCTGGCTCTGTAGCGGCAGAAACACTTACAAATGGTTCCTTAAGTGCTACTTGCATTACGAGTTCTGTTAGTACTGTAGTTTGAACACCTGCCAGAAAATAAGTTCACATGTGGATGATGTATTTTAGCAACGTAAACAAACAAAGTTCACCAGAATAATGGTGCATAATGTGGAAAAATATCATGTTTTGTTGAATAATCCAACACCAAATGTGAAAGCACGAGAGACTTTCTTTTAAAAGCCAAACTCAGGTCAGTCCGTGCAGTATTACACAAGTACATTCAATACATATCAAGATACCGTCCGCGCTGCTGTTTGAACAGAAAGGTTTGTAGCTGTCCAATCTAATGCACAACAAAAAAGTGTTACATTGTTAGATTGCACAAGACGACCTGTTTTTGTGCAACAGTTGAGGAATTTAGTCCTTTGGTCCTGAGAAATGTAAACAAGACATTTCAGCAGCAGGTTACTGTGACTTTTCTGACCTGTACAGACGGAGTAGCACAGATGAAACCTCATCATGACATTAGTAACTAAGGACTGGGCAGCAGCAGTTGTATTATCTTTACATTTGGATATTTCTTTTTAACAGCAGTGACTCTGTAGCTATGCTATTAAAATAGACTGAGGTGGATTACTAGTAGTAAAATTAAAGCACATCATGACCCTTTTAGAAATGGTCACATTAGTTTGAGTCAGTTAAGTAGTTTAAGTTGTTGTGTAGTTTTAAAAAAAATGGGGTCAGCTACAGAGCGACATGAATTTATCCTGTTTGTTTCTTTTTATCTTTCCAGAAAGCTACAACTCCTCTCCTCCTCCCCCTCCTCCTCCTCCTCCTCCTCACCCCCATCCTCCTACAGATCCATCCCAGCTCAACCAGCAGAGCTCCTCATCGTAAGTGACTTGGTTCCTCTGAGAGTCTTGTCTTTGTTTTTCAAAACACGACAGAGGATGTGCAACTTTAGAAAAAGTAGAAGAAAGTTTATTTATATAGCACCTTTTCACAGACAACGGTCACAAGGTGCTTTACAGAGCAAAGTGCAATGGCCAAGATTCAAATGACACATTGACGGACATAAATCAATAAAACGTTAGTGTAAACAGGTGCGTTTTTAGCTGTTTTTTAAATGGTAAAACTTTACATTGAGTTGAAGAGCTCCTGAGTTCTTGAGCTTGAGATAGACTATTGTAGCTGTAATGCAGTTTAATCAATCTGGCTTCATCCGGGCCTCGGCTATAACAGTGCTGCTATAGATTACAGAGGCTGCTTTCAACCAGCCATTCACGATCACCTGATCATGCAGTTCCTCTGAATTAAACTAGTTCACATGTCACTATAGCGTCCTGTGTTTGTTTGTGTGTGTGTATGTATGCTACAGTTCACTTGAAGCAGTACATTCCAGCGGGGTCGAGTCGGCCAGCTCCAGCGACTCAGAGAGCAGCTCGAGGTCGGAGTCAGACAGCGAAAGCACCACAGAGGAGCCACCTGAAGCTCCAGTGAACAGCTCAATTAAAACTGAGGTGATTTGTCCCCTTTGTGTATCTATGCATCCTGACTAACGTGGAGCCATGAACACAAATTTGTTTGAATGATGACGTCTATGTCTCCTCACAGCCTGAAACTCGCCATGACGACTGGCAGCTGGGGAAGTGGATCCAGGGTTGGTCCAACCAACAGAACTCAAGCACTGAAACTCAATGCGGTACTCATGTCGCCAGGAGCCCCACTCACAAGCAGCCCCTCCCCACTCAGAGCTCCAGGCACTTCAGTGTAGAGGTGGTCGCCCCCGGCAGGGAGTCCAAGCCTCAGCTTTTGTCTCGCCAAAAAGAGCCCGGTGACAACGTCGCCAAACCCCAGCAGCGCAGAGAAACCCATCAGGACAACTGTTACCAGCAGAGTAGCCAGAAAGCGGCTAAACTGTCGTGCAACACGCACTCATCGAAACCAGCAAAGAAAAGTTGCCCGGATCACAGCGAGGCAGCTGTTAGTGTTAAGTGTGAGGAAGTTGTAGCCACACGAGACAAAGACCCGTGTTTCACAGACAGACCCAAGGTCAAGACGAAAACTAGACACTGCAAGAAAAGCAAGGACGGCAGTGACTCTAAACAAGATGCTAAAAGGACTTCTAAACACACATCTCTGGACAAGAGGGAGGCTGGATCGAAGCCTGAGGTCGCACAGGTCGCGTATGGTCAGTGTCCAACTTGTGGTGCGAGGTGTCCCAACCCTTGCTCCTGCCCCCCCACCCAGAGTCCCGCTCAGCCTGACCGGTCGCCTCCCGCCCCACCAGTAAAAATCAGCTTTAGCAAACCCCCGGCAGACCCCAGCGCCAAGAAGTCTCACAAAACAAGCCACAAGCACTCGGAGAAGACTCGGCAATCAGCCAAGGGTTCTCGGGACCTCCCCAGGCCTCCTAGATCCCTCCTGGTGAAGATCGACCTGAGTCTGCTCACGCGAGTCCCCCAGACGTCCAGCAGCCACCAGGAGACGCCCAGCAATGCAAAGAGATCAGTGGTGGTTATCGAGCAAAACAAAGGAGGCAACGATGCATCTACTCCACAGAAACACAGAAAAACCAGCAAAAAGAGCATACCTCCCAATGTGAGAAACCTGCCTGCACACATTTGCATGGTCACAGAAAAGTCTTATATATATTACAATATGTGATTTGTTGTCTTCTAGGAGGAGGTAGAGAATAAAAGTGTCCCGAGGAAGAGACAGAGGCTGGAAAACAAGAATACCTCGTCAGCTAATGTTTCGATCAAACTGGAGTAGGTTCCCTAACTCCCATAACTTGTTGTAACCAGGGATAACGTCGACCTTATTGAAATGAAATGTCCTTTTTATTGCGTCGTCTCAGTCAGATCTTATCATTCTTGTCTACAGAAGTTCCAGCAATCCGGCAGAGGAACGGGAGAGAAAGAAGGCCAGGAAAAATCCTCCATCGTCTTTGCCTGTAACGCCTGTAACGCCCAAAGAGTCAAAGTTGCACAAACGCTGCAATGAAGAGACCCAGGAGTCCAGCAAGGAGGCAGCCAAGAGCAAAGAGTCCAGCAAGCACAAGAAGAGGAGTGTAAAACACACAGCGGCCCCACAGTCTGAAAAGGTAACTATCAGCAGCCCTATCGTGGATACTAAATGAATGCGTAGATTCATTTACAGTAGTAATTAGTTTTTTTTCGTCACATCTGTACCTGCAGTCTGAGCAGCAGCCTCCAAAGAGCAGCCTCGCCGTCCCATCATCCTCACAGACCAACAAGGAAGTTTCGATCACCAGGCCCCTGCTCAGGTTTGACAACAGGTAAGAGTAGACCAGCTTGAACTCATCTATAATGGAGCTTTTGTGCTAAATTAATTTGTTTATTTCTATCTTATGTTCTTTAAAACCTGTTGGATGAAGCTTTGTTTTCTCTACAAACAGCAAGACTTCCTCTTTTTCCGTCTTTATCCTCGAAAACAGAAACAGTTGTGAGATCTTGTTCCCTTAGCACAGATTTTATTTAAAAAACAGAGTTGGTTTTCGCCGTGTAACCAAAACATTTGGCGATACTTGGTGCCACTTAAAAAAACAGAAACTCCTAAACAAAAGCCAAAGTAAAAGATAAAGCAGCTTTCACAGTTCTACATAATGTGCCTCATACTTATCATTTGAAACCATGTTTTCATAATGAAGTGCTTAATGGATATGAGCCCAGGTCTCCAGTTTTCAGCCCCCGACTCTTATCTCTTTGGGAGTAACTAACACTAAATTGTGATAGTCTTTGGAGTGAAGGCAGCATTTGCTATTATACACAGTTGTTTGTGTTGTTGCCAGAAATTTAACTACAGAGTCGGTTTGCAGTTTCTCTTTTGGTGGGAAAGTCCTGAACTTAAACTCCTGCGAGTGAAATGTAATTTGTGTGGAGTGGGAAGGCAATAAACACTGCAATGAGGTCGGATGGTGACATCTTAAAAGCTGAAGTGTTCTGGTTGAGTTTATTTCTCAGTTACATCCAGAGACGCCAGATCTTGATTGAGCTCATGTTCTTGGAGATTATTGAAGCATCTGCTGATCTTGAATTTGAAAGTGACTGATTTATACTGATTTATTTATTTTAAATTTAGAACAGCATGCTTATTTACAGCAGTTTAAATAGAGTTATGGATGGTTTGTTGTATGTTTCTTCTTTCACCTGCAGGAAGTATCCAGTGAAGCATTACATAAAGGAGGCCAAAAGACTGAAGCACAAAGCGGATGCAGAGGTAACTTTCTCTTTTTGTTTGTCTTGCATTCATAATTCAAATCTAACAAACGGTGCCGTCGAAACAGCACATTGAGTAAATACTGAGCAATGTGCAATTGTCTGTTGCTCTTTCTCTGCAGTCGGATAAGCTCAGTAAGGCTTACAACTACCTGGATGCAGCCATGTACTTTGTTGAGAGCGGCATAGCTATGGAAAAAGATCCCCAGATTTCAATGTCTTCCTACACTATGTTTGCAGAGACAGTGGAGCTGCTCAAGTAAGAACCCACTCATCATACATGATCTGTAATCAGCAGTTAGCAAAAACATGTTTCTCCTATATCCAAGTTAAATTTCTGGCATTAACCTGAAGGTTTTTGCTCCAGGACGGACTTTGATTCATGCATGAGTTTTTAATGTTGCATTTTCCACTCACACAGGTTTGTGCTGAAACTTAAAAACTCAGTGGACCCTTCTGCTCCACCCTCAGAAAAGGACTTTTTAGCTTTATGGTAAGATGTCAACGATGCTCTCTCTGCTGTTTCTCCACACACCAGAACACTATTATAGGATTTGTTTTTTGTTTTTATCCATCAGTTTTTGGCTTTTTTGTAAACAGATTTTTTTTAAAATGTTGCTGAAACATTATAAACAGCAGCTGTAAACATCTGTATGTGTGTTTAGCAGTTATTTAGATGTGCACTATAAATAATTAATTTGTCCATTAATAATCCAATGCATTCATGATGAGTCCAACACATTAAATCATCACCTTTAATAAACATTTACTTAGTAATTACTCTTTTAATTGAATAACTTGGTTGTGTATCTAATGTATTTGCACTAAACCATTGGAGCGCTGGATATTTGTTTTGTTGGCTCACGCTCCACATGAACACAATCTATCTGCACATGTAGTGGTGTAATGGTTTTGGGTAATGAATAACATTACTAACAAATATATTATTATTACTTGGTGGGTCACAAATGCAGGAAACAGAAACACTGTTCATTAGTCCCTTCTTTGTTTTCTTTAATTAGTCACACGAACTGTGAATCGTTGAATAACATAAATTAATTGTGTCTCTCAGTTTGAAGTGCCAGTCCCTCCTGCAGATGGCTATGTTTCGCCACAAACACAAAACTGCTCTCAAGTATTCAAAGACCCTCACTGATCACTTCAATGTAAGTATAAAGTATAAGTATTTGCCAATTGAAAAAACTGTTGCTGAAGTTAATATATAATAATATTTTGTTTCTCCTCTCAGAGCTCTGCTCAGGCGACACATGAACCACCACCCTCTGTCTGCACATCTAGGTGAGTCACTGTTCAAGATTTAGATTTGGTTTTTACTAAATGCAAAGTCAACATCTGACCAAACCCTTCTCTCTTCCCTCCTCCTCCTCTTCCCTCTCCTTTCAGAGTTGCCGACACCCCGTCCCCGATGCCCGACATGCCGTCTCCAGCCAACACGTCCACCAGCTCAGGTCCTGGCTCCAACCACAGCAGCGGCAGCGGGTCGGTTGCGGGCCCCGTCGGCAGCACCGTGGCCGTTCCTCAGGCCATCGAACAAGTGGCATTCACCTACGTCAGCATCACCACGTTATTCCTGAGCGCTCATGACATCTGGGAGCAGGCGGAGGCGCTGGCACACAAAGGCAGCGGTGAGAGTGGAGACATGTAGGACATAGACATGTGTTGACCAAACTGAGGATCCAAAAACCTACATACAGACCTCAAATTACCATTACTAAGGTGTATTTAAATTTATGTAAATAAGGCCAGCGATATTCATTATAGTTTGTCTAAATAGATCTGATTGTAAACTGTATTGAAGCTCCATTGAAGATCAATTAATAAGGTCACAAATACACTTGACTGAGTTATATCTGTTAACCTAATCAGTGTATACAACTCATTTCACATATAATAACTCAGTTTATAATATATAAATATTTAATTTGTTGAGTTTTGGAAACTCCTCGTTGTCCCTTTAAGTTAAAATGATAATAATAAGTTCCATGTTTTGGAACTGGAGTAGCTCAAATGAAAGTTAGCTCATGTTCCTGTGCAGTTTTTATAGTTACAGCTTCATATCTGACATTGATCCTTCCAGAGAGCGGTCTAAAGACACTGATCAATATCGTATTAAGCCACAGGGAGAAGTTGTATCTAATATTTATGTCTTAATGTGTTTCAGGGATGCTGACGGAGCTGGACGCGCTCATGGGTCCACTGAGCCTCACGTCCACCATGAGCTCCATGGTGCGTTACACGAGACAGGGCATCCACTGGCTGCGGCTGGACGGCCAGAAGGTGAAGTGACCAACGACCGCCTCGCTCTCGGCGCCACCGGACGCCTGCAAAACAAAACAATCGTGCTGCTTCGTCTCCCCTCCCCCTGCCTTTACTACGTCACCGCAGCGTGAAACCAACCTGAACTGTCCCTCAGGCCTGTGTCTTCTTCTTCTTCTTCTTCTTCTTCTTTTTTTTTAATGTCACATGGACATCTTCTTCAGCAGACGACACACAGATGTCATCTCATGTTTGTTTTTACTGAGGTTATAGTTGGAATTTCCGCAACAAGAAAATCCATTGATCATTGCACTTGTTATTTATACCCTCCTCTTCACTTTGGTGTCTCTCTCCCCCTCCTCCTCCTCTCTATCTTTCGCTCTTTCTCTTTCTGTCTAGCACTTTAAAAAGAAAACACATGGACTCCACTTGCAAGCTGCACGTTTCATTTCTTAGAAGGTTTAACATTTTTCTGGTCGTTCCCTCTCATGCCATGGAGTTATTTGCAATTCAGGGCTTTAAATAGTGACCTTAAATGAAATAGGATGGTAATCAGATACAACCAAAAGTGCCATTGGGTGGTGGTGGTGGTGGTGGTGTTTGGTGGTTGGTGTGAACACCGACACAGATCTTATTTATTATTCTTATTATCACTACGTTGTTACCGTACATTTCCATACATCTGATCAGGCAGCGATCACAGCACGTGAATGAAATGACCTGAAAAAGCACTTAAAGCATTCTTCAAAAGTATCTGTTTTTCTCTTTATAGGAGATTTAAGTTTCCCTGTTTCAGTCTGAAAGATTGCTTTTGTTTTGGATTCAGGGATGCTTTGATTTTTTTGTTTTTTTTTTAAAGACAGCATTTCTTTCCCCCACAAAATTTAGCATCAGGGTGACACACGAGAAGAATGTAACAATGGTCTCATGGTCTGATCTCGACGGTGTGGGGAGTTAAGAGGTGAAAGTCAAATAAGGACAAAGTATTGTAGCCAGAAAAACAATAATGAAATAATGAAGCATCAGATTGCAACATCAAAGCAGCATCAAGGTTATTTATTTTTTTAAGCTCATTTTGTGTTCAATTATGAATAATGAAAAACAAAAAAAAAATGTGTTACTGTGTTCTTCCAAGACAAAATACATATTGTATGTAGCTGGAATCATTCATAGATCATTCAGATGAAGATAAATCAGGTAATTCTCACAGCAAATTCCACAGATTTTTCCTTCTTCTTTTTTTTTCTTTTTTTTAAAATAAGGGCATTTAAAGAATCGTTGTTTTTGGACTCGACCTTTCTGCTCCTGGAAGAAGTTAGTTTGCCTCTTGACTGTTGTTCGTTTGTGTCAGCGTGACCGATGGTTGGAAACTTCTGGAGCGTGACAGAGCGGCGACTCGGGTTTCTTGCTTGAAAAGGTTTTGTAGTGGTTAGATGGTCGACGGCTGCAGCTCGAGGTCACAGCCTTTAATCTGGCTGTGATTCTGTCGCTGGCGGTGACTGACGACGCTGACTAGTTTCTGTCCAGAGCTGAACACACACACACACCCCAGTCTGAAATGATTCAGGTGATGGGGAAACAAACTGAGAGCAGTCTACTCGGTGTAAAAAAAAAGTGAATCCCAATGTTCAACCAAAGATATTATGCAACTTTAACTGTCGTAGTTCAACAAACCAAGGAGCAAATCTTGTGAAGTTAGAAAAATATCATCACCAAAATTCTGTTTTGTGTTTCTGCAACTTGCTGAGATACGACCGAGGGACGCAACATTTAGAGGAAACTTTGTGCAAATTTTTTGAAATACACACCTGACCTGCCTCACCTTGACTTCCAAAAATTTTTAAATTGGCGTCAACTGAATTGTAAGATACATTTTCACCCATAAATAGGGCTGTGGATTCACCCCCCCATCACAGTTCACATTATAATTACCTTAGGACGGCTTCTGTTTGCACACAGAATGAACAATGTGAGACCAGACACCACTAAACCTCAAAGTACAAACAGAAATTGGGTTTTTAAGATCAAATCTGTGTCATGTGTCTTTTTTTAAAGAACAAAAACAAAAGAGCGACTAATTTTACATCCTGACTTTCTGTATGTACTGTGAAGGATTTAGCGGTTCACAATCATGAGTTTGAGTTATCCTTTGAGTCCTGTTGCGGACGACCGCAATCATGAAACTAAAAACTACAGTGATGTTTCCTTTTCTTTGTTTTCACAACAGTGAGCTGCTTTTCCTCCACGATTTTCACGTTTTGGTTGAGTTGCAAATGTTTCCCTAAATCTGTGGGAGTAGAAGAAAAGGCCAACTGTAGCTTACTAACAAAAAAAAAAAAAAAGAGTATTGTAGTTGATTTCAGTGCACTGTTGTACATCAGACCGGCAGGACTGTGCTCGTCTTTCCTTGTGTTCCTTATTTTTGAATCTAAGCAATAAAGCTTGAGTTTTGTCGGCTTAAAAATTTAAGTGAGTTGTCGACGCAGTTGTCGCAGGTTCTTATCGATGCACTGTGGGGAAACAAAACTAATCAGTATGACTTAGCGATCGGAGAAAAGAAACATTGGTTTAGATATTAGCGCCTCTTTGGAAACGAGTGCCATTGAATTGTGAGATTTTTTTCGCTTGTTAATTCAGTTGGTGTGTCCGTGCTATTTCACGCTAAAAGGGCTGAACAAAAAGGACCACAAAGTGTTCCTCCATTTATTTTCTCATATTAATGATAAAAGTGATATTTTTTAGGTGAGGAGTTTAACCGGTGCCATGGAAATTGGGGGATTATTTTTACGTACAGATCGTCAGCAGGCTGCTATCGTATTGATCTTATCCACGGATGTCTACACTGCACACAAAGTGAAAACACTAAATTCGGCATTTGACACTAGAAAAACTCTGATTTTTCATCTGTTGTTGTTTTTTTCTTTTTTCTTTTTTTTTACTCTTGGGGGGATGTTATTGGGTCTCGTCTTTCCAACCTGTGGCTTTATTTTCATTATCATCGGGTGTTGGTGCTTCGTTTATGAATTACTCTCAAACAAGTTTACACATCTTGTCCGATTAATTACTTATAGGAAAAATGTTCAGAAAAGGTTTTTGAAGGATGCTTTTTTTTCCTTTTTGTGAACTATGTAAAGAATTTGTGTTGCAGTGTACACAGATGAATAAACACTGGAAATGAATTTGTTTGTCATTTACTCATTGACTTTGTCATTTATTCCTCAATGAAAAGAAGAATTGCATTGCAGAGAATTACAGTCTGGACCTGTTTCACAGTTGTTGCTGCAAACATTACAAAAAGAAACATCTAATGTAAGTGCAGCACATGGAAATGAAGTTTTCTTCTTTGATGCACAATTGTGATTGGTGTTTTACACTATATACAACTGCTTTTAATTAATTACTGATTTGTTTTTAAGCAAAAATACTGTACAAAACTTGAACCTTATGGTTTATGTGTCTGATTCTCCTCCAAAGTTGGGGTTGTTGAATGCAGGCTGCAACAGAGAAATGACACAACTTTAGTATTTACACTCACTCACACAACAAAAACTCAATCATCATCGTCTCTATGATCGACCGTGAAAGGCTAATCAATCACTCACCACATCGATTTTACCGGTTGTTCTCGTTGGCAGGCTAAGGCTGCTCAGTTTATACCCGCGGACGCTGAAGACGTAGTAGAGCAGTCCAGCTATCACGGTTATAAACAGGATGGCACCGATGATGGCACCAGCTATCAGCCCTGCATCTGCACAAAGAAAGAGAGAGTTGCACATGTGGCAAACAGCTGCACACACTAGAGGCTGAAAGCTGAAGCTAATCATATTTGGCTGGTTTAGTTTGATGCTAATATTTGCACCAAAAGCAGAGGTTGGTAGGATTTTACTAAGTTAGTTTTGCAACTATTTATTCACTAAGTGCCCCATTAATACCTCCAGCATCACCTGCATCCTGTCACTAATAATAAACAGCTTTACAGCTACAGTAAAAACCCATGAGGGGAGAAGTTAGATGGAGTCAAATAAATCTTATCGATACTTTTTTTTTCAAAGTCCTTGATGAAACATTCACACTGATTTCATCATCTATTGTTTCTGTTTTTATGATGTTTCCCACTACCTGGTATGAACTTATATTTACATGCTCAAGATTAAATGAGTGGTTATAGGATGGATCCAGACTGAAGTGAAGGCAGCCAAACAAGTTGTGAGGAAATACTATTTTGGTATTTAATCTCACTTACTGTTGGCCGCTGGAGGGTCTGTAGGGAAAATAGGATTTCCACCATCATCTGTTGAATAGTCTGAAAGAGAGTTTTACAAAGAGAAGTTGTTAAAAACTATATTTTCTGTATTATTTCCTCAGATCTTTGAAAAACAAAATACTTTTTATGTTTTTTAACCCTTACACTGGCGGTGGCGACAGGCGAACCCTCTCTTCTGCAGGCAGTTGTTGTCATTCCAGCGTCCGTCCGGATACATCTCCACGCAGTTCTCCTCGGCTACCTCCCCGGGGTGAAAGGCTGCGTTGGGCTCCCCGGGGGCCCAGTTCAGGAAGCCCACCGCTGTTTTATCCATCCAGCTCCAGCCGACTGGAAACACGCAAGCGTTCCAGCGTGAATGTACAGTAAGTCATCATCGCACACGAAGGGCAGCATCATTATCATCGTTTTAACACTCACAGTTGTTGTCCCTGGTGAGCCCGATCCAGACGTTGTGGTATTTGGTGTAGTTGAGGTTCCTGATGAACTCCACCTCTGCTCTGCTGTGGATGGACACCAGCTCCGCCCGCACCGCCTGGCAGTAGTGCCGGGCGTCCGGCCAGGAGAAGCCCTGCTGACCGTTGTACACGGAGTAACAGTAGCGGCCGTAGGGGACAAAGGAAGGCAGACACTTCCCATCACCAGGGGCGGGAGTCGGGGGAGGTTTCTCTGTGAGAAGATCAAAGTTACATGTAAATAAAACTTGTTTCTCAATCATTACAGATCAGGAGAAAACCAGTCAGGAGGGACAAAGTGGAGGCGAGTCATACCTGAGGAGATCTTGCAGATGTAGGGTTTTGCGTCTTCACAATTGGTGTCGTTCCAGGTCCCGTGGAAAAAAGGTGAAGCATGCATGCTCACACAGCCCTCGAACTTGATGTTGCTCGGCTCTCCTGGTCCCCACTTAGTGAAAAAAACAGGCCAGCCATCTGTCCATCCGTAGGAGCCGTCATCCTGCGTTGGAAAAACAACAACATATGAATTTCCCTTTCTGACGTGTAGCTACACTGATGATGAGGTCTTGGGTGTGTACAGACTGTTTTTTTTTCATGGTATCTGAAGCACAAAGAGATTATCGTCACCCTATTAAAATAATGGCCTAAGTCATTTTTTCAAGTTTTCGGGAAAACACAAAAAACTTTGCCAAATTCAGAGGATATGATATTCATTAATCATTTCAATCAAAAAGGCCTTGACAGTGGATGACTGTTGACATACATAGAACGTTGTGTGTTAATTATGTAACATTAAAGAGTAAAGTGACTTAGGCAATTTTCTGAACATTTTCGGGTGACTTAGGCAACTTTAAACCTGGCTTAAAGTGCCCTAGCATTCCATAGTACAAACGTTAAATTAAGTTAAATTAAAGTGAAATTAACTCCTGTGTAGTATTAGGGTCAAAAATGACCTGGTTGGCACGTTTAAGAGCAGAAAAAACCTAGTAAGCAAAATTTTTTTCGACTTGAAATTCGATGGCCCAGACTTCCCTCTCCCCAGACGCTTTCTCCAGCTCTTCCGGGAGGATACCAATGTGTTCCCAACCCATCCGAGTGACATTGGGTGCGTTCGAGATGAACTGCGCCTTGCCTGGAAGGTTGGTGAGAGCAGGCGGCAGCAGCAGGGGGTGGTGACAGAAAGCTGCAGTCAAGTCGGACGGTTTCCAGCCATCGTCAATACAAACAGGAAGTCACCGAAATATTTCTTATGCAGTATTGCAAGTGTCCAATAAATAACCAACATAGTTCTCAGAACAGAAGTTTGACTCTGTATGAGTATTTTCTAGCAGAACAACATGAGATTCATATAAGCTAGCATTATACAACAACACGTAGTGTTCACAGACCTAACTAAGAACCAACCAGCTCATGATCCGGTGACTTTCCCATCATGCCTTGAGGCTTGCAGGCGGTTGCAAGTCGGAGCAAGTCGGACACAAATCTAACTGGCATGCATTGTGTGCTGGTCACCGGCGATTGATTCTGCGCAGGCCTGGATCATCTCAAACGCACCTATTGTCACTACTATGTGTCCTGGGTCTTCCTCAGGGTCTACTTCCAGGGGGGCATGGCCTTAACACCTCTATAGGGACGTGTCCAGGTGGCATCCGATACAGATGCCCCAGCCACCTCAGCTGGTTCCTCTTGATGTGGAGGAGCAGCGGCTCTATTCCGAGCTCCTCCTCGGTGACAAAGCTCCTCACCCTATCTCTAAGGGAGCACCCCGCCTACCTGCGGAGGAAACTCATTTCGGTCACTTGTATCTGAGATCTTGTTCTTTCAGTCATGACCCAAAGTTCAGGACCATGGATGAGGGTAGGAACGTGGATGGACTGGTAAATCAAGACCTTCTTTACCACACCATACCAATACCACAACCGCATTGCTGCAGCCGCTGCACCGACCTGCCTGTCAATCTCGCAGTCCATCCTTACTCATGAACAAGACCCCAAGACACTTAGGCCCAGTCCCATTTCTTTTCCCTTAACACTAGCACTTGGTTCTCAGTGGCCTCCAAAGGGACCCCTTGACGATGAAGAGTGCAGTGTTAGAAGTTACGATCATACCCTACGCAATGGGACACCACTTAGCATAGCCAGCGTGGTCACCTATGTGACACGTAGCAATGATGTAAGAGCACTTCCCCTTGCTCTTGAAAGAATGGGCTCTTTGCACAGCATCACTACTTCCTGAATTTAATGCTGCTCCTTTGTTTCCTGTCTTACATTATTGGACAAACTGATTAATCCAGGTGTGTCTGAGTAGTCACAATGGTCAAACACACCTGGATTGATCCATTTGTCCAATAATGTAAGAAAGCAAACAAAGGAGCAGCATTAAGTTCAGGAAATAGTGGAACTGTGCATAGAGCCCATTAGGACACATTACCCCTATATGAGAATGTGCAAAACTGAGTGCTTGGGTCAAAATCAAGTGGAAGTGGGTAAAGTGGGACAGGGCCTTAAACTCTTTCACTTGAGACAGAAACTCTCCCCAACCTGGAGGTTGAGAACCATAGCCTTGGACTTTGAGGTGCTGATTCTCATCCCAGGTACTGAATCGTAATATGTATATGATAATCCATTGATCCACTGATTGATTATCAAAGGCTTTGTTGAAATCAAATGCACACAACCAGGAGGGAAGTTAGCAAAACAGCGGAGAAGTGACCAGACTTGCAGATTCACTGAATGATGCAATTTATGAATCGATAAAAGTCGTAAGCCATGTAATAAGTGGGATAATGAGTATAAATTAGATGTTACATTTACGATGTTACGTGTATTTTACTTGAAAGTTTGAGTTTAAAATGTTCAATTTCAATTCAGTGAAGCACCAGTGTATGCAGGAAGTTAAAATCACACAAGCGTTAAATTGCCTAAGTCAGACATTTTATCCTAAAGAATCAAAATTTTTTGACTTAGGCCAAGAATATAATGGCCTAAGTCACCTGCTTGACATAGGCCATTGTCTTATAGGACATAAAAACTATGATCCACTCAACTAAGGATTAAGATTTTTTTACCAGAGGTGGCCAGCATTATCAGGAGATGATTTAGGCCAAAAACTCATTTTCGTCAAAAAATGACTTAGGCCATTATTTTAATAGGGTGACGTTATTCTGTAGTTATTTTCTTTTTGTGGTTATAAATTAAGTTGCTTTTTATTAAGAAGAGAGGGGAAAAACTAAAAACATTGAGTTTAGTTTGCTGATATTGATTCTTTACAACTGTAAAAGAGTATTTTATGCATACTTTCACCCACAGTGGGTTGTTTGATATGAGTTTAAATAAACTGAACTTGAACTGTTCTTCTATCACGATAAATATATTTAAGGACAGCACCTGTCGCCTGAGTCCGATCCAGGCGTCTGCTTTGCCCTGCAGCACCACTCCGGCGACGAAGGCCTGGTCGTAGCTCATGTCGATGCTAGCCAGGTTGCCTCCCTGCTGGCGGCAGGACGCCTGAGCCGTGTCCCAGGTCGCCGCCTGATCCACCAGCTTGTAGCAGTTCTGGTACCAGGAGATGTAGCCGTCCGGGCAGGGGGTCTTGGTTGGAGGTGGTGGCGGGACGCTGCTCGCTGATGTGGAGGGAGATGGAGAAATTTCTTTTTAAAGGGAACATATGGTGGATATATCACTTTTTCAAGGCTTTTTAACGAATATTTGGGTGTTTGTCTTGCCTTCCAGCCCCAAAATGTGAGAATTGACAAAAAAAAAATCTGTAATTTTTAGGCTCCTTAGTTGAAATCCACATGGTTTTACAAGCTGTTCCCTCAGTTGATCATTAGGTTTTGAATTTGCATAATACCACCCCTACCTGTGAGTACCAGTAGGGGTGAGCAGTGACTCATTTGCATTTAAAGGAACAGGCATTGAAACCAGCTGTTTTCATTCATTTCTGTGTTTACTGACATTTCTTCCTGAAGCAGACGAAGCTTTGCTCCTTGTGACAGGCGTCGTCGTTCCACCTCCCGGTCATCAGGTAGCCATGAGTCATCGCCACACAGTGTTCCTGTTTAGGACGACAGTGAAGGTTTTAGTCCTGTCTGTGCTTCACAATACCCCCCCTCCCTCCCCTTCCCCAACATCATCAAACACTCCTCATCCTTACCGTCCCTCCTACGTTGTTGGGCTCCTTGTCGTTCCAGTTGGTGTACCGCACCGGGCTGACCCCGTCGCTCCAGGCGTACTGATTCTCCGCCAACAGGTCTGACAGACCGATCCAGGTGGGGAGCTGCAGGTCCCTCAGGTAGCTAGCCACAAATTCTGGAGGAGAGGATTAAAAAACTCTTTGAGCCACAAGCAACAACAGTGCTGGATTTTTCTACATGGTCATTTATCTGCTTCAGAGCTTACCATTCTCATACTGGTCATCGATAACCGCCAACTCTCCGCCTTGCTCTTTGCACCAAGTCCGAGCGTACGACCAGTTGGCTTTAATGTCGTCCTTCCTTCCCTTGAACATGAAGCACTTGTTCTTGAAGCGCAACCAACCTGAAGGAAAGGAGGAAGAAAGGGATTAAGAAAGGTAAAGAGACCATATTATATTTTAAAGATGCTCACAGATAATACTTTAACACACATTTTTCTGTGTTTTCTGTCTTGATACAATAACCAGAAACAGATGTCATGTTTTTTTTTTTGTTAATTTGGGACCTTACAAATCTAAGTATGTAATCACACTGGTGCAAAAGATAGATATACATGTTTTTAAAATGTGTATTTTACCTTCAGGGCAGTTTCCCTCCCAGGGCTGTGTGGGGGGAGGAGGGGTGTGGACATCTCCAGGGAACTTCTTGCAGACGTAGCCTGCAGCCCGGCCGCAGTTGGCATCGTTCCATCCACCTTAACAAACCAGAGACCAATGTAAATATTGCTGCAAACCTGTAAAATCTGCACAGTAAATAATCAGATCTCCTCTATATGATGCCTATAAATGTGTTGAGTTTCAGTTTCACCTTGATGTCTGTTCATCTGAACGCACTGCTCCTCTCCGTTGGCGTTGTTGGGCTCACCTCCCCCCCAGTGTGTGTACGTCACGGGGGATTGGTCCACCCACCTGTGCAGACAAAACACAGCTTTTCTTGTGTACATCACAAATAAGAAAATCATCTGTGGAGCAGAAGCTACAGTTCTTGAACTGGTGACATAAATGTGCGTCTTAATCTGTAAAATATTTTTTTCTCTTTGATTGCACCTCATTTTAACTCCACAATGTCACTTAGCAATATACTCACATGTATTCTCCACTTGCAATACCAAACACCGCCATTCCAAGCCAGGCTGAAGAAACCTCCCCAGTTCCCACCTGGAGCACATTGTAAACAGGTTTTACTCTTTTTGAATAATATGTTTTATAATTTATTTTCTGCAAAGACTTAAAAAGGAAATAAAAATAACACCCACCATGCTGTTAACATAAGCCTGTTCGTCTTTGTTGAGGATGGAGACGAGTCTGGCCTTCTCAGCGAAGCAGCGCAACATGGCATCGTGGAAGTCCACAGGGTCGGTGTCGTTGTAGTAGTAACAGATGTTGTTGTTCTTCCTCCAGCCGGGGTTGGTTCCACAGTCGGGAGCTGAGTGTTGACACGTGTGAACACACAATGTGACACGGTGAAGGTAAGATTGGTTTGTAATTTTCTGTTTTTTCTGTTCCTCTCTCTTATCTTACCAGACTGTGTTCATACTAAATGAATATGTGAGGTATGTATGTTGTATGTGAATGTATGTGGGGGTAATTTAGATGTAGAGCTAACACCTGAGTAAACAATAGAACACTTCACACATATGTCAACATATGCATATGTCCACAATTTCATGCAAGTTGTCCTCATGCAGAGATGGAGTTGTTTTCGAGATAAATTCATGCAAAACCGCTGATGCACGTTCCTGTCAAGGGTAGGTTTTCGGCAAGCAGTCTCTGCATTTGCCCCGAAAACAACTCTGTCTCATAATGTTCTGTTATTATCTCATAGCGTGGTGTATCTGCAGGTCACAACTTGTCCACGGGAGCGTTTCGGAGTGGTTGAATTGTGTATGTGATGAGTTTGATGAGGGAAATCAAGAAATCCCATCAGCCTCCGTCGCATACTGTAGCTCTGAGAAGCTTGCGGCTCTGCTCCGCCGTTCTAAAAATAGCTTGCACCAATAAAAAAGGGAACGAACCTACTGCTATGACTATAGGGATTATGGCAATGGGCCAATTTGCCCAAAATGTTGAACTATCCCTTTAAGCCCTGGCATTAGAAAGAAAAAAAAAACATAATTTGTCTTCTATGTGCATGGGGAGGACAGGAGCATTGTGGGTCTACCTGGGACAGGAGGTGGGGGCACTGGGGGCAGGATGGGGGTCTTTCCCTTCCTGATCATGCAGATCCAGTCCTGGTGAGCGTCGCAGTTGAGGTCGTTCCACCAGGAGAAGGTCCCGTTCTCGCTGCTCACCATCTCCACACACTCCTCACGGCCCTCGTGGTTGTTGGGTTCATCGTGACCCCAGTTGGTGTGGGACAGAGGGGTGCCGTCGCTCCAGGAGTAACCTAGGACATCAGGAGAAATTTGAAATTTGAGATGAATCATTTCGCCTTCCTGGGGGTCCTGAACACAGACACTTACAGACATTTGATGCAATACAATCCATTAGACACACAACAAAGAAAGATACACATTCATAACAAAATAATCACAAAACATTACAGATACAATGGGTAAATTTTACAATTCATTAATGGCATTGAAACAGAGATTAGAGAGGTCTAGGTTTAGGTTTTCCAGTTTGTCTCTGTTAAAACACACATCAGACCCACCTCCCTCTGTGGGGTTGTGCTTGAGGCCGATCCACTTGCTGCTGGCTTTGGTGTACACAGACAGGAACTCCTCCTCCTCCTGGCTGTGGATGCTGACCAGATTTGCTCCTCTGGCAATACAGTCCTCGTTGGCTCCTATCCAGCTCTTCTTCATGGACCAGTCCACTTGGTGGAAGAGCTGCAATGAATCAGACAGTAAATGAGTAAATGAGCACTGATCAAATGAACCCTGCAGAGATTTAGATGTTTTTGTTTAGTTTTTTGGGGGGGTGAAAGCACAATATAATATAATATAATATAATGATGTCTAATTCACAGCTCTTTGTACCCTGTAACAGTTCCTGAAGTGAGGCAGGGCCGTCCAGCCTTCAGAGCAGCCCTGTGCAGGAGGGGGGGTCGGGGCTTGTGTGGGTGGGGTGATGTCGGGTCTGTATTTCTCGCAGATGAACGCGTATTTCTCCGTGCACTCCTTGTCATCCCAGAAGCCACCGACCTGCCCCGTCGTCATGGCCACGCAAGTACCATCCCCGCTATCTAGAGACAAAGAAGACATCGGTGTTCATTCAGTCTGTATGTGTGTATGTCTGTGTGTGTGTGGTCTGTGGTCCTGTGCCAGAACAGCTGATGCAGGGTGTGTGTGTGTGTGTACCTGGCTGGTCTCTGTCCCAGTGAGTGAAGCTGAGAGGTGAGCCGTTGTCCCAGACGTAGTCCACCCCCCCTGTGATCCCTCCGTGAGCACGCAGGCCAATCCAAAACATCCCGGTCTTTCCTGTCAGCACCACTGTGAAATGTGACTGTTCATAACTGCAGAGAAACACAGAGGAGACATTCATTCTCATTTCTCATTAAGTGAATCAATGAACCATTTGATTATAATCACAGAATTTTTAAGATGCAAACTGTGTTTTTTCAAGTTGTGTATAAATGTAATGTGTGTTTGCATATGTATAAATGTGGATAAGTACAGTATTTGTAAAAATATAAGTTCACAAATGATGTTGTATGGCGACATATGATTCGGACTAAGGAATTTACTAGGATGATGAGCTGATGGCTGGTCTGCAAGCATTATTTCCATTTATTTTATTCTTTTTCTTTGTTATGATACACACATCATCTAATTTGTAAAAGCATTTCTTGAAAAAAGGGATTTGTTTCTTTTCATTCAGGAGTTGCATTATTTACATGTATTAAACTTTTTTATTTTATTTTGCTTTTTTAGTTGATGAAACAAATAAACTAAACCTCACTAAGTTATAGCTCAGATATACAGAAAAACATTTCCAATCTGAAGGGAACCATCAGATAAAATAGAAGTCAGCACAGAATACTGAGTAGAAACCTGCAGCACATGTTGTCCTAACACACCTCTGCTATTTGGAGAACTTGACTTACATGTCTCCGATGTGCAGCATGAAGCCGTCCTGGGCTGTACAGAAGGCCTTGGCTTCAGACCAGGTCCTGGGGGTCTCTTCCAACAAGTAGCAGGAGTAGCCGTACGCATCCCATCCCTGACAGGAAGTACAGACATGAGACATACGCAGCAATGGGCGCTGCAGCTCTCTCTAAATAAGCATTGAAACTTTTCTCAGAAGAAAACAGATATTAAGTGTGTGGTACCTGAGGACATCCGTATACGGTGGGCTTCACAGAAGGTAGTGGGTAATGTGCTTTGCGTGCTTTGCACATGTAAGTATTGAGCTCTGTGCAGGACACGTCGTTCCACCGGCCGGTCTGGAACAAAAGGAGAAATGAATCTATAAACGACTGACGGTCACTGTAAATAATCAATTTATAGTTTTTAGTGAATGTGCCTGTGAAGTAAAATGTGTTTCAGTGGTGTGTTAGTCTTACCAGGTGGGACATCTCAACACAGTCTTCACTGAACCCGTCGTGGTTGTTGGGTTCTCCTGGAGACCAGTAGGTGAAGCTGGTCCAGTGCTTGTCAGACCAGGTAAACATACCAGGCATCATCAGGTCACTCAGTCCAGTCCACATATCAGAGGTGGCTGTAAAGCACAGAAATACACGCCATCAGAAATACAAAAATCAAAACACAACTCCTGCCCCTTCAGATCCTAGTCCTCTCCTAAATCTTTACATCTGTAGATCCCATACCCAAGTATAGGTAGCTCTCCAGCCAGCTCTGCTCCGTCATGGACAGGATAGACACAAGTTCAGCACCCATACTCCTGCAGCTGTCCTGGGCGGCGTGCCACGTCTTTTTGTCTCCAAAAGGTTTGTAGCAGAACTCTCCAAACTCATACCAGTCAGGCCCTGAACACCTCAGCTCTGCAGGAGACGGGGAAACACAAAAATAAACATAAAAATGCACTTCAGAATATGACAAAAATGACAAAACAGAATAGAATAAGACAAAAAAAAAAAAAAAAATTGAAAAAATTAGAGGATTATATAAGTGCATGTTAACTCACCCCCATCTGCAAAAGTGTATGATACATCATAGTCTCCATCGAATCTGTAGAAATCAATCAGTTGTTACTGAATTGGCAACAATGTCAGAAATGTCAGATGGATGTTGTCTGAAAGCTCAGACACTCACTGCCTGGAGGTGATGCCGTTCCTGGTGGAGCCAGGGTAAAAGCTCTGTCCTTGAGTTTTCAACAAAGTACAGTCTCCTCCGACTTCATTTAGTATCACTCCAGCGTGGATGGCTGCTGCACAGATGTTTGAGTCCTGTTACAGAGGATTATGTGTTAGACTTTTTTCAGTTAGCACTATGTAGTGGTTATGATACAGATTGGACAGTAAAGGCACCTACCCCACGATATACTGAAGTGCCATACACATTGTAGCGTTCTTTGGCACAGCCTGCCGGGCAGTGGAGACTGGGAAATAATCAGATAATAATAAATGGAAATATTACAAACATAAAAAAAGAAATTATATCAAATATCTATTTATGGTATAAAGAAGTTATTCCAGGTTTTACTCACGTCATTTGGTCATTGCCAAAGTAGAAGTTTGGATAGTTAGCACATGTAACTGCATCTGTTGAACGAATGAATGTTATTTCATTATTGACCCTCAGAGATTAAGTGTGAACAGAGTGGACAGATCTTTCAGTGTCCTCACAGTCGGGGGTGCATCCTAAGACATCGAAGCGAAGGCCGGCCTGACCGCTGAACTCCAGCGGGAGGATGCGGACGTACTTGGCTGACACAGGTGTACCCAGCAGCTGAGTCTCAGGAGTGTCTCTGTCTACTGAACCTGGGAAGAACTGGAAATGAGAGGAAATCAAGATTGACGGCCTGTTTTCTTTCTCTCTCGCTCTCTCTCTTGGCAATATTCAGGTCTGTTTGTTACTCACTTCCCCGTCAGCTATGTAATCAGTCCAAGCTGTTCCATCCATACTGTGCTGGATCTTAAACTTAGTCACCCAGCTGTCGCTTTGAGGACAGCCCTGGATCACTATCCCTGTCACTTTCCTGGTCTGGCCCAAGTTCACCTGGATCCAGCTTGAGGTTGCTGGAGTGAGAGATAATTTATTTATGTGAACGAGCAGCTCATGACAAGACAGGATGAAGAAGGATACTGTACTTTTCTGTCACTCTATGTCAGGGGTGTCAAACATGCGGCCCTTGGGCCAAAACCGGCCCGCCAACGGGTCCAATCCCGCGGGATGGATGTGTTTTTGTCAAGATATTTCAGATTGTTCATAATGTGTTTTGTAATTCATTTGATATAAACATCTTAATAATGTACTTCTTTGCACTAAAAGTTTAGAGTTCTTGTTATTTATAGGTTATTATGCTCTTATTTTACCTGTCTCCATGTGAGCTACAAACTCAGCTGAATGTGGCCCCTGAGATAAAATGAGTTCAACACCCCTGCTCTATGTTCAATCAATCATTTTGTCCATGTGTTGGTACGTACGGCTGCCTGAGGGCTTCCAGCAGGAATTCCCATTCAGTCTGGCGTTGCCGGGAGTGAAGCTACCGATGGAGGAGGAAGCAGAAAGCTGAGAGCTTGTGATGTTCCCATCCTCAACGCCCAGGCCGTGCAGACACACTGAGAAGAGCCAAATCACAAAACGCCGTCAGACGACTTTGACGCCTTAAGGGAGCTCCAGGAGAAGAAGGAGAGTCAGAACCTACCTTTTTGTTCACAGCTGTAGACGATCTCCAGATATTTGGCGACGGTAGGACAGGGGTCCACGTCCACATGGGCGTACGCAAAGCAAAAGGGTCGGTTGTCACACGCCTTTCTATAGGCGGGAAGAATGCCTTCCACTGTGCAGGTTCCTGCAGGAAAGGGTTGATCTTGGTTAAGCGTACAACAATGTTTACTTTAATTTTAGAAGATTTACATGGAGTAGTTCCAAAGCGATGATGCCCACTGACAGACAGTCGCAGATGAAGATTAAAAGGAGTATTTGATTAAAAAAAAAAAAAAGCAGCAGTTTCTTCAGTACAGCACCTCCTCCTGATCCATCCAGGTGTGGACAGATGTCGTCACTCTTTCGTCCGTAGAAAGCAGACTGGATGTTGATGACACTTTCATGTGGACAGTGGAGAACGGCGGAGGAATCCTGACACACCACCGCTGTCATGAAACCTGCAGCACAAAGCGTTCATTAATGAGTCATAGTGGAATCGTAACTCACAACATAATTCAAAAAAACATGTCAAAAAAAGATGTTTCATTACCATCATGAGGTGGAGGCGGCTCAGGTGTGTTTCCTGAAAGAGGAAACAACAGCATAGTATTACAAAACCTGCATCAACACACTGAATATTGCCTTAACTTTCAGTTTTCAGGATTGTCTCACCTTTGCGCTTGCAGACGTATCCTCTCTTGTACTCACAGTTGTCGTCATTCCAGTAGCCGCCATTGATATAAATTGACAGGCAGTCTTCACCAAAGTAGTCATCTGGGCTTCCTGTGAAGAAAGATGAGAGGAAATCAAGTCCTTCTGCAAGATAATTTAATTTCTGAGTATATATATATATATATGCAGTCTGACAGATATGATGGAGGGCTGTGTTTGGGTTTAAATTAACCTGAACTCCAGCGGATGTATCTGAAAGGTAAACCATCTGTCCACTCCCAGCCGCCCTCAGTGACGGAGTCATGACCACCCATCCACAGAGAGATCCCGGTGGGACTGGTCTTGATCACGGCTACAAAATGCAAATTAAAGGAAATCAAGTTTATATCAATATATTACACTTTCACCTAAAACTCTAATTTATTCTTGATGGTGAATCAATAAATGGATTAAATAAAAACCAATCAAAACCAGGTTAAATACAGAAATAAGTGAAGTTACTGTATACATAACTTATTTTATCTTGTGATACAGAGATTTATTTATTTATTTATTATGGGAATCTATCCTTCATATTTTGTTTTTTAATTCTATGCATATGTTTGCACTGAAGGAGCTGCTCTTAATCTCACTGTACATGTGTATAACGACAATAAAGGCATTTTATACTATTAAGAGTTAGAGTCATACTCTGTATAAAGGCCTGCTCAGTGGGACCGGTGATACTGAGGAGGTCTCCTCCCTGGTTGACACAGTCAGCTCGAGCCTCAGCCCACGACCTCATGGACAGGTAGTTGAACAGGTAGCAGTAGTCGTTAAAAGGGTCAGACATCCAAGAACCACATTTCGGGTCCCATCCTGTGACAAATACAACACGCAATAATGTGCACACATCCAGATACACACACATACATGATGATATGTGACTCACACCATGAAGGAGGTGTAATGAGTAGTGTAATATCTAGTTAACCTGGTCCAGATGTTGGGGGCTGGGGGGGAGGTCCTTGTCCCTTGGCTGTAGAGAGACAAAACAGAGAATAGTAAACTTCACATGCAACAAGAGGCGTGTGAACGAAATGTACAGTGTGTAACAGATGAGAGGATGAGACCTTTTTTGCAGATGTATTCCTTGGTGGCCGTGCAGAAGTCGTCATTGAATTTCCCAGCCTCGTGGTGATTCATCCCTCTGAGGTTAACACAGTCCTCGTTGTTCTGCCAGTTATCTGGCTGGTTGGGCGCCCACAGCACGAAGTCCTGAGAGCCGGCACACACACAGCAAAACAGCTCACATCTACATGTTCTGCTTCATCATGACCAGTTCTTGTACCATAAATAAAAATCAAGGAAAAAGCAGGACTTTCCATCAACTTTTTAAATTGAGACATTTAAAGGGATAGTTCAACATTTTGGTAAATTGGCCCATTGCCATAATCTCTATAGTCATAGCAATAGGTTTGTTACCTTTAATTGTCGGTGAGAGCTGTTTTTAGAACGGCAGAGCAGAGCAGCGAGCTGCTCAGAGCTATACGCTACGGAGGCTAATGGGATTTCTTGGTTTCTCTCATCAAACTTGTTTTCGAGGCAAATGCAGAGACTGCTTGCCGAAAAACTTCTCGGCAAGCAGTTTTGCATGAATTTACTTAGAAAACAACTCAGTCTCTTAACGTTCTGTTATTATCTCATAACGTGGTGAATGTGCAGGTTACAACTTGTCCACGAGAGCGTTTTGGAGTTGTTGGATTGTGTATTTGATGAGTTTGATGAGGGAAACCAATAAATTCCTTTAACCTCCGTAGCGTAGCTCTGGGCTGCTCACAGTTCTGCTCCACCGTTCTAAAAATAGCTTGCACTGACAATTAAAAGTAACAAACCTACTTAAGACAATAGGGATTATGACAATGGCCCAATTGGCTAAAATGTTGAACTATTCCTTTAAGACACACTTTGAGACATTTTCACAGTGTAACAAAATGAATCAATTTCTTGAGTGATATTATTTCTGGCTGCATCACTTACTACAGGAGTTCCATCGGTGTACACAAAAGTGTTTTCAGTAGCAATATCATTCATTCCCAACCAGGCCTCTGCGGGCATGTGAGCTGCAGATAAAAGAATAAAAGAAAAAGAATAGTGAGTTGATTTAAATTTCACACAATATTTCTACATCCTTATACTGTAATTCTTCTCTATATTTAATAATGGATGACTTATTTGTCACTCACCGGTCAGGAAGCTCAGTTCTTCCTGTGAGTGGACGCTGGCCAGGTGACCCTGCTCTGCAACACAGCGAGCCTCAGCATCTTGAAAGTTTTTCACCGTCTCAGTCTCAAAGTGATAGCAGAAGTCCCCGTACAGCAAATATCCAGGATCACAGTGGGAATCTGAAACAAAAAAATAATTTAAAAGTTATTTAAAAGTTTAATAATATGTATTAGGTATTAAAGTATGTAAAAATAAATGATCAATCCTACTGACCGGGAGTTGCAGTCGGTTTCGGGTTCTGTCCTCCTGTCATCTCACAGATGTACCCCAGGCTCTTGAAGCAGTTGGTTGTTTCCCACTTGCCGTCATAATTTCCTGGAAAGGAATTTGCAACCACAGCCTCAGATCAACAGATATGAGTGCGAGTGTCACTTTTAGCGAAGGATGACAGCATGTGTGTGTGTGTGTCCTACCTGTGAAGATCTGCCCACAGTCCCAGTAGCTTGCAGTGTTCCTCGGCCAGCCAGGACCATAGTTAGTATAACCAATGCTGGATTTATCCACCCACTGGAAATTTCCATCCTGGCCCATGTCTGATAACAACACATCACATTAGCATGATGTGACACTTTTTTGTACTGTTTCATGATGAGCATCAAAACGTGCAGTACCTGATAAACCAATCCAGATGTCAGGAATGTCCACTTGGTGAAAGTCTGGAAGTCTCCCATTAATGAAGAACTGCTCTTCTTGACTGTAGAGCAACAACAGAACAATGACACACTGAACTATGCATCGTTTGCAACAACACCTTTAAAAGAACCATGCCTCCAAAGAGTGTAACTCATTAGATATTAACACTAGGCTGAGTTACCATGTGTTGTGTGATGAGTTTTGATTGCTATGAATGTCAACCAAACCTATGGTCCTACTCTAATCCTGAGCACTTTAGCCTCCTTTAGCTCATTGTGTTGTTTTAGCTTTTGCCATGTGTGACCTCCCCAGCTACACACTGAAAAAATAAACATCTGTTACTAAATTTAAAGGAGCATTAGGCAGAGGGAGGTTCTGACACTTTACTCAGAAGTTGGTGGAGACTAAATATGAGCTAAAAGTAAAAGTAGGGTGAATATTGGAGCTGATCTCTAAACAATGCGTGCATGTCTCCATTTACAAATAGCCTATGGGACTGCTGTGATTTGTGACCAAAATTCTTATTATTGAAGCTTTAACTAAAGAAAAAATATTTTCTCTAAGGATGGCCAATAAATATTCCTCCAACCAGACCAACTGGGGCTTAAGCTATAAAAGTCACAAGAGAGGTTTCTGTTTGAAAAAGTTATAAAAAGCCTAACTTTTTCACTCGATATTGCCCTACCTGTTTATAACCAGTAAGTGCGCCCCCATGTCAGAGCACTTGGTGAGGGCCTCGTGCCAGGTGGTCAGTAGATTGGTGTTACTGACCAACCAGTAACAGCTGCCGGAGAAGCTCAACCAGCCAGCGGGGCAGATGGCTGCAGGTGAGGCAGAAAAAAGGTCAGAGGGGCAAAACCTAAGAATTCCCATAAAATGTCATGACTGTATTTTTTATATATAACGATCCATCTTACTGTTCAGGGGTCGTTGACACATGTAAGGACGCTCGTATCTGCACATATGGCTCCTCCATTTCCCAAATTCATCTGTTGCATCTTTGATCATTGCAGCACATGAGCCAGACTGTGCATCCCTGTGAGAGGACACAGCATTTAAACCATTGATTGCACAAATAGACTGAATTTCTGTGACAGGTGTGCGTTGTTTTTTCTTACGTTGTGGGTTGATCAGCACCCCAGTTTAAGTAGTTATTTGCGGAAGCATCAGACCAGGCGAACTGAGTGTTCCCCACTTCAACTTGACATGAGATCTTGTTGCATTTCTGGAAGAAATCATCATGTTCACGTTGATGTTTTTCTTTTATATCCAATGTTAAATGATTTTTTAAAAATCTTTTCTGTTCTACTTTTCCTCTCACCAGTGTAGAAAATCCGATCCAGATGTCAAAGCGTGACGGGTCCAGTGTCCCTATGATGTATTGCTCTTCTTCTGCAGAATGAATGGACACCAGGTCCCCTCCTTCTGTAGTACAGTCATGTCTGGCTGCCGACCAGCTCTTCCTTGTGTCCGCCTTTAGCTTGTAGCAGTTGGAGCCGTGCTGTCTCCACCCGTTGGCCAAGTCACACTGTGGGGCAGGATTGGCTGAGGGGGAAGATCAACAATGAACAGGTTTGATTAGACCTGTCACTTTGCAGGGTCTAAGCCTGTCGATAGATGCGTCATCAGAATCAGTCAAAATATAATATAATATGTTTTATGACATCATGATAATGCAAAAATAGACTTAAATATCTCAGGTTTGGTGGAGGTTTGGACCAGTAATTATATTATGGAGTAATTATATTTAATGATAAAGCTCCATTTAACAAGGATCAAACATTTAATGCCGGTTACACAAGATACAAGTAAATGTTTTAAAATATTTTCTTTTCTTTTCCATTTTTCTGTGAATTTAGAATAAAGCTACTATCTGAATCTTGTTTGCTCTAGCCTGCTTATTTGCATCCGAGCTTAAGTCTGGTAACAGTCATCTTTGTCTTTATTGCATTAGTTGGTGAAAGCATCAGTAAAACATCACGTGTGCAGCATAAAAACCAACATGGCTCCTTAGCGCCACAAGTGGTCAAAAACATCAAAGGGTACCTTTGAAGAAGTGTGAAGTATAGAATAACATTTTTGTTGCCTTAGTAGGTGGAGAAATAAATGCAATTGTCAAAATATATTAAGAAAAGAAAAAGACTCTTAACAGCATAGTTTCAGCTCTACAACTGTCTGTAAAGCTCTTAACTCCAGTGGATGGACTTACGGTTGGCTATTTTGCAAATGTATTTCCGCCTTACACCGCAGTTTTCATCGTTCCATCGTCCAAAGCTGCTTCCCACCACCTGTCCACAGTCCTCCCCAGGCTCAGCGCCCCAGTTATCAGGCTGGTTGTTCATCCAGAATCTGGAATAAATCAGTCAAATAGCTCACACTTCATTGACTCTATACTTATTAAGTGTGATAGTTATTAAACTTTTATTATTCAGCTATGAATTAAATGACTTTAACGTTAATGTTTTACATACGCTAAATATTCTATATATGGTTTCCCATCACTCCACTCCCAGGTTCCTTCTACGCTTCGGTCATTCAGGCCGATCCAGAAGATCTCTGTGCTGATTTGTGTTCTCACCCACAGCTGGGAATAACATATAAACACACATTAACCCAGAGTGTGATATGGCAACAGCACATTTAGTGAATCTTTATCAAAGCTGCTGTATGTGTTTGTGTTTGTCAGTCTCACCCTCTCATGAACGTCCTGGATGCTCATCAGGTTGCTGTTCTGCTCCGAACAGAAGTTCAAAGCCTCCAGCCACGTCTTTGCATCGGTTGAAAAGAAGTAACAATTGGTCTCGTACTCCCTCCAGCCCTGCTGACACTGGCACTGGGCTGAAAATACAAGCAAAGAAATTACAGTTTGGTCGGGGCTTGGCAATTTAAGACAAATTTCAAATCATGAGCAACAAGGGACAGAACAGGAAAACAAGAACATTTCAATGCACATTTTGCATTAGTTGAGATGTGAACACGCAACATCCTTTAACCCAATTAGATGTTGTTTTAAATTTCATATGTAGTAGCAGTCTCTAATCCACACAGCAAAATACAGTGTACGGTTTTGACAATGACAAAATAATAAAGATTGTTTGTGTTTAACTTGTGCATCTCATTTGTTCATGAAGAAGAGAAGTGCTTTTTGTTCACATTTTCGTTGTAATTCTTGGATTTTGCATGTTTGTTGCACTTTTGCACCAAGTCGCTGTGGCTGATCTTGGCCTCTCCCTGCAGTTCCGGTAATATAACCACAATTAAAATCCAATGTGAAGTCAAAATGGATAGAGAGGAAGAGCAGACTATTAGAAATCTGATTCCTTTTTATAGTGGACCAGGAATAAAGTTGCTCAGTTGATGAGTTATGTCCCAAACTGGTGAATCATTTAAAATACTCATCAATCATAAAAGTCCCATGACAGATCCACAGTCCAGTAATGTTTGACTTTAACAACTTTGCAGACACTACAGAATCACATGTTTTGCACACATTCCGCCGGGTGCAAAGAAAATCTGCACTGATGCAAAATTGAAGTGTTAATGCAGAGTTCGAAGCCAGATTAAACAACTGCACAAATAATGTTAAATCAACAGACTTCGACTTTTACTGAAAGAAAATATTGTAGTATTCAAAATATTCTGCAATCGTCCAATAAGAGTTAAACCATTTACATTTTCAAACAAGCATTTTTTTTTTTTACATTTTAATTTGTGATGGGTTGAAGATGCTGAATTTCTTTTTTTTTCCCCTTCTCATACATACTGCCATGTAAAATGAAGGAGGGAAAACCCTGACAAACAAAACCAACAACTTTTGACATCCATGTTTGAATATTGCTTTTTCATTTTGTGACTTTCCACCAAAACACATCTACTCAAGGTCAGTTCTTCCAGGTTCAAGCTTTGACTTCCTCATGGTTGACCAAAAAGTTATTTTGAAAATTTTTCAATTTTGAAAAATTTGAAATTTCAATTAAAAGGGAGGAGACTTACCGCAGGCGAGAAGAGCAGTGAAGCCGAGCAGCTGCAGAAGAATTCTCTGCCTTCTGTCCATTTTTACTTTTCTGTATTCACCTCTCACTGTGAGTCTCTTCGCATCCTAATAGTTTGAAGTTTGTCTCTTTAGTTCCCCTTGAGCCTGGCAGTGTGATGCGTGTGTGATGTGCTCCAGTGTCCGACAGATCGACCTCTGAGCATCTCCTCTTTGGGTTCATCTCTTTTCAGCATCCGTCCAGGGTCCAAAGACTGAAAGCAATAAAAGACTGATGACAAACACTTGACATCTTGACTCATTTTCTATGTAACAGCCACTGGGAGTTTGGATAATTTTACCCAGCCATCATTCAAGGACAGTTTTTAAAAAAAAACTTTTGTTATATTCACATTTCAGGATATATTATAATAAATTATAAACTTTTTAAATCATTATTGTATTCTCTTTATCACTCTTTAGGGGAGTCATTTTAATGGACTTTGGTCATGAATTAAAGTGTTATATGAATAAAAATGCACTTACCTAATGAATGCATTTGTAAGTTGTGCACCACTTGACGTAGCCATCACAAACTTTTTTTTTTTTTTTTGAACATCAGAAACTCTCAGTGTATGTAAACAACATGAGGAACCGTGTGGGATTTTAACAACATCAGTGATGGCAGGAAAAGTGCAAATCACATTTGACACAGTGCCACCACAAAGTCCAGAAGATACAGTTTACAAGAACCACATGTCAGCCGTCATATAAGTTTATATGGCCAAGCCTCTGCCTCGAAATGTTACTTTTTAACTCAGTTTAATGGTATGTTACAAAACAATAATCATTTTGAAATCAAATTCTCATTTATGCTATAATTATATTGCTCAGTAGACACGATAGAGCCATGAAAATGCTCTGATTTATGTGTATGTTTTCAGAAATAATGGGTTCAGAGGGGCCTGTTATGTATTTTGTGATTTTTGCTATGGGAGTCATTTCATTTTTAAATTTAAAAGGGGCTTTAATACAAATTTGATTTCCGAAGGTTTTTTTTTTCCTTGTTACCAGTTATACAGGGAGTATAAAATCATAAATTGTTACAGAAAAAAAAGGAATCCCACCAATGAACTTTACACATAACTTTATTATATCAATTTATACCAATACCATGTGAATAAAAAGCCCAAGATGGAAGCAGTCAGGAGGAAGAACGACACAAAGTACAGTAAAGTTTACAAAAGACTTCTGCTTTGGAGTAAAAATGTTGGATATCATTCATGAAGTAGGACAGAAACTGTGCAATAATATGTATACTTCTAGTATAAACCATATACTGTATAACATTTCCGTTCTGAAGTCATCGGCCCATTCTGAAAACTGTTGCCAGGAATCTGTACATTTGTCTTGGATATGGCAGATATAGGCAGTGTTAAATAAACATCTGAAAACTCATAACAGGCAATAACATGAAACTCTCCATTCAGGACAAAAATATACTCAGACTTCATATCTATTCTAGGAAAATAGTGCACAGCAATGGATTAGATAGTATAGTAAAGGAGAATACCAAAGATACACATATTTTATAATACAAAAATGTCCATATATTAAAATATAACAGAACCATCTGCAGAGACAAACCTCAGCTGAATCTCATACACATCTGAAAACTCTTGACTAGGATTACTGACAGCCCAGCTATCGTCAAACACAAAGCTTACACTTGAAAATCCGCCTCTGTCGGTGTCAACAGATCTCTACACAATAATGTAAACTGAGAAAAGAACTGGAGTTTACACCGTATTGCTCTGATCGCTCCTCCAACCAACCTCTAATGGTTGTCGAAGCGTTTTTTCTCTCGATTGTGGAGGTCGAGGTAACGGCGGCCGACGCTCATTTGTGTTTGGCACTTGCGTCAGTTTAATTCCTCAGACGTGCCGCTTCCTAAACCAGCGATTTATATTTGTTCTAGTCAGCTTTAAAAATGATTGTTCAAACATAATAACAGGTGCTTCTCAGCAGGAACTGAGCTCTAAAACGTAACTCTAAAGGAGGATTTCACTTACCCTGGGAAAATGACAGGAAACTTGGAGAAGAGTTCGACTCCCTGACGTCTTACTTGACACTGAGTGATGAAAATGTTTGTGTCTCAATTGTACACGCTGCACTGCAAACAAGGTGTCAAATCCAGTATGGATGATTGTTTTGTATTTTCTATTACTGATTTGTCATATTTCTCCAGATAATGAAATCTACTGCAGAGCTAAAGAGAAATCTTAAACAAGAGACATTAGAAATACTTTGATACTGGCCCCACTACATAACCCACGTTCATCATGTGCAGTTAAGTAACCTAGTAGTTCTGAATCCAAGCTCGCCTCTCATTCTTTAGAGGCTAATATTAGATACGAGGCTCAGCTGCTATTTTCCCTTTAAAAAAAAAAGAAGAAAAAAAAGTCAAAACTATGTCAAGGCAGTGAACAAAAGAAAATACAGTACAAAATACTACATCACTGATTGCAAATAACACCAGCATGAGTCAAGAATAACATCTTGGATGTGTCAGAGAAGACTTCAGATTTGTCAGATGTGCACTTCAAGTCAGTAAAATCTCCCTAATATTCCTCAGTCACTGAGTGCAAACCGAACATCGGCCTGATCCAATCGGAGGCCGATGTGTCGACAGTAATAACAATGTTGCTGGGCGAAGTCGCTCCGTCACTGTCTTGTGTGCTTCGTGTTGTGTGCTTTGTGCAGTGATCAGATCTGATGGCGACCTGGCAGCCGGTCACCTGGTTAGTAAGAGCAGAGTGGCGGCGGTCACATGCAGTTGACCACGTTGCTGGAGCCTTGGCCGACGTCCCTGATCTGGCTGACGTGAGACGAACAGACGGCGACTCCGGCTCCGGCGCGGCAGTGAGACACCGAGCCCACCAGCTCCCACCTGCGCCGCAGACAGACACACAGCATGGCACGAGTGTGAGAAGAAGACACAGTGACAGTCCCTACATGACGCTGCAGTGTGTTGCGCTAGATCTGTAACTGCAGATTTAAAAATGATATAAAAGGTTGAGATGAAAACTATGAATGAGTTTAAAATGTGGGCTCCAGTTTTAATGCTCAGAAAACATAACCATGCTTTTATTGCAATAAACCCACACAACTCATTTTTCATGGTTTCCATTATTTCTCGGTTTTCTATTTCTGTTTCTAAACGTGGCATATGTGATGCCATCTGGTGAACTTCCTCTCTCAGTCACTGAAACAGCTAAGATTCACACAGCAGAAGCAGAAAAAATGGCCAAATATGATCATTTACAGTCTTGTGGTATTGTCTGGTATAGTATTGATTGACAGATAACTTTGCATTGCGAAGGAATGTATTTGAATTGAGTCATTTATTTGCTGGTTTATAAGTTAACAGGACAAGAATCAAATTAAAGGTGTTGTTAACTTCAGCTCTAAAACAGTGAGAGCTTTTCACAACATTACACTAAAAAAATCAGTAAAAAGGAATAAAGGTCAATGACCACAAATGTTCTTTATGAGGGTTAGTGCCATCAGTAAAGTGCAAAATATTCCTTATGTGTATGAAGTGTGTTCATCATATTTTTGATATATTTTGTGTATTTTATGTTTTTTTCTCTCCTCCTTACCTGTTCATTCGAGGCTCAAAAGCCTCCACCGTGTTCAAGTAGATGTTCCCATTGTGGCCCCCGACTGCAAACACTCGTCCCATTACAGTAGCAACCCCGACTCCACCTCGCGGCGTGGTCAGCTCCGACACGTACTCCCAGCGGTGCATTCGTGGGTCAAATCGCTCCACGGAGCTCAGGGGCGAGTTGTCATCAAAACCACCTTTAGAAAACAGAAAAAGACACAATTATTTTAAAAAAACAACAAAAAAAAACAGACCAGCAGTAATAAGGTAGCTGAAGGAAAACGGCATATATAATGTTATTTCACATAAAATAATAAGAATCCTTGTAACCAGAAACACAACGTGCTCAGGTTTCTCTGAGTAGGATTATGGTAAGAGAGCAGGCGAACAAGAAGGATTTCATTTATCCATTTTAAACCACAGTCATTCACGAGGCAAAATGCCACAACACAAGTTTTAATGAACCTTGAATGACTCGTCAGATTTGAGGGGTTAAGGTTACAATAAAAACATCTTCCTTAAAGTTTATGAACCAGTTACTTAACAGCTTCACAAAACATGGGCGTTTTGCCTTTCACACAATAGTGTATGAAGTTGTAAGGTGTGCAGTGCACTAAAGGCATGTGACACGGGTGCATGAATACAAGGAGGAAGAAGTCAGTGTGTCATTTCAGTCTCCACAATAAAAGCAAACCTGGATGAAACACATCTTAGACCTGCTGTATGCGGCTCCTACAAACTCTTCTAGTCACAAAAAGTGGTCGGATCTGAGGAGAAGAACGTTACTGGTGTTTTGTTTATTCCTCTCACCCACTACATAGAGGCAGCCGTTCAGTTTGCTGACTCCGTTTCCAGCCCGTCGCTGACCCATCTCACAGACCTCTGCCCATTTGTTGAGGTGAGGGTTAAAGCGCTCCACACTGGACAGTGAAGCCACGCCATCGTTGCCTCCCACTGCATACACAAAACTCTGGCAGGAATATGACATAAAGTAGTCAAAGGCAGTGTAGATAATGTAGCTATATTAGTTAAAAGCTATCTGTTTTGGTTGCCCTAAAGCATACATATTAGGAGATGGTAAAGTCTTGTCTGCCTTTCCTCAACCACTGCAACATTGGATACAGACTGCAATTATGACTTGCAGGCAGATCACCCTCAGCAACTGTTGTCTTGTTTGCCATGTACTGTCATGAATGAGAATGTTGGGGAAAAAAGTACAAATCATTAAAAAAAAAAGCTAGTGACTTTCCTCTTCAGTCTTACCCCCAATGCTACAGATCCCACTCCTCCTCTGGGCGTGTTCATCGGAGCCACGGCGCTCCAGCCGTCGCTCTCGATGTCGTAACGCTCCACGTCGTTGAAGCACGAGTTGTCGTCCAGTCCTCCGATAGCATAGATGGGACCACCAAGAGCCGCCAGGGCTATACCCCTCCTGAGAAATACACACACATACATACTTGTTCAAATTCACCCAAAACAGAACAATCTAGTGAACAGACAGTGTGATAAATGGCACACAGGAGGAGTTGTATGTGTTAATCTATCTCTGAGCGTTTTCCTTTCTGAGCTGGAAGAGGAGGAAAAATCTTTTGAGTCAACAGGAAATAATGAAATCAATATTTAGGCCCAGCACAGCAGAGTTTAAACTCTAAAACCAACAGCTGCCAAAGAGTAAAGACCAGGATGAATACATTTCTAGGCTTTCAGTATAATCATTACATTCCACATTACAAATTACTTTGTCCAGCTTAGCGGATGTGGCAGCCAGATAATCCGACCGGCTCTGCCATGCTCCGCAGCTGCTCTGCACTGGGTGTTCAAATATTCAGCAGCACCAGCGGAGCTCGCAGTCAAACGGCACCGGCTCTAATGAGTAAAACTGCAACGAGAGTTTCATCTCACATGTTTATTATGGACTCACTGTTATTGTTAGATCTGCGACACGATGCTGCTGAAAATGAGAGACCGGATAAAAAGCTGGCTCCTTCACAGAGGGTGCCATTGTTTGTAAAGTCTGGCTCTCTCTCTCAGATCCATACAGTCTGGAGTCTGTTCTTTGAAAATCAAAAACTGTTGGGTGTGAAAAGCAAAAAGACAAAAAGCCCCGTTCACATTCGGCATTATCGTAGCATGATGTACCTCTTTGTGTTCATCGAGGCTTTCATCATCCATTTGTTGGTCAGGGGGTCAAACATCTCCATGTTGCCTAAGTGCTCGTTCCCATCATGGCCGCCGACGGCATAAACCTTACCTAAAGAAAACAGACATCATCAGCAGAGTTCACATATGATCAATGGTTCTTTAAACTTTTTCATCTTTCCTGTCATATTATCATTATTCCTGAGTCTCTGTGACATATTAGGAGGATTTTCTGACTATTTGCTTTAGATTTCTTAGTTGGTACTAATTTATCTTAATTAATCTAAAAGGATCTAAAAAAAAATGAATTTAAACATATGTTTCAGGTTTATCTGTCATCATACTGCCATGTGTTTCTCATTTTCTGAACCCTGCTCTTCATCTGTCAGTGCTCTGTCTATTACTTCCGGTTGTGTTACATATAACCCTCCTTACCTCCTACAGATATGACACCCACGTGACGCCGTCTGCTGTTCATTTCAGGACCAAAAAACCAGCTGTTCTTAGTGATGGAGTAGCACTCGATGCTGCGAAATGGGTCGCCCGAACCCCCCCGGCCGCCCACACAGAACAAAACCCCTGATGAAATGATGAGAGAGAGCAAAAACATCTATTTAAATATATAATTGCCTACAAGACATCACCAGGAAAGACATCTGGTTTCATGAGAGAAGTGGTGTATTTTTAACATTGGGAAAAAAAAAGCTAAGTATCGCTTCAAATATAAAATCAGTAGTTCAAAGCTGAAGATCAGCATGTAAGTGCTACCTGCAGTGTGTTTCCGGGGAATGGTACGGACTGAATACTCAAAGTCAGGCACCAGCTTGTTGCTGAGGTGGAGGTGGTAGTTTCTGGCTTCATCCATCAGGTCACGACAACTCAGGTTACCTTTGATCATATCGTCTTGAGCCACGGTTCCAGTCAGAAACTCCACAGGGAGCAGAGGCAGACGCACCTGAGGAGGAGACGACAAACTCTACAGTGTACTGCTGTCGTAAAAGTGATTATATAAAGCTGTCAACGTACTGTTTATATAAGGTTAATTTTACAGAGTTGTGTAGCTAAATCTTCTGTTTATAAGTAAAACAGAAGGAAAACACATGAAGATGTGCAGCCAAGCATGGATCATGGATCAAAATCATCCTATCATCCTGATCTAAGGTAGCCACTCTCTAACCTGAGACATGATCTGGTCCAGCCAGGCCTCGTGGTGCTGCGGGTTTGCCTTCAGCCATTTCACCGCTGCATTGTACACCTGCGTCTCTGAGTGGATGTTGAGCTCACTGGAGGACAACAATGTGCGCAGGTGCTGCGGGGACACGCAGGTGAAGTCCTCGCACTCCACCACCTCAGTGAAGTGCTCGCAGGCGTAGCGGTCGGCCATGTCCATCAGGTCCACGCGATTGTGGCTCTCGGCAAACGTGCGAACCGCCAGACAGTTGGTGGGGTGAAAGTGGGCCTTCATGTACTCACAGCAGGCTCGCGCCACCAACTCCACCTGACAGGCAGGAAGCAATAAAAGACATTTTCGCAGTTTATAACAAACTGAAGTTCTGTGAAATGAGGGGAAAAAAAGGGGAAACTGCATGTGTGTCTCTACCTGAAGGATGCAGGCAGCATAAAGCAGTGGCTGCACATTGTCCACAGTTAATGTGAGCTTAGAAGAGTAGGCAAAGTGCACCAGGTCCTGGATGGCATCACCGTCAAAGTCCTTGATCTCTATCAGTTCCTGCTTGGCCTCCGACATCTCTGACAGGAACATGGCCCTGAGGGAAGAAAGATCCACAATGAGACCAGACAAACACATCTGGAATGTCACATCAGGTATAAAGACAAGTTACTGTATAAGCTCGGGATTGCGACTCAGGAATTTGGGTAGGATTCAAGCAGCCGGAGTTAGTCAAATTAACGTCAAAGCGAAATGGCGTTATGTGTCGTCTAATCTGGCATTTGTGTTACTAAAAGTGTAGAATCACTTTAATTTTATTCATTTATTTTTGCTTTATTTTCATCTTCATTGTTTTAATGTATTACTAGCGAGGAGAAGAGGGGAAGGGAGGGAGAAAAGGGTGAAAAGGTTTGCTCTGTTTCTTGCATGTAAGGATGTCTTGTTTGATTTGCTGTAACTTGCAATGCAGCAATAGATCAATAGGTTTTATTAAATTCTTACAGAGATTCTGTGTTGACTAGTTAGAAAAACATGTGTTATAGGTCAGTGCTCAACTAAAAATAGCCCTTACAGGTCTAGTTAAAAAGGTAAAAAATCAACATACCTGAAGTAAGGGATAACACAAGCCAGCACAAGCTTGTGGCATGGTATCAACCTGCTGCCAACCTGTGAACAGACATCAACATAAATTAAGCATTTATTTATTACTAGACTGAACATTTGCCACAGTGCTGTAGCTTCTGAAGCCATTTAGAAGCTCACATCACTAAGATATTCTTTATGAAGTCGAGCTTCATCCAGCCAGTGACCTACCTTCAGTGTGACATCACAGAGCTCCCCCACTTCGTAGAAGTGCCTGAGGGAGTTATGGAAGTCCTTCCAAGCCTCGTGTGCCTCGAAGATGAAGGATCCATCGGGCTCACACTCTGCTTTCGATGCTCTGGTTCCAGGCCGCTTCTCCTTGGACTTTACTTGCTTGACATGGTCTGGCACCACATCCCCTGGTGCCATAGCTGGCTACAGGAAACAACTCCTTAAAAGAGAGAGGCGAGAGCAGTCAGAAATGTGATCCCTTTATAAACACAGCGGCGTAGAGGGGTAGAGTTAAGCAGCATGGACGAAATTATAAAACAGCTAGACTCACGTTGATCCAAGTGAGTTAACCAATTTTCAAATTTATCACAACTTATGATTTGTCTTAGCTAGATTAAACTCACGTTGATTTAGAGGCCAAGTGATCACATTAAATCTATTCAATTTAGCCATGAAATTTATCATCAATCAATTATGATTTTCTTTCTCAGTTTTTAATCCTTATTTAATTGAGATTAAAACAAACAATGTTAAAAACCTTGAATCATGGCCATGTGACTGGCATCTCTCACTATTTTACAGTCTTTACATGGAGAGATTGTTCATGCACATTTTCTTTTGTGCCCAGCCCACATGGGCTATAAGACACTAAACATTTAAATACATACATTCAAGAATGGCTATAGTGTGTCATCTTAGAGGAAAGGAAAGGAGAAAAAAGAAAAAGAAACAAACATAACTAGATGTTTCTATTATACAAATACAGTGCCTGACAAAAGTCTTGTCGCTTATCCATTTTGTAGAAACAACAGCTTATAACCTGACTTGTAATAATTTTTTTAGAAATGGCATCAATCAATGACAATATCAAGATTGTTTTCTGTTCTCAGTTTTTATATCACTCTAAATTTAATTTTGTCTGGTTTCACTGTTGGTTAAAACAAACAAGTAATTAGATGCTTTGGTTTTGATGTAATCTTTCATTGAATCTCAATGATGTTGATGTCTTGACTGACCTGGAGCATCTCTCACTATTTTGTAGAGATCGACAGTCTTTACATGGAATGAGATTGTTTTTAGGCATTGATATTGCACATTTTTTGTCCACCACCAAACTTTAAAATGGGTCAAATTTTGCAGTGCTCCATCTCATAACTTTGATCTCCAGCAAAATTCCTCAAGGTGAAGAAGTCAAATCAAGTCATTTTTATTTCTAGAGCACATTTAAAAACAACAGATAAGACAAAGTGCTAAAAGATTATTTAAATATGGGAAAAATGGTAGGAGGTTGACATGAGACTGATTCAAGAATGATAAATTTTTAGCTGAGTTTTAAAGAAGATCAAGGTGCTCCAGGACCGGCCAGCCCAGTAGACATCATCTTAGCATGTCTGGAAATGAAAAAAGGGAAGAAAAACCAAAGCAAAACTCTGAGAAACAAAAATTGTATGAATCATAACTAGATGTTTCTTATTTGGTCATTATACAAATATAATCAAAATTTCAGATTAATTTTATGCATAATTTGGGAGGCTTTTAGCTTTCATATGAGCCATTTCTAAAACCAATGGATTAATTACAAGTCAGGTTATAAGCTGTTGTTTCTACAAAATGGATAAGCGACAAGACTTTTGTCAGGCACTGTATAATCAACAGATTAATCAATGACAGAGCACACCGTAGTAGCAGCGCTCTTTGACCCAGTATAGTTATATGGGGAGGTTGACAACACGAAGCAGTTATCACCCTTCCCTTGCAATAATAAGCAGGCTGTAGTTTCACTGCCTGTGCATGCATCGTACCAAAATAACTCGCAGCTTGAAACAGAAACCACTGCTCAGTGTAAATAGCACCCTATAGGTTTAAACGGAGGAAACAAAAGGGAAAGTGGTAGAGAGGGGGTATTTGCCGGCAAGCTGAGCAAGTTTGGCCAGTATCCCTCCCCCCTTTCAGTGTCACTTCTTCTTTACTCACAGTAAGCAAAGACTGGAGCTAGAAAAAAAACAAACTAAGATTCCTCCGAGCTAGCAAACCACGCTGGTCAGAAAACACTGCAATCAATCCCATAAAAATTCCTACCTATTGCTGAGTCTGATGAACGAGCGCCACAGACGATAAGTGTCTAGTAGAGAGCGGATGAACTGAGAGCGAGCAGACAGCCAGAGGCCACAGCTCCACCCACACCTTACAGATGCTGCACTGTCTCTCTTTTAAAGCTTTGCCTCTGAAGCTGAATAGACTCAGTGTATCGCCCCCTCATCACCAGTCCTCTCAGCTAGAAGAGCAGAAAACATCAAGTCTCATCACAAGCACTGGGGATCAAAGGCTCTTTCCCACTGCTGCTGCTCTGCTCTGCAGCCGCGTCGATAGGCTTCATCTCTCGCAGACTGTTTGCTATCTCAACACATACAGGGATTTCAGTCACATTCACCTTCATCGAGGACTTTTATGGCCTTAGGACGATAACATCCTCAGAGTATGATATATTATTTATGAGGAGTACAGTGAAGTGCGACAGTCAATAATTTAACAACAGAGATGTATCGCACAACTGCTCAACCCCATCGAGTACAAATAGAAAAACAGTAACAGCAACCTGCTTTCAATGCAACATGCAACATTTTTCTATGCATCTGTGTGTCACTGTCAGCCACACACAAAAGGAGACTCTCGCTGGACGACCAGCACGCCACATTGTAGGCACAAAGGTACAGAGAGAGATGATGAGAATGAACCCACTGTTGTCATGTCATATTATTTCAACCACTTCTCCGAAGAGGACACACAGCAACTACAGCAAATGACTGCCAAACACTGTGCTTCCTTCCTTCCATGCTTTGTCCTTTGGACAGTAGAGTGATTGCCCAATTAATGAGCGTGGCTCCTACACTGCAAAGACTGATTGGATTTACTGTTTTTCCCACACCACGGAGGGAGAGGCCGCTTGTGAAAGACGGTGATAAATGTCAAGGAGACTATTTGTTGTGCCGTCAGCTTTTAGAGTTACTTTGCATTTTGAATAATAATGCATTTGAATCTTTCTGATCTTTTGTAAACTATATTAGTTTTAGTCTGCCATGCATCTCAATGGTTTGTTTTGCTCCTTTTTTTTTTTTTACTAGGAAATATTCACATTTCCGTACACACAGTGGCCCTTCCATGTCTCACCAGTGTTACAAATTAAACAGCCAAGTTACTGGTTGCACATGTGTAAATAGATGAAAACTTTACTTGCACTGTCTCAAATTTTATTTAGGGGCAATCTAGAGATCGGCTATGATTTGTTAACTAAAAGTTAAAACTAAAAGTAGTGTGGTCATGCAAGCACTTTGAGCTACTTTCACTGCAACAGAAAACATTTTGAGCCTTAACTTGTGAAACTAGTTCTCATCACCTCATCATAAACCAAATACAGTATAGTACATGTAAGAAAGTGTACAGGATACTTCTTCTCGGACTTGCCAAACATATGCAGTATGCTACATTTAGTATCCATAGACGGTTTAATAGCGTGAGTGGAATACGTGGAGAAGATGTGAGGGATGCAAATATACAGTAGATACCACCTGAACAACGTGCAAACATTACAGCAAACAACAGCTAGCACCTTCAGATCACATCTAAAATTAGTTATGACATGTCTAGTCTATTTTAAAACACAGTGACACTTGTAACAACAGGAACAGACGCAGCACAGACTAACAGGCATAAACAACCGACAAAGGCAGAATTAATAAATACCAAACATGCAACCACACGTCAACAGTTTGAGGAAACAAGACGAGCTGGGTTATCAAGCGTTTTGAGTGGCTGAGTAGTAGTTAACGTTATCATAATCAGTGTTAACAATGCTCATTTCGCTTTTTAGGCACCACACAAAGTAAAACAAACATTATTGTCAAAATAAACATCTGAAATCTCGGGGAAGTAGATGAATGTTTCGGCGTGCTAGCTAGTCAGCTAGCAGCCAGACTAGCATCCGTCCATCCAGCTAACATTAACGTGTAGACAACTGACTCGATGTAGACACAAATTATACGAAAAAACCACAACATACAATAAAAGAACTGACTACACAGCATCGAAAAAAAACATAAAGTCAAGTGAAATACGTTTAATTTTGATACCTCATGTCGCAGCGAGAATTAAGATGCCGGGGCTTCATTGAGTGGAATGTTTGGCATTAGCACGTTTGTTGTGATTCCAGGTGCATCATGGGTAATGTAGTTTTCACAGCTTCTCTGCAGACTGAGGCCAAACCAAACAGGCTTGAATACTTGTGAAGAATCACATAAAGTATCATTAAGATTTTGCCTAGGAATCGGATCCATTTTTACATTTTTTTTATTACTCATAAAATTACCCTAGAAGTAAAATAATAATAAATAAAATTAGAGGAGTTACCAGTCAATTCATTGATCAACTTTTTTTTTCTTTTTTAACTAAATCTCTCTGGCAGTGACAGGGGAGGGGTTATTTTGTCCACTGTTCGATTTTCTCCCTCTCTCTCTTGTACATCTTTTACCACCCTCCATCTTTATTTCTATCCATTCACTTCATGTTTATTGGGTACATTGGTGCGTGCTATGATTGATACCATGCATGCTCATTTCATGTAATGACTATTCAGTACTGCACTTTTGTTACTCTGAGAAAACTTCAATAAAAACGGTCTTGAACAAAAACAACAAAACTGACAAATCAAGTTATGATGCTTTATAATCATAAATTACAATAAATTGAATAAGTTCTTATTGTGGTGAGCTGGACTTTTACTTGTGATGGGATGTTTTTTTTTTTTTTTTGTACTTTTACAATGTCATCTTAGTGTTATTACCTAAGTAAATGATTTAGATACTTCCTCCACCTTCACCAGCAGTACACAATGTAAAAATAAATGATCAGCAGACATTCGTCTCCTAAATGTTTTGAAACATCATCACAACGTGTGGCACTGTTCCAAAGTCTGTGGCTGAACCAAGATATGGCAGACAGATGAAACAAACAGTCACATGCTTCAGTCGCTGAACAAGGAATTAGTACAGACTCGGCTCATTTTGCCTTTTTTTTTTCTAGCCATTGAAGTGATTAGGCAAATAACAGTGATGTGTGCAAAGCAAGGCAATAAACAAGAGTGTAATCTGCAAACTAAGGAAATGTTAGACTGTTATGAAAATTATTATACAACTATATTGGCCAATAAAGTCTTAGCTAAAATTATACATTAACACAATCTTCACTCAAGTTCAATTTACTGTACATCAGTGCAGTGTCTGCATATTTCTGCTTCACCTCGTAAATACCAAGCTGAAATACTGTCATTAAAGTCAGTTTGAAAGGAAATATGACAATGACAATCTCTTTTAGTGTTTAAGAGCAACAAATGTGATTTCATGTGGATAAAACCATTTGTACGCTTCCTTTTAAGGTGTATATATATGCACATAAAGTATAGTATTTAAATCTCATTGCAATTTCACGCGACAATTTATCAACTAGAAAGAGCGTTTAGCATGAAAGCATTAAAGAATGAAGACAAACAAAACACAACATCAACATGAAAATTTCACACAATTATCAAAGATGATTTATTTCAGAACAATGTAAATATATGCAGCTCATTCATTGAAAATAACACATTAATAAGCTAACAATGTTTACAGGTTACTTGAAGGATGTATAATATTATTTGACATAGTCAAAGTCCAAAGTTTGCGATGGCCATCGGACGACCAGCATCATCTCCACATGTACCTACTTGTACTGCTTCTTCCTTTTTAGGAGCGCATCTCGTAGAGCGATCTGGAAGAGAAAGACACAGCAGTTTTTAGCTGAAATACTAAGATGCAAATCAAGTCAAGTGAAGTTCAGCAGGTCACTGTGTTGCATACTACACTTCTGATGAGTGGGACTTTTACCTGTTTCTCTCTGAAGGAGCGTTTGCCCTTGGTCCTCACGTTCTGACTGTGTCTCATCATCATGAAGTTCTTTGTCTTCCTCTTCTCCCTGTTGCTGGTGCTGGCGTGTGGGTTCAGCTTGGTGCGCTTCCTGACAAAGTCCTTCCGGTCGGTTCGTCCAGCCTGGAAAATTACACAGATGAGTATTTGATCATTTGATGACTTGTCGCAGCATCCACACACTGTCACCAGTGTTTTTGTTAAGCAACCAATGATTTCACTGGATGAGATAATGTTATGCTACTTTAAATCACCCAACAGAGTTAACACCAGGTTTTACCATTGCTGTTGCCAGACGTGTTTCCTTGTCTGATTTTGGTTTCTTATGAAGTTTTTCAATATTCCTCAGAGTCAGTATCTCCCCTCTGGAAAAGAAAAACATGCAAAAATCTCAGTACAGTGATTTATCTTTATCAACAGACTAAACATTAGTGGTTACACCTTTTTTTCAAGGAATATGAAACCTTCCTCACCTCTCCTCATCGTCACTGTCCACAACTTTCCTCTTCTGCCCCTTGCCGGGTGCGGCGTTGACCTCCTTGGCGATCTGGACCAGACGGATCTTCTTGAAGTCGTCCTGAGTGAGGAGCCTGCTGCTGCTGACCGCCGCCGCCTTGGCGTTCCTCTCCTCGATGGGTATGCTCTGAAGCTTCTCCGACTTTTACACAACCACAGAAACATCCCACATTAAAAACAACAAAGTCACCAGGTGCAACTCTCTCCTCCAGTGGTTCATCAAGGCATTTTTAATTCTCACCACTTCTGCTGTGTCTTCATCAGACGAGTGATGGACGTCCACCCACTCCCCATCTTCATCGTCATCACTTATGCTGGCGCTCTCCCAGCCGTCTATGAAAAGAACACAGTATTGATCATCCATCACCTGAAATCAGCCGATGTAGCCAAAATCTATGGATGCACTAAACACATAGCTACTGACCTTCATCTCCCTCTCCCTCTTTGTTCTCCTCCTCCTCCAGGACTTCAGCTCCGGGGATGTAGTCCTTTGCTTCCAACTCTCCGTAGTCTTTAAGCTTGGCCTCAGCTGACGCCTCTGTGGGTCTCCCCTGGACGAGAACAAGCATGTTTTCAATATGAGACATGGAGCTTAATTGTCACTGTCATAACAATCTCCTCTGAAGCAGGTAAGAAAACAAACTGAATATGATGCAGGACATCAAAACATCACGCATCAATTCATTCTGACAGCTCAATAGCACAAACTCAACTCATTAAAGCACAATATGTTGCTACACATAAGAGCAGGAAGGTCAATCTGACTAAAAACAAAAAAATTAATTCAGTGAACACACCCTGTCTTTCTTGTGCAGCATATGTGGATCAAGATTCCTGAACAGCTGGATCAGTCCCCTGGCAGACATCATCACGTCTGAGATGAGTACAAACACAAACAGGTTAGGTGAGAATGAGTGAACACATATGCGCACATCTGTACATAACTAGCAAAAAAAAAGAGTGACAGACTCACTTTTGTCCTTGTGGGTCTTGTACAGCGACAGATCATGCAGCAGGTCCTCATTGATGGCGAGCGGACAGCGAGCTGCCACCTCCTTTATGGCATTGATGCTGAAGAAGAAGAAGAAGATATTTTGAGTTTGAACAGATTCTGAGTTCTCTCGATCTTTTCCTCCACACATCATCATATAAACTGTAACCATGGCAGCTACTTACCCCACACACATGACCTCCCCCGAGTTTCTGTCCGTCACAAAGTTATTTGCGATGGTCATGATCAAAGGTTCGATGATCTGTGGGAGTGGAAATAAGCAGAGTGAAGATTCTCAGAGTGAAACCGCTGTGTTAAAGTGACCCACTGAATAAATGTGTGGTTGCTGAGTTAACTCACGTCAGGGGGGACGAGCTGGTGGGATGCCTGGGCCGCGCACAGGAGAATCTTTGTCACTTCTACAAAGACAACAGATTTGTTTTTAATGTGTCATAATCATAAGAAAAAAAGGACTTTCACTAATTTAGACTGAGTTTATATTTTTACCTCTTTGATGTGGCTGAATAAACCTCTGGACGAATGGATAGTAATTGAAAAGGAAGAGCTGTAAAGGGGGGGAAAACAATTATTATACTTATATTTAATCTGTGTTCCAACCTCACTAATGCTTTGACAAAATATATTACCAAAGCCCAAGTTTAAAAAATAAATTATATTATATCTGTGTAATATCTATTCTAATAAAATAATGTAAACAAGTATTTATTGGTTGTTGTTCCTTTGTATACATTTACACTTACATTGCTGATAAATGTCTTTTATGCTTTTATGTATTTGTGCCTGATATGAATAATAGCCTCTGTGGCAAACTGTAGAAATATAATAATATAGACTGCGCTCAACAAATAAAACTTAAATGAATGATTGTGTGTCCATAAGACATGGTGAGTCATTCATTTACCTCATGGATTCCAACCAGTCTGGATATGAGCTTCATCATCATGATCTTCACCTCAAAGCGCTCCTTCGAGTCCTCCAGCTGTTTCAAGAGTTTCTCTGAGAAATCTTTACAAAAAAAGAAAAAAGATAATTACAGTTCTGTAAATATTATAGTACAAATGAGTGTAGATTGTTTGTCTGCGTGGGGGAAGCAGAGAGGATGGTGGAGCCTTGACTGACCTTGAGGATCGTGAATCAGGTGAATGGCAGAAAAGTTGAACACTTCAGCTTTCTTCTTTTTCTTGTGTTTCTGTCCAGAGAGCACACAAGCACAGAGAATTAAAAAGGAGGAACTCAGCTTATTCTGAACCTAAATGCAACAAAAAATAAAGTCATCCAACCAGTGGTACCTTCAGCACTTTCATTGCTTTTTCCATCTTCTTCTTGTTTTTGGTGGTTTTCTTGCCCGTGTTGTATTTCACCTTCACGTCTCGGGCTGACGGCCCCTCATCCTGGAGGACAAAAAAAGTTTATCTTAGCTTAAAATCCATTTTTAGACTGATACAAACACATAATTATTTCTGGCCCTTCACTGTATCTGTGATACTCACCTCTGATTCTGAATCGCTGTCATTTTTTTCATCTTCATCTTTGCCCAGGAAGAACTTCATACCTGCGACGAGGATCTACAAAAGAGAGGGAAGGTGGTGAAAATGTACAGGCTTTCTATTCTGTTCATAAAGAAAACAATATATTATTATCATATGTCAAAGTGTAAAAAGACCTACCTTTGTAACCTTGGAGAAGCATGCTGTTGTAATGACATTGACTGTTTTGGCATCATTCCTGTAACATAAATATTGAGGATGACCAAATGGCGATAAGATTCTCCTGACGTCGACAGTATTTTATTTTATTTTACTGTTATTCTAACTCTTGACACCCACCATACGTTTCTTTTGTACAGCTCGGCCATCACGTCTAAAGAGATCTTTGCAGCGATGGGGTTACTGTCTCTCAGCATGGTGTACATGAAGTTCTGTAACATCTGAAACAAACAGGGGATTAAACACAAACACAGTTAGATGGGCTCGTTTGAAAATCCTGCATGATTTTCATACCGAGACAATGAAGCATGTGTGTACTTACTGTGTTGATCTTGTTGTTTTTATGCTTGGCATTTATGTTTTTGATGTCGGCGACAATGTGTGTGTACAGAGTCTGTGAGAAGACGAAGGATGAGGAAAAAAGAAAAACAGACGGAGAGGAGAAAAACACAACAGAAGAATGTAATCAACAATGATAGATTGTACATAAATTCAAGTGTGCATTCAAATAAAAAAGTGCTCTATGACATATTTGAATAGATGAATGAATTTGGCTGCTGGAGCTGTTTGCTCTAACCTTCCTGAGCAGTTTGTCGTGACATCTCAGCAGCTCAAAGAAGAGCTCCAGGAGCGCAGCGGGGTCGATCAGGTCTTTATTCCTCAGTAGAATCAGAGATTTACAGAAGGTCTGACAAGGACAGAGTCACACACAGACACACACACAAATTACAATGTGTTAATATAAGCAAACTTAATGTGAATGTATAAAGGAATAATAAGCAGCTATGGTTGAGTAACGTTTTCTTACCATTCTTAAATCTGAATCTAGGACTGTGTGGTGATTGAGTAACAACTGAGACAGCTCTTGAGGGAAGGCGGACAGGTGCTGAAGGTAACAGTGACCAACCTGTGGGACGAGAGGAGCTAATTATTACACTCAGTATTTATACATTTACCGATATGTCATTAAGTAGCACGTGACTACTACACACACTATAATGTAAACATCACCTGAGCAAGGAACATGACAAGCTCTGCCAGCTCCTTGTTGGGCTTGTCCGGCTGCAGTTTGAAGATCTGTACATTGGACTGGTAATGTCGGTACTGTTGTAGAAACTGCAGGAAAAGACATAGTGAGTGTTAACAGTCAGCGAGTCTGTGTGCTAACAACTTTAGCTACTTCAGCTAACAACACTTACCTCCTCCACGTACGACTGCGGGTCTCGTTTTATCAGATTTTGCAGCTGTGGCAAATTGTTCGGCAGTTTGTTGCTTTGTCGTCCCGACATGTTTTCAGATGGTTATGTAAAAATATTGTGATAAAAATTATAATAATGATAACAGAAAAACTCTATTTTTTTTTTTTACAAGGCAAGCGTGGCCAAAGTGTAGGCTGCCATCTTGCTAGAACGAGGAACGAGAAACGTCACTTCCGCTTGAATTAAAGGGGACATTCCGTATAATCCCCTTTGAATAGAAGAAAGAATGAAAGAAGACACACCTTGAAACATTTATTAGCTGATTACTGTGATGTACAAGGTACCTCAAGAGCTCTCCGACATAAATTTAAGACTTTATACCACTTGATATTAAAAAATATACATTTATAGGACATACAATATAGGATATTACCTTCACCCAGAGAATACAGCCGTTCCCATGTGTTCCAGCCAAGTGGGATGCCCATCTTTTACCCATAGGCTATTCTTCTGCGATGCCCATGTGGGGCCCAACACCAGCCCATTTAAAAGCCCACTCTGAGCCCATGCCCAGTTGAAGCCCCATGTAACCCAAGTAAATTCCACTTGGACGTGTTGGCTGGGATATCAGCCCTGATTGGGCCCATCTAGGTCCCACATGGGTATGCTGGCTGGGTTGTTTCTGGCATGTTAAAAGTACTGTACTAGAGCAGGGTGAGCTTCCTGTAATGATTCATATTAAACAGGATGATCCAGTAATATTATCTGTTTATTCCCCATGTTAAATAATATTTATTATTATCTGTTTATTCCTCATGTTAAATAATATTTTATGCATTCCTGTGTTATGTCTTTGTAATAACATAATGCACGTGGCTGAGCCCAAGGCCATGCAGCCTCAGTGCTCTGCGATGGAGGCTGGGGCTGGGGGAGATAAGAAGGGAGTCGGGACCATCCAAAGGATCACAGTGCGTTTGTGTAACAAACCAGACTTTTAAGCAATTATAGAAAAAAAAATAGTATCCCACATATTGACCAATAAAAGCTTTATTTTGTATGAGTAACCCAGAAAGGTTCTGAGAGATGTTTGGACACATGGCAACGTTTCCAGAATTACTAATAATTGGGTAGCTAATTTTGGCACCACCTTGTGTTGGACGTGGTCTAAGACAAGCCAACCCTTCCAATGTTTATCATCTCCTGCTCTAATGACACAGAGAAAACACACAACATGGCCACCTGCAGAATGCACAAAATAATGCAATAACCAGGCAAAAAAAGACACTCAAATCTTCATTCATAGAGTTGATTCAATTCTACTTTCAGTTTTGAGCCAAGAGTTTGTGCTTGATATATGACACAGGCAGTGAAATGTTTGGTCTCCTGCTTGACAAAAGAACTATCAATGTATTTATCGTGCAGTTAAAAATCACAAATTACAGCTGCCCCGACAGCCTCAATGTAGGTGACACAAAACAAACTTAATTGTTGCATCACTGTGTGCTGCAATTTATGTAGTTTATAAATGACTTTCATGTTCAAAAGCTGTAGCTTACTTTTCTTTGAGCACCCGTTTCCAATTTAGTATCAACCCATAATACACGGACACAAAGGCTGTAGCTTTTCTTCCTTATGGTTTTCAGTGGTTTGGTCAGTCAACAGACTTGGAAAAGCTGTAAGGTTAAAGGTTGAATATGGAGGGTGGACAGAATACCATCTATTGATCGGAGACAGGAATAATTCCTGTAGTCGGTTGGCAGACCGAGAGAGAAGCACAGAGAAGAACTATGAAGTCATTTCGTTTTTACTTTCAATAAATAGCTTTCGACTCAATGTGATAATGACTTGTAACTTGTTACAGGGAGAGTGGAGGCTCTCTTCCACAGTCTGGCTGAAAACCAAACCTGCATGAGCAGAGCCTTTGACCCAGGTGGTGTAACAGGTAGTTGCTCTGGTCACAGACTCAGCTGGTCTTGGTGGCACTGCGAATCCGTGACACAAACACGCCCGTAAACTGTAATCTCTTGTTTATGACAGACAAGACTGCACAAATACACACGTCGTAACATGCATATGATAAACCATCGAATTATAAAAGGCTTCACTGAAAACAAATGCACACGACCAGGATGAGGATTAGCAAAACAGTAGAAGTGAGCTCCACTGGTACGATGTAAACAGGAAGTCATTGTCGAACCCGTCAAAATTTCTTAAATTATGTAATTCAGACTAAATATAATTTGTGTGGAAAAGCAGTACTTTTATTCTGCACCCCTTTAAAAGCCCTGTGGATGAATTATTTTAGAAAAAATATAGCCTTTAATAAGAATTCTCCATATTCAACCTTTAACGTTTATTATAAAATAAACCGATATGCACTAAAATGACAAAAGACAAGAAAAATATTTGATTCTTATATTTGTTTTTTGTTAAAAAGAAACTTTCTTCTACATAACATTTAAAATGTATCCAGTTTAATTTTTAGGAGATGAATATGTACACTTTTAATTTCATCATTTACCTCAGGCAGTGAGCAATTACTGTATAATAGATTTACAAAGCAAATACTGACATAGTATTCTGTCAAGGCATGTTCCAGCATCATAATAGGATTCAAAATACACAGGTAAAATTTTGTCCCATATAAAATATGAGCTCATTGATCACTTTCATCATTATTTTAGAGTATCCAAGAATCTGGAAAAAAAAAAACATTAGTGTTCTCTTGTAGGTGACAATAGGAAATACAATCAGCAGTTCTCATAAATGCATTGAAAGGGAGTAGCAGCCAAAGAGAGAGAACTCAAAAAGCAGACATAAAAATATAGACTTCTTTAAAGGATTTACTCTCAGGGAATGAATATTTTAAGGCATCTTAAAAACTTATAGTGTAATTTGGCAATTTCTGCCTGTGTCAACTCTGCATTTTTGTTTTGCTCTTGTGAAACAGTCACCCGGCCTCTACGGCGATATGTGGTCTTCTCTATCCTGAGATGTTTTCCTCAGCTTGAAGGCATCTGAGGACGTAGAGGATCACTTGATAGCAGAAAATATATTGATCCTGTGAAAGAAGATAAGAAAAATGTGTGAGAAAACATGAATCACAGAGGTGTAGAGAGTAAATGCACACAATAAAGAAGAAAATCACCTCTGTCTGGACCATTCCCTGTCTCTGAAGTCTCATGTTCCTTACGACATCTGAAATATCAAACTATGACAAAAAAAATCAATTAGACAAATTAGAAGTTTCTTTATTTATACATTCAACACAAACAAGAGAAACACTGTGAAACTTACATCAGCATCTTTACTGATGAGACCCAGGACCACGTCTATACAGATGAGGGTTCCTGATCGGCCAATCCCTGCACTGCAGTGTGTGATTATCGGCCCTGACTGGTGAATGTGCCTCATGTAGGAAATAAACGTGAGCAGCTGCTCAGGTTGTGAAGGTGTTCCGTGGTCGGGCCATCCCGTGTAGTTCAGGTGAGTTACGCGCTGGATTTCATTAGTCTGAAGAGGAAATGTAAGCATTACAATTGCATCAAAGTTTAAATTATTATAGGAAAATGAGAGATTTATTTCTATACATCAACTTACCTGGACATCTTTGACTTCAATAAGGCGAATGACAAAGTTGTCCAGATATTGGTCTTTAATCAGCATGATCTGTAACCGGTCGTCCACCATCTCTGCAGTCCTCGGTGTGTCTGGCCAGTACCGCTGACATTTCACTTTGCCGCCCTCCACTTCCTGGGTCATCATGGCGATCACATTGGACTTCTGCTCCCACACCATTTGCCAGAAGTCCCCTAGAGTGGTGGGTAGAGGTCCCTGGCAGGCTATGTACATGAAGTTCTCATCCTTCACTGGCATGTTGATGAAGTTGGCATTGATGTAGCCGCCATCTTTACCCAGCATAACTCGAGTCGTGTCAACTAGAGGAGATAGGGGAGACAAATCCTTATTTCAAATTGCAATCACCTTATTATCCAGCCTTTAAGTTTCCTACTATGATACAAATATGGATGCACACGTCTGTGCCTTTTCTTACAGGGAACGATGTTCTTGTAGCGATTTTTCTTCTTGTTCTCCTTCGTCTGACCTATCAAACAGTCGTCCAGCGGCTGGAGATTCTGCAGATTCTGGCAAGGAAGAGAAACAGATGTTCATTAAAATCAAATGAGTTATAATTAATTCTCCTGTGTTGAAATTCAAAGCAGATTCTTACTTCAAACTCCTGCAGCGGGACTTTCTGCTCCAGAAGCCCCCTCATCATGCGCACCACAGTGTTGAGCTTTGGTCCTGTGTACTGACCATCGGGGACCACTTTGACCAGGGGCAAAGAGGTTAGTTCATCCTCTGTGATGATTGGTCCGTCTGGGGGAACCAAAAAGTGAAAGACTTAGAAAAGTAACAGCCCAAACAGTTTTGTTAGTACAGCATAAAAAGTATGAAATTGGGCACATACAACATATATATACACTTCACACCATGGAAGAACTGTTGAACTGGTGAAACCTAGAGCTCATCTGAGAAATTTAACACATCTTTGAGGTCAAATGTCACATCGAGTTCAGACAAAGTTGGTCTTACCAGCTCTTGATTTCGAGTTCATGTTCTCAATAGGCAGTTCATCACTTCCCCATGTGATTTCATCCTCCTCTGGCTGTCCAGCACTCATTTGGAGATAGCTGTCAGGTTTTAAAAAGAAGACACAATCACTAAATGTGAAAACATTCACCACACCAAATGTGAATGCACTACATTCAAAACAGAAAATCTTACTTCTCGCTCCTTAGATCGTCAACACTCTCCTCTTGCCATTCCACTTTTCGGGAACTCTATTACATGAGACAAAAAAAATCAAAAAAGTGAGATATACTGTAATCAGTTTGTAGTTTTCTGTCAGTGTGTGGTGGCTGTGGTGGTTTGTACCTCAGGTGAGTCCTCAGGTAAAGAGGAGCCATCACAGTCGGTGTCCTCAGAAAATTCTGCACTGTGCTCCGTCTCTCTTTTCTGCTCATGTGAACCATCTTCATAGTCTGTTTGACAAGAAAATGTATTCTAGTTAATTGTCTTGATATTAAAAAAAAATACACACCATTCAACATTGTTTAAATTTCCAGTATATTCTCTAGCCTGTAACTGTATAGTGTACCTATTGGTGGTATGGGAGGGACTCCAGCTTTCGGCTCATTATGGGGGGGACACAGCTTTGTCTTCACTCCACTGTCCTCACTCAGATCTGTAAAGGAACAGGGAAGGTAGAGTGAGATATCTATCAATGACATTTACCTGTCAAAAATGTTCAAACATCTCATGTTTTGTGTCACCGACTGTACCTGCGTTTCCGTTGCACTTGTCAGAGTTGATGGGCAGATAGGCGAGGTAAGTGTTTGGGTTCTGGTCTGGTGGTCTGGACACTATGAGATGTACCAGTCCTTTAGCTTTACGGATGGTGGTGACGGCTTTGGTGTGGGACACGCCTGTCATCATCTCGTCATTCACCTACGAGAAAAAGACACACTGTTATAACTAGAACCAGAAAGCTGAACACCAATAGACACTTTGTTTTTTTCACATGTGGGTTTTCTCTATCTGAGCTACTAAGTTCATAACATCGGCTGAGACAGATTTATCCATTCAACCTATTAAAACTTGTCTAATAGAAGTGCATCTATATATGGCCTTCAAATCTGAGCAGCACTCACTTTCAGCAGCCTGTCTCCCACTTGCAGTTTGCCTGAGGACTCTGCTACTCCTCCCGGTGTGATGGATTTCACAAAGATCCCCCGCTCCCCTCCGATCACAGAGAAACCCAGACCTCCAGACGGCGGCTTCTGCAGATCCAGCTTCATGATCTCCTCCTGCATATCCAATAAACAAGCATGGGATCTGCATTAATTTGTGATTCACTGAGCTGATCAAAACATGCAAGCAGCTTCATGGCAACACAACTATCACAATATTGATAAGAATATTTATATACACGTATTTATGATTTAAACATGATAGAAGTAGTTTAAAGAAAACATATCAACAGAATATGGAGCACAAGGAACATATAAAATATGTTTTGTTAAACTTACCTCTAAAGGACAAAGTGCTGCGAGACCCTCTGATTCTCGTGGATCTTCCCCTTTAAGAAAACCTGTAACAGGAAACAGTATTGCGGTTATTTACAAAAAAACAAAAAAACAATCAAAATGACACAGGTGGGAAATTTATGGGGTGAAACATACCATTCATGCTGGATGAAACCTGAGGGCTAATGTTGTTGTTGAGAAAAGAGACACTTTTCTGCCCAGGAAAAACAGGCTTTCCATCCCTTTCAGTCAGAGGAGGAAAAAAAAGGTTGATGAAATTATACAGTATTTCCAGCTAAAAATAACCATCTCTAATGCCATTAAGATGAAAAATCAACACTGACTCGGCATGAAAAATTCCATTCAGGCTACATGTGTCACTCTTGGTTAGTTAGTGCAGATTACCTCGTGGCCTTGAGCGTGAGGTTATCGAGGGAGAGCTCCAGCAGCCTCGTGTTCTCACTCAGAGTCAGGTCCTGGGTGGGAGCGCCGTTTATGTAGTGAATTAAATCTAGAGGTCTCAGGCTGCCTTCCTCGAAGGCCAAAGTGCCGGGCAGGATGTCTCTCACGTACAAGACTCCATAGATGCTGTCGCTGCCACCATCCAGTATCAAACCTGGTGAATTAAAGCACTGACTCTTAATGCAACGTCAGGTCTGGTTCACAGGATGAACGAACATGCGGTGCATTAATCACATGTCATGGGGTTTTATCATGTGTCCACGGGTTGTTTCTTACCCAGTGGATCTTGGTTGCCCTTGAAACAAATGTCAGGCAGCAGGTGGGCTTCAATGGGGGGCTTGGGAGCCTCCAGGACCCTCCCTACCACCAGATCAACTACCCGAGGGGCAGCACGCACAAGATTAACCACTTCGGTGTGGCCCATATTGCTCACATCTGTGGTGTTCACCTGGAATAAAAGGATTTAAACACGTAGTTCAACATTTTCATAAAACCACTCTCCTGTTACATTAACACAATTAATATTTGTTTATTGAATATGAATGGTTATCTGTACGGGTAGAGTAAATGTACCAGCTTATTTCATCATCTCATTCATACCATAATCATTCTGTCCCCGGGCCGGAGCCGTCCGTCTCCTTTGGCTGGGTCCTGGACGATGTCATGGATGTAACACCCATGATCATTTCCTTTGGTCAGGGTGAAGCCCAGGCTGCCTTTTTCTGACTTCACCAGGGAGACCTTCAGCTCCACCTCCTAACAACAGAGGGAAAAAAAAATCCCAGTCAGTGGAAAAAGTAGTAAATCACTAGCTGTTTATTTGAAGAACTTCCCTTCTGCTGCTCTTACCGGGACAAACTCCTCTATCTCCTGTCCATTCCCAGCCACGGTGAGGTTTAAGGGCAGAGGCAGTGGAGGGGGCAGTGGATCTGGGCTGGGGGCAGTGGGGGAGGACACCATAGGCAGGGGTGATGACTCTAGATCAGCTGCCACAGGGGATGAAGGATGCCTGTCAAATCAACCACAAAGATGATTTTATAGAAGATATCTGGGAAAATTATGTAATTAAAGTCCCCCTAAAGAGGCATTTTAAAATTTCTAAAAATGCTCTCCCCTATGACTGTTTTTTTTATTACTTTTTTTATTAATTGCTTTCCCACAAAAAAAGTTGTTTTAAAAGGCTAAAAACTCATCCAGTATTTCTCCCTCACTGAAAAATGAGTATGCAAAAAAAATCTACAGGATTGGTTGCTAGGGATTCTGACGTATTAAACCCAACTGGGTGCTGAAAAGCTGAATCCAACTTTTTCAGACTGAAACTCCATTTTCAAATCTAAAACGCTCAGTTATGGCTGCATGAAATGTCTCGTAGCAGAGCCTAAACACTACATTGGCATGTTAATAATTTCAAAAACTCAATTTTTAGTTTAGGGGGTCTTTAAACTTTTGTCTTTGCTCTAGTACCTCTTGCTGAGGTCTGATCTTGTCATCGACTGGTTTGGGGAGTAGAAGGTTGAGTGGACGGTGTCGTCCAGATGACCGGTGCTGCCGTAGTGTCCCAGTCCCAGGTTGCTGCTGGGAGTCTGGTAGACGCTCCGATCCCACGCTTGCCTGCTGTTCTCCGGGCTGAAGGCTTCCTCCACCTCCTCATCGCCGTCTGTGCTGTCGCTGTAGCTGTTCTGTCGACCCGGGGTTCTCTGCAGCAGCCTGTCCAGGACGTCCTCCACGAGGCACTGGCTCTTCTTGGGATGTACAGCTGGAGGAGAGGTTGTCCTGCTCGTGTTTGCACTGGGCTCCGACTGGATCAAAGACTCCTTTCGAGGTGACGGCATGGGCGTCTGAGAGGAAATTTTGTTACATTTAAATGATGTTTTAAGTTTCAAATTGTTGAGTGAAGAATATAATAATTTTCTGACTCACCAACGCTGCGGTGTCCATCTCAGGAAGAATCCCATGTTCAGGTCTGCAGAGGAGCAAAGTCACCTCTTGCCCTGTTCCTCGTAAGGCTGAGATCACCTCCTGTGTGCGCACACGACAGGAATGAATTATGATGTAAAACAACTTTGTTTCCGTTTATATCACACTGTAATGTAATGTGGAAGGAGGAGATGTCTTGCATACGTGTTGCGAGAGTCCTTTGAGAGGTGTTTGATTGACACGCAGGATGACATCGCCCACGTTAATGCGACCGCTCTCTGCAGCTGGTTGACCAGGAAACAGCTTTTTAACGCGCACCATGCTGGTGCCGGGAGATTCTTCAGGGATGTTCTCCTCTCGACTGAAACTGAAGCCGAGCCCTGACGTGTTCTTCAGCAGACACACCTCAAACACATTATCTGCAATGGACGACGACACAACATTAAAATCTCTCAACTGTGTATGAGTCGAATGCAAACGTGATGTATGTGTATATGGTGGTTTTTGTTGGCAGAGGCTTCCTAAGTTATCAAAATTAAATGCTTGCAGGATATCACAATGCTGGGCTGAGATCATACGACTTGAACACAACCCTGTGACACCAGACAACAAGGATGAATGGGTCATTCTCTCCAGGAAAACAGACTAAGGTCCATAGCCATCGCTAATACTGATTTTCTGTTTTTATCTAATCAATCATTAGTTGTGTTTCAGGAAAAAGAAATAAACTAAATGTCATCGACATTCTGTGAAAGCTGAATGACATGTGATCCCAAAACCATGTGACAACCACAGCAGCCGGAAAACAACAATGCTTTAACATACTTCACATTTAATACAGATACACTTTTTTTTTAAAATATTGCTGGAAAAACTGTGACGAGGAGGCAGGAATTAGTGATGACAAAACGAGAATGACTAGTTCTAGGAAAGCAGACTAGATACTGCGCTCTAAATAGGCAGCAGTGTGCTGCTAATGGGTTGTACAGGCACGCTCATTTTCCTTCAAATGAAATTACCAACAGTAAGTTACTTTGTTCACATGAAATAAAGAGTCACAGTGTAAGACTGTTAGAGAATATGGAGCTGGGTAATCAGTGTTTTACTGCTTTCTTTTCATTACCATCCCTGCGGACTGGATGGGACCTCACGGGCTGAGTGTAGGGAAAGAGCAGTTTCGCAAACCAATTTTTTTTTATTTTGCACGAACATATAATTCAAATTAGTATGAACAATTATTATGACTGGGATGTGCGAAGGATAGGTATGAAACCTAAAAGGGCTTAAATGAAAACCTCACCCATGAAGAACATAATCAAAAACCAAATTAGTTACAAATAAAGACAAGAAAATAAGGAATAATTAAAGGATAACGAAAATAAGTAGAAAAAAAGTAACCGATTATAAGTGATTATCAGCCAAAATAAAGATAAACTGAGCTAAAAACAGGTGTGCAGCCTCCTAAGACACTCACTTCACACATCGGAGTATAGTAAAAGGAGTTTCCTTTATGTGCTGTGTCAAAGACCTACTTGAGAGTCTCGTGTCGTCTCACCTTGTGTTATAAAGCTGTACTCTGGTTTTGGTTTGACCTCACGTGGCGACTCTTTGATCTTGGTCTGGTCTCGCTCGTTGACCGCAGACAGTGGAGTGGACTGAGGTGTTAGGGGAGCATGGATGCTGTCTGCGGGTGGATGACCCTTCTCCAACAACAAGTGCACCGTCTGAGGGAGGAAAATTATGTGCTATAAGTGTTAAGTGTTACTGGCCAGCTGGTGGCTACTGAACAGCTTGCCAGCAAGGTGCTTGTGGTAGATGTCATAGCTCACCTGCCCAGTGTCTCGGAGTGCCTCCACTGCCTGCTGATGAGTGGCTCCCTCCAGACTTCTTCCATTGACGGCCATCACACGGTCACCTGAGAGCAGGACGGACGGAGGTTAACACACAACCAGTCAAGATAAATACTCCAATAATTTAAAATCAAACTCAGTCTTTCTGTTCTACATGGCTGCTGTTACCTTTCTGTATCCTTCCATCCAGCTCTGCTGCACCTTTAGGTATGATGGCTTTGACGTAGATGCCTCCATGACGAACTGTTGTGTTGACTCCTCCCTAAGAAATAAAAAAAACTCTTAGTCTCGTTGACTAAATCAGGAAATAGTTGATGACGTATGGGGGATGATGGAATGTGTGGAGGTTTTGTTTTTTGTTTTTTTTCCATTTGCCAAATGATAAATACTTTGTTTTTACTGTAGGTTCAGGAATAGGAGTTTGGTATATTATAAAAAAATATGATTTACAAATGTTGTAAAGAAAATATCAACCAAACTTCACAAGAGAAGTATTTGAAAGCCATATTTCCCAGCTGCCTTTAACATTGTAGATCGGTGACATAAGTTTCCTGCAATATGTTTATGGACCTTCCTATAGATCAGGGCTTAGTTAAATTAAACACTGTAACAATGTGCATTATGTGAGTCAGACTTTGGTAGCCTAGGTGATGACACACCTTTAAGTGATTCAAAAGGTCATCTGCTACTTACGGAAACAAATTTACCTTTTTGAACAGTTCATTTTCTATCCTCGCCTCCCTCTCTCTCCGACTGCCCTGCTGACTCACATCATAACAGCTCTTTCCTAAGGGTGACTCAACTAAATGTTAAAAACCAATATGGGTAATTTCCGTTGCGGTTTGGTTGAATTTCTACCATCATCCCTTACAGTTAAACAAAGTATTTATCATTTCACAATTATGATTAAGTTGTAAATGAAAAAAAACAACAAAAAACACAATCCTGCACTGTGATGTTATTGACAAGTTTACTGAGGTTAAACTCTAAATGATCAGAGACTATGTGAATTTCTATTCAAGGCCCATTCCATTGATGATGGATGTAATTAAAAGGTGAATGTCAGTGTTTGTATTGCTAGTGCGAAACACACACACATACAGATCATTATCATTCTGAGGACATTTATTTTACAACAATCCTTGTCTGACACAGTGTTTTGTTATTGAGTGTTATTATGTCTTGAGGAGTGAATAAACCCATGTCAATCAATAAGGTATTGCGAATCAGTCAAAGAGAGATTGTGTTAGTGGCAAAGTAATTCTGTCTAGAGTCAGTATCATGGTCCTGACTGTAAAGATACTACGTGGGTTTATCATTTAATCCTTATTGATTAAGAACATAGAGGCAGGATGCAAATTAGTTTGAGAGAGCGTCTAGATCCCACTACACACCGCGTTATGAAAGCAAACCAGACCAAGCAACATATAAAAACACACACAGACAACAGTGACAAAATGAGGGGGGAAAGGGGCCAAAACAAAGAGAGGGTGAAAACCTTGCCGAACAGTACCGTGACACTTATGCCCAGGCTGCTGTCTTTTTTGGACAGCTCAATGTCAAATAGTTCTCCTGGACAGAGACTATTGACCCCTGGGGCATTACCATTTAAATTTTCCGTGATGTGTTCCTGCAAACAGAGAACAGGGTATTAAGTTGAATTATCACGAGCTGGAACATGCAGCAAGAAACAGGGATCAAAGAGGGGTGAGGAAGCTGAACTGGGTAATGCTGGGAAGAAATGAGAAGCTGTACATTCAGGCAACGACATGCAATGTTCAGGTAACAGAGCGCCTTGCATTGACATAAAATGCAATGACAGGCAACGATTATATACAACAGGCAGTTAGTTGAGCCAAGCATCTGACGGCATAATGTGCAATGCTTGTACGTATGTTTTGGAATAATAGTTCTTGTCCTACTCTATTAACTGAAGTTGAGTTTTATTTGCACCACCAGGATTAAAAAAAAACAACAAAACATTTGCAAGTTTTGACTCGTAAATCTCCTGAGCAGACAACTACTGTGTGGGATGATGTGTGAAAGCAAAGAATCTATTTGAACCAGTGAACTCATGAACACAAGGGCCGCACCTTTTTGACCTTTTGACCGAGTTTCTCTTGACCACTGGAGTAGGTCTCCTCGTCCATGTCTGAATCCCCCCAGTCAGAGTGCTCGGATAGTTTGGGAGCCTCCAATAACACTTTAGCTTTTCTGGTTTTGGGTGGCAGAGCTGGTGGCGTAGGATCCGAACTCATGTTAGTTTCTGGTTTAGGATGTTGGGCGCTGGATGCAGCTGTGGCGGCAGCTGCAGCTCGTTCTAGGATCTGCTGAACTCCATTAACCGGGGTCTGGCTGCCTTTAGCGACACTGCTTGTCTTGGAGTCCTGAGAATTGAGGTTGGTGTGTTGCTGGACTGGGGAGGAGGCAACTGATGGTGTGCCAGCACTGTGGAGAGGAGGGGTGGGGCTTCCTGTTCCCACATGCTCTTCTGACGAGGTATCAAAGTCTAGTTCTCTCCTCTGACCAGAATTAAGTGCTTTCAGTGACGACTTGGGCTGGTAGGGGACGTAGCCTGAGGAGGAGTCTGGCAAAATGGAGAACAGGAGCAAGGATATTAGTCCACAGAGAAAACAGTGGCAAGGAAAATATGAATTTTACAGTATTCTCATGTTTATTTACCTTTGTAGAGCCTCTCCTTGGGCTGCGATACCACCAGAGTGACATCATCGGGAGCATTTTGAAGGATATCGATGGTGGTGGCGTGAGAGAGCCCCTCCAGGTTTACATCATTCACAGAGATCAACCGATCACCTGCATCAACGTCACAATGAGCGGCAAGACGGGAAATAGTATTTAAAAACCATCTACCAACTCAGGAGAACGTGTGTGAAGCAAAACAAGGGCTGGGCCTACCAGGTTTGAGACAGCCGTTCACATCAGCAGGACCCCCAGGAGAGATGGAGCTAATTATGGTGCCGAGATCCATACGACCAGAGTTCTCGCCTCCCACAACCTGGAAACCTGAAGCGCACACAGAAGCACACGCAGACGTAAACAACCAAGTGCAGACACTACAACACAAAACTTTAGAGGAGGCGTAAATGGCTCCAATGCAATTTCATAAAATTTGTCAACTCCTGCAGCAGAGGCGGTATGAAATTGAGTTTTAAAGATGGATAAACACTCTTACCCAGCCCATATTTCACATCTTTCTTCAGCTTTACAGTTGTGATTTCTCTTTCTGGAGATGGCAACGCGTTGAGTTTCTTCTTGAGTGAATCTGTGCAGTAAAAAGACACACAGCATACTCTAGATTTAACTGAACAGCCTATAAATCAACTGCATAATCTGTCATTTCTGACTGATGCACACTGAAATTAAATTCTGGAGAATCAATTTCACTGGGAATATACAGAGGGCCACTCTAATAGCATTAGTATATCTCTGTAATTATTAATCAGCTAAAGCAGGCATACAGTGTGGCTGTCAGGCTTCTACTTTAGCACTGTGTTGGCTAATGGGCCTGAAAAGACGGGCTAAGCTAGGATGAAAGGGAAGGTCATGAGTTCAGTGCCAAGCATGAAGCTATTAAATGTTGGGACCAGAGCCAGAGTTCAGCTTCACAGGCAGGCAGCAGTGAGAGGACAGAGACTCAATTCTGCATTATATAACTGTGATTTAGGACTTTTTTTTCCCCTTTTTTTTTTTGAGTTTGCATATCCGTACTTGGCTGTGCCATGATCAACATACGGTTCAACAGATTGACGGGGAGGATTAAGAACCTTATAAAATGAGGGATGGTGGAGAGTGGCAGGATATTTCCTCCATTTGCACATTATAGTTTAAACAGCCATTCAGAGTTGTTGTGTCTGGAGGCCGAGATGTCAGTACTTACCATTAACAGAGGCTGGAGTTGAAGGTGGGCCAGAGGAGCTGTGCATACTGACCCCTAAACAGAACACAACAGATCAGCAATTTTGCATTATAAAGAGCATTGGCAATTTATAGGAGATAATATAGGGACCTCTTTACAGAAACATGCACTGTCATCGACAATTATTAACACAAACAGAACCTCCACGAATGACGGGACAATTTTCTTTGATTACTAACAAATCAGCTGATTGTTTATTAATTCAGTATTCAGAGTATTTCATTCATGGGCTAACTTTAGTTTCCAGTCTAGATAATACAACTTAATCACTGTAGCAGCAGCAGTACAAGTGAAAACATCCACAATAACACTGTACCTGATATGCAAAGTATTATATGTAAAATATACCACATGATTTCCTTATTTACTGTTTTCCTGCCACGGTGCAGCCAGAACTAACATCATCCACTGAGGTTACACATCTGATTCTTGCTCGATTCAGGTTATACCTTGTTTGATGAACGAGGTATTGTGTTACAAAGACTGGTGCTTGTGATCAACAGTTAATTCTGAGCCTTTGAAAATAGTCTATATAAGGTGAACAGAGTTTGACTTTGAATTTTCTGAATTCTTTTCTTATCTGGTAGCAGGGAACTGAAGCTGCACAGAATGTCTGCAGATGAAGGATGTTACGTCTTTAAGTGCTTTGAATTCCCTATGAGAGCTACCATTACATACCGTAGAACAGATTTATGTATCATTCGACACAGGATAAGATGCTTACCTACTACATATGCATGGCCCGTCTCCTCTATGGAGGAAGAGTCAGACTCTTTTTTGGACCTGCTGAGGCTCCAGGCTGGGCTGCTGTGGGACACGGTGCCAAATGACCTGAGCAGGAAAGAAGAGAGAGTGCAAGAGAAGGGGATTTAGCCTGAGGGGGCAACCTTCCTCTGTGATCACCGAGCCTGAATGTAAAAGAAGACGATGTGCCCTGCTGCACTAAATACATTCTGTCGCTCTGGTTCTTACCAACTTAAAATCTCACATGTCATCTATGAAGCCGACACGAGAGGGAGCAACTGGCATGAAAACATGTTTGTTTCTAATTAAAATAGGAGCGCACACAACCTTACAAAAACACAAGCACAAACACAGGGGCACATTTCTGCGCACACACAGAGCCCCAGAGGGTTAATTAGCAGCTGGAGACAGAGTTGTCCATGTCTCTGTAGTGTTACGGCAGAGCTATAGTCCCAGGAATAAGTCCTCACTTAGTAACCTATACTGTGAAGTGAACTTGGTGACACTGAAGACTTTACAAACGGACAACTAATAAGCACAAGATCTCAGTGTCTCATCTGAGCTAGAGATAAGATTTTACACGACTAATTAAAGGTGGAAAAAAAGCATAAATAGACTGATGTTCCTGTGTAGGTCGATGGATGGCAATGTAATACCACATCGAAGAAGTGATATTTGACATTTTTAATAACCACTGTAGTTTTACTTACTGTATGTACTATATGGGAATCAAACTGGTTTGTGCTTCTAACACTTAACACTTCTCTACTCACTTGTCCTGCTGGTGTGACAGGGAGTCTGTGTCTGAGCTGGCTCGCTGGTGTTGCTGGAAGTGAGAGGCCACTTGGCCGGCCTGGGGCTGACTCAGTCCACTGTGTGACTGGCCACGATGCGACTCTGCCACTCGGTGCTCTGGAGACTCTGGCGTCTGCCCCAGGTTGTGGTGGGAGCGGCTAATTATCCGGGGCTTGGAAAGAACCGTGGAGGGCACTGGATTGAAACCTGGAAAGTGAAGCTCGTCTTGGACTAATATGGAGCCAGACGGGGCCTTGTTGAGGGCCACCTCGGAGTACGAGATCCTCTTCAGGTGGTCTGGGTTAGAGCGTGTGGATAAGCTGGGGGCCAGGCTGCCTGCCTCGCCACTCCGGGAGTCAAGAGAATACTGCAGCATGCTCAGAGGGCAGTTCTCTGATTATCCAGACGGACATGCAAAACAAAACATTAAAGCATTGTTAATAACTCAAAGTGAATTTATCAGTAAAGCAAAATGAGATGACATTGAGAACAGTAGAGCAGGGAAATTCCACGAGGCTGTTGATCTGTGCCATTAAAAGCCCTCTGCAGTCTGAAGCAATTATTGTCAACATGATAAAAAATATATTGTCCTCAGCACTGTGAAGTATATCTCTTTTTTTTTTTTTGTAGATATCAATCTTCAGCATCACAGCTAATGGTCTGGTCAGTCTTTTTGGCACTGACTTAAAATAGGGGGTTAAGACCATGATGTGAACCAAGCAGATCTGAGGTTTAGCCAAGTAAAACAAGTCAATCCGAGCACGCACGACGCACCGTGAAAAAGAGGGTGTTTGCTTTTGGAGACAATGTGCAGGATGGCTGGCACATACAGCTGACTCCTCTTTAGGAGCTTTGCTGTTTTCTGGACATGACAGTGAAATGTTTTTGGGACATGTTAAGATTTCTGCCAGTGATTAGACTTGGTACTTTTCTGTCTGGTGCCTGAGGTTGTATTATATGAACTCTACCCCCTACCCCTACCCCCCCACAGACATGCGTGCCTGCTCACTTCTCTCCTACCTAGGTCCTGCAGCTCCTGGTTGTTTTGGCGTGCCTTCATCTGCAGGTGGAACTTGTGCTGATCAGAGCAGAGCTGTAGCAGATACTGACACGTCTTATTGCTGTCTGTCTGAAACAGGTGCTTGATCCCATCTGATGTGTTCTGAAGGCAAATCTTCTTTTTCTGCAGGGTGACAAAATTAAACATTTACAAGAGAGGTATTAGTGAATAAACTGGATTTACAGTACAACAGCACTGTTTTTTTTATTTCTGATGTCAAAAAGACAAGTACATACTGTGAAGGAAATCTTCTTCGTCTCCCTCCAGGGGAACCTTAGCACCGGGGTACGATTTCCATTAAGGACTTCAAAGATGAGCACCCCCTTGGAGTAGACACCCAGCATGATTCCTGTCTGAGACCGTTTTTCAGGAAGCACCCGGTGGAAGTGGACTCCGTACTCTGTCAACCTCTGGCTCACCTTTTGGGGCAATAAATAAGGAGTCTTACATTCTCAAAAAACACACAATACTGACTCTGAGCCGGGATATGAATGTGTATTGAGACAGATTAAATAAAATTCTGAAGCTTTTCATGCAGAAAATAGGCCTTTCATCGGGTCAGTGAGCCAATATGAGAGGGCACTGATTTTTTACCCAGTCACATACAATATGATTCAATGGTGTTAAGCTGCATGGAGCAAATGCTCCTGTACAATCTGGACTCTGCTGACCTTGAGGAACTCAAACTCTGCCTCTGAATCAGACGCTCCATAGTAGTTGCTGTGGAGTTTCGGCAGCTCCTCCTTGATGGTTGTCTGATCCAACTTGTCCAGGACCGTCACCGGCAGGTAGTGCTCCAGTCTGTAATAGGTCTTTCCATGGAGCTAGGGGCACACAGGTCAATGGGATTATTTTTTTTACATTAAGTTTAATTCAATAATATTAAGCGTAGCAAGTACTGTTAGCTGAAAATCTGTACCTCGGGTTGGTAGTCACTGAATTCAGCCTGCAGTGCCAGCGAAGCAAGCAGCATGGCATTGTCTGTGTCGCAACGCATCCTCTCCTCCAAGATATCCTTCCTCAGCTGCAGGTAGTACTGATGTTTGGTCATAGCATGTCTGTTATTCACAGAAGAGGTATGTTATATTCATAAGTGATATGCCAACACCTGGGAATATAATTCTGTGTCATCTTTGGTTTCAAACCAATTACCAACACTGAAACGTACTGTATGAGGTTGACATCATCGAGGAAGAATTTGATGCGTAAGAAAAGATTAAAGGGCATGTCAAATTTCTTCTTCTTAGGATCCTCCTTCCATCCCTCTGGGGCCACTTTGGAAAGTTTGGCATCAGGATCGACGAAGAAAAACTCATTTTCTGTGTGTGGGATTTTGAGGAGGAAAGAGTTAGTGGTAGGTATAAGGTGTCAGAGTGAGACATCAGGTGTAGAAAATGGAAAAACACTATGAATCTCTGCACTGAAAACTAATCAAACCACATCTAATATGTTTGATTTGTAATCTCATGGTTGTAGAAACTTGACATTTAAGAAGGAAACATTTTCTCTAAAACAGATTTTGTTCTGTTTAACAAGCAACAGTAGAGTTGTACACTGTGAGAAAGAGTCTGAACAAGCAGTGACCGCAGACATACACACACAGGTATAACACACTGTACCTCTGAGGTAAGCGAGGCCGAAGAGGTGGTGCTCCACAAGCCCGATGTGGGCAACCACCATATCAAGAACGTCTTTACACACCGCCTTGATGTCACAGCTCAGCTCCAGCTTTTGGCCGTTCAGCAGCACCACACCCACCTTCCTCTGCACTTCCTCCACCTTCCCACGTTTCTTGTGGGCGGAGAGGAAACAGGAGACGGTGATGGATTAATGATGCGATATAAATCACAACACTCATGGCACTCATGGCTCAAGTGCAACACAAATTTGGATCCTCACCATGATTGAAGAGGGAACAGTTAGAGGAACACAGGGCTCGCTGGCCATCTTCACAAACTCAGGCCCATGGAAGCTCTGTCATTGGTTACGATAAACAGTAAATGTCATTTTGTTAAGATATCATTTTCAACCTTGGCTTTCTTTTCATATATTCCTGTAATAATGACAACTGCTAGTGATTCATCAGACAAAGTTAGTAACACACACATGACCAACTCTGAAAAATATGTACGGTAAATAAAACGCCTCTTTTCTTCACAGAGGCTCTCACTCTGCAGGTTTACAGCAGTTTCAATAGCCGCTCTTGTCATATAGATTCAATGACAACAGCCCATGTGATGTTTTTTTTTCAGTGTGTCTCGCACACATGCACGCGCACACTCACACACTTCCTTATTGGGTTTCTGCTTTAAAGTCTAACCAGCAGTGGGAACAGCAGGATTCCTTTGCTCGAGTTTGAGGAATTCTGTTTTACCAACTGGAAACCCTGTCATTTAGATTTATATCACTTTAAAATCTCGTATAAACACACTACAGGGAAATATGTCCCATCTGGAATAGAACTGATACACAGTATTTGAGGTTCACTGCTAACATCAGCAGATTTGTTGCCATGTTTGCCCCTTGTATTAACACATTCTCACAATTTGTGACAGTAGGTGGGATAAATCAGACCGTACCCAAAAAAAATCCCACATGTTCCACAACCCCACATATTTGTAATTACCAGAGGGGAGGTTGATGTGAATTATGTTTTCCAGTCAGCAGTTTGTATTTACCAAACATCCAGTGAGCACAGCATCAACAACCCAGTTTCCAATGAGCTCATGGGAGTTAAAATTGTACATCCATCATCAAATATTGCAATATAAACAAGGTTCAAGCAATGGATAGTCAAGGCTTTGGATACAGCGAGCTCCTGCTGCAGTGTGTGTTGTCTTGTAAACCATGGTCTACATCTCTATAGTGATAAAGGCAGTTTTGTATGTACATGTAAACTAATTCTAACATAATAAAATGAGATTGAAATGACTGAACTTAAAGGGATGATTCAACAAATTGGCCGATTGTCATAATCCCTATAGTTTTAAGAAAAGGTCTGTGTCGGTGCAAGCTATTTTTAGAACGGCGGAGCAGAGCCGTGAGCTGCTCAGAGCTACGCTACGGAAGCTCATGGGATTTCTTTTTTCCTGCACATTCAGACACACTAGAGCGTTTTGGAGTTGTTGGTTTGTGTTTTTGATAAGTTTGATGAGGAAAAAGAAGAAATCCCATGAGCTTCTGTAGCGTAGCTCTGAGCAGCTCGCGGCTCTGCTGCGCCGTTCTAAAAACAGCTTGCAACGACAATTAAAAGTAACGAACCTACTCCTAAAACTATAGGGATCATGACAATGGGCCAACTTGCCAAAATGTTGAACTATCCCTTTAAAGCTAACCTTTTCTAAAGTTATCACGAGGAGTCTGGTAAGTTATTAACTATACAAACCTTGGGTTTGCGGAGCGCTAGAGAAGAGGTATAGAGGGGGTCTCGGAGATCAAGCATGGAGGTGCGAGTTGGGGCCAGAAGGGGTTCGTCTGTGGGATACAGGTTGGCCCTGGACAGCCTGCTGGCCAGGTGGGCCTGGAGCCGCTGAACCTCCTCCTCCTGCTTCTGGAGGAGCAGCTCAGCTCCAACCAGACCTTCATCCCCCACCTCATACTGCCTACAGGGAGAAGAAGAGCAGAGGAGGGTTGGTGTCAGTACAGCCTGGAAACAACTGGTTAACGTGCAGTTCCTTGGAGGGTTTGTCTTTTCTTTACCAACATTTATGTACGATATCAGACAAGACTAAAAATTGGTAATGAGAGAGAGATATGTCCATAAAAAAATCTGTTTACACACAACCAATACTAGCAGATTGTTTTGCTCCAGCATCAGGGGAAACAAGAGCCGTATGCTGTGGGGACTGATTGAAAACATGGTGGTTCTGTGAGCAGGCGTAGCAACAGCAGGCAGTTCAGGTCTGTAATGCCAGAGATTAGAGAGACAGAGATTGCTGAATGTGGATGTCACATTAGATGACCTCACTAGTGAAGCATGGGGCTGACCCTGTCCTGTTGTGCCACACCAGCTGTGTGTGTGTGGCCCAGAGGAGTAAACCAGTCGGCTTCTTTGGTGGCTTCCCTGCTCTGCAGTGGGGGGTTGCAGTGAAGGGGAACAAACGTGCAGGCGCAAACAAACATGTTGATTCAAGATGAACACCCCCCCCCATGCAGTGGGGCAGGTGGGGAAATTCTTGCAAAAATATTTCCTACCCAAACTCATTCAACAAACCAATTACTTAATCGACTTTTGCAAATGCTACATCAGAGCAGCCGGGGGCAAACACCTGGTGCTCCCACTGCAGAGGTTTAACGATCTATGGGTGGGGATGCACAAAGAACCAATGCGTGATGTAAGGATTTTTTCATTTTCTAAAAACTGGCTGAAGAATTAGCCTGTAGCATCCACGGGGCAGATGTTGATTCGGATTACAGCTTTGTATAGATAAGTGTACGTATGTTACCTGTGTCTGTGTGCGTTGTGACCCGTCAGCGACAGGGCGTCGTGTTCAGAGGGAAGTGCAAGCTGCGAGCCGAACCGCCTCGCCTCGCTTGGTTTCTTAGCTGGAAGAGATGCAGATGAAACATGAGCCGTGTACACAAACACAGGAGGAGTTAATTTTGTTTTCACACGTACACAATCAAAACACACCCGCCCCGTGTGCAGACTGAAGACACCCACGCGGTGCGGCGCAGCAAATGTACGTGCACGAACATGTGTGGAAGGAGGTGGGGTAAGTTACCAGAAAAAAAAGTAAAACTGGGTCAAATCCGCGCCACGGATGGGATCTCTCTTGTCTTGTGTTGAAATTGTGAATTAGGAGAACACCGGCGCTTTATGGCAACAGTGTGTGCCAGATGGTACTAAAATATACTGAGTGAAGCACAACCCTTTTCTAGTACATTAAAAAACCTTTTCCCTGCCTTTGAAGTCATGAGTCACTGTATGTCGCAGATGGAAAAGATTCAAACAGTCTTTTCTCTTTGGAACGCGTTCAATATATTTCAGCTATTTCCAAATAAAACTGGCACTCTTTCCATTAGAGTGTTTAAACTCTTCACAGCTGTCTGAGCTCTGTGTCGACCCTTCGTACAACAATGCAAAACATGGACACAGTGTTAAATGGAGCATGGGTGTTAGGTAAGCTTGAATAAATTTGCTTTTGACATTTATTAACTGTTTCCTGCTGCACTGACAAGTTTAAGCGTATTAAGATTAGATAAGGTATCTTATCTTAATACACTTATCTTTATTGCATATTTTTATTATTAAACTTCTGGTTATTGGTCTGAAATCACTATTAAAAACAGCACATATCAACATGAACCTCTCTCCAGTCTACTTTATTCCAACCTGGTTTACATTGTGTGTGAAGGGTCTGCTCTGTCTGGATTTCCAATGCTACGTCATGTCAATTGCAAACATCTCTACGCATTTCAGTTGTACTTTACTGTCATGTGACCACAACGATAAGATTACACCAGGTGAAATGTGTTTATATCTCTTATTGTCCGATCAGGTATCAAGGCAGAATCACTGTGTTGATGGGACCTCTGGAAATCTGACCAAGATGCCAAAGTGCTTCCTGGGAAGAACTGGTAGATGTTGCGGAGGAGGGCATCTCTACTCGTCTAGACAAGTGGTGGGAATATAGTGGGATGATGAGGTAACAACTTCCGGTTAGACCTCACATTAAGCTCTAAATAAGCCTGCAAACGTACACATTTTTTTACACTGGAAGTCTATGAACAGCAACCTGCTGTGACATGTAGGGCTCACAGATAATCCTGTGGTTCTTGCTGCAAGACTGAGGACTAACATAAGCATCAGGTCTCGTGTTTGTTAAGTATAAAGCCACATGAATACCATGAAAGAGAAATTTAAGTGACACAATAGTTATTCCAAATCAAAATGTTCCTCAGTGTCTTGCACATCTTTCCAATCCAGACCCTAATAACTTCTCACACAACGCAGACAGAGATATGTCTTTAAACTCTGCCTTTGTTTAGTTTATTTCAGCGTGACCCTGGAAAGCGCTATATCTGTTGTCACAGTAGATTGGGATATAACAACTCACACACCAGGGGACAGATCAGGATCCCGCAGTTACTCACTCTGGATCCAGTAAATCTGAGCTGCCGATTTGCTCAACACTGCAGCCGCAGTTGTTTGGTGTAGACCAGACAAAGGTTTCTCACACTATTCTGTTCCTGATTTCTTGTCTATGTTATTGCACAATTTCATTTAAGGTAGAAAATGACGGCATTTCATCTTGTGCAATCTCACGTAGCCTATCTCAGGATGATCTATTTCCACTTGCAGAACCAGGTGAGTGACTAAGAGCAGATTACTTCACAAGTCTTCTTATGAAAAACAAAAAAAAATCATGGTACAGAGTGGTGTACCTCACAATTTCAAGCAGACAAAGTGCACCCTGTATGGTTTGGCCCGCAAGACAGCAGGAAATCTGGCTTTGAGTAGGACAGACCACAGGAAGTGGTCAAGAAAAGACAAAGAATAATTGATATCCGTTGCCAGTGTTTGTTTTTTGAGTCCACGGTTTTCAGGCCAGGCTGCTGCTGGCTTTCTAGAGAAATTCACTCCCAATCCAGGTGTCAATGACTCCTTGATGAGACGGTAGAAGTGAAAGCAGCAGGGCTCCAGTTTAATGGGAACAGGAATGAGAACCATGTAGTGTGGCTACTTTGACATTTTTCCAATTAACTGATTTATTTTGTCTGTTATGACAGGAATGTCACAACTGAACTGGAGCAGTGTTGCTATCGGGAAAGAGAAGCCTCACTTTCTTTTTTTTCCATGTTTACTTCTGCATCGTGCACATAATAACTAAGATGAGTTCCGTGTGTGCAGCGCTCACCGCAAATTTGTATACACACAAACCGCATGGTGTAGTATACCATATACATCTCAGTGAAAAAAATAATGTTATAAAAGGATTTGGAGGCAGCTGTTACCTTGTCTGTAGTCGGGATCCGAGGAGGTCACTGAGGGGCTTTCACTGGATGAACTGTAATCACTGTGGTACCTCTGGTGGGTGTGGACTGGGTCTAAAGGGGGAGAGAAGCACCGTCAGCCCCGTCTTTGAAAATCATTTAAAAAAACAAGCCATGCAGTAGTATGAGGAAATGTCTGTGAAATAAGCAAAACGTATCAAAACATAACCTTCATGCACATTAGACAACTTCAAATGGTTACATGGACTGCTGTTTGTTTGTGAGGGATGTTGAAGTGAAGCCGTTTATTCTTCAACGTCACACGACACTCAAACTTTTTACAAGTTGTATCAGTTTTCATAAGGCTTGGACGACGTGAACACAAGTTTTTTTTCTTTTCTTTTTTTTGCAGGACTCGCTTCAAATCCTACTTAGATTGATGGTAACCCCAAACCAGCGGACTGAGACACACAAAGCAGGTATTAGTCATGCTGTTGGTAAACACTCCTAATGAAAGGCAGATGTAACTACACTGAAAAGCAGCTTTGGCACAAGTGTATGCAGGCATGCCTCCTGTCAGGTTAGAAAGCTTATTGTGGAGGGCGGTATCTTTTTGTCTTGCTTGACTGAACTGAACCGCAGCAAGTACAGACCAGCTCACCACAATTATTTACTCTTCACAAAGCCATGCTTTATAAAAATTCAATAACAAACTGAAACTCCGGTGCAAACAACATAAGCAATGCCCAAAACAGTCTGAGCCCCGTCCCCGATGTGCCATGTGTTTCTCTTGTCTCGTACACAAAACTTGAAAGTCCTGCTCCTCCAGTATCTGCTGCATAGTTTGAATTAATGACATTCCCCAGTCAATGCTCCGGCACTTTAAGTCAGAGACGTTTCACTTGCAACAGACTTCCTTTTGTAATGATGTATGTCTTCCACAAACATCATTAGTAAAAAAAAAGCACTGTGGCTCAGCAGCGGCTGTAATGATACTAAGAACGAGGAGAACTGGTCAAACTTCTACACAAAAATAGTTTTCCATTCTTTGGTAGTTAGTGACGCACAAGTTCTTCTGACAATTGCGACAAGTTACATTCTCTTATGTCTTGTGTGTTAGCTTCACTCAAACCAGCAGAAAGACTCACATTTACTGACACATTCATATTGACAAATACATGATGCACAGATTCCCAGCACACAAGTGTATAATAGTGAAACCTACTAAGTTTCAACAGGATTTTACAACCGGGGCTGATAAAGAACTGTTTATGAAGTGATTAAAGTCTGTCTGGAAAGGGAAAGAGAAACAAGAAATATTTGTGAATTAAAGTGTTTTATGTGCTTCTTCATTTTTGGATGTAAAAGAAAAGAAATCAAAGTAGGAGCATGAGTTGAGTATTTACATCTACGGTACTAATTAGTCTCAATTTCAGAACTCCGCATGAATTTGCATAAACCGGGAGGAAAAAAAACTGGGGGGAGATTTTAATCAAGATAATCCCAACAAATCTGAAAGTGTGATATCAAAGAGCACAGTACAATCTATGTAACTGGATGTAGGTCAAGTTTTAATGCTGAAATTTGTACTTAATGTCCTGTTAAACTGCTAAAACCAAGTTCCCAGTCTAAACTGTAATCGATAGCAGCACAGGAGTATTATATTGCACTGTATTTAATTGGATAATGAGTGTAACACAACCACAAATGTAACTCTTGTGAAAAAATGTTATGAATGTGGCTTGTCGAGTTTTTGGTCGAGCCGTGAGCGTCTGATGTGGTTCGGTTGGTCACGATTAACCTGAGAGTGAATCAGTATACTGTATTTAAGGAAATCTAAAGTAGAAAATCAGCACTTTATCATGACCTCAAAATACCCATGGTGCCTCGAAGCGAAATGGGGACAGAGAAACAGAGAGGGTCCCAGCTAATTAGAGAGATTAACTGTGAGATCTTGCAGATAATGTGAATGTTTGGCAACGTGAGCAAGGGGAGGGAGCAGAGGGGACAGAGGGCGACTCATGTAAACATGGACTGCATAGCTTCTTCTCAGTGCTCCTCGCTGTTCTTGTTCACTGTCCCAGGAAATATGGTATTATAAAACAAATAAAGACAAAGGATTAGTAGAATAAATCAGGTGATTCTCCGAGCTCCTTCCTCCTCTGCTCTGAGGCTGTACCATCAGTGTGCACACAAATGCAATAGATTCCCAGCAGGAAATAAAAAGGGATCTGTTTTTTTTGTACTAATTATATAGATTATGTGGAGCTTAATGAACAGAGTTCATTCACAGTCCTTTCTCTGCTCCGTCATATCTTCTTCTCAGGATTCAGGAAATCACACACACTTGCTGCAAAGACGGGCTGCGCACATTTCCAGTGGAGGAGCATCGTCACAGGAACTGATACTTCTACACCAGCTCTCTGCAAGTACACAAACAGCCGCTACAGGCTACGGCCTTTTGGGCTGTTCAAGCTGAGAAGAGACACAAACTCAGACGATGAGGTTATTTAAAGTCTGGTGGTCCCAGGGGGAAAGGAGGAACTCCCTTTAAAGTGCAGGCTAAAATGGATAATAGCTCACAGAAACCCTCAAGCTTCCCGCAAGTTAACATGACTCAGAAGAAAAGAAAAACATGCAGCTCTGAGTTTGTGAAATTGCAGTTTTAAGAGCACAGGATGTTAAAAAATATATACTAATGAGCAAACACTGCGTGATTGTGTTAGACGTTATTCATAATGCAAAGAGGAAACAAGCCGGGCAGTTGATTAAAGTGGATCAGCGGCTTTATATAAAAATCCTAGAAACACTCAATAATCTTTCCTGGTGCAGCCTGAGGAGTCAGTGAACCAAACTGTAATATAATTATGAAAATGTAGGGGGTTGTACTTGTGAGTGAACACCTCCCCTTCCCCTGGGGCAGCAGTGTCCTGTATTGTTGTCCAAGCTGGACCTGCCCCAGCCCAGAGCCACATGACCTGCTGCCAAGTGCCGGAAAAGTCCAATAACGTTAGGAATTCCCTCATCCGCTACGCATGACTCCAATTACAGTCTCTAGGTCTGCAAGGAAAGTTTCTACTGATTGAAGCACCTTGGTACCAAGAAAAGGAGAGAGAGAGAGAGAGAGAGAGAGGGAGGGAGGGTGGGGGCTGCGTAGGCACTGGGTGAGACATAGGGGGACACCGTATAAACATGCCCATGCACACACAGGCATGCACACACAAACAAAACATTTAATTCATATTCATTCAGTTGAACATATTTTGCAAAAAACTCGCGCACACACAAAAGACAGAGGAGCAGTTTGTAAGCGGGTGAAACCTGAGAGCACTGACCACTGCTGCGCCATCACTTTCCTGTAGAAAAGAACAGAAAAAAGTAAGAGAAAAGGAAAGAAAAGAAGCTCACTGCCAAGTAACACATCCACAAGGCCCCGCAAATGGTCTGTGCTCAATTAGGCCCCATTCATGCTATAGAAAATAGGGCTGGGATGGAAGACAGAAATATTTTGGCTCAGCCTTCACAGAGCCTTCGCTCTGAGTCGGTCCTGATGGGAGTAAACATTCCTTCGCATCAGCCTGGTTTCTCACATCAATCCTAATATGATAATAATTAGAAGCTAGTGACATAAAAATAAAATCATCATTCACAAGCATATGCACGCATAACACTGCTTGATGGGTTGGACAATAAACAGAGGTTACCCACTGTTCGAATTTTCTTAGTCTGTCACTGGTGGAGCTGGAAAAGCTCAATTCACACCGTTATTTGAAATACTAAAAAAAAAAGAAAAGAAAAGCCGAATGCCACTGATTATGATCAGCAAAGGGCAAAGGGGAGGGTAGGAAAGGAAGGCAAGAGTTGCTGGGGATAAAAAAAAAAAAGCCACAGTCGCGGAAAAGAATGCTTGGTTGGTGGCTCGGTCAGCATTAAAAATAGCTGCCAGAGAAGCAGGGAGGCTGGAGGTTGGAGGTTGGAGGGAGCGGGGAGCATGGAGGAACAGTGGGAGGAGGGAAAAAGGAAGAAGAGGTAGAAGACAGTGGTTTATTATACGAAACCATTCATCCCTCATGCATGCTCCTTTTTGCTGTCCCCAAATGGCCAGCAGACACACATATAGCCACATGTGACTCACTGCATAAAGCAGCCTGCCTATGGAGACTTTACTAACTCAATAAGCTCCCAAGGGAAACTTAAAGCTCTTGGAGCTGACTGCTGAGGTGTTAAACAATTGTGTTGTGTGTGCTCGATGTGAGCATGTGATTTTTAAGTTTTTGTTTTTAAGTGTGTGTTTTTTTCTTTTTCCCCAATGTGAATACCTTGTATGTATGGTCATTAACTATATTTGCATGAGTGTTTATATCTGTATGTTTACAGCCACATGTTAAAAAAAAAAAGTGTGAGAGGGACTTTGCTTTATAGTAGCATGTGTGACAGCTAGCAGCAGGCTAGAATTAAGATGGCCTGTAATTAGAATCAGCCATTTGGAAACCTCTGCAGTGACTCATACATTCTGTCTAAACATTGCTGCCCAGCCACCACCAATGATACTCCATTCAAGCCAGCACCCAGCTCCCATCCCACATGGTAGTTACAGATGGACACACAACCTGCAACTTAGTCCGGGGTGTCTGTCTGCTCGCGTCATCCCGCTCGCTGTCACGCTTTCATCTCTCTGATCAGCCCAGCTGATGGCTCCCTCAAGTCTCTTCACCCACGTTTAACTGCATGATAAATCCACTTCACCACCCAGTTTGACATTTCCTGTATATCTTAACAACACGGCTGGGACCTCAAAATGTTTTACTGCAGATTTCATTCATTGTTTCAGTCAATCAGTCACAGCCGGGAAATTCAGTTGGGTTTTTCCCCAAGTTCTGAACTGTGGGTGACCCGACAGATAACACGCATTATTCACCAAATGCTGCAGCCCGAACGCTACGTGTCCCAACAGAGCACCGGCACCACCACACATCAGACAATCATGACACATGGCCAAGCTTGGATGTGTCATGAAAATCCTGTTATCCTTTAATACTAATGACCTTGTTATTGTTTTGTGTTGCAATGATGAACAGCAGAAAGACAGGCAGATGCTGCAACAGGCTGAGTGTGGTTTGTACATTTGTACAGAGCATGTTGGTGCTGCGCATCATTTCAGATGGGCACCTGGTATTGTTGGTGTGAATGTGCGTGTGAGATCAGTGCAGTCAAAGGGAATAAATACGTGAATCATGGTGTTTATATATGAGAATTACATATCAAAATTGTAATTCATGTTCTCTAAGGCCATGTTGATGGCTCTTTGCTGTTTATCTTTTGTTTATGTCTATTATCAACTATCATTAGAAGCCGATGACATAACTGAACAACTACAGGAACAACAGACACACAGTAGTTTTGTAAAGATTTTTTTTTTTAAAAACTGACTACGCTGACTACGTTTTCATCTCTGCACACCTGGCCAATCACAGCAAGCAGTGGGTGTGGATGTCATACTCTTGATTTTGGAAAGACATACCGGACGGAGCCTTAAGAGCCAAGTCCTACACAAGAAAAAAATTCACACTAGTTTGATTGACGTACTGTAGTGGTCACATGAGAGAGGCTTTGCAAATTTCACAAGAACGTTCTCCAAAATAAACTCATAACACTTAACAGGCAGCCCTGAGGACCAAAAATCAAAACTTAAGAGCACATATATACGAGTCTTGAGACTGAAGACAACGGATCCTCTATAGTGCGCTATTATGTAAAGAAAGTCTACTCACCATCTACTGCTTGCCTTAGCGCCTGAAGTTTCCTCTGTTTCTCTTTGATCCTGTCGTAGGCGCCGGGGAGGCCCGAGCCCACGGACAGGGCTGAGTGGTGATGAGGTTTCCTGCTCTTCAGTCCACCGAACTCGGTGTAGAGTGAATCCCTCTCCCTGGATGCCCGCAAGGGAGATTTGCGCCTGCCTATAGAGTGGGTACTTAAGGCACTGCTGCCCCTCCGCGCATCCTCCAGCGCTCCGAAGCGAAGCGCCTCTGGGTCAATACAAGCCAAGTCCACAGAGGAAGCCCAGGTCTTCCTGGCTTGACTGGGGAGCGGATCCACGGCGTGGAAGGGTAAAGACCTCCGATCCAGCTCCACTGGCCGGCCTTTCTGTTGTGGATGAAGAGGGTGCAGGTAGGGGTAGGAGTGCTGGTGGTGGAGTGAGGGGGGTTTGGGGTACAGTTCTGTGGGGGATTCAGAGTTCTGGTGATAATCAGACAGTGAGTACTGCAGGGCTGCCCCCTCGTCCCCCCTCAACAGGCCCTGGATTGGCAGGGAACCCATAGACCGACTGAGGCCGCGGTTAAGAGACGTCTGCTCCTGAGTCCTGGCTCGATAGCGCTCCAGAACCCTGGGGGCGGCACTCCTCCCTGTTAACAGTAGGAGAACCGATGTTGTAGTAAACCACAAAGCAGACGCTCACACAATCAAAACTCAAAGCTTCAAAACACAGAGCAGCACGCATCAAAACAATTCAACAGGAAATCACACTTGATTACAAACAGATATCCTTTCTTTAGCATGTCAGTGGAAACACGCTTTTCATTCTCGCTGGATGACGTCAATGTAAACACTACTCTCAGTCTCTGTACAGAAGGTAGTATTTATGATGAGACGAGGGATTAACAAGGATTTTTGATTGGAATAATTGCGATATGTTTCATTAGACCTAAGTGCCTGTTCTTGCTGGCATCCAGCTCGAACAGCATCAGCATGACACAGCAACTAAACACGGCCCTGTTGACTGTCAACGTGCACTCCTTCGCTCCAACACCCTGGCACCTGCAGCAGGCCTCTAATAGCTCCGTTACTGAAAGATTCAACGCCGCTACAGTGAATGAGATGGGCGTTCAGGATGTCGTCACTTTATCCAATCAGTCAGAATCAGGGATGTATTATACAATAAACTGAACGCTGTCCTCCGGCTGCTGAGATAACATCTCCTAGTTTTGGTGGAGCGCCACAGCTGCATGTTTGAGTGCATTGTTACAGAAAGTTTCTTACTTTGAAAGTGTTATTTTCATTTCTAAAATCAGGCCCCAACTGAACAGTGCACGGTTATTCAACAGATTAGATGGTTGCTGATTAGAATCAGAAGCAGCAATAGGAAGTTTTTGTTATGCAGCTCAGGGGGACAACCATTAATGGCAAATAAAAGTAATTAATTTGCAAAGTAAACCACCAAAAGCACAAGGAAAAGCAAATTAAGAAATTGGCATGCTGCGCTTGACCTTAAGGGTGCCAATTATATCTGTGTCTCTGTTTTGTGCAGTAACTGATTTCTTCCCCCCGCTGCTTAAAAGCAAACAATAGAACATGCTGTGCCGCAGTAAGGAATCATTTTTTGGCAGTGGTGGTGGTATCCTGTCCATCTATCACTGTGTCTTTCTTAAAACAGCATAATGAATGTTGCTTTCTTTAACTGTCCATAAATTTCAAGTTTGCCTTTCCAGACAAAACTCTGCCAGCGATGGCCCTTGTACGAGAGACAAAGAGATAAACAGGAGGCAAACATGTGCACGAAACGAGAGCAAAAACAAGCCGGATAGACGCAGAAATGAGCGAGCAGAAGGAGACGGTAAGTCCTGTAAAAACGCTGCATGTGGTGGTTTAATCTACAAAGCATATGCTGGGTCTTAACACATCAAAGACTGACAGACTGTCTTCCAGGAACTCAGGGAAGCACACAAGGCCTAGATTGAATGAAGAAAAAAAAAAACTCTTAACAGGATGTCTTTCACTTTTCAAAGAAGTCAATTGTTGCCACAAGTTTTTCAGCTACTACTAGTGTAGTGTTTCTGTCATATGGATTATAGCGGTGAAGAATTAGTGAGAGAGACAATGACCGAGGTCCCTTAGTGGCAATTACAACTTGGAAGGAGTGGAATACAGGAGGGAATGAGCTGCTCCTTGAGAAGAAAGACGCTTAAGAACTGAGTAATACTCTTTGCATGTACTTTCCCTAGGGCTGGCCGGGGCTCAACCACGGAAACAAAGCACTGATACAAACAGCAGACCAGCAGCTTCACTGGTGACTCCAAAATATGCATCTGTAATCAATGCCATGCTATGCTTACATAATCGGGACGATAGCCATGTTTGCGCTCTGCTCTCATTTCCATGGCCTGGAAAAATGCCGGAGTTCTCTCAGAAACCACTGGGAAGATTTGGTCATATTTTCCTGAATTAAATACGATTCAAGGTTGCAGCGTGTTGTTTCTCGTCTACTTTTAATTCTTTCCCACAAATGCAGAAAGCCGAGATGGAAGTGATGAATGGCTTGACAACCAAGGGAGGCATTTACATCCAATTTTCTCTAAATGACAGCAACACAAATGTAAACAACTATAAAAATAGTATATCCAGCCACACGCTGCCAACTGCTCACAACAGAGTGTGTGTCATTAGGAAAGCAGGACCAGATAATATTCTCTGTTGACCTAAATATTCAGAGTATTCTCAACATTATCCCCATTCCCCACAAAACCTGCTTATCCAGGGTCTGCTGATTTGTCCTGGTTCCAGACTGGGACTTTATGTCACTCAGATAAAGATTACACAGAACATAGGTAAACAAAAGTTTGAAGCATGAACCCCCCTCGCTTTTTTAAAAAGAAAACAACATTTTATCACAAAATGTAAGTAAGAAAGTAACAAAGTAAACGACTTTCTACACCACCGGAAAGTTCCTTTGAAAAACACAGAGCAAATACAGTTCTGGTTGCTTTATGTTTAATATGTGTGTGCTGCTCGTCTTACCTGAGGGCAAACCTTTGCCCCGGAGCCTCTCTCGAATCTCCTTACTCCTCTCCGGAAGAGACTCTCTATCAGTCAGCAGACCGTCCAGCTGAGAAAAAGACAACAAGAGTGGGAGTAAAAGAGAAAGAATAACAGAGAGCGAAGGGTGGAAAAGGCAGGAGGAAGGAAGGGGGTTAGAGAGTCATCCATCACAAATCATGTTCTATCAACATGAGCCTCATCTGTTGTGTAATTTAAATAACACACTGTGCTTTGACAGAGCAGATTACAGTCTTTAACTTGGGTAGAACCCAACATGGTTACAGATTCTCTCTGGAAGGTGCTGAAATAAAAAAATATGGAAAAAAACAGATATAAAGGTTGTATTTGGCTGTGTGAGTAAAACCGTGTACCTGGGAGAGGCTGCCCAGCACCAACCGAACCAGTTTTCTGATGTAGGAGAAGGGAGGGTCACAGCTGGAGTTTCGGATGTGTTTGCTGCAGATGTCCAGCACCGTGCGCAGCGACATTCGACTCAATGTAACATCATCACACATGTTGAGAAGGAGGCTGTTCAGGTGTTCCCCCAACTTCATAGGCTGCGTTGCAAAACAAAAATAACAATTAAAACACAAACACACACACATACTTTGAGGTGACAAACTGTACTGGTGTCTCTGTTCTTCTAATATCATGTTGACTTTCTTTGTGTTCAGATAATGAGGCAGAGCTAACCCCTGCCAACACCGTACAATCCCCTCACCTACTTTTAATGCCCGTCTACCACGTGTTTTAGATTGAAAAGGCCACAGCCAAGCTTTCATTTATTTATTTACTTTTCTCCAAGTAATGTTACTACAGACACTTTGGTCTGTCCATCTAAAATAAAAACATGGAACAATTTATTATCTCAGTGTCAGTGCTGATTTCTCACATGCTTTTGACTTTGCTTTGATATTTGACACCAAGGGTGTGGATGCAGATTTGAATCTGTATCGCCTGTTACACAATAGTCTCACCGAGATACTCTTTTCTCAACAGTGATTTCACTTCCAAAGAATCTGGATGAGATTTAATTGATTCATTTCTTCCTCACCCTCCATCTCTTGATCAGACAACAGAGGAGGGAGATGTGGGCAGATGATATCAGTCCTCCACAGTATCACTCAGTCTTATGAGACAACTTGACCAGGCCAAACAAATCCCAGATATTTTGTGTTGCTTGGAAACAGAGCACACTGTGAAAGCTGACGGTGGCCCAACTTTTATTTCACTGTGAGTCTCAGAAACAATGTTTTTGTTATGTTTGTTACAGCATTTCATAGACGAGGGAAAGGAGATGCAACCTAGAGTGTGAGTTATGTTGTTTTTAATCCTATGGGCGTTACTTTCTCACAAATAAGAGAACACACTGTGCAGATTATGTTTTACACCTGGCTGCCTCTTACACAAGATATGCATCGAAAACCCGACCATCTCCAGAGGTATTGTGCAGATTGAAATACATTCCAGAGAGCAAGGTGCTTGCACCTTCCAGATCAGATATTCAGATGTTAAGCTCATTTTAAAAAGCAGGTTCCACTGACAAGCAGAGTCTGTGCTTTCACAATGGTTATTGCAAATAAGCCTGACTGAAATATTGATCTCTTTTATACAAATATAACCAAGAAATATTAGATATGGCAACACATTAGTTCCTGTGAGGGCACCGATCAGCTTCTATATGCCAATGTGACTGGCAACATTTTAGTTACTGAGTTTTATCTGATGCCAAAGTCACTGACAGTGAAAAAAGTACTTTTTTCATGAGAACCATAAGGCCTTTATAACCATATAACTTCCATCCACTGAGACAGGGCACTCATGGCGATGATTTACCTGACTTTGTGGGATCTCGTAGTCTGCCCCCCAGAACAGAGTCATCCCCAGAGAGTACATGTGCATCTGTGATATAAAAAAAAGCAATAGTAAGCACATATAAAGGTGAGGAATAAAGTTCCTTATAAAAAGCTCTTGAACCATATTAAAATAAATCACATGTCCCTGTGTTAAAGAAAGAGACCGACTAATGCTTAGTGTAATAAAAAAAGAATTCATCCTTTTTTGGAAAGGAGAAAAAACAGGGGCTTTCAGCCTAAATCCAAAAACATTTTTCCATTTTCCTCTCCTTATTACTCTGTACTCATTACTTGGGAGAGAAATCACTTCCCCTGAATGTTGGGCTTGGTAGAGGAAAGAATAATTCAGGGATTGCCAAAGAATGCAACATAGCCGTCAAGGTCTTTTAGGAACAGATCTCAGAGTACAAATTTTTAAAGGCACACTCACACTCGCAGAAAATGTGGAAACTTAAAAGTGGCGCATAAAGAGCAACAATACCAGCCCATATGTTGAAAAAGTGAAAGGAAAATCGTGGCATTCGCAGCTGACGTATATTTACCCACAGTCTCTGATAATGAGAGAAACAGATTATACTTTCTACACTGAAATAACTCGGCTGGGGAGACGGGCCCAGGGCTGGAAAACTGACTCAGCACAAAACTGTGTTGAGGTCTGTGGGGCTGTGCCAGAAACAGGAATCCAGTCATGCAAGCTTTTAGCTCCTCTACCAGAGGGGCAGAGTTAAGTGGAGGGGGGGGGGGCGTGGTTTTGAGTGTATGTAAGAGAAGTCATATCGTGCAGTGGTTGTTCTTGTTCTGAATGTTGCAACTGCACAATTACCTTTTAGATCTGCAACCAATTAATATGCACCACCAGAGTCTCAAGTAGGAATGTGCTCGCAGCACTGTATCACAACAACATGGAGTTTCTACACCCGCATGCACAAAACCTGTCATGACCAAATGTATTGGATGTAGTAAAAACAAATAAATAAAAAGCCACAGCAGTTCACCACTTGAACACAAAAGCTGTTGAAATACAATGTTGATATTGGGAAGCCGCCAGATGCAACAGAAATAATGATTAGTTCTTCCACTACGTGCAGTTTAGTGTTATTTTCCTGTCTCTGGAACTCCAGGGGAGGGATTTATTGAGACAAAAATAAAATTGGCCAGATCATGCACCTGTGTTGGCCTATCGTGTAACCGTGGCATGCAGCAATTAATACATTTGTGCAAAACCTTTTTTTTTTCAAAGCACAGCAAAAGAACAGCTTGATTTAATTACTCAGTGGCAACAGTAGGGGAATTGCATTAAATGAGACATTCACAGGCATGAAATGTACAGTATGTGTTCAAACCAGAAACTCACCGCACACACGGAAACAGTACGAGAACAAAAGAGGCAGGAAGGAGGTGATAAAAGTTACGCTAATGAGGGATTAGATGACATACAGTGTGTCTGTAAAGTTTGTACCTTCTCTATGTCAGAGACAGAAGTCAAGGAGACTCCCTCCAAAACCTCTGGGGCTGTGAAAGCTCTTAAGTCCTGCTGGGTGACATACTCGTCCGTGAATGAGATGTTGCCAGAGGGCATGAGCAGGAGGGACCAGGGAGAGATGATGAAACCCATGGCTGCAGGGTCTGGAGGGGGGGAAACAGATAATTCAGCTATCAGAGATAAGATCAAGAACCAAAACAGGAAAACAAATAAAACAACTTACTGGACTTCCTTTATTGAAATTCCTAGCTACTATCACACATGCACATGCAGTAACACAGTGTTACAGTGAGTATTGTGCTTTATAGCTCCATATACTTGCATCAGATTTTGTCAAGGCATTAAATGCGGCAACTGTAGCGATATCCGACCACAGTGAATGTTAGTTGCTCAGGCTTTCAGCGTTTATGGAAATTCAAGATGATTGAAGTAAACAAAAACACATGTTGCTTTCTTAGCCTGCAAGAAAATAACTGTTGAGGCATGGAAGCAGAAAGGAATGGCTACACAGCGTAATTCTCCTTTCCTACAAAGCCGCAGCCAGCGCGATGGTTAGAGGACGTTTTAAAAATATACAAAGGAATGTTTGAGCAGTGCTGCAAAATTCTTTTCTTTGACTGATACTTCAGTCTGAGAGGAGACGAACAGAGGAACTTGGATTTGAGGCACCAAATATCTGCTTTAAAAAGCTGGAATTTATAAAGTAAATATAAGTTTCCTGTCTGAAACTCGTGTGAGCGTTTGGAGGTCTCACTCAAACTCAGACTGGGTTACTAGGTGTATCCCACGCAAAATCCTCAGCTCTGGATAAGCAATAATAGAGCTGAGCAGAAGTGCATGACTCAGCCTGAGCAAATGCGCTTCTTGGTGGATAACAAATTAAACAAGAGCTCCAATAAATCACTAAACTGAAACCATACAGGGTAGAAGCTGACAGTCAAATCTGCGAGAGGCTGCCCTCTGTTTATAAACTTTACTGTGCGCCGTGCATCCAGAAAACATGCCACCAGAGCAACAGATGTGGAGCAGAAGAAGGCCTCGGTTTCGAGACCCAGACACAGGAGCAGACGTGGGGATGAATAGTAGACAGAAAACCAGACAAACGGAGCAGACGCTGGTTTGGTTTCTATGTGAAATTATATGATATGGAGTCGGGCACATGAAAAGGAACTCCCCCCTACAATCAGAAATATTCACACATCACTTACTCAAACAAATCATTCTTAAACAAACACAGTAACTAACCGCTACTGTTTACCCGGAGGAGGAAAAAAAACGTGCTTGTGGTTAAGTGTTTGACAATGTGACTCCATTCACCGTGTTTGAAAAGACCCTGAAAGGCCATATTAAATTTAGCTAAGTCAATTGTATGTTGTTGGAGCACCTCTGACACATGAGATAATGTACTGTGACTTCAGCAGTGAAACTGACTGAATATTTTATGCTTTTGGAAGTATAAACCAGCTAAAGCTACACTCCACTCTTCATAGCTGACTGGGACATCTAACAAAAATTGTCTAAGGAATCAAAAATGTTTAAATGGTTGCCGTTATTAATCCACTCTTGTGGTAAACATACTTCTTTACATAGCTCAGTGAGTATATAATAGCTGGTTCCAACATCTGCTCTTCAAATTTTAGCTTCACTCAGTCAGCAGTCTAAAACTGTACACATGAGAGGCCACAATTTGCTCAGTATAGCTACACAACTACACACCGAAGGAAAGGCAGGGATGTGTTAACAATCACTGCAGCACAATGCCACATGAAACACTCCCGAGCATCCAGCCTTGGATCTTGTCTTTATCTCAGAGGCTATAATGGCTGAGTGGTTTTTATTATTTATTTATACAAAAAAATCCTCTAGTCATAAATGTGGCCTCAGCACAAACGGAATATTTACGCACCCCACTGATAAGAGGAAATTCCTGCAGCTTGCCAGGTATGCAATGGGCTCAGGCAGCAGAACTGGAAGTTGAGGTCAGGCTGGTTTATTCAGAAACTCACAGTAACAGCCTATTTAATAGAAATTTGCATGACCAATGATGAACCAGTAGATGATGCAGTTAAGGTCCCTATGAGCAGAGCAGGTGCACTGTAGTTTCATATGAGACTAGGTCTTTCCTTAGCCTGTACTGTGATCTGCGCCTGCAGTGACTCACATCCTCTCCCAAGGCTCCAAAGTTAAATCTTTCTTAGTCATCCCATTGTCGAAGTTTTCTGCAGTTACAAAGACGCTGTCATAGGGACTTATCTCCTCCTTTCTCCAAGGACAACCATAGACACACAAATGACTCACAAGAATGATTGAGACACAAGAAACTAAACTGCCCACCACCCCTCTAATGACACTGAACAAACTGTTACTTACTAAATGTGGATACAAACTCGAGTAAGAAGATAAAGATGCAGATAAAAACAGTGAGGCATCCCTCTGCTGTGCCGTCACTGGTCATGGTTGTTGCTGATGTGATGATGCTCGACTATGGATGTGAATTGCTGTATTGTTTATATCTTTTGCTATATTGTATTTCTGTTGCTATGGACAGGTTGACTGTAGAAGTGAATTACCCTTCTGGGACTTATAAAAGAATCTGAATCTGAATCCATCCCATCAATTTGTCTATATAAAACAGCACCTGCAATTCATGGGATCTGAACACCATTTGGTTCTTATTCTGGGAGAAGGCTGTTAAAAAACACTACAGGGGGAGACGTGAGGCAGGACTGTATGTAAAAAAAAAGACAAATTAACCTGAGTTGTGTTTTCATTTCCAAGGACCATCTGTGCAGACGTGTTCATACCTTTGTGGAAGAGTTCTTGGAGGCTCTCTGCACTCTGGCTGAGCACGGCCCAGACCTCCTCCTCCTGGAGCGGACCTCCTCGAACCTCCAGAGCTTCTGCCAGAGACACATGCATCTTCCCTGCGTGCACAGAGAGGACAGAGGACTGATTTACACTGGAAAATGAACACACATACACACAAAAATAAAGAAGCTTTAAGCATTATATGGAAAGGATGGCATGTGCTTTCTTTTTCCGTTATATGATGATAAGAGCCTCTGGCTAAAAGGTCAGATCAGGCCAGCAGAACACACAGAACAACTTATCTGATCTGCTGTGCTATTCAGAGCAATATATATACCTATATAACTTGTACTGGCAACACAGCTCTTGAAATTGTGATAACACTGTCAGGAATCAAAACTCTCTGTTAAAAAGAACACCTGAAAATGAATTGTTTTGCTGTTATAGTTTATCTGAGAACCATAAGCCTAGTGTAATCCTGTATGAATCCTGGCTGACCTGTCATTCTAAATCAAAAGCAAATAAGCCCACGTTGCCATTAGCGCCATGATAACCCGACGCACTGACGTAAATTTACCACTAGCTCTAATCAACATTTTGTGCTGCCTCATGCCCTTGGCCACATTGTCGAAATGTAAGATGCGTTATCATCATCTGCAGTTGAGGAGTGAAAGCACATGATGCACATATGCACACAAACACACACAGCCTGCTTTCCTTAAGTTACATTCAACACAGTAGCAATTTATTATAGTGAGTCTCCCAAGTGTTGGATGCTGCTTATCTAGAAACAGCAAAACAGCTCTTTTTTTTGGGAGGGGGAGATCATAAAGCTGCTTGCTGCTACTTATTATTAAAGTATTAACATCACACTTTAGTGATTACTTGACATAAAACTATAACTGGGTCAAGCTCAAGATAAGGAGTTGAAATCTCCTTCCTGACAGTCACATTTTGGTGTCTGAAAATATAAAAACAAATATCACACAACAGTTCATCTACAGATCTACAGTGTTTGAGATGGATTTAGATTACCGTACGCACATGCCACAACATGTTATGCCTCAGGGACTGACTCACGTGAACCACAGGCTGGCAGTCGTGACGTGACTTGATTTGATTATAATTTTCATTCAGTTTTAATATGAAGTCACAAAAGTGAGACGTCTGTTTTTAGCTTTTGTTATATTTCTAAGCTGTAAAAATAAAAAGTAGTCCACATTTAATGAGGATTTGTGGGTTTTTTAATGTCCCATAACAACTGAGAGTCAGCTTTACAGGAGCCTGAATGAAATGACACGTGTTCAGTTCATCTCTCATCTGACAGTGTTTCTCTCATAATGCCAGCTCCCGTGCTGCAGTGACAACGGTGTCACATCACAATCAAGCCATGATATGCAAATATGGGCATAAAAGGAAGCTCCAGTTTCTATTATTACTATTCTAACAGCACAGGCACTGTAACAAGTGCCTGAAGTACACAGCACCTGTATAGTGAGGAATTGAAGTGTGGGTAGGAGGTGGGCTCTAAGATACTTAACTCATCTGTTGGTGCAGAGAAAGGCTTCAGGTTTTTTTTTTTTTTGCTTTGCACTGATTTCAATGGCAGTGTTAAGTATATTCTATTTATTTCATATTTTACAATAGTCCTGAATATATGTGCAAACAAAAAAGAAAGGGTTATATGAAATAAGTATACAATACAAATACGCAAAAAATATGAACTGTAGATAATAGTCAAAGATTATATACGATACGATACGACACGATACGATAAGATAACAATAATTATAAGATAATAGTCTGCACACCTCCTACTGTGCACATTGGGAAACACAAAAGATTTAAGGACTGTGCTTGACACAGTTGAAGATCTACATAAGTTTACTTTTTGCCCAAACTGATAAGCAAATAAAACCATATCAATAACACAAAACAAGTGCAGGCTACAGATGGGTGGTCAGTAGTACAGCAGAGTTGGATTATCACTGAGAAGAAGCAGTGGAGGAATAGGTCTATATCTAAAAATTCATGACTCCATGATAAAAAACAGAGTCACACCAGAAATAATGTAGTGCATATTAATAATGCTAGAAAACCTACTGATAGGAATGGCTGTATATTGTTCCCCCACTTTTAAGTGGAAACTAAGAAAGTCAAACTTTAGCGTGCAGAAACCATATTTCCCAATACTCTACAAAATACAAGAGTGACAGGCGGTCATGGTATAATATAATATAAAGTACTTTTGAAGAGAAAAGCAAGTTTCCCCTCTGATCCCCTGACTGAAAACAAATCTATGTTTTCAATGCTGACAGCTTTTCTGATGTTTTGAACTTTTGCAGTCTATTTTTCACTTATTTTCCCCCACAGAGTCGAGCAAACCCACATTAAATACAGCACACAGCATATTTGGACTAGCCAGATCACAGCTCTAAGGATTTGATAAATCAAAAACTTTTGGTCTGTGACACAAAAACAAAAAAAATGAAAACACTTCCAAACAGGAAATGAGGCATTACTTCTATGGAAGATCTACCAAACATCCGTCATGGGATGATTACATGAGCACAGGAGACCACATTTGATCATCAGTCATTTTTTCATTGTAGAAAGTTAGAAACCATCTTCAAAAGGCCTTAGATTGTGTTTTTAAAGCACATTTTCTCCTGTTTTCTTTTCTTTTCTTTTTGTAAAACCAAATCACAAAGCGTGCCTCCATTGACTTTGGCAGGTGTACAAATTTGGCCTGATGTGTCAGATGAGATTTGGCTGTGGCCTGTGTGCTGTACTGAGTTTTTGCTAACACGGTGCACCTGTGGGGTTGGTTCATGGGTGTGGACCAAGCCTGAGGCCTCAGCATCTGGATAAATCGTTGATATTACAAGAAGTAACAGAGACCAAAGGCGTCTGCATGATGAAGCAGAAGCGCTCGTCAACAGTTCAAAAGTTTGAAATACAAAGCACGGGCATTGGAATTAAGGAGGTGCTGGATGGACCTACTTATTTTTTGATGACTTCCCAAAACTAACAATCACAATCAATGGGTGTGTGTGTGGAGGTGAGAAAGTCATCATTGGGTAGGACGAATCTTTCAAGCTCTCTTCAATGAAAAGTCACTGAAGTCGCCAAGTTGGTGAGGAATAAATTCCAGGAAGCCTAACTGTCTGTATCTAATTCACTCGACTGGTGAAGTGAACTGTAGTTGACCTGTTGGTGGCACGGCATGAGAATCTCCGAGGACCATGACTGTCATTGCACAAAATATTTTGACAATCATCCAGCAGTTACAAAGATATTTCAGTCTATAAAAACACACTGACTGACTGGCACGACCTCCGCTCGAGCTGTGCTGCCACTAACAAGACTAACAAGCACCAAATTGGACTCGACGATTAATAAATAACCTGTTTTCTTTCGTTGCTGTGGGCAGATAAATCTGAGAAACATCAATTATTTATAAACTCTTCATATGAACTGGGCCAGGTGCATCATTAGTGTTAGAGCAAATTGACAGAAACTTACATGTAAAGCATCATCCTTTTCTATTAATCTGTTAGTGGAACAGAGTTAATGAGTAAGCATGTCACAGGCCTGATTGTTTATGCAGGAATGCAGGTTAGCCATTCTGGTCAATGGGAGGCGGGAAGTGCGAGGCAAAGTGGGTTACTACCCATCTTGCTCATTACCCATGAGAATGAGGGAGAGCGGGTGCTGTGAAGACTGATTGTTTTGTGGCCCTTGTTATTTTAGCAGAGACCTACAGTGGAATGTTTTTATCCGCACTGAGGCTGCAGTGCAGGCCAGCTCCTCTCTCATTGGACTGTGGTCCTACTCATTATTGAGGGGGCTTAGGAGGCAGCGGCCCAAAACAGTGAGAGCAGACAGCCTTCACCACTTCAGCGCCTCATTCTCTTTCCCTTTTTCAAACAGTGGGGATGTTTGTTCACAGGTAGTTCCATGTATTCCCACACAGTAATAAGAAAAACCTTAAATAAGGCTTAGGCTACCGCTGCTGCTGCTGTTGCTAAGTGTATGAAAGTCTTGGCCACAGTCACAAGGATTTTAAAGAAAATAATCCTGGAAACGTGATAGCGCTCTTTACTCCTCAGAAGCTTTTCCTTTTCCTCCCACCTTCCTGTCCGTGACACAGCTACAGCCCATGAAATGGATTTGAAAACAACCACCTGAAAAATTGCACTTCAGCTGACTGACCCACACCAAAGAGGTACAAAACCTTTCAGTTTCTGCTGCTTTCTCACACAAAGCTCATCCCCTGTACATTTTTTTTTGCCAGGAACAAAAAGCTCAGAAAAACATGCACATCCATTTCTCTCCAAAACTTTTCTTTCATCCGTAAGTCTTTTGAAAACCTGAATAGCTGCACTTTCGAAGCAATCATCCGTAAAAACACCAGATTCCACTTCTATTTCCAAAAGCATAACTCATAACATAAGATATGAGAAGGAATTTGTTCATATCCTCCAAACATCAGAACTGTGGTCTCAGCTGGCAAACACATTTGGAACAGAAGCCAGTGAGAAGACAAACCCAGTGCCAACATTGAGGTGAAAATCTTCCTGAAGTCTATGGTGCCAGGAAAATTCAACAACAAACTCTAAGTGAACCTCTATTCCCAGAATTAAATAAATAAAGGCAAAATAAAAGGGAAAACCAAGTGGCTGGTTTTCATTAATTGTACCCTTCTTACAACTGAGGCAATTTGCCGACATGCTTTTCCAGATAATCTTACAATGACTAAACGCAGAGCTTTCGATGGGACACACAACATTGGGCCATTACATCACTGGACCTGGTACCTTCCAGTTATGGACTGGCTCTGTCTGACTAACCAACAGTAAGTCACTCTGGATGCTGGTGTTTTGTTTTTCAGCACTGCCAGGGTCAGGACCAGCCAGAGAAGGAGAGCCATGACTATTCCATGATTATCAGCCCAGCTCTGGACCGACAGCCCTCACTTCTCATTTTGGTCTCGACCTCATCCGCTCCATTTCTGTTAATCACAGGGTTGCTATGAGTACCGTGACATGCAGAGCATGGTTTTGCAAAAAAAAAAAAAAAAAATCCCTCACTCCAACCCCCCACCACCACCACCCCTTTCCCAACAGACAAACCCAACCCACTGGTTATTTTTCCTATGATGATGCTTACACCATCTCCATCATATCCACTTAAAATGAAATCTCCATCCTGCTCTATCACACACAGAATCACTACTTTCTTCTTCTTCTCATTTACTCTGGAATGACATCAATTCAGAAACCCACCTGACCTTTGACTTTGAGTTAACTTTACTACTTTTCCATGATAATGAAGGGGGAGGGGGTACAAGCTCACTTCTTAACAACCACCCCCCCTCCCATAAAACATTCAGCCTGTACTGACTAATACTCCAAGGGACTGTGTGCATGTTGGTCAAAACAATTACACAAATAACGTTAAGTGCAGGTGGATGAAGATGAAAGCAGTTAACTGGCTAGACACCCTGTTATTTTAGCAGTGCTGTCTCCTCCCTGCTAAACTTTAAACCTTACAGTTAACTGGTGTGGTTTAAAGATGAGTCCATGCCTATTGTCGTGAAGTTAATACCACATATAGCAGGACTCTCATGCCGAGAATAAACATGAAAGGTAGCTAGCTAACAGCTGTGTTATGTTTTTTCCCCCCTTTGAGTAAATATATAAACTCTGGCGTTTTAACTGTTATTTTTTTTATCGTTTTATTGAGTAATTGAAAAATGCATGGATAATAATACTACATGTGAAAAAAAATAAGTGCAGTACAAAGTGCAAAAACAAAACAACGCTAACCAGTAAGTAACAGACAAGCCTCGAGACAACCGACTCAACTCCCGGGGAGAGTCTCAGCCGTTGGCAATGGTTAACGCTAAAGTTAGCAACAACAACACGGTAACGTTTATTTTAATCATTTTAATTAATGAGAAAAAAAAGTAGTTAAGGGAGTAACTTACTTACCAGGGGCAAGAGGAGCTAGAAAAATCACTTGAGTGGGAAATGTTCGTACTCCAACCAGGCTATGGGTGCGTTACACACAAACGGGACCAGACGCCATCCCATCCACAAAGCAACATCTTGGGAGAGTTAGCACCGACCGCGAGCAAAGCCGGGCAGGCAACAGGTTTACCGGGGGAGGAGAAAAAAATCCACCACAATGCAGGTAACTACTGACCGCTCCTGTTCTCCAAGCCGGTTACAGTCACAACAGAAATATATTAATTAATAAATAAAGTTATCTCCTCTTCGGGAAACTGTTTAGAAGTCGTGTTTGATGGCTGCTGCTGCTGCTGCTGCTGCTGCTACTACTACACGGCATTGAGCTCTTTCTCAAACGCAGCGGCCAAGTTACCATTACTGCTGAGCTGAGCGAGGAGCGGATAACCCCTCCCTCCCTGCCTTTGCCCGGCTAGCGTGGGCTGTGACTGGGGAGTAACCAGACACCTTACTATGGCTGGCCATTGGCTCTCTGTCTCGCTCGGGGGACTGACTTGTCATTTACCCCGTTTCTATAGTAACACACACAACTGGGAGTAAAATGCACATCTTGGATTATTATGGAGGATGGGTCTGGTTTATTATTGAGTGTTTTCCATGCATAGGGTTTATATTGCTATATTTTCCTACAGCTCTGAATAAAGAGAGAGCTAAGGCACAGATGTATGGGGGTGTAAATTTAGACTTCTGCAGATAACCTCCAGTATTTTCCTCTGAAGTATGCACACATTAGCTTTTACTATCATTCAAATGCTGATTCAAAAGACTGCATACTCTCAAAATTGCTGTGATGTCTCTTGCACTCTGGGACTGTGAACGTGAGCTGACACCTTTCATACTCACTAAATCAATCTTAAACTATAGGCCTATATATTTCTTTGTTTCCCACAAACATCAAAGTTGTCTGATCTAAGCTGTCAGGAAGCAATTCACTGCTGAGTACTTCCTTCCTATGGTTCACTTCAAAGCTGCCCCATTCATGGTCTGTCTTGTGCCATCTAGTGGATTTTAGTAATCAGCACATCCTGCCTTACAGTAAATGTTGCTGTAAAAGGGCTAGGATATCTTTGCCTGCCAAACAAGCATGATTATTATCTCCTGCCATGGACTGAACATGGGCTAATCTTTAAAATAAGACACAGAGGGAATATGAGAAACACATGAATCCTACCCTGTCCCTGAAATAGAAACAGATATGCAAAATGGATAAGAAAATAATTAATTATATAATTGAACGAACTCCTCCATGATTCACCACAGATAAAGCAGCAAACAAACAAGATGCTATCACAGGATACTTGGAGGGAGGTGTAGCTGTGTCATAAGATGAGACACTCAGTTATCGAGATACATGGTGGGAATTCAGAGAGACTTGAGCAGCATCCCGCTGCGCTGTAATTACTGCTGAATGGTCGTATTGAAAGATCTTCAATAACTTTGGTGATTGGAGGATTGTAGCTCCTTGCCTTGTGTATTTGAGCTTCCCCCATTGGCCAGTGCAGTAGCTATGATCTACAGTTATGAAACTGTCTCATGGAGGGTTTTTTTTTCCCCACCTCTCCTCTGGCAGCCTGGAAATATTATTTGTGACTGATAAACTGCTGCCAAAATGACCTGTTAGTGGTGTGTCTCCTTTGACTCTGTAGCCTTTAATCTCTACTGTATCACCTGAGGCGCAGAGGCCCCATACGGAGACTGATAGAGGTAACCAGTGGTGTAACAAAGGGGTTCTGAATTTGGGATTTTTTCCCTCCTTCTATTTCTGTCAGAGCTGTCCTTAATACCTCCTCATCAGGGCTGGTCTGAGCCCCAAGGGCAATTTGCAGTCGAGACTTGAAAGAGTGGATCTGCCAGCTCTGACAGTCGTGTTGGAAATGTGGGGCACCTGGTACTGTAGGTTGGATGCATGCGGTTTGCTGACTGGTGAGTTTCGCCTTCAGGTCCAGCTGGAGAGTATTAAAGCTTTTTCCTGGAGCTCTTTCCTTTCCACTGCTTTGAAAGAGTTAAAAGAAAACCTGCCACATCTGCTAATTAAGTGTCAGGAAACCATCAGAAATGAATGTAGAGAAAGCTCATGTGAGCAACCCTGGTGGCCATACATTTAAATCCCCCCGAGCCTTTCTCAGGCCTCAGCGTAACCTAATAAACAGCTGAATGGATGTAGTTATAATGTCTTGTTCAAACATGCCTCGACGCTTGATACCTCCTCCTTCCTTGATGAATTCTCCCACCCTGAATTTAACTAGAGGCATGTTTGGTGAGCTGACCCTCTTTGCCTTGCCCAACATACATTGGGTTTGATGCCACTGTCAGGTTGCCCAAGAGATGCTGAGTATTAATATGTCTGTGTCGTCTTTATAGCCTCCATGTTTGTGTGGGTTTGCAGAGAAGCCCTGGTGGCTGTCACTTTTTCTACACAGTCAGGAGTTGTGTCAGGCTGCATTATAACCCATTTGTGCTATAGCCTGGGAGTACATCGCATCCCTACCAGCCTTTCACCATAACAAACAAGGTTAGAGGTTAGAGGACAAGGACTAAGGGAAAAGAGGAAATAACTTAATGGTGGAAAATGATAGATTGCTGTGTTAAAGGGATAGTTCAACATTTTGCAAATTGGCTCATTGCCATAATCCCTAGTTTCAGGAGTAGGTTTTTTACCTTTAATTGTTGGTGCAAGTTATTTTTTGAACGGCGGAGCAGAGCAGTGGGCTGCTCAAACTCACCGAATACACAATCCAACAACTCCAAAATGCTGGTGGACAAGTTGTGACCTGCACATTCACCACGCTATGAGATAACAATGGAATCTGACGAGAAAGAGTTGTTTTCGAGGCAAATGCAGAGACTGCTTGCCGAAAAACTGCTCCTGATGGGAACGCGCATCAGCGGTTTTACATGAATTTACCTCGAGAACAACTCCGTCTCGTAATGTTCCGTTATTATCTCATGGTGTGGTGAATGTGCAGGTCACAACTCGTCCACAAGAGCGTTTTGGAGTTGTCGGATTGTGTATTTGATGAGTTTGATGAGGGAAAACAAGAAATCCCATTAGACTCTGTAGCATAGGTCTGAGAAGCTTGCGGCTCTGCTCCGCCATTCTAAAACAGCTTGCACCGACAATTAAAGGTAAAGAACCTACTGCTATGGCAATGGGCCAATTTGCCAAAATGTTGAACTATCCCTTTAACATATTGTGTAACACATAGTTGCTTATTATTGTGAAAGGATGGACTCAGACACAGCCTAATTGTAAGGTTGAAATGCACAGCGGTTATTTCAATTACCTCTCATAGCCGACGAGGTCAAAAACAAGTCATATTCATCTTCTAATGAAACCGAGGACAACTCAGGACATTTCTCATTGTCAGCGCCCAGACAACCTCATAGCCTGGCTTACACAATTATAATTTTGCCTTCCTTTGGACCCTCTTCAGACTAACATCAGTGTTTTTAATCAGTGTATTGCCATTGCATCCACTTGATGGTGTGGAGAAACACTTTGTCTCTGTTCAACCCTCTGACCTTCATACTGAGCATGCTGGTGTCTTAGGTTGCAACTGTCCTGCATATGATGCTTATCTTTGTCACGTTGATAAATAATAGGCTGGTTCATGTTATGCTGTGAAGTAGTGCTCTGTTAAATGCAAAGACAAGCCATGGTTATTTTTTTGTTCGTGTGGCAAAAAAAATGTTAGCAAAGCCTTAATTTAGTGCTGCACAGAAAACTATTCAAATTTTGTATTCACAGTAGTCAGCCCAGATGTGCAGGCCTTATACAGATGTGACCTGAGGCTTTAAGGGTTAATCCAGACACTTACAGATGGGACGAATGACGCCAAAACAATTTGATTATTTCTCTACTGAACAGTGTGAACTATTTGTTAATCTATTTTTTACTTATTACATTTGAAAACAGAATAGAAGGAGAAATAACTGCAAATGTCAGGACAACAAAACTAAAAATAGGTAAATGAAATACATCAGAAGATTCTGCACTTATAATTTAGCCTAGAATATGCAGCCCATATTTTAAGGGCCTGTAAAAGCAAAAAGAAATTCTGTCAAAATAGTGGGAAATATTTCATATATATAAATATGCTTATATTGTTTTTTTCAAATTACTGACAGAAAATCAACAAAAATGTTTATTTGAATTTTTCAAAATAAATGAACACCACTGATGCATAAACATGGGGCTTGAATATATTTCAAATGGTGTGCTATCAATAAATCTATATTCCCCTCCCTTACTTCACCAAAGAAAATAGCATCTACTTTTTATGCTCATGTAGCCTTATTTTTATTATTTTTATTCTTTTTAAAGACATCTTGTTGGGTAGGATCGATACAATAGGCTCAGTTTTTTTGGAGACAAACCTAACCAATAACACCCGCCTCCATATTCTCATTGAGCCTCATGATCGCACTGGCGGGACGGTACAGGATGGGATCAGGGAGAGTGATGCTCCTCAAGGCCCCTCCCATCCGGAGAGAGAGGGAGAGAAAGCCTCCATGTGATCTCAGCCTCTCTCTCTCCCCCCACCTCCCCTCTCTTTCTCTCTCTCTCTCTCTCTCTCTCTCTGTGCTCGGTCCTTGACGTCAGACGTGCTCCTGCTCGGTTGCCATGGAAACATGTTTCCCTATACCCCCTTTCCTCTTCCCTCCCTCTCTTCTCTGCTCTGGTAGGTCCACAATGGTACAGCCAGCATCTTGCAGCACAATGGTTGCAAGGTGGTGAGCTGGGGGGAGAGTGATTCAGCATCAGCAAACCTCGGTTCCGTCCACCACCCCTTAGCTTTTTTTCTTTCCTCATCGCCTTTTTTTGTGTCTCTCCCCCTCCGTCTACCTCCTCCTCCACCACTTCCACCACCACCAACAGCAGCACCACCACCACCACTACATTCGCCATCTTTATGAACGTTTTTAAAATAAGCCTTCAGCTATGGTCACCGCGCTGTTTCCCGTCGGGATGTTTTGAAAAAAGGACTGTCACCGGACTAGGATCGTCATCAGCTGGCACGGAATGGTAAGACCGGGTGTGTTGTTTGTGTAATGTGTGGATGCTGCTTATAGATGCTTATAGACGCCAGCTGCCTGGAGGGTGGAGTGATGAATATTGATTGGAAGGGAAGGTTAATGAAGTCCGCAAGCGATGCCTCGGTGGGAAAAAAAAGGACAGCGATTAAATAAAGGAGGGGGAAAAAATCAACCCCATCTTGATGCATTCACTGTCGCCGATGTTGTTGTTTTTTTAATTTATTTATCACAACTAGCAGCACCAGTGCGAGGATTGCATTATGGCGTTAGTCTTGACCTGACAAAATGTTGGTCCATTCGCTCCCCATCTCCCCATTCGCTCCCCATCTCCATCTCTCCATCCATACATGCATCCTGCGATTGGCTGAAATACCACAGCGCCTCACCACTAGTTTGTCCCTTATAAATGGACACTATCAGAATAACACCACACTGGCTAATGTGCTGTTATCCAGGCTACTTCTCTTTGTTGTTCCCACATTGTGACTCTTGTAATAATTGCATTTATTTAATATGTGATCCACATCTGCATATTCTGACTATTCTTAGTAGAATAAGCACTTTGGACTCTTTTGATGCACTGTTATTATGGGCCAGATAGGACTGGGAAGTGCAGTGCAGGAGTGGTGCAAAATGATGGATGATGGATGAATGATGCTCTTCAAAACACAAGCTTTAACACAGGCTACATACTGTAGGCCTACATGCAGAGTTTGTCCCTCCTCCCCCTCAGAAGTCAGCTGCGCACCTTGTGCATTATGCAGACCATGACTACTTCACCAGGGATATGGGACCAGCCTCAGATCAGATCCATCATAAGTGCTGTGAAAAAGTAGATAGCGCTGTTCTCAGACAAACATGGTGATTTATTGATTGATAAGGGTGTTTGTCTCTGTGGTGGTTTTGATACCGAAGCTGTAAGTATTTATGGTATAAATCAAGGAAAAGTTAAAGTGATTTTTTCTAGAGGCTTTGTCAGTAAAATGGAACTCAGGGTGATGATGCAGACAGGATGGGATCTTATTCACTCTAATGTGAGCTACAGTCTGTGCAGGACACACTGGATTAAAAGAGATGAAGCTACAGAGGAAGGTAATTTTTGACCAAATCTGCTTTGTTTTAGGTAGTCTTCTGCACATGGATTATAGGGGAGACTGTAGATTAGGCTGTAAACCCACCTTGTCTATTATAGTGATTGCACAGGGGCGAGGATGCTGAAGTGTTAGCAGTGCATCACAATTCAGCTTTCGGGTATTTATGAGCACCACCAGCTGGATTTGTTGTGCTTTCATTTTTTTTAAATTTTTTTTTTAGTTGTCTGTGATTTTTCCCCCTCCTCACAAATACCTGTGCGGTACATGCCCACAGTCACGGACTAATTACCGGTGCTGTGCCGTGTTGTGGAGTCAGTGAGGGTTTAAAGGTGTCACAACAAACTCTCCGTGCTCAAAAGAGAAAAAAAAAAGAGAGAGGGTTTTTAGCGCTGTGACCTTGGGTGCTGAATTATTCAGGAGCAGGCTTCCATGCCTGTGAAAGTGCTGCAGGGAACACGCTTAACAATTAAACAAAGCTCTTTATGGGTGTTTCTGCAGTGGCAGGAGAGAGTGACATCTCTCTTTACCTCACGGTACTTCTCTTCATCCTCTTCATCATCAATATCCCCTTTGTGGCAAACGCTGAGTCTGGAACAGCCCTTAAATATTTATGATGAATTACAAAACTGGCTTCAGCTTCATAAAACAGTCTGTTTCATTTTAGGTAGTTGCAACTGCAGGTTGTTTTTTTTTTATTTTATTTTTTTTATGCAAACTGATAATCACTGGTATTGATTTCTAGGCTGTTTATCCAGTGGAAAATCCTCAATGGAAACAGCCACCAGCATTATGTGATGTTACAGTAGATGATGCCTGCGCTGTAATTCCATTTTGTTTCAGACTTTGGAGCATCAGCATCCTAATCCTATGTTATGTAATAAACTAAGGCAATGTATTAAGATGAGATAATGGTGGAATTACAGGCGTGATTAACCAGCGAAGAGCTGAAACCAACACTGATTTTCCATTATTGATTCATCTGCTGATTATTTTTCCAAATCAATTTAATGCATTGTTACATATGGAAACCACAAATCCCAGTTTCCCAGAAGCCAGGATGATATCTTTAAATGCCTTGTTTAGTCCAACCAACTAGATTCTCACTTTAAAATGGTGGGAAATAGTAAAAATCACCACATCCTTATAGTTAAGAAACTGAAGTTATTGGGCATCTTAATCGATTATTAGATATCTTGAAGATTTATATTTCGATTATAAACTATTTAATGTATCGGATCCATTGTTTCTGCTTAAAAAGGAACATGGAAATGTGGATTTAATGGTAAACTTGTGGGGAGTACATGTGTTTGAATATGAAAGAGGTAGATGGGTTAACTTGAAAGTAGTGAATATACATAACAGCAAGGGATGGTCTGCAGGATTTTAATAAATTCTTCAGCAGCTTCATTTAAACCTTGGGATTAGGTGAAGTTAGAAACACTGAACTAACATGGTACTGTAATTGCCACCAGTGTTTTCTGAAGCGGAGCATAACCCAACAAACAATGATTAATGCCAGTCCACTTCAGGATAGGTGGCATGAAGGTCTGTCCAGGATGAATCTCTCCTTGCTGAACATTAATTATCTAAATATGCTCATCAGTCTTTTCTTTTCTTTTTTTTTCTGCTGTGGTTTTTATAATTAAAGGAAGGTCAAAATTGTCATTAGAAATGGATGGATGAGTGAGAAGCTCTGGCATAGTCTATCATTGTCCAGTGACCTCAGCTGAGCACTAGACTCTTTGTTGTGGTTTTAGTGATCTTAATAATAATCTTAAAGAGCAGCTCAAACATAATGATAATAATAATAATTTTATTTATATAGCGCCTTTCATACATAGAATGCATCTCAAGGCGCTTTAAACAAATCATCAAACAATTAAAAACAGTATTAATCAACAATCAGGCAGTAAAAAATACACAGTGACAATAAAACAATAGTGATAAAACAAAAACAATCATACCAATAAAATTAGGCAAAAAAATATAGACTATACATACATACACATACATATACACATACATACACATACACTTACATACATGTACATACAGATAAAGATTAAAAGGATAAAAAAGATGCCATACTCAGACCCCTAATTATAAGCTCCATTAAAAAGGAATGTTTTGAACTCAGATGAACTAAATTCAACCAAACAAGGCTGGAATAAAGAGGACAGATAAATACTTTTGTTAAGGAAAAGTTTGTCTGAGATAAATAAATGTTGGCTGTGGTTGGAGAAGCTACTGAAGGTCACGCACCATCATGTCCTATTAGTTTGTTCATAGGCTGTGACAGAAGGAAAGGATAATAATATCTTAGATGAGGCTGCTGGCTGATGTGTTTGCAGGTATGGGAGTGTGTTTTCCTCCTTGTTATTATCTGTGCACTGGTTCACATCATGATCATGACAACATCAATAATTAAAAGCGGGACATTGTTTTGTGTTTTCACACAATTGAGCTTATTTACGTAGCGTGATGTTGATCAAAACTGTGAAATTAATTTTTCATAACTGGTGGAACTAAGTTACATGCAAGTCTTATTACTGTAGGAGACAATTTAATGTTTAATGCATTGCCTGACCCCATTTAAAACTTCAAAGAGCGTGCAGGGGAATCTGTGATATCAACCACACTCTTTTTTTCTTTCTTTCTTTTTTTCAATTTTAATTTTACAATTTCCCCGTAAATAAAGTGAAATTCCCACTGTGTGAAAGTTTACTCCCCCCGAGGCTGCAGCGTTGCTCACCACTACAGACAAACAGAGGGATGCAGCCTGCAGAGCGAGAGATACACAGTTACATAATTGGATTTGATCTGACAAATATGCAGCTTTTATTTGCTTTTACAGATAGCCGAGTGCACGACTTTAAGCTGCGTTAGATGCAGCCCCAATCTCCTCGCAGCACATCTGTAAAGAGAATTAAGACTCACCAGAGGTCAGACATTGTAGCGAGGCCATCAAAGGATTTTAGAGAGGGGGGCATTAAGTCCAGACTGATGACAATACTAAAAATCTGCATTGTATCACCAAATATTCACTCAGTGCACTGCTTTAGAAACTGGTGTTATTAAATGTTGCTGAAGTTAAAGGCACATACCATGTTTTCAGATATTCAATACATTAATTAGGATGCATATTTAAGTGTGTTTGACTTTGGAAAAATGTTAATAGAGGGTGTGATAAAGATAGCCATAGGCTTGTGCCATGCAGTTCTGTTTTAGAAAGCTTCATCTACTGTAACCATGGCATCACAGAGTTTCTCTGTGATCATGTCAGATTTTATATTTGTATCATTTTATGTGTTATGAGTATCCAGGAGGTTGTCTTACAGAAGGGGTTAGTCATTTCAGTAAAGTGCTCTCTGGTCTTACCCCCTTTCCTCCAAACTGTGTTTCGGGTTGTGTAAGAAAAGCTGTAAATCAGGCGAATGTGCTCAAGCACCTGCCAAAGCTGGACATGTTGTTACCATGCAGCTTATCCGCAAACTGCAGCGCAAGCAGGTTTCTGGGCGAACATGTCTGTTGTTTACTTAAAGTGGAATCAAGAGGATGCGAGCGAGAAATGACCGGGGAGACGACAGACAGGAGCACCGAGACAGAGAGGATAACCGTGTTTCAGCTCAGAGGAAACAAATCAATAGATGTCGGTGAACATTCAGATTCTCACAACCTGTAGATGAGCTCAGGAGTCGGTGCTGTCTTGTTTTTTTTTTTGTTTTTTTTCCCCTGGCTGGGCCCTGCAGTTTGAAGTGCTTCCCTTCCCCTCCCCTGAGCCTGAACTGGGAGGCTGCTCTGCGTTTGGCTCAGGCTGCACAGTAACGACAGCGAGGCAAGGCAAGGCAAGGCTGCATACTGCAGGAGAGGCTGAGGCTGCTGAACCAAGCACTCACAATGGAGCTCCGAGAGGAGGGGGAGGGGAGACGGTTGCAGCGAGCCTGGGAGCCTGGGAGCAGGAATGGTGGGAGCGAGGGGAGGGACAAAAGGGAGGAAGGAAAGGGAGAATGCAGGCTCTCATCAGTGGTTGAGGATGGAGGGGAGCAGCAGAGATGCACACAGTGTTGTGGTAGCGAATTCTGTGACATTCACAAAATGTGTCGCTCTCAGGCTTAAGACGGAGGGAGGAGGAGAGAAGAGATGAGAGGAGGCAAAGATGGATATAGGGAGAAATAACACTGGTGTGTATGGACATCTGGACACACACGCGCACTGTTTTATCACTACCCCTCTAGTGCTATTGCAGCCAATGGGGCTATTTAATGCAGATATGTAACACTGCCTATAACTCAACTCAAAGCCTATGTGACTGTACTGAGCAAGTATTACAGTGAGCAAACACATGGCTCTGACCTGTTTTCCTATATTTACTGACTGTACTGCTTATTATATAGAGCAGTGTTTTTCAACCATGGGGTCGGGACCCCACGTGGGGTCGCCTGGAATTCAAATGGGGTCGCCTGAAATGTCTAGTAATTGATTATATTAATAAATCACTGATAAATTTTTTTTTTAACTAATTATTATTCTTTAAAGATTTTGATTAAAAACACCACAACTGTATTCTATACTTTCACTTTCTCGAATATAAATCGAGTTCAACAAAATAGTTATTACACCACATATAAAGTGCTGCATTAAAAAAAATCACTATTATGGTTTTCTATGAAATGATTTTTCCTTCATATACACCTTTCAGATGAAGGACCTTTTCAGTAGCTGTTGGCATGACATGTCCCCTGGCTGCACTTCTCCAACTCCTAATGAAATGTACCCTTCATGGCACATGGGAAATATCTCGTCTCCTGCCCTTTATTAATAGCGTGTAGGTTTTTAACCTTAGCGTGAAGAAAAAACTTGATGAATGTGCCCATATCCATCTGCTGAGAACACACTCTCATTTGCCCTGAGCCTTTCCTGTCAGATATTACAAATCGATTTGGTAATGAACATGGCTGTGGTGGTGACAGTCTCTGCATTACCTGTCCATGCATCATCATGGTGGTCATGTTTTTCATCTGATGTCAAAATGTTTCTGCTGCTCATACGTTTAGCTATAGCCTGCCTGCCATAGGACCATATTTATATGGGTGGTGGTGTGTGTTTTATCGAGGGGGTCTGGTCTGCTGCTTCTGTTGTTGGCATGTTGATGTACACACAGTAACATGGGTAATCAGGCGTGGGGCTCCACTGTGTGAAATGTACCAGAGACCTGTCTGAATACAGAGATGGTGGAAAACACTGTCATACATATTTATCATTCATTTACGCGTGTTTTCTGACCCGTGCTTTGTTTAATATTTTCATCCATTTGACCACTTATTTCACTAGTGGTCTGTCCTGTTTGTTTATGGATGACATTTTTAATGTGTGCAGAAACACCACAGGTGTAGCCAATAGAATTAAATACAGCCCTCGTTCTGTTCAGGTGTGCCGGTGAGCCAGCAGGCACGATAGCAGACATTTTGATGAGTTAGAGAGCAGGAAAACAACAGGTGCAACAAATAACACCGGTAATGGCTGCATTCCCTTTAGGTTGCCTGGTGTTTTGAGTAGCATGACTTACTGGAACAATCACAAACATTATTGATTACATCTGTGTTTTACCTGCTATGAATGGTAAAATGTTGGTTGTGTGCTTTGTCTCTGTAGCCTGCAGTCACAAAACAACCACTATTGGTCAGGAAAAATGACCCCAGTTGTCGTCTCTGCCAGCAACCCATGGTTACATTTTATTGTTGGGTGACCTCTAGTGGCCATTGCAGTTTGTATGACATTTAACCCTTAGGAAGCTTAGCCTTAACCTCAGTATAAACCAAACCATATCCTATTCTACCAGGTAGTTTTTCTGCCTGAACCTAATCAATCGTGACTGAACGTGTCATGACATAATGAGCATCTGGGTGGAGGAACCTCTCACATCAGCTTCAGAGGGTGGTTTACACCTTGGCTGCCAGGTGGGTGCAGCAAAGTTGCAGGTAAAACAGAAAGCTTGGATGTATTCTGATTATTTTGAGTAGCAAGATTAACAGGCCTGAACAATGGGACCCTGCCTCCCAACTATGCAGATAGATCATTGGTTTGCCTGAGGCAGTGTTGTCCCTGTGGGGGCGGATGTAACAGAATGCCCAGGATCCAAATAACAAGGGCCAGCCACAACTGCAGATCACACACACACACATGCACACGCACTAGCACGACTCAGCACCAGCACAGCCAACATTGTAGATTAATGGTCTGCTCACTCTGCTGTATTAGTAATACCCATTAGCCCATTCAGGATCATTAAAAAACCTCCTCTTGAGTTTCTCTTTGTTTTTTTCTCCTCAAAAAAACACTTGTTTCACCAAGCCAAACGACCTGCTCTCTTGTAACTGTGCAATAGATTTGTGTGTCTGTGAATGTGTGGCGTGTTTGTGTGTGTGACAGATCACATCCTCCTCAGTGCGACAGATTTGCAGTTTTTTTCTTTACACAATCCATAAGTGCACACAGTCCAGAACTTCTGTACATCCCACATAGGCGCTGGTGAGTTTTAAACTCTGATGCAACACCGTGTAACACTCTTGAGCATGCCTCAGGGGGGGAAGGAAAACTTTTTCTTTTTTTCTTCAACACAATGGTTAAGGCCCGTATCTTGCAAAAGTTTTAGTAGCGCATTATCTCCCCTCGTTATCAGTGGAGATCTGTTATAACTCGAACAATACAAGAAGGTCCAGGATCGGATGACAAGAAATCAAAACTCAGCACCATACCTGAGCACCAGCCAAACTGTTTCTGTTGGACCAGAATGTATTGTTTGCATTTGCACCAACTACCTCATACTCACTTGAACACTTTAACTCAGTCTGTGGAAGTCCATCACAGTTTTTACATGCATGGCCACACAACACATAGCTGTAATGTGGTTTAAAGCACAATCATTCATGTCCCTATCGACAGTAGTGCCGTTTATACAGTTTTCCTTATCAGAGATGAAAGCGAAAGATGATTCACCGTAGTGCATTTTAATGTCTTCCAGCAGGTTTTTCAAATCCCTCATTTTCTCCTCCCACCCTCTTATCAAGAGGGTCAGTGGTCAAGCTTCTTATTCTCCTCTCACTCGCCCTGGCACTGGATTGCACTGATGATGAGATGTACAGCGCTGTAGTCAAGAGTGATATATGAGCATTTTAAGGAATGGTGCTGAGTGTAGTCTTAGCCGCAATAAATGAAGCACTTCAACCATGGCTGCTATCGGCAGATTCTGGTCTGAGGGTTTGAACGAGCCGACGAGCGCAGAAGTGTCTCGCTTGCTCTCGGCTTCAATAGAGGGAAGAAATGGCGGTTGCGTTCTTCATCTTGTCATTTTCACTTCATCATGTTCACAATTAGCTGTTGCTGATAAGTGCACAAACTGATTTATCTTCTAGCACACAACTCTCAGCCGCTCTCTGACTCATTACTGCTTGTGTAAAATCTCCAAAAAATCCAATCCACTTTATCCAAGTAGCACATTTTCAAAACATAAAAGTTTACCAAGGTGCTGCACAGTGATTTACATAAAAGACGTCGAGCCCAAAATGGTAAGAAAACGTAATGAGGATAAAAAATAAAGATAAAATAATAATAATTTAAAAAGAATAAAAATAAATGGCTCTTGTTATACAGTCTCTAAGATGTTTATAGTTCTGCTCCATATACCTCATCACAACTGAATTACTCCATTAGATTTTAGTGAATGTGAAAGACGCAGTCCACTTGAACTAGGAAACTGAGATTTATATTTTTATTGCAAGCCTTTCACTGCAGAAATTAAAAGACACTACTCTTGTTATTCTTTTTTTCTTACGTCTTCAGTCGTGTCTTTCTGTGTTGTATGATGCTGTTTCTTTTTATTAGCATTTTATTTGTTATATTGGAGAAAATCCAAGCAGCGTTCACTGTTTTGAATCCATATTTACCATATTTATGATCTTATTTGGTGGTAATCTCTTGATGCTACTATGAAAATGCCTATTCCATCAGAAAACCAGCCATTACTTCAGTTACAATTCAACATTATGAACTTTATGTGGTAGTTTTGTTCAATATTCTTGACAATTATACTGAGAGACAAAGGGAAAATAACATCCTAAAGCAGATATGTTTGTCCGGTGTTACTGTATCTGAATGTGTGACTAACAGGCAAGCTACTGTATGCTCACTGTCACACTCAAAGAGGATCCAGGCGCTGTTTGAATTATTACAACAGTACTATACTGCTGGAAGACAAACATTTTGGTCATCTGAGAGGTTTAATATCTTATGTACACAGACGGCAAAAGATTAGAGCATCACACTGATATATACAGCTAGCTGGCTGCTGGTGAGGCCGATTCAGTGTTGACCCGTTAGATTAATAGCAAATATTGTGCTGGTTATTGTGGCGCCAGTGACGTCAGTCATGTCAAACACACATGAAGTGGGAAATTACTATAGTGGTTTGAGGGACCGTAAGGATACTTTAAGTCTCCTTTCAGTTTGTCATGCACACTCATCCTTTCATGTTTCACTCTCTGATGGAAATTCTGCAAGTCAGTGATTATGCTGGTGTGCACAGGAGTACAGCCACTATTGTGAATCAGCCACTCTTCAAATTGCACCTTAACTTAATGGTACATAATGCTATGGTTCACACGCGCACACACAGACTTAGTGATGAAAGGTAGGTAGGTAGGTAAAAGTAAAAAAGTGGGCACAAATAGGTCAAACCAGAAATCTCACACCTTTATGTCCCACACTACCCTCTTTTTTTTATATTTTTTTAAGCCGCTCTGTTCCCAACACCTAAGGTTTAACTGTGACATTTTCAAAGGGCCGCTGGAGCTACATGATACGATTGTGTCCAGAAAGTCTGAGATTTAACGCTTTAACACAAAATAGCAAAGCCACTTCCTTTCAACTACTGCTTTATGAAAGATGAGGGACACGCCAAACCATTGGGGGCATTTGTATTGTATTTATGACCATAGCCCCGTTCTCAATAGGCCTGCAAAAATCATTTTTTCTTTTATTTTTAATGCCAACATTAATATATCATATCATTTTATTCAAAAGAGGTGAACATTAGCACATTGGGAGCTTCATTACTTGAAAACCCTTGAAGCCGGAGTCATTGTGGGCGAGTGCTGCAGCCTGTCTCGCTTATGTGGCTTAATGCGGGAGCCACTGTCGTTCACAGCTTTCTTCTTCTCTTTATTCCTCCCTTGCAATGTTTTGAACTGAGCCGCCAACCAAAAAAAAAAAAAGGCTCCAGAAAATTGGCAAATCTACATTAAACCAAATTGACCTATTAGCTGCTCCTTCACAGTAAAAGCCTCAGAGCTTTGCCAAAAAAATACTACACTACTATTATGCAAATGCAATCTCTAATGGCACTGGCTCTCTGAAAGCTTATTTCATGTATGATAGTGATATGAAAATACATCCTGGTGAAATTGCAAGCATTATCTCTAGTCTCTGAATCAGCTCACAGGTCCCCTGAAGGTCAAAGAGGTTAATGAGTTCAGCGTCAAAGTGATAAAATGTGAGTGAGGGTAAGTGCACACAGAGTCAAAGAGGATGGAGGATGGAGGAAACTTTTACACTGGCTGTTGACTATAACTGTGTTATTTAGTTATGGATTTATGATGCAAAGATTGAATAATTCATGAATATATGGAGATTCAAAATCCATATCATTTTTCTTTAATTACTGTGAACAATCAATTCAGTTTCACTGGATGGACTTAAAGCTTGTTTGGGAAACAAGCTCAATGGCTCCAGCAAGCAACTGGTTTGCGTAATTCTCTACAAAGTCTGGACCCAAATTCACCTCTTAGCACCTCCTAAGCTCACTGCTAGTATATTTCCTAATTATATGTTGTGTAGACAGATTTACCCTTGGGCAGACCACACTAATTGTCCACTGTTTTATGTCTTTATTCAAAGATATGCTAAGCTAACTAGCTGCCAGAGGTGGCCGCATATGTAACAGTACTGATCTACTGTAAGTCTTGGCAGGAGTGGGAGATAGAAGAGAGTTCAAGGAGGAGAAATATTAAGCTTCAGCTTGCCAGGAAGTCATCAACAATCATTAGCATATTGTCTTTCACTCCTCGAGAGCACCAGCTATTCATGTATTTTGTGTGTGTGTGTGTGTGTCTTTTCCACCTTAAGCCACACCAGCATCTTGAAAACGCAACAAGACACTGGTCATTGATGCCGTTCTGTATTGTACTCAGAAGAGGAATCGATGTATCGATCACAGAGGAATGGTTGTTTTTCTCACTTTTATTGAGAATAATGGAGGCAGAGTGGAGGAGGGACAATGGTGGAATTTTTGCCCATGATTCATTGTGATGTTTTTTTTTTTTTTTTTTTTTAACTCAAAGAGGCTGTGATAAATTAAACTGTTGTTTTGGTTCAAACATGTGCTATATTTTGTGTTTGTTTAGACTGGGCGATACAGTTTTTATGTTTGAAATCAGTTTATTTCCTGTCATAAGAACGAAAAACCCAGCAGCATCTCACACTCTTATCTCACGCTCTGGTTTCTCCTCTCCTCTTTTGTGTCTTACAGGTATTTATGAGCAGACATTTCTTATATAACTGCAGCCAACCAATCCTGGATGTGAAGATAGCCTTTTGTCAGGTGTGTGTTCCTTACAGGTAAAAAAGGTACAGTATTCAATCACTTCCATTTCCCCTTCATTGTTCTGTATGTTGTGGCATGTACTGTTTCTGTGTTTCTGTGTATAAAAACAAGCTGAGTTTATAAATTATGATAAGACTTAATCCTATTCTAATGTAGGTTAGCTTTAATGTGAAAAAGCTGGGATTTATAGCATAGCTCTATAGTATAGTAATATACCTACCTGTAGTGTAATTGCCCATCTCCTCTAGAGATGTGACAATGTAAATACAACACTCCTGTGGCGGTGCCATTTAAACTCTGCAGTCTATACTGCACGCCTGTGTGAGGGCTGTGTGATTTGCTACAGGGCAAAAGTGCAGGCTATTCCACTGTAGCTCAGGATTATTCAGACGCTATGCATGGGGTGTCTGCATGTGTGGCTGGATGTTTAATGGCCACTGTAGATGTACCACTGAGTGCACGGTTACACAGGCTACAGCCCAATGTATTGAAATAATTAGATCATAGATTTGGGTGGCTTGTCAGCTATGTTATATATAAGCGTATTACATCACATATATTAATTTTTCATGGTTTTTGTGGGAAGTGTTTGAAACTCGTGCCTCTCAGTAAAAACAGAGTGGTCCTGGTGGCTCTGTTTGGTTTGTGAGCTGTGTTGTAGTTACCCAGTCTGTAATTACCCGATATTTTTGTTGTGGCACCATTTGTGTGACTCCTCTGCACAAGTAATTACAGCCTGACTATTGTGTGCACATTTAAATAATATTTTTTAGTTGGAGTGTGTGAAGAGTTAAGTTTAGTGGCACTAATGCCATTCCATGGATATTAAAGATTATGTAAAGAAAACTGCTCTGTGACCTGTTATGTTTATGCTATTTGTAAAGATTAGCCTATAATGCATGCTTTTTATGCTTTTTGTTGTTGTTTGGCAAAGTACCAGTAAAGATGCATAATAAATGCAGATGAGCAGTTGGTAAATACATATTGACAGCAGATTTAACAACAATAATTGAAGAGCATGAAATTTACTCTATGTATGTTGCACTTGTTTTTGTGAATTATTGGTTTTATTACTTTTCCAGGCAACACTCACATATTCGACATCATCAATAACAGAGGTCTCTTGTTGTGTTTGCATCATGCAGGGTTTTGGAAAACAAGTGGATGTGTCATATATTGCCAAACATTACAACATGAGCAAAAGCAAAGTGGACAACCAGTTCTACAGTGTGGAAGTGGGAGACTCTACCTTCACAGTTTTAAAACGTTTCCAGAATTTAAAGCCCATTGGCTCTGGAGCTCAGGGAATTGTCTGGTGAGTACTCAGCAGTGCGTTTCTTTTTCACGTCATATCAGGCTATTTGAATTGTTTTTGTTAATGCATAATTATCTCAATTCGCTGTTTCCATGACAATATTGTTAATTTGACAGCATGAAAGTCATAATTTCACCTTGATGTGGTTTCGTTACACCTGACCAATCAGAACATCTGAAAGCGCAGCAGGCAGCCATGTGACTCATCTTTGCAGAGACGGTGTGACGAGCTTCAGTGGAAAAGAATGAGTTTGACAGTAAACATGAAGGAGACAGTGAATGCAGAAACATTTCTTTTTGGTCTGTCATCTGAACAGATGATGGGCTTTGATCCTGTATTGGCAAACAGGTGCACCTTCCTTTAAAAGTTTTTTTTTAAAGCAGCAAATGAATATGAATTATCAGCGTTTTTTAATGTGAGTAAAAAAGTCATTTTTTTATCAGTAATGTTTGTAAATGCAGTAAAATCTTAATGATTGTCAGTTAAAAGGCACAAATTATATATATCACTAATTAACATGAAAAAATAGTCATTTGTTTCCACAAAATAAAATCAGGAAAATGCCGGCCCCATGAAATTTGAAAGTGAAAGACAATTTTCGCAGCTTCTGTAAGAAAGTGTGAAAATATCTAGAATACACTGGTGATTCTCACTAGAAGCTGTGAAACACTAAAAACCTGTGAAAAGACAAACAGGGTTTCATTTAGCTACCATGCAGAATTAAGATGCACATGTTTGTCATAATTCTGTCAGCATCAGGCCATTCATAATGTTTGAATTCACTTTTGGTTCATATCCTCTCCAGCACTCTGAGCTGATGACATATCTGTTGGGCCATAAGGGGCCTAACAGGATGGGCACTTAAGTGAATCCTTAATCCGGATTGCAGCGAGAGTTTGTATTCATTGTAATTCATCTCACGCCTGCCCTGTCAGAACGCAGTGGAAGGACTGCCAAGGCTCCACTTAAAGGAATGCATTTTACAGTCTTTGTCAAACACTGTCTATAAGTTATATTTATGTTAATGCCGTGTCACTGCGGTACTATACCTGCCTCAGAGACCCCCTCCCCGGGATGACCCAAGCTGACATGTTTTATTTCAATGTGTCTTATATGGTGTTTTGAAGATTCACAGGCTGTCAGCACTATAAACCCCCTTGCCCTTCACTCACCCTCTTTCATTGTCCTTCCTTTGCTTCCCATGCCCTCACTCCTTCTCTCCTTCCGCTCCAAAGCAATTTTGTGCATTTTCAAAGGAGCTTGGGCCGCCTGTAACTGCTAATGCTGGGACTGTGCCCATTTGAAGGATATTGTAGCGATGGATGGCGGGGAGACAGTACAAATCTAATTTAACCTGCTCTGGTGTGTGTCGCTTGGCTCTTCCCACAGCTGTCATCTGGTGTCATATGGTGACGGTATTACCATGACCAAACCACATAAGCCCCCTAAAGATTGATAAATATCCTACTGATTATAGAGATCAAATGGGACATAATATTAACAGTAGGTTTATGTATATGTTAGGAATTAATCACAAACATACCATCAGACCATTAGACCATAAATGAACAAGAAGAATGATGTGGTTTCAATACATTTACATCAACATTTGTCTGGTTTTGTACAGTACACTTCAAAAATCAGACCATATGCACAAAAGCAGAGATTGATCTAAAAGCCTCAGCCTGTGAAACTCAGCAGTGATTGAGTATGCATTCTGCCTTTCTTATGCAATCGAGAGACTCACGCCCGCATAAAGCCTGAGAACATGGTAATGAGGGAAAACTTGTATCACTGCTGTCGCTAAAACTCACTCTGCCAGTGTTGTCGCCCACAAACGTCCCAATCTGTGCACATCTCTGCCCTCATGACTCGTGCGTTCAGTCAGGATGAGCTTCCAGAAGCATCTTAGGAGGGATGAAGGCTTTAAGTAGTTTAGCTGGTCATGACATCATCTTTCACTCAGCTAGAAAAGTGATGACTGACTCAAATCCCTATTGGATCAATGCTTTTATGAAGGCTCCACTGTTTCCATGGTCACACATCATCCCTGGCCTGCAGTCTCCACAGAGACATGACGAACCACAGCGTATCCCACCCAGCCATCTACAAACCCACACACGCCATCGTCTTGATTAGGGTTGCAATAAGGCTGCGTACAGATGCCTTGAAACTCGATTTGCAGCGTCTTGTCGGGAGAATTTGTCGCAGAGGCCAGATAGAGCTGAAAATACGATATGCACGGCACTTCTTACAGCAGATTTTCCTCGTCTTTGTCTGTTTCTGGGCTGCTGTATACATTGAAACCCGACATAAATCTACACAAAGAGCCAAAACCCTAAAGGTTCTCAGGGGTCTGGATTGTGTTGAGCCAGCAAAGAATTCACTCGGCTGTAATGACCGCTAAAATGGGTTGAGCCACTTTCTGGAAAGAGAAACCATCACCATATAACTTACTCTCTCTATTGCATTGTAGGCTATTTTGTTTATATCCAGCTTCAATAAACATTTTAGATTGATAGATATTTGGATAAAGTCATGTTGTTCTGTGGCTATTTGCTTTCTTAGCAATACCACTCTCATGTCTGTAGCTAGCTACAATAAAATGTGTAAGATATGAATATCACCGACGACAGCTTATTTTAGCATAGCAAAAAGCTAAGAGTGGCTAAAAGCTAGCTTGACTCTGTTTGTCCCAGAGAAATTCAACAACATGGCTAAACTACTGTAACTAGCTAGCTTGTTAACACATCTGTGCAAATACTATTGTAAAAATGACCTATTGTGGTTTAATGATGATTCTTATTGACCCCAGTCTTATCTGTCCTTTTATGGAGTATGACACTATTGGCAACTTCAGCACCAAAGTAACTTCAAGAGATGTAGCCTATTAATGTTAATACTGGGTTTGATCTATCTATGTGTATAACCCAATGCTATCAGTCAACTCTCAGCAAGAAAACATGTTCCTTTAAGATGAACTGTTCCCATGGATGTGTGATTGAAACAAAAGCTTGTTTTTCATTCTCCGTGGACAGTCACATTGAATATGAGTTTAATGTTTCTCTGCAACTGACAAGCCTGTACCTTTGAGGAAAAATGTTTTACAAGTAATCTGCCACCTGTTTGTTTGAGGCTTTGTTTGGCCGGAGATGTGAAAAATCATCCTTTTGTTTTTTTTAACCAATGACATTCACCATGGATTGCCACGGTGACATCCAATCACACGCACAGTGAATCATCCAGCTATGAACATGAGAGGAAAATTGCTTCACTGGACTCAGTACCTTTTTTTTTTTTCTCTCACTCTCTCTCTCTCCATGTCTCTCTGCAGTGCGGGCTATGATGCTGTTCTGGACAGAAATGTAGCCATCAAGAAGCTGAGCAGACCCTTCCAGAATCAGACCCATGCCAAAAGGGCATATCGGGAGCTGGTGCTCATGAAATGTGTCAATCACAAAAATGTAAGTCGTTCAAGAAGAGCGGGTGAAGGAGCGCATGCATGAGAAAGGAAAATGTTTCCATTGTCAGAACAAAAACCCACTTTTTAGGCAGTGTCTATTTTTGGGTGCCGATAAATCCCTTCGCTACAAAAAAAAACGAGGAGATGAGCGAGTGCAGTGTTGTGACCGTGCTAAATTCCATGCCTCCAGAAAAGTAGCGAACTGGCAGGAGAGTGAAACAGAGAGCACTTGAAGGCATGAATGTAATCTCCAGTGCTGCAGTTTGTGCTCTGTTCTCCCTCTCCCTCTGTCTCTCCCCTCTATTCCCTGTCCTCCACATTTGTCCCCACTCTTTTGTTCCATCTCACTTCTTCGGTTCACTCCCTCTCTCAATCGCCCGTGTCCTTCATCAGGGTCATTAATGGTTTGCATCCACAGTCCCTTGCTCTATCATCTTATTTCATGTGTGTACTCTGTATGTGTTGATCCTCTTCATGCTCTTCTCTCTTCCAGATTATCAGTTTATTAAATGTCTTCACGCCACAAAAATCATTAGAGGAATTCCAGGATGTGTGAGTATGCTGTTTTCTTCTTTGCATAATGATATTTCCATGAAAATGCTTAATTTAGGTCATGTAACTTGCGACGGGAGTGTTGCTTGTTTTAATTTAATCAGATATATCACATGACAGAGAAAAGAAGGAGACTTAATTGTATTATGCATTATGTGCTCATTACTCCTTCGCACCTGCAGTTGTGACAAGACAGCCGCTGGAGTGTAGACAGTGAGAGTACTGTAGGTGTAATCTGAGGCTGCAGGAGATATCCTGTTCTCATACTGAATGATGAATGAGAGCGTGTTCACTTTTAGAACAATCTCTAGGCGAGCAGCACTGCAGAGGGATTCATATATCGCTCCATTTTTATGGACAGAGATGGTGGAAGGGCCAGCTGTAGATTTCAAATGATTTTAATAGGCAGCTATCAAATTCCAAATGCCTCATCAGCGTCTGAGCCGATAACGTCTGTTAACCGCTGTCAAATCAATTTTAAAAAAAAAACCTTTTCTCAGGTACCTAGTGATGGAGCTGATGGATGCCAACTTGTGCCAGGTGATTCAGATGGAGCTTGACCATGAGAGAATGTCCTACCTGCTCTACCAGATGCTGTGTGGTATCAAACATCTGCACTCAGCGGGGATTATTCACAGGGTACGGAAGCAAGACGTTGTATTTTTTACCTTGTTAAACTCTGGATTATCGTTCTCATATCTGTACCAATGCCAGTTTACAAAGGGTCAAAGGTCAAGGACCAGTTTTTGACGACTGATGCTGCTCCAGACGCCACAACTGACAAAGTCCTTGTTACTGCAAATTGAATAAAACTGGCTGGCAACAGTAGGATTTAGCAGAGACATCGCCACGATGCATTTGGGAGAGACAAAGTTTACAGTTTCATGTAATAAATTCATATTTAACTAACACAAGTAGAAGAATTTCAAGCATCTTAGCATCTTGGGAAATATACAAGTAACTGCCAATAAAATAAGAAGAATTGTTGTAGATTTATGGTTTTTGCCTTGAATATGAGATCTTACATTCCACTTGAATTACTTGAATTTCCCTGTAAGGGATTAATAAAGTATCTCTCTACTCTACTCTACTCTACTCTCTACATTTTCCCCAGCTAGCAGCTTAGCTGACCCGTGGCTGTAATGTACTAAATGGTCAGAAGTCATTGTCATATTGATCTAGTCCTTTAGCCTTTGGCATCAAAATAATCACCACCTCCTTGTTTTGCCTGTTCACTGCAGGCAAGTATCTTAGTCTGCTCCTACTTGCAGCTACATACCAGGAAGAAAATGAATGGACATCATAAACAATAAACACATTCCCAAATAGAGAAGAAGCGTTATAAATTAAATACATACAGTTTCTCATGTCATGTCATGTCTTTCCCCCTCTCGGCAGGATCTCAAACCAAGCAATATAGTGGTGAAGTCAGACTGCACCCTGAAGATCCTGGACTTTGGTTTGGCCAGGACTGCAGGCACAAGCTTCATGATGACCCCTTACGTGGTGACTAGATACTACAGAGCCCCAGAGGTTATCCTGGGCATGGGATACAAAGAGAATGGTGAGAATTAATGAGTCTGAGTGTGCGTGTGATCTCACATGGATCAAAGTCAGACATCTTGAAAGGATAACACTGCAGTCATTCTATTGTTTCTGTCTCTTCATTAATACACACCAAGTCTTAGCCCACTGATGTATTTACTACAGTCAATTAAAACATCTCATAGATACTTACCAGTCTGTACAGCAGTATTTGCTAATATAGTTATATCAGTGAGTAGCAGAACTATTTTTCTCTAGTTAAGTTCTTGTATTGGCAGTAAACAGTGGGCATTAACAATCATTGAATTAAAAAAACAAACCTTGCAGACATCCTCTGGTCAAGTTTCACTCTGCAAATCAGCTAAAGTGAATTGAAGTGTTGGAGGTATGAGTCACTGATAAAAGCCTGCAGAACATCAGCCATGTGACTGAATGCCAGAAAAAGCTGTGACTCATTAGCCATCTTCCTCTCATAGATGGAAGCTGCAGGCTCCAAGATGTTTGAATTTCTTGCCACTAGTTAGTCCCTCTAAGGCTCTGCTTTCTATATTTGTATTTCTTTCTAATTTGTCTGTAACATACCTCTCACTAATTATTTCTCCCTGGCTGAATAACAGTTACTCTCTACTCACTGTTGCTTCTTCCAGAAAGCTAAATGTGTCTGAACACTAACCTTTGCCTCCCTCTCTTTTCTTTTGCTGCCCATCCGCCTCACCCTCACCTCTGTGCGTGCAGTGGATATATGGTCGGTGGGGTGCATTATGGGAGAAATGGTGCGCCACAAAATCCTTTTCCCTGGTCGGGACTGTATCCTTGTTAACACAATAGCAGCATGAACTGATGGTAACGCTGTTTGCTTTGTTCCTGGATGTAGAGCTTTATAAAACAGTATTTTTTTTTTTTGCTTGAAAAATACCAAGTGCAAATGAATGAAATAGTGGCTGTTAGCATAAGTTCAGGTGGATACATAATAGTTATGGTAATATCCATAATGATTCTATCACATGGTATTTGTGTTAGTTTTTGTTTTTGTTTTGTCCTTTACCTGGCCTGATGTTCTCTGTATGTTACTGAGGTGAACTAAACTACACTCACATCTGGCTGCCATGGCTTTATAACACGTCCAAATGATCTTCTTTTAACACAACCTGCAATAACACTGTTAAATAAGCATCATAAGTCCTTACTTACTCTTGTCTGAATCTTAAGCTTCATTCAGCTGTGCATTTTTGCAGTTTGGCAAGAGGAAGTACCCCCCACCTCCATTCCTCTCTCTCCATCTCTGAATATTTAAGTGTGCTATTTGGAGGCTTTCTGCAGTGCTACCTGGTGGGTTCTCCTGCAGTGAGTCGGGGGGCTTTAATTGCATCCCCAAGATGACTTCTTTCTGCAGGATGGATTTGGATTAATAGTCACCCCCAACCCCCGCATGCTGAATTTGCACATGTGTGCACACGTGAAGTGCATCCTGACATCTGAGGGTGCCCACATGTGTGAGTCGGACGTCGTGATTAAGCTTTCAGTGAATTAATTATGAGTAAATTAATGTATTCATCATCAGTGTCTGTTAGTAGGAGCCTAGTTGAGCTCACTTTGTGGGTGTAAGGACAGTTCAAATGTTAAAGGCATCAACAGGAAGTATGTTAGGGACAAACCTAATCCTGAGAGGACGAATAGGCTACCACCAATGAAGTCCTGTTGTCTGTGTAGCCAGAGTCTCACACAAGTACTTTATCTGCGCCATGGATCTCAATTGTTGCCCAAAAACTATTAATAACACAACAAGCCACACTACCGCACTGCGTGACATGGTCTTTTATTATGATGAACATGGCTGCTGTAGTTGGTTTTGAGTCAATCCCACCATCCAAACACCATCCAGCTGCAATAGTCTGCCATATATCCAGCTGGAAAACGTCCCAACTAACTCACTATATGTTCAGTAGAAACAAATGGGCAGAATATATTGCCTAACTGAGTAGTCGGTAGTACTGTAGCTTCAGTTTTTACATGGGATTTGTAAGTTGTTTGGTAGGCAGCGAGACACACTAGACCAGTGAGTCTGCAGGTGCTGAACTTGCAGTCCCCGAATGATTAATGGTCTGGAGGACCAGAAAACCCCCGCAATGAGCTCTGCAATATCTCTCACATTCTGTCTCTGCTTTCACAATGACCTGAAACTCTTATCATCTAACACTCCATCCATTCACACTATAGATCAGTGAAGTGTAGCTACACACACTTTTGTTAATCTTCTTGCTTATAGATCAGTTCTGGACCGGTACCCTGCCCGTTGCTAATCTTTATTCACTTCATAGGCTCTTCGACCAGAGGTATTGACGTGGCTGAAGTTACCTGCGCTTCCCTCCTGATTGTCTGTCAAATGATGATATAGAATAGCAGTCTGTCTGCACAGGTCACAGCCTCAGGGTTACTGAGTCTCCCATGGCCATTTAGTACAGCAGTTTGTCAAATAAGGCAAAGCAACTGGAGGTTTATTCTGTTTTGTGGCGAAAATGTGGCATGTAATTACTAATGATTGCACATCTGCATGATGCCATTTATTGTAATTGTCATGGTGCAGAAATAGAAGCCTATTACAAGTTGAGATGAGTCATCAAAAATATTTTGAGGATAAGCAGACGGATAAACAATTGAGATCTTGATATAGAAATACTTGAATTTGAAATATAGTTGTATGTATTTACATAACATTATATGCACTATAAGTCATATAAGGTACAGAGGTTGAAGGTGATTTTTGATTAATCCTGGTAACGCAAGTGTGTATATGTGCTTGTGCATATGCCCGTGTGACCGTTCATGTGTGTGGCCTCTAGTGGACATGTGGTCAGTCGGCTGCATCTTTGGAGAGGTGATAAGAGGGACGGTGCTGTTCCCCGGGACTGACCGTATCCTTCCCACCCCCCACCCCCTCCCCCTTCCTCACCCTGCTTCATTATGTTAACCTAAATATAGTAGAAAACCCACAGTGTTTACTTGATAGGCTTTGTGCTCAGGTGGGTGTTGTGCCAATTGCAAGACATGAATAGCACAGCAGAGTCATGTTTTTTTTTCTTTTTTGGGGTGGCAAGTGACACATTGAGGAAAAAACACCTCAAGCTTCCTGAGTGAATCCAACAACTTGCTGAAGAGCCACGGATAAGAGCCTCAGTGGATGCTATTAAAAAAAAAAAGGAAAAATGGTTGGCTGAGCGCTGGGTGGATGGCAGCCAATGTGCAATGGAGACAAAAAGGAGGTGGAAGTGTGTGGCGTTCCAGCAAGATGAAGTAATGGGGATCTCTGGTGACCCTGGCAGCTAACTACCTCAACTGGCACTCGGTGTGAGAACATGGCGAGGGGAGGGGCATCAGTCAGTCGCAGTGTGTGTGTGTGTGTGTGTGTGAGTGTGGAAGGGGGAAGAGAGGAAGTATTTGTTGTCAACAGGGAGGGGAAATACAAGCTGACACACCCCACAAGCATATTGCACACACAAACACAAACCACCTTGCTTGTTAAATAAAAAATTCATATATAATTCTTATGAGGATCTTTAATAACAACTCTCTGTGCGTTTATGACCCAGTTCTCGCCTTTTTTGGAAAAGCTGAACAATGTTAAGAGAATAAACATGGCTGTTATTTCAAGTATTTCAATCCAATTTTATGGCAGATAATTAATTAATGCATAACTAGGGATCACTTTAAATCCACTGGGTTTCCAGAAAGCCAAAAAAGAATAATTCCCATAATAATAGAATAATGGAAATTTTAATTGAAAGGATAAGATAAGATAGGAGTAATGGAAAAAGGGGGGATAGAAAAGATTTTGAAATACATGTGTTAATGAAATTTATTATAAAAAAAACACACAGGGTTTCATCCATTTTGATTGAATGCTTGTAAATATGGCGACCTCACTTTGGTTAATGTGGAACATTTCAACCTTTTGTTTCTTTTGGGTTTTAAATGGGACACAGCTGTGTTGAGTTCAGAAATATGTCAGGCAACTCTGTGATAATGCTTTTTAGTCTCATTATTTAGTGATTATGCTCTGGATAACAGGCTCGCTTGTCTCTTTATTTTTATTTTATTGTGTCTAGTCCTACTTTCTACAAAGGAGATTAAAAAAAATACAGTTAGCAATGTGTGTCACAGACATGCAGGTTGACAGGATGCTGCACATTCCATGTGTGTGTTTTTCCTTAATCCTGACCCACCACATCAGACATCGACCAGTGGAACAAGGTGATCGAGCAGCTGGGCACGCCCTCGCCAGAGTTCATGAAGAAGCTGCAGCCCACAGTGAGGAACTATGTCGAGAACCGGCCAAAGTACGCGGGCCTCACCTTCCCCAAGCTCTTCCCTGACTGCCTTTTCCCTGCTGACTCTGAGCACAACAAACTCAAAGGTGAGAAACTCCAGTGAAGGAAGAGAACTGTGTTTCAGCCGTTTTTATCAGCTGGCAGTAACCACCTTTATGAGGCACTGTCCTGCATGTAACCGTACCCTGTCAATGTGTCCTTCATTTTATAGACTGATTATTTGAATTTAAAGCCTCTGCAGGTCTGTGTAGTATCGAAAGACACACATACTCCCGTCCCCGTGTGAGAGTCTGTGATGCAGAGCTCTGCAGTATTTCCAGGATGATCCCTAAAGACTATGATAATCCACACCGTGCTATCACTCAGGATTTCTCATAATGCTAACCACCTTGGTTAACTACATAAACCCTGACTCATAACATGTACAACAGCTTACTGTCCATGTAAGACATAATAACATATCAGACAACTTCAATATGATACAATACAATACAACCTGTACGTAATCCAAAGGCAATTGGATTAGAGGAGTCAAGATATAAACCGTCATAGATAAACATTCACACCAACAATAAAACTACAATTAAAGACATAAAAACTTATAAAATTGCCTGGGGTACTTTAAAGAATAATAATTCATATTTTTGATTGATAATAATGTAGAAGATGAAGTTATAGTTTGTTAGAATAAAGATTAAAGGAGCTATTTGTAGGTTCACTATTATACTAACAATGACTGAAGCATGTCAAGGAACAAACAGCACCACCCAACCCTGGCGTGAACCACATTTAGCAGAGAAAACAAAAAACTTGGCCCTTTAAAACAAGTTTTTTATTACCTATACAAAATGTTTGATGCTATCGAATGTGACATCTTTCTATGCGAGTGTTACAATAAACTATAGCCAGTCTTGGCTTTGATAGTGAAAGAGTTGGTGCAGAGTCGCCTCTAAGAGCTGTAGATTCTGGTTTATTTCTTATAGAAAATAAAACTTTTACCTCCAAAACTTTTTTTTTTTTACATTGCGCCTTAGGGTCTCTACATTAAACTGAAATATGTTCCCTCAAATGTATCTTATATATTCTGTAACCTGTGCCTTGGTGAATTGAATTTCTCACGCAGCAGGTTAACCAAGACATCATTTCTTTCTTCTGCCTCAGCTGAGAGGTGCAGCCTCTCCTTCCTAGTATTTTAAAAAGTGGAAATTCTCCTCAATGAAAAGTAGCAAAATATGCTTTTTATGTCGACCCGCTCTCACATCAAAGCCCCTGTCTGGTAAAATTCTCATGAATGCACCCAGAAAGAGAGAGGGAGGGAGGGGAGGGGGGGGGGGGGTGAGGGAGTGTGAGACCGGGTTGAAGTGCGGCTGTTTTGTATGTTTTGTTCTGTGACAGGCAGGAGCTGAGTCTGACATCCTTTGGGCTTTGGTTAGTTTGAACTGTATGAGAGAGAGGCAGACAGTATCTGTAGGATGGAGAGGAGGAGAAGTGAAATACATAAAGAATAAGGAGAGAAGGGAAGGAGGGCGATGGCACAGTCATTTTATAGATTCACCGTCTTTTTCTTATTGAAGTGTTGATGTTGCTGCTGAGGCAAAAATGTAAAAAAAAAAAAAAAATGCACCAGGCTCATCTGTCTTTCCTCTGATCTCAATTCAACTTCTTCAGTCCTTTGCCACTGGAGAGCTATTTATAGTGAAGGTCAGTGTGTGTGGGTGAGGGATGGTGTGTGTGGTTCAAGGGTTCTCGATTTCAGATCAGCGCACGAGGGCCTGAGGGCGTCGAGTCTGACCAGCTGAACGTCTGGTGATGCTGATGGCATTTTGAGCCGAATGTTGTACGTTCAGAATGTTTTTGAAAACACACTGCATTATAGATATGGGTGCCCTTTCAAAACTACACTACATATAGAAGTATAACCAGTGGGGGCAGGTTATTTTTCAGATATTAATTCATTCACACAAGTTCACATTTGCATCAAACAGAAATAAAAAAAAAGTTGATGCATTGGTCAAACTAGAATTTGCAAATTTCAATAATGATGAAAGAAAAGAGATATCATCTACAGCGGTGGCCAAAATTATTAGAACATTTGGCATTATGAAGCGGTTTCGGTTGGTTTTGTTTACTTGGCCATTAGTCATCATCATTATGCAATGTCACACAACCATGTTCCTTCACAGAAGAAGCCAAATTATCTACAAATTCTGGACCTAAACCCCATCGAGCAAATTGCGAGTTGGTCAATAAACTGGAAAGATCCATTATACAATCAAAGAAAAACTATTGGCTTGAGTAGCAGAGGGCATGATGGGATATCAGTAGTGTTCTTAGGAAACATATTGACACTATGCCAGAAATATGTGCTGCTATAACTGGTGGACATTGCAAATATTGAAGTTAAAAGTGGATAGAAACAGTAGGAGGACTCGATTTATCTGACTGCGCTCAGTGCATACAGTATGCATATTTCATGAACATTATGAAATGAAATCATGTTTTGGAGGCACAAAAAAAACGGCCAGCTGTTCAAATCCTAATTTTATTGATCTCAATTGTGTCATTTGGCATATCAGAGGAAATGTAGGAGTACAGACCTCTGCAAAGGCTGATGTCATGTGTGAAAATATGATTTCCTTGTTGGAGGTAAAAAAAAAAATTGTCCATAAAGCTCAACATAATGTCGTAAAATTTCTTATTTTGTTCGACTAACAGTTAAAAATATGAGTAACATTTGATATTTTTCTGGGCTTAAAAATTAAAGTACTTGCTGATGACTTACTTGACAATTGACTAATCAATTAATCACTAGTCCCTCCAGCTGTCTGCATCTGTGCAGACATAAGGTGGATTTTACCAACAGATAATCCGTAATAGGAAATAGTCAAAATAAAGTCATAATACTCTTTCCCAAAGCTCTCAGTCTGTGTGTCCGTCAGTCCACATGTGATTGAGTTGAGCCTGGTTTCCTCTTTGACAAGCTGCTGTTGTTTATTATTCTCTTTAATCCCCGCCATTTCCATCTCTCTCTCTCGTCCTCCCGCTCTGCTTTATTATGTTTCAAATCCCCCTCTGGCATATTAGTGGCACACAGGAATATTTTCTTGCCTCATAAAATCAACCAGATGTTGTTTTTCTTTTTCTCCTTTTCCTTTTTTTCCCCTTTTCAAACCAACAGCTAGCCAGGCCAGAGACCTGCTGTCTAAGATGTTGATCATCGACCCTGCTAAGCGGATATCGGTGGACGAGGCCTTACAGCACCCCTACATCAACGTGTGGTACGATCCAGCCGAGGTGGAGGCGGTGAGTAGGCCTTTGGCAGAGCCGTGTATTGATCCCAATCCCGATCCGAGCCCTCTCCCTCTGTCTTTGATTGGTCAGCACTGTTTAGTGATTCTCACTTTGCATTACCATCATTATAGTGATAGTGAAGCATACATCGAAGCACTTTATCATGATTTACAAGTCAAATATCAACTTTTAATATCCCGTAACAGTGAAAATTGCTGGATCAGTGCATTTATGATCGTGTTTGAAATTTTTTGGTTCACATCTCATTTTCATTTTTTCTCTCACGTATGATTTTATTCTTTACATCTTACGAGTTCTGTAGATGGAGCAAAAATAACCCAGTGTTTTTTGCTGCCACACTGTTAAAAAGAGAGACTTAGTGCATTGTGCTGTTTTGTAATGTAAGAGTGGTGGTGTTTCTGGTTTATTTGGTGAAGTCTAATTTCTTCATCCGTGCCTCATTAGTATGAGGTGACAGTGAGATTGGGAAAAAGCCATCTGCAGCTCGATAAAACTCCACAGATGCCACTTCTACTTGCAGCAATACACTAATGAGTGCATGACCTACTGATGAATTTCAGCTTTACTGTCTTGTTCTGTGAAACAGCCTGCAGGTTATCAGTAATACTTCACATACACCTCCATTGTGTAGTTCTGAATCATTTTTGGAAGATTTCTATGACTGTGCACTTGTTCTAAGTTGTGTAGTTGTTCATATTGGTGATTTTTAATGGTTTTCAATGATGATTCTGTTGTTAGAGTTGATGTGGTGTGTATATTATGGCTGTGAATGGCATTTCAACACGTTTTCTGCTGTTTTCCCCTTCTCTAATGTCATCTCATGCTGATGAAGGCCAGAGATCTCATCCAGTTATCCATGGTAAATAACAACCGCCCTTCATAAAAAAAAAGAACAACAACAACAACAACAAAAAGAAATATTCATAATATCATATATTTATATATCACAGGCCAAAGCACAATCTGTATACGTCACCATATCGAAATGTCATCAAAGGACCAAAGAGGCCTGATTGTGTAGTTGCAGGTCAAAGGGATGCAGCTATTGCTATTGTTATGCATGTGTTTCTGCCAAAATCTCCAAGGCTGCATACAGTATGAATTCTCCTCAAGTTGTGTTAAGACTCCTGGACTATTAAACTCATTTGATAAATCCTTTGCTTGAAGAAAACCGCTCCCTTCTGTCCCGCCGTCCCTCCAAGGTCACATCAACGACTTTCTATGGGTGGTGCTGTCACCTACAGTGACAAAGGGAGGAGGATTATATTGTCAGGGTCTTCTTGGAGCAGGAGCACCATGAATAAGTGATAAGAGGGGCCTGGCCTGGGTGCCAGGCAGCATATTCGTGTCCTGTTAGATGAAATGATAGGCTACGTTAGGACTGGACTACTCTCCAGATTTGTTCTTACCTCCTTCCTGTCCCTGTCAGCTGTTTAATCCCAATTGTAAAGGTCTAAAAACATTGTGATGTATTTTGTGTCTTGAGGTCAAACAATGTGTTAACATTTAATATCATGTAAACCAATCACCGTTGTACGTGATTGAGGGAAAATGACTGTTTATTTTCCGTCATTTGTATTTATTTTCATGTCTCTGCATGTTTTCTTTACTCACATAAAGTACACGCTAAAAGACAATCAGATGTGTTCCTCATGTTAAGATATGTTTCCCATCCACATATTTTTTATTGCGTTGTCACCGTGGTTATGTGTCTAGATTTGATGCGTCATTATGTATACATGTAAAATGTCCTACCTGAGGTGTTTTTTTTTTGGGTGGATATTCTAACTCCAGGTGATGTCAAAATGAATCTCATGGCCTTGGCTGTTTTTAAAAAACTGTTGCTAAAATTGTTTGTATTCCTTTTTCCCACTCCCTCTCTCTCTCCTGCAGCCTCCACCTCAGATCTACGACAAGCAGCTGGATGAGAGAGAACACTCCATTGATGAATGGAAAGGTGAGAATTTATTACTCCAAGCCAAGTATGCAGAAATGGCCCAAAGTGGAGCAGTCTGTCAAAAAAATGTGGAGATACTTTAATTTTACTGCAATGAATGTGCATGAAAAACAACTATGTTATAAGCTAAAGCTAATGAGTATTTTTAATGGTATTGTCCTTTTATGTGTGTATTTATCTGACTGTCCTATCTTACATGTGTTTTCATATAGTTTCATTAATGCATCCTTAAAGCCAGTCATTACATAGAAAATCTAACTTGTGCTGAAAGTTATATTTTCTCTCTCTCTATATAGATATATTTTCTACCTTATATGTTTTGCTGACTCTCCTCTAACTTTGCTCCATGCTAGAACTCATCTACAAAGAGGTGATGAACTTTGAGGAGAGAACGAAGAATGGCGTTGTGAAGGGACAGCCTTCACCTTCAGGTACTCTCAGTGCATAACCCTAATCGCTCTGTAAGTGAATTTACTATAACCTTACTGGAGTTTCCCCTTTGTTAATTAGAGAAACCCATTGTGCTGTTGACCATGCGTCTCTGTCCCTTTGCATCTCAAGTTGAATGTCGTTCAGTCCGGTGGTTGTCATGGCGTGCAAAGTGTTATTTGTTAAAAGCCGTTGTTTGACAGCTAATTACTGTAATGATAACTGCTAATGTCGCCTCTCAGTGTGGAATATTTAATATTAGATGATGTGTGCACTTTTATAATTGTGTTTGTGTATATGTATTTGTATAAACATGTCATGACTTAAGGTTTGGGTCCTTTGGGATCCATCACGGGAAATTTCAGACATTTTCATTCTCGCTGACCCAAGCCAAGCGCTGTTCCCATAGTTTGCCACAGAGAGGCGGTGTAGAGTCACGCTGCTGGTGACACCTTGAGCACAACCAAGGACCTACTGTTCTCTCTGAGATGTGTGGAAAATAGCTTATTGCTAAGCAGTCACTCCCCATTAAAGCACAAACAACGAGTCCATTTTGTAGATTAGAAAAGCAAACAGAGCTGCAGCAGAGACAGCAGCATCTGCTGACCAGGAGAGGAAACTGCCAGATGTGCTGGTGTGCGTGCATGTGGACAAACCACTGTGCATAAAGCGTATCCAGCCTCATGACAACCAGCACATCCCAAAAAGGGGGATTAACGTTTTGCATCTCTGCAGACAAGACTGTAAAATGAATTTCATGTTGCAACAACATTTCTTTGAAAAAGTTTCCTCTTTTTCACTGTATCGTCATCGATCCGTCTCTTAGAAACCCATGGTTGCCATCTTTCGTCTGCTTCCCATCCCCTTTATAATTAAGCTGATGGTCTGGCCTGCTGTCTGATGCTGAGTGCAGCCGACGCAGTGCAGTGTAGGAGCTGCAGACGGCAGTGTTTTACTGCAGCAGGACAACACAGGAGCTTAGCGCACACACACACACACACATGATGCCTCAGACAGATCCTAAAAACTCTCTAGGGTTACCACATCCATGCGCTGGGTGTTGGAGATTTAATACCCTACTATTAATATTATAAACTACAAGAATTATAATCCCACATCATAGAGTTTCCTCTAAGATTAGTCTTAATTCATTTAGGATTTAAAGCTGCAATTAATCCTCCTTTTCAGTTAATCTTTTTACAACTATCACTGTGGTTTATGTTGAGGTCAATTTTCGAGATGCAGAATTGTTCACCTCCTCGACGTTGTCGATCTTTAACAGATATTTTGGGGATGTATTTACTGTAACTAAACCTACAAGTGCAGTGACTGCTGCTGGAATGGATGCCAGTCAGTCATTAATCCTGATTTGTTTTCTGCTTTATTTTGGGTCAGCTAAAATGCCACCACCAGCTTCCATTAAGCAATTACCTCCCGCAGAGAGGAGACTCGCAGAGAAACAGCAGATTCATGAGTTGCACTCACTTTGCTGTGCATGCCCTCTGCACAAATTATGGGACAACTGGTGTGCTTGGAAGTGGACGGCGGTTGTTTTTAGTGATGTCTTCCTGTTGGCAGCGCCCTGAATTTGCACATCCTCCATCCTTTTTAATCAGGCTCCACTCTTTCAACTCCTGTGGCAAAAGCAGACTGCCTGCTTTTTTCTCCTTCTATTGATTTGATCATGAAGTTATTGTCCAGAACAGGAGGATCTAATGAAAGTGCTGACCAAAAAACAAGGGGAGGGGATGACCTGTGTGGTTTCCTCCTCCCTCTGTATGAAAGGATGGAGATGAGATGAGCTGCCTTGTCTGAATTAATAGCTCTTAAATGAAATATCAAAAATGTTTACTGCTGGCTGCTTCCACCTTTGACTCTGAAACAAGATCAATAGTAAAATTGGATTGTTATTTTTTTTTAAAAAGCCAGAGCAGAAATGAAGCTTGCTTCCCGCCACGTCCAACCACAGGAGACACTTTGATGATGAATAAATCTCAAATCCTGTCAGACCACCTCACACTTATGGATTTCTGTAGCACTGCAGCCTTTGATGATTTTTCCTGTGGAGCCCACTGGAGCCAAACTTTAATTACCTCTGTCTCATATAGACACACTGTGATCGTTGTGTCCCACAGCTGTTGTTGTTGATGTCATTATAGCCTCTGTGTGCTTGTACTTGAATAACAATCTTCTTGTGGCTGTGTTTCTTGACCTGGGACTCTTTTTACGTTGTAACCCCCTGCTGCTGTTGATTCCCTTAGCACAGGTGCAGCCGTGAACAGCAGCGAGAGCCTCCCTCCCTCCTCCTCTATCAACGACATCTCCTCCATGTCCACCGACCAGACCCTGGCCTCAGACACTGACAGCAGCCTGGAGACCTCTGCAGGACCCCTGGGGTGTTGCAGGTGACTAGCCGCCTGCCTGCGCAACCCCATGTTCTTCCGAAGATGAAAAACACGACAGAAATGACCAACTGCAAATACGAAAAAAAAAAAAAAAGGACAAAAAAATAGTAAAAAGGGAAAAAAAATATAGAAAAGTACAGATCAAAATTAATATATTAAGAGCAAATACGTGAGATATGGAAACACAGAATCTGAAATGATGAAATCTGAAGCCTGTGCATTGTCATTCAAAAACAGCAGTGGTATTTAAACTGAAGTAAAAATGAGCTGAGATATATGTTAACGATTCTCTAGTTGCTTTGCTTATATTACCCCAAATATCTTGTATACGGCATCCAAACAAGATGACCAAGTGCTTAGACTTGCATCTCCTGCAAAAAAAGTGCGCATTGGCTGGCTGCTGGTCTCCCAATTCCTTTTACAAAAATGACCTATGATGCTCCAATCACTGTGGCAAGGTGGGCTGCCATTGTTGCTCATCACTACTGTACAATACAAGCTCCTCCGTCCCACCCCCTCCTCCTTACCCAGCCCCCTCGCCCCCTCTCCCACCATCATGTACTGACACCGACACTGCTGTATTTTAACCTCAAGGCTTTGTCCTAGACACCTCCCACCTCATCCCCCCCGCCCCCCTCCCCTTTCCCCCAATGTAAGGTTGCCTGATTTGCGTGTTTTTATGTGGTTCTTCTGCAGGGATGTGTAGTCTCTCTCACCCCGAGCGGTGCTCTCCCTGCGACACTTTGTAAATACTGTAATTCTGTACAGCTGAAGGGCACACAGAGCGGGACTGACGGCCAGTACACTGGGAGTTTATTTTTAATTTTTGTTTTAATTTGATTTTTTTCTGACTAGCGCACCTTGCCACATCATCGCTTTCCACCTCAGTTGCCCCCCCTGCCTATTGCTGTAGTCCTGCATGGTTAGATTTAAAACAATGCTAATCTCAACTGTATGCTAAAATTAGTCTGTATAGAGACTTTTGTTTATATATGATGTAAACTAACTCAACTCCAGACATGGAGGGGGTCTGGTCACAGGATAGGACGTGTGTGTGTGTGTGTGTGAGTGTGAATGTGTGTGTGTATGTGTGTATATGTGTGTGTGTTTGTGAACCACAGACAAGCCATTAAGACATTAGTAAATGTCAGGGCTGGGTTTGGGACTTAAAGGGTCGCTACACTCAAACTTAAATTATTTTGATTGTGCTCAGACTCCGTGTGACTACATGTAAGGAGTCTGATTTGTGTGTAACGCCCCTTTTATTTCCCCTGGCAGTGTATGATTGATTGGTCCCGCCACCACCACCGCCACCGCCACCACCACTCCTCCACCACTCCTGCATGTCATTGTGTACCATTAACCCCTCGTAGGCACAGGAGGTTGGTTGATTTCACTGTGGTGTGAACACATGGAGACTCTTCTTATTTATTTGACTCTGACACGTCGAACACTTTCGGGAGGGAGATACAAGTTTCCAGTCTGTAGTTTAACGGGGGCGGTTGATGAGTGTTAACCTCGTAGCGATGGCTTGTTTTCTTCTGGAGTAAATTCACGTACATTTCACATCACGCATCGAAGAAAAAAAAGAAAAAGAAAAATGTGCTGTGTTTTTGTTATTAAATGAATAAAAAGGGAACCGGACAGAGGCCACCTATCAGTTCTGTTTTTTTTTCTTAGCTGGAAGATTTATTTATTTATTGATCTATTTATTTTGATAGATGGAACCTGAATATGGCAAGTGCCTTTTGGAATGAAGCATTGCAGGTGCAGAAATCTTTTTTCTCTTTTTGTTTTTTCCCCCTCTGCTTCTTCTTTTTCTGCCTTAAAACTACCTTGAGTCCCCAAAAACTGTTCAATCTCTGGTGGGAAATGAAGCAAAACACTCTGGCCAGATGTTGCCCGCTTTAACTTGAGGTGTCAGCTGCAGCCAGTGACTTGTTTTGTGAGGCTTTTAGACAAATCTGTTGCTCATGCCAGTTTTCTTTCACACGATCAAAGGTTTTTCCACCCATTTCGATTTCAGTTTTCACCGAATCCTTTCTCAGACTGGGACACTAACACACTTAAACACTTAACATGCATTGTTTGCACTGAACTTTGCAAAGGCTTGGCAGCTGTAGTGCACTCTTTGTCTCATTCACGCTGTCAAGTTACAGCTTAGTAAATCACATCTAACCTGTGATTGTGAGAACCCATTGTGTTGTTGTTTTCATTGAAGTTTGTTGGACGATAAGAACCAGAGAATCATGCAGCATGGAAATGCATCTATCCCATAATATATTTTCACTTTTCATAACAATTTTAAGCTGCAGTATAGAATAAGCTTTAGATCAAATTTGCATTATACTCAGTGTGTCATTATGGAATCAAGGAGGAAGTCGTCATTGTTTTAGTTTCCACTGCCATATTTCATGTTTCCATGCAGGTTTTGTGGGTTTAAGCCGTTGAAGTGACCACTGACTAAGTGCTGGGTGGTTTGAAATCATATTTTTTAACAAGCAGAGAAATAGCTTTACACTGTAATGATCTCTGCTGGTGAACAGGAGGACCTTCTGGGAACTGTGAGCTGTGAACAACACAAACAAACGGATCACTCTGTATTTTATGCATCAAAAGCCTGGATTGCCGGTTTTGTCGTGTCAACTGACAACATACCATTTACTCAAAGGCACACCCAAGGATTCTTACACTGTCTCTCATACAATACAATAATCTCTACGAATAGCACCGTATTTCCTCCAAATGGAAATTTGCATGGCTCATATGTTCACCGGGGGGTTAAGAGTAAAAAAAAAAAAAGGTTCACAGTGGTGGTGACGTTGTTAAAAACAGATGTGCTTACATCACTTCCTGTAAACTCTGTATCAGCTGCAGCTGGAACACAGTGGTTCTTCTCTCGCATGTCTCTCTCAAAAAAAATAAAAACCCTCTGGTAAACTTGTACATACATAACTTCGACATTAACAGCTACTTTGTTAACACTCATTCTGCCTGTGGCTTGTGTACAGTGAACCTCACACACAGACTTTACAAGTAACCTTCACGGAGCGAAGAGGGTAACCGAGGGCGGCGTCTCCAGAATAAGCTACGGCTAAGCTTGGCTTTCTGTTCAGGGTCTGGCCAGGGCAATCTTTCAAAACAGGGTGCAACTTTAAAACGTTTTTGTTCCTTTTGTGTTTTGATGTTACGATGAATTTCTCATTAAGGGGAGGAGCCTGTAGTGTTTGAGCCGGCCCCCCCCCTCCGTACACCGCAAATATACCCACCACAGAACTGTTGCAGTTTTTCTACAGGGCATTTTTAACCATCACCAACAACTACACTCTTCTTTTCAGTCTATTTTGACATGTTCTGGACACTGAGTACAAAAAAAGAAACGTATTATATCTTTTTTTTCTTTCTTTTTTCTTTTTCTGAATGTGAACTTTGGATCTTTTTTATAAGACGTCCCTCCAGACAATTCTGTTGTAATAATGATAATAATAAATAAAAAAAACAAGGTGCTTTTGGTCCTGTTTGAAAGTAGAGGCGACTCTAACACAGAAGCAGCTGGGTTGTCAGCACTGAATGTAGAAATGAATGGTTTCACAATATCACACGACATTGCTGCTCTGCTCATCAGTGTGTGCGTGTGTGAGAGAGAAAGATAGAAAATGAGTGAGTGAGTGTGAGTGTGTTTGTGTGTGTGAGAGATTTTAAATTAACCAGCATTCAACTCAAACTGTCTGTAAGGTTTAATTAAAAGATGTGATCTGGGCATATGGGCAAATAAAACTCCACGGTACATGATTTCAGTACAGAGCTCATGGCTTTGGTGTGATTGAGTTTGAAGAATGTCGATCAGTACAAGTCATGTGTTTGGAAGTAGTTCATGTGTGTATTTTATTTTTATGTTCGGTCACATTAACTTTAGACTTTAGAAACGTGTCAACTACCAATCCTGTTCCTGATTTTTTTTTTTTTTTTTCCACCACTACTCAATGTGGATTCAGGATTTAGCCACATTCAATGTCTGTTAGCCATTTACCTGTAACATCTGATCTGAATATTAACGCCAATGTGAAAGTTATAGAAAAGGATGCATCTCGTACTCAGTTGTGCCAACTTTAAAATCTTTGGGCTCGGTACTTGTGATCCCCGGCTTATTGAATCTCACCTCTTTCTTTTTTTTTCGAGTCATACTGTAAATAACAACAATCCGACAATGCAATAAACACTTTATTGCACTCAGACAGGGAGGCAAGCTACTGCAAGGGTCAGGTGATGATGCGAATCTTATAAATGTGGAACTCAACAATGATGAAAAACCCTGTATAGCTCATCTGAATCAGGTGATGTTGTTCTTCAATTCTTTTATGATTCCTTCTCTCTTGTTTTCTTTTACTCCGTGCTGTTTTAATGAATCATTCTTTTTTGACATTTGTCAGGTTGAAAAAAAAAGAAAAAAAAAAGATTAAACTAATAAATTGTATCTGTTTCACGCTGATCTCAAAAGCTTCAGGCTATAGCGTTTCAAATAAAGTGAAAACAAATGCAAAAGAAAAAGAAAAAAAATTACTGAAAGCTGTTACTGTAAACACAACATTTTAAAGGAACTGTGTATGTAAAAATAGTATATGTATGTGATTGAAAATAAACAAAACCTTTGATCTTGGATAATGGAGTAGCTTTTTCTTTTACCTGGACTGTTTTATTTATACTGTGAAGTTAGGTAAGATGATATACAATATAGATAAAACATGATAGATAATTTATGACAGTATAAGATAAAATAAACTTTATGAATCCCAAATGAATCTGAGTTTGAGTCCCACCTTCACAGCCTCTAATCCGCTGTCAGATACTCTTACTTACAATCTAAAGACACTAGTGTCCATCAACACGTTCCCAGGCAGAGAGAGTAAAAATAATGTGGCCCGGTGGTGCAGGATGTCAGAAGTGCATTGAACCCTGCCTCTTAAATGTTATTTTGAAGTTATGGCAATATGAAGAAAAGTACTACCTTAATGCCATGATATGATAAGGTCATATAAAAATATCTGCTCTTACCGCAGCTATTCATATTTCTGGTTGAATATCAGGCTGTTGTCGACAAGGTTGTGTATCACTGAGCAGAACAGGTTTATGGCAATATCAAATTTTATATGCATGAATGTATTGATGTATTTCAAACTGTGAACCAAAAATAGATATTGAATAGATTTTCCAAATATCTATTTAACAATTCCCAGAATATGTAGGCTATATTGATATTTTGATACATCTCGCTATGCATACAGTAATAGATGCATAGTTTTTTTTATTTGCTGCTGTTCATTTTTTATGAATTGTTTTACTTATGAAAATGCTTTTAGAAACTCATAAACCTATGTTTCTATAAATATCTTGGTCATATAGATTACAGGTTTCACCAAAGGAATTGGATCAGCTTCCTGTTTTTCAAAGGTGGGTATTAGCAGCAACTTCATGTGTCATGGTTTAACAGTATCATCATGAAGTGAATATTTTCTTTGGTATTAAGCTGTTCTTCAGACAAAGCGGACCTTGTGGGAAAAAAAAAAGTTGGAGCATTTGCCTCATTTTTCTTGTTGATGTTGTAACAAATAATCAGCAGTGAAGAGGGGTGAAAATCACCAGAGGCCCTGAGATATTATATTTTCCATTACTAAATTATTGCGATATAAAAAAAAGAAGCAATTTATTAGCATTTTTCAACAGCAAATGATGTCTCACAATGAAAACTTTTATGACATCTGATATTATAAGACGATAAAACTTCTTAGTGACACCTGGTGTCCGTAAATCAATATATTTCCATGCAAAAAGTTGTTTGTTGTTTTACTATGATGTATTGATTCTTTCCCCCACCACTAGTAGTGAAAATGGTTGTAAGCCAAATTCAACAAAACAGCTGCAAACAGGCTCCAAAAAGGAAATAACAAAAGGGAGACTCACATGAAAATGCATCTTTATTCATATTTAAGTCTTTTTTTTTCAAAGTTCCTTTGTGTATCAAGTATCTTGTCATGAAAATATTCCTCCATCACACTCCTCCTCTCCCACTTGCCACGTCCATTATCTGCTCTTTTGTGTGGAATTCACAGAATGAGGTGACACTGTCAGCTTGGCTTAAGCCTATTATTTCCCGGTGAAGGGTGCAAAATGAGAAGCACACAGTCTGCTCCGCTCTCCACTCCCCTCCTTCGGTTGTTCAGGCACTTTTTTTTTCTTTTTCCTTCACCCCGCATCTCTCCACGTTCACATTCCAGATGTCCTGCAATGACCAGCAGCAGGTTTTTTAAACGGGACCTGGTCTCCAGAGGAACGGCAGCCAGTAGCCGCGGCCCTAGTGTGCACACATACACGCACACATAATAAACTCCCTTTGAACAACAAGTCCAGTCTCTGGTCTGTACTCAGGTCAGGTGTGTCCCGTGTTTGTACCCAATAGTGAAATCCACATAGCGTGTAGACATTTGGTTTAAAGCTAAATAAATACACTTATAAAGACTTTATCGATATGCAGATACTTTATAGACATTCACTTGTTGCACATCAACCCTCGTGGACTCATGCACCATCATCATGCTCTCACCAATTGCGAGTCAATTTAGCAACCAGGTCGTCGCTGTTGACAGACTTGATGCTGTAATAATCTGTTTGTTTTTTGTTTTGTTTTTATTCATATTTACAGCCCCAAAGCTCAACTCTGTGATGTAGCTGCAGCTTGTCATTCTGCGCCAAACCACAGGAGGGTATTTTTAAAACTGCCATCATCTCATATGCTCAGACACAGACCCGACTTGTCAGATGGATTTCCCATGAGCATTCACAGAACAACACCAGCTACATGTCTCTTAATGGGGAGAATACATTTCCATCAACCTGAAATTTTGAACAGACTTTTTTCTTTTTCTGTATTCGATCTGGGATTTACGCCAGTGACCCGTCGTGCAAGTCGTCATCGTGCAAATTTATTTTACAAGCTACAAAACATTCTTCAATCAGTATCCATTCATGAAAACGTGCCATATCCATCTGAATACGCTTCAAACCACAGTACAGACTAACAAGTAGTGTCTACGATCATCTATAAAATATTTACAGTACAGGCTCTTATTCATTTTTTTGGTCATGGGGTACAATGCAACAGCACAGAAGCACAGGCACATCATATACAGTATATTTGTTCAATTTTAAATGATACACACATTGACCGACAGGACGTTCAGTACCACCTTGCTGAGAGACACGAAACAAAACATGTAAGTGCAAGGGAGAAAAAAAAAAGAAAAGCAAATTCTTAATATAAAATATCACACATTGATAACTTTGCTTAAATATCAGGTAAACATTTAAAGTACTTCTTTAACTTTCATTTATCTTTACATACATATGATGCTGTGTTGTTCTGCTTTGTTTCCCTCTATGTACACGAGCAGAGACAGAATTACAAGGAACAACAATATGTTTTTGTCTTTTCTTTTTCTTTTTTTTTTGGTTAGATTTTAAAAGTGAATTAAAGTAGGGAGGAGTTTTGGTGTTTTCAGGTCCAAGTTGATATTTTCTTCTTTTTTTTTTTTTTGCTGAACAACCATATTATATATCTTTTGCTTTCCCATTCTGGCTCTAGGAGCTTATTTATATAAAATCATAGTAGTACTGTAAAGCATCATAGACTGTGGTGTCGTGTCTGGATGAGTGCGTACCACAACAGTTTCTAAGAGGAGTTGGAGAGTCTGAAAACTGTTTAAATAATGCTGTATTTACAGATAGTGTCGCTCTGACATCACTCCAGGTGATGTCTGCATCTACACAGGTGGCTCACGTTAGTCGCCCTCCACCTATTTCTTTTAAATTAAAACATGCCTTTAACCTTTCCAACTTTGCTTTCTACAACCAGCAGCCAAATCCTGTTTGGAGCCTAAAGTTCACATCATATAGTTAACAATTTCCAGCCCGCTTCCCCCTCCTTCACTGTATCCAGATGGTGTTGTTACGATCCGGTCGGCGGGGGTCAGGGGCCGCCGTGTTGCCAGTCGCGGTGAGGTCACTGAACGTGGAGAAAAACTGTTCCATCTCTTTCTGCAGCATCTGATTTCGGCGCTCGGCGTCGTCCTTGGCGCGCTCGGCGTTGCGCAGCTTGATCTCGGCCATGGTGTACTTCTTCCTCTCCTGGTCCAGCTCCTCATGGAGGCTCAGCATCTCCGTCTCCAGCTCCAGGTTGCGCTGCTCCAAGCTGCAAAGGAGGTTAACACAAGGGTTAAGGAGAGGGAACAAGCAACAGGTCCAAGGTCAGAAAGACCAGAAAGACAAAACGAGGAGGAAACAGCTTTGATTTTCAGTGAACTTCAATAATTACAACCTTGACATTAACTACAACCTACAGTTTAAGTCACCTTGTAAACTAAAGCTGCTGTATTCAGGTTCAAGAGCCTTTACCAGATCATACCCAGTACTGTTTTTATTGTAATACAGCAATTTTTCACCACCCAATCATGTACTATGTCAAAGGTATGAAGAATATTTGATACTTTTAAGTGGATTTACCAAAAACCATCCTTCTCTCCTCTCGTCTCCTCTCTCTGGAGCTCTGGACTTCTCCTCTGATTGGCTAATTGTTTGCAGACTGATCAAATAATACATTTTGCAGATTTACAGCTAAACACTCTCCTGCAAGGATGGACAGTTTGTCTGGTGGGCGGGGCTTGGAGGATTGCTTAGATTGGTGACTGCTTTGCTGTGACATCACAAAGTTACAGAAATCCTGGTGGCTCGTTTTAAGGCTCAGTTTCTGAATACAGGCTGTGTGAACCGAACACTTCGATGCTTTCACAATATCACTATAGAACAAAGACTTGTTTTATAATCAAAACTCTGTAAGAATTTAACTGACCAATCACACGGCTGTGATAAAAAAACATTTGCTCATTTCAGTTCACAAATAAGACATCATCACACTTCATTTACCTCTTTATTCTGGCCTCATACTCCGTCTTCTGTTTGTGCATCTCCTGTTTGAGACTGGCCACTAAGCTGTGCAGAGCGCTGTGGTTGCCGGGTCCGTTGCCGACAGTGAAACCGTCACTGTTGTCACTACTGCTGGTGCTCCGGCTGCTCCTCCCTGCTGCGTCTCCTCCGCCGTCCCTGTTGCTGCTCCTGCCCTCCCCCTCTCCTCCTCCTCCTCCTCCTCCACCTCCACCCGAGTGAGGAGGTTCATTATCCTGCGCTGGTCCGTCCAGGTCTTCGTAGTGACCTCCGTAGAAGTCCTGCTCGGGGCAGGTGGTGGTGGAGGAGCGACAGGAGGTGGAGTTGTCGGGGAGGGAGATTTCACAGGAGGAGGTGGACCAGGTGGCGCTGTCGACGCTCTGTTTGTCCTCGCAGCTGCTGTTCAGACACGTGTTGGCGATCTGGTTCTGCACCTGCAGGTTCTGGTGGTTCAACTGGACATTATCGTACGTGGACAGACGATTCTGATTGGTTGTTTGTTCCCCGTTGGAGCAGTCGCGCGTTTTATTGTTCACCCGTAACGTGACGCAACCGTTTGGTACCCACAGGCCGTTGCGGCCATTCGGACTCCCTGTGCCGGCATCGCACCCTGAAATGCCCATGCGCACCACTCCGGTGCCGTTCCCTCCAGTGCCGCCTCCGCCCGCCACGCCGCTGGTGCCCATTTTTGTGCCTGAGCCTTTGAGCGTCCCGCTGCGCCGCACGGGTAAACTCCCCCCGCCGCTCAGAGTCTGGCTCTTTTCCTGACTGGGATCCGAGGAGGGGGAGGAGCTGAAGGAACCGTTGGTAACGATCCCGCTGCCTTTGCTGAACGCCGGGTTCTTTTTCACAGTCAGCGGGGGGCTGCGGGTGATGTCGAACCGCCCCACGACCCCGTTGCGAGGGCTGGCCGGCCGCGGGGAGCCGCTGTTGTCCACGTGCTGGCGGTGCGACGGAGACTCGGGCGCTTCCCAGACGCACTGACGGACCATCTGCGTGTTGTTGTTCTCTGCGTTCTGAGACACCGTGGTGATGGCGGAGGTAGTTGTGGTGGCTTGTTGTCGCCGTGGTAACTCGATGTTGTTGTTGTTGACCAGCTCCAGGGCTGTGGGGCTGTCCTCGCTGAAGGGGAATAGCACATCGTGGCGGCCGATCAAAACGGCCATGAGCTGCTGGACCAGGACAGTACCTGAGGACATGAGACACATAATGTCAAATATATGGCTCAGAATAAATATCAGAAAGCACACAACTGACGTAAATACTGACCTTCCATAATCGCTACTGGATCTTCAACCTTTGGCCTCAAGATATTTGGCCCAAACACTGTGGCCAAGTTCTGAACGCTCATTTTATTCACTCCTGAATACGACTGGACTTCATCTAGGAATCTAGAGACAAGAATAAAAATATAATCAATGCTTCACTGCATCCGTTTTAGGAGGGATAGTTCAACAATTTGGCAAATTGACCCATTGCCATAGTCGCTATAGTCATAGCAGGAGGTTCGTTACCTTTAATTGTCGGTGCAAGCTATTAGAATGGCGGAGCAGAGCCGCAAGCTGCTCAGAGCTAAGCTACGGAGGCTAATGGGATTTCTTAGTTTCCCTCATCAAACTCATCAAATACACAATCCAACAACTCCAAAACGCTGTCATGAACAAGTTGTGACCTGCACATTCACCACGCTATGAGATAATAATGGAATGTTACGAGAGTTGTTTTCGAGGTAAAATCATGAAAAACCGCTGATGCGCGTTGCGTTCAGGGACAGTTTTTCAGCAAGCAGTCTCTGAATTTACCTCGAAAACGGCTCAGTTTCGTTATGTTCCATTATTATCCCATAGCGTGGTGAATGTGCAGGTCACAACTTGTCCACCAGAGCGTTGTGGAGTTGGATTGTGTATTTGATGAGTTTAAATGAGGGAAAACCAAGAAATTCCATTAGCCTCCGTAGCGTAGCTCTGAGCAGCTCACGGCTCTGCTCCACCGTTCTAAAAACAGCTTGCACCGACAAATAAAGGTAACAAACCTACTGCTATGACTATTAGGGATTATGGCAATGGGCCAATTTGCCAAAATGTTGAACTATCCTTTTAATCACACACACATTGAGATGTTATCCAGATGTTTGATGCTCAGTACCTGCAGATGTACTTGAGAAGGTTGTAGTTGACTGGAGGTAGACTGTCCACGAGCCGCCTCAGCTCCTTCATCCCCTGAAAAAAAACAAAAAAACCTACACTCATTTCAACCCAGATCAATAATTCATATCAACTCATACAGGTTGTAATCGGTCTTATCAACAGGAGCCTGTGGCAGCGACTGCTCACTTAACCCAAGACAATATGATAAAGGACCTTTAATTAACACAGGAACGTGGTTTCAGACTCATTAAAAGATTTTTATGAGGGCGATCTTTCATTTTATTTGAGAATTAATGAGATTTAAAGATTCATCAAAACAGTCAGTGCCAAATTATTCACAACACTCTCGGAGGTATGAGAATAAAAGGGGAAATAAGATCTTTTTATCTGTAGAGCGTACTTTAATACATGTGTTCTTTTTTTCCACTATTTTTTTGTTATGCAAAAACAAGAAGTCAAAAAACTTATCAAAAAGATGAAAACTGAAATCAAACAACACACAGAACAATCAGATGATTTATATCATTCCTCTATTTATGTATCATCAGTCACAGCTGAATCTCACAGGATGACTGTGAACCAAAAACCCAGCAGTAACCCGCAGACATGCATTCAACTTGTAAGACTCCACAGCTGCAGAGGCAAACAATGTTTAAAACAAATATTAGAATAAGCAGTATTCCTCTCGCTGCGTCCCCTCTCCCAGGAGGTTTAAACGACAGGGCAGCTCTAATCAAGTCTTGAGGCGTTAAAACATTTCTGAACTTTAAAAGAAAACGCCCACGCTGGCGCAAACACACACACAAAGACACAAACTTGGATTCTCGAGTGAAAAGCAAAGGGAAAAGATGCTTTGTGAGCAGAAGGAGGAGGCAGGGGAATAGTCCTCTGCTGTTAACTGTGCTTTATGGTGTGAGAGAAATCCTATTTAGATGTTAGAAGTGAAGACAGGCACAACAAAGTCATTGTCAGGACAGCAGAGCTGACCGTGGATAACCGCACACTGAGGCTTTAAAGCCACAGAACAGCAGCGGGGAAGATTTATGCAGGAGCCGCTCACTGCTGCCTTGGATCAAACCTAAAAACTTCACTTGGACGAATACAATGTGTGAAACTCAATTTGTTGGTCAAAACAGGTATAAAAGAAACTCGTCGAGTCTTTCTCACCGTTTCATCATCTTTGCCCAGCAGCTTGGCCGACGCCAGGAACTCATCATACTTGAGAAAGGGGACGACGGGCTCCGGCAGCTCTCTGAGATACAGCTTCAGCAGAGAGGCCACTGTGTGCACATCTGTGTTACTGCAGAGGGAAGACAAGGCAGATATTATTTATTATGGCTGCATGGCATCATGGAGGCAAACACAAATCATCATGAGGCCTCCTGCAGGGAGAGGGCTGCAGGAAGTGCATGGAATCAGAAGGATGGATAATGTAAATAGCAGAAGTGAAGTAAAGCAAGCAAACAGGTTATAAGAGGAGAGGCAGAGTGGTAAAAAAAAGAGGAATAATAAGAAGACTGGAGAGGTTTAAATGATGAGGATTCCCGCTGCTGGCTGAGAGACACTAATGAAGCAGGAGGTTCAAGGCCAGTGAGGGAATCAGCAGTTGTGTTAAACAGTGTGATCCTGTATCCATGTTGATGCTTCTTCTTCTCCTGAGCTTGTGACAAATCTGTGATTAAAACACCCTGAGCCGTCACAGCAGGAGAAGCACAGGTGGAAATGATGGATGTGTCTCGGTTGCCGAGTCAGCAAACACCATCATCTTCATCGCGCGACTGAAACAAAACTAAATCTAATGCCGTCGTAATAAACCTCGTTAACCACGCGTAACGTTTTCCCCTGCTGTGACATATCAAAGTGTCTGCGGTCGACAGAGACATTAGATCAGTGCATTGTGCTGCTTTTACAGCACTGAGATCTGCCAGTTAACCACAGCACAGGTACTGGAGATTATTTACACCAGCATGATACAATAAGAACAGACAGATCATGTTCAATAACCATCATCAGAACGTAGATGCAAATATAGCATTAAAGTCCAATTGAAAACATATGTATTCATGCACGTAGAGTTGTTGTGAACCTGTACGGTGCAGAATTGAACCAACTATATGAACCTTCATATCGACTTCACATTAAAATGCATGGAGGAAATCCAACCGTACCAATCGAAGGAGGGTTTCTCTCCGCAGTCGAAGGCGTCCTGCAGCTCTTTGACCAGGTTGGCCTGTCCGGGCAGCCGGAACAGACCCTCCTCCTGAAGGCCCCACTGCCGAATGAAATCCACACACTGCTCTACCAGCATAGGAGCCAGCTTGTTCCCAAAGCGGCGTTCATACCGCACCGTCTCCTCCAGCTTCTGACCAAAGATCCCTGAAACACAAGGAGACATAATTATGACATAAGATCGATTAACAGCAGCGCTGATATCATATCTGACCATTTATTCATGTGGACCTCAGATCAGTCATTTATAACAGGAGCTGTCCTTACAGATTGCAATAGAAATCATTTGAAGTATTGATACTGTTTGATATCCTGCAACTTTTTTACTTTCTCTCCGAAAGTGAAAGGGCCTTTTCGAACACACACACAAAAAGAAACATTAGCATACCAACTATCTACAGCTTGAGGCACATCAAAGAGAGCAGTTCAATCAATTGAAAAAAGATTTATGATAAGGGGCGGCCAGACAGTCCAAGCAAAAAATATGTACACCCACAAAGCCTTAGTCTGATGATCAAATCTCCAACTTCCTGCTGAGCAGCTCTCGCCTTTTGTCTGAGGCAGTCGCTGTAAAAAAAAAAAAAAAATGGGTGGTGGGGTTTGGTCGGTTGGGTGGGTGGGGTGGTGGGGGGGCCTGATTTCCATTTGTAGCTGTCTCATGTGGACGCAACACAAGAGGGGATTAAGGCAGCCTTCCTGAGAGATTTGGATCTGCATACTTTTCCGGTCTCTAGATACAGACAGAGGCTACTCACACACACACACACACACACTCACACACACACACACTCACACACACGTGGTACGGCGAGGTACCGCACGGTGACTGAATTCGGCCGAGCTTACCGGGACCCTCGTGCTCCTGACAGCACTGGACACAGCGTGTGGTTGTTGTTTTTTACCAACAAGCAGTAGTAAATCTGATCACTGATATCAATATTTGATCAATTCAGAGTGGGAGGGGCTTTACAGAAAGAGAAATGCAACACTCACCCCTCTTGAAACTGACACACCTTGTGAGCTTCCAGAAGAGATGCCTATTAATAAATTTGTGATAAGATAACATAGCAGAGGTGCAGAGTTTAAAGCGCCTGCATTCTGGCATTTTCCAGCCAGCCTCAGCTGTTTCTTTTGTTGTTTTCTGCTGTTTAAAAAAAAAAAAGCAGCAATCAAAGAGATGCATTGGTTGGATAGCAGGTCAGCCAAACTGTCTTCATTTCCATCTCTGAGAAAATCCTCTTTCATTTGAACACAAGCTGCTCAGAAGAAGAACAGCAGCGTCCTGTGTTCTGGGTCGGTCACGTCGGGGACTCGGATCTTTACAACAAACAGTAAACAACAGTCACAAATTCCCAAGGAATGTTTGAAGCTGTGTGCGTTTCCATATTCCAGATCTTAGTTGGATCAGAGTGAAGCGCAGATGAGTCCAGCTCCGTCCCAGAGTGGAGAAGGTTGAGTATCCTCACACACAAACACACACACAAACGCACACACATGTTGGAAAGAGCATCAGAGAACAAACGAGGGAGAAGTGACTGAATGAGAACGAGGTCATCCCTCCAGACGTTCTGGTCATGAGTCTAGGAATGTTTTCCCGGGTCACATGTATAAGTGTTGTGTGTGAACCGGCTTATGCGCCGGCTGCCTGTGTGTGTGTGTGTGTGTGTGCGTTGTGTTTATATGCGTATTTGCGGCTCTCTCTCTCGCTTGGACCCGGTCGCGCCGCAGACCACAGAGGCTTTGGCACATGCTACGAGTGTGAGACCTCATCGCTGCAGCCACTCAACAGGTTCATTCAGCACATTCACACACACAGAGAGCGGTCCAGACACAACACACCGCTCTTATCTGCTTTTTCTTGTCTGTGTTTCTTCTTGTGTGGTGTCTTTCCTTCAACAATCCTCATATAACACAACCTGAGCTGTTTTAGTGTGCAGAAAAAACTATTTTCTCATGCAACAATAATGATTTATCCAGCGGATGACAACTACTCATGTTAAACCAGTTGTAAAACCACTGCATCATGAGACATTCGGCAAAAAAAAAAGAAAAAAAAGAAGGTAAATAACTCGGACATTTACCAGAAAACAACCACAGTGAAGCTCAGATGCTTCAGTGTGTATAAATATTTGCATGAAGAGCATTTTTATCATGACATATTTATAGACGAGTCCATCTGGCTTATTCTCATCCCCCTAAAAGCCTCTGTTTGAAATCATGATACGAGACGACGTCATTACAGAAATGGGAATATCTCACTCAACCAGCGGGAGATTCAAGCTCTGAAAACAAAAAATCAGCTTCAGTTTTGGGCTCAGAGTTCAGATCTAGATCACAACAACTCAACACTTTGATATCATGATAACTCCACTAATCCCATCAGCAGATCAGATTCAATCCATTTGACCATTTTGTCTTTTTAACTGAGGTTTTAACTCTATGGAAAACATACAAAGTTTGAAGATGCAGACTGAAACAGACACTACCAAGGCCAGAAGAGCGTGTGCTGAACCTGCTTGTGTGTGGAAGCGACTATCGTGACCTCTGCCATTAGTGGATTTCTCACTGCACCGCAATCATCAGACAAAAATGAATGAAATCAACCAAACAGTCTGGAAATTCTCAATCCGAGCCATAAAACGCACGAGTGTTGTAATAAAACAAACTCTAATGGGGCGCTGCAGCGTTTTAATTTCAAGTTTTGATTGAAATTGCCTTTTTAATTTCCTACACAGCGTCGATCCAACAGCAACAACAGCGCTTCAATTTAAAAAAAAAGAAAAAGAAAAATGTCAGCTCTTTCCCCAAGTTACAGATAAACAAGCTGGTAATTACCATGAAATAAATCTCCAAAGATCCAGATGGAGAGGCCACAGCTGCACATTTCTCAAAAGGTCTGGCTTCAAACTCTCCCCCCCTGTCCAACTGTTTGCACAGGACGGCCAGTCATTCATTCGGCATCATGGCGTTCAGCAGCAACGTTGCAGCAAAACATGACAGCAAACCGTTTGGGGCTCCGGGCTCTTGTGTGGGTCAAACACAGGGGGGGCTTAGTTTTTGGGAGCTCCCTCCCTGTCCGTCACTCTCTGAACAGAATCGCACTTCAGGGCCAATCAGGGCTCAGCTGGTCTCTGCTGCTACTGCAAAATGTGAAAGGCTGGAATATGAGAGCGATTGTGTGTGTGTGCGATGTGTGTGTGTGTGTGTGTGTGTGAGGCAGGGAAAGCCAGGCTCCGCTCCAACGTGGAGCCACCTTTCTTGTGGCATCTTTGACAAATGGCTCGTCCTTTTCAAGAGCAGTCAACTGCAATAGACATCAAACTCCCTGCACTGTAAACAGAGGGGGCCGGCTCGGCCTCATCTATTCACTGTGTCACAGAGAGCCGCCCTCAGCTCCCCCCCGTCCGTCCACCCCGCTCGCTTGTGCCCCTTGTGCGCGTGCACAATGTAGGCCAAACTCCTGCCAAACTCTGCTCGGTCAACAAACAAGCCACGGCGGCGCAGCAGGAGGCTTGCTGATCGACGCGCCGATGCCACCAAAGTCAGGATGGAACGAACGTCACCAGAGCACACAGAATTACATCACTGTAGTTCCAGCGACGAAGCGCTGTTTGTTTGACGATGAGCGGTTTGTTGGCTTATTCGACACACATAAATAATTTTAACACATTAATTTCCTCTGTTTATTAGCACGCAGAGGCCGGATGCAGCGCAAAAACAAAGTGGAGGATAGAAGACACAACACAGGGGAGGAAATTTGAGGTCACTGGAAGAGAGGACAAAGCAATTGTTCTTCTTCTACAACTAAAGCTGTTTGTGCATGTCAAATTGAACAGCTAGAGACAAATAAAGAGGCAACCTGTTGCAGTAATTAGACTTCAATGATGCAATGCAACAAGTCAAATCTGTGATGTACAGAATACTCATTTATGCAAACTTAGCATGTGAAACACAAATGCAGCATTGTATTACTGCTAAATTCTTTATTGTGCACCTCACCAATATAGGTCACACTACTGTGCATTCACACCAAAAGCTCCCAAAGAGGCAAAGTTGCCTGAGGATGCGCTTCAGACAAAACCGCGGCTAAAACTATTTTGCCGCTTTGGTCACTCTTCACGTGACTGATGTCAAAGTTCAATTGCGCTGGTCATTTAAAGGAGCCAAAGGACACCTCTATTCTGACTGGTTGCAGCCGAACCGTGTCATGGCTAATAACCATGAAGTTAACCGAGACTCAACTTCTTGTCTGGTGACGCTTTGGAAGCTTTGGATGCGTGGCTAATGGCAATTGACGCTTTGGTCACAGGGCTCTCATTGAAAATGAATGATTTTTTGCATTTTTGAAGCTTTTGGTGTGAACTCACAGTAAGACTATTAAAGCTATGCTATTAAAGGGCACATTTATATTTTCTCCGCCACTGAATGGGAGAGGGATTTTACTGATTAATACGGCCTAAAACATGCCCTCACCACCACATAGATGCTGATACTGTATGGCGAGCTGCTATTGCACAGTGATGAGGGGCTGCGGCTAACTGGTTAGCATGCTAATTTGTGCCGGAGAAAAGTTGACATGGTGTTGTTTTCCAATGATGGACACAGCTGTTGGAGAGTAAAAGCAGTGAAGTGTGATGCTGAACTTGCAACACCTCTTCTAGACTGGCAAGTAAAGCTGTAAATACTGTTTTACTGAGCTGAGTAGCAATAGCATCACTTACAAATAACTCCTTTTGACTGAAAACACACTCATCCTTCATCCAATAAAACATTTGTTAACCCTCAAAGTTTATCACATATAACCTAGGTCATCTCATAAAAACACTGTGTGTGTGTGTGTGTGTGTGTACTGACCTCCACCAAAAGGCGCCCAGATGACCCGGCGGATCGTCTTCACCCAATCCTCCATGTCATTCTGGGTGCTGGCCATAAGAAGGTAGGTCTCATGGTTGGCTGTCATCCGCTCTCTGTCTCCCCCTGTTCACATGAAGCGGAGAGAGAGAGAGAAACTGAGATGATTAAAACATCCTGTGCATAATCAAGTCTCACTGGTGGCCCAAATCTCACTGGGACCCAATCTGTCTCCCACATGAGAGAAAATCGAGAGCGCTCTCCTCATCTGATTACTTCCATCCAATTAAAACAAGATTTATGAGACGGAGCAACTTTCAAAAACATTTTAAAAAGTTAAAGATCCCCTCTAGACATAATCTCCCAACATGCCTAGAATAATAATTGGGTTCTGATAGGTTGTTCTGCAAAAAAAGTTTCTAATATCTAATATTACATCTGCTCCACCCTCCTTGTTAAAACAAAAAACTTGACTCTTCTATTATGGGAATGTCAAAAATTGGAAAAAGGATGTGTTTATGGTAATTAGCATTGAAGGCTTCAGTTTTCCATATTGCATGTATGCTGCTTTGTCACCATCTGCTATCATGAGCTGCATTTTTTATACAATGTCTTACTTGTTATTGTGAGCCTTACTTACGCAATTTGATATCCAAGTTGTACTTTTATACGTTAAACTCTTTTTCCGTTGTTTAACATATATAGGGCCTTAGCAGCTACAGTAACTTTGGCTCACTTCCAGTTTCTCTTAAACTGTTGATTAGCGTTGCATTGTCCCTGTCAAATAAACCAACAAATACATAAATATTGGCTTTGGCACTTGGTGTGAGGTTACAGAATCAGGCTTGATATGTTAGATATGCTAACATCATGACCTCAGGAGTTGAAGTGAAGCACCACCTTTCACAGATAAATGAATGAAAACCTCCTTGATGCATTAAACACATCATTCTGCAAAGTGAAAGTCATACCCAAAGTAAAGTAAAACTCATTAGAGTCCTCACATGACATGATAATTTACTTGAACATATAATTTATTTGAACATAACATAACCTCCAGTGTCTAAAAATATGGCAACACTCTCACACGCACACACACATTGCCCTTTTAACTGGTCCTCTGCAATAAATCAAAGAAATGTTTATATCTCGGAGCAGGAGTGTATGTTCCATTAGAGGTCGGCTCTGTATCCCGACTCCACTTGTGGATAATGGCCAGTGAAGAGTGTAGGCTACTCTGCTGCCGCCGCCGTCATGTGATACCGGACAGATTGGAGATTGCGGAACCTGTGTCACATAACGAATCTGGCTGCAGCTATATCGCTATGACAACAGGACCATTTGCGCAGCTCGGCTTCAGCTTTAGGGAGATGAAACGAGCAAACGGCGACTGATGGCATTTCACAGGGACGCACCTGCTCTATTATAGGAGGGAGATGAGCTATTAACACACCAAACCAATGTGTTACATGACGACAGTTGAATTATTCATGACTCTGATCATGAATGGATCCCGCTGCATTGATTGAGGTCCTGGAGGAGATCAGTGCATTGCATATAAATACTATTTATAGACAACAACAACAGAGAGTGAGGGTCAGGTGAAGGGCTCAGGTTCAGCAGCAGGAAGACGAGTACAAAGGTTTATGATACAAGAGCTACCACAACCAGATGTTGCCATGAATACTCTTCACTCACTGTGCACCAATTGTTTGTTTGTTTTTATAATTCACAATATCTTGTTATTCTGTCCAATCTGTCGACAAACTATTACAACTTAAAGGGACTACAAGGAGTTTTGGAAAGTAGTGTAGTGTTTTTCACACTACATTTCCCATGAGCCTCTGCACACACTGTGAAATTCTTGGACCGGTGCAAGATGGACAAAAGCGAAAACATTTGCCAAGAATGTTTTCATTCATCAAGAATGAAAGTCGGAGGTTTGAAGACAACCAGATACCGTCGTAGTTCCGGTCATAAATGGCGATTCGGCTGCGTTATTCCATGAGCAGCATCCGGGAAACCGAAAGTAGGAAATGCTGGGTGAGCTGACCACTAGCCTAATTATAATAATATCAAAATAAAGACAAAACAATAGGCTATATTTAGTGAAAATAGACCAATCAACAAGGATGGGTGACGTAGATTCACCCACATTAAAGCAGAAGTAAGTGATATATTTGTGTTAATATAAGTCTTAAATAGTTATATCTTCCGACAGCAATCACTTACATAGAGTGTTTGGACCAAAACACGGGTCAGTCAGTCACTCTGCTCTGCTCTGAGCCGAGGAGAAAACATTTATCGTATCCTACAGTTTTTATCCAATGAGGAGAGAGAACAAGGGCTGTGTGTGCAGCCAAGGAACGCCGTGAATGTGGCGAAAGACAAAACGTTCATAATGAAGTGGTACCAGTTCATCTAACACCGGTCGGAAGTGTTATAGTGACTTTCACCGAAAACAGGTTCATCCTGGAACATTAAAAGTCGTAAGTTGTGACTTGAAGCTGTAATTTACGATTTCAAAAGCCTGCCTGGAACGCAGCATTAGCGAAAACGACCGGACCACTTACTTCTGCTTTAATATGAGACTCTTTTCTAACCAGAAGCAAACTCCTCGGGGTCTCTTTAAACTGATTTACATATTTCATTTGCAATTAAACTGAGTGAAATGTGACAACAACAGCAACAGTTGAGAAGAAGTTGGAGGTGAGACAGCTGTGTGTCTGCAGAGTGCCAGAGCGGTGGAGCGGCCAAACGCCGGCAGTGAGATTGATGCTGTGTGTCAGCCCTGATGAGATCTCATTAGCAGGCAGCAGATGCCAGTGTTTGCCCTGTGTGGCACCCAGCATGTCCACAGTGTGAGTGTTTGTCCACTAAGAGCTCAGCTTCACAAACACAGATAGTGCAAACTCAGTAATGAACCCGAAGTACGGGTCGGCCACATGTTTTGATCTCGCATAAAGTGGCATATGTTTCACAAGCTCCAGCTGAAGAGTCCTTATTAGTGCAGATATTCAGAGTCCTGTCGCTGTCTTGCACTCAGTGAGTTTATAGTTTCCTTCAGTCAACACAGCTCCAGAACTGGATACAGTATCAACAGGCAGTGATTTAATGTGTGTGTGTGTGTGTTTAGGCAACTTGTTTGTTTGTCTTAGGGGCTGAGGATGATAACTACCCCTCAGTGTAAGTGCTCCTCAGAACCACTGACATGAGCTAACCTCAATGTGTACTTTCATTTTCCAGTATCACCAGCTCCAGTAAATGTAGCAATGGCACCAAGGAAACAGTAAATCTTGAGCTGTCAGTTGACTGACAGAAAATTAATTTGCATGATTTTATATGAGCATTTGCTGCTTTTGTCTGTTATATATCAAATCTGAATGTCTATTTGAGTTTTGGACATCTGAACATGCAAATCTGGCCATTTTAGGCATATTTTCACTGTGTTTTTTGTTTTTGTTTTGACATTTTATAAAGTTAACTAACAGCCAAATGATATGATTCATAAGATGATCAATTGGTGCAGCCTTCTCTACCTTAACAAGTGATTTATACAAATTGATCCATTATCTATCAGATCATCCATTATCCATAATGACAGTATCTGGTTAGCATCAGGTTTAATGTAAAGATAATAATGTAAAGGATTGAAAACTCACAGGTTACACAGTGTTGACGTCTGCTGGATGAAGAGTTTCCAAACATCATTACAGCACCAACCCTCCATTCATGCATTATCCATCCATCCATCCATTCATTCATTCATTGAAGCATCCCTGGATCAACAGTGCCAGTGGTTTATTCGCGCCTGCAGTTTCAACTCTTATTAAGTTTTCATCTCTATCTCGATCTGTGCTGTGCGTGAAAATCAAGCTCCTTCATTTGAGCCCCAGCCCCATGCAGTTTCCTGTGTCCCTGATCCAGTGATTAGTCACCACCCGCTTATTGACTTCCACCCTCACAGCCATTAATTACACCGCACATGGGAGTCGACACAATCGATCAACTTTGTCAATCACGCCCACGTCTTTCGGTCGTGAACGTGCAGAGGGGCAGCGTTTGTATCGATACCAAACTTGTGACATTACATTTCCATATTCAGACGCTACTTTTGTCCATTAAATGACACAATCATCAAAGCTGCAGCTCGTGAAATCTCATCCATGATGTCATGTCATCTTTGCCTGCAGCGCGCGACAGGTTCGTGTTGTTTGTCAACAAAACGGAGGCGAGGCGAAGCCAAACACTCACCGGTCTGTGTGCAGCTCACTCTCCTACTCGCACATGTGAGTGTTTCTCCAGCCGGTGTGAAAACAGCTTCCCTCCGGAAAAAAAAACACCCTCCGAACAGACGCTTCACGTTCAGATGATTGACCCCCCTCTAGTCCTCCGCGAGACAAACTCCACACATCCGCTGCTGAACCAATAACCGATTTAATCCAGAGAGGAAGAGAGTATCGATCAGTCGGTGTGTCCACTGAGACCGACCGCGAGTGACGACCAGGGCCGCTCCTAGCACATCTGGCGTCCCTGAGAGAAAAGCCCCCACATCCACCCACCCAGTCTAAGGTGGGTTAGAGCAAGTTTCTGCATGTAGGGTTAAAATATCTGAATTTTTGAGCACTCAAAGCTCAGAAGTTTCAAGTTAAAAGTCACACATTCACACAAAATTAATTTATGTCGGAATATCCAAGATCAGATTTTTGAAACCCAAATTATGGTCTCAGTCATAATGTTTAAGTTTCTATAATGAAATGTGCAACTTTTAACTTGACAACTTGATGATGGCTACAGATGACTCTGTAGTTTTTAGTAAACACTACTTAATCAGGAATACATTTTATTTTTGTTCAGGACTATTTTCAGCTACTTTCCCAGGATGGTGTAGTCTATGTGATGGTGGGGGAGGGGGCATTACGCTACAGTCCTTATAATAATATCACAGGTCATAGAGTGCAGCAGAGAGGTTGACTGATTTGTTTTGAATAATTTTAGGCTTTGTACACTGTTTTTTCTGTTTTGTTTTGGTCTTTTCTTTAGCCTTTTCCATTACAGTACTTACTGTAGAAAGCACATGTGAATGCAGTATGGGGTGATTTCTTTAAACATCTTTTAAAAACCAATCACACATACTTAAATAGTAAAAAGTGAAATAATGATGACAGGTTCATATTAATTAGAAAAGCCACCTGCTTCAGCTAACATCTTGGGTTACAGTACCATGTCTGAACAGGTGCAAGCTATTTTTTTCTGCAGTGAATTATTAGCTGTGCACCAGAAAATACACTTTTCATACTTTTTTTGGTAAACTTTCCTGTGTTTGTCAAAATCTAACAAGTAGTTGAGCTGTTTTTGCTCTGGCTCTGAGATGGGTTAGTGCATCTGCACTGCAAAAACATTCATACACTTGCATTCAGAAAATGTTTTTTTTTTTTTCATTCAGCTGGCCTGATGTTTTTGTTTAGAGAGCTTCACACTGTCGGTCAGTGTCACAGTGTTGCTCAGCTCTGATCGATCTGATTCCCCGTGTTGACCTCTGAGTCGAGGGATTCCACAGTGACACTAATTATTCACACTGGGCCATTTGGCATGCAAAAGTTTTCCAGTCAGCGGCATCCCCACCCTGTCAGCATTGTTCCTGCTGGTTGTCATGCTAATGAACAGTGGTTCCCTGCTGTCCCTGAGAGTGTTTTTTTTGCCCACATTTAAGATGAATCAGCCTTTAACGCACAGCCGCTGTTTCCATTACTTGCGTTGGAGAGGCAGCATTTCCTCTTGGAAACAAACGGTTGTGAAGCTGTTAAACAAGCATGCAACAGGATTATACAGCATACCATGGCCATTACAACACACTCCTGTTCCTCCTGCCATTTCCTGTTGATGCTCAGCTTTTCTTCCACAGTGGCTGAGTCTGCCATTTAGTTTATAAAGACGGGTGAAATGTCAAATACACTTAGCACATGGACAACTTCCTGGACAAAACCTTAAAAATTGACATTACAAGACCTCAGAGAGAGCTGTTCAGGCCAAATCCTCAGATTTCCCTCTCAATGACCAGGGAGCACTTCTGGAAAGCCTTCTCCAGCCCTTTCGAGTATTTTCATAGTGTAAATATTAATATTATGGCTGTATAGTTGCAGAATATCCATGTCATATTTCCTCTAATGGAAGAAAAACATGCCATGAGAAGCACTTGGATAGAGGTGCAGTCTCAGGCTGTTTGAAACTCAGTCTTGGACAATAAGCCAAATCCAGAGCTGTGGGACCGTACTACGTCAGAAGCTAACAATACAATGTAGGCTGACAGCAAAATAATACTGGGTGCCTTTGTGTGTAGACAGTAAGTTTTGTTGTCTGTGAGAGGTTGACTGCTTTGCACTGGAACACGGAGTTACTGGCACCAGAAGCATCAGTTTGTGCCCGGAGTTGAAGAAGAATTAGATTCAAGGAGTTGCCTGCATGCTATCAGTTGCTGTTGACTGATCCACACACTCATGAATTGTGTGTGGTTTGCATTATAATCTAAGTGAACAATAATGTTTTAGTGCGCAGGTGCAACCGGTTGGAAAACCGTCTTTGGCTCATTCACAAACACACTGCAATTCCAGATAACGCTGCATTGTTTCCTGACCACAGACACGCAAAAGGTCAATCAGTGACTAGACTCCACCATCAGATAAATGGATAATCAAGAGAAAACTAAAGCCACATCCCTGCGAAGAACAAATATTAGATGTTCAATCCCCCTGTCTCCAGCTTTCATCCAGATTCAGAAAGAAAAGATAAAAACATTTAGCTCAAATACCATCTTGTCGCCTGCGGGCAACTTCTCCCCAATCCGTCTGCTGAATAAAATGACTGGAGGCTGCCTCTTGACAGTTTCTTTACTAGCTGTGGTTAAGCTGCCTTGGAAGTATTATTCTCCACCACATAATTCGTAGACTACTTATGGTGTGACTGGCAACCGCCTCAATCATCGCCTCTTTAAATGAGACCAGTCCTAGCAGGAGTTCAGCAGCGGAGACAGACGAGAGGATCTTCACTTATAGCTCGACTGTACCTGAGGAGACAACCGTGGCAGCCGGTGCAATTCCCCCGATTCGCCACGCTTCAGCACCACCGCTTTCCAAAGTTTTACAAACTCAGCGGTGAACAATTGTCAGCAGCAGCAGCAGCACAGAGGCGAGCCGGATGGTGATTCAGAGCACAGCTCGTGTTAAAGAAGCCGCACAGATCAGGATTCCTTCTAATCTTCACAGTCAGATTTAGACTTCAAACAATTAAAAAAAAAAAGTTCTGAGAATGAGATGATTTCCACACATTTTTTTACTTCTCAAATGTGATTTTGTTGACAATATTCTCCCCAGCAGAGCATGACAACTTAGTTTAGACACATGCAGATCGGAAATACTGTGCTCCAGCTGCATCATATTGCAGCAGTAACTATAAACAGCCTTGAATATCAGCCATGGCACTAAATAAAGAGTCATCACAACCACATCCGCACGATATAATCACACAAATCATATTAATAACACACATCTGAGCTGCTAATTGCATTGATTATCATTTATACTCATATTAATTGCACGAATATATCACTAACACGTCACTGACGCCATCTGCGTGTGTCATAATTACCGTGTGAGTGCAGACGGCTGCAACTGTTCACTCCGGTTGTGACCAGTGGTCTTAATAAGTGGCCAAACCCAGCTGCACACTAGCCTCTAACTAATGGCTGCAAACAGGTGGGAGACAACAAAGGATCCCACTGTGCTGGAATTGCTCACAAATACCTGGAGCCTCGATACTTCACTCTAACCCAAAGCACTGTGAGTGAGTCACGTAAAGACAAAAGGATATGTTAGAGTATTAAATAAATAGTCAGATTGAATTTAGTTTGTTCACCACAGACTGGATGAGTATTTATTGACACCAGACTCTTAGAGGGATTGTTGTGGGATATTTAACACTCTTATGTCACATCTGTTAAATATAAGCTACAGTCAGGAGCTAGTTATCTTAGCTTAGCAACAAACCCTCCAGGAAGTCCAACACAACACCCTGCTTAATACAGCAACTTGTCATTTTAACACTTTAATGTCTGTGAGGATTAAACAAACATAATAGCCTACTAAATGTTACTTTGTGAGCTATGAGCTTTTTCCACCAGACAGAGCCTGGTTATCCCTCCTGCCAAAAATACTAAGCTACGCTAGGCTAACTATCTCCTTGCTGTAGATTTATAATAAACAAATAGATGAAAAACGGTATATTGATCTTCCCTTCGGATACTTGGCCTGAGAGTTAGTATTTTTTCCAGCATATGCAATCATTCCTTTAATGTGGTGCAACACAGGATGGAAAACCCTCCAAAAAAACATGGTGTCTGGTAGCTTCAAAGAAGTCAAGCAGTCCGACTATATGACAAAATATTCATTATTCTCAGCAGTGGAATACTTTTTGTGGGAGACTTGTTGTGAGAAAGTTAAGTTCTTCCAGACTCTGATTATCCTGCTTGCCAAGTGGAGGAAGCAGCTGCTGCTGGCCCAGAAAACAATGCAGACACTGTAACTACCTTAGCTTTAAATGGCCAGAAATATGTGTCATAGCTCTCGCGGTGTGTGTGTGTGTGTGTGTTTGTGTATGTAAAGTACAGTGGGGTATTACCTGACTACATTAGTGTCAGTTCTCTGTCTTGTCTGCAAGAGTCCTCTTGTTTGCATGCAAGCAGGGACAAGTTGAGATTCAATATTGTGTCTAATGATAGTCTTCTCAGAAGTCCACACATCATAAATACCTCCAGCAGAACAGGAAGTCGCTCGCTGAGCAGCAACACTACACTGCAAACTGTTCCGCTCGTCCATATGGGATGATGCTGAGGATTAAAAAGTGGAAACGAAAACTACTGATATTGCCCCCTTTCATCTTTTTGTGAATTATGGCACGCTTAAACACAGAGTCTCTTTGATTCATGGGTGATATCACCTCCAGATGATCTAATCCTCCTGCGAAGTGCAGCTGAAACAACACAGACGTCTGCAGTAAATACATCCATTGTAAAACAGCAGAGACAGTTCATATAAAGCTATCAATAGGCTCGGAGCAGCGGTAGAGTAGAATGACAAATGTATTATTGTTACCTTGATGTGGTGATAGTAAATCAGATAATCCATACTGGGGTAAACTATGAATCGCCTGATGAACCACCTCCATGCCTCAAGCCTCCACACACTCCTGTCTCTCTGTGTGGCAGTCCAGAAAAGAGGCTTCCTGAGTGGGTTGCAGAGTCCTGGCTATACCTGGGTTAACTTGAGGACGGGAGTTCCTGAAGTGGAGGAGCGGCTCTGCCAGTTTTTTTGGCCTGACTCAGAATGAGTGAGTGAGCACAGCTGAGAGGGTGTGAAAGAGAAAGGGAAGGAGGGGAGGGAGGTGAGGTTTGAAGAGGGGGTTGGGGAGTACACAGTCACACACACACACACACACATACTTCTCTTAAGCACTGTAGTGGGAACAATAGGCAGATCACTCAGATGGCTTGACACTGGGCATGACCCCCATAAGCAAACACGCAATCTCCCATTCACACTGTGACGCTTTTTTAACATCCGCAACCACAAACTGTTTAGAGCAGAATAATGTAATGTTCCTGACCTTTGACATGTGAACTCAAATGAGCCTTACTACAACAAAAGAGCGTGTATATTATGACACTAATCCCACTATTATGAAGATTATCACACCGCTTTATTGGGTGATTTTAATTTGTAGCATCATTTTATCTCTAGTAAAGTATCGGATTGTAGATTTCAGTAAGTAACATCGCACAAAGTTAGTTGTCGATAGCAATACAGCACAATAAAGTCCCAAACACGATGTGATAAATTGACTAATCAACAAAACATCAGAGAATTAATTGAAAACTATGATTTTTTTTCCATCATCATTGGAAATCTAACATTCAACAGTCTATTTCTACTACCTTTGTGATTTTTCTGGATAATGATAACACATCTCCGTCTTTCTTGTCCAACAAGCCAAAACTCTCACCACAACATGCGCCTTTATCGCACTGCACAAACCCCCAGAGTGCAGCTTTCCCTCTATGGTTGTATTTCTTCCTCTGTATACGAGACTCCTGTTTCGCTCCTGGTAAAAGGTATCGATGGCTACCTCCTTTCCTGGTGTCACGGTGGTCCCTGCCTGTCAATAGACATAATATGAAGGCAGACACCACAACATTAGCCTCCACCGGAGTCCCCGAAGACATTGTCTGGTAGAGAACACAGACTCCATAGAGTTCCTATGGCTATCCATTACCATCTGATGCTGCCTGAGCAACAAAGTGAATAGGAGTGGGGGGAGGTCAACGGGGTCAAGGCTTGCTTGGCTCTATTGTCCGTGCACAGGCGCCCATAGGGAAGAAGGTAATCATGGCACCAAAAAATGGGGAATAATGGCCACATCAGCTCCTCTTTGGTGCTGACAAGCAAACATGATACCTCATGGGATCAGCAGCTACAAGGTTAGCCACAACAACTCTGGATATCAGTGTGGTGAGGCAACAGGAATACACTTTTAGGCTGTTACTAAGAAACCCCTCTTGATAAAAACAAATGGGATCAGTCAATACACACACACTCACTCCTCTGCTTTCACACTTGGACCGCCCTGGCTGACTAGTTTCAATAAGTCGTCATGAAGACAGTCAGGGAAGCAATGGGTCAGTCCGTTCACGGAGGTCATAGTGCTGTCGAAGAGCCAAGTGTCTCTGTTCTGATTTGATGCCAACTAAATAAAGAGCTATTTCTCTGTGTCCTGCCAAGGCTGCTGTAAATATACCAGTACTGTATGTAAGGGGGAATCGATTTCAACTTTAGGCAAAGGAAACACGACTCAGACTTGATTTAAAGTCCCAAGTGTGTGCTGGAAAATATGCTGACATGATAATCAAGACTGATAGAGGCACAGTAAGGCACAGAGTTGTACAGCGTTCCCTTGTTGATGTTTGATCTCCACAATCCAATCCAACAATGAAATGCAATCTTCTTCTTTTCCTTGTATAATTCTAGTGCATGAAAACGATCATCTTTTTCATGAAGGTTAGTTTTCATGGTTTTATGATATGGTTTCAAGTTTCTTTAAGTTGGTGGTTATATCTCACTGGAACTGAAACCACTGGCTGTCTACAAGGTAGGAAATTTAAATCAAGCTGGAAATAAACCGGAAAATGCAAGTAAGAAGTGTATCGTAGATTAAATGTTCTAGTAAAAGTGCAAACACATAGAAAAAGTAACAATAGAATCCTTTATCTTTGTTTTACCGTGACCGAAGCCAGAACTGACGACTGTAAATACAAATCACAAACGACGTTTATGGACGCTCCAAGCCAAACCACAAATATTCCACCAGCCATTTATCTCTGTGGTGACTTGCAGTATAATGTGAGATTAACTCTAGACTAATTCCAAACATCTTCAAACTATGCATGACAACACTTTGAGGTTTGTTAAAATACCAAAATCTTTACGAGTGAACCGTTAAAAACCACTGACAGCTTCAGTGACTACCGGAGCGTGGGGGATTAATGTCCCGTTTAAAAGTTGGGAGTGTTGAGTTTTGGTGAGGGCTGGCAGCTGCTGTCACTCGAACACTTGCACGCTATGCTGCAGGGAGGCTGAAACATTACATCAGCGATACAGGCAGGCTGATACTTAAGAAGAAGCTTCTGGAAAGGTGCAATATATACAGATCCAAGAGAAAAAGCCCCAGTGGCTCCCTTAAGACAACCTGACACTGGTTTTTAATGCGCTTTTAGCCGGGGCATCATCACCAGAGTGTTAGCCCTGCAGGCACGCAGCGACCTGCCAACATCATTTGATGTTAATATTTCGTTGCATATCAGGTACTAAAATTTGATGTCGGGAAAATGTCTGATGCAAACGTTAATTTAAAGTAGAATAATGACAACAGCTGAAGTTGGTGTAAAGTATATGTTGTAACTTACTCCAACAACTCCATCTTAGGGAAAATCCAACGAGTGCTAATGGTCTCAATGTGAATTAGCCGTCAACCCAATTCCCATTTCCAAGCAAAATTTAAAGTCTATACAACATTTGTTCGTCTGGTGTTACACTGTCTGCAGTTTGTCAGACAGGATGAGTGCTGCATATGTGCATTTCAGTGCGTCTGTGTAAAACATGCAGTCATCCTTGCGGTTATGTAAACATATCTCACTATGACAGATCACCAATTCGACAAGTGTATCATGCACTCGTGGCCGTGACACTGTAAATCTGTATGGCCTGCATGCCGGGGATTCATACTTGCTCTTCACTCTGCAACCCAAGAAAAATGATCTCCCGCCGATGTTTATTCAATATTAGTTTTGATTTAGATACAGGATGTTGTCGGTGCTAAACCTCACACACACACACACACACACACACACGGAAAGATAGAAATAAGGAAATGATTTACAGACCGACAATGTTTCAAAGTAAAACAGTGAGATTTACGAAGATATGTCCTACCTGCTAACACCCCCTTCACATAGATAAAGATAAAACGTCCAATTGCAATTACGCTGGAAGGAACAGACATAGTCAAACACTCTGGAAACCTCCCTTATCTACACCACATGATGAAACAAGGAGTGGGCTTGACAAAGTGCCTGTTGCTTTCTTCACTAATACCTTCAAATATCACCTTTCAGCACTGATGACGGCTTGAGGGCAGATGCACACCTGCACTCCCCACAGCCAAAATTGGTGGGTAGTGTCAGCCTGGACTTTGGGAAAAAGCCCTTTGAACCTTTCAGGCAGGGTTAGAGAAACCTGACTTCTGGTTTATTGTGACTAATGGAGTCAGAGGAGCTCACTCAGTCTGTCTGTTCCAGTGAGAACCGAGGAGAAAGGTCAGCAGAGGTGGATGCATGATCAGAGATACAGCCTGAGCTGGGATCTTGGGCGGCGGGTAAACTGTGGATGACCTGTTTGTGAAGATCTTGACAGCAGCTCTGGTTTAAGAAGAATGCTTCTCACCTGAAGTAGTTTCATTATAAAATGAATTCACTCCTGTTATATGTCATCGACGAATTAATCAGCCTTTTCATTTACTAGATTGCTTGAGCAGATTGACGGGCCTGTCAGAGCTGAACATTATTGTGATAGAAAGTAGAGATAAATCTGACATTCATCAATCACCGCTCTGCATGAGCCATTCCCACCACTTCATATTTCCACTTAGTGATTGATGAGGTACAACCGTGAGTATGAACGGTATATTTTTTTGTGCCTCCCAGAGCAGAAAGATCTGTGTCACTATACAATAAAGTCGAGGCGCTCGGGGTCCGTGCCAGTTATTTTTGATACGTGTCTCTGCACACACGGCCGACCTCGGAGGCTAAAACCTCCTCTTGACTCGCTGGCCAATTATTTGGACAAGCGACGGACAGCGTCCATCAGCTTCGGCTAGATAAGCGTGTTTTCATTTTGGCCATCGCAGCAGTCCTGTCTGCGTTGCCGCTCCGCATCCTCGTTGTTTTCTCTGACAAATCTGGCCACAGCGCTCTGGGCCTGAGAGGGGCTGCAGTGCAGAGGGGAAGCACAGGGGAAGCTGGGTCAAAGAAAAAGATCGGTGGTGATCTGAGCGAGAGAGAAAGAGAGAGAGAGAGACAAATGCTGACGATGAGGTCGCCGCTTTGTGTGTGTTTGAGCGTGCAGTGTTGAACTTTTGCTGAGGTTGTTCGGTCAGTTCTCTCAGTACAAACCTGTGCAATGGCGTTAATATAAAACTTTCATCCCCATCACTGATAGGCTACTACCACTGAGCTATAGTGATTGTAAGGATTATTAACGGCTATTATAAACTAATTTGAAGATTATTTCCTCAGTCTGTTTATTGTTTCCTCCATGAAGGTCTAAATATTTTGAAAATTACCATCCCAACTTCCCGAAGCTCTCATCTTTTGCGTCTTTCAAAACCAAGAGGTGTTCAGCATCCTACTGTTATGTATGACTACAAAAAGGCACGCCAGAACCGGAAAATGTTGGTTATCCTTTAATCTAAGTATAATTAATTATGTTTTGATTTGTTCCTCCACCAGTTTTGATGAAGATGTGAGTCGATGACATCTTTGAGTGTTCTGTTCCTGATTATGTTAAACTGGCCCCATTTGTCGGTTGTGCCCACTCATTGGCTTATCATCCGGTTTCCTTGGCAGGTCAGTCAGCCCCTCGCTCTCTCCACAGGCGAGTAATTAGAAAGATGTGTTGACTTCAGAGTCCAGGAAAAAGGGGGATTTTTTACCCATTCACTAGTCCTGGATGTGCTTTTTTATCACAGAGAATTCGTTTTGTGGTGGTTCTGGTTTTCCTCCTCACCTCCAACACCAATTGCTGAAACCTCATTCCACACCCCCAACAGTCTGTATAATGTTGCCTGCTTCCTCTGCCATCTGTTGGCTCACATTTTCGCACGAGAACATCTTTACCAGGATGGATTTACAGGCAGGCTGGGAGCTATGAATTCAAGAGTCTGCTCTGTTATCTGCCTCAAGCAGCCAAGCAAAGTGAAATTCGATCCAGCTATGAGAATGCTCTTTAGCTAAGCATGATTTTTCTTCCCTTGGCAAGATTTTTTTTAAAGCTACATATCTAGTACAGCCATACCTGGGTGGCATTTAAATACATATGTGGTTTAAAAGCTTATGCTAATATACAAGTTAGGCTACTCTAAGGGCTCTGGTGATTAAAGCCTAAGCATATTATTACCACGGTGGTAGATTTACAGTAATAGCAAGACAGAATTACTTTTGCGAAACTAAATATTAATTGTTTAGTGTTTATAATGGAGAGTAATAAAGATAAACATAGGAGTTTTATCATTGGAGATTGTATTGCCCTGAGTTGCTAGCAAGTTAGCATGCTAACGTTGTTAGAGGAAAAGACATCAGAGTCAGAGTCAACACTGGTGTTGTTTTCCACAAATAAAGACACCTCTTGGCGAGTAAAGGAATCAGGTTTGATGCTGAAGTTGTAAGTAGCCTTCAAGACTGGTCAGCAAAGCTGTAGATGCTACTGGCTAGGTAGCAATAGCAAAACTTGAATGAATGAATTAATAACTTATGTAATGCTGAACGTACTGTCTGGTTTTAATGCTGCATTTCATTTTAAGCGATACAGGGACTGAAATGCATTGTACTTACTGTCATAAGTTGAACTAGTCCTGCTCTTTGAGGCTGTAGCCTATAGGCACAGTGGTGCTTCAAATGTTTACGTGAGCATGCTAACAGGCTAACAGGCTAACAGGGTACGGCATGAGATGAGAATACCATTAACTTTGAAAGTTTGAAGTCAAAAAAGAAACTTTGAACAAACTGAAATCTCAAACCAGATGGTGTTCGATGGAAAAGTGCAACAACCACCAAATATATTACAGTTCATCCTAAGGGGGATGGATTTTATGAAAAAAACATCCCATGATGAGATTTAGTTGTCAAAGACAACCAAAGCCGGTAGGATTCATCTTCTGGGGATCATCAGGTTCTGTACAAAATTTCATGGCTGAGACGTTTCATCCTGTACCAAAATGCTGGACTCCAAACCAACCAAACCAACTTTCCTGAGAGCAAAGCAGCTGACATGACTAAAAAAAAACAACAAGGTTTTGAAAGGAAGTATGCCAGATAAAGTTTTTTGGAATCACTATTCCAGATATTGGTGTATTAGACAAATGCTGAGGAAGCTGCAGCGATGTCCCTACAGGAAAATCAGGAATGCAGTCATCATAAACTGCTCATCTGATATCACAGCTGTAATAAACATAAGCTATGAACTGGAACTTGTAAAACACCCGTCTGCTGACATGATGAATGAACAGCGTACGGAGGAAACACTTTCTCACTGAAGAAAGGAGGGTCATTTGGATTAGATCTGTGAATATCTCTGTGCATTAAGTTCAAAACAAGTCAAAGAGTCCTTCCACACCGTCCTCCGGTTGTAACTGAAACTAAAACAGTGCAAAGTCTAATAATACCTCTGCCATCGTAATGAAACGGTCCAAACCGCATGCAAAATGTGTTAAGTATTCATTCCTGTTATGTAAAGACACAGACCTGGGTTGGAGTTAAGATCCATGGGGTGCAGCAGAGGAAGACGTGCCCCCTTGTCTGCTGAAGCAAAAGCCACGCTGTTGCTGCTGACCGCCGGCCCCCCAGCGCCACTTCCTCATCTGTTCTTGTTCTGTGCCACAGATAGATTGATCTCCTTCTGTCTCTGTTAAATCACACGCCACTGCTCTTTACTACTGTCCCTCCAACTCAACCCCTGCTTTCCTTTGTTTCTCTTCCACTCATAACTCTTTCTCCCAAAAAACTTCTTTTTTTTTTTGGTCAATGGTAGGTCAATGTGACACACCAATCAGCGGCACTTAGGCGAGGTCAGGCTAAGGCTAGTCTGTCTGCCTCTCTGAAGCCCCCTTCCTCTTCATGTGCTTCTGTCAGAGGAGCTGAAGCAGCAGAGGAAACATATTTCTGAAGACACACACACGGAAAGCAGTGCAGAGAGAAAGAGAGAGAGAGAGAGAGAGCGAAAGTGAGTGAGACAAGCAAGCAAGCCGAAGGCAAGATGGTGTGTCTGCTTGTCTCTGAGGGAAGTACAGTGTGAGGGGTGGGGTGGGGAGCTGGTGGTGGTGGTGGGGCAGGAGGGGTGGGTTGGGGGTATCGTAAATCAAGCACAGTGGGCACTCAGCCAAATGACTCATCCAGAGCGCTCTATAAATACAGCCGTGCAGGGTCGACGAGGCTGCTGCTACCGCTGGCCAAGAAACCCTGAGACACCGGGGTTTCTCTCTTGGAGGAAGGTCTTTAATAACCCTCCTTATCGTTTTTCAGTCGTACTCAGACTTACAGGCGAACCACACATCATTGACTTCCATTAAATGGCAAAGAGCGCACCTTTTGAACCTGTACGAGCCACAGAGGGTGATTACATTTATAACCAAACCGGCGCTACCTGTTGGATTTAACTCAGAGAGAGGGAAGAAGAAGAAAAAAATGCAGTCGGGAGACATCTAAATATTTATCCAGAGACTAATCAGTTTACATACCACCGGCCTGAACATTCAAGTCAAGTGTCCCTATCAGACAAACACGCTGCGGTCGTCCAGCAGCGAGCGACTTCACTGGGTGCCAAAATGTGCCCTCACTGAGAGCCGGCCAACCTGATACATGTGGGGTCGGGGGGTGGGAGGGGGGGGTCGGGGGGGTTGTGGACGGGGGTTACAGTGGGGGGCTGATGGCGGAGATTGGTATGTGACATGTCAAATACCGATCCCCTCAATAAGGCTGTTATGTAAGCATCTGGGCTTCCTGTCCTGCCCCGCTCTGTGTCCTGAGACTTGGCCTGTTTGCAGGCCTCGGTGCATTTCCTCCACAGGATCTCACACACACACACATATACACACATACACACACACACACACAGGAATAATGACGCATGGACACAAGAAAAGGAAGAAGACGGGCCTGGAATTCCTTTTACTAGAGCCGATGACAATGAGGCGGATATTTCAAACAACATCTACCACACAGACGAGGTATGCAGCTTATTGTTTGGACACTCTGGATTCCCTGTCATCCTCTGTTTTGTCACGTACCTTTATGAATCAGCAGGTCCATCATTTGAAACATACAATAAGTGCATAAAAAGGTTTGGTTTATCAATATATGTTGGACTTTAAGCACACAGTTCTGATGCAAGGGCAGCATAGGCTGTTTATCCCCTTTTCATTATATGGCAGTGTTGTTAGGAGCTAATGGAGGACACTTCATTAAATGAAACCTCTCCTGTGCAACAGAAAACATATAGCAGGCAACATTGCGCGTCCTCTCATCCCACACGTTATCCCTGTGTTGATATAGCAGCTGTCTCTCTCCATTTAGAGCCTGATCAATCAGTGGCTTCATGAAAAATGGTCTTCATCATCCACTGTGCAGTCTGAGTCATTATGCGGCCTCCCGTGGGGCTTTGAGCTCATCACATATTGTGTTGTTATATAGATAAAAACATAAGAACTGTGCCCACTGATCAGGCTGCTGATGAACATAAAAAATACCATCAATCAATATTTATGTGCATTTAGAAAGCTGTCTTCACAAAACACTCTTATTTTATGAAGCGCCATGTGCACCGTGCTTCCAATCAATTAATTGAACCTTTTCATTTCAGTCAAGTATGTGTACACAGGGCTGTCACAATCACGCAATTTTAGGTGATGATTAATTGCCATAAAAATAATTGCAATTAACGATTCATAATATATTTATATATATTATATATTAATATTATAATTATATTATAGCATAAGCCTAAACATAGTTTAATAATACACATACACCTTGTGGACACAAGAGCCATAAATAGGCTTTAAACACTGGAACATATAAAGAAAAACAACATTTCTGTTTGCCTTTAGGCTTTGCAACTAAATCCATGATGCTCATGTCAATAGATGCTCATGAAAATGCCATCATCCAATATTACAAAGTAAGCGCCTCGAGATGAACAGTTTGTAGGCATTAAACCATAGCATAAGAACCATTCAAACCTCAAATGGTGGAAAATGACGAGGAAATAGCGATGGAAATAAGACAATCTAAGTTAGGTTCATCCAGCTGTTTTTATACAGATGAAATGAAATGATATGATTTCAATGATCATGCAAAATTAATGCAACCACTTCAAATAATTGTGAACAGGCCTATATGTACAGAAGTGAGAGAAATCACATATTCGGTGCTGTTTTTTTAAAGAACTTTGTGTGCTATAGGGCTTGAAAGGCTCTAATGACCCAGAGAGGTCGCCTAAGGTGTCGGCTGAAGGCTAATTCTTCAGTAGCCTTCCTATAGCTTGTCGGCTGCAAACTCCCTATAGGTGTTAACCATCAAGTGTTTCCACTGCAGCCTGGAAACAATAATTGTATTAACAGTAAAAGGAAGACGTTTACCGCAAACTGCACATTCCACTCATCACTGAACCAAATACTCTCCAGACCTCCTGCCTTAAGCCGTCTGTGAAAGCCTCACACAGTGGCTGCTGGGACACCCTCGAGAATCCAATGTTCCTTTTAACAAACCATTATAAGAATGTAAACACTCCTGTCTGTGAGTGTACAGTGACCAAACCATCATGTTGGAGCCGCTCTCGCAAAGCAGCACCTCCTGTGAAGATAGAGCGAGGAGCCTGCACTGGTCAGTGACCTTTTCCCTAATCCACAAAGCACATATTATAAGACTCAGGACAAACGCAAACTCTCTCAACAATCCCGTGCGAGAGGGAGAAAACGTTGTCTGCTGAAAATGTTGCTCCTGCTGTTTGAGAAACAACAGGAGCCTGCTGCATTCTTACTTTTTAAATCCATTTGACAGTCAACCCGACTTTCCTCTCCAGCACCTTGTCAGAGTCTCTCAGCAGACGGGAGTTTGAGTTGTCTGAGGACTGTTCGAGCACACAACCCCACAAAATGCTCTGCTGCTGCCGTAACGGTGGAGGAGCTGCTCCTGAAAGCCACGTGTCATTCAAGTGTCTTTTCAGTCACAGCCCTCCACCACTACACAGACAGATTTCATTCATGCCTATATACTGTAGGCTACTGCCTTTAAACTGTCTCAGCTACGTCTGCTAAGGGAACGTTTCTCAGGTTCCTCCTCTGTTACTCTGAATAGAGGGCGGTCCACTGGGTTTCTCAAACTGCTTCTTACATCCTCCAACTATTCCTCTATAAGTCACTGTGTTTCCGTCTCTAAATGTTTTTTCCAGAACTTCATCGAGAGTTTAATATCATCCCCCATTTCCTCTATTATCTGCTCCCCATCCAGTGTTAAGTAAGAGAGTAAACTGGATCCAAGGACACGCAATTTTAATCTAGGCCTACATGTTTTAAACACAACTCCAGATGGCTGTCTCCATGGCAGAGGTAATGAATAGAAAGGACTGGGATAGACAGTTTGGTCCTAAAATGCTTCATTTTCTCATGTCTCATATGTTTCTCATTATGTTCATATAAGTTGATGAAATAAGGACTACAAAGTCAAAATGCAGTTGTAGGACATCATTTGAAAGGTAATATATTCTAGTTTCGTATTTGTCAGAACTTACCTTTAAAAAAACTCATATAGGATACATTAAAAAGAGAGAAAAGCTCCAAAATCTGTGAAGCTTCAGGACTTAACTTTAAGGGTTCAAGTCTAATGTTAAATAATAAAATACATAGTGAAGTATTTTGATGCCATTGGGGCACACTTATTGGATGACACTCCTCTTTACTTGGCTCTGATTGGTCTGTGGAAACATCAGTCTACTGGATAGACTGATTCAGAAAAGCAGAAACAACAAAAAGATTTGTACTACTACGCAGTCTTCTGTATTTTACATGTGCAACTCAGTAAATAGTAAGAAGTAAATGTCAAAAACATCTCATTTCACCTCTTTCTCTGGGGAAAATGTTAAATCTGACCAGACGATGGCAGTAGATTATGAATGGAAACAAATCATCCTGAGTGGATAAACTCATGTGCAGACCAATCTTCATGACAGTCAGTGGCAAGCACAGTTAAACAATCTAATTCCTTCAGATGACATGATGGAAACAGAGACATATCCTATTGTGTTTACTGCAAAGTTACAGGAAACTAATTGTGTTTAGTCTAGTTGAAAGGAGCTCTCTCGTATCAGTTGCTTCATAATTCAGGCTTCGTGCCTCAGCGCTGAGCTCCAGCAGAACTGACACTATCTCTAACACAAACATCCTCCCTGAGGAAAATGTTACTAATGAAGCCGGTGGGTGGCTCTGAAAAACACCTCTTGTCTATGGTGGATGTTGTGTTTAGAGGAGGCTGATGTCGCCATCTAATTTAATATGAAAAAAACCTCTGTGTTTTTGTGGAAAAGAAAGAAATTCATTTTTTACTGAAAGTGACAGAGATTTATATCAAAGCACCAGCTGTATTTTCCATGATATCAGATACAACCTTCATCTACAGCCCCAGGCATCATTTGGAGCTCACTTCATGTTTCCACAATATTGATATTCACTATTTATGTGTCAGTCTGAGACGGTCCACTACCCCTTTGTGATGCTGAAATCTCAGAGACCATAAATTCAAATATGAGCGGAGCAACAATATGAGATGTGACTCTCTAAAGCCCCATATGGTAATTGTCAACAGCAGCAGGTTACCAGGCCACAACTCCTCCAGGAAGCCATATACCACCGCGTCACAGACAGCGGGTTATTGACTTCATATTTATACGCACACTGGGAAAACATTGGATGCACATAAACACATCCGCACACACAAGACACCCACCACATATATAAACAATATCAACGGCTAGAAGAGGAAGAAAAGAGGGAGAAGTTCAGTTATTGACCTTTTTCTGGAAATGTCATATCACAAAGTGAATTCTTGAGAGAGAAAAAAGGGACGCTGCCTGAAACATCCCACGGGCTCCAAGCAGAGCGAGCAGTGGGAGGTGCAGAAATGAAGATAGACCACACTTTTATATGCAAAACAGGATCTTGTCACTCATGCTCCTCCGGCTTTTCATCGTTTCACCACGGCAACGTCGTCGTCTACGCAATCAATTCAGCCGCTTCCTCTTAAGGCACAACCTCGTACTGTTGCCCATATTCCTCCTGGATTTATGATGCATTAGAAGCCGTGCAGGCACTACACATCCAACGGCTAATTAAATCAGTATATCAAAATATGGAGTTTGAGACACAGGGCTTGTTTATGTGAGACAGATCAATTTGATCAGACTCTTGTATGAATTAGCATATATTCTAGACATGACAGTGAAGTGTGCATGTGTGTCGCCTTGATGTCATTTTCTTATTTCTAGGGGCTTTTTTAATTTAATAAATGTAATAAAGGTGCATGGTGTGCAATAGCTGGGTCTGCTGTGAAATAGGCGCCTCTCGTTTTATTTCATCTATTTCTTGTGTTTGATGAGAAAGAAGTAGAAATAGACATCCCATAAACACCATTACACAGTAGCATATGCATGATAGAGCAGCATACAATCTAAATGATACATAATGGACACAACCCTCAAGAATTAAACATGATAAAAGTTAAAACATCATAGTCAGAGCTGCAGGTCACTGAACTCATGCTAAATGCTGAAGTCAGAGGGTGCACGCACACATAGACAGACACATAAATACACACACACAGACACACACCAGTGCCAGCACCACAAGTTTTCCATGACTAATGTGACATGGGGCCTATTTGAAAACCACCTCCACAGGGTTCAAACTTAACTTTTTTGCTCACTGGCCAACTGGCTAGTGAGCTTTAAAAATCTACTGGCCAGAAAGATTTTTTACTGGCCAAAAATTATGTATAGTTGTTTTGTATATTTTTCATCGTGTATTGTATATTTTTATATGTGTTTAACTGTTATAATACACTCAAAAGCATTTTTAACACATATCATAGCAATAGCATATTATTGTGTGGAATAAGGGAATGAGTCAAATTTGCCTTTTTTTCCTTAAAGGTTTATTTATAAAACATACTTTCTCGATTCTGTCGTGAACCATCTCTGGTTGAACTTTCTAACGCAGGGGTGGGCAATTATTTTTTCCAGAGGGCCACAGTGACTCCGATAAAGTGAGTGAAGGGCCACATGATTCGAAATCAAATTGAAACATAATATTTATTGCCAGATTAGCCTAAACTACATATTTGGTGGACATATTGCGTTATATATTTGACGCAACACAATTGATGTAATTGCATTTTCAATTTATATCCATCATAGGTCACTAAAGAAACATAATGTATTATGGACTCAAGGCAGATGACTAAAATGACATCTGGTTTGTTACCGACCACCGTTTTCCGACTGCACCTGAATGCAGCATTCACATGCAGTCCTCACAGCACCACGGTGACTCGCAGTGGCTCAGGTCGCCAGCGATCTCATAAAATGCTCTTTTAATCACAGTTTGCTAAATTTCAGTGTTTGTGAAGTTATAATTAGGTGCCGTGATGGCGCTTCATAATTGTCAGCAGTTCCGACATGATTCGGCCCGGTCTCGTGCTGACAGAGTCGCGGTGGTCAGAACCTCAGCTGTGGAGAAAACCTGCAGCAGAGCGGCTCCTCTCTCTCCTCTGTCGGACGCCGGAGCTCCGACGGAGGAAGAGAGGAGCCGCTATTCCAGAGGGGCGATCAAACAGCTGATTAATGCCATCAATATACGTAATAAAAGCAATCGGGCCATATAGCAGTTGCAAGTCATTGTACGCCTTTATAAAATGATGGAGGATTTTCTTTTTTTTTTTTCCTTTGTGCATCACCGGACCCTATTTTTTTTCACTCGCCAGAGTGGCCAGTCAGCTGGCTTCCTTTACTCGCCAAAGGTTCAAAGTTAGTCGCCACTGGCGACTGGCGACCGCTAATTTTGAACCCTGCACCTCCATAGATCCTGACACTGAAATGTCAGCACCACAGATTCATATGCTTTCTCAATTACTCCACCGGGGCTTCATTAACCTTAAACACCGATGCCTGGAGAGTCATATTCTCAGACTTAGCCGTATTTACCGCCATCGACCAACAAGTGGAATAATTGTCGGGGTTATTAAAGGGCGACTACTGCTCGTTTGGGCTTTTAAAAAAAAATTAAAAATTCCTCCATGCGTCACTCCATCATCAACTTTAGGTGCTTCTCGTCTACATACCAGCTCTGCCAGCTTATGAGTAACCTCTGGCCTCCTGATAATGAACAGTACAGGTGGTGTGTTTTTTTTTAAAATTGCATGTCTGTCTTCACCTTCTAATAGCCTGACATTCAGTCGTTACTGTGTAATTATAAGTGTGAAAGTTTATATTCATCATTAAACAGAATAAAACCAATAAAAAAGAACATTTTCATACACCTGGCCTCCACTGTCTGGGGTCTGATTTACTCCCACTCTTGCTTGCCTGCGCATAATTACACCGTAATTATCATAACTCAATCACACAAGTCACATGGTGTGAATAAGACATGCTTCTCGGTGATATACGAGAGCCGTAACTCACTGCAGAGGTCACCCAGGTGGCTACCTATGGCAACCCATCAGGCATGCGTGTCAAGCAGCCACGGGACGGTGATGGAGCGTTAGTCCTGGGTGCTCTAAATCAAAACATGAAATCATAAAAGACACATTTACATCAAAATCTCATTACATGTTATCACTGGGGAGGTATATGCTGATGGCAAAGTGGTAATTAGACCAGACTGAGGGGAGAAATGTAGTAAATTATGAAGCAAATCTAATAACTCAAAAACCCACTGAACTATTTTTCTCCGCAGCTCTTGAGAGTATCGCACAGTCTTTACTCAGTGCAGAGACTTAGATTTCTTAGTCTGGGTGGAATAAATGTTTACAAATATTCAATAACAAAACTAGATTGCACTGCAGTTTTTTCCTTTTACAGTGTATGCACGCCAGCTTATTCAATAAACTAGTGCAAAAATAAGTTGAAAGCATATGCCTATGCTGCAAAAAAAAGAATTTCTACATATTTCAATCATGTCATCAAAATGGATTTAACCCTTTCAGCGACAGATTTGTTTTAGAAAATAAGTCTGAAATAAACAAAAACACCTCAAATGTGACAAACCTCCCAGTCATCACGTTAAAATAAACTCTAAACAACTGTTGCAATCACAGATGCAGATGAGTCATACAACAGCTTGCCTCACATAAACATCACACAGCTCCCTGTTTGGTAATAAATCTTTTTTTTGTTTTCTGGTGTAATGACTCAGAAAACCACATGATGGCACTGTCGCCTTGGTTTCCTCGGCTGCTCTGAAGCTTCTCCTTGTCTGAACTTCACCAAAGCATCAAGTCCCTTTAAATGAAGAAGAAGAAAAAAAACACAGCAGACAATACTTTACACAAAAATGTGGAGCCAAACAAAGCCTGAGGAAACTCTTCCAGCCCTCAGGTATGTTCGTATTACGGACTCTGGCTTTTGCTTTGTAAACAGCATTTAAGCTTGAGACTGTCCACCTGCTCACGGCAACATGATCCCACCGTCTTCCCATAAATGAAAGGATGGTGGTGGGGTGGTGAGGTGGGGAGGGAAACATTCCCATAATTCAACCTGGCCTGACTAGCTACTAACTAGACAACCAAAAGGAAACGGAGAGAAACAGAGAGCAAAAGACTGAGCCTGGGGCAAAGAGAGAGAGAGAGGGTGACATATTGAACTCATACTGGAGCCACAGCCTTGTGTTTATTAGCGCTCGGGGAAAAGAGGAGCGCACTGTTTTCTCCATCAAAAACACAGCGGGGAGCTCTTCCTGTGTTGATTCTTGTTTTATAGGAATGAGATGATTAATCACAGTTGGACAGCGGGAATGACATTTAGCTACAGGTATTTATGACAGGTAAATAAATAATGAGTCTGTGCCATTTTGTCTTGATCCACGATTCATTACTCTGCTGTCTCACCGCCATGCACGCTGCAGCCTCAACCTCCTCGGTGTTACACTGCAAAAACTCAAAATCAAGCAAAGAATATTTGTCTTATTTCTTGTCAAAATGTTTCATTTCTAGTCAAAACTAATCTCTTGTTTTCAGATAAATTTCACTTGATTCAAACTAATTTTCACTTGAAATAGATAAATAGATAAAAATCTGCAGATGGGGCAAGTTTTTATTACAAGCACAAAAAACTTGCTCCATTGGCAGATTTTTCTACTTATTTCAAGTGAAAATTTGTTTGAAACAAGTGGCATTTTTCTGAAAACAAGTTAATTTTTAGGTGATGAGATTAGTTTTGACTAGAAATGAGACATTTTGACAAGAAATAAGACAAACATTCTTTGCTTGATTTAGAGTTTTTGCAGTGTAGATGTTAGCACTCCTGACATTCTTGGGAGGATTCGGTGACATCAGATAAACCTGCGTGCTGATCCTTTAGCGGCCGGATGTTCTGATGATACGTATTGCAGATATACAGCGTTTTTTTTATCCTGTCAGCGCCGCCTGTGCATGAGAGATACTGTAAGGAGCGATGATTGAAGAAGTATGAAGCAACAACATTGAGAAAAAAGTTTCCCGGTGCATCCGTAGTATATCACTACACAGAATCTGTCTTTTGTGATAATGTAATCCTCGGGGGGATGGTGTGTAAACGTTGTGCATGGATGGATTATTTTAAAAAATAAAAGTTTTTACAGAAACTTCGATCCTGTGTCGTTGTTATTCCTCTTCCTCTCTGCAGCTCGGGCCAGCGTGCGTGTGCTTACACATGTTGTAACGTGTCAGTGTGATGGGAGACAACGTCACACGGGTGCTGCAAATCTCAGTTTTGGGTGAGCAAAACAAAAGCCCCGGTGTGTCTGTACCTGTCATATGACATAACCACGATCCTAGTCTAAATATCGTTGGCCTGCCTCGTAAATACCCCCACATCTACCACCTCATCCCTACTCAATCCTTCTGCGGGTTTAACACAAATCATTCAGACGTGGTGGGTGTGTTCAGAGAGGAAGAAGAGACAAAAGACAAGAGAGACGCATCAGGGGGTTGCACAGCACAGGTGAATGAAGAAGTTGCGGAGATGCTTTCTGAAGTGTTTTGCAACTTTTTTTGGGCTTTTCCCGAGGCACGGAGTACAAGTGACAAAGTAAAACTTTCCAGAAAAGCTAAAAAACACAGTGTTTGTGTGTGTGATGACAGAGCGGAGAGTCTCCGTCCCGTACACATGTCCCTATTCGAGCTCCTGCCAGCCTGGTCACCATGCAGATACAAGGCTGGTGTTCAGATCTCCTCACCGCCCCGACAAGACAACGGACATCTCTGTACAACTCTTGACTTCCACCCCATGTTTCCCCCCTCCCTCATCACATCCTGCCCGTCTGTCCTCCAGAGACTGACTGTCCATGTGTTGTGTTCAAACTGCAGGGCCGCATTTAGACCAGTGGAATATATGTGTTGTGTTTTCCTTTCATTTGCTCGCTGTGCTTCTCTTAGGCCTCTTTATTCGCTGCCTCCCAACAAGCCATGAGCTTGTTTTCCAGCTTTTAGTGGTTCTAAATTAGCAGCGGGCTGAGCTGAAGCTCTGTTCAGGCCTGATGTGTTTTCATGCTCTGTGTGAACATGCAGGTAGCCACAGTTTACTCCGCAGTTTTCAACCTGTGTGAGTAATATTACGTCATCTGAGATGCAGGCAGTCATAACAAACTAGTCAACCTCAGCTTCTGACGGTTTGAAGACGACGGTTTACTACAGATGTTGGTCACTGGAGTTAACTACAAAACCTGACGAGAATAAAACATCATGGACTGGAGCTGCAGAATAACACTGTTTGACATCTGAGGATATAAGCGTATTTCCTTTCTCTCCCTCAAACATGAGGTTACAGCCAGCAGCTGGTTGTCTTAGCTTAACCCCTAAGCAGGGGTAACACACAAAGTTGAACCCCATAAAACCAGAACATGTTGCCTTTACACTTTGGTTTTTGTTCAGAGGAAATAGCGATGTGTAATATTCGTTCGTTTGTGAGGTTTAGAGGTTTTGGCAGATTATTTGGACTCAGCCAGGCTCCTGTTTCCCTCAGTTTCCATGTGCTATGCTAAGATAATTAAATTTGAGCTAGGTTGAGGTTTAAATTGTGGAGCACAGACATTAGAGTGGTATTGATCCTCCTTTTGACTGCAGGTAAGAATGCATGAATAATTCTTAAGGGTCTGTAATGAGAGGCTTTTGGAAGAAGAAAAAACAAAATCTTTGCAAATCAAACGTTTTAAACCAGGCCTTGATGTTACAGCCATGCTTGGCCTTAAATTACAAGTAGCCTCCGGTGGCTAAAGTTAGCAAACTTCAGCTAGATGGTGTGATGCTGTACTTGTGCTTTTAGTCCTCATTGCACCCTGTAACCTCTATGTTCTTCAGTCTTGCTTCAACGAAAGTAACTTGAAAACACAGTCTGCTTGAAAAGATAAATACCAGCACACTTGAGACGTAACAGAAACCACATTTCCATTTCTACCTTAGAGTTTCTATCTTTCTGAAGAAGAACATAGCCTATATATATTTCCACACCACATATGTTAGCATGGGGATAAAAATGTAGCGTACACAGTACTGTGAAGGTGCAGTAACGAAGGCATCATCAATCAAACAACGACCTTGCTTTCAAAAAAGCAGATCTGAAAGTGAAGTCATTAGTTATTTCAGGCAACCTACTGGTGTTGCCCCTGACATTTGACCTTGAACACACTGGCAACATTTTAGGAAACGGCATAGTAGGAAATCATTCGTCTTAATCCCTAATATTAATTTATGTTTGTCTCATTTTCTTAATGTGAAAATGTGGTCCAAACTAAATTTAATGGGCCTCTACTGTGTAGTAGCACTGTAATATGTTATCAGACACTTCAAAGTACATATTGTTTTATTATATTTTACAACTTAATTTTAATAAGTGGCACAGTGTTATTTGTACCTCATACTTCCTTTAATGCTTTAATGAATATGGATAAACACTGCTCTGATATGATGAATGATGAACAACAAAACTAATAAAAGATCATGTCAACATTTGATTTACAAAAGCAATTAAGCAAAACTAAATCAGCAGCCTGGTGCATTCACCATATTCACCATCACTTCCAACCACAAAAGACTATTTGGTAAAATAAACACGGTCTCCGGTATAGACGGACGAGATCCGACACATTTAAAGGTGAGTTCAGGTGAACATGGCAGCAGGGAACAGCCTCTGGTATATTGTGGTAATTATGTTATGACGGCTGTTGCAGGTAGAATAAATTGACTCAGTGGCGCTTCATATTTCCTCTCTGCTCTTTTCACAACTAAATTTACAGAAGTTAATACAGCCAAGTCCTACTGGAAATAAGAGCAGAGTAAAGTGGTAGAGGCTGGAAAACACCAACATCCACTCAGAGCCTTACAAGTCGACAGAAATTAAAAACACCTCATCATTTCTGCAGAGGGAGACAAAAAGGAAACTGTAACCCCAGCACCGATTTGTGTTCACATGCTTACAGAAACATCACAATGCGCCACATCCTAAAATAAACTTTATTTTGGTGAGCAAAACGAAGTGAAAGTCTACGCACAATGAGTCAGTGAAGTGTGCGATCGCATTTTAGTGCAAATCAAACGTATTTAAAATACACATTTCACAGGAACTTGTCAACACGTCATTCATAAGAGCAATTTTAAATCTTCCTCTTTCTAGTGAAAGGTTAACTAATGTTTATCCCAGTGACTAATGTCTTATCAGGATGCTCTGCAACATGTGTGTTTAGCGTTGCTCATGCATGTCTCTAAATAATGCCCAGTCTGGGATTATGTGCACCTTCACTTCCTTAATGACTTATCTTTTCTGGGTTGTGGGTATTTTTTTAGCTGAAGTGCACGGAAAATAAAATAAACGAGAAGCAGGAATTTATTTTTGATGTAAAAAAAAATCCCTTTGGTTTCTCTGATGATGGTTTTTGTGCCACAGATGAATTGCGAAAAGTACCTTCTTTTTTATTATTTCCCACCTCGTAAGCCCATAAAGCTTTGAGGTCCATATGTGCGATGTCAGTCATGTTCAGTCACAGTGGCTGATGTATTATTATCCTGTCAATATGTCTTTAGCCAAGCCTCCAAACCCACACCTGCTCACTCACTGAAAATAGCATCAAAACACCTGATATCTAGTTTTTTTTGGACAGCCATATACTCGGAAAACATTTTCTTTTCATTCCACTTTACGTGCGCTGACACTTCAAAATGCCTTCTACCATGACAACGCTGCTGGAGCATATGAAGAAATGGTAGCTAGACTAATAGTTGTATTGTTTCTCATATGACGTGACCACCTCCAACGCTGAGAAGAGCGATTAATCACGAGATGACAAGTTGATTTCAGGTCTGAACATAAAAACTTGCAGCACTGAAAAGCAGCAGCGACTCAAAGTCCATGAAATGATCTCAGCGGGGAACTGCTAATCCTCATCTGATGTGGAACGCACCAGATAACCAGCGATGTCATAAGCAGCCGAAAAACAAAAACACCATCAAGAGTCTCTCAAGCACAACCTACGACACATCTGGGCTGTTTGTCTCTCACCTCTGGCCAGCTGCCCAAATACCTCCAGGCTCACTTTTAGATCTCTTTAAACCACTTTGGTCTGACAAATCTTACACAGAAACTTGTATTATCTGCGTGTGTGTCTGTGCGTTTCCACCGGGAGCCACAAATCGTATGAGAAAATGTCTTGATGCTTTAACTCTATTAAATACACACCGGGGAAAGAAATGAATACAAATAAAGCAGGGAGTGGATGTCGCGCACATCCGGTGTTTTCCGCAGGGTTTCAGATGGATCAGCTGGTGCAGTTGGTTCAGTTTGCTGCTGCGTCTTTTAACAGCTGTGTCTGATTCCCAAGTGCATGTGCTGCTGCGTTAAATATCTGATGCACAGACTCACATTCTGGGCGTTGCTCCGCCTGGGAATTCTTTCTTTATGTTTCCATAGAGTCTGCTCTGTGTGTGTCTGTCTGTGTGTGTGGGTGATCAACTCTTAGTTTATGTATATAGGTACATGTGTGGGTGGTAATATAAAGGTCTCCTTTTTTAAACTTTTCCATTATTTTATGTGACCTATAGGAAGATATATCTGTGGGTTTGAGTCCCAAAAACAACCACAGTATATATAGTCTCTCATCTTCTCTCTCTCAGATCAGTCAGCCAATCAGAAGAGAGACCTCAATTGACTGTTTTCTGAATAAAATATATAGCAAGAGAAACCAAATCCTGCAGGGTTGGACAGTACTGTAGCTATGGCGGGAGGGGTGTGGGGCGTGGCTGAGGGTGGCAACTGCTTTGTTGTGACAACACAAAGTTACAGAAGTCCTGCAGGCTTGTTTTAAGGAGCAGAGGCCGCCTGCATTCCTCTGTGGATTCATCACTACAGTACTTTGTACAATATGTGAACTTTAAAGCATCCTCTTTAGAAATCCTACTGTGGAAACTGTTGTTAGACAATTGGTTCCTCTTGTTAAATCATCTGAGAGTGCTACAAGTGAAATAGAATATAAGATTATGGGGAAATTTCCTTCCCATTTTCGGCATCACTTTTCCCTCCATCGGTGGAGCCGCCTGCACAGGCAGGGCAACATCAGTCTGATACTTAATCCATGCACTTGAATGCCTTCTCATGACCTTTATAGCAAATCACATCTCTCTAATCCCTGTCACTTTGTTGGATTTCGTCACTGAAGGGGAAATGCCACACAAATATACATACGAAATGTTCAATTACCTTCCTGGGGTTATCAATTGAAATTCTGAAAGCCATCCGTCCATGATGTCACATAAAACCAGACAGGATCGGATCTCACAGCGTCAGTCCCAGCAAATAATCAGTTAATGCTGCAGCTGCCACGGAGAGCAGCATGAATAAAACCAGTAAATGGCAAAATGTTTCCCTTGACGATTCTCACAGTGTTTAAGACTCTGATTTATTTGCTGCAGACACGAATGATCAAAACCTTATGTTTTTGTTGCCGCTGCCGCTCAGTCAGCATCGCTGCCATCACTCTGCCCCTCAGTAAGTGATTAAATTGCCTTCGTCCTCTCCTACCTGGAATGACCTCGAACAGAAATTTCCCCCCTTCATCGCTGCCGGTTGGATGCTCTGAAACTTTGTTTCCTGGTAACGAAATGGTTCCCTGTGGAAAACAAAGAAGAGACTGATCAGAAACCATAGTAAAACCCCACGCAGCATTTGTAGTTCCACTGTTTCATGTTAAAACAATGCCAGGTTAAACCCTCACAGACAGTTTACATTTGATTTATGCATGCCATGTGTATAATGTGCACATCATTAATATACAATAAACTCCACTCTGGCTGCACGTACTTTACTTTGTGGAGCCTGCATGACTAAATCAGCCGGTCTCTTGTAACAGCAGCACTTCATGAGCTCAGCAGCATCCATCTCTCTGACGTTACCCAGGGAAAATATGTTTCAAACACTGACATGTTTGGTTATTTAGCATCCTTATATGTATCAGCTCCTCCGCCGGCCCGAGGAGGATGGCGTATCGGTCCCGAGGGTTGCGCCCAGGCGACGGAGCTGAGCTGTTATAAAAAATGTGGCGAAGTGGCAGCATTATAGAGGATCACCATCTCAGTGGCTCGGCTCTGCCCACAATGATATATCATCTGTGTGACACCAAAGGCCAGAGATCCTCTGCTTTAAATAGCGGGGGCATCAGCATCTTTTTACCCAGAGTCAACCTCGCAGCAACCTCGCCGTCCAGACTCGCTGTCTGACAGAAACGCTGCAGGGCAGATTTGGGAGTCTTGTCGTCACCGAGCACCAGTGTCACGTCGTCGGAGGCCGACACAGTCGATCTGCCTTTGACTGGAACCACAGACACCATAACATTGATTAAGCTGCGCCCGTTATACTGTTGGACACAGGAGGTTCACAGCATGCGGCTGCAGATAATTATGAGTCTTGGTGGGTCTCATTAGTGAGCAGCGATGGAAAGAACCTGGATTTATTGAAGTCCTGAAGTGTTTGTACTTTATTTTTCCAAATCTGAAGCTGATTCATCTTTTACCTATAAAACATAGTATGATAAACTCAAGAAATATTACACATTGTTATGAACTACTAAAAAGGTAATTCAAATCCACATGAATCAAATTGCTTATAGATTAAGACAGAAACAATAATATATCATATAATTATGGAACAATGATTCAGTTTTTTCAGTATTTGCACTTAATTTACATTTTGCTTAGAATATATTTCCATTTTTTCCAAGTTAAAATGATGACTGCATGATTGATTCGCGTTGACACTGCTGCTTTTTAAAGGCACGGTTAGTTAAGCACTTGTTAAACTAATCCACAGAATTTTATTGAGCAAAGTGGCCAAACCAATTTAAGCTACTCACATGTGTATAATTGATCTGGTGGTTTGCTTTTGTGATTAAGAATTAATTATATTTGGGCTGTTTGGATTATAAGCTTTTTAAATATTCCCAGTTCAGCTTTTGGAAACCGTGACGACCAGCTTGCAACGTTCTGTGGGTTGAACATCAGGCTGATCAATTATGCAAATAGTAGCGTTACCAAGAAGACTAAAAAAGTGTGTTAAGAAGTAGTTAAATGAAGTGCTGCATGATTACTGTGTGGTTTAATAATGTTCACATATAACCACACTTCACTTACTAAGCAAATACCTCACCTTCTCCTAATTGCTGCGACTATAAAAGAGGATTACGACATAACCAGCTGCAGGTTTACACAATCAAACAATTGCTTTTGGTTTGATTAACAACTCGGACCTTCGCGCCACAACGCAGCATGCGAGAGCCATTAGACTGACCCCTATCTGGGCTTAATGCTATAACCAAGACAAGATGTGCACCGGTGACAGCATCGGTATTCAGGACCCACACACACACACACACACACACACGAGCAGGATCTGAGAGGCAGTCGGTTTCCTTCCTGCTGAGAGAGAGAGCTCTTTAATGAGCCATAACTGTGACAACCAGGAAGTGGAAACCCTACCTGAGGCCCCAGATGAAGTGCTTGAAAGGGGGTTATAAAGATGGGGAAGACAAGCTCCAAAGTGGAGGGGAGAGGAGGAGGAGGAAGAGGAGGAGGAGGAGAACAAGCTTGTTTGATGTGCTTGTCAGAAAGAGAATCTGCTTAGCTTCAGCATCTTGGGATTAAAAGCACCTTAAAGAACTTGATTTTTTTTTTCATTTTCCTTCAGAGAACACAGATCTTTTTGTCATGCACGGTGGTGTACTGATTCCAGGGAAACAGGAGATGACTTATGTGAGAGATGTATACATGTGTGTGCGTCTTCTTGTATATATATATATTTATATTCTTTTAAAAAAAGAACAGAAGGGCCTGTGTTGTCCCTCCATCCTGTAAAACCACAACAGCGTGGATATCCCACTCCTCTGTTCCACAGCCACACTTTCCATACTGACATCCCCTGGTGGGCTGTTGTTTGCTGCAGACAAACCCGACCACAGACAGAGAAATATTTACCCAGCAAAGACTATACGGCAGCTTGGCCCAACCCAACAGGACACACACACACACACACATGCACACACAAAGAAACCCAAACCGTCTTGGGGTGTTTTCTGCATTTTTACATTGCTGTTAACAAGGATGAGGTCATTTTTTGGAAACTGCGTAATGCCACCAACCCAATTATCTTTTGTTCTTGAATAGAAAGTCACACAAACACACACCCACACACACACACACACACACATGGATGTAAGAGGCTCGGGGAAATCTGTCAGAGGAAAGTGACAGCAGGAGGCTCAGGCTTGTAAGCAGCGACTCAGCCTGTCATGGGTGGGGGTGATGGTGGGGGGGCTGTTTGTTCCTGGTGCTGTGTCCAACAGTATGCTCCAAATGAAATCAGATTTGTTGTTATTTTCTCAGACTGCAAGGAGGCAAACACCAGAAAACTGACTCTGACTTCAGCTCAGTTAATTCAGTAGAACAATCTACAGCAATTAAGACTTGATGTGATGTTCATTTTGGTCATGAAGCAAATATTTCATCTCTGTGACGACGCCATAAACAAGTTTATTTGAATTTACTGTTAGTTCTTGGGGAAGCGTCCAACATACACCATGGTGCATTATAGACTATCTGTTGTTATTGTCTATACATGTAGGTTGTCTTAAGGCGTTTTCACCATTAAATAAAGAGCTGCAGTGAATCCATCATATTTGCTTTATGACATATTTGAACTGATTCATGGAAAATTGTAATATTTCACATTTAATTGGACAGTTTTATGTGGCTCACTGTGCTTACTCATTGTTGTCTTTGTTAAACCCAAGTCAGTGTTTCCAAAATGTTTGGTCTAGTTTAGATCTGGTTAGCAGAACCCATGAAAATGGCCACAGTCATCATGAATAAGACACAGCCTCTTGTGGGGAGAAGGAACAACACAGACGTTGAAAGTCGATGACAAACTTAATAGCAAAGGCTGTTGGTTTAGACATCCAATAGTTAAGCAACGTTAGCATCCGTTTCATGAACACAAATCTAATATAATATTAATCACCTTTGGCTTTTACCTCTGTTTTTGGTCTCTACCACGTAAAATATGACTCTGCAGTGGCCACATGAACGGTATGTGTTTTCATTACTCATCTTTATACTTCCACGCTGCTACATTTCAAATGGAAATACCGTAGCCAACTTTCTGCTCCAGCACACATTTGACAGCTTTACAGTAAAGCCTGTAACACTTCACTTCACTGACGCACACACCTATACACTGTCCTGGGTTTCCCTTCGCCCTGCAGAAAATGTCAACGGGCCCAATAGTCATACAGTAAGTCACACATTGCTGCATGTTACGGCACTGAAGAGGAAACATAATAAGTAGAGAGACTGATTTCATTTCCCACAGAAACTGCTCCTGAGCCTCGGTAGGTAACGTCAACCCTGAAGAGACAGAGACTTATCAGATCATCACCATGAGCAACTCCTTTATTAAATCATGTTAAATATTGCTGCCCGAAGATATAATTTAATTTCACCCACAGGAACTTTCTGCGGGAACCAGGAACCTTTCGAGGGAGCATAGCCTATATGCATTAAGTTTTTCATTGTGGTTAAAAATAAAGTCCCAGATGAGAATGTACGACAGGTGGTTCAGGATCAAGATACACTGCAGAGGATGATATGCAACACAAATTGAAATCAGCAGCAAACCACAATGAAAATTTACATCTTACAAAACATTACCTCTGTTGCTTTTCAGTTCGTCATTTGCCTGATTTGCATAATATTCCCTGGACTCCAGAAACATTTTATTTCCTCAAGAAAAGGACCTGGACTTAAAAGTGGTCGAAATGCACTTTGATTTAAAACAGTTGTTAAAGACAAGGGAGGCGAGGCAAGAGTCTATTATTAAGTTTGTTTAATAACGATCTGGTTTGACGAAGTGGGGAAGAAAACAGGGCACATGTCAAGTTAATAAAATGCAATGCAATACATTGTGGGACAGAAATTGATTTCACATTGCAAACATATAAATGCTCACACTCGAGTCTATTAACCTGGAGTTATTGGTGTAGCAGATCATTTAAGCGCTCATTAAGCCTCTGCTTGATGACCAGCAGTCTTTTTATCCAATAATTACTGCCCTCCAGCTTCGGTGACCTCTCACACACAGGAAGTCCAGCTCAGCAGGACGACCGGAGATGTTAGCTATACTTATCTGCACCATATTAAGTGCGTAAAGTGCAGCGGTGTGTCTATGTGTTTATTTTTTGCCTCCGCGAGAGTCTCTATTTTGTTCTGAGACCTTCTTGTTCATGTGCCAAAGAGTTACTCATGGTTGTTCTGCTTCTGATTGCTCCACTGAGTCCATCAATCCAATAAATGTCATCGTTATTCCACAGTTATAAAACAGCTACTTCTTCTTGGTCCTCAGCGCTGGCTGGCGGGCCGAGCTGCGTTCGAGAGCCACTGTAAAATCCACAGCTGCAACTGCGTAACACTCACTAAAATATTAATATGGTAGTCAACAGCAATAGGGTGGAAAAGCGGAGGGCTTCACCATTAATTTTTATTCAGGGGGTGGGTTCAATGTGGGCAAATGAATGAGAAGTCAGATGTTACGTGATGATACAATAAAGGGAGTAACCCTTGAATTTAAATTGCTATGAATTTGGTCGAAACCATCTTCTTAGTTTTTCCCTCTGAGTTTCTGCTTTAGTTTATGAGGAATAAAAATCAATTAAAGGCCGAGGCTTTGATGTGGGAAGACTTAATGAAAACCACACAATCGCTGGAAGTAAACACAAGAACAAACCCAACAAATTGTGCAACAAAATCAGGGACAAAGAGCTTTAGTATGAAATGCAGACAACGAGGACAAGAAAGGTCTCCAGCATGCTTCCTTGACACTGTGAATCCATCAAAAGCCACAAGATCCTAAAGACCAAAAACAAAAGCCAAAAAAAAAAAAAAAGCAGACAGTGATTTCAGTGCAAGCAGCTGGAAAACTCTCAATGTCCTGTCACTTCTCTTGTAGGAATACCTGTCACTGCTGCTGCTGCATCTGTCGCTGCCTAATGCAAAAACCAAAAAAAAAAACCCTTTTATCGCTGGCCAAGAAGCACTTGAGTTACATATATAAAGTTCAACACAGGATCATCTGCCAAAAATGTCACATCAGCAAAGCCTCTTCAGAAATTGCTACGCTGGTTTGTTTTTCCTTCGTAGAAACTCTAAATGCCGAAGCAATTGTCTTGAAAACTTCAGAGTATAAAATGTTATAAGATGGGGACTAATGGCTCTGCAGTCTATTGTGGGAATAAAGTCATGCTGTAAGAACTCAACTACTCACTGTCAGATTTTGACACAAAATACTATACAGCATGTTATTGTAGCAAAAATATAAGGTAAGAAATAAATAGTTGATTGCTTGGCTTTATTAGAAAATATATCAAACCTAACATTGATGATGATAAGTTTCAAGTTGTCCTCACTTTTCTGGTTGTTGAATAATCTGTATCAACAGTATTACAGTGTTTTTGGAACATGCACATTTTCAAGTATGATATTATGGACACTAAGCGTGTGCAAACTTTAAATTCAAGGTAGTTTGACTCATGTTTTACTGTGAAATGAGTTTGTGGCTTGTTCAGTCAAACTCTCAGTATCTACAGCTTTAAATGAGAGCACAGCTGCAGGAGGCATTACTACTTTGGCTTGCAAAGTATACAAATACCTAACCACAGAACCGACAGGAGGCATATCCCTGCTCATCAACTATTTTCCAGTGAAACTCGCCTGTAGTCACACCTTTTAAAACTGGAGCGCAGCTGCAGCGACCGCAGAACAGAGAGGAGACGCGCTCCGGTTTATTAACTATAGCCTCACGCTGACTGAAGTATAGTTGTGAGTCCGGCTACCAATATCAAACATTAAATAATAAATAAGACTGTGAGTCTCCCAGGGCGCGCTAATGGCAACAAGTGTAAAAATCAGTCCGTGAAAGAATAAAATGGGCTACAAATTAAAGCTGACTGTTCCCACATTGTTTTATTGAGCCACAGGAGCAGATGAGTAGAAAGAGACCTCTCTCAGCAGACACTCTGGAGTCTCACATGATAAACACCCCACAGGCTTGAAGATAACTGGCTGCAGAGACAAAAAGTACCCTGCAATAAAACACTGATATACAGTAAAAGCTCCCAAACTGATAATGATGGTGACATTTCATTTTCAGCTATCAAACGATTACGAATGACGCTGACTGAAACAACAAAGGTCGTATGAATGCATCCTGCACATGACAAGTTTTGAACTACAACCTTCACTGAATAATGACAGACATGCAGTAAATCGTGCTAAATTAAAGGCGTAAACATTAAATATTGATATCTCTGACATTTTCAGAGGTGGGTGGGAATGGTACCCAGAAATATAGTATACAAATCAATTTCATTTAAGTCTGCAACAGTGTGTTCAGAGTAGTTTTATCCAAAAGAGAGGAGCTCATGAAGAAATGATGAAAACCAGAGTTCTTCCTCTGGGGAGTATTAACACCCACGGAGAATTCACTGTGGCCATTAATTTTCAAGATACCTTGTCTTGGTCAAGGGGAATATCTGTGTACAGCTGATAGAAGAGCAGTTTTTATTACAGCAGTTTGCAAAGTAGTGAGATTTATAGCTTTAATAAAATCTCATTTTCCAGACTGTGCCCTGTTTGTATCAACACACATGGTATAGCACTATAATCCTATATTAGTGTCTATACGGTACCAATACCTTGCCCCCATATCATCAGTTACTGTTCATGGGACGACTTGCATGCAAACCCTCCGCTACAGAGAAATCAGACAAACATCCAGCTCTCTGATCCTGTAGTTGTGCATAAAGCAGTGTTTTTCAACCTTGGGGTCGGGACCCCACATGGGGTCGCCTGAATTTCAAAAGGGGTCAAAACTGCTAATAAATACTGATAAAAATATATTTTTTAAACTAATTATTGTGATTAAAAATACCACACACTATCCTAAACAACTGTATTCTATACTTTCACTTTTGCAAATTGAGTTCAAATAACATCTTGATTGACGGTCGCCAGAAATGTATGATGCAAAAACGGGGTCACGAGCCAAAAAAGGATGGGAACCACTGGCATAAAGTGTGTCTGCACACTGGGTGATCTGTAACAGTCGTGTCAGCACAGGGGCAGCAAGGTCACATCCTGAGTCACCTGAGAGACATATTTGGATTCTGTCAATGCGTAACAGTGTTTCAATGTGTCTGTATCAGTGTGTGTGTGTGTGTGGGTGGCATTATCATGTGTAATCAAGATGACGTGCATGATCATACCCAGATATGCTTTAGGGTTTCAACCAAGTCTCAGGCATCACTTTGATTTACTGGTGACGAATGGATGAAGATCACAAATCTGGCATGAGACCTTCTGCTGCAATGGATCATATTTTGCATATCTGAGAATCAACATCACATCAGCAGTCTGGGCTGATCGAAGACAAATTTTTTAACTGCAAGGCATCAAGAAGATTTTTTTGTGTGTGTGTGCGTGTAGTTCTGACACCCGATTCTGCTCTCAGACCTGCCCCCGGGGCGTCAGAGAGGAGGACACAGCAGCGCAGCGGATTATGTGCCATAAACTGATACTGCTGATGCACATTTTTGTCTGACAGGTTACTTCTGTCTCTGTCTGGGGACCGACAGAGCAGAGACCCGCCACACAGAATGAGACGCGCTCAGAATATAGAGGTAGAGCTGCTGGGATAATACAGACCCTGATGCATGTAGCCTGCGGAAGGTATTTTAAGTCAGACAAGGTCTCTGCCTCTGGGATACCAGCTGGAAACGCTGTTGTGTGTGAAAAATGTTGATGTGATTTAACACTGCTCCTGCAACCCAGCTGCACGCTCGCTCGCTCGCTCGCCTGCTCCTCTCTTGCAGTTATACAAACACCACTACACCTGCACATACCTGAAATTCATAGCAATGCCCTGTTACCACCTGAGGTAAGAAAGTGCAGTGAAAAAGTAGAACTTGCAAGAACTTGTTGCGAGTCCAGTGGGAGCTAATTGGCTTTTCCATCCATCAATACAGCATCTTATTAGACATGCGGTCACCTCAGAGGGATCGAAGAGAGTGTAGTCTCTGTATTTAGTGTGTGCACCAGGTGCACTGACGGCTACAAGTGTCCTGCATTAATGATTAATGCCTTAATGTATTGGGCAGGAAACGTCTGTGAGGATGCATTAACAGACAGCCAGACACATGTGCATGCAGACCTAACCTGGCACGCTAATGTGAAACATGCATTTAGTGCTGTATCTGTATTCAGAAAATGATACAAGGCATTCGTCTGCATTCCTCCAACGCTCGGACACAATGCGAGTCAGATCGTTTGTGGATGGATTCACGCCTTATGTAAAGAGTTTGCTGTTGTGATCACATGTCACCGCAAAAGTCACAAGCGTAACCCCCCGTGGTCTGTTTTGCTCAATGTCAAAAGTGACCTCACTGTCTGCGGAGCTGCCGAGGCGGTGGTGGAGGTCAGATGAATGGTTCAGTGTTAATGTTTCATGGAAGCAGCAGCAGCAGCAGCAGCAGCAGCAGCGTTACGACCGTACACAGTCTCGCAGTGTGAAGAATTACACAACTGCAGTGGCATTTTATTTACTCCCGTTAAATGCCAAGGTCAAACAGTTTGCAGCTCGAGCAGGCAAAACAAAGGGTTTTCAATGCATTATTGCGCTGTTGCATTATTGATTTCATGCAATTTCTCATTAAAGCGAAGCACTTTTCTCCAGATCATTCTGCCTGGGCGCCTGCCCTCACGCCATGAATATTAAATCACTGCTATCTTGTAAGTCTTGTTGTGGCTGGAATGGCAATGCACTAATCAAATTGTAATATGCCTTTCATGTCTTAATACATTATAAGAGAACCAAATTACTTCAATGTATTCATTCACAATTCCCTCTTTCATTCATGATGTCACCTCACTTACTTCCCCTGGCATCGAGATACAATGCTAAGTGGTTTAAATTACAATAATCATTCCAGTTCACCCGCTGCATGAATTCGGCCTTTGTTTATGAACTGCGCCAGATGAAATCTGAGTGCGCATGTGTGTGTATCTGAGAATCCGAGTGAGTACATGCGTGCTTTGTGTGTGCATACATCTCCATGGACGAGTAAGGGCATGCAGATGGCATGTTGACTCTAAGCCCACACGTGCCATACACTACGCATGCTTCCCCGTGACCCCTCACCTCCATCTGACTCCCATTCCTCAGATTCCACGCGTTGCTCGGAGAGGTTTGGCCCCCACTGTATAGGACACAACAGGGTCCCCTGTACTGACAATAATTATACTCTCCCTCCAATAATGTTATCTACAAACATCAGATTCCTCTGGGCAACCACGTGCAAGAAAAATAACTCCGTATAAAGAAGTTAATGAGTTATTAAAGGCTAACGCTGTAAACCTAGAGGTTAGAGCTGAGCACTTAACACATCAGCACATAATACGGGCTAAATGACAAATTGGGATGTATTTCTGACAGAGCCTTTGTGCTCAAAAATGCGACTCTTCAAACTGAAGCTGTCTGGAGCTTTGTCGGCGTCTGTGTTTCCATAGGCAACAGAGACGGGCAGATGTTCCCGCTCCCACAGAGGAGGCGGCAATTAGGCTAATGTGACATCTAACAAATGGAGACTTCACTGCACGTGAGAGAATTAATTAATAGCTGATCTAAATATGGCTCCACGCCCCGACGTTATCTAGTTTCATGGCTCAGGACAGGGAGATTGAACTCCCCTGTATCTTTGTGAACTTGTGCGTTAGTGTGGATGTTTTGCCCTGATCTTTTACATCAGAGTTGGAGGTGAGGAACAGTTTTAGACAAGGCTGTGTCTCTGTCTCCTCTTTGCCCTTCTTGTGTTCCTTCTTTCAGGATGCTGCATGGAAACTCTGCTGGGTACCGTATCTTGTCAGGGTGTTGTTTCTTGTGTTGCTCCGTGCTCGCTCCGCTTTTGGAGGTCATGGAGATTTAAAGGCTTTGAAGGCGCTGCTCTGTGCCTGACCTAGTTTTAATGAATTTGCCCCATTCTCTGCAAGAAGTAGCACTTTTAGGTGTCTGAAATTTATGTTGGCTTTGTCTCAGAACTAGGGTAAGAAGGGAAAGTTGCAAAACACAGCAGCGTGAGAGTGAGAGTGAGAGTGCTCCTCAGGTAGGCGAGGTTGTCGGGACATTAATGAATGTTATTTCTGGGTAGATAAATATAGATGGAGAGAGATAATTCAAAAGCAAACCAAACAGTTTCTTGTCATTTTCTCTAAATTATTATGAAGAACTGCTGCACGGCGTTTGTATCGCTCCCGTGGGACGTTCACAGCACCGAGAGCTAAAACACAACTTTAAATACCGCTGCTTAAGAAACCAGGGCTACCCAGAAATAGCAGTGAGGAAAATCTCCTTTTCCCCTGTATCTGGCCAGCGGCCCACCTTCAGGTCTGCTGCTTTAACCTTCAGAGACTTCTGCTGCTGATGTGGCTGGGGGTTTGGCTGAGCTGGGGTTGCTGGGAAATCAGCCAGAAGTGTGGGTAGATGAGCAGAATGAAGATTTCAATTGTGCTCCAGTATTTTCCCATGGAAAAAAAGGGGGGATATTGTTTGAGTGGAATAGATATTAGAAGAGAAGAATAAGTTGTTACAGTATGTGCAAAGACAAAGAACAGAGCTTCTACAGATGCAAAAAGGGAAACACAGCTGGATAAATAGTGGTGGTTACCAATGGATCAGTAAGGGACAATTATGAAAATGACTGATAATCATTTAAAAAGGAGAGTAGTAGAAGTAGAAATACTCCAAAACTGAACAGATATTGATGAATTAAGTTGCTGTTGCTTCCAGTTTTCATGTCAAACTAATCTACCTCAGCTGGAGTTTCATATTTGTGTGACAGACGAAAGTATTATCGTTTTCCTCCCTGCAAGAAATCACTGAGCAATAAGTATTTCCCAAGTCAAGCCATACAGTACTAAAACGTCTGACTACTTCTTTAATATGCCTTGTTATCTGCAGTCAGTTGTCCTCGGCTCCCTGACACTCAATCCCAAAGCAAACTGATCCCTGAACAGCTGAGCTGAGATATGAAGTAGCGTGAATCAATAGGAACAGATTCTAATTCATCACACTTGTCAGTTCAGCTTCACCACAGACGTTCTGTTAGAAACACGCAGCGTCCTCTGCATTTCTCTAATGAGAATCCATACTAAGGCCCCGGCTGCGTCTTTGTTCAGCTACACATGCCCCGGTGACGGGGGCTGCCTGGTTACAGTAGCGTTAGAGACGGCCTTATTGTCTACATTACTCAGCGTCTCCTCCGCTCTCAGTCAGTATTACCTCTGCGTGTCGGCTTCGGAGAGAACAAGCTCACGACGGGTCACTTTGACTAATGGTGAAACAGTCAAAACAACAACCCAGCTCATTTCAATCAGAGTCGGACCACAGGTGTCCGCTGTTACGGAGCCGCCACTCTTTGAGCTGCACGAAATAACACAATCACAGGAGAGACGGATCCTTTAGTTTGTAAAAGTGCTGCAGGGTTACTTTATATTCATAGAAGTAAATCACCAAAGTGAGATAAAACAGAAAGAAAAGTGTCGTAGAATACTTTTATTAGCCTATTTTACATTCAGCCCCTGTGCATTCTGGGCTGCAGAAGCATAGCCAACACATTTTATAATGTTTACTATTATATAAATATTTCACCCCCATTATAAGATAATGAGAATGAATGAGCAATTCCACGGCTATCAAATAAGTGTTTGTTTGTTTCACTCTGGTGTTATAGAAGTTTGTTGTTGGGAGCTGTAAGGGCCACATAGAGAAAATGGTCTGACTTCTCCATACTGATCATATATAGAGTATGATAGAGCCACTTGAGGATTTATGCACCTGCTGTAAAAGCATATGAAGAAGTCCATAATGTGGAAGTGACTCCCACGTCCCACTGCAGATGGAGTTGTGGGAGTCCCACATCCCCTCTGTTGTGGTTCAGATGTCTGAAAATAAGGTTATAATGCCATGTGGAGACCACAGACTCACCCACCCACAGATGAGGATGCTCATTTCAAATGTCAGGATCAAACTAATTCATTAAAGCTTTATTTAAAATAACAATCATTTGAATGCATTTCTGGTTTGTGCAAAGGACCAAGTGTAACCACTTCCTCCGTTCACCTCACTCAGCCGGTGCAGCAGCTGGCCACGGCGCATGGGAACTATTAATTGAGTGTGAACGAGAGTGACGCAATATTATCGAATAAATAGATTGTTAGCGATGAATCAAATCTCTGTTTAGTGATGCAGATGATCACGTTCTACAGCCCTGCGGTTTCCTGGCCCCTCCAACGGGTCACAAGATAAATCTGAGGGGGTCACGAGATGATTAATGAGGGAGGAAAGATAAGAAAACTAAATTCTGCTACACAAACCTGTTTCCATTTTTTTTGGAATATTCTCTGATCTTAGCTGCTTTTAAGGGGAAATGTGGATCATTTTTCCACTTTGGACTTCAAATGGTGACTTAAATGAAACCATCTGAGAAGTTTAGAGAGGAAATCACCTGATCAACCAAAAGAGAAAAGAGAACCAGTTTTCACAAGATTTTTTTTTACAACCCAGATGGGTCTTCTACAGTTTCAATTTGGATACAACTGTTTTTCTCTATACTTTATTATTTGGTTTTATTTAATGAATACATCTTTAATGTATCCAGGAGCTGTAATCAAATTGTGTAATATTTCAATCTGATATAGCTGTGGAAATATTCAAGTAAAGTTCATGTACCTCCTCCTCCAGATGTGCTAAGATGTCTGTTGTGTGTGATGCCATGATTTCCAGTTCAGTGTTGTGTTCACAGTCTTACCAGAGCTTTGGTCTCCTCCTCGTCTTTGTAGTAGTAGAGCTGGTCCCCTCGCAGCACAAACCAGCGACTGTGCCAAGTCTTGACAAACCCTCCTTGCTTCCTGAGCCACCCACACCTGACGACACTGGGCCGTCCCTGCTTCTGGACGTCTGAGCCGGCCTGACCTCCGCTGCGCTGCGGGCTGCTGTGGGACACACACTGGTCGTCCATTACAGCGGCTCTGATCTGCAAACAGGGAAAAAAACGGGTTAAATGGGTTTAGATTCACACACAGGCTGCTGCAGCTTCCTCGTGGACCAAACATGAGGTAAACAAAAATACATTCTACATTATTCTCCAAACTCATTACTGGCTGTTGATTTACAACACATACCACATTCTCCCATTGCACCAGGGCCAGTGTGGGGTTCACTGTCTTGACCGAGGCCACTTTGATCAACGTGCTGGAGGAGCTGCGGTCAAACCACAACCTCCTTATTAGTGGATGACTTGCCCCACCTCCTGAGCCACAGCTGCTTCATGGTGGAACAATTACACACATAACTGTCCATGTAAAAATGTTGCAGCAACATCTTTCATTTAATTATTCTGTTTTCCCAACTGGGAAAATTGAGATATTATTTTATTATTGCTATCAAAATTCCTGGGCAGCATAATGGGATTTTATCTATTGTTTGTTTGTGTTTTTATGGTTTGGATGAGTCAACCCTTTAACAGAAATGTCTGGACTGTTCGCTGTGGCCTCTCTTTTGTGGAGCATTGTGGGATTAGGGGCAGACAGAGTGGTGCAAGTAGGCAGCAGCGGCAGAAGGAGAAATGTGGGAGGAGGAATTCATAAGCCAGATAACAAGACCACAGAACAAACCGCAAATCTCTTATCTTTCTTTTTTTTTCTCTCCCTGTGTCACCCTCTTTCCCCTCGCTTTTCCCCGAGCTTACTATTCAGCACAAGTCATACGGAAGGAAACGTCCTTCATGGCACCTTAAAACCTTCACCCACACAACCCACACATACAGTACAGCAACAACACTGCGCACATTGTTTTCGGAAAGCAGAGTGAACCTCAGCATCAGTGAGGGACATATGCTACTACTTGGAGACTGCTGCTGTCAGCGTTAGGCATTGCCATGTTATCAGTGGCTCTGCTGGAGCTTGGCTTGGTGAACATCCAAATCAGCCCACAGGTCCAGATGTGGCCCAGATGCAGGCCAGCAGTGTTCCAGGCAGCGGTGCAGCAAGTGCAGCAGGACCTCTTGCAGAAGTTTCAAAAAAACTTCTGTCTGGTTTTACACACACGCACAGTGGAGGTAAACATGTCCTGTATGCATGTGCAGGCAGAAACACGCTCACTGCTCTGCATTCCTCTCAGAAAAAAATAGCAGTTTTTTACTTGTTTTGCATTGTGGTAGCCAAAACCTACTCATTATCTGTTATCCATCTCAACTTCATCTCTGCTCCGTGTGCAGTCAGTGCTCGTCCTTCGACAGCAGTAAAAGCCATCAGCTGGGCTCGCTTCGTTCAGGAACAAATTCTTTGTGTGGGATTGTTAAACACTCATAGTTTCTTCAAATCCTGCTGCTTCTTACACTTCTTTCTTTTTTAGCTTAAACGCTCCATAAATAGACTTATGGACACACATACAGCATTTACCACAGTTGAGGGTTGGTACACACACACACATCTGTTGTTGGAGTCACCTGCTGTGCTGCCAGTCTGGTGCCACAGCCCCCTTTGCAATTTCATGGCTCCTGCACAGGGCCTAGTTAACGGCACTGCAGGGACTGAGTGAAAAATAAATAACTCAGTTCTTCAGTTTCTTTTTCTAATGTGAATAACTTGGACCTGAGAGAGTATTTACAATTTACAATACAATCTACTGTGGTCCAGTCCGGAGGTAATAAATTGCTGCACAGGGGTAGTAGGCATAATCATTACTACATCTATAAATTACCGGACAAATGGAATAAGATTATTTGAAAAGTTATAGTGGCTCCTTGGCTCATTCAGTAGCAGCATGATGAATTGTGACCTTTAGAAAGTTCTTTGTCTTCATTTCCATGCTCCTACTAAAATCTAGTTTGTAGACTCTATCAAACTGAATCATGGGAAATGATGTGTTAACTTAACAACAGCTGTAAAGGAATGATTCATATTGGATTATGCAACGTGGATAAGCAGCTATACAGAGAAGACACAGTAAGTTTCTATCTTGCTCTTAACTTTTGACCATATGGATCCCAAGAGGCCATGCATACTGTGCAGAATCAGTAGTCTTCAAATACAGGATTAACACTTCTGGTTTCTCAGCTGCAGCTGCATGAAAAGCTGTTGACTCAGAAAACAAAAAAGCTCTGCAGGATTTGATTATTTCCTCATTGACTCACTCTTACAGTTTAGTAGCCAGCACTACCCCAACTCTGCAGGCTTCTTATAAACACATTTGCACAAAAAGCTTGAACGTACTGTATGATAAATCATAAACAACAACAGTGGGTGTGGAGGAGGCGTGTGTGACAAGCTTACTAACAAAGCAAATGCATTTGTTTATAGTTGCTTGGGTTTCGTGAGGCAGTAACATACCAAGGGGCTAAAGGCAGGAACCGGCTGACCTGTTTTCAGCCACATGGAGCCATTCTTTTTGTGGACACTTTTTTTTTTTTTTTCCTTTGAACCTTTCTCTGATGGCCCCAGATGTGGCTGTTAGCGCATTTATGATGAAGCAACTGCAAACACTCTGCAAGAACACATCACTTCCTGACTGTTTTGTCCATTCAGCACATTGAGAGAAACGGCCTCCCAGAGGTGCATCCTGTGGCTCTGTGAAACACCTGTGCGTGCAGGTGCGTGCATCTGTCTCTTTTCTGTGCAGTTGTATCGTCTATGCCCACTGAGCCTTATAGCTTTTCCAAAAATAAGCAGCAGAATTAGATATGTGATGACTTTTTTTCCCCCCCGGCCATAATAACAAGATTAGAAAGCAACACTGGAAACAAAGAAACAGGATCTACTTTACCCGAGGCAGCCTGAAACTTAAAAAGAAAGACATAAAATAAATGTCATTCTTTCAAATTAAGTTGCAATGAGAAATTGCTCAAGGACTTATTTTCTGATTAAACTTTACTGGGGAATGAAGTGGTTTGAATTTGACAAGAAGTCCAATTTTCTTTCTCATCATGACGTCATGTCTGATCGCTGGAATAATGAATATGCATGGTGGCATGATGGAGGACTTCATTACAAAAGCAGTGATTAACGGCTCACATCTACTATCAGTTGTAATCAGTTTCAACTGCATGTAACATCCCAATCCCAGAAGTTTCTCAAAGCACATTTGAGAACTTTGACCGTACTTAGCAGTCTGTGGGGAAGAGACACCCTGACCTCCTATATAAACAACAACACCAGCCCAGGATACGCAACAGACAGCCACACACACACACACACACACACACACACAGACATACTGTGCACTCACTTGAAAGGAACGACACAAAGATAGTCACAAATCAGCCCCCTAAGGTTTTGTGGCATGCACTGTAATTTCTTAGCAGGATGTAGTTGAGGAAAAAATGAAACCCTACAAGTAAAAGAAAAAAAAGAAGGGAGGAACCGCTCCATGTGGGGTACACGGCTTTCAAAACTGAAATTAGTGCCTTTATCCATCCGAGCACGAAAATACTCATGTTCTTTGTTTGTCTGTGTGTGTCCATCGGTAAGAATGGATGCAGAGTCAAGCTGTGTTGGGTTCAGGGACACCGTTTTTGTCGGTTTTTAAAATTAGCATCTGTCAGTGAAGTCATATTATGTTCCTGGATGTGTCTTTAAGGGATGAAAGTTGTTCTCAGAGCAGCCAAGAAGGCTTTGAACTGCACAGTAAATCATTTTCTATTGTTTCCTGGGACGAGACCATTTCATGTAAGCTGATACTTGTTATTATGATGAACCTATGCATAATGAAAAAGGGGCCTTGAGTTCCATGGGGTTTTATGGTCTGATACACCCTGTAGGATAATTCACAAATAAAGAGCGATAGCAACCTTTTCACATTACTCAGCAAAGTGTCTTTCTGCGTGAGTAACTGATGTCAGATGCACCAGATGTCGGATACATCCTGGATAACATTGTACCAACACAGAGGATGTAAGGTTACTTAGAGGTCTAAACAAGAAAGCGAGCTTGATGAGACCATAAAATCTCTGAAATGTGATACTGCAGACCTTCTTGTCCATACAGGATCTCTCTCCCCGCGTCAGGGTGTTGCGGGTTCCCTGTGCACACAAACACTGTTTGCTCCCCATATGGGAAAGTACTGAAGCTAAAAGCACACAAAAGAATGAGTTGAATTGCTGTCTGTCTGAATTGCGCCATTTCGGGGGAGAGGAGATTGAGGCCTTGCTTCACAGTCTGGCTCATCCTTTGGGAAAATAAAGTTGCACAGGATTTTTTTTTTTTACCTAAACCATGCATTTGGTCCATAAAATAAAGAGCATGCGCTTGCCCCTTTTTGTTGAGACTGTGCAGACTGTCGCCTAAACTGCAAAAAAAAAAAAAAAATGCTGGTGTCGTGCAGGGACGGTGGCAGGAAATCTTCTGTGACCACAGGAAGTGGCCGGTCAAAGCAGCAGCGGCGAGGGAGCACCACTCCGTCGAGGGGAAAAATGCGCTTAGCAAACTTAGGTCTGCTGCCTTTCCCATCCTGTGGTCACTAGAAAGCATCTCAGACCAACGTGGTGAACATGAATGTGCGCTAAGTGCATCTTACCAACATCATGTGACACGAATGTACAGTTTGCTAGCTCCCTCCACCTACGTACTATTGCCAGTGGCATGTACTGTAGCCCTACTCTGGGCCTTCAATAAGACCGGCAAAGTAATAAAAACAATGGCCTGACCCCATGTCAGATGGAAGCTGAGCATATTGAAGGTTTTTCATTATGAAATCTATTTGTTTCGTACTGACTCGTGTGCCTGAACACTGCAGTAACTCAAACATAGTTTAAATGAAGACAATAAATTAAACACTGGTCAACCTAAAATCAATCACAATGCTCACAATGAGACCAGCACAGTCAACAACCAGCCACTTGTGCCCGAAGCAGTCAACAAAGACATCCTGTTTTATCATGACAGCCAGCTGAAGCAAAGATGTAGAGTTTCATTATTAAGAAACATCCTCAACCAAATAGTTCCATGGATGGTTTGCCAACGGTGAAATATCGCGAGATCTTCTCCTCCGTCAGAGACATGGATGACAAGTGTAAACAAACCAAACAAACCCAGATGGAGTAACGTTATTAGTAGATTCATTCACCTATGAAAAGTTACAATTTCGTTGCTGACACGTTTCTATCAAACACAGAAAATCCAACTTACGGCCAGTCAGGATGTTCTGGTTCTGGAGGAGAGGAGCCTCATCGTCAGGGAGGGGATGTGTAGCTAGCTAGTAGCCTGAAGATGAGGAGGTTGTTGTGATTGTGTTTGAAGCTGACCTAGCTAGGCTGGCTAAACACACTGGGCTCAACTTTCCATCCTGACTTCTTTGAAGCATCATGACCAGATGGATTATATTGGTTTGGAGTCGTCGAGCGGTTAAAGCTCCGCCGGGATCCAACGTGGATAAAGTTATATTTCCGACCACACCGGCATGATGGTGGTGGCAGGTGGAAGCCAACATCTGCATTAGTTCAGCAGCTGTCTATTGGAGTACCGCCGTGGATAAATGAAATGAAAAGAAAAATTAAAGACAGGGCAGTCCTGGCGAACACAGTCCTCTAACAACACCTCGCCGATTAATCCACGTGGTGGTTGCAAGACGAGCGGAGGGATCCGAGCAGCAGCCGCAGCCACCGCCTCCAGGTGAGGAGGGAGCCCAGCATGCAACAGGTATGGCGGACCTTTCAAGATAAATGCCTTTTTGTTTCTGAAAATATAGTCTCAATCCAGCAACCACACATTCTTCATTTCTCTCCCTTGTCCTACTTTTTGCTTTTGGTCTTGTTTTCTCCTCGCTCATCCATGTGGCTCGCACGCGACAACTGTTGATGAAGATGTAGGGAAGTAGTTCCGCCCACAATTTAACAACATATGATTGGCTAAGACACCTGTCAATATCAAATCCATCCGCATTCACCAAGCCTTCATTACAGCCATAGTATCTTTGTTATAGAGCTACTGAAGGCCCTGTCTGCCTGTACAGTAGCTATGTGATCCATTTCCACCATTCAATTACATTAACCCATTGTTTGCCAAGATGGGTTTATAACAAGAAATGATTACTATCATCTAAATGAGTAGATTCAAACAAACAAGCAGACAATAAATAAATATATTATTTTAAAAGGAGTGGCTATAAAATACTTTTTAATATATTTCCTTGGGCCTTTATTGAGTACCTTAAAGGCCCAGAGGTTTACTGTCTGACTGCCCTGTCAAGCCCTTTACACTCAGACTGTTTACAGTAATGACAGGGGCAAATTTACTGCTCTATTTTGAAGCAGTTTGCCCTTGATTACCCCAAGCAGAGGCGAACAAATGTAATTAGGCTAGCCTCCTGAAATGGTTAAAATTGCTGTCTCTGATGCTATTAATACAACATAATAACCTGCTTAGCTTCCTCTTGTATTGTAGAGACAGACATTAGTGGTCATAACAAATCCCTGTTTGGCTGCCTATAGCCTAAATGCATTCATTCCAATTGTAGCTATGCACTTTTGTGGACATATGAGAATCTCCATGGTCAGAGTGATGCAAGTAATCTCTTCCTTGAAGCCTTAATGACTAGGGGTGTGTATTGGCAAGAATCTGGCGATACGATACGTATCACGATACGGGGGCAGCGATACGATATATTGCGATATATTGCGATACTGTAGGAACAACGATATATTGAGTTTCTTTGAAAGAATTTATTTGTAAGAAAATTGTAGCACATAGCACACACATGCTGTTACATGCTTAACATCGGCTTGCTGAAGAAATACAAGCATTGGCAGGATTTTTGCATGAAGAAATAAAAAAATAAGACTAAGTAGTGCTTATCTCCCCCTTGTGTTTTTGTATTTCTGTACATGTTTTATTGATTGGAAAAAAATAAAGTTAAAAAAAAATCGCGATACGGAATATCGGATATCGATACCGTATCGCGAAAATAAATATCGCGATATTTAGGTGTATCGATTTTTTCTTACACCCCTATTAATGACCCAGTGATTAATACTAGACACAAATTGTAATATTAATGACCTTTGACATGTGGCAGACAGTACGTTTCCATCTGTCTGTCTCCAGCCCTCAGTTTTACATTAGCTGCAGCTGCTGTTCTCCACATTGGCCTCAGTGCTTGCCAGCAATCCATGTGCCAACTTTCCTTGGATGATGAAAAGGTCAATAGTGCGTGAAAGAAGACAGACAATATGATGGCCCATGATTACATCGATTTTGACAGCTAGAATCTATCTATCTATCTATCTATCTATCTATCTATCTATCTATCTATCTATCTATCTATCTATCTATCTATCTATCTATCTATCTATCTATCTATCTATCTATACTGGTGATTTCCTTATGTGTGCAAGTCAGCATCTTTGACAGTGGCGCTGCTGAATCCACCCGGCAACGACGCGAGCGCTGCCTGCGTTTCATTACCGACCATCGCTCCTGCGGGCAGATTTACATCAAAGTCAATGTATGTGCACGAGTGCCCTGTTAACAGCGAAAACTATCAACAAGAACATGCAACAGAAGAAACATGAACTTCACATTACCAGTCAGTGCTGTCAACCCTTTAAATACCCCCCTCCCGAAGCAGCCTTCCCTCTTAAAGTGTGCACACAGTAGGGCCTCCGTGACCCACATGTGTTAAAGACAAATATAACCCTCTGCTACCAAAGCTGCTACCTCAAGAGCCGTGTGTTTCTGTTGAGATTCCTGCTGGAGAGTCTCATGAGGTGAGAGGAGGGCATGTTTCTTGCTGGGCTGTTGCTGTGCTAATCGCTGGAGAGGATGTGAAAGAGGAAGGGCTTCAGAGCTGTCACAGATGGAAGCACTCATACTCACACACACACACACAGAAAATGGAAAAAAAAAAAGAAAAAAAGAAACTGATCCATTGCTCCATCCAACAAACGCACAAAGATTTAAAGGGATAGTTCAACATTTTGGCATTGCTCCATCCAACAAACCGTTTCAGAGGTAAATTCACAAAACCGATGGAAGTTTTTCAGTCTCCGCATTTACCCTGTATTTACCTCGAAAACGGCTCCGTCTCGTATCGTTCCGTCATTATCTCATAGCGTGGTGGTTGTGCAGCTCACAACGTGTCCACAACAGCGCTTTTGAAATGAGTGGAAAAAAAAATTCCCTTTGATAGAAAGCCCTGAAGCCTGTTGCCATTGCCGCCGTACTAAAAATAGCTTACACCGACAATTAAAGGTAACGAACCTACTGCTATGACTATAGCGATTATGGCAATGGGCCAATTTCCCAAAATGTTGAACTATCCCTTTAAGAGTTCAGTAAGGTTGGGATTTAAGAAGCTATCCTTCATTGTGGGGCAGGTTCATGCACAGTCCACGAATCAGACGCTGCCCACGCAAACTACTGTGAGTCACAAAGACATAGGTGGAGGCAGAAAGAAGGGCATGGAGACGGCAGGTCATGCAGTGTATCAGAAACACACAGGCATAAGCTCTTGGATATAAATTTTGTTTTTGCTGCTGCTGCTGCTGAATGCCTAATACACTCGCAGGCTTTGTATGAATCAATGTGATGAGTCAGTGGCTATTTGGTCTACATACTGAATTAGACGCCATATGTGGTCCCCTTCACAGCCCTTTTGGTGTGATGCACTCACTGTGATACCCCCCCCTAACTTGCATTGCCGCCCCTCCCTCACTATTTTCCTCCCATACCATGTGTCACAGAGCGTCTGGGAACTGAGCACCAGCCCTGTGGAGAGATGAGGGCGAAGACTTCACGCTGAATTGTGACTCATCGTACATGTGTTTGACCGACTGTTACAACTGAATGGATGATACACTTGATGTGGCTTTCTTTTGTAAGACAGATATGGGAATGCAACAGGGCGTTTTCCTCACACAATAAGATACACAAGTGAAGACGCGAACTGAAAATAACAACACCAGCATCTCTAAATTGTGTAACATAAATTTATAGGAGACTTCGGGGGGGATAGTTATGTGAGAAGGTTGATACTTTTCTCATGTCTGTGAGCCCTCAGTTGGCTTTGCTTACCATAGATGTTACAATTTCCTATTCCCAGTCAGAAACTTCAACTGGAAAGACCCCTGAAAGTCAGATTTCTGGCTCGGAAAGTTGGAAGAACCGCACAAACCTCAACCTCAAAATCCAAGATGGCTATTATGCCCATCAACAGAAGCGAAAGTTGTACTAATATCCTGTTTATTGCCCCCTTCTGTCTTATTTCCATCTCATTAAATCAGTCCGACAAACAGTATTGTCCCACTTCAGTCTGTTGACATGCTGCTACTGTGCTGAGTACCGCAGTGTCAGCTTTAGTAGGATGTGACCATCTCGTCACTCGCAGCTACGACATCTGACTTAACTTGAACGCAACATCGGTCTACTGCTTGTCTTTACGCACTTGCCAGACAATCACTGGAGATTCCTGGAAGTTTGTGCGCCTGGCAACACAAATAAAAATAGCAAAAAAATTATCCTTTTTAAACTCCACTTTTCTTTCTCAGTTTGAACAGCTGAGACGAATCATGCTAATTAGTGAAAAGTAGAAGTTGTAAAAGGCAGATTTTGTTCCTCTCCAACAGAGTCCGTCTCTCTGTTTCTCTCCACTAAGCATAAGCCAACCACCTGCTGGCTGCAGCCTTATGTAAGACACGACAGTGGTCATTAATCCTCCGCTTTTAACCGCAAGAAATCAAATAAGTGCATTTTCTGAAATGTAAAACTTATCCTTTACCTATTAAATTTTCCATTTGATCTCCACTCTCTGCTTTTGCCCCCTCTCTCCATCCTTTTCCCGACTCAATAAACAGATATCACAGAGTTAGACCTGGGAACAGGCGAGTGTGGCAGCTGACACAGGGAACCTGATCCCTGGGCTTTCCAGCACCGTCGCTTGTGCACTGCAGACATTCCTGGCGCACGGCGGTCATCATATCTCCCCCCTCCCACCTCCACCTCCTACCTCATGCCCTGTTTTACCCTCCACCTCAGCTCATGCCCTGTTTGCCTTCGTATCTTTCTATTCCATTATCACAGCAGGTGGGGAGGGAAACAAATTGCATACATCGTTTTCGGTCCTCCCTGCCATTTTGTCAACATTTTTCCCCCCCTTCTTGTCCTTTCCTCCCACTCTTGTTTGAAATCTTTTGTTCTCCTTTTAACACTGTGGGCATGCTGTGCCTGTTTGCAGTAATCCTTGCACATGCAGCACAACCATACATTACCACACATTTACCATCGAGACATAATTGAGCTCTCTTGTCTGTTTGTACAGCCAACAGCCAGAGAGGAGGGAGGTGCTGGTGGGGTGGGTCGGGGAGGGTGGTCAGTGTTTCTGGATGGCACATGCAACAGTCTTGCCATCTGCATGTCCTGCGCCAGAATTAGAAGTGGCTCGCAATATGCTGGTCTAACAGAGCCACTGAATTTTAATGATGTGTTTAAAAACCTACCTGAAAGTACAGAAGAACGATGCTCTGCACCCGAACAACAGCTGTTGCTATAGTTACCCAGCATAACATTGTTGCTAATGTGCCTAATGTTGAGAGTGTGGCTTTTTAGTAATTTTCACAATATATTTCACAGCATTGCCCACCCAGGTGTGACACGCACATGCACGCGCACACACATAGAAAGTTATGTGCTTGTTTCCACTAGTGGATCACTCTGGGTCGGGTCTCTGTGACACTTAGTGCTGGTGACAGAGCTGGATGAGTTCTGTCACTAGTTTAACACAGTGGAAATAGATCACATTAACGAAGCATTAAGCACTCAAGTCCATTAGAAAACCAGCATTGCTAGAAGTTTGTTTGAAGTCTGAAGTGCAGTGCAGTCACCAAAAGCACCGATGTGTCTGATCATTGCTCAGTGAGCTAATGACCTACTCTGTTTGTGGTCTGTCTCGAAAGTAGCCTAAAAAAAACACATGCAAAACCTCGAAACCTCCAAAAGACCTAATTACCATATTCATCTATGGTCGAAAATGTGGTGCAATTTCTGAGAAGTTCAGCTCCAGAGCTATCTGCTTAAAATGTAAATTACATATCTGCAAATAATGACTCTATCTATCCAGGTTTGAATCCATCAGCCAGACTATTTGGCGGCAGCATCTTCATATTCCTATTACACAGTCCTATTATATGTCAGTGTGGCTCAATATCAGTGCAGGCACTGAACATTAATCCACCAATACTCAGGTAAAACAACACCTCGCAATAAAAACCGCATGATATCAAACTGCAGACTCACCTTTCAGATAAGCAGCCTTGTTGAATCCCTTCAGCCGTGACGTGTGGTGGTGATGCACGACTATTTTACCCAATCCAAGGACAGGATATCAATCAACAACAACAGAAATCCTGGGGCCGAGACAAACATGAAGTTGTACTCCAGCTCTGCTGCTGCTGCTGCTGTTCCTCCTCCTCCTCTCAGTGTGAGCTGAGTGGATTGAGTTAGCTGAAGCTCAGACAAGCTGTTACAAACTTTTCCCCTGACTGCTCACACCATCTGCATGCTGCTGAGAAAGTCTCCGTTGTGGACAGGATGGGTCTGTCTGTCGCGGTCAGCACAGTCACACATGGGGCAGCATTACAGAGGGAGTCCGCCCCAGACACATGCACACCACATGCACCACACGCTCACTCTCTCTCCTCTTCCCCCAACGCTGGAGCTCTATGCAGCCCTCGCTCTTCCACTCATCGTAGCCGGTGAGAAGCTCACACTCTGAGTCTGAGAAGTGTGTGTGTGTTGGTTACAGAGGAGGAGGAGGAGAGAGGGAGGGGGAACGTGTGTGGAGAGAGAGCATGTTTGAGGAAGTCTTAAGATGAGAGCTCTAACTGAGCAGTGCTCCAGCAGTGCGACTGACTTTCCCCTTGTATTTCAGATTACACACAAACAACTTTGTGTTCCACTCTGCTGAAAATGCAAACAGGCAGGGAATGACCAAACTTTTGCTACGGATTGTGTTCTGAATTTTCCATATACATGCTCTGTGAGTAAGCCAGCACAGACACCGAGGACCGGCTCTGGCTTTAAGGCGTCTTCGAGATGACATATACAAATGACTGCGTGCATGCAGCTTGACAAACATTTATTTAGTGACTCTATCCTCACTTTGGTGCGAGTCCAGCTGTATACACACCAGTGGGGAGTGCATCTTGTTTACTTGGGAGTGCCTATTCCATAGTCTCACAGTAACACCCTCTGAAGAAGAGTTTGTAATATATATACAGTATGAATGAACATGTTAAATGTGTATAATTAATGGGGATGATGTCAAAGTTAAAGTCTTTATGTTGTAGTCATGGATGTTTTGTGTGTACGCGCTTACATTCCTGAGCTCAATCATGCAATCATTGAGCTCCTTATCTACTCCTCACCATCTGTTTAATAATCAGACACAGGCTATTGATTTATTACAGGAGAAGAGGCAAAAATGAAAAGAAAAAGTTCATTCCAATAATGCAGGGCTGTCATGCAAGCTATAAAAATGAAGTATGGGTAGTTATGAGGTAGTTACATACAATAGAGTGTAATATATATACCATATGAGAAACTTGGAAGACACTTAAATGCAAAGGGTGATGAAGTCAAAGGGGTTGGATGAATTAATTTTCTCTAATGGAGATGCATATAAATCTAATTTAATGTTTCAAACTCAGCTAAAAAAAAGTGTATGAAGAATATTTTGGACAACTTCGGCCAACATGTTAATTTATATTATCAATGTAGCACAGATACAGAACCTTAGCAGAACTTTATTGTATCCTTGGCAGGTGTCCGTTGCCTGCACTGGCTCATTATTAATTAGAAATTAAATTCCAATCTATACAGGAGGCAGCTGATATGTCGACTATAATTGCTTCCTCAAAATCTAATCATCAGGATGGAAATGAGTTTATTTACAAACTCGTAGCGTACGTGTGAGCGGGGGTAAATCTGACCGGTGTCTATAGAGAAGCTGGTTGACTGACTGCCCTGCCGTTGAATATGGAGGAGGCGACTTGTCAACAAACATGATCCTGGCTGGGTTATTACTGTAAGGCGTCACAGGGGTCAAGTGTAGGGTCAGGCCAAGCACATCATGTATTGATCTGTTTGATCTATATAGGCAGCAGCGCGGTCAGGGTTGATGATGTATATACTGTCACACTGTCACTGTTGGGCTTTCTATTAGCATCTGTCAAATGATCGATCATAGAGCCAGGAGCAGAACATGAATCTGTCCAAAACACTTTTCTGAATGACCGTGGCCAGAGTTTGAAGCTATTATTTGCAGTTGTTCTTATCAAATGTATTACTTCTGATTTACAATAAAAACAAAACCAAAATTGTGTTTTTTATAGATCCTGGTTGTGAGAAATTCAACCCAAGACAAATCTTTGAACTGTTTTTATGGCAACCTGACATATCTGGTATTCCATAAAAAAAAATCAATACAATTTTGCACAAGATAGATATATAATGTTTCTATATAATTTGTTTAGACCTCCTGAGACCCATCAGCTTTATCTTGGGACTCTATCTTGGGATCTTACACTCATAACATACTTAATAGCCCTGGTTATTTGCACTTAAATTGTTCATTTGTTTCTATAGCACAGCTAAGAAATGATCAGTCTGCTACGCTGACCTTGGTACAGCTACTGAATCCCTTGCTTGCTGCACAGTAACTGTATAACTGGTCATAATTTTTATTTGCAGCTGTATACACATATATTCAACAGTCAACAGTTAAATGTAGTCGAGTTCATTTCTTCCAATAAAACATAATCGCCGCTCAGAAGGTGAGTGCGTTAGACGCCATGAAAAGCCTCATTAGATCATACAAAGATTAAACGAAACGCAGAGAACAAACAACAGTAGCCTCTCAGCCATCTGTCCACCGCCATCCTTCAGCATGTTTTATTATATTTGCGGGACGTGGAATGCTTAACACGAAACTCGGTGACCTTGTGACGTAAGAAGTGGCCATCTGTAAACAAACGGGGGCTGCATCTCCTCCGCTGGGATACTCTATCTGATAGGAGATTACTCTTATGATCAGAACGGATGAATCTCCACAGAGGAATCCTCTGGGAACTGAACTCTCCTCAGTGGGTCTGCTGTTCTCATGGCCTTCGACTCGGAGGGTTTGGACAGTTGGTGACTTCTGGACAGATAATGAAAATCTTCGGAGGCCCCCGTAGACAAAAAAAAATCTCTCTCAGTGGACTGAGATGACACTAGGACACAGTTCCTTTTGATTATTTCAGGCTTCTAGCATTGCATGTGCTAAGGAGACAGTAACTGAACAACAGTGGTTGGGTGTGTGTGTTTATGTGTAGTATGACCTCTGTTGGCATGGTGTCTGACCAAAGCAGCAGTTCCTGTTTGCATCAAGGTATTAACAAGTGGAGACAGGCCACCAACTGCTTGATTTCTACTTAAGTGTTTTAATTGAAGACTTTGTAAAAACATATTGAACTTGCACAAAAAGATGGGGTGTGAACCGGCTGTATAGTAGAGCAGTCCCAAATAACCAAAGAGGCGCTTTAGATAAAGATACTTTTAATTGAAGCAGAAATAATCGATGCTTTGATAGTAATAATAGAGAGAAAAGCTTGAAAAGCCCAACTCGAAGCAGCAAACAGAGCGAACATCAGAGAGCTGACGAAGCATTGAGCAGCTAAACAGCCAAATATGTGTAATACAGTATCTGCTAAAACAGAGGTAAAGAGGGTGAATATTGGACTTCAATTCACCAAGTGTACACCAACGTCTACTTGCTTTGAATCTGCTGGACATATTACAGTAATATAATGGGGGAACTGACTCATTAACTTCAATGGGATGGTGATAAGGTATCCGTGTTCAGAACTCATTTCTGCTGCCCCCGTATGGCCAAGTTCAGTTATCGCTAATCAGATATCTAAAAAAAAAAAGTGACCATGACAAAAAAAACGTAAAAGTAATGAATAAAATTATAAAACTGAGGGCTTCTTGGTGGCCTATAGGGATTTAACATGCATCATGAACCACAGTGTCTGGGTGGTTTGCAAATGATCCCATCTCTCTCCTTCGATTCCTCTCAGCTCTCTATTCCTGACTTTAATGACAGCACAAAATGGAGAAAAGGAGATTGTTGACTTATTCTCAAGTTTAGGAAGGAGTTGTTGTCCATCGAGGTCAGGGTCACTCCCTCCAGGCGTCACTGTGCTTCTCAATTTGTCTCCTGGCCTGTATGGACACAGAATAGCACAGTATAGGGAGGTCACTGCTCTCCCTTTTTACTTGCTGACAGTTGTTTTGAAACGTCAACATAAACACATAGACCCATGCAAAGCCCTAGCACACTACAGCATGTGTGTATGTGCACTCACACATCTTTATTTGATTTATCTATCTGTCCTCTGGGTGTTTTCCTACCTCCTGCCTACTTTAATATGAAAACTCCGGTTGACCCTGGTTTCCATTAACTGGAAACATCATTTAACCTCTGCTTATGCCAATGCTGTGGGACATGAATTATCTATGAACAACTTGTACAGAGATCATATCATCCATTATTTCCAATACTCAGTTATTCCATTTTTCCCTTTTATCTATAGTCTTTTCTTTACTGCTGCGGCCGTCCAATTCTCCATCAGATAAAGTTGATGTGTTCTTAAGAGACAGCAGTGCAGCTTTCCACCACAACAAAGATCAAACCTGATTGTTTCCCTTGATGCAATATTGCTCTCTGGTGGCGACTTTTGGACTTGAAGGAAAGAAGCTTGTTTACAGCTACTTCAGTTTATCTTCAAATAAGTTGTACATGCATCTTAAAAGACACCAAAGTCACATTAATATATGAGCCAACTTGAAGAAATTATTCTTATGTTGATTTATGGTACTTTGGCAGTAGCTCATCATTAATGTTATGCAACTCTAGTCAGTGTTGCAAATAGACAAAATTGCAAATTGAAATAACCAAGGTGAAATTTGAATGTCAAACTATTTGTCAGAGCTTCAGGATTAATTGAATGGAAAGTAAATGCAAAATAACTGTGTGATACAATACTATCAGGGAGCCACCAGAGGTCCATGTGTCATACTGTAGCAAAACATGGCAGCACACAGTGCATGCATTTCAAAAACCTGCACTAAATGTAAAACGTTATTTATTGACACTTTTTCACTGCCACAGTACTTTTGTTTTATCATTACGATGTATAATCGTTAGCAGCATAAAATATTCAATCATCCACTAACCTAACATGTGCAATCATTCAGAAACAGGTAAGGAGCTCCATGGGAGAATTGACTCACTGGGGTTGAGCCGACAGAGACACATAAAGTCACTCAGATATCCACTCTTTACAACTGTGGTGAGCAGAAAAGCTTCTGCTTTGTGATGTTATGGTCAGAATATGGCATTAACAGTGTGTGCATGGACCCAGCCTGCTTTGTGTCAACAGTCCAGGCTGCTGCTGCTGGTGGTGGTGTGATGATGTGGGGGCTGTTTCCTTGGCCCCTTATTACCAATCAATGATTGTTTGAATGCCTCAGAGCGACCATGTGCATCCCTTTATGGTACTGTTTACCACTCTCTAACGGCTCCTTCTAGCATGCATCAACATGACATGATTATGTGTTCATTGGACTTTACTGATTCCAGGTCTGAATCAACTCAGGAGAAAAGCAGAAAAATGACATGATCACAATTAGTGAGAAAGAATTTTTAAGCCAAACACAGGCCCCGAATTAATCATGAACAGAACACCATGCTGCCAATCATACAGTATGACAGGAAACCACACTTAAAGTAGGACAATTACATCAAGAGACTGTGACAATTATGAAACATGTTGACCTGCTACTGAAACTAACCTACAAAAACTTGGCATAGTCTTTTGGGGTCAGCCGTTATTGACAGTAAACCATTTGGAAAATGTTCCTTCTGACGTCACATTGTCAAGAAAGAAAGAGACAACCCCCCCCACCGCCCCCCCGGGGGTCAGCGGTCTGTCAGGTCACTGAGGTCAAGGCCGCTGGAGTAGCCACTGCCAGTTTACTGCGACATGTTTCTGAGAACCATTAAGACAAAGAAGAAAAAAAAAAGTATAGGGGGAAACCCTGAGATGACGGAGCCACAGAATTCATTAATCAGACTGGCCTCCATTAGCTGAATCAAGTGACGTGACAGTATGTGCGCTAAAGAGCCTCCTGTTTCAATTCACAAGCCTCATATCTGATATCTGCTATCAGTGTAATCAATCAGACCACTAATTTCCTTGTTTGCAGTGTTTATGTGTTGTCTCCAATACGCCTTGTCATTCTGCAGCTACAATAAACAACCTGTTGAGGCAGAGCCAAACTGTAAATACCAGAACATCTATTTGCAGTAAATCAGTGTTATTTACTACTCCGTTCACGCACCTTTGTTTCTGCAGAGGCGGCAGTGACGTGTTCAGGGAGTCAGATAAAGGGTATTTCTCACCAACGCTTTCCTGTTATTTTCCAGGGTCCTTTGTTTGGTTGCGAGGCCTCGGCCTGTCGGTTCTCAGGGGAATGAGAGGAACATTGGAGTCTGAGCACGAAGAGCACTCCTGCCCTCATACGCAAGACGGCTCCCATACCTGTATCGTTATGAGTGTGTGTGTGTGTGTGTGTGCATGTGTGTCACCTCGTCCCTCGATTGAGGAGATCCATGCTACTGATTTGTGGCCTTCAGAGAACTTTATCCTTCATGAATTTGTCGCTTATGTAATGATACAAAACTGTGAAATTCCTGTTAATGAATTCAACTTTTCATTTATATTTATCAACACTTTGGTTTTAATTGGTTTCATTTTTTTTTTTAATTTACAGAGGGGATGACTTCAAACTATAATCACACTATTAGAATAACTGGTATTAATCAAATGCATGTTCATCCTGTTTGAAAATGTGTCTCAAGGACAGCGTGTTTGTTGATGAGTTTTAGGTGTTGAGCTTTCATATAAATAATAATGGAATAAAGTGGATAGGAAGTGTCCTCTTCTGACTCCTGACAAGAGGACAAGGCCTTTGCTGTGTTGTGTGTCACTTCTACATCCCAAGCTTTTGGAAGTGTCACTTGAAAAAAATCCTTGCTTTTAAATTCCTCTCCTGGACAGACACAACAACAACAGGAAGAAGGACCATTTTCACAGGTGTCAGGAAGCACAGGAAATAAACAAGCTGAAAACTGGAAAACATTTTTGTACCAGCAAGAGTCAGAGGTGAGGCTCATAAGAGATATTTTTAACTTGGACAGGATTATTTTTGAAATTTGCTTCAAGATGTTTGGTATATATATATATTTAATTTCCACTGGATTATACTTTAACTCCGTCTGGATGGGTTATAGAGGAACAAAGAGAAAAGTCGTCTTCCTCTAATAAAGGGCCACTCACCATGTTTGATCATGAATGATTTTAGGTTTCCTTCTTGCCTTTAAATTCAGAATCACTGAGATAATGAATATTTCAGCAACTCATTGAGGTTAAACTTATCACAAATAAGCACAAACATGAATACATTTAACTTGAAAAAGTAACAACTCATGGCTAAATGCATCATTAATTAGTTTAGTCTGATGCAATTGGATTTGCAAGCTACACAGATTCAAATGAAACCAAATTATTCTGGGTTTAGAAAGAAACAGTCCCAGGGTTCCTTTAATTATACTTTATAAACTTCATAAAATTCTTACTCGTATGCAAATTGGCGCTGAATATTAAGATGCTGCTCACTCACTAAATGAGGATCTTGTTTCTGCTCTCTCAGGAAAATGAATCAGTTCAGCTGAAATTCTCAGGATTGTGAGAAGAGCTGAAAGACTGTCATGATTTTCCCTCTTTCTCCAGGGAGGAAATTCTTCTCAAGAAAAGACCTTGGGCATTGTCTCAAAATTTAAATCATTTCTATTCACAACTTTTTCTTTTTCTTTTTTCCCCCCATGTTGACACATGACTCTGTATTTTGGCTCATCCCAAGATCGTCATCTATTTCAATGCTGCGTTGTTCTCAGAACAAAGTTTTTCAAAAATTCTTCAAATAGCAAAAGTTACAGGAGTTTCTCTAAATTCTCTCCCACCAGAAAAAATGTGTTTTGCGAAACTTGCAAATTGCGTCTTTGCCCTTCACTTCTTCTACTAATAGCGGTGGAACTATTTTTCCATGAGATGTTTTCTGCATGGGAACAAAGAATATTTTGCCATTTGTGGAAGCTGAGAAAAGCACTGCGTTCCACATCATAAAAGTCAAGGATGCCTGGATCATTCTCAACATTAATAATAACTCCTTTTTGCCCCAGTGTTTTGATATACTGTCATATATGAACATGGGAAACAAGAAATCCTCTCGACATTCTTCTCTCCAGACGTTTTAACATTTTTGTCTACCTCTGGTAAATGAATGTCTTCTTGTGAATATAAACAACTTGTCTCCTTTTTTTTTTCTTCGTTTCCCATTCATAAATTATTCTCCCATAGTCTCTCATAGTTATTTTGATAGTCATGCAACATGTAGAGGTGTCAAATTCCTCTGGAGAGTATATTATAAAGTGCGCACACAAGTTCTAAACTTTGCATTTCAGCCGCCGTTTTATTTGACTTTAATTGTGGACCAGGAAAAAGCACCAGTACCGCAGAGTCCTTGTGAGAACTTTCATTGCAGTATGCAAACCTCCGACCTCTGCTTTCTATGTTAACCCATGATATGAATTCAGTTATCCAATTCTGGTGTTTTAATCTTACAGATTGTATCACTTCTGTGCAACTGTGACAGAGATATGTAATTTTACTGCAAATAAAAGAGAGAATCTACCCGATGGACAGCTGAGAGGCTGCAGCGTTCATGCTATTGACCTTCAGAGTAAAAGTGGCTGAAGTAAAGACAGGCACATGAAGCCCTGATCTGAGCATTAAAAAGATTAATGAAACAAAACAAGACAAAATATCTGTACAGAGAGACTCTTTACCTAAAGATACTGTAACACTTTCTTTGAGTTCAGAGAGTGGTGATTCTCCCAGTGCTTTTGTCTTCCCCACACTTTGTATTTAATACTTTAACCATATTATTTGATCTTTATTTGTTCATCTCACTTAGTGTGTGTTTTGTTCCTTTATTTTGCAGCACTTCTATTTGTTCATCTAATCATGTTTAAATCATATAACTATTGAATTCATTTAGTGGATAAAGTACAATATTTCTCTGTTGATCAGTGTATCATAAAACCACCAAATGTCTCTTTGTCACTGTTTTTCTATGAAAAATACAAAACAAACAACAAAAACTAGACAATAAAAGTCAATGACAGCAGTCAGTGATAACTTTGGTTTAATTGTAAGACCATTCTCTACATTGGCTGGTGTCATATACATGATATTTCCCATGTTTTCATATATACAGTACAAATAAAAATATCATTATGGAGAACTTGAATATTGCTGTGTACAGTTTGAAAGTTAATGAACTTCGCCTTTACTTGTGACATCAATTCACACTCTTACTCTTATTTAAAACACCGTTGCATGAAGGCACACTAACATGAGAGCCTCAGGTTGACACTGGAGCTAACAGAAGATGGATTATTTAGTTAATTTACTCCACAAACAGATACACAGCAATAAACGTGAGACAAAGAGCAATAATAACATAGTCTGCATATTTCATTAGAAAAAGATGATGTTGTCAAACAAGGGCCGAACAAACCAAATAAAACTTGCTGTAAAAAATTCTCATCATTTAACATAATAAAATATATCTTTCAGATCATTTATAAGTTAATGCTACATTTACACTGAATAGATTCAGTCTTGTCAGCACTTGTCAGCGAGGGTTGAGCCGCTTCAGAGCAGTGGATCTGTCTGTGCGTTGATCTGTGCTCTGAGCAGTGCTGACCTCTCCTGAGCCGCCATCTCCCCCTGGAAATACAAGGGAGACAATTCAGTAATCTTTCAATTAATGCAGTTCCTTAGTCCTTTTTGTGAGACATTTGACTGTTTGACTGGAGCTCACTGGGAATTTACAGATGATCCAAATGCTTAAAGAAAACATTATCTTTATACTTTTAAAAATCTTCAATAATTATCACCTGCTTGTGGCTCAGTCTTGAGCTTGCTGGCAATTTTGGCAAAGAATTTGAGGGTGAGACAAGCTCCAGTCTCTCTGTCACAAATGCCTCCTTTGCAGTTGCATGTGTTGCGGCATTCAACCCCATAGGATCCATACAGACAGTCTGGAAAGGAAAAAAAAAAAAAAAATTAGGACCAAAGAATCATTACCTGAATGGATCTGATATGGATCATACTTTTTAGATACAGTGTTAAACTGATTTGTGAGCACCAGATGTTTCAGTGCCTTAACTCAAAATTAAATGAAATTAGGGATAAATCATCAAGTTAAATAACCAATTCACATCAGAGAAGAGGATGCTCATGTACCTCTAAGCAATGGTTATATGACAATGGTGCTGTTTATGGTGATAAATAAAAGAAAATAGAGCCCAAAAGATGGTAATGAGATAAAGGGACAGATTTGGTGCAGCAGAGCATCACTCTGTTGAGGACGCAGCATGCAGGAACAGCAGCAAGGTTTTTTTTTTTTTTTTTTTGATAAATAATAATAATAAATGTGAATGTACCTTTGCAGATCCCATATTCGTCACCGTAATCGTCCTCGTCTTTGTAGAACTCGCAGAATAAACCCGGTCCGCACTTCACCCCGTGCATCCCCGACACCGTGCGGTAACAGTGCTCTCCTCTGCCGGCTGCGCAGACCTGACAACAGCCGCAGTCATCCAGGACCGTCCGTGTGCACCGCTGTGTCCCGCCACACCGCTCCGGGTTGCATCTGTCGGGGCAGTTCACCGCGTACTTGACGCTGGCGCTCCACGCCTCAGCATCCCGCAGCAGAAGTGAGGACAGCACTGTGATGAGGAGCAGAGACATCACTGGATGCAGAGAGGGAGACAGAGCCCGAGGAAGGCTGCTGCTGCTGTGGGCTTTAGGATGAGCGGTTTGTTCGGGGGAGAGCCGGAGAAGAGGGTCTCCTCTGGAAGACTTGAGTGGAGTGACCTCTGGTTCATCAGGTTGCATGGTTATCAGCGATGAACAACTTTGTTTTGCACATGGCTTGCCCCTCGTCAATTTCCTCATTCCGGTGTTGTCGTCCCTTTTGCCAGTCAGCCCCCTTTTTAGAAATCCGGCTTGGAAGTGGGATTAACTCTGCACCGCCATCCAGGAATTGAAATCCGTGTGACCTGATGTCATAAGTTATCTTTGGTTTGTTTTTGTGTGAGTGACGGAGCCCCTAAACCCCCAGACTGCCCCGGCTGACCCGGCTTTGAAGCAGTTAGTTCAATGCAACAAGACGTTTTCAGTCACAACATCCTATGACAGGAAGACATACTAACAGGTCAATTTGATCAAAATGGTGCAAAAAAATAAAGAAAGGAAAAAAGAAAGAAAGAGAAATAGATCACAATAAGACACATAGGAGCTGGATTTAATCAATTAATTTTGTTTTTAAGGTTTCCTCCTCTTTATGAATGTAAATTAACTAATTGTGCAATAAAAGAGAAATGTTAGACCTTATTATGGCATAATAACGACATAAACATAAAATAATAACACAATTGTGAAGTGTGCTTTAAGTAGGTACAGGCTACTGCAGCAATTCAGTGCTGCAGCATCATAAACTTTCACGACTCACAAAATTGGAAATGGTCAAAATTTTGGCAGAGTCCCTGTTGTGGGCCAAGGTCCAAGAACAATGGATCCTACATTTCCCATGATGCAACATCATCAAGGTTATTTTCTCAGGCATGACAAAGCTCCTTCCAGAGCCAGTGAGGACATTATGCGTCTGTTTTCACATGCTTGACCTTCACGTGTTACAGCAATGGACAGACCCCCTTTAGGAAGCCTATTTTTGTCTTATCCTGTTTATTATAGGCTGCTGCTGTTGCTGTGATAATAAATAAATATTTGCATAATAAAAAAGGAAGGTGGACTGAAGGATGGTTTTGTTATTTTAACATACCGGTAGATTAATAAATCATAGGGTGGATTTTAGGGTGGGGGGTGGAGAGGCCGGAGCCCCAGAAACCATAAACATTTACACAATAATTCTTGAAACTTGTAAAACAGGTCTCCAGTCTGGATGGAAAAAGGGAAGAAAAAAAACATTGCCAATTCAAAATGATGATGTTTATGATAATGCTATGATGATAATGTTTATGTTTATGATGATTATGATGATGCTGATGATGTTGGGTGGTGCTGATGATGATGATGAGGAGGATGACGATGATGAGGGGGGGTGATGATGATGACGGCGCTGCGTCCTGGCTCCGTGACGCAGGGTGGCGGTACCGCAGTCCTCCAGCGGAGTGTGGCTGTAGATTGGAGTCGACGAAGAAGAAGGGGAACTGGGGAAAGCAGAGAAGGTTGATATGATATTCGCGTCCAAGGGAGACCTCACTGGGACGGGACAGGTAACGCAAACCATTTATCGGCGGAGGCTTTTTACTGTCAAGGTAACTTAACATGTCTGCGGTCTATTTTTAAAATTGCAACAACACCCGGGCTTAACATGGTGACGAGCCGCGGGACTGTTTGCGTTTTTACCGGAGAGCTGTCAGCGGACAAGCGGAGGGGCTTGGTCAGGTTTTTGACAGCCATGGAGCAGCAGCAGCAGACTAGCAACTGCACTGCAGCCAACCAGCCAGCGTTAGCTCTGCTGTCACCGCAGATGCAGAATAATGTTACCGGTGTTTGTGAATGACTAGACGGCGGAAAATAGACCGCGTTAAAAAACAACAACAACAAACAACCCCACATAATATGTTGTTGTTTATCTGTGGGGGAAAAAAAATAGCTTTAGCTGTAACGACGAGCTAACTGAGAGGAGGAAAAGCGAGCAGGTAAAACGATAAGGCTGCAAAAATTGTTGACAGACGTTTCAAAGTAAGGAGCCATATACTAGCATGGATGGACAATGTCGTTAATTGTGCATAAATGAAATTATCCTGGAGCATGAGTCCCCAACTCATCGCTTAACTTGTGTCAACATGTCCGTGTAGCTACCTGATATTTAATATAACGGTGTGTGTGTGTGCCTGTGTGTGTCTCTATGTGTGTGTCCTTTCCTCTCCCTCCTGCAGCTTATCATAGACTAATTAAGTTGCTGTCAGACATTAATTCACCTCACTGTCAGCTGAATTAACCTCCTCTATTATTACTTGGGCCACTGCTATTTTTATTTTATTTTATTTTATCAAGTTTGTTGATTAACACTCATCCATTGCATCCATTGTCTAAATGCTTATTGTCTTGGGTTGCCCTGGCAACAGCAGCTAACAGTAGAGACAACCCCTCGGACCAGCAACTTCCTGCAGCAGAGTCCAGGTCAGGTCAGGTTCAAGTCAGAGGGGGGGAAATGTTAAATCTGTAGCTGCTGTTTTTATCTGGGGTCTCCCACTCAGGTCCCAGTAAGCGGGTGCCATAATAATAACCATTATGACTGGCTTGTCTCAATGTAAAGAAGGCGGGGTTTCATGCAGAGATACAGAGATACATCTTATTCTCTTGTGGTTTGAGGCCTGCAGAAAATGCAATCAATACCAAACATATCTGTATAATGCTGTTAGTCCATCCTGACTCTTGGTGAGTGTTATATATTATTTAAAATGATTTTTTTCTTCTTTTGGTTTCGATGGTTAGCACAGAACATCTTGGATGCTGGGAAATTGTGATGGGTGCTTAAAGCATATATGACTATTGACATTGCAATTGCTTTGTATGAAAGTGGCAGTCATTGATAATGTTGACACTGTGCTTTGGTGAGACAATATCCCACCTGTGAGCCTTTCTTTGTTTTTTTTTGTATCTCAATGGGATATTTTGCTCAGTTTGGAGTTGCTCATTAATAAAATATTATTTGCTTGTGCATGTTTTGGATGGATCAGCATTTGTGAAGCGTACATGGTTGGCTACATGTCGTCTGCAGCTAGCAGGGCTAAAGGGAAAAGAGCTATCCCGAATGTTTGCGTCCTACAACTTGAGATAGTTTGTAATCGGTGTGATAGTTATGCCTAACATTACTGGTGGTTGCATGCTGGTGGATGTCTGACTGAGGAGCCCATTACTATATCAATGCTTGCTGTTATTTTTGGCCAGAGTGGAAACCATATAGCCCCACAGGCCTCAGGCAGGGCAAGAGAGATGAGGCTATGTGACTGTGGACTACAGTCAAAGTGGCATGCGCACATGTTCAGCAGGCTGTAACTAGCATTGCCTCACTCATGCCGGTTCATGTTTTTGTGAAACGTTTATTAATAATAATAACAGTAGAGCCAGCCGTGATGAACCAACAATATGGAGATTTCTATCCCACACATCAAAAGCTGATTTGAGTGGTTACTTCACCCTCAAGCTTGCGAGCTGCTTGACGGGAATGAAAACTCATAAGACTAATGCATTTGTATTGAAGGTAGATTTCCATCAAGCCTGAAATACATTAGAAATAAATCTTTCTCGCGCTAGCCAAGGCTCTTAAATATAGCCACCTAGATTTGGTAGGATGAATGTGTTTTAACACGTGTCATGAGAATGTCATGAGTGATATTCCTAGGAAGCTATGAATGTTAACCTAAATATTGTAACTGTCATGGGGATGGGCACATTCTTACCTGCGTCTAAGGATTTCAGGCAGTTCAAACCTGTTCGCAAAGTTACACATTACTGATTAAAATGCAAACGGGGAAAATTCAAATCTGTCTTCCTCAATTCCGAGAAAAGCTGTTCCTTTGGAGATCTAAAATTTCCTCCTGACAGCAACAGCACGCTTGCGTTTTATTTGTCTGGAAAGCTGACAAACTATGCAGACATGCAGACTGGGGGTTAGGTGGAGGCCAAGAGATCTTTCTGTAGGATTGTATGTCAGAGCATGAGGTGATCAACTTTGAGACAGTTCTGACTGAGATGGAAAATATGAATGAATCGACAGGGGGTGGATCAGACTATTATCACCCAGTGTGCTCTCTGACAGGCCATATTATGAAACTAATAGGCTACTCTTGAATGAAGACAGACAGAATGCATGTCTTAACATTGTGCAGCACAACTGCTTGTGAGACAAAAAGTGACCTCATTAGTGAGGTTGTGCTAGATGTAATCATAGGGTGAGATGAACTATTTCAGGGATACCCGCTGGGTCTGTGGCAATAGCCTGGTTGTACTGTATGCTGGAATAGGGCCAACACTTAGAGGAGAAACCTGACACCTTTACAGTGAATTTACTTGGCAGGATAACGCATTAGAAACATTGGCTTTCAGTAGCAGGTCCTGCCAGTGGATTGATGATGAAGATAAAAGTGCCTTTTCATTACATCAATCAAGTGTGAGGGAGTGGCACGTGTGAATTATATAAATCTGCCAATTCACAGGCCTCATCTAATCAAATTTCCCTTCCTTTTTTTTTCGCAGGTGCACATCAGGTCATAGATAATGCTCAGACATGGTGCCTTGTCAGACCCATGTGTTGCTAAAGTGGCAGGAGCACTTCAACAGCTCCTGGGCAGCAGAAGACAGCATACAGACAGCCAGGAGGCACGGAGCTGCTGCGCTCTACACTAAGCTCCTTCACAACAAGGAGGTGGTGACTCTGGCCCAGCCTGTTCAAGAACTCGTCGGCCCACGTCTGCCAGACTTCGAGTGTGATTCCAGTGCCTCCGAGGAGAAGGAAGAGTACCTGTCCTCCCTGCTCCACAGTCAGCGATGGCTGGCTCACCGCATGCTGACGCAAACCTCCTACACCTTGGGCCTCCACCAGAGGCTGGTAGTTCTTCAGAGGATCTACTACGCACTCCACAGCAAATATCATGACAAATTCCGCGTGCAGCTGCCCTCCCAATCCACGGACAGCGGGGCCGAATGTGGGCAACTTGAGCTGGCCTCAGAGCCTTGCCTACCGGGGGGGCCGTCCAAAGTCAAATCGGGTACAGATGTTCTGATAGAGATGGGAGTGAGGACAGGTTTGAGTCTGCTCTTCTCGTTGCTGCAGCAGAACTGGAGGTACGCCGCCTCTGTTCACCCCGAGTCGGCGCTCTGCAACGACGTGCTCGCCACGGCGTCCTCGGTGCTGACCTCACTACCGCCGCTCTCTCTGGCCAACGAGAACAAGATCCCGTCGGTGGGGCTGGACTGCCTGGCACAGGTGGCCGACTTCCTCAAGAAGACATCGGTGAGCAGTGGGACCGGCGGGGCGGACCCCACCGGTCGCAGGCTGGCGCTGGAGCTGCTGCTTGGCCTGGCCATGCAGAGAGGCTCTCTGAAGTTCCTGTTGGAGTGGGTCGAGGTGGCTCTGGCTGCTTCCATGTCCTGCACCTCTACGCTGTCTTCCTCCTCCTCCTCCACGCTGAGCTCACAGCAGTCAGCTGGTGTGGGCTTCGAGGTCATCCATCAAACCCTTTTCCAAATGAGGCAATACTCGGTATGTCACATGTTCATCTATATATCTATATGTCAGGGGGGAAAAGAGCTTACAGCAGTATATTTAATTGTTCATAAATATTAGTCTGACAGTTTTAATTGCTTTTTGGTTTTCAGAAAATGTGATGGAAACGGTGTACTGCCTGAGCTCAGTGTGAAAAGCAACAAAAGATGGTTTTCTTTGCGTATCATCTATATGTTTTCTTCCCTTTTATTACACATGCAGCCATAACTGCTATCAACATCACTAGTGTTTGTGTCATAGACTGTTGATCTGTGCGCTAATTTTAAATCCCTTTTCCTTGACACCAGGAAATAGGAATTTCAACCGATCATTTTATAGAATTTTAACATTTCCAGATCAAGAGTTAGTCCATATTCTATTTGGTAACCAACATAAACCTTTATGTAGAGGCCAATAAATAAGGCCCTTTGCTTTTTAAGAAGGCAAATGGCTCCTCTGCACTGCCTCATCCCTCATCCCTGCTGTAGACAGTCCTTTTTATTTGAACAGTCTCATTTGAAGCTCATAGTGATGTATTAGTCTGCAGATAAGGATTAGGATTGAGTCAGTCTTCCTGTCCTCTCTAGATATGCACACGGAGTCATCCTTTAGCAGGCTAATCAGCTTTGCAATATTTCTGCCGTGCAAATGACAGCCAGGGCCGGGTCCTGCCAACAACCGCATGGCACTATTCACGATAACAGATCTTCAGATTATAGATTTAAGAGTTTGCATGCACAGTTACATCCCATATATAAGCTACAATAAAGATCTGAGGGATCACACACCTTTCAACACAATTAGGTTTTGGGTTTCTTCTAGTGAGAGAAAATAGGAGGAAGCAGCCTGCTGCTCTCTCTCCGCTCACTGGTATCTCCACTGACAGCTGTGTCTTTGCCACTTTCTCATTCTTGACTTCTCTTTCTATCTGATCATGCTGTGACTTGTCTCTATTTTTGGGAAGTGCTTTTTCTTGTTTTGATATATAGTTCAAAATAATGAGCCCCTATAGCACATCAAGTGAAAACTGATTTGCAAAAGATTCAAAGCAGCTTCACATTATGAATATAATGTTGAATGCTAATCATGTTTTTTTTTTCCAGGGTTTCCGTGGAGACTCTGTTAATACTCAGGTGCTGAAGAAGGATGCAGATGGACTTTGTCGGCTCTCCCAGGCAGCTCTCTGCCTTTTTGAGGAGGTAACAGTGAATTCAGTCACATGCTGTAACATACAGAAACGATTAAATCCTGTTATACTTCACAGTCACTGATTTTAAGAACCTCGCTTTCCTCCCCTTCGGCAGATTTGTAACCTAGCGTCCTACTGCCTGTGCTCCTGCAGCACTGATGCAGCTTCTCCTGGTACAGAGAGTGACACAGTCATGGTGTATGTGTGGGGCAGCAACAGCAGTCATCAGCTGGCAGAGGGAACGCTGGAGAAAATCCTGCTGCCAAAACTGACACAGGGCTTCAGTGATGCTCAAATGGTATGACTACAACATAAGCTTAGGACTGAGCACAGGTCTCACATGATTCCTATTTAACAAATGTAGTTATTTTTCAGACTTTGTTTAGTATCATTGGTCATATGAAGTTATTACATATTAGGTTTTTCTATTTATTAAAATAACTGTTATGAATATTACTTGCTGTTTTGTTCTTTTAGCTAAAACAAACATACACATTTGCCGGTTTGTATCATTCCCATTCAGCCAGCATCAAAAAGGCATAATAATTTTATAACCGGTGCAAGTTTGACAATCACTGCAGTATATAGCATTGATTTCTGTGTGCATTTGTGGGTAGGAAGAATATAAAGTGTGCCAAAAAAAATTAAGATTATATAATTCTGTTGCATTACATGTAATCTTTTACCTTTTCCCACTTGGTTCTTCTCGTAGATTGAGGCGGGTCAGTACTGCACATTCTCAGTATCTGCAGATGGGTCAGTGAAGGCATGCGGTAAAGGCAGCTATGGCCGTCTTGGTCTCGGGGACTCCAACAACCAATCCATGCCCAAGAAACTTGTGCTGGAGCCACATAGGAACATGAAGAAAGTGTCGTCCTCCAAGGGCTCTGACGGTCACACTCTGGCCATCACTGTGGAGGGAGAGGTAAGAAGTTAAACTGCCACTGAAATGACCTCTGATTGCTCATGCATATTTCAAAGCTTTGTAGACTGTTGTTTCAGCACATAACTCAGTTGCATAACATAAATGAATAATGTTTTTTTTCTGAATGCGTTCAATAAATAGAAAACATGCAGTAAATGTGAAATTTAACAGATTCATTCACAGTTAATTGTAAGATTTTTAAAATGTTTCTTCCAGGTGTTCAGTTGGGGTGATGGAGAGTATGGGAAGCTGGGCCATGGCAACAGTGCTACACAGAAATACCCCAAAATCATCCAAGGGCCGCTATTAGGAAAAGTAAGCAAGCAGGAAGCACATCAGTCTGTAGGGAGTGGCTTTGTACATTTGTTTAAATGTAGTTCTTGTAAAGGCATGAAGTCATTTCACACTTTTTTTTCTGTCAGGTTGTTATTTGCGTGTCTGCTGGCTACAGACACAGTGCTGCTGTGACTAATGATGGAGAGCTGTACACGTGGGGAGAAGGGGACTTTGGCAGACTGGGTACACACACACTTTATTTCTCAAGTTGCTTATCCGGCTCAACATTTTCTGAAAGTGAAATCAATCCTCTGGTATGTTAGCAATATGCTACTGTATGTTTCTCCCCTCTGACCAGGTCACAGCGACAGCCAGAGTAGGAATGTGCCCACTCTGGTGAAGGACATTAGTGGTGTGGGTCAGGTGGCCTGTGGCAGCTCCCACACCATTGCTGTGGCGCAGGATGGACACACTGTGTGGTCCTTTGGAGGAGGGGACAATGGTATGTTGACAGATGACATGGCAGGGCCTTGTTGCACAAAATGTAATAAGTCTGAGCAGAAGATCAAATGTATTTTTTGTGCGCTTCATGAAAAACACACAGAAGCACCACAGTATCATCTGTGGAAAAGAAAATATCTTGAGCGAGTGGGATGTGATACTGCTGCTCAGATATGACTCATCCTTGCAGGTAAACTAGGTCACGGAGACACCAATCGTGTGTATCGCCCCAAGGTCATAGAGGCCCTGCATGGATTCATCATCAGGAAAGTGTGTGCTGGCAGCCAGTCATCTCTAGCCCTTACCTCTGCAGGACAGGTGAGATGTGGCATTTCAGGTCAGGAGAGATTTTTCAATGTCAGATCTGAAAAGTGCCAAGTGATGTTAATAGCAAATATAACCCTATAATGTCTGTAACTTATTTGTTTAAAACCAGTCTCTTATGTATGTTATCTAAATATGCATTCACATTTAATTACATCCCAAATACATAGACTAGATGGCAATAACGCAGTGTTGTTTCTGTAGGTGTTTGCGTGGGGCTGTGGCTCGTGTTTAGGGTGTGGCTCCTCTGAGACGACGTCTCTGAGGCCCAGGTTTATAGAGGAGCTGGGAATCACTAAGATCATTGATATCTCATGTGGAGACAGCCACTGTCTGGCTCTGTCCCATGGTAAGATGAACAGTTCAACAGTTACGAGACAGTTGCTCATATGATTATTAAAAACAATGTTGCTTTTCAGAATATTTTTCAGGGTGTTAAAATTGTGAATGTGCTTTGACTAAGTTGTGCTGCTCTTGTTTCATCAGAGAATGAAGTGTATGCCTGGGGGAACAACACCATGGGTCAGTGTGGGCAAGGCCACACTTCAACACCCATTACCAGACCTAAGAAAGTGCTCGGTTTAGAGGGAGTGTCAATCCAGCAAATCACAGCTGGCACTTCTCACAGTCTGGCTTGGACCGCAGTCCCCACTGACCGGTAAATCCTCAATCTGATATACTGTATTTATTTTTACAGCATAAACATATGGGTTCTCATCAAATAAATCAGAGCCATTTCTTAAAGTGACTTGGTCTTTTTCCAGACAACTGGTGGCGTGGCACAGGCCCTTCTGTGTCGACCTGGAGGAGAGTACGTTTACTTACCTACGCAACTTTTTAGAAAGTTACTGTGATGGCATCGGGAATGACACGCCCCCTCCTCCGTTCTTATCTAAAAGGTATGAAATTATCTTACAATTTACAATCCGTTCAGACACTATTCTCTGTATGCAGTCTAGAATCACATGCGCAAAAAAGCACTCCACCACCAACAAGGAAGACACTTGTTCACTCACACTCTTAATGCTCTGCCTCAGGGACCACCATCAGTTTCTTTTGCTGTGCATGAAGCTGCTGTCCATCCACTTGTCTCTGGCCCATGCTGGGGGCACTGGTGCCATGGTGTTGGGGGCTCAGAGCAGACCCCTTAGAAACCTGCTCTTCAGACTCATAGACACCAACATGCCAGAGTCCATACAACAGGTAAACCAGAAGACTAACCATTTCTTAATAATTTGATTTAATATACTTATGGGATTGCTGCCAGCATAACAACTATCTAGTGTCTAAATCACAGTGTGATCTCAGTTTTTGGAGCCCATTGGTGCTAATTTTGCAGTTAACAACTTCCCCTTGATCACCATGTGTATTTTCATATTGTGCTGATGGTCCTGTCCACCCTCAGGCAGTCTTGAACACGCTGTCCATCGGTGCATCTCTGCTGCTGCCTCCACTGAGGGAAAGAACAGAACTGCTCCTCTCCCTCCTTCCTCAGGGCCCTCAGAGCTTGAACGTCCTCTCCAAAGGGCAGGTATGTGGGGTTCCTTACTGCCATTAAAAAAAAAGAAGCAAAGAAAAAGAAGTAAATTAATTATACAGTAGCATTAATATACATTTTGTTAAAAAAAACTGGTCCATATTCAATATTTTTGTATAAATGCAAGGACATAATTCAGGGACACATATTCTGCTGCGGCTGCTTGGCTTCCTTCGTTTAACTGACTGAGTTGGCAAGGAAATGGATGGAGCCAGCAAACAAAGTGTTTGTCAAAATCACGGCACCAACTTGGAGCGTTGCTAGGCAATATGCGAAGACTGCTTGAATGTTGTGAAAATGTGTTGCTGTAATGACAGTATTTCTTCCCTGCAGAAATGTTTTTGGGAACATCACCCATCACTTCTCTTTGCTTCTTTCATCTCCATCTTTCACAGCGTCTTCAGTTAGACATGGTGCTCAGTAGCCTTCAGGACCAGAGCCATGTAGCTTCTCTGCTAGGCTACAGCAACTTTGGGGAGGTGACAGCCCTGGGACCCCCTCTGACACCCGCTATGGCAGCCCGACCACCCTCTTCATCCAGCTCTGTTGAAGCCTATGACCCTCTACACTTAGCAGAAGTGCTCCTCAGAACCCTGCTCCTCAGCATAGGCTTTTACACGGTATGAAACTGAGGACCACATGTGTTTATTTATAACTGTGTCGTTAATGACTGGCATTGCAGTTGATATTCAAAATAGGATTTTTGGGCAAGTGTAATACTTTTTATGCGTGCTCATACAGGAGCGGGCTTTCGGGGAATTGGAGAAAAACAGTGACAAACAGCTTTCGAGTGACAGCCAGGGACAGAGTGATCCTCCCTGTCACTTCCACCAGCTGCTGTCCGGACTTCACAAACACCTGCTCGCCCATTGCTTCATCCATTCCAGCCCCGAGGTACGCTATGTAAAATAAACAAAATATACAGTTGCATTACTGAAACAGAAATAGGAAATCAGCCCATGCATTTTTCGCATTGAATCCTAATATATTACCCAGAGCTCTGCTGTGTTATAACTGTCCGTACTCCTTTGTTTTGCAGGATGACAGCAGTGTAACGCTGCTCCGGGAGCATCTTTACCTGTTGCTCCCCTGTGCTACTGAGACACTCGGGAGATCCACCAAACTGCTGAAGGAGAGCTCCCAGGATAAACAAATCATCAAGAAGCTGAATAGTAAGATAATGGCTCCTAACAAGTGTGTGTCACTGTAGCCTAGATACTCTGATGTCTTACCTTTTATTGTTCCTGTTATGAGAGATGATTGCACAGATCTCAATGGCTCTTTAATTCACAATCAGCAAACATAAGGGAAATTATTTATTTCCCTTATTATTATTTAATGACCAATAAAAGGTTATGTTCAAACATTTATGCAGCAAATATGTGTATGTGCTCAAGTATTGTCTACCCAAAGCAACATGTGGCACTGTCAAGGCAAGAGATGTTAAAGCATTTGACACTGAGCTCTGATGACAAGCACATAAACACATTCAATAAACTGATTTTAGGATCTGTAATTTAATCCTCTGCTTTGCTTCTGTAATAGTTTCCTGGCTGTAGTTTTATCGGCACGTCTAATCCCCCTCTCTCATCTCAACCCTTGTCCCAGTGGTGTTGTACAACTCTGTGGCTGGCAGCCTGCTGTGCCAGGTAATGTATTCCTTACTGCTGCTCCCCCTGGGCACCGTTCAACCTCTCCTGAGCCATTTACTGGCCTTGTTGGAGCACCTCAATGATTTCAATCGGTTGCTGCCAGAGACATCCCTCATGGAGGACCAAGAACTGGGGTTGGAGGCTCAAAAATCCTGTTCAGGTCAGTGGACTGTGACCCCCTGGCTGCTTGACCCACAGATTTATCTTTAATGTGTGTTATTATTATCTTTGGACACAGTGTTGTCACAGACAGAGTATGGCAATTTAGATTTTTTTTTAGAAAGGATGCCGACAATGACAAAGTGTTTTCTCTACAGATAAAAGTGAAGAAAACACATGCCTTGGACAGCAGCCACAGGAGGAGGAGTGCAAGTGGGCTTGGCTGTTGGACTTGGAACGGTCTGTGGCGTTGGCAGTCGGCCGCTGCCTTGGTGGTATGCTGCAAGGCCCGCCACCCTCACACCAGGAGAAAACAGCAGAGTTCTGGCTATCAAATGTCCTCCTCAGGAACGGCCTTGAGATGGACTTTGAAGAGCTGGGTAAAGAAAACAAACTGCTTGCTTTCAACGCATTCACGTGTCTCAGTGTTTTGGCAAGCCATCTGAAAACAGTCTTAAGATTAAGGTTTCAACAATGTGTCTAAGTTCTGTTTGTTCATGTCAGAGAGTATTAATGAGTGAGGAGGAATGTTTCATGACAGTAGAGATACGTAAGAAAACTTAGGGAGATATAATTTTATTTTGCTTCTGAGGGGAAAAAAATGATTTTCTAAATGTGATGTGTAGTTTTCACTTACCCTGTGTCCCTTTGGCCTGTAGATACCAGCATGGCGTGGCTGACTGAGGTGGTGCTCCTGGGCAGCAGTGATGCCAGGCTTGCAGAGCTCAGTCTGAATGAGGAAACCAGGACTTTGCTGGAGCTGGCTCTGGGATCCTCCAGAGGATCTGCAGGTGGAATGTGGCAGAAGATGGAGGAGTATGCTCACAGCAAAGGTATTTTCACTTAACTTTACTGTTGTGATATGAATACATGCCAGTTTTTTGAATGAAACTTCTTCCTTGAATTAAACTGGAAAATAAATACCCAGATGATAATTGCTGGCTTCCTGCTGATTTTCAAATCTTGCTTGCTACAATATATACCACAGATTAAATAAAATCAGATCCCCAGGTTTTATATTTTCCCGTCCGTGACTTTGTTGTAATTGAGCCGTTTTCTTTGCTGTGATGGCAGAATGGGAGAGCGGAGGATCCTCAGGCGACTGTTTGCTGCAGACAGTGTGTCGCTGCAGTCTGGCTGCTCTTCTGAAACACACAGGTCTGCAGAATGAGGCCCATTGGCAGGACAGGTTAGTGACATAAACCATAATATTTGCTGAGATGCTTACATGTTCAAGTTTATCTGCTTTGTCATTTTTGAAGGATGTAGTGAATTGTTGTTGTGTAACATGTGCAGTGTGTTGCAGTGAGGAACATTGCTATTTATCCACTCTTATTTCTCAACAGGTATGAGCCCTGTGAGAAGCTATTAGATGTTTATGAAACTGTTTATAAAATCAGAACCACTTTGCTGGCACATAAAAACTCTACAAGGACATCACAGGTGCAAGCTGCTGCTAAACAGGTACCATTATTATAATTCAACAATTACTGTATAGAGCAAGTCTGAGTGAAGTGTAAACCACATATAATTTGATATTTGTCCTGCATATTGATTATTACAGGAAATTATGATTTGCCCTTTAGCTATAACAACTATTGCATATTTACAATTACACTTTCTATTCCAGGGTCATATTTTCTGACATGTGTATTTAAAATATTTAGAGCCTATGTTTTTGCTTTCTTTAATTGCAGACTGCTCAATCTCCCCAAAGTCCTGATACAGACAGGCAAGAGCCTGGGACCTCAGTGGAGCAAGTAGGAAAGGCTACAGAGCAGCAGCAGCCAGCAGGTCAATGTAGCCGGGAGGTGCAGGTGACCCCACCACCCACAGCCAACCACAACCAGGAGGAGGTTGCAGAGGAGGATGCATTTGGCACTAGCCGTATGTACATGTCAGGTTAGAAATGGATATCTCTGTTTCTGCACTCACACCAGTGATGTTAAAAAAAGTATCTTAAAGTGTGAAGGCAGATCCAAACAGGACTACATGTTACATAGAAGTCGTAATTACAGTGCATCTGGTTCTCAAGTGTCTTCCCCTGTCTGGTCTGCGCAGAGGTACTAGAATCATTCATGGCCACGCGGGAGGCCATGCAGGTACAGCAGAACGTGACGGTGTACGAGTCCTTCGGCACTTCCACCCTCCCCAGCAGCATGGAAAGCCCCGTCAGCCCAGACAGGGAGCCAGATCCTAAGCAGCAGTGGGACAAGCAGAGGGAGTCTGAGGAAAGCTTGTCTTTCCCTGCTGCCTGCCATCTGGTGGTGTCCCGCTGTCTCTTCCTCCTGCTGGGAGTCAGGCCGGCCTGGGTGGAACCCAGCGAAAGGGAGAATAGTCAGAGTACGAACACTGGAGCAAGGTAGGGTTTGTGTCAGGCAGTGTGTTTGTACATTTGGTTTGTTTTAGAGCAGCTGTGGTTTCCGTGAACTTTCCCTGAACTTAGTCTCCACCTACTTTCAGAAAATCAACAGAATCCTTCACCACGGCTGCTGATGGTCGAAAACAGGTTAGTCTTGCGCGGTGTTGCCAAATGTGGCCCCCCACCGCCTTACCTGTGCTAATATACTGTATCTGTCTCATTTAGTCTGACCAGTCCAAAAACTTGGCATCCTCCAAAAATAAAATGGGTAAGTGTAAAACCATGTAACCATCTGCAGGAGAAGTGAAGGTGAAAAACTGCTAAAGAGGTGCCTCATCTGTTGGCCTTCAGGCCAGAGCCAATCCTCTAATCTAATCTAAACTGACCTGCTGCTGGCTGCAGCCTTATGTTTAGCAAACAGATATGAGGATAGTATCAGTCTTCTTGTCAATCAATCTTAATCCTCAAGAGGGCAAATAAATACACTCCCCCTTATCTACAGTATTCCTTTAAAGCAGAATTTCTGCGTTTAGATGTTTCATCCTCTTGTGCATATACGCTGCATGTGCGTGTCTGACAGACATACTAAGGACTCTTTTTGATGAGTCTCTTAGAAATGTTCTGCTCCAAGCAGAACTTGAGTGAAACAGTGAGAGAAATCACACTAAGTATTGATTCATACAAAAATGAAGCCTGGATAATTAACACTGTGGAAGGTGTTGAAATATAATATATTTCAGAAAAGAGTGTGACAATATTTGCCTTTTGTTTTTCCAGCCTTACCTCTGTGTTCTCTGGGCGTCATGAAAGATGCTTGGGATCGCCTGCGCCAGTGTATCAGCCCGACCACCACCATGTCCCAGTATGGCAACAACACTTTGCCAATTCTTAACCAGGTGTTCCACTTTGTAAGTGGAAGCCTGATCCACCTATCATCCTCCACGCCATCACTACCGGGTGGACAGGCGTGTAGTCAGGCAGATCCAAAGGCCATTACGTTTGCTATACTGCAGCAGCAACAGAGGGCTGAGGTAATTAGATTTTTCTTTTTTATATTAAAAGCAAAACGGAAAGAAAACAATACTCCAGAGGAATTCAGCCTCCGTCTCACCTCCAGCTATTTGTTTTACTCATTGATTTCATTATGTTTGTACATTAATTAAATGAGATGTAATCAACCCCAATGCGCCCAAGCGTGCAAATGATTTAAAGCCTGCATCAAAGTTTACAAAACGCAGCTCTGGAAAGGACTTGTTCTTTGATTTCATGTCAAGATCTTCTGTACTTACTGACTCTTCACTCTGTCATGGTGTCAGATGCGTCTGGAGGCCTTGTGTCAGATGTCATCCTTCCTGTCCAAGATGGAGGAGAAGAGCAGCGGCTTCACGGTCGCCCCTCAGTTTCCTGCGTTGCTGCAGTCGGTGCAGCTCCAGTTCCTCTCTGGATGCTTTGGTTTGGGAACACAAATAATTGGCTCTAACTCTGGAGCTAATTATGAGACACAGCATTACATGGTACATCTAGTAATCATGCTATCACATTGTTTGTGCAGATGTATATGATTAGTAACAATGAAAAGAAATAGAGAGTGAATATTTAATCCAGCCAACCAGATGTAGAGAGGGGAAATACTGATATTATATTAATTACTTTCCAATGCCTCTCTTTTCAATCCAGTCTGGTACACACGCAGCTTGTATGGATACACAGAGAGAGCTACAGTCTGCAGCCCACACTTTCTACCAGCAGGTGGTGCATGTCCTCAGACAGAGGGTTCTGTTGGAAAGAGAACATACAGGTTCGGTCACTATGTAGTTTTGCACTCATTTAACATTGGACAACTCACCACCCCCGGCTATCTGCTGTGGCGGTTTTGTATTTGCCCATAATTGAGATATGGTTTAATCTTCCTCAGGCTCCTGCCAGCACCTTCTCCTTGCCACAATGTTTGCACTGAATTTCTGCTACCAACCAGTGGACCTGGTGCTGGTCATCAAATGTGGCATCCTGGAAATCCTTTCCATGCTGACTAACAACAGCTGCGCTCTGATGAACCAGAGCTTGTTTGCGGCCACTTCATCTGGATCTATGCTCCTGAGCGGGGCTGTCAGACTAGCTTGTACGCGCCTGCTTCAGATACTGACTGTAGCTGCAAGGTGAGGATATGGGGACTGTAAGCAGCTGTGCAGAAGAAGTGTGCATGACCTGTTCTACTACTGGAAAGTTTTCAGCGTTGGCAGTTTTATAAGAAAGTGTCCTCTCTTAACAGCTCCTGTGAGGATTCGTTACCTATCGATGTGTCCCATGCATTAATGGACGTGATGTGCGTGCAGCTCCAAAATGTCCTGCAGACTTTCCACCAGCAGCAGACAGCAGAGAGAGGCACAGCTGAGAGGACAGATCTGGACTCCAACAACAAGAGCGCAAATCTAGTTGGTGTGGCAAATTAAGCTGTGTTGAACATCCATAATTGTTTTAACTGTCAGTTTATTCTTTCAAATGACAGATGTGTGTGTGAAATAGCCTTTGTGTTTCTGAGCGCTGTCTTTCTGCGGTCTTTGTTTTTTTTCAGGAGCGGAAAGCAGCAAAGTGGTGGAATCTCAGCTTGCAGATTTCTTGGTGTTTCTGAGGCGAGTGCTGTCACTAAGAGTGATGAAAAGACTTTCCACTTTTGTCAAATGGATTGATCCACTCATGGCCATTATTTCACACAAGTGCCTTTCAGGTAAGACACTTATAGACAATACTCATTTATAAACAGCATTGATATATTTTTTTTTACAGTTCAGAACAGTTCACATTGATTTCCTGTTCACTGCCACGTTCACCATCCTCTTTTCAGGATCTCCTTGCTTCCAGAACCTTCGCACGAAACTCTTGGCCTTTCATGTTTTAGAGAGACTGTTACCTGCTTGTTCTGAGCCAGCGCAAACTCAACAGGTACGATGCAACATGCAGTGAAAAAAAACCCACTGAGTTAACAGCTCATGGCAAGAAATTTAAGTAACTGATGGAGATATTCATGCAATTGTCACAAAAATAATTGATATCTCTGATTGAGCGTTGAACATGTTGTATATTGAGATATTTTTCTCCTTGTTGTCTCCTTGTAGATTGTTCAACAACTTTTTCAGCTCTTGTCTATTTATATGTGGGAGGAACCACTAGCTGAGAGGAGTCACGAGGAGCCAGCTGAGAAAGACACAGGGGTAATAAAGTACTATCACACAATAATACTGTGTACTTCTAAGGCTGATGTCATATTGCTCTGCCACCAGTGTACTGTACTTTCTTCTTTCCAGCCATGCATTCCTTAAATAACTCATGTTCATTTCTCTGTCTGGACCACATCACAGTCTGTTCACAGCGCTATCTAAATGTCCACTCATAAAAAGCCTATTACCTCAATAGCGATATCATACAGGAAAGTGTTTTGTGTTTATTACTGCCTGAAAATAGTGAATGAAGTGAGGCGGTAATCTGACAGAAAATGGCCGTGTTCAGGAAGGAGGGAAATTCACTGCTGGCAGCAATGACACAGAAAACAGCAGGGCTTCTTGGTAGAGCAGATGGACCTGTACTCTGTGGTGGAGAAGCGGGAGAGGACAGGAAAAATAAAAACAACTTTAATAACTGTCAAATTACAAAGAATATTACATGAATTACATGAATATGAAATATAACTATTGAGTAAAAAGATGATTAGAAGATGATTAGAATACAGATTAACCCTTTTTGTGTGATTTTAATGTAATTATTTGTATTTGTAGTGTTACATATATTGTTTATGTCTTTACATTTGGTTTCTGCTATTGCACATTTCAACAAATCTATTTATCCATTTATTCAGCTGTTGGACATGCTGGTACAGTATATGGTGTTAATGTGTTATTCACCATGTGTTTTCCAGAACTCTGGCAACTACGATGAATGTATTCCCATTGGAGATTTTTCCTTTGACCCGCACAAGATAATCTGCTGTTCTTTGGAGAGCGGGAACATCCTCTCCCATGGTTCAGGAGGGAAAGGTTACGGCCTGGCAACCACTTCCATTACCTCTGGCTGTTTCATATGGAAGGTAAGGATTTACTCCTGCTTTCTGTTATGTGTATTGGTTATCACTAAAATCTCTAATAACTTCTGTCTTCTGTCCTCAGTTCTACATTACCAAAGAAAACCGAGGCAATGAGGGCACGTGCATTGGCGTCTCACGTTGGCCAGTCAGAGATCACAACCACCACACCACCACTGACATGTGGCTGTATCGTGCTTATAGTGGCAACCTGTACCATGGAGGGGAGTTAGTCCGCACCCTTCCCTCTTTTACCCAGGGCGACACCATCACCTGTATCCTGGACATGGAGGCTCACACCATATCATTTGCCAAGAATGACAAGGTCTGACCAGATATTCAAACTTAACATTCAGGTATTTTGCTTTGCTTGACTGTTGTGATTTTCTGAATGTGTGTTTGTGTGGTTTTTTTTCTAGGAGCCGAAGTTGGCATTTGAAGGTGTGGTCGCCTCAGAGCTGTACCCTTGTGTGTTGTTCTACAGCAGCAATCCTGGAGAGAAGGTAATTGATAGTTAATAACTTTTATTGATATACATTTTTTTGGCCACAGTGGGAATACAGATGCATGTGAATTGCAAGAACAGCAGGTTGCACAAACTCTTCCTAATCACCTGAATAAAACCTCCTCTGTGTCTCCTCTGTTTTTGTCACAGGTGGCACTGCGAGACCTCCAGATGAGAGGCATGCCCAGTAATCTGCTCCCTGGCGAACCTCTCTGCAGCCCTCGGATGACGGTGCTGCTGGAGTCGACAGTGCACCTCCTCCGCAGGCTCCATCAGTGTGACCAGTGGGCCTCGCACATCAACCAGCACATCCATACGCAGCTGGAGCTCATTGGTCCTTTGCTGAAAGAGGACGACTTGGGAAACTTCAATCAAGGTTAGCCACAAGTTTTGAAAACCTAACCAGTGCTTGTTGTATATATATATATATATATAGAGAGAGAGAGAGAGATTATTTTTCAGTTATATATGTGAAGAAGAAAAAAAGAATTGGCAATAGAGACTTAAAACAATTCCCTGTCAGTCACAGTCCACCTGTTGTGCACCCAGGAGTGAACAGCTGGTGTGAAGAGCAGATGGAGGAATCCAGCTGGAAACTGTGTTTGATTTGCTACATCTGTGGCTTGAGCGTCTGCCCCTGACTGTTAACCAGTCTCCTGTATTTGAAATCTATTATTAAAGGAAACTAATGAGCTGAAATGTACTTTTATGTGACATCATGTCTGAATCAGTATTACTCTTTTGTTTCCTTCAGGCTCCATTACCACACACTCTGAGAAAGAACAGGATGAAAGGCCAAAAGACCAAGCTGGTGACGATGCAGGGGAATTGCCCGCACATCGTCGGTCCCTGTCTGAGGTCAAGCTGGCAGCTCTTTGCAACCAAGTGTGGCCGGTGCTGGCCCTGATCGGAGGAGTGGACAGTGGTCTGCGGGCTGGAGGTCTCTGCCGGCACAAACCCAGTGGACGCAGGGCTATTCTGCTTGGCGTCCTGAAAGAAGGGAGCTCCCTGACTAAGCTTCAGTGGGAGGAGCCAGACCTCTCTGTCAGGTATTACCAATATATATTCATATGATCACTTTTTTATGATTAAATGTCTCCGTATATGTTTCTTAAATTACAACATTCATTAACTTCCATTAAACAGTTACTATATTTTCCTTGTCTTGGTCCGTTCAGCATCTTTACTACTGTGTATATTCTTTTCTGTTAGTGTTTATTTTTCCTTCTCTGTAAGTTACTTTATTTTTACTTTATTTTCATCATTTACCCCTCTGATCTTACTTTCTTCTTGCTTCCTCTTCTTCATTCTTAATCCATTAACCCCTGTTGAATCCGTCCTGGTGTCAATCCATGCTCTATCTGTGGGTTCTTCTCATCCTTCCAAATAACTAAGCTCCATGAATTCTTGGTCACCCAGCGACACGCCGATCATCTCACTGGAGCCCTGTGACTTATCCTGCTGCGATGTCACCCGACTCGGAGGCCTCAAACCGACGGTGTTGTTAGATCTGATTTATTTGATGGGGCTGCTGGAGGAGCAGGGGTGGCTGGGGACTTATCCAAACCCCAAAAGGAAACACTCAGAGGAAAACATGAAGGAGGGTGAGACACAGAGCTGTTTGGATGAAGACGCGTCTGATGAAGTCAGATGGCTGACGGAAGAAGAGAGGAAGAAGTTCAAGGATCAGAAGGTCGAGACGGACCCCTTCATATCACCGTCCTCAACCAAAGATGCCACGAAGATCACGGACCATCAGGAGGTGACCTGTCTACCCCTACCTCACCAAACACCCCAAACCTCCAAAGCAGATGCCTTTGCACTTGAACTGAGAGCAGTTAGAGTCTCATATCTTCTCGTTGGAGCTTTGAAATCCCTTGCTGTCATTTTCAGCTGTGAGAAGCTATCAGATTTGCTCCTAGTGTCTAAACATGACCCTCCCAACTCTCCAGTGAGTCCCCTCTCCAGCCTAAACTCCGACCAGGCTAAGACCAGCAGCAAACAATGGGATGAGAGTGCTGAGCTGAGATCAGTGCTGCAGTATGTGGTGCAGAGCATGGTGAAGTGGGCGGTCAGGCCCTGTCCCATCAAACAGACCGTGTCTCTTACTGACCTGGAGAGGGCTCAGGTCATGATCTACAAAGGAGCCCTTAACAAGCTGCAGGAGGACAAAGAACGCAAAGGTATCTAAATTTAAGAATTAGATTGTTGCTGTTTTGCAGAATTGTGTCAGACTTCAGTCACAAAAAACATGACTTTTACATTATAATGTAAAATCTTTAGACTTGAAATTAATAAGATATTGACAAGAATATTTTGCAGAGCCACATCTCATGAATATTTACTAGTATTACTATGACTACTGTATGACTTGTTTGATATTGGGCCTTGAGGCAGGAGTCATCAGCCATTAAATTAGCTGATTTTTCTGTTAATCCACCAATCTTTGCAGCTCTGGCTTTTCAATAATCCATACAGTAGCTGCAGCTGAATGACTTAAGTCTTAAATTTACAACTGGCTTATGAAGACTTGTGACTTGACTTGAACTTGAGCACTCAAGAGTTTCACTGACAGACTTAAAACAGCTGCTATGATGTATTTAGGGTTACACAAATATACTATATAGAAAATATCTTATGGATTTTCTCTAGTCCTCATTCCTACATTTCCCTTGCAGAATCAGGCCACCACTTGTCTCAGCCCATATCCAAGTCCTCCAGCTCTGTGTCCTTGTACAGTGCGGGGTCGGAAGGCACTGCCATCTTCGGCCAGTCAAACAGAGCCTCTGCCTCGTCCTCTAATACTGACTTGGCATCATCTCTGCCAACAAACCTGCAGGCGGATGGCCTCGATAATTTCAACCCATTCCTCCCAATAAGCCTCCTCCAGTGAGTATAAAATGGGTTTACTATATCATAAAATATTCTTACGATTTATCTCTTGGTTGAGTAAGTCGTGCTAAAAGCTGAGTACAGCACATTCACAGAAACTGGAGTTATGGTGGATTCTCCTGTTACTGATTGCTACAGACCTGTATCTTTTGGCAGCAGCAGCTTTTCTGAAGTCCAGGGGATGGGTGAGTTAGGATCTATATGAAAAAAAAAGAGTGAGGATTCTGCTTGCACTGTCTTTAGCCTAGGCTGCAGCTCTGCCTGTTTGTCTTTCTCTTAACCCAGCCAGCTGATCAGAGTGTTGGTGTTATTCCTGCTTATAAGAAGCGAACAAACAAACAGCTTCAGGATTACCTAATAAAACAGAAAATAAAATCTAAATCCTCTGGGCAGGAGAATTTGACAAGAGTAGTACCAATCTCTTTTCCAAAAGTCTCTCACAGCACAAAGCACATATTGTCCCACCCTCTCTGAGTTACCAGGGTTGAGCAACATGCTGACGTAATTTGCTGTGACTTCTTAGGCATCTTAATTCAGGTTAAATAAAGCTCAACTCATGCATTTTTGGTAGGTGAGATTTCAAAAGTTTGTTTGGGACTGACGACTGGTAGTGTAGCACCACTTGCTCTGTGTTGTTACCGTATACACTATCTTCACTCCTTCTAGGCACATGGTGCTAACTCGGTTCCCTACGCTTACCGGCCTGGTTAGTGCTCCCTCCGTTCTGCACCCTTGCTTCAGCCTGGCCAGCTCTGCTTCTTGTGATGCCTTCACAGAGCAGCAGACTAGCTTCATGGAACCAGGTCCCTGCAGCACGCAGGCCAGAAGCAGCCTGGGTAAGAACAAACGCAGAGACGTTTTATTGGGGGGAAAAGCTGTCATACACAGAGAGGAAAAAGTTGTGTAATTTAAATGTATCTCCTAATTTAAAATTACTGATAAACAACACAATGTTTTATAGACAATAGCTTTGCTCGTTCCTGCAGAATTGCAGGTCAGTGCCGTTTTTAAACTTTTTTCCCCATTTTGGCTTCACATTCAGACGCTATCAGTGTAATTTCAAAATTAGTTAAGCTCAGCCAGACTCCTGTTGCCGTAGCAGGAGAGCAGTCATTGTAAACTCTCTGTCTCTTGCATGATTATACATGTTGAGCTATTTGTCACTTATCTTATCTGCTGCTCAAAACAGCATGCGTTTTGTTCTGTGATTTGACAGATATGATATTAAACTATCAACTGCATGCATGACACAGTTTGTGCACTTACATGCTTGAATGGCACCATTTGTTTCATTGTCAGTTATGTTGGTGTTATTTTTGAACATTGCTGGTTAATGCATCAAACTTGAAGGTATTACTCTGACATTTATGTCTTAGACATTGGGATTAATGAGCCAGTTGATTAATAGATGTTATTCAGTCAGGACATGAAAACTAAATTGAAAAGTTACATACTGTAGGGTGAAGAGACATTTTCTCTGTAGACTAATAAAACACTATACAATGAATAAGTAAAACTAAATGTGAAGGTAATATATTATTCTGCTGAATTCCACAGCAGTCTACGTACATGCATGACAAATTCAAGATGTCGCTGTGGGCTTGTTTTTGTTTTCTGTTTTTTGTGTACTTTTCCTTTTCTCCTCAACCACCAGAACGGACACAAATGTTTGTCACCAGTCGATTGCTAGAAATGGGATTCACTATGAGACATATCTACTGGGCCATGGAGGCAGCAGGTACTGCTTTGTGGAGTGTGTCTGATACCCCAGAGTTTTTTTTTTCCTTTTTTTTGCTTCATGTGCTTTTCTATTTTAAACATCTGTCCTTCACTGTGTGCTGTAGCCTTCCTGTAGTAAGAAAGAAGTTTGCGTTACAGTATGTGTGGACGGAGATGCATTTTATTGATTGTTTACTATTTTTAATGTAAAAATAACAGGCATCAAATTACTATTACTGTATATTTGATGCATATAATTGTTGTTATTATCATTATTGTCATCAGGGTGCACAAGTGTTTTCCTGATTTTCTATCTCATCTCTCAGCCTTTAAATATTTCTATTGAGATTCTTGCATCGCTGCAGTGTCATTTTGATTTACATGCAAATCTCCTTTTCACTAAAATGTAGCTCACAGAGGCTTCTTTGGTGACAGTGTCACCTCACGGTAAAACTGAATCAGAATATCTGGCACAGATCATGTGTGTATTATGAGCATGTAAACAAGCGTGTATTTTCACATTTACACATAGCACCAACATACATTTCCACCTTTTCACTGAAATTCTGTTATTATCCTGATCTCAGGCCTTTTCTCACGTACTATAACACATACATCACACCACCGCTCGTCCCACACCGCACCCTCAAAGCAGATGTAGCGGTCTGACCTTAAATGTTGCACAGAAGCGCGATCATCTGGTGGTGATGTCCGACATGAGGTAGAAAATGCAGCACTCCATGATCCGTCCTTTCTTTTTGAACTCTGACAGTTCAACTTCCCTGTGGTCCCTCCCAGATGTAGCAGGTGACTTGGACTCTCAGACCATCGAGGTGTTGGCCAGCTGGATGCTGGAGCACCCCATGACGGAGGAGCAGCAGGCAGTGGAGTCAGCCAGACCGGAGGGCGCTCCTGAGACGCCGTCCCCAGATGGGCCGGAGACCGTGCAGTGTCCTGAGCGGCCCACCAGTCAACCCACTGAAAGGTCAGAGATTTCAGAGGCACACTGACGTTATTGCTATGAGCAGAACTAGTTTGCTGATGCACTGCATGTCGTCTCGTTCACAGCCTGCTACCAGGGCTGGACTGGATAGAGAGGGAGAACTTCTTGGATGTCCACCTGACCAGGAACAGACCTCCTCCAGCACGACGGAGACGCTCAGGCCCAACTCAGAGGACGTCGTTCCGCAGGGCAGGTCAGAGAGACAGCTTTGAATAAGACGATGAAGATAAAAATGAAAATAAATGTTAGTCTCACAAAATCTTCTTACCGTACAACTGTAACACAATCTTTTCAGACTTGCCATCACCCAACCCACTCCCACAGCTGTACACAGCGGTCGGTGAATGGCCAGAGCAGGTGGAGTTTCATCCTTTCTCTGCTGACGAGGAGTCAGAGTTGGGCTACATGGACGATCCGTACCATGAGGAAAGTTATGAGGACCTGCTCACGCCCTCGTTCTTCAGTTTGGAGAGAGACACACTCCAGATAGTGGAGGTGACACTCAGATTATCATCACTAAGGCTGCAAGACGTTGACGAAACACAAATGTAGCTTAGAACGTTTCAATAAATGTTATGAGTAATGCAAAATTATAAACACAGAAGTCACAGTAACTACATCATTGCAAAAAATAGTATTGTTTAAAGGAGAATCTGAATATGCACATGAATTCAATTCACTTCTTAGAGTTGTTTATAGTCCTGGTGTGTTGTTTCATTTCAAACCATGTACGAGAAATATTATCATCCATCTTATTCTCCCTGCTTTAGGCCGGAGAAGAACACAGCCAGATGGTGAAGTGTGAGCTGTGCAACACTCTGACCCTGCAGTTTAACAATCACATAAAGCGCCGTCACCCAGGTTGCGGCCAGAGTGCTGCACGTAAGGGCTACGACAGCACCGGCGCCTACGTGGATGTCTGGTTCAAAGGAGAGTGCGGCTCCAACTTTCCCTTCTACCTCCTCTGCACCTCCTGCAGGGAAAAGTATCTGGCCGCAAACCTGAGCGACGCAAATTCTAAATATGAAAGGTAAAGCAAATTTATGCAAATTTATGTCTGCACGAAACGATGAAGAGATTCATGCATCACAATTTTTCAAAGCAACCTGTCTCTTGATGTCATACATTTATAAGGACTTCATGAGATTTTGATATTGTTGTTAAGTATAACTAGTTACAGTTTGCAGCCTGCTATTTATCACTGTTCTGTCCTCTTTTTGCTATTAGGATTAAAGGTCTAACATCTGATTTGATTGGCCAGCTGGACAGCACATCTGATGGTAGGAGAAGGAACTTTCACTCTTACGTGAGACGAGTCATTCGGTTGTCATGAAATGCAGTTTTGTTTTTAAAACATGAAAAATTCTTCCTGTTTGCTTAGATGACTGGGAAATGAGCCACCAGGATGAGTGTGACACAGACAAGCTGACGGGCCTGGAGGACTTTGGGCTCCTGCTGAGACCACTGGGGCTGACTGAGAAGAAGCTGGTACCAGACCCCATTGCTTTCACTGAACCAGATCCACTGGGAGCCCGGGTTTACAGCTCTGCAGACCCAGCAAGAGCTGCAGCTCCCAAAGGTACTGGCTGTTAATTATAGTAGCTAGATGTGGCCGACTTTTCGGGCTGAGTTAAAAACTGTCTGTGTCAAATATCTCACAATATAACATTTAGGAAAGTAGTAGTAGTAGCAGTAGTTAAAGATGACACTGATGCATTTGCACATACTGTATAATATTAACAGATTCAGAACTGCAAATAAATAAAACATAAAAATGCTGGCATCCACACACCTCTGAATATTTAATAGCTGGTCGTATACAAAGAGAACAATAGGCCACATTTACTGGTTAACTGTCTTCTTGTTCCTGTGGATGTTTCTTTCACTTTATCTCTGGTGAAAGATTTAGCCCACATAACACACACGCCTACATTCCCTCTGTGCTTGTTGGCAGCATCCTCACTCCATCCACGGGCAAACTTGCTGCAGCATAGTGACTCATTACTCATTTAACATAGCTGCACATCTGAGGCCCACATCCTCCCAGTTGTCCCAGTGGTCCAGTATGGTTGTTCTTTTTTTGGGGGGGATAAGCAGCATGCCATGTACTGTGCTTTGATGTGAGTTTAACATGATCATGGGCTTGTCCTATAATTAACAGAGTGCTGTTTGATGCGATTTCTGTCTTTACCAGGAAATGCCCTGGTGGAGCAGAAGACCTCTCTGAGCCTTGGACAGCAGGCAGTGTCGCTGAGGGACTCTCATGACAGACTGAAAGCTTTACGAAGAGTCACCAGCACAGCACAGATTCTGCTAGCCTACAGCATGGTGATGAGAGCTCTGTCTCAGACGGCCTCTAGGTACAGTACAGTACTTTTTTTTATGTTTGATTTTTTATTTTTTCAGGAACAAAATTACACTTACCAACTGACAGGACAAAATCAAATCAAGAAAAAAGACAATATCCACAAGATGGCAAAGTAAAAATGAAATGAACACTAGAAAATGGGAAAAAAAAAGCATAATAATAAATGAATAAATAAAATACAAGCTCCAATACAGATTACAAATTAGTCATCCTGCCGTGCTGGGAGATTTTCCATATGAATTTAAAGCCATATTTTGTAAAACGTCTTGCTTCAAAAGGATTTCTGCACATTTTTTTGCATAATTTATGGTACAGTACATTTAACCAAAACATGCTGTTGTTGGTACATTGTCCTCACCCATTCACTGCGGTTTCATCTTTCTTTTATCTTCCTCCCCCAGCGCGTCAGTGTGCAGCCAGTCCAACGGATTGGAGTCCTTGGGTCTGGCAGACATCCGCATCTTGGTGCGTTTGATGACTCTTGCAGCAGGGGGCAGGGCACACACCTGTGTGGACAGACAGGCAGGTGGGAAGGGGCTGGCGTCAGAACGCAACAACTCCACCTGCCTCAGCTTCCTTACCTCAGCCATCGGCAACGTGGTGTCCCACAGCTCTACTGCTTACAGGCAGCTAGTGGAGATATGCACTCAGGTCAGTTTTCTTTGATCAGTCAACCATTTATTAATGCTATACACATGCTAATTATTGCAAATAGCTGATATCTAAATTTCACATCACAATATACCACTGTATCATAGTTTCCCATATGCCTTTGATAACAGCAAATAAACACATTTTAATACATCAGTCAGTTACATTTCCTCTCTTGTACTATTTCCATATTTGATTGAATTAATTACACTGGGATCAGTTTGACTCTGAACTTCTGGACTGGAATAAAGGGCCGATTGGCTGGTTGAACATCTGGTTTGATATAATTGGCTCTTTCAAGTGTTTATTGAAAACTGATGAAAGCAAATTTAGGCTTGTAAAAGATCAATGAGCTTCAAGAATGATTAAAATACACAATAAAAAGAGTAATAATCAAAGTAATGATTACAATAGAGCATAGAAAATTATAAAGAATGAAATTAGGATCCATTGAAATAAGGAATTATCCATGTATTACAGGATTATTTCATTGTGGACATGTATAAATGCTGGCAAATGGAGGTAATTTTTCCAAATGTGAATGTCGTGTTAACGCTGCTGCTTGTACTGTAGGATCTAATGGCGGCAGCTACGGGGGTGAACATCGGGGCCATCAGTGACCCACAACAGAGAGGCTGTCTGAGCTCCAGTCTCACAGCTGCAGCTCAGGGCGCTCAGCAGCAGAGGGACTTCAGTGACCAGACGCCCCCAACCTTCCTGGTCACGCAAAGTCTGGTGACCCTGCTGACTGAAAAGAGTGTTCACTGTTCCAGCCCAGAGAGGGCCGAACACGAGGCTAATGGTGAGAGACGAGTAGCGTCATCATGTGCAATTATTCATCACGGTGTCTGAAATCCTGTGAGCTTGTTATTCATAGTAACTCTCCTCTGCTCGTGTCTGTTTAACATAGATGCAGGGAACCACGGCATGTCTTCTTCGTCCTTGCCCCCCTCCCCTTTACCCCACTTGAATGCCAGAGTGGGCCCTCTGGAGCTGGCTAATGCGTTGGCAGCATGTGTCCTGTCTGCCAGGTTGACCAGTAAACACCGCCAGTGGGCAGCACAGCAGCTGGTGCAGGCCCTGGCCGCCACGGGAAGGGACATCCCTAATCGTCCCCAGACATACAGCGACCTGGCTGGTGATTTGCGCAAATGTCCTCTCAAGAGGCTGGAAGGACACTACAACAAGGTACGGGATTTGTAGGATCAGCAGTGTGTCAAGTCAGTGCATTTTCTGCATTATAACTGTAACTGTTTCCATACAACAAGCAGTGTTCTCCTGTTATATGTTCAGAAACTAAAACCAGCAACTTCTGTTATCTTTATAAGGGTTGGAAAGTGGAAAAAATCTTTTTGTAAGACTGAATGTCCCTGAAAATGTCCAATGGTGTAACCACAAAGTGTACTTCTTAAAAAAATTACTTTCTTCTGAAATACGGTAGATTTTTTTTTGCTCTGTTTCTATATTTAAATTTTAATGCATTTTGACAATAGTGAGCAGGACATACTGTATCTTAAAATCACAGCTTTAAAAAAAAAATTTGACAAATTATTAAAATTTCGCTAAGAAACACGGTGTTGCATTGCAAAAGTGCATTTATTCCACACCTGAGTCCAGATTTATTTTCCTGTATAAAGTCAGATTTTTAGAATATATAATTTTTAGAAATACCACTTGACACTTGGTTGCATTGCCGTACTGACCCATAAACAAAGTGTATGGTCAAATCTAATAGAATAAATATATTTAGCTAAAATACATAAAATATTAAGACCTTTAATCAGTATTAATGTTCTGTTTCAGGTGGCCAGCTGTTGTTGGAGCAGTGAGCAGAATTTGCTGGCTACATGTTCTCAGGACAAGGTGGTGCAACTGTGGAGCATCAGCCACAACTCAGTGGAGCTACAGACGACCTTCTCCTGTATCACCAGGTGATGTCTTTTTGATTCAGCTCTGATTATTTCATTACTGTTTTGATGATAAACTTTCAAAAGATATATGTTCATCCATCTCAAAAATGTCCTTCCTTTGACTCTCTTCAGTAAGGTGGACAGGTCAAACAATGAGAGGCCAGGTCGATGTCACCACATGTCTCCTGTTTACTGGAGTCCAGGGGGAAACTTCCTGGCTGCCCCTGAAAACAAACACATCAACATCATGAACATCAGGGGTGAGTCCTTTTGTCTTTTTCATTCTTAGTTTTTACTCTTCTTTGATATGGTCTTTATACTGTAGATATATGCCTGAATCTTAAAAACTCACTTAGGAAATGTTCCCTCCAGCAAGACTGTCAAACTCCACACCTACAAACTTCTGTCACTTCACAGGATCTCACTGTCATGTGGAGGCTCAGGTGTCCCGGGTCACGGCCCTCTGCTGGGCCCACACCTTCAGCCTGTGGGTTCTGGACCAGCCGACGTCCTGTAAGAACAGAGCGGCTGAGAGCCTGTTGGTGGGCCGGCTGGACGGCTCCCTCTGCTGGCTGCAGGTCACAATGCAGGAAATGGAGTTGAACATGAAAAGTACTGAACTCACCCACTGCCACAGGAAAGAAGGTGAGGAGGCTGTTGTGCACACTGTTCAGATGTAACAGAATTACATGTTTTCAAGAAAATTAAGATACATTAATAGATGATTCATTGTTTATTTTACTATATATTTAATTTTAATTTAATTTTTTGTTGCCAATAATTCCCGTTTCCTGCTTTAGATGTGTTTGAATGGGTACATCTCAGCTCATACCATTTTTGAGATTGAGTTCATGTTGTAGACTTAAAGAACTATTTTTTCCAGAGCTGTGCCTATTTTCCTTCTTGCCAAGAGTTAGATAAGTGGAAGGGTAAACAGATAAAACAGCATCAGCATTCCAGTATTAACACTAGCCTAATGAATTCCTGGCTCCACCTTCAAAAACACAGCAGTGGCATCAATCACACAACTCCTGGCAGGAAAGCAAAACATGCATTTCTCAACAATATCAGCTCATTGGTTTTAAACGGCTGTTCCTCTTTCATGATTCCTCCCAGCTCCCCAGTGTGTCGCCTGGCACAGTGAGGAAAAGCCTTTTGCAGTGGGCTACCCCACAGGAAAGATCCTGCTGGCCACTACTGAGACCTATGAGAACGAGCAGCCTGTGGTGTTGTCCGTCTTCCAGGTTTGTCTGCAAAGTTGCCCCCACACGCACTTGAACTGTAGCAAAGAGACAAAGAGCTGCGTGCGCTCCACTCTGTTGTCAACACACTGTGACACAGATTCCTCTGTTCTCTCTTACTGATCACTCCACTCTCCATCCTCTCACCCTCCAGGACGGTGTGAGTGCTCTAAAGTGGGACCCCACGGGGCACTTGCTGCTGTGCTTGGGCAGGTCAGAGGTAACAAAGATATTAGGACGCTCTGGGGGCACCTGGGTGACCCTGCACTCCCTCCTTCACTCCAGCACTGTTAACATCGCTGAGTGGTGCCCACTCGCTGGCAGAGCTCCTGATCCCAGGCTCATGATGGCTGTGTGAGTTTAAATGACTTTATCATCCTGGTCTGTAGTGTTTCTCTGAATATTTTCACACCTTTTTTTAACAACATTTACCTTTTCTGAAAGAAAAATAGAGTAAGATTTAGTGGAAAATGTCTGATTATAGTGGCATTATTGTATTATTTATTTATTTCACATGTTTATATTTTCACATCCAGTAATTTGCATTTTATCTCCATGTTACCACAGGGGTTGTCAGAATGGCTCTGTGTATGTCTGGACACTGCCACAGGGGGGCACCGTTGTGTCTTTGCCCAACATACTGAACAACTCCCCAAGCCAAGATAAAAACAACGATGTCAAGGTCAGTGTTGTGAGGATTTCATGCACCAGTTACTCACAGTTTGGTTTTTAGCTGTTTTTAAGCTTATGAAACCACCTTCTTTCTATCCTTTTTTTTTTTTACAACAGGACAGCGCAAAGTGTGCGTTTGTGCTTCATGGCCACATTACAGCAGTGAAGTCCCTTTCATTTTGCTCCAGTGGAATGACTCTGGTGTCTGGAGGGATAGGGGGGCTGCTCAACATCTGGTCCTTACAGGTCAGAAAACAGTCTTTACTGCTGCTGCCACTTTCTAATCTGAAGTCCAAACAAACAAACAAACAAACACTGTTGCCTGAAACTTTTAACTATTGTTTAATATAGAATTTGAATCCCCTGCCTCTCTGTGCCTTTTGCAGGATGGCTCAGTCTTACAGACTGCTACAGGCTTGGGTTCAGTCGTCAGCACCACCTGGATACCAAATCTGGGTGTGGCCGCCTGCTTCGGGAGGTCGAAGGTAATTTGAATTTCTACTGAGCCTGTTTGTTAATATGAATCTACAAATAAGTGAGCTTTAGAGGTGCTGGCAGAGTTGTTTGGATAGATCCAGACTTATGTTTTCTTCCAGTCTTGCTAATCTAAGTTAACCAGATAGGAGTTATAACAAAACCTTTGTCTTAATTCTTCACAAAACTGTTTTTTAAGTATATCTTGAAACTACTGTATGACTCTCTAAGTTAGGCTTTATTTCAGCTGTGTTTGTTCTATCATTGTGTCTTTTCCAGGATGTTTTGTTGATCTGCTGCACCCCCGACTGGATCAGTCAAAATCACGTGCTCTCTTCCTGTCGCATGGTTCTCAGAAGTCAGAACATCCTGGGTCTAAATCGAGCCCCCTGTTTGGCCGTCTTCCTGGAGAGGCTGCCCTTACTGCTGCAGGAGCAGTACAACCATGAGCGGGTCATTAATGAAACTGTGCTTTTGTTGTTGTTTATTCAGTCAATATCTCTTCTGTATTTGTATCATATCAGTCATTTGTGTTTTTGTCCTTGTGAGCTCCAGCTCCTTACTCATCTCTGTCTTCTGTTAATGCAGACCCACGTTGCAGCGGGTGACCAGCTGGTCCACAGTGCCTTCCTCCAGAGTCTGGCCTCCTTGACTGTTGGTCTGTCCTTAGATAAACATCTGTGCCGTTTCCCTCATCCTCCTCACCACATCAGTCCTGATGCCCACTCCTGTCCGTCAGAGTGGAGCTGGCTCGCCACGTACGCCACCACCGTCCGCAGCGCTGAGGCTATAGCCAGTGGTACTGCTTTCCCAGAATCCTTCGTTGTCTCAGAGTTTCAGGAGTTGGAAGACACAGAAATCATTAAGGCACTGGTGAGTGGTGACAAATCTCCTCCTCCTGTTGTTTGTTTAGGGAATAGCTGGATATGTTTCATGAATCTGAATGTTGGCATCTACTGAGACACCTCTCTGTCTTTCAGGACAATAGCAAGTGGAGCTTCAGGATGGATGAGCAGCTGATGTCCTGGGCAACCACCCGACCAGAGGTAACAGCTTGGCTGTCTTTAAATAGAGCACACGACAAATGCCAAACTAAAACAGATTTGTTCTCCAATTTACTTTCTCACGCTCTTTCTTGTCAGTAAAATTTTTTTCCTGTGTTTTCATGAGTTGTCATTTCCATTTCACCTGCTGTGTTGTTTAGGACTGGCAACAGGGAGGGAAGAGTGAGGTGTATCTGTGGGGGAACGGACGTTATGGACAGTTGGCAGGAATGGGAACCAACCTCATGATGCCCACTCTTGCACCGTCTCTATCACAGACACAACAGGTAGCAGCCTTTTCTCTCAGGATACAGACTTTGTCCCTTCTTACTATGTTGTTTTTTAACCTTTCTCCTCTTGTGGATGTTTTTCATGTCATCCAGGTCGTGTGTGGTCAGAACTGTACCTTCCTGCTCCAGTCCAATGGGACTGTATTGGCTGTCGGAGAAGGACAGTACGGCCGACTGGGCCAGGGGAATTCTGATGATCTCTATGTCCCCACTATCATCTTTGCTTTTCAAGGTGAAGCATGGGGTCAAAGAACCTAAGTCTGAGCTGGTCTGCTTTTACTTAGAGTTTATAGCTTCTGTTTAGGCTGAATTGTTAATTAACATTCTCGTAATTCTTGTCTTTATGAGCTGAGATTTACTAACTTTTTACTTTGTGAACAGGGTATGTTGTGACTCAGCTGGTGACGTCTTGTGGTTCTGACGGACACTCCATGGCTCTGACGGAGACCGGGGAGGTGTTCAGCTGGGGAGACGGAGATTTTGGAAAACTGGGGCACGGCAACAGTGAAAGGCAGAGGAGACCCAAACAGATCGAGGCCTTACAAGGAGAAGAGGTCGTTCAGGTACAGTAGAGATAAAGTCTACTCTGGAAGTGTCAAGAAAGATATGAGTAAAATAATGATAAAATAACTCACTCTAGTGTTGCTGCCACATGTTGAGAAAACCAATATAAATGTCATATGGCTTTCTCTCTCCTCCGCCAGCTTGCCTGTGGTTTCCGGCACTCTGCCGTGGTAACAGCAGATGGGAAACTGTTCACCTTTGGTAGTGGTGAATCTGGCCGTCTGGGTCAAAGGTCAACATCTAACAAGATGCTGCCTGAACGGGTGGCAGCGTTAGAGGGATATCATGTGGGGCAGGTGAGGAATAAACCACCTCTGTTTTAATCATTGAACTCCAGCGGTGATACATGTATACTGTATATATGTTGTTATAAGCAAACAAAGCTAAGTCAGCTGTCTCCGTCCACAGGTGTCATGTGGTCTCAACCACACTCTGGTGGTGTCCCTTGATGGGATGGTTGTGTGGGCCTTTGGAGATGGGGATTATGGTAAATTAGGAACTGGTTCCTCAACGGCAAAATACTACCCCCAGGTACGTTATAATGCTGTCAAAGACTCACATTTAGGAATCCACTAAAGATTAAACACAGATTGCTTATCCTGCCTGTTTTCTAACAGTGAAGAATACCAGAGACCAGAGACATACTTATTAGTGCCTCATTTACACTGTTTATGAGTTGAATTAACTGAGTTAGGGGGTTCTCTCGTGCATTTACAGGTGCTTCTGAAGTGTACTGTAGATGAAATATTATTTTTGGTTGTTCCTGTTTTCAGAAAGTGGAGCAGCTGTGCAACAAGGGAATTAAGAAGGTCAGCTGTGGAACTCAGTTTTCTGTGGCGTTGGCCTGTGATGGACATGTGTACACATTTGGACAAGGTACATTTCCACGTAAAAACTTGATTTTGAATATGTTGATTTATTGTGTGGCAAAATGTAAAGTTTTTTCCTCCAAAAGTAATCCTCATCTCATTATATCAGCCCTTGAAAAAAAAGAAAAATAACTAATTAGAATACACCTAATTTGCATATTCATGAAAAAGTATGTAAAATAGCTTGTAGTGTGTGTGTCTTGCACTTACAGTCACCCATATCTGACCCACTGGAAATTTCAGATTGCGTCTATTCTGACATGCAAAATTTCAGTTTGTTACAAAAAAATAAATAATGATTTTAAAAAGTTATTAAAAAGTGTCAGTACTTGACATGAAGGGAATGTTCTCTTAATAATTCTTACTAATCAATCCAGCTTAGTTGGTCCAATTGCAGAAAAATAAACAATTCTGTTTCGGGTTTATTTTTAGAGCTGACTCACAGATGTCACTGTGTTTCTTGGTTTCATTCTTCAGAGCGTCTAATCGGCCTGCCGGACTCCATGCTGAAGAATAAATCCTGCCCCCAGGTGGTGCCGTCCCTGGAGGGGCTATTCATAGAGGACATTGCCGTGGGCTGTGAACATGTCCTCGCCCTGTCCTCCACCGGAGACGTCTATGCCTGGGGCTGCAACAGCGAGGGACAGGTAACCAAATGTTCAAATATTAAATTATGCACTTTGAAGTTTGTTTTCACCACACATCAGACACACTCCATGGGCTGTACTGTGGTGCTTTATGTTTGTGTCCCAGCTCGGTCTTGGACACATGAACCCAGTGAAAGAGCCAACGCTCATAGCGGCTCTCCAGGGTAAAAACATCAGACAGATCTCTGCTGGACGCTGCCACAGTTCAGCGTGGACCACTCCCTCTACCTCCATGAAAAACTCAGGTACACACAAACACACACACACAGTCTTTCTGCACCTGTGCACTAGCAAATATTCTCTGCATCTGCACATTTGTTCCCTTCATCTCCAGGTGGCTCTGGAAATTTCCAGCTTGGCCTTCCCCAGTCGGTCCCTCCCCAGTACAACACATTGAAAGACTGCAGCCCTGATGTCCTCAGCATGCGGCTTAGGGTGCTCTACCACTTTTCTGATCTCATGTACAAATCCTGGAGGCTGCTTAACCTGGACACCAAGAATCCGGTAATCGTTTGTTCCATCTTCTGCCTTTTTTTTCATTCATTAAAATTCATTTAAAAGAACGCGTTTGTGAAAAACGAACAAAAAAAACTACACTGAATTATTGCTGGTACTCATACATCCTGCACGTCAGTCTTCTCTCCACCTCGCTATCAGGCTGTCAGCGTGATGCCTCACTCACCTCCTCCTGTTTTATGTCCTGTCCTTCCCTCTGCGCAGGTGTCCACCTCACGCTATAGTTCAGGGACGACAGCTATCATCCGGGGCGAGCTCCGCGGCCTTCTATCGCCCAAGGTCAACACTCTGCCTCTGGTGCGCTCCATTGGCAGAACAATGACCCAGGGCAAAACATATGGGCCACAGATCACTGTGAAACGGATATCCACAAGGTGAGGGGGACCACGGTTTCCAGTCTGGTGGCAAGCATCTGTGTGTCTTGAGGGGTCCAGCTGCTAGAAAAACGGGTGGGGGGGGCAAAACAACTTTAGTGTATTTCCAACTGACCAGCAGGAGTCAGTAGAATAATACTGAATCTGCTGCCTTGTGCGTTTTGCTTTCATTTTTTCCCCTTTAATTGCAGCTGTGTTTATTTTATTGATTTTTGAACTTGGTACATCATTTGTCCATTAGATCTTATTTAAGAAATCCCCTCCCTCCACCGAACCCTGAACTTGGAGCTATCAATTTAAGAAAACAATGATACTTTGGGAACTGAAGAGAAAAAACAAACAAACAAACCAAAAATAGCAAGCCTGCATGTCGTCTGGTAAAAGTTCTTGTATAAATAATCACCTGAAATAAATAGAGGAGAAAAAAAAGAGAGAAACATAAATACACATAACATATATATACGTATATATAAAAATAAGAAAAAGAGAATGTTATGTTTGTAAAATTAAAAAAGCAAACAGAAGTAAAATGTGTTTATCTAATATCTGTCCATCACTTGATTGATGATGTGTCCTCTCCTACACTTGTACAGAGGGCGATCGAGCAAGCCCATCTTCGTGCAGATCGCAAAGCAGGTGGTGAGCTTGAATCCTCTGGAGCTTCGGCTCCCGTCACGAGCCTGGAAGGTCAAGCTCGTTGGAGAGGGAGCGGATGATGCCGGAGGAGTGTTTGATGACACCATCACTGAGATGTGCCAGGTAGCACGCGAGCGAGCAGCAGAGATGGTCTTTTTTTTTAATGCTGCATGAATATTCTGCTTTATGTAAATTGTCACACCGATGATGTGTTTCCACCAGGAGCTGCAGTCTGGTGTGGTGGATCTTCTGATTCATACTCCCAACAGCTTTGCAGATGTGGGCAGTAACACTGACAGGTGTGTGTGTCTTGTTTGCACAACCACAAAGCGTAACAACACCTTTAAAGTATGAGAGAATGTTAAAGTCTTCAGAAATTATCTTTACCTCTGGCGTCGGGTGTGCACCTTCACAGGTTCCTGTTGAACCCGGCTGCGCTCTCGGAGGATCACATAGTCCAGTTTCGCTTCCTGGGCATCCTGATGGCTGTGGCCATTCGCACCAAGAAGCCTCTGGACTTACATCTGGCTCCATGGGTGTGGAAACAGCTCTGCTCGATGCCACTGGGAGGGCCCGACCTTGAAGAGGTGGACCTGCTCACCTACCGCACCCTCCAAGGCATCCTCCATCTAGAAAACAGTGGAATCACAGAGGATAATTTCCACGTGGTGAGATACAATGCAAATGAGCTTATTACAGATTTACAACTGTCCAACATTTTTATTCTTCACCTCTCAACCCCTTTTTGTTTTGTTTTTCCTGTCATATCTGAAGATGATCCCGCTGGACTCGTTCATGGCCCACAGTGCTGATGGAAGGCTGGTACCTGTGGTTCCTGGAGGCCAAAACATATCCCTAACCTTTGCCAACAAGACTGAATATGTGGAGAGAGCTCTGGACTACAGACTGCATGAGATGGATTCACAGGTTTGACAAGAAATAATTCTTCAGGAAAAGTTTTTACACAGCTTGCAACTCAGAGAAAATAGTTCCCAAAGGGAAAATGCTGACAGCTTGGCCTCTGCATCCAGTGTGACCTTTAGCAGTTTTCTTTCAACACAGACAGCAATATTATCATCATCATTATACTGGGGTGGAGGCGGGGATAAAATAGTTAAGAATCAGCACTAGTCAGTTGAAAATCAAGTCATTTCTTATTTAAAATTCACTTGCTCCGGCCTCTCAAAGATGGGCAGACTGAGATCAGCATGAAATATAGATCTTAGTCCTTAATGATGGTAAATTAAGCTCTGGGGAAATAATACCTCTGGTGTGGATTTCTCTCTGCTTGTGAAACACTGGCTTGGTTTTAAACATTCAGTCTGCTCCCCAGTTTCCATTAGCGCACACTCGACAGCCTGTTTGTTGTTCCCGTTGTTGTTGTTTCCCTTTATCTCGCCCTAAGAAGTATCAAAGCTGACGTTGCTCTGTTGTGTCCAGGTGGCAGCCATCAGAGAGGGCATGTCCACCATCATCCCCGTGCCCCTCCTCTCCCTGCTGACAGCACAGCAGCTGGAGCAGCTGGTCTGCGGCCTGCCAGAGGTCTCGGTCGAGATGCTGAAGAAGCTGGTGCGTTACCGTGACATCACCGAGAGCCACCAGCTCATTGGCTGGTTTTGGCAGAGCTTGGAGGAGTTCACCAATGAGGAGAGGGTGCTGTTCCTACGGTTCGTCTCTGGCAGGTCCAGGTTGCCCTCCAACCCGGCCGATATCACACAGAAGTTTCAAATCATCAAGGTGGACAGGGTAAGGTCATTTCTAAAAAATAAAAAAAAAAGGAATTTATACTCATTACAAAAATACTCATATTACAAAATTAAAAACACCCTCCTTGTCATCTCCTTCAGCCCATCAACGGCCTCCCCACTGCTCAGACTTGCTTCTTCCTGCTTCGCCTGCCCCCGTACACGAGCCAGGCTATCCTCGCCGAGCGTCTGCGTTACTCCATCCACAACTGCCCCTCCATCGACATGGACAACTACATGCTGACCCACAACACCGACCCAGCAGACAGCTCTGACACCGAGGACTGAAGCAGAGACTGCGGTGGACAGGGTGATGAATGTATCTTCTCCGATGCCATGCACATTATGCACTGAACACAGATTTTTATTCGCCAAACCTGTATGGTAGTGTACTGTTTATATGTTTGTTGACTCAAAGACATGTGTAGTTTTGATTTTCAAACTGTGCAAGGTGTTGTAATTATTGCAGTGCGTACGATGAATCAAAACTACAGGGATACAGAATAAGATTTTAAAAAATATAGGTGATTAAGCCACAATAAAAGAGTTAATGTGCCTGTTTGTTTGAAAATATGTAATAATTTAATGACCTGTCACACATAGGCAGTATTATTGTAAAATAAAGAGTGTTTAAATAAGGACTTTGGTCTGCTGTAGTTCAAATTCCTGCATCCAAATTTATTCATTTCTTAAGATCAAAGTGAGCATCACATAGAACCTACACTGTATGAAACTATAGATGCCAAAATGAGGGTAGATTTAGGTTGTGAGAATAAAAGAAACAAATCAGACGGTTTGATTTAATTTGCTAAATTCATAGTTTTTCTCAGTGTGAGCCAGATTGCACTGAGATTTTGACTTAAGGTTAAAATTGATGTGATTTGATTCTACTGCAGGATTTTAAGTCTCAAAGTACAGAAAAAAATCAATATATTATAGTATATTCCCAGTTTGGTAAAAATGTATTGTAAATTAAATGCATCAAGTTTATAGTAATTGAACTCCTGTAGTTTGCCACCAAGTCTCCTAGAATCAGCCCTAACAACTGCTCTTTCTACTCACTGCCTCAAAGCTACAATGAAACTAAATGCTATTAGGACCAGTGAGTTGTACTGATTCTGAGTCAGGATGCTCTGATCAGCTCTGACAAAGACTGTGACATCTAAACTGAATCAGAGCAGAACATTTTCCTCCAGGCTTCACAGCAGAAACACATCAGCCCTGAAGAAGAAGCTTGTTTAGGGCAGAAATTGAATTGGAAACATCATCTGCTCAAAAATGAGCAATTCAGAATTTTAAAAAATGGAAAGATTTAAAATAATATGTTATCTAAAGAGTACATATAAGTGTTTTTTTTCTCTTTATGAGAGGAACAGCAGGGCAACTGTAGATTTTTGCTTCACTTATTCAGTTATTGCTCTAGTCACTCACAGAAACAATGAACAGCTACTGTAGCTGTCTGATTGTAAGCTGTCGTAAAGAATCCTCTTTTACCCTGGAGATACTTGGAAACATTCTGTGTTGTATCAGTGCTTGTATTTACATTACGCATTAGTCTTTAGAGAAACATATTTCATGCAACAATGTTGAATAAGCAACAATCAAACATAATATTAGGGTGAAAAACTCATTATTTACTCTATCAATCAAAAACTGAACTGTGCTTCATTAGCAAACAAACTCACCATTGTCAAAACATTTTGATGCGAGGAAATACATGACGTAACATTTTTCCAGGAGAGCCACCCACTTCATGGCAGCGATAAGAGCTCGGATAATCTCAGATCTGCCATGTGGAAAACAGTCTGACAGAAAATTATGTGTTTATGTGCGGCCTCATCCTTCATCATAAGAATCTGATGACCAAATAGGTTTTTCAGAGTCTTAAAGCCTCTCTATTATATTTCCATCTGTGCATAGTCCCCTCCTATGAAAGGCCATGCAACACACAAAGCAACAACTTCCCTCATTACAAAAAAGAGGTCTTAATTCAGTTCCCCCGAGTCTAATGTTGTCCTGAGTCAGCACTGCTGGTGAGTCTGCAATTTGTCTGAGCTGGTGCGAGGCACGTCGGCTGTGACCTTATTAACCATCTGTTTCCTCGTGCACGCCGCCCGGCCAGTAAGACAGAATACAACCTGCAGTCAGCAGCCCTGCAGCTGAGAGAGGCAGGCTTTTTCATGAGAGACCTCGCCTGCTATAAATATAACATCCATCCATCAACTTAACAAGTGCACAAATTTGGAAAGACGAAGACGAAGAAGAAGAAAAAAAACAAAAACAAAAAAGACGATGTTACAGCTGATTTAGACAGACTGGATTCTACCTGTTATTCCACTGGGATTCAGGTGTGAATTCAGGTACGTATATTACATTACACCTTACTGCAAATGTAGACTACCGTTGCAATGCAGAGGACACACTGAATCTACACTACTATACACTGTAATGTAGTATATCCACCCACTGACATACAAACAAACATGGCGCTGGGTTTTACAGACACAGACTCCACACAACATCCACTTTTACAGTTAGTGCATTAATTTTCCTCCCTGCTTATGAGGATTCAGATGTGAGTTTGGAGCAGAACAGCAAAAAATACTAAATATGGTTTTAATTAAATAAGTACTTTGAAACTGAACTTATTCAAAATCAAATCCGTCTCACATCTTCATGAGCATATTTTTCTGTCGTGGCTATCAGATCGTTTTCTCTCACTCAGATAGGAAACCTCTTGTAAACATTCAATCAATCACCCGAGTTGAGTGAGTTGTTCAGACTCGTGCCTCATAGAGAGGGCTGTGATATGCCTGCTGTAATGAAGGCTGGCAGATCAATACTGTAAGAGCAGCTTTAATTTTCTTGATCAAAGTGTAAATAGGCCTGGATATGAATATGTAATACTTCCTATTCCCACAGGAGGTCAGTGTGGTTGTTGCGCGTAGTTGTTCCTCTGCACAAAGCAAGTTCAAGAGAGCACAGAGAATATGCAGAGATCATTAACAAACATACACACACGCACACACATACATACACGCACACAAGAACACACACACATGTTAACAAGAGAGAGATCTTGTAAAGCTGATGATGCATTTCACCGCAGCTGATCTCTGTCACCCTGTATCTCCCAATCAAAGCAGGTTTGATCTGTCTAAATAGATGGCAACATACTAGATGACAAACAGCTTGTGGTCAGATTACACCTACAGCGCACCTCTTCAAATCTCAGCACTCATGGGTGGCACTGACGCATGCATCTCATTTAGACTGAAGGAGTCTAGTTAGTGCCAAAGAAATGCAGCTGGTCTTAGTTTGCCTCCCGAAAATATATTTTTTTAAACCAAGTGCTGCTCGTGTGTCACCACTCTAACTAGGTCACCGTCTACGCAGGTGCAATTCACAAAAAAAAGGGCTGCTCAGTTTCAAACAGACACATGTGTATTTCCTCATTTATGCAACTTATTTCATCTATTACAAAACAGAATCTGGGCTTTAGGATTTGACCAGAGTGCGGGACAGTCGGCCGGTCGTATCAAAGAGAGTGCATTCCCACAGGATGGCATGATGTTTGTCATTTAAGAGGAAAGATGAATTAGAGCACTGTGGAGAGACATAATAATGTAATACTCTGCAATGGGAGCAAGTCAGCAGAACTACTGTGGCAGCTGTGCACCAAGCATTCATCCAGTGAGTGGGGATATTAGCTCTGCCCTTAGCCCCATGCACATGCAGTGCTTCGGGAGTTATCTATTTTTGGTTAACTAAAGCTACCCAGAAAGAAAATACATCTACTACTGAAAGTGCCAACTTGTTCACGCATAAAATACATAAAAAAAATAAAAAATCTGGACTGTCAGCTTTGGTTTTCTATTCAGTAATTGTTTAACTGTGGCAATGGGGATTGTTCCTAAGGCTGAGCTGCTCAGGATTTATCCATGATGATGTTGTTGTTGCTGTGTGAGCACTGAGCAGCATGTGCCCTTGGCTTTTGCACATAAACTACACAAAGGTCAAGTGCATGGTGGTGACTGCCTGACGAGGAGTGCATTACCCGGGCGTGTCTTCAGAGAGGCTGTGTGGGTGGTCAGGAGGTTCAGTTACAGCAGAGAAACAATGGTGAAATAAAAAATGCATAGTATATGTAACTGGTGAAATAAATATGGATGGATTTTAGGCATGAAAATGACTTGGTCAGGTTTAAAGGGATAGTTCAACATTTTCACAAATTGGCCTAATGCCATAATCCCTATAGTCACAGCAGTAGGTTCGTTACCTTTAATTGTCGTGCAAGCTATTTTTAGAACGGCGGAGCAGAGCCGCGAGCTGCTCAGAGCTACACTACGGAGGCTCATGGGAGTTTCCCTCATCAAACTCATCAAATACACAATCCAACAACTCAAAAACACAAAGTTGTTTTCGAGGCAAATACAGAGACTCCTTGCTGAAAAACTGCCCCTGACAGGAACGAGCATCAGCTGTTTTGCATGAATTTACCTCGAAAACATCTCTGTCTCGTAACGTTACGTTAGGTCTGAGCAGCTCGCGGCTCGGCCGTTCTAAAAATAGCTTGCACCGACAATTAAAGGTGACGAACCTACAAGTAAAACTATAGGGATTATGGCAATGGGCCAATTTGCCAAAATGTTGAACTATCCCTTTAAGAGAATACTATTATTTAGTCTGAAATAAATACTTGCTGCTGAGGTTGTTGGATGTTGATCGTCATGGTTTTAATAATAACTACCTGGTTCAGGTTGTGGAACAATGAGTGTAATGAAGCTTTAATGGCGTTTAGTGCAGGCTTTCACATTAAAGTCTGATGTTTTGATGATTCATCCAGCTTGATCTTCTCCCTACAAGGACGCTGTCACTCAGTAACATTACCTGACCAAGTAGACACTGATCAGACAAAGCAGGTTAGTATCCACTTATTTCACATGTACTTCTTCAAACAGCATCAAAGACAGCGAAGTTTCTGGTATCTCTACACAGCAGCTCGCCCAAGGCCCTTAAACAGTAAATATCAATAGTCCTTGGCATGTTCCATGATCCCTCTGTAGCTGAGGTGTCCAGAGTGCAGTACATGTAACTGAAGTTTGAACTCGGATTTTATTTCTGTAATGTAAGTGTGCAACAAATATGAACCTGAACTACTGTCACTGCTGTTCACCATGCATTTGGGTGCTGCATATACTGTACAGGTGCCTGATCATATTTAACAAAACTTCCCCCTATTTTTGTCACATCATGATGTTCATGCATCAAGTGCGAAGATAATCACCATGTTGACAGTTTTCCTTCTCCATCTCATTAAATCTTTAAGCGTTTGCTTTGAAAAATAACCCCAGGCTATGAGGGAAAACAAAACAAAAAAGATAGACTTCAGCTAGCTTCGCTGAGCCTGCCAATACCTTTTACATGTCCAAATAAAATTACAGCATCACCAAAGGAAGTGCAGAGTCATTCAAGTAATATGTTTTCATCTCTCCCTTTCCACCCTCTGTTGCTCCTCAGCTCTCTCAAGGTGACAAAAACAAGTAACACATCGTTCATTTCACTCTTCCACAGACTCAAGTGTCATTTCAGCAACAACGAAAACAAACTGTTTTGTTATAAAACCCCATAAAACACAGAAAATGAAAAATATAATAATATGGAAGCTAAATGTGATTCATACTAATAGTCCTTATACAATAATATAATCATTATAGGTTAAAACAACAACTGAGACTTAAAGAGTGACACTGATTTTTAACCTGAGTCTTGCAAATGTGACTGTGAATATCTCCTGTGGCACCAAACCACAAGGTTAACACTTCAATTTCGTTTTCATTTTTATAGTATCGTATTTTAGTATAGTATTTTATATTTCATATTTATTATAAAAACGGCAGAAATGTTATTATTTTATTAGCAGTGAAATATTTCTCACACCTGTGGAGAAAGAAGCAGGTCTCTCCATCCTGAATTTTTAATGAGTGAGAGGAGGGTGTGACCTACATTGTCTCACTGAGGCAAAACAGGGAATGTGACTGGTCACCTGATCTCCACCCACCCTCCTGCTCCCCCTCCAAAATCAGAGAAGCTCATTTCATCTAGACAGTGACAATGGATGAGGGCTGCTGGTGAAACAAGGGCACTTGGGTGCGGGTCAATGAATTGCTGAGGTAATGTGCTGATGTGATGTGTGCCTGGGCTGCTCAGTGCTTGTTAGAGTGTCCTGGTTGGCACCTTCTCTTCTCTTATTACAGGACAGGCAGTTGTGTGTGACCCATGTACCTCAGAGACATTTAAGACTCTGCTACGGTTTCAGTCAGTGATGTGATATGGAGGTGCTTGCCTGCCTGCCAACTGACGATCAGGTTGTTGTGATATGTGCCAGATGGAACGACAGGAAGGAGCCGAGGGCCATGGGTCTGATTTACAGTTTGCTACTGTAAATGTGAGTCAAATGTACAGATAGTGTTTTGGGGGAATATAATTATTAGCAGGCAGCTTAGCTTAGTGTAGGTTAGTACAAAGAGGGAACAACAACACAGATTGGTTCTGGACAAACTTTAGACAGAGGTAAACAAGTGCCTCATTTTTATTTTACATTAGTCCACACAGCCAATAAAAAAACATTTACCCTGTATCCTACAGTAAGTGCACAGTAGCCTAATTGTCTTTAGCCAATGCTTCTATTTTAGTGGTTTGAGCTAAATGCTGACATTACCATCTGATCTTCAGAAGCTAAAATGTCATAGATGGATTTAATTACCATTGGACAGAGTCAGGCCAGAGTCAGGTTAGCTCTTTCCCCTTGTTTTCATCTCAGTCCTAAGACTATAGTCTCATAAACTTTTTTTTTTTCATTGAATGACTATTCCATAATATGAAAAACATTGCTAATTCCTAAAACATAAAACACTCATAAAGGCTGAAGAGTTGTGATGTTGTTAAGAGGTAAACATTCAAATTTTAGACGTTTTTTTCAAAAAGTACCGAAAACAGGTACCGAATGGTACCGGTATCGGTTCCCAGGTACCGAGTATCGATACTGTATCGATTCAAATGCAAAAGGTACCCATCCCCACTTATAGCTTCCTATTTAGCCAGAAAACAGATTTTTCTACCAGCATCAATGTAAGGTTATCTCATAATCTCCATCTGCAGTATTAGGCCTTCTTGCTTTTTTGTTTTTATCTTATCGTTTTATCAGTTCCTCCTTTTACAGTCATGGTTCTGTGGTTTATGGTATAGAGAAGTTCTGTGTTTACTAGTGTTTTGCCATTTTAGTATTTTAAAATGACAGAGCAGGTGTTGCTGTGATGACACCGAGCTTTTACCAACTTGCTCTTTAGTTGTACTTCCCCTTGAATGGCCTGTGGAGAGAAAAGCTTGGGTGTGTCATGGGACTTAAGGAGGATTTAAGTGGCACTAGGTGGGAACCTGGTGAGACTGCTCTGATTAATAATGCAGCAGTGTCTGAAGGGGCAACACAATCTCCTCATACTACTGGGCCTTTCTGGAATGAATCAAAAGAGGACTCGGTCAGGTGGACCTGTTAGCTTAGGGTTTTAAGGTTTATAAAGCTGTTCACTATTTATAAGTCTGCCCGTGGAGATGGCAACCGGTAGTTCACCACTTTCATCCTGACTGATATCTCAGAAACTATTCAATTGATTGGAACAAAATACGGACATTCATGAACAACATCAATCAACAAACCTAAATGGAATTCACACCAGACTCAGCTGTTCTTTATACTCAATGATTATGATCAAATGTTAGCATTACACTAAACTAAAAAGCATTTTAGCATTGCTCCATGCAGCTCTTTGCCTTCAGTAAGAAGAGGTTCAAATCCAGGCACTAGTGTAGCTATTCACTTTTAATCATGTTAATTAACAATTTCAGCATTTACCGACCAACTCCGGCGAGTCTGCAAAAAACACTTATTTTAATACTTTATTGTTGTAAAGTTTATTCATGTTCTCTGCTGCTTTCATTTAGTCGAGCTGCACAGGTAGGAGACTGATGACACATCAGCGGGTGCAGGCTATTATAAGCATTAACAGCCAGACAGCATCGCTATCATCAGGTGAGGCCTGTAAATAGATCTTTGTCATGCACACGGTGTACACTATGTCATCTAGGTAGTGAAACACAGGCTGCCATGTGTTTTCTCTGTCACCTACAATCTGCTGAAACTGTTGTGTAGTTTATCACCAACATGAGATGCAACCCTAACCCTAACACTGTAACTACTGTTCACCTGTGTTTTCTGAAATAAACTTGAATGCGACATCCTCCTTGGCTGCAGCATTTACAGCACAGTGTGTTATTATATTGTCTTTTTTTCCTGCACAATATCATTTCTTCTGCTATAATTTAATTTTCCTATGTGGGTCATCAGACAAATCTCATCTGAAGAATGATGTTCCCCTACCCTACCACTTTGGCTCTTGTAACACAGAAGCAGTCGCAACAGCAGATGTCAAATCAGATTTAGGATTCAGCCTATTAACTTGATATATCATTTTGACCAGAATTGTTTTCCTGGGGTTAGAGAGGACAACAGTGTTAGCCACTGAACGTGGACACAGCGCTAGAAGGACACCAAAAAGAGTCTAATGTCTAACCCAGAGCTGTGGGCAGCGTCTCCACCAGGTGCCTAAAAAAACCTGCTGCTCTCAGTGTGATTGAGATTCACTCTGACATCCTCATCCATGTCATAAAACTGAGCTGCCAATCAGCAAGATAGTCCTCCTCACCATTTTCCAACCAGTCAATGAAGTGAAATCCTGCATATAGCTCGCACACCCATCCTATTAAATAAAAATCCCTGCTCTTATGATGCGTCATCTCTGCTGTTTATGGAGCTGGGGCTAGTTGTCTAACATGGCTTACAAACGCTCCACAGCAGCGTGTCCGTCCATCCTTTGGCCCGCAGACAGTTCATCTTCAATGGCCGGGGCTTTGCCTCCTGTGGGTTGGCAGTAGGCACCAGCGCAGCTTCATGCAGCCAAAGCTGGCCGGCTGCTCCCAGAGGTTGGAAGCCAACACGAAAACAACAGAGCTTTCATTTTCAATGAGCTATTATGCAACAACATCTGGGCAAGGGACCTTGCAAGACCAGCCCATCTCTTTTATAAATCAGCTGTGATTACATCAACACCAGCTTCACCCCTCCCTCTCTTCCCCTTTGGGATCAAAACACGAAGGGCATTCCTATTTGCGTCGTTGATTCAAAGCCAGAAACAGGATTTTTTTTTTTCAACCGCCTCTCCCTCTCTCTCTCTTTTTTATTTGCTAATGATGTTGAAATTGGGAATCATTTTGTATTCTCAGTAATCATGAACATCTGGTGTATGCCATCTGGCCATGTTGTTTTCTGATGGGCTTGACCATGATTATAAGTCAAAAAAAGAGACATATAAATGTACAAGCTGGTTTAAGCGGAGCTATTTTTACAAGATTAGTGATGTACAAATATTTCCAAGCACAGGAGGTGAGGTGTAATATGAATTAATACCTTTTGTACTTTTGTTTGTTTGTTTGGACATGAAAATATTAAAAAAATAAATCTGGTTTGTTTGGCAGCAGAAATAAATGAGGCAATGCTTTGATGTGTCTCTGTATAATATCTGGTCCGGGTTTAGAAACACCTCTGAGATATAGTTTCTGGGACTACACCAGCTCTATATCACCACTGAATACACCACTATGTTTGCATGCTGTAAGGTCAGGACAGAGAGATGATGACACAGGTGAAAGGGATGGTCAGGATGTGTTGGACCTAGTTAAGCTCCCTCTGAGCTTAAAATACCAAACCAAAGTAGGCCTGTATCATTCAGTACATAAATCCAAGCAGCACCTGGGATAATGCACATGTAGCACAGTCTCACACTTATATGTATGCATTCACACACACTTACAAAATCAACTGTCATGCAGCTCACTCTAGCTGCAAAACTGTATCTGCAGGGTTTATCACAATAAGCAAAACAACTGTGGTGCAACCGTTTATGTTTACTGCTGTATCTCTACACCGTTCACTTCTCCCACAGGTTTATCAGCTTAAAGACATGTTCTCTCCTCTGTGACAATATGATACATGACTTTTACATGCTGAGACCTATAATCATCATAAAACAAAACAAAAGGTTGTGTATCGTGCAGTTATAAGATGCCAGTGACACTGATAGTGTGATGGGAAAAATAGGGACAATCAAGAAGAGCAATACGTCTGAAGAGAACAGCAAAGAGCAGAATTACCACAGAACAAAACATGACAAAAATATGAATGACCACGGTAGACAGTGACAGGGAGGAGGCAGCAGAGTGCTGCAATGCAGTCTGTGTATGTGCAGACATACAGCACCTGTATAGTATGAGACAAATTGCTCACTGGATATAAAATACAGCTTCCTCTGATCTCTGCAAACATGTAAGAACATAGACATGCATCTCTATAGATGCAAGAAAAAACTGTTTACACCAAATGCAGTTAATTCCAAATATTAGGGAATTCAATGAGGGATTTTGAGTCATTATACCATTATACAGCAGATAAGTGTTAGTCACCAGTCTGCTGGTCTGAATATGCATTGTTCAGAAAGAAAAGGCTAATGATTTAATGAAGAACTGAAAAAGTCTGGTTTCATGCACAGAAGCATCTCAGGCAGATGAATGGGTCTCCAGTGAATACTGGTGCAGAGCGTACAAGTGGCTGCTGCATTGGGGCATTAGTCTGAAGAGCAGGAAAGAGCAGTGATGGTCAAGGGGGCTTGAGAGGGGGCTGTAGATTCACTTAAGTGCGGTGTTAATACAATATCAAGCAAACAGCACCAGCATTATTATATGGGTGTGTGTGTGTGTGTGTGTGGAGCAGTTATCTGCTTGGAAACATGCTGAAAATGTCTCTACTTCACTCTGCTTATGGAGAAAATAGAGTGAGTGCAGGCTGCAGTGTGGGTAGTACAGGGCCAGAATATTATACATTAGGCCAGACACAAACCAAAGATATATTGCATTACATCACTTTGTGGGAGTTTCAGTCAGGGATGGAGGGAAGTTCAACTCCTGATTGCATTTAAAATCGCAGCTAAATTATTCCACTTTATTACTCCAGATCTGGTCCGTCTTACATTATATGTTAGATATCCATGAAAATACAATCTGTTAACCTGACCTACATAAAAGTCCTTGTGTACAGTTGTGCTGACATCAAAGCCGTGAAGATTATATTTTAAGCAGGGTCTGTGATTTATCTTCAGCCTCTTGGTTAACTGTAGTATTAATCATACAGTGAACTGTGCTCTGTGTAGAATATGAAACCTGCAAATACAACAAACTCTCCCAGAGCCTGAGACACGCTTGTTAAAATTCAGTGAGATAAAGAAAACATACTGTGAGGAATTCTCACATTGCATGAGTGCAGATTTTATTACAGTATGAGATTTTACAGTGCATCTTACTGCAATTATTTGACCCAGTTACTGACCAAATGTGCAGATTTAACTGGATAAGTGAGAATATAAATGATTATTTAGTGGGTATTTGAGAAGGATAACAATCCCAGAGCCTTACTCAGATAGACTGTCCTTTCTTTGCACTTGAGGTGTCTGTGATCAAGTCTTACGCTGCACTGTCGGTGCAAATGTTGTGGGTACTGTTCTAGTATTACCCATACAGTGTCAGGTGCCCTGGGTGCACTTGTAAACACATCCCAGCTGCAGACAGAGAGAAGTGGCACAGAGAAACTTGAGAGCCTCCACCTTTACAGAAAAAAAAAACTGCCAACAAAAGCTCACACTCACAGAGCTGCAGCTTGCCACACACAGGTACCTCTTCCAACAACTATAGATTTAAACAGCATCCTGTTAATGTGCAATTCTACGCTCGTATTCCTGCTTAAATGTCACACTATGAATAGTAGATAATGAGAGCAGATACGCAGAAACAATATGTGCAACTGCAAACATATTCGTGCATGTGTGCACTCTCTTTCGCACAAAGGTCCAACACTGTCTGTGCGGATGCAGGGAGTCCTAATTAGGAAACACTTGTGCCCGCTGGCAACAGCAAAGTCTCCCTCATTCATCATTCAGACGTGGATTTACAGAGCTGTAACTATCACGTCTGGGTAATAAGGTACAGTAGGACATTATTAATGAAAATGGACAAATTGGCAACATGTGCACATGTGAAACAAACAGTATTTATATAATCACATGGAAATTCAGAATTATAAATGTACTATTAGTTAACATTGATGCATAGAAACATCTTAATAATGGCTAATGGAAGTGAATCATATAGGATTTATATATATTAATGATTTCAAACCACAATTTAATTTATCGTACTGTATAGGTACATTAAGCCTACCACATAATGCCCATATGTTACTTTGATGGATTCACAGAGTTATGTTATGTTGGCAGAACTGCTTTCTCCCTAATAAACATAAATCTCTGATAAGGAACCGTAGCCTGCAATTGTGCATAGCTATACTATACACATTAGCCTTAAGCTGACCTCCCAGAACGAAGCGGTGGTGTGTGTGTGTGTGTGTTTGTCTGCAGATACACTATACAACCTCACCCTAAAACTTTATTATGAGATGTGGTTGCCAGTGGCGTGGAGTCAGGGGGTTCAGTTTCTACAGTATATATACTTTATATGAGTCTGCTTTTATCTTGAGAGAGAATAAATCACAACAACTGCATTGTTTCTTTCACTGACGCTGCCTTTAAGAGACACTATGTGCTCAGAGTTAGCGGGAATAAAAAACGAGCATCAAACCTACATCCTTCTTGGAAAAACCCTGAACGACCATGAAGCACATTTTTAGCGAGAAAATTTAAAAGCAAAAAGAATTGCATAATGAGATGAAACAAGGGGGAATAGTACACAGCTGACCTCCCGGGGTAAGGATGCTGGCAGAGAGAAGGGGGTGGGGTGGGTGGAGGGCTGATAGCTCTACCAGCTGGTAGCCATACCAGCTGTTCACCACGTGTTACACTGGCTGCATTATTAGTATGATGATGAAGTTGGATAAAAAAAAAGCGAGCCGGGCTTTTTGTCTCGTTACAAAAGGGGGTTTCGGTCGTTCACAAAACGACAGAGACGCCACAGCACATGAAAAGAAAGCAAGCGGAGAACAAGAGTAAATCAATAGGAGTATGTGCTGTGTGTGTAGTATTTATCCATGCATGAAGTATGTACAAATGTGTGCGTGTTTGTATGTCTCGAGCTGGAAAGCCTGGCTGGCACACTGTCTTCAATTACGGCGATGTCTGGGCTTATCAATCACAATACAGCTCGTTCCCTGTGTGGCGGACACTCAGTCACATGCTGCACACAGCTGCTGTTTACTTTCCCTGCTGTTGCTACTGTGCTGGCTCTCCAGAACACACTGTTGGCACTGGAGGTTTTTTTGAACGCAGCCTTTTATCTGGAGATCCAAATGCATGACTTGAAAAGCACATGATACCTCCTGTGGCACAGAGAAAAAATAAACCAGACACGTGGCGCTCTTGATAAGCAGACCTGAGACAAACTTGCATCGTTCACTATGAGCACCAAGGGCAGGGACAAAGAAGAAAAAGGAGCATTGTGCCCTGATGTCCATAAAGGTGAAAAAAGTTGAGTTGCAATCCATCAGTGATCGTATGTTCAGGCGCTGAAACCTAATTTTCTTGAAAGCTTCCTCATGGTTATAACATCAGTCAACGGCTGGATGCTGCCAGCGACGGTTTGTAACCACTCAGCAGGAGTCTCTCTGCATTAATTGATAGCTTTCTGTCAGTGGGGTTATAGCGGCGGAGCCAAAGGTTTTTTCACACGTGATGCATGACCGTGTGATGTAAGTAGGTGGACCGACTCTGAATCATCCAAAGTCTGAGCGAGCAACGCAGATTTATAGCAAGCTTCAAAGAGAGAGCTATGGATAATAGAAACAAGAGCATCCACTATCCCAGATACAATCCACTATGTTCAACAAACAAATGCACTGTGCCTGTGTGGGTGTATTTATATCGATCTTGATGCAATTTTTCACTCTTTTTAACAAGTTTTACGGTGCGACCAGAATGATCCAGCCCACTGAAAACACAACAACACAGAAAAGTAGCAAACAAAAGTAATGTAACATTTTTAACACATTGAAAGTGTAGGGCGGTTAATAATATCATGATTACTGAAGTTTCTTTTCCACTAGCTACAGACTCACTGAAGAGAGGAACAGATACTCTACTATCAGGTGCTCATTAGTGACTTCAAGCCTCGACTCCCCCTGTAGCCAGGCAGATTAATTATCAAAATGGCCGTTACTTTATACCAGTGAAAAGATTAGAGCAATTTCCATAATCCATCAAATGCTGTAACCGTAGGAATGACAGCTTTGTTGCCAAGCCAGGGAAAAGTTTGCATCCACTTACAGAGTCAGACACTTTCTGAGCCGAACTTAATTCCAGTAGTTCTTCTTCTGGTGCTGTTAAAAAAGTTCTGATAAAAATGCTAATTAAAATTAAATGTGTGTTAAGTGTTGAGGACATTCATTATAATACACACTCTGAGCAGCGCTACATCTTGAGGGCAGATTGGACACTACCGTGAGTCACTGTCAGAAAGACGGCTAAGGAAAGACATGAACGTTATGGAGACAAGTAAACACAAGGACAGCGATGAGATTTCATCTAGACTTGTTAGGAAACAGCTATTGATGCTACTGTAACACTACCAGTAGAAGTAGCAAGACAAACAGTAGCTCCTTTAAAGGGATAGTTCAACATTTTGGCAAATTGACCCATTGCCATACTCCCTATAGTTTTAGGAGTAGGTTTGTTATCTTTAATCGTGAGTGTAAGGTGTAAGCTACGCTACGGAGGCTAATGGGCTTTGCATGAATTTACCTTGAAAACAACTCTGTCTCATAGCATTCCGTTATTATCTCATAGCGTGGTGAATGTGCCGGTCACAACTTGCCCACAAGAGCATTTTGGAGTTGTTGGATTGTGTATTTGATGAGTTTGATGAGGGAAACCAAGAAATCCCATTACCCTCCGTAGCGTAGCTCTGAGCAGCTCGCGGCTCTGCTCTTCCGTTCTAAAAAACAGCTTGCACCGACAATTAAAGGTAACGAACCTATACTGCTATAACTATGGGGATTATGGCAATGGGCCAATTAGCCAAAATGTTGAACTATCCCTTTAAGACCAGTTTTGGTCCTGCAGGTGGCATTAGAGAGAGTACACAAGATTTTCTGGCCAGAGTAGGTAGCGGTTTTGTACCATCCTTCCTCATTGTCCTGAATGACTAAAATCCCCCTAAACTCCCCTAAAAATGAACTGCACTGAGTGGATATTGTACTGGAATCCAGTTTCACTATCTGTCAAATACAAACTAAATATTTTCTGCCATTTTCGCCCTGGTTACATCTGCCAATTCCTGAGAAACAATATAATCTCTTGCTGTGTTCGATGTTCTGCTATCTTCACCAGCCACTTGTTTACCCTGGCTCTCTGCCATCTTGTCCTGTCCAGGTAGTGTATAATGAGCTTGTATAAGCTTGAGGGTTTGAGAGCGTTTCTGCCCACGGTTTTTATGAATACTGGTTCGCTTTGCCAGAAACCAATATTTATAGTGTGACCTCTCAGTTAGGTGCTGGCAGCAACATCTCTAGCCTGGGTTGATGTTTTTCAGCTGCTGCATTAATTTGATCAGATACGACTAATCTGTGTTTGTTGCAGTTTGCAGATGTTCTGCTGCACGTTGCAGCGATGGAGGGTGATGTTATTCTACATCAGCAATGCAGGAAGAGATAATTACTGACAATACAGTCAGGTTTGATAAATATTACCCACTTCAGCACTATGGGATGCACCAGACAATCTCAGTGGGCCTCATGCGGGAAGTAATGTGGTTTACCAGATAATAGAAGGAGATTTAATGAATCGATGCTGATGATGTCCCATTATTTTAAATGCTGTCATCGGCAACGTGTTTAATGGGCTGCTGTTGTGTTGTTTTTTTCTCCCTGTCTTGTCCACATGTATTACTGAATACTCAAACACTTAAACAAGTCTGGAGACTCTGGATAAAAGCAGAGAAATCCAAATACTGTGCATAAATAAACAGACTTTTTCTGCTCGGCTTGAGGCTGAACTTCTATCCCTCTATCCCTAGAAATTAAACTGATAAAAATCTTCTCCTCTTTGTGGGAACTTAGCTATTTAGCTTTAGCTATTTTCTCAGCAACATCAAGAATCATGCCTCACCTGTCCACCGGGGTCTCCCTCAGTGTGTCTGTCAGCTCTGCTTCCCATCAGCTGAGCAGCCTCATATTCTGCTGCCTACAGGTTGTTTCTTCAGGAATCTGCTTATCACAAAGCTAATGATGTAAGAGTGCATGGTTATTCTCAGTGCAGTCATCACACAAAGACATTATTCAGATGGACACTGGAGAGTTACAGTCCTTCAATCTGATGCACAACATGAGAGACCAAAAAGCACGAGGCAGCAGCAAATTACACACACAGCTAATAAAGAGACATGTAATGGAGCAGATCAATCCACCCAAAGAGGGCAGGCATTAAAACGCAGTAAAAACAAGATTAGGTCAGTGAATATAACCTCCAGCCTGTTAAACCCTCGGTATTTTAGAAGAGAAGGACAAGCAGGATAATAAAACAGTCACAGTCACGGCCTCTGGGGAAATAAGAGTTGCTGGGGGACACAGGAGGAGTTTTGAAACCTCGAGCCAACACTTGAAGCTAACAGAGTCATGCTGAAGTGTTGTTGGTTAAATGTTGGGTCTACTGATGTCAAGCCTGATGAGCTAAGTGAGCCATTAGTGATAGATTCATTAGCTCAGGATCGAACTAGGGCACCTTGCCATTGTGGGCTTCTTAATTATTCATAAGGGAGAGCTCAAAGGACTTAAACCTGGATTTAAAGCTTTGTCCTGGGCCTCTTTTGGTGCTAATGAATATTGAAAAGATAGAGACCATGTGTAAACTCCAGTCACTATATGTCAGGGTTCGAAGAGCATAAAAAGAGCAGAACATCTGAATATTCATACAGACAAGCTGTGGGTAATAAGCATCAATGTTTTTCTCTCTATCCGACACCTTACTGGCGACTAAGCATCTTGCCCAAGGGCACTTTGGCACACTTGTTAACAAGCAAGGGGCAGTGGTTCATCTTTTTCCTGTCAGTCCAGCACATGAAAGCAGCAGCCTAGCTTCAACTTCCACTGGGCCTCATTACAGAAAACTGTCTCCACAGAATTTATCTTCTAATCATCTTCTGCAAGTTATTAACAAATCAGATAAATCACCTGCCAAGAAATGACATGTTTAATCAGGGGTGGCTGTTAAAGTGGACACCACACACTTAAAGGAAAAACTTGATTCCCGTTTGGACGATTAAACTTTAAGGGATCGTGACAGTGTGGCTGTGAGCAGCAGGTTCTTATCTCACTTTCAGATCCTGGTAGACAGAGAGCACGATGAATATTGCATCGGTTTTCGGCTGCTATGGCAATCTAAACCGATGCAATGCGTCAGTGACAGATTCTGTGTCATGTCAAACAGCAAATTAAAAGATGTTTGAGCTGGGATCGTTTATACACCTGCTTATCTAATATCACTATTACCATTGCTTTACAAATAGAAGATCCACAGGTGAATTGTGATGCACTTAAGCAGCACTTTGCACTCGCTGTGTGTGTGTGTGTTAAGCATCTGAATGAACACTGCCTCCCACTGCACCATCTGTGCCAGGAAAGAAATGAAACTAAATTAATTCAAGTCATATTTCAATATAGAGGACAGGCTGTGTGCCAGGAACGACATCTTGTTTACTCTACTCCTCATGGAGTTCATCATCAATACAAATCAATACACGTACTGTATAGTCCCTTTTGCCAAGTGTCAAAGCAGATGCAGTTGTGTCTATGATTTGGTTTTCAGCAAAAACAGGTATGTTTGACTCATAAAAACACACATACACTAATGTTGCTATACAGCGAGGGAGGGTGGAGGTGTAATTAGGTGTTACACAGTCTGCTGATGAATGGACCTGGATGCCAGTACATAATAAAGTCCACGCAGAGGAAAAGTTCAACTTTTCTGAAGCAATTTTTCAATTATCCATATTAGCATGTCTCTGTTGTGTGTCTGTCAGGAGCTGGCACGCTTACTCATGGTTAACAGGCCGGTCTCACCGTGGACATTTTGACATGTCGGAGCAGGAAAAGCACAGGTGTGACTGACTGAGGTGTTGTAGTAAACCCTGCCAATCAGCCAGCCTGCACAACAGCAGGACCTCAGCACTGGCTCGCACACCGGAACTAATGTTATTAGTCACACCAGTGTTTAACAGCTGTTACAGAGGTCTATAACCTGATATTACAGCAAAGAAAAAAACTTTATTCAGGAATTATTTCAACATAGAAACCTTCAGTGGTTGGAGGAGTTCAGCCTTGTTTGGAATAAACCCAATAGGTTTTTTAAACACTTTAATCTTTGAATTAAAATAGCGAGAAGAAAATACAGTATTCAATGTATTTGATCAATTTAGTCTAAATATAGTGCTGGTATTGTGAAATATTCAATATGATGCTGTTCTGTGTAAGTTACCAACTGTTTCCTAAACCCATTGCCCAATCCGTGACTGTGCAGTGCAGCTTATTGTAGTGACAGTAACTCAGTATGACAGACTCAGATTTCTCAACGTGCTGAGATGGTTTGCATGGAGATACAATACAAGGGATACTCAAATGTGAAAAATGTCTTTTCTATCCTTTCTTATAACTTAATGCAATCTGTAATATGCAGTCCTATGGCTATAACATGAACAGTAACTGGTTGAATACTATGATGGTAAAAATCTATTAAGGTATGTCAGTCCCAGATTATAATAAGCCTGTTATGCAACATGCTGCAACATATGACCATATGTTTTACGGTATGCTATGAGGCTGACATTATACGTCATTTTATCTTAGCTAGAAGTTCTATGAAAAAATAAGACTATGAATTTATTTATTCTGCTTCAAAAACGTCATCATAGGACTTTCTTTTCATAAGTTGAGTGTACCAGAGAAAACTGTGCCTGCTTACAAATCCTGATGTCTTCATGAGGATTTGCAGACCCTAAACATAATCATCTGATTGGTGGAGCTTGTTGGGGGCATCTTGGGATTAAGCGCCGCCTGAGGGGGTTGAATTCAAGATAAGAAAGTTCAGAGATTAACAGACTCGCTCAGTGTCAAATGACCCTGACTGCTCCTTGACACCTCTGAGCCCGACACCTTCACCTGCATCACCTTAGCGGTATTTATCCGGGGATTGTGCACTCCTGAGACATTTGTTTTTGCCTCAATCTGAGCAGAAGCATTGATTGAATATTGACATTCTAATCACACACAGTACATGTATTTTTCCACACTTTTACCACTTTTCTTGTATGTGAACTATATGATCGAGCCTGCACCAACACTGTCAATCTTCCAAGGTGAGGCATCCATATGTGGTAATGGGCAGAGCTGCAGGGAGTCTCTTTTATTTGGGGAGATTTAACCTTGCTGTGCTGCTGAGGCAGCAGACTAAAACACCGGGAAGCCTAACCGCCATGACAGAACGGGGGAAAATATAGAGGGCTGAGTGATAGGTTGGGGTTCAGGGAGGACAGATGAAGAGGTACGAGGTAACATGGGGATAAAAAAGGTTTGGGAATAAGGGAGGGTTAGTGTCACTTCTAAAATATGGGTTGAGAGGAAGTCGACAGGGAGGCTCAGTGTTTGGACAGGGGAAAAAAAGGGTGGTGGGGGGGGGGATAAGGTGGAGGATGACGTCACAGGTTGCGTAGGTTTGCGCCGAGTTCTGTAGAGCAACCCTTCACTTCATTTCCCCAAGCCTTGGACCAGGAACACATCGTATCCTCTTACCCTAAAACGTTCAGAATTCATCTAAAGTAATTCCCTCCTCTTGTCCCCTGCCCCAAATGCAGACAGAAACACACACATACACACACATACTGTATGAGCACGCACACACATAGACGCACACACTCTGTCTGTCTGCAGCTGGCTGTGGTCTGCGCTGTCTGGGAGCTAGAGTACTTCAGATCACCATGGATTACTATGGGATTTTCCCCAACAGCTTCTAAAATCTCTGGCTTTCAACATTTAGGCGATTTGACTTTTGGGAGATATAATTAACATTTAGATTCCCCTCATACTCGACCAGACATGACGTGGCCATTGTTTTCCCCCTGGGGGTTTCATCTCGCTCGCAGCATCCCAGACATGTATACGCAGCATTTCTGACATGATGAGGTTTAACATGAAGACACAGATTATAGAAAAACATGGGGTGAGCTGTCGTGATGTGAAAAAAAAAAACCCAGACAGCAGCCCCGTCCACTGTGAGGTAACATCACCGCATGCGACAGGTGCCTCAGAGAGAACAGACACACTATCCAACACCCACACTAACACAGCAGATATTAGAAGTAATGATTCAGATAGAGAAGCAGCGCTAAGACGTGACAGTACCCATAATCCTCCTCTTATATCAACATTGGTTAAAGTAAGAGAGGAGACTTCTTTAGCCCTGAACTGCACAGATATAACAGAGAGAACAAAAAAAAGCCTTTTGTTCTTTTTCTCAATTTGCAAGACCAAATTATTTCCAAAGAGGTGTAAAACACTCTGTTCCCTGCTGACTGAGGCACAAACACAAAAGTGCGATGGTCCCAGCCTGAGCAATTACTGATGCATTAGCAGACGCACAGTGAAGACAGATCTGGTTTTGAAATGCAGTACAGTAGGAGGGTCAGAGCCGGTAATGCTTTAAAGAGTGTGGTGGAACATCGTAAAGGTGGAACAGCACTGTCTTGGTAATATCTTTGACGTGTAAGTAAAAATGACAGAGTCTATTCTTTTCAAAAGGTTACTTCCTCAGCATCTTATTTCAGCTCAGCAGGTATCTGGGCATCGACCTGGCAACTGTCAAACCCTGTTCTAAAATCGGTCCAGTTTCCTGTAGTGCTGCGAACATTTGGAGCAGAAATGATGATGGGATGGGAAGATGGTGAGAGCAAACTCGGGAGAGGGGAAAGGGCAGTCCGGCAAATCACCACCACTGATCACGCACAAGAATCTTCCCTCTGAGCCTTGTTTGTCTTTCATTACGATGAGTTTCAGATAAGATGGCGGACAGAAAAACAACTGCAACTTTCTTTCAACCTTCTCTCTCTCTCTCTCTCTCTCTCTCTCTCTCTCTCTCTCTCTCTCTCTCTCTCTCTCAATTCAATTCAATTCAATTCAGCTTTATTGGCATGACTGTCACAAAGACTGTGTTGCCAAAGCATAAATATACAATGAAACAAGGATACACATCAAAATTATAAAAAGCTACAAAGTACATTGAATGAAAAACAGGGAATAAATAAATAGAAAAGGAGTGGTGTGGGTGTGTAAAATAATAAACAATAAACAAAAAACAATAATAAGTGATCATGAGAATATTGATCGTATCTCGATGGACATCAGAGATGAATAAAATAAACAATCTTACATTGAAACATTTCTTGTTGTGTGACATGCAGTGACATATTCTCCTGCCAGTTCTACAGTGGAGCTGTCATCTCCCAGAAGGATTTGAATGATTTTGTCTTGTTGGAGGGTGAGGAAGTCTGGAATTTTTTCTTTAAATTTGGGAAATAATTTTTCTCTAATTTCTTTGTATTTGGGACAGTATGTGAGAAAGTGAGTTTCTGTCTCTACTTCTCCTGTTTCACAGTGGACACAGATTCTTTTTGTTCTTTCTAGCCATTCTTTTTTATGGCGACCAGTTTCAATGGCAAGATTATGGTCGCTAAGTCTGTATCTTGTGAGTGTTTGCCTTTTTTGGGGGTGTTTTATTTGGGTTAAGTATTGTGCCAATTTAAATTCTCTGTCCAGTAAATTATAACATTCTAATTTATTGATTGTTTGAGTTTCTGTTTTCTCTCTCTCTCTCTCTCTCTCTCTCTCTCTCTCTCTCTCTCTCTCTCTCTCTCTCTCTCTCTCGAGGTTTTACTCCATTATGCGAGCACTGTGTTTGAACCTGCAGGTAAGCCTAAACACACATACACACACTCACACATGCATACTGATAAACACTTTGCTCAGCAAGGCTGGGACGGCTCACTCCTCCATGACTGTTCTGAAAGACGCCACCCATCAAGGGATCAACGGACGTCAGTAAATCCATTACTAAAAATACTTGCCAATCCTTTGGGATTACTACGCTTAGCAAGTGGACACTGTGTATGCCACAAATCTGGAATTAGGCAGTGAAAGGCTGTCAATGGTGCATCAACACCTGATCCACTGTCTAGGCATATGTGTTCACAGGGCAAAGGTGGCTGTAAACTGTGTCACTTCAAAATGACCTGCGCCATATGTTCCATTGAACTTTGTTAACTTTTATGAAAAATGGTTCAGAAGAAACTGGCAACACACAGTTTCAGTTTTAATTTTACGATGAATAGAAATCACATGAAAGCTTTGGCCACTTTCGCGCTGCTGAACTACAAGTGTAAGAGCTCAGCGAAATAGACATGCATGGAGAGAAAATCCATTATAAATGTAATTATATACACGCGCTTTATTGGAAATTTAACAATAGGTTGCACTTTTTTTTTGCCAGAAGACTTGGGGGCACATACTCAGAGGAGGGTGGCTGCTGATCTGTGAAAGTTCATACTGTACTACATACAGTAAACACAGAGAGCAGGTATTGTACTAGTTCTTCTGGGAGCATACAGTACTACAGTGTTTCTAATTGGACTGCATGGTCTTCTATCATTGATAATGATATTGAGGTGGGGACCAGTCTGATCGCTGCGGTGTGGGTTACTCTGTAAACAGTTTCATGAGCTAATGCAGAGGAATATAAACATGTCTTTTAAAGCAGAAGTAAGTGATATATTTGTGTTAATATAAGTCTTAAATAGTTATATCTTCCGACAGCAATCACTTACATAGAGTGTTTGGACCAAAACACGGGTCTGTCAGTCACTCTGCTCTGCTCTGAGCCGAGGAGAAAACATTTATCGTATCCTACAGTTTTTATCCAATGAGGAGAGAGAACGGCATGCAGGGCTGTGTGTGCAGCCAAGGAACGCCGTGAATGTGGCGACGTAGGGACGAGGACTGTTATGGTGCGTTCAAGGAAACTCGTGGTACCAGTTCGATCTGGTACGAGTTCACCGGTCGGAAGTTACGAGTGGCTGTTATAGTGACTTTCACCGGTAAAACAGGTCGGAGAAACACGAGTGGGTTGCCTGGAACGCTACAAAGTCGTAAGTTGTGACTTGAAGCTGTAATTTACGATTTCAAAAGCCTGCCTGGAACGCAGCATTAGCGAAAACGACCGGATCGCTTACTTCTGCTTTAAGAAAACATCTGAAATAATTCTCTCGTGACAGCTGATAATTATCCAACCTGACCTTGGGCCTCAGCCGGATCAGGTGTTGGGTCACTCTGTTGTCTAACAGAGCTGGGATGCATCCAGGTTGGGCGGGCAGCCCAGGGCAGCATGAGGAACTGACGGTGGCTGTGACTCAGTTCTATACTACTCGCTACTCAGTTCAGTTCAGTTCAGTTCAGTTTTATTCGATTAGCATTTTACCCCCCCCCCCCCCCCCCCCCCTTCTCCACAGGTAAAATTTACTAAATGTACACAAGTGCTTACATGTGTGGTACTCACTGTACCACAGTGCTGTATACAGATGAAGAAGAAAACAGGAAGTGTATATTGTCATTAATCCCAACCCAGTTCTGCAATCATGTATCTGTATTGAGTTTTCCCATTATTCTTCACTATTTCAATAGTAGCCCAACAACACACAAACTTCAAATCAGACTTTCTGGATTTGTTTCTGATTGATTAGCTGATCAAGAGAGAAATTGCTTAACACTTTTGATAGTAAAATAATTGTTTGAGAAACTTACATTCTCTGATCCCAGTATCACATCCACAGTATGTTTGACAGGAAACTGGTTTTTAGGTTGTTGGTGAAAAAACTCCCCATGTCTTCAACAGGGGGGTCTGCGGAGGTGCTGCAGGGGGGGTTGCATTTGAAAAGCTTTGTATTTAATGCACAAGTTATGTTTATTCTTACTGGAACTATAATTTAATATAATACACATTTGTTTTTAATTGTAGGGGTCCCTGCACCATCTCTCTGTCACTTCGGGAGTCCTTCCTTGACCTGGAAATATATTTATCACACATGCAGTGTTATTTTTTCCCCTTTGTTTTATAGATCACACAAACAATCACTTAGTTGTGAAAAGGATTCACAGACAAATCAATAATAATTGCAGCCCTGTATGCACCTGGTGATTGCCTTTATCTCAGGGTGAGGCACCAGCCGCCCCTCAGCCGCTCTCCTGCGAAACTTCACCCACTGACAGGACTGTGTTAGAAAACCTCATTAGCTTTGAGGGACACAAAATCTCTGTCTCTTCTGTCGCATTGATAAGCAGCAGAATTCATGGATATGAGCTTAAAGGTTAAGTGCAGCTGCAGCCTAGTAGTTGATAATCTGTGGATGTACAACAAGAGCTCAGCTGTGAAGGATCTAATTATGATATGGTAATGCCAACTGTCACATTAACTCCACTAACATGTAACTGGTTCACTTACGTGACTGAATCATTAAGTCCCCGTCACACCATCCTGTTGCAACACAACAGCAGATTAAGTTGCGGAAGTGATCTGCAGATGTTCTACTCGAACTTTGAATTCTTGATAAAATATTTCATTCTGTTGTTATTCTTTAACAATGAATTTGTAGGAAAAGTTCATGGAAGAACAACAACGAGCGATGTGTTTCTGTACGTTCCATTAATTGGGTGCTTCACTGTGATGTTTACAAACCTGCACCTCATGATTTTTTATGATAATCATCTTCTCGACTGAGCTTCCTCTAATGCTCTCATTTGTTTAGACCAGTCAGTTTGCTGATTAAGTCAACCTTGGCCTCAGCTGGGCCCAGTCCAACGCCTCAGCTTCATCCCTGAGGTCCATGATACCCTGATAGTCTCAGCTGGAGACAGACCAAAGCTCGCAATCCTATTACAACACTACCATCTTCCCAGCCCCAATCATGGTTTAATTAAAGTAGTCAGTCATGGGACGAGAGTCCAACGAGGACAAGTGAATTAGTAGACGTGTCTGGCCCGGGAGGTGGAAGATTTGTATTTTTAATTTGTGTTGGTTATTGAGCTTGGTCTCTCTCAGATGTTTCACTGACACTAAAACAGGTGATGTAGGAACGTTGACTTCCAAAATCTACTCAGTGGAGGCTTTGGGTAACGCTTCAAAAACAATGGATACTGCAACAGAGCAGATGGTAAAATGAATACTGAATAACAAAAACATTACATTTTCTCATCTTTTTTAAGATTTATTCTAAATGTTGCCTCTGTACGTTGTGACCAGAAACAACGCCTCTCTGCCTATACATTGAATGACTTGCAGAAAATGAAAAAGGGGGCTGGGGTGCTGGGGGGGGTGGGAGGGCCATTGTAACAGAATGCTGCCATCCTGTAGCTGGCTGATGCTATTTGTGGCATAAGCAATGGCTGGCAGTGCGGGGCTTTGTAATGTTTCATGTCTAGATGAGGTATTGACTGTAAGCAGAGATGACTGGATGCAATCTTAGAGACACAATGCAATATCAGCAGGGCCAATGAGACCGCCAGGAGAGTCAGGAACACATTTTATGTACCACGCAGGAACCAGGATATTTGGCCCAATACTTTCTGGATATTCTGTATTATGCTATAAATCAGGATTAAGTCCCAGTGGAATCAGCTTAAACATGATGCAACATTCAGTATATTGAACTATTTCATCTAAATTTACTGAATGTATAGAGTCAGAAATCCCAGCTCTGGTATCTTTATCATTTTCTGCAAAAACGTGTAAAGAAAATATAAATTGCAGCAGTCCAGCCATCTTGTTGTTGACATTTTTACTACTCACTCTTTTCTTAACTTTCTACTGTTGTATCAGAGGAGTTATCCTGCAGTATCAGATGCATGACAACTCTTTGGAGCAGTGACGAGAATTGGCCAGAGGACAAAGATAAATGTTTACCCCGACACTAGTCCATCTCCTTCAGTGACGTCCGTTCTCTACCTAGTAAATTTATTCTTGTTGTTATTTATTCCCTGACATGTGAATGGGCCATCTGGGATTTGCACTTTGTTCAATATCAGCATTACTTTAAGCCATAAATCTTATGCAACATTTCCCCCCCATCCTCTCTCTCTCTCTCTCTCTCTCTCTCTCTCTCAGTACCCCTCCCTGCCCCATTAACTGTGTAACTGAAGTTACACAAGCGTTGTGTTGGGGAAACAGTTGGCATGCCAACTAATCCAACCCAACACAAACCCAGCTGATAGAAAAATGCACCAAAAAAAAAAAAAAAGAAGGAAAAAAAGGGATGTCTGTTTCAATTACGGTAACATTTGGATCATTACATAATAATCCACTACCAAACATGCAAAATATCTGAGCTAATGTCCTCTCTAGTTATGTACACAGCCAGCTGCAGTTTTGTGTGGCCATGAAAAGACTGAGCGCATGGGTACGGCGTATTGCCACATTATGGAAAGTGTTGCAGCCTCACTGACTGGTGCTCTCTGATTTAACCAGTAGAAAAGGTGTAGGAAGAATTTCTCAGATTTTTTAAAATTGTTTTTTGGAAAAGGAAGTTTATAAAAGTTTTTTTTTCCTCCAAATGGCACAATGAAATATATAACACACGCAAAAATCTGCCAGTTGATCGACAGCAGCAGTTCACTGGAGCAACACCCTCAATTAAAAGCATTTCCAGTCTTGTTCAAGTGCAAGTATCAAAAAAATACTTTGAGATATTATGAGTAATATTACTCCTTATGACTGTTGTATGTAAACTGGACCAGTAAATTACTGTACATGTAAAAGCAGCAGGTTGCTATTTCAGGCTGTCATTAACTTTAACTTATTCACACAGACTGAATCTGTAACAACAGATCAGATTTCATTAAGTGATTGAATATTTATCTCTAAATGAAATCGAAACCTGATAACTAATCTAGTGTCTATATTTAAATAAATGTGGTGCTTGAAAAAAGCACTGAGTATAATTACATAATTATGTATATACAGTACAGTACATACATACATGCACACATGCATAATAAGATGTCTACTCCATGTACAGAGCAGATGGGTTTGTAGGGCATGTGGCACTGCACTGATGCCATCATTGAAAAAACATAAGATGAGTTCTTGTAGACAAACAAGACAGTGAGCTTCTCTCCATCCACAGGCTGTGGAAGCTACAGTACTGATAACTATAACAGCCAATGACTTGACATTAGGCAAGGCAAGTTTATTTGTAATGCCTATTTTTACTATGTCTAAAGGGGTTTGGGGTGAATTGGGGTTGTTCAGTCAGGAGTAGATATAAAAACAGATCACTTCATTGATAATTATCTTGTGGGTAACTTTGAAGCTGTAACTCGTGAAGACTGTACACAAACGCCTCATTCATGAGCCACTACACACGGCTCCATTCACCTCGACTCACTTTGTGGACCACTCCACAAAAGTTAGAGAAGCCTTGAGATTTTTGCACATTTGCATGTTTACTTTCTTTTCTATCTACTTATTATTATTACTATTAATAGCCTTACTTGTTTCCTCTTTCTTAACTGTGTGCTGAGCAGTTGTGACAAAGCATTTTCCCTGCAGAGATCATTAAAGTTTCACTGATTCTTATTCACTTTCTGATAGTGTATAAACAGCAAATCCTCATGATGAAGAAGCAGGAACTATCAGGAATGACAAAATGAGGACATTGCAGCATAGTTTGAACAATGACGCTGCATCTGTTCTTGAGAAAAAGTCTCACTAATATCACTCATACTGTGTTAAATTATAATCGCCAAATCACCACACAACGGTTTCTGTTTCACCATCGCCATAATAAAAGCTCTTCTCCATCACAATCTTCTCCTATTTCATCTGTTTTTCTTCCAATAACCAAATTCCCCTCATTATAGATTCTCTTTTATCTTCTTCTGTCTCAGTTTCTTTCTCCAATCAATCTGTCTTTTTTCAGGAGCTTATCATTTTATTTATTTGAACTGGTGCCTCGAATAAGGCATGGTTGGTTTCTCGAAATAACTATGAATCCCGTAATTCAATTATAAATGTCTGGACAGACATATTTGGAACAGTTTGAGAGTAGCTGGTGATTCCAGTTTGTAGATTAGGCTTAATCGTTGTGCAATGTGCAAATGTAAGCCCACTAACTCTGGTTTAAAATGCACCGAGCAAATTTTGTCTAAGTATCATCTACATGCAGTGCATGTATAGGATGAGAGAGGATGTTTGAATCGAAATCAATGCAAACAAGTGCTTCCAGCTTGTAACTATGGACAGAGCTGTGGAGTCAGTGCAGTCACACTCTAGATGTTGGATCAATATGTGCAACACCTTAAAAAGGCGTGATATCCACAAGATGTTCATGTGGTTCTCTCCTATGACCAGATCACAGCGACATCACAATCTGTTGTCTTCTATTACCACTGCTGGGCTGGACCCAGACCTGCTGCCAGCCGAGCCACAGGAAGCACACATGCTCTTTCAAATGATTAAAAAAAAGAAAGAAAAGAAGAGAGAATAAAATAAACATGTCTTCATTAACTTCATTGCATCCGCTCTGCTCCCATGATTTTGGCTCCCTCATGTCATGTGTGGAGCTGAGGAGGCGAGAGGAGACGGAGGGGGGCTATCATGAGCCACATTATGTAAATAAGGTGCAGGAGCATGTGCCAGTTAAACCGCAGTGCCGTGCGAAGTGAGACTGAGGCTGTGGCTTTGGACGGTAGAAGCCGGGGCCGTCGGTAGATGGCGGTAACCCAAGAAACCTGATCCACCGGGCTCTCGGCCACTCTGTCTCAGTTTGCAGCACTCGCATTGAAGGCAGAGGAGCTGAACAGTTTGAAGGACATCAAAAGAAACAGGAGAGCTCACGGCGGGTCCTCTCGAGTTTTGCGCGCAGCCCTCCCGAGCAGGAGCCGGAACGCTTTGTCTCCAAGAAAAACGGGAAAACTAAAAACACCATGGAAGACAAATCTAATTCGTTCTCCAGCAACAAGGAGGAGAAGGCGGATGGGAATAATGTTTTTCAGAGGCAAGACTCGATACAGAAAAATAACACGGGGAGCCAGAATATGAAGGACCATGGCAACTCAGTGGGCTTCAAGGGGGAGCGGGAAGAGGCCATGGTCGGTTTTGACGATCTAGAGGGGGCGTCCAGGCAACATGGTTTTATGCAGAGGCAATTTGGGGCCATGATGCAGCCCGGAGTCAATAAGTTCTCCTTGCGTATGTTCGGCAGTCAGAAAGCCGTGGAGAAAGAGCAAGAGAGGGTTCAAACGGCCGGATACTGGATCATTCATCCATATAGCGATTTTAGGTAAGGGCTGGAAAAAAAAAGACACCTGCTCACCCTCCCTCCTCCCTCTTCTTCTTTTTTATCCACCCCTCTCGTCACCCCGGGGTTCTGCAAGCTATATACACTTTCACACATAACGCTCTGTCATCGGCACACGCACAGCCAGCCTGCCCCGAAGCGCATACGCTAATCTACCTCTGTATTTAGGCAATCAGGCTTCCGCTGGCTGAGGGCTTCACTGTCAAAATGTGCTCAGTGAGTGTGCGTGCCTGTGTGAGTCTGTGTGTCCGTATGCGTGCGTGCGTGTGTGTGTTTCATTGCGGCATTTTTATTATAATAGAGAGGGGCGCATTATAAGGCTACAAAGGTGTATCAGTGAAACGTCCTTGGAAAAAGGATGGTGAATGTCATGGTTTTTGAAAACGCGCACAAACGCAGCCCCCTCTTCCGATTGTTCCACAGCAACAACACACTGGTCCAGGTCCCCATTGCGACAATATTCCGCTGGTGTATTGGGGCGACTGTAGGCTACCTGGACACAACGTGACAGTGCCATTGCACCATCACAGGTTGTAAACATTTCATGGTAGGCGGCGGTGAGACGGCGGGCCTGCGTGTGAGGAGAGACAGATAGAAAAAAAACGCACAGAATGCGGTAAAACATCGTGCAGGAGGAGGGGTGGGATGGTGGGGGGCGATTAAAGGGAAAATGGCCGTTGTTCTGAATTAATTAGTCAAAACTGATCATGGATTTTGGAGTTGCAAACATCTGGCAGACAGGGCTGATGTGTGAGTGATGTGTTTTTGTGCCGCTGCCCTGCCGGGTAAATGTGAAGGAATGTGTTTGTATGAGGTGATGTGCAGGATCATGCCACACTTCCCTCCCCATGGCATCCCCTAAACGCCACACTCAAATGATGATCAGTAGGCAACTGATCTTTTTTCATTGGCTATAGTGCACTGTCCTACAGAGACAAGCTGTATAAAGTGGAAACTACATTTCCAAACTGCTTAGTAGACCAAGTAGCGACCGCCCATATCGTCACAGAGACAACACAAGTATTGTCACAGATGAGCCCCCGTCAGTGTGAGCCGCCTCTTTAACATCTTTAACACACATGGTAAACAAATGAGATCAGGTTCAGACAGGACTGGTTCTCCACAAGCTGCGTGTTTACAGTTCACCACTTCACCAATTAAGCATCTCATCTGGCCCAGGCTCTGCACCAGTGTCCCCTGGCACAGCTTGATGGTGACAATCATCCCAGCTTTCCGCTGTTGCATGTAACGTGCTGGGGCACGTTGTTTCCCCTGCCTTTAACATGGTGCTGTCCGTGGTCCTGAACTGAAGAGCAGGCCTGTGTATGCAGCACTCCTCTGTGTCTGGGCTGCTTATTCAGAGCTGTAAACTAAAAAAAAAACACAGCACTAAAAGTTGCAGTGACTCTTTCACTAATAGGCGTCATAACTGTAGCTCTGTCTTGCTTGCACTCCTTGAAATGTAAAGAGTCTAATGAGGTACGCCACAATGTGCATAGTGCCTCTTAATGGTGTGTCCAGGAGGTATTGCGTTGTGTGTTTCCCCTCCTGCACTTTAGAATAAAGCTAACTAGGATATCCTGAACTCACCCACACAAAGACACAGACATATTCACATGCCCATGTGCACACACAGATGTAGAATGATGGTGGGCAAGGATTAGTAGCACAACACAACAGTCAATGAGCTTAGCAGTCTCTGAAAACAATTATGTAAGGAGATTGACCCCCCTCTAAAAGATGGCCAAAGGCTAGGACCCATACAATCCAGTGATATGTGTGTACCTTTTCTCTTTTTTTCTCATTTGTTAATTATTGTTTTGATTAATTACCTCTGCCAAGGAGGTTGTGTTTTCACCCGTGTTTGTTTATTTGTCAGCAGGATTATACAAAAAAGTAATGAACCGATTTGTATCGATGTGGTGAAGGGATGAGACTCGGACCGTGGAGGAACCCATTAAAATTTGGGGTAGATTTGGATCATTTACCAGAAATTTGATTTTCTGTTTTTGTTGGTTGGCTTTAGGTGTTTGTCTTAGCTTTCTCAGTGCCCTTCTAGTCAGTTGTGCTGTGTAATGGGACAGGTTTGTTTCTGTGTGCCTTGTTATTTTTGGGATAAATTTAGGAGAAGGGCTGAAAAATGCTGCGATGGCTCCGTCACTGTCATTCACGTATGCACAGAATGCTGTGTCTTAGAGCGTATTATGTAAAATAAAAGAGGAATTGGCCCATCAATAGGGATTTTGCATTTTAATCTTCGCTCAAGGAGACTGACACTTACTTTTGCTGTATATAACTACCTTAGGTGGCACCTTAAGGTTCCTTTCTAATGACATTTTCACACGGTTTTTCACAAGAGGTCCTCGTGCTGTATAGTCAGAGTAAAGACACAACCCTTCCATGTCAATGAGATAGCACCCTGGCTTAGAAGTGAGGTTATATCCCAGTGCTTGAAGCTATCCATCACGCTGGTGCATAAATGATGGAGGTGCAAGGGTACACTTTGCTTGGCAGGTCTCCTTGTACGGGAGCTTAAATGCTAATCTGTTTCTCCACTGTGGGGCTTGACTTAACAACTTCATTATTTTTTGTTTATTCGGTTTCTTTTTACAGGAGTGTATCACTAACATACACTTACATAATTATATTAAACATGCATCATCCCATATCCATTTTGGCAGAACAATGCCTGACCAAAACAAGTAAACAAAAAAGAAAAACAGCATATGGTCTTCTGCCGAAAAGTCTTACGTAAGTACAGTCCATGAATGACACCACTATTCACACGGGCTTTATATTGCTTTGTGGGAGTGTTTGAAACTCAATATCCAATATATTCTTTGTACACAGTGGCTGCTTAAAGATTAATGGCAGGTTAGTAATATTAATTATTCATGGGGTTTTGGAGAGGTCTCATGCAAGGCCTCATACACCTCTGGTTATGCTAAGGAGAGGCCTTTGTCGTTGTCTAAAAGACTCTCAGTAATGTTTTCTGTTTTAAAGAGGGCGCCGGTAAAGACAGCAACCATGGGTTTGTTTTAGACATTAAGTCACATCTAATCACTAATAACATTATTGGTGCCATAGATTTAGAGACAACTTGTGTTTTCTAGTAATAATGATTATATCCCTATAAGAACATCTTCTATTAAGGATGGTGAACAATTGAACAAATGTATTACTCCAGAGATCTGGTCACCTCTCTGTACCCACAGGTGTGTGAGTCATTAACTTCATCAACTATATATAAATCTGCACTCATCAAACTCCATATCATTTCACTGTTTACGTCCATACAGCACGTGACCTCTTGTGGCACGGTATACCCATTACACTGCAGATTGGATGCTGAGTAAGACTGTGTGGAGTTCCCTCTGTTGCTTGGCCAAAAGTGGTCTGGCATTGATTATGATGGAGCACTTGTTCAAGGGAGGAAACCTACAAGAAAAGAATATGAGCTGGCTTGATTTGGGGCCGGATTGTTGCGATAATAACTCCTCTGCCTCGACTGGAGCTGATTCTCCGGTCTGCTGCAGCTACAGTGTCAATATAAATTTACTGCTATTCATTTATAGCTCCTACACAGCGACCAGCCGTCACTGAGAAGATTTGAAGAATCTGTCAGCTTTGGTAAAGAGCTGAATTATATGAGTTTGTGGTTGTCTGTGATATATTGGGGTAACATAAGCTCATTTTTCCTCAGGGTGTAAATATCAGTCAGGAAAACCAGTGCTCTCTGTGCAGTTATATCCCCCATTTTATACAATAATAACAGCAGCTTGTGTTTACAAATCAGAGCAAGACTCAGGATTAAAAATGGCAAGCAGAAAGCAGAGGTCATCATGAAGTGAGAGAATGGTTGCATGGGACAGGACCTGGGTGCACAAATGGGCTGCGAGCACCAGAGCACCAGGTGAATGTTGAGTCCTGTGGCTGCACTGCAGAAGCAGGAGTCTAACTGGGGGACTGCATGCTGAGCTGGTGTTGGGGATGCTGCACTTACAGTTGGATGCATCGCTCTCCGCTTACTGGTTTTACTGGGACTGCAAATTGGAGCATTGGAGCAAGAGTCTGACACAATGATGTAGCAAGAACTGGACACAGAGTTAGAGCTGCTGCTGGAGCTGGCTGTAATGGCACGCTATTGACTTGCACTTGCTTTAGATTTGCCTAACAACTAGGACAACAAAGACTGTCAGTGGACATTGAACCATCTAAAGTGCACTTTGTGTCCTCAGTTCACGTCATGTGTTCTTTAAGTTCGTGCAGAAGAGTTTGAGGTCTGCTGCCTTATGATTTCTAACGCAGGAGGAGAAACATGATGTTTTATTCATTAGATAAGTGGGTGTATTAGAGGTCGTGTACAGTATAAATACCGCCTACATAAGTCAAGAGAGAAATAGGAATATCTTAGAGACGTGGGCTCTCATTTTCACCACAAGGCTTTTGATTATATTAATATGAGTGGAAAACATCCACCATTTCCTTTACTTGAAACACATCTATGATGAACAGAAACTCATATTTGTTGGTGATTTTGTAAATGTCAGTTATCACCTTATTTTATATATAAAAACACAGTGTCTAGTTTGGATCAAAATAATACTTTTTCCACTCTATTCCATAATTTACTTGATTGCACTTTGACTTTTTGAGGTTTCATCTTTAGAAACGTTTCCTGTTTACTTTTCTCTTTCTTAGCCCAGACTAATTAAGCTACTTTAAGTCATTTGCTTTCTGCAAATTAAAAGATCCCTAGAAGTATCCTCATAATCATTCACCGTTTCATCTTTGTCTTTGTTCTTGTTCCCTTTAAATATGAACAATTCTCTTCTTTGCATCTTGTTATGAAGCAGTTGAAAAAAATGAATTAGAGCAGATGTCTTTGCTGCAGCCTCTTATTAAACATTTATAAACAACAAAAAGAAAATCTCATGCCTCACGCACATACTGTTTATATGTTATGCCAGCGTGTTGGCTGAACGGGCATTTAATAATAGCATTCGTACTATTCAAAACTATAGCTACAATTTACAGTGCTTGCATTTTAAACTGACGCAAACTACAAATCCTGGTCTTCATGCTAATTTGTCATTGTTGCAAAGTGCATGTTTGCATAATGTCTTCTCTGATGTCCCACTCAAGGCGTTAAGTCAAGGCTCTCCTTATGACGAATCCACTCCACAGGCCCCAGTTCAATGTCTGCCGGTGTAAAAATACCTGTGGTGGATATTATGAACCACCTAGAAGACCGCTGTTTAGTTGAAGTGAAAGACAATTATCGGACACATGATCCCTGGATATTTATAAAGCCAAGGCCTCTGCTTAATTTATTCAAACAGATCCATTACTGGGCGGCCAGTATGCCAGGCAGACAGGCAGCCTGCCAACCAGTCTCCCAGTCCATTTCCATCTTCAACAACGGCAATGGACCGGGCAGCAAGGCGGAGCAGAGGCATGCAGCGGCAGCAGCAGCAGGGATGGCGTCAGTGGAGAGTTTTTAGCATGAGATAGGATTCCTGAAAGCATCTATTTTCATTCATGGTTCCTCGGCCTTTATGGAGGCCCAGGACACTTGGTGAAAAGAGTAGGCTGCTGATGAATCACTTCTGGCTCTGTTCATCACAAAACAGAGGGCAGGGGCATTAACACAGTCAGGAAGGATAAGAGGGCCTCGTGCTAACAGGGCTCTGCACACATACAGTAAGTGTTGGATGTCTTTGATTCACAGTGAACTTTGGGCTCTGACTGTCTGACGGATAATAAAGACGTTGGCAGCAACAGTCACGTTTGCTTGTCAGAGCTGTGTCTGTTGTGAGCCTGTGAGATTATTCTTGTTTGTTCAGTGATTGTTTAACTGGAGATACAGGACTGGTTCTTGGTCATATGACAGAAAAATAACTTTCGTTTCATCAGGTCAAACTTTCACTTGGTTTCCAAACAAATACCTTCTGCTGTATTTGTTTTCACTATATTGCTTCCTCACCTATAGCCTTGTAAAAAACAGGAGATTTTGATGAGAAATATTCTCTGGAACTGTGACAAGGTCCATGGTTGTGTTTCATTTTCATTTTCAATTCTTTTAAACTCTGTTTTGCTCCAACTTATTCGTTCTTCGCCTGTTTCGCTTTCTAATTGACCGTCTATCACAAGTTTTCTCACTGATTTGTGTGTGTGTTTCGCTCCACAGGTTCTACTGGGACTTGATAATGCTCATCATGATGATGGGGAATCTAATCATCATTCCTGTGGGAATAACCTTCTTCTCAGAGCAGACTACCACCACCTGGCTGGTCTTCAACGTGGCCTCAGACACCATCTTCCTGGTGGACCTGGTCATGAACTTCAGGACGGGGATCGTCAATGAGGAGAGCTCCGAGATCATCCTCGACCCCAAGGTCATCAAGATGAATTACCTGAAGAGCTGGTTCGTTGTGGACTTCCTCTCCTCCATTCCAGTGGATTATATCTTTTTAATAGTGGAGAAAGGCTTTGACTCAGAGGTATATAAAACGGCCCGGGCCCTGCGAATCGTCCGCTTCACCAAGATCCTCAGTCTCCTGCGTCTCTTAAGACTGTCCCGACTCATCAGATACATACATCAGTGGGAGGAGGTGCGTATGTATGTTTGTGTCTGTGTGCATTAGTGAGCAAGAATGAAAATAGAAGCGGAAATTGACGTAAAAGCGGAGAAGGAGGCAGTGACTCAGAGAGACTTATACGTTGTTGATGTATTTGTGCTGCGTGCGGTGGGTCTGACTCTGGCTGGCTGCTTTTCCCGGCAGCATGGTAACAACCTTGAAAGGTTAATGCACAGATATAATTGTGCGCGTATAAAAGCTAATAGATTCTGTCAATCAGCACTGGTCAGAAGGTCTTATCTCTGGGTGACAAGTGGTAATGTCAGATTCAGCTCATTGATGGGTGAAATTAATGCAAAATCTGAAATCAAAAGGAATTGCCTCCAGTTCCTTTTCGCAGCCCTCGTTCTACACAGTGGGCGTACACATGGATTTAGGGCATAATACGATGCAGTTAACAGTCTTATATTCGAGGTTAAATGAACTTCTCTCTTTATGTTATGCTGGTGTGGTTGTTCCAGATGACTGTGGTGGATTTTGTGTGAACATCCGCAAGGTTAAACCCCACTGGACATAACCGAGAATGATACATTATTACCCTCCATCGAGTCATTGCACTCCCTGACTCAGACTATTTAACCAAGCTCTAGTGTTCTCCCTCTCCTGGTAATGATTTCATTACATCGGACTGATGTAAAGATTCTGCTCCTTCGTATCACACCAGCGCCGTCGCTGCAGGTGGATACATTTTAGATGTCACGGCCCGAAGCACTGACATGATACGTTTGATCTGAACTGTGGCTTAGTTAAAATGTAAATAGGTGACCATAACACAGTAGGTTTTTTAATGAGGCGGCCTCGTCCTCATTCTGGTCGTCCTTGCCCTAATGCTCCCCGTCCGTCTCCCTCTCTTGTGTTGTTACTGCTGCTGTTATCTGTGCCTTTTGTGTGCTTTGCTGTGTTGTGTTGTGCTGTGTTGTGTTGTGTTGTCAGGGCTCAACCCGGAGTGCACATATTGCATGGTTCGGTGATACATCAGTAACAATGTCAGTGCAAGACGGAGATAATTCGCTGAATGAAAATGCATCTGACAAACCTAAAGGTCGTGAACCTGTAACCAGCAGCTTTTTTCTAAACACACTAGCATTTATATGTATGAGCAGAAATCCAGCCAGGACTTAGTGTAAACAGTGCAATTCTGCAGCGTGTCCAATTCCCTGCTGCCGTGCTATGGATCAGTGAACATTCACAGGGCAGGGAACGACGCTCATCTTTGTTTTCTAAGTACCAATGGGGGCATCAGGCTCTAATAGTGTTTATGGTAGCGTATGTGTCTCTTTATGTTTTAAAACTGCTTTCTATTATCTTTACTGCACAATGTGGCATTAGAAAAACAAAAACATTATTCATGCTTCAGAAAAACATTATTCAAGCTTTGCCAAATGCAGTCTTGAATTAAGGATCCACGCACACACATTTACACAACCATATACTGAAAGTGAGTACCATATGGATTGCAGTTGTGTGGTGTTATTATCTTGGTACGCACACCATGTGGGAAGTTGATTATAGAATTCAGACAGGACGGTATATCACACTGCTGTATAGGCTGCAGAGCTGCATGCAGTGGGAGGATGAGACCGTATGGACCCGGGTTAGAAACACAAAGAGACGGTGCCGCAAGGTTAATACTGTATCTGCAGCGAACATGCAGCCAGGCAGCGTAGTATACACGAGTGTGTCATCATGCTCGGATACAACAACCCTGCACTCGTAGTTCATCTCTCCCGTGCTCACTCATTCCTCTTTGTCTCTACTCGTCTCCCTGCTTATCAAACTCTGACTCTGTCTCCCTCTCCGGCCTCACCCCCCCTCCCTCGCATGGTATTTCTCACCCTCTCACTTGCGATATGTCATCCTCCGTTAGCACTCTCTGCCTCTCTAGTATGTTGTGGTGTCCCTTACCTCAAGATGCTTTAGAAAAACACTGATTACGTAGTGTAGAAATGTAATATCACTTAGGTGTGACCGGATTTAAAAGCCACGCTGAATAATAAAACAACAACAGCGAATCAAGACGCGTCCACAGGAGACGTGAGAAGAAAGGAAATTGCACTGGGTGGAAAAATTCCAAGCTGTCGTATGACGTTAGGTGTAGGATGCAGGATTAGCGCTTTAATGGAGGGACAAATGCGGTCTCCAGCCATCATAATGGGCTTCAAGCAGTGAACCATCATTACAGCATCAGCCCTGGGACGGACTCCGTTAGTTATTCAGTCAATTTCTACAATAAGTCATCCTCCAGCCTGGATGCCCGTCACTCCCTCAGCTGTCATGTGCAGTCTGCCCCCCACCCCCACTCCTCACTCCCCACTCCGCTTTGTCACCATTTCTTCCCTCCATCTGTGAAGTAAAGCACCGGCTGGATGGTCAGAACTAAGCTCACTCGGATTTATTATTTTTTTGTCAATACTCTCTATTATCAGACCTTAATGAGCAATAGCCAGGAGAAGATTAATGTGATTTGAGACAATTACCTTATAGTTTGTCTCAATTTTCCCAATAAATACTCAGGTTTCCTTTTCCAAGTGCTGCTGGGAAGTGGCTGCTGGGTTTTATGGCTGAAATAAACCAGCTGAATAGCTACAGGATTAGTATCCACAGAGGAACTGATGCATATTATTTAAGCAACTCACGAAAGCAGCGGTAGATGACACCATCTGTCTGGGCTAATTAGAAAAATAATTATGACAAATAAATAAAAATATGTATTGATGCAATAGTTTGAATCAGGCATTATAACACCTCCACTCCGAGATTTTTTTTTGGAATCTTGTATTAAACTCGGACCCTATAGCTTTTGGCGTTCATGCTACTAGATGCTACTATTTCTCTGTATGTGTTTGTTCAATAATTCATTCATTTGTTTGATCACACATAATTATTGCAATGTGCAGTGCTTAGGGAAATTGCAGCCAACAGCGTGAAGGTCATGCCGAGCAGTAAATACACTGTGTGCTCAAACACCACAGTTCAAACAAGCGCCGACCAAATGGAGGCTGATGTGCTGTTGACACATCTGGAGGACGCACGGTGATTCTTGTAATATTCTTGAAACTATGTAAACGCCTAAAGTAAATATAACTGAAGTCGTTCTAAGTGACTCTCACTGTACATGTGGCTTAATGTATAGATGTGTACAGTACGACATGGAAATGTTTGAGGCACTTTGTGATGCAAGAGGAAGTCAATGAGTCAAATATAATGTGACGTAAAATGACAAGTATGGCCCGGTGGAGATGAATCCACAGACTTCATCATCATCATCATCATCATTTCCCCTCGACCCTTGTAGCACCTTTAGCTCGATGCTTTGGTTGCGACTTGGGAATCAATTAATGCTGCAGTAGCCACATGTGAGGTTAAACGGTGCCTACAGAGCAGTATTTCCTACCTAGAGAGGTGAAAATACCCCAGTCACGGGTTCCTACCCCTCACTAATAGCAACACCCCTGGGATTCATTTTAATGGCTGAGTATTTAACAATTCAGTGAAATAATGAGAATAGTCATCGAGGGCTTTTTTTTGCCCTTTCATCTTTAATTTCACTGGCATTTCTGGATCTTTCAAGGGCATTTTTGCCCCCTGCTCCGATTCATTTCTAACTCCACCTCACTTATGATTCACTTATTATTTCATGCCCAGTCACATACAGAGCTAATTATCCCAATGACCTTATAGACTGTTTTTTTCCTCACTCAGTTACCTTTGGATATATACACTAATGGTGAGATCTTAATGTTACCAGCGATAGAATTGATACGACCGCATCCGCTGCTGATTTTCGTTCATTTTGTTTAATGAAAAATGCAAAAGCAGACTAAGGGGATAACAGTTTTAAACCGTAGTAGAGAATCCCCACCGCTCCCAGTGCCACATCTGGCTCATCACTGCCACCAGGCCTCCCGCCAGATCCCAATCCAGCACAAGGGCTCAGGTTGAGCTTGTGGCAGGATACCAGCCCCCCCCCAGGGGTGGCACTACCCTTTCCTAAGCCCCAGGCAGCATCTGTCTCTTACCCCCACCATGGGTTAAAAGTTAATGCTGACAAACAAGTACATGCAAGTGTTGCATTGTGTTTGCTGATATACTGACGTACTCATTGTATTTTATGCCTCACCATTATGATGGCACGCAATTCATCTACAGACACTAAAAAGAGGAACCTCTGTAATTATCTTGACAAAACAACATTTGGGCCGTGTATTCTGGATAAATGTATATATAAGTAGCTATTTTTAACTGTCAATATACAAATGTCGATTTTAATGAGCTACTGTACTTAACCATTTGTTGTATTTTTAATGTCTTTTCTCTGCAGAAAACCCATCAATGATTGCCTTGTAAGACATCTGCTGGGACCTAATTATTGTTTCTCTCTGTGATGCTGTGTTGAAAATGTTAATGAATACATTGCCATAACATTTTGAAAGCCAATTTAGCAAACTGCATGACTAGAGAGTCAACAAAGCTTTTATATATTCCCTATAGCTGATATATAACTCTATATTACAATGTATTTCTATTGATAAACCAGCGCTGGCATTGTTGTTATGAAACTGAAGTAGAGCTGTGTTTGTGTGCTGGAAATCTCCCAATATATTAGAGGTTGTTTTCCTCTGTAGTTAAACAGATATTGTGCTGTATCACCGTACACGTTGTCCTCGGTCGTGTTGCAGTTGCTGTATTTTGATACGATGGTGATACGTTGTCACACCTGCTGACTTACACAATGATTAACAACCCTATACTCAGTGTAAACACACAATAGTACAGCAGGACATGAGGTGATGTTACCAGTTCTACCTGTTGATACTTCACCACTCCACTTCAGAGTGGCTGCAGACTTACTTTAACCTCCTTTATTATTCTCAGAACAGACAGTACAGTTGGTGTTTTTCTTTCTTTGCTTCCCAGTTTTCCAATTTCCCTTTTATGTTTCTTGACAGATGATCCTGGTGATGAAACTATGTCATCATCTCATGCCATCATGTCATCACCATCAGATTTGTATTCGTGATATTAAGACGCCTTGAAGCACAATTTTCCATGAGCTTCTGCCAACCATAGGCAAAGACATTTATTTGGCTCTCGCCCAAATAAATGATTTATCTTTTGATCTGTGACACGCAATAAGATCTATAGTCAAATTTTATAGGGGAAATGAACTGGAAGTGCACAACGCCATTACAGTAGCAGCTTCTTGTAAGAAGTGGCAGCTAAGCCTTCACCGACTGTCATGTCAGAGTACAACCTGTTTCCCTGAACACCCAGTGTGACAGACTGAGGCTCCACATCCGATTGTTGTTTATATTTTTTTTACTTTTTAGCCGGATATATTTCCAGGGGATGGCTTAGTGTTTGCTCCAGCTGACAGCAGAGCATGAAGCAAGTGATCTGTTTAATTAGAGTGTGTCTGTTGGGATGTGTCGACCGAAGCAAAGGTGCACGGTTGATTCGTAGCTCGCTTGGTAAATTGATCTGAAAGGGGGAAACTGTGAGCCAACTGACCCGGGTATCTAGTTCACTGCGTGTGAACAGTAGAGGAGACTTTAACTACATTACACTGGCTAAATGTGGTCCCCACTGAAATAACACGTACTATAGTGTGACAGCCTGACACCACAGACCTTTTTTTTTTAAATTCGTCCATTTATAGACCCAGCATGTCAACATACAGATGGAGGAGATGTTGTCATATGTTCATTTTAGAGAAATAAACATGTTAAATTAGTTAGATTCAACTGCACACTGCACGTAACAGGACATATGATGGTGTGTTCAAGGTCCTTGTTTTGACCCCAAAATGCTAGGAAAATAGCTTGCAATGACGAAAACAGCAAATCCGCGCATTTGACAAACTGATAAGAACCATTTTTGAATCAAAAATGACTCATTTCCTGTTGCCTGATTGAACGCTAAACTGTTGCAGCAGCGGTTGCAAACAACACACGGCAAAGGCTTTGCGAGGTTAAAAGAGATCACAATGAAGCCACTGACGTATTGTAATTTGCCACCTCAGCGACACACAGTTTGATGCCAGGAGATTAGTGGGCTTTGGTTTATTGAGTCCCGTGGACTTGATTCACCTGTCTCTGAATAGGCCACGCCAACTGCACGGTGCCTAGAGGCCACCGCCCCAGTCTCATGCAGGGACACAGGTGCATAATCACACATGCACACGCACGCACGCGCACACACGAAAAGTGCATGTTGAATTAGGAAGTGCTGTGTCATGTGTGAAGCCCGCAGAGAGTACAAGCAAAACAGAAAGAGAGGAAACAAAGGGCTGAATGCATTGTGTTTTAGATTTCCTGTCACACAGCTTCAGCTGTGATTCCACCACTACGTCCTGCTGATTGATTTTCTATTGCGTTGATCCTGTTTCCTTCTGTAATTACAGCTTGTAGAATGACGCTTAACAAAGCAGGAGCAAAGGTTTTTTTTTAAATGTGAACGTTTGTGTCCGTACAATCCACCTATGCTCTTTTAAAGCTGCAACCCACATGCAATTTATCAACTTGAACAAAGACGAGCTGAATCCATAAAGAAAGTATACAATCCATTTATCATGCAGAACAGCAAATGACATTTATAGGAGGATAATTAAAAGGAGCCTGGCCTCATTACCATGTTCTCTCAAATGGCATTTAGTTGTAGGACACACATACAGTAGTGAGGAGCAGAGATGTGACTGGCTGCAGGACTCTCCTCCGTGTTGGAGTGGAGCCTCGGGCTGATGACTGTATACAACTGTTTCCTGTTATGGGATGTGATTTGATGTGAACTGATGTGATGTGTGAGGCTAAGGATTATTGCGAGGACTGTGTCATGTCTGCGTATTTGTGTGTGTATGTGTGTGTGTGTGTGTGTGTGCGCACATCTGGATATATCAAACTCTGTAGCCTAGAGGTAGCATATGGTAACGAGTTTTTTTTTTATTAATTCCTAAAATATATTGTATTCTCAGAGGCCAATACTCTGCAAATGTCAATCTGCCAACACTACGCATGGGCTCACAGCAGTGATAAGACAAATAAGAGAAATAATGGCGGAAAATGATAATCATTACAGTGTCGGAGGGGCTCTAGTCTACATTAACTCTGATTGCAGACTAAGTCCCCTGTGGCAGGTGTTGAGTTATCCTTTGTTGCACAAGGCCGGCATTGGCCCACATCATGGATTCTTTCCATTTCATGTCCCAACGAGAACTTGGCGACATGGGGCATTGTTTTTCAAAGAAGAGAAAGGTCTGATTTCACTTAAAGGTATGTTGAGGACACTAAAGCACTACTCTCTGTGTGCCTGGAGATGTATATGTCATTTATGGAAACAGAAGCGGCGGCGGCAGGAGTGACGGCAGCGGCCTGGAAGTGCAGTTTGTAATCCGAGCAGCAGCTTATGTGTGTTAGAGAAGTTTCCTTTTTCTGTTTCTATGCACTAAAGGAGGAGACGACTGGAAATTGTAAACTGGAATAACGGGTCAGATGAATGTGCAGGTTTGAGAAGAAACTTCCAGGGGAAAGTGCATCATGGTGATCACGCCATGACATTGTGATTATTTGGATACGGTTGCATGCACATCTTTTATGAGTGCCACTAGTATCCTCCATGCAGCTCCTCCCCCTGTGTTTTTCAGTCGTAAAATCTGAAGGTGTTTGCTCTGCATTTTAAAAATCTCTTATAATTTATTGGATACAAGAATCCAGGAATTGCATGTGAATTGTGACGACCAGTTTAGAGTTTATTACCTCAGGAAAAATGAGTGCATTTGTCAATAAAGCATGTGCAAGAAGCAGATTTTTGCTGTCCGGTGCTACTAAGCACTTGGCTACGGAACAGCGAATTCACTGTTCCTTCCTCTTCACTCTTGCATTTTTCATCAGTGCTCAAGCTCCACAGTGATGTGTGTGTAATGCTTTGTTGCACTTGGTTCAGCAAGTCAGCCACTTTTTTAACAACAACAACAAAAAAATCTAAGAAATTAGCATTTTCATGTTTACAGCGACCATGTTTTTATTCAGCTCTCTGACTCTCTGGTAAAGCGACGGCCTGTGAATTTGAATGTATCCAAATCAGATTGTGCTCTGCTTTGCTTGTGCCGTGTGTTTGGCTGTGGGGAGAAGTGAACAGGGTGTTTGGTGGCAGTTTGGTGGTCATCAGCATAATCACGTTTGGGAACCCCACCCACTTTACTGTAGTGCTTGGCATGACTTGGCTTGGCAGGCTGTTGGAGGCGAAGCAGACCTTTGTTGTCTTGCGTGTGTGTGTGTATGTGTGTGTGGGAGCTGCAGCCTGCAGGGGGGCTAAACAGCTCTGTCACATGTCTTTATGTGCGACAATCTGACTGTCACACATTTGACATGTCCTGAGGAGGGGGACCTCTCACTGTTTACCCAAGAGGCACCCACACTGTTCTAGTCGTGCTCACTATATAACATGTTAAATCCACTGGATGACAGTGTTATTTTGTCTCAACAATTATTTGCATGAAATGTTGCAGTTTTTGGTTCTTAAGATTGTGCTTCATTACATTAAGACATAAAAAATCGGAATTATCAGTCTCCCACAGATATTAGTCGTGCTAAATTTAGTTTAATGAAACAGCGCTCGCACTTTATTCGGGGTGGTACAGATCTCTCTTTTGGTGCAGCAGCTTCTCCACAAACATACATTATCTCTCTCACTTTCCCTCCCTCTTGGTCCATTTCTCTTGCTTCACCCCTCTCTCTCACACACACATACACACACGCACACGCCTAATGGACTCCTCCAGTCCAATTTTGTCAAGCAGACAAAAATGAAGGACAATGCTTTTTCCCCCCTCTCATGCTGTCTGCGTTCTTGTCCTCTCTGTTTTAAGACACGGCTCTCTGACGATGAACATAATGTGCCTCGAATTGTGTTCTTGCTCAGCTCACTGGGGGAAGCTCGCTCTTGGCCCAGGGGCTGGAAAATCCCAGACATCCACTGCCTGAAAGAAAGAGTTTTTCTGCTCATCCCCTGTAGATGGAACCCATTTTCCCTTGCCAAGTCACTGAGTGCTCCTTCTGTTGCTAGTTGGTCTTGTTAACTGCAGTAGAGAGTGTTAATTGCTTGACCATATGGTTTAGCGTACAGAGTTAATTGTGAAACCGGTGGTGTTAAAGTAGAGGGAAAAGTATAGCTTAAAGCGCACTAATTATAGTAGCACAACTCCACTTTAAATAGAGGAACACAGTTTTACACACAGGTCTGTTAAAATTAGCATGTCAGCAGAAACGGCGACTGCTGTACGACGACGACTGATCCACAGTCTTACTCAAACACGGTGGTTAAATTAATATAAGGGTGGAAACGGAGGTGATGTGCAGGCGCTGCTTTTAATATATCAAATATTGACAGTGCCACAGATGAAAGAGTGTCTTTGAGATGCTTTCACAAATAGAACAGGGGAAAAGGAAGAGGGGCTTGAAAGCACTGAACTGTGAAGAAATATAGGTTAAAAATAGGCTTTCTATACTGTGCTAAAGTCTATTACGGCATCTTTACCTCTTATAGAATATTTCTCCAGTCAGCTTTTGGGCAGATTTATGTTATTGCAAAAAAACGGTCATGGATCATGTTCATCATGATTGGATTCATCCCTGCTGCTGACTGCTAACTTCACAGGTCAGTCTGTATCATGCTGCCAATAGAAGCTGATCTATGACATTTCAAATGCTGTATACTTGCTCCACTGGGAGTACCTCTATTTATCTCCTTCTCCCTCACGCGCGCGCTTGCTCGCTCGCTCTCTCTCCGTCTCTCTGTCTGTCTCTTTCTTTTCATCTCTTACTGTCGCTGTCAGTCCGTCCCTCAGCTCGGCCTTTTATTTGATCTAAGATATAAACAGACATGTCTGCACAGTAAAGACAGTGAGACAGAGAGGCAGTGACACCGAGAGGAAGGAGGCTGAGAAAAAGAGCAGGAACTGTTTGTCCATAGAGGAGGCTCAATCTGTTATATAATTATAAAACAGTAGGTTTTTTTTTCTCTGAAAGATAAAAGGAAGCAGGTTTGATAATATGATGATTTGATGAATTACTGAATTAGAGCAGTAAGTGATACGTGCAGCGCCTTGAAACCACTGTCATCTTCAGTTACTGAGCCTGGGGTATAACTGTTTCAGCAGCCCCACAGCAGTCAAACTAAATAAACATCTGCTCTTCCTTCCAACATCTGCTGCTTTTTTTTTTAAAGCATAATTTTGTTTTGCAGCTCATGTCACATTTTGATACTTAACAACAGCATTTCCTTGGTAATTTGTCTTAACCCCCTCCAGAGTTTCCAAGAGTCAGTGGAGGCGGCTTTGATCTCCTGTCCATCGCTATGGGGTATCCCCCTCCCGCCCCCCCCATGAACACAAGTCTCCCTCTGCATGGTGTGCACAGTACAGTAAGCAGACAGATGACAGATATAGTCTTAGGAGGGAACTAAAGTGATAAGTGTGGAGATTAGGCTAATCTTGGTTATTTTTGTTCACGGGGCTGTTGTTGGTGGTTGCTGTGTACGAGCAGAGGTTCTGCCGAGGGGGTTGTTGGGGAGAGGGTGGTCGCACCGTAGGAAACATTCATCTGTGATCTGTGGTCGTTAGCTAGGAAGAGCTCTTATAGACTAACTAATGCTTATTCTCATTACTTATTTATCTGGCATTAGATTTCTGGTTGAATCATTTAGTCAATAAAAACAGCTGGAGGAAAAAAAACCACATTCCAGTTTGTCGGAGCCAAAGGAGACGTCTGCACGTGTCTTGTTTATGCTTAAGGTCTAAAACCCAAAGACGTCACTAATTTGCTATAATAGAGAACGATTTTAGACGCTGGAGCCGTTCGATGTTTTGGCATTTTTGCTTGAAAAAAATACTTAGATGATGAATTGATTACAAAGATAGTTGCTGATAGATTTTCTGTCAATGGACTGTTCAGTTGACTAATCCTCCCATCCTCACAAACGTGGCTGATTGATTCTCCATGAAGCACATAATGATCCCTTGGTTATTTAGAGAAGGGGGAGATTGCGGGTGGGGTTGGGGGGCAATGCTACTCATGGAAGACATCCTGTAATGATGCCTTGTGCAAATTAATTAATTAGTAACTAGTGAAGCATTTCTGCTTTCACTTCCCCAAGAGTTAATGTCGTGGTGGATGGATTTAGTGAAGCACCCTTCATCCATCCGTCATGGCAACAGCTGGGCTGCAACAGTTTAAATATTGTGTTACACAGGAGCATCATTATAGCATTGGACTATTATTGCTATGGTGTGACTACAGTATAGATTAGATTATGAAGCATTATCAGGCGTCGTCATGATGCTACAGCCAACACAGTAGGAGGTATGCGAGATTAGATGATGTGCACTTGCTGCACTGTGGATCATGTGACCCATCACACCATATAACTTTCATAGTGCTGTGTATTTACTGTTGTTGCACTCTTACTGTTAATGCGTATCCTCTTTCTACTATAGTCTGTATCTCTTGGAGACACGGCCACTATTGGAGATATCGTACACCGTGTTTGAGCGTCAGGAGCGATCGATAGCAGCTTCGAGTGTAGTCTAAAATCACAGCGCGAGGCCGTCTCCACCCACCCGGGGACATTGGGGAGGGTGTGTCCTTGTGCTAAACTGTTGTTGGAAGGGTCCATCTTGCTGATGTTTACATGAGCACAGCAGGTCACCCTGTGCAATCCAGTCAAATCCTTCCTGCTCTCACATGGGCACTAATCTTCCCCCGACTGCCTTCTTAGCACAACCGCAACTCGGACTGCAACACACAGTCCTCTTCTCCTTCACTCCTCCATGACATGTGGAAAAAATGACTTTTTTTTTTGCTCATTTCTGACTTTTTTCCTCTCTCTGCCTCCCTCTTTCCTTTCTTGTCTTTTTACCTGTCAGCACTCTGGCCTACCTCCTTCAAATAACTTGTGTGTGCACGGAAAATAAATGAGATAATAAAAGCCAACAAGATGTGGCCGACAAACATTTAAATTCTGATACTTGCACTTCTTGTACTCCAACATGAAATGAACAGTTTAAAACAGTTCCGTTTAGTGTAGGAAACTTGATATTCCTTTGATTTAACATGAAATAAATCATTTGACATTTCGGAAAATACTCCTAGTTGAGGGTGAGCTAAGAAGATTGATACCACGCTTACACATGTGTGTTTACAATGCAGCGCTCAGAGTTGATTAGCTTAGCTTAACATAAAGCCTGGGGGCAGGGTGAAACAGCAAGCTTAGCTCTGTTTAACACAAACAGAAATTTAAAACTGCAAGTGGTGGTTTCTCAGCAACAAAAGGTCAACTCTAGGTGTCCTGATGCACTTATTTTGGTACTTCAGACTGATACAGGGCCGCTGTTTCCCTCTGTCTCCAGTCTTTATGCTATGCTAAATTAAGCTAAACAGATTGGGTTTATTACAATTACAAACTAGGCCTTTAAAGAAATGCTTTTCCCCCAATGCAGCATCATTTTATACTTGTGGACTGTAGAGAGTCTAAAGAAATAAAATGTGATGTTGGCCATTTCAAATTTAGAGCACGTTAAATACTGTAGTGCAAATCAAAATATATCCGTGCAACCTGCAGAAAAAACCTGCTATGACTGAGATCAAACATATTTCAACAATATTACTGTGTGATCCTTGCTGACTGACCTGCTTACTAATCCATGAGGTGTCATATTTATCCTAGTTCCTGGACAGATGTCGCATGCCTCTCTGATATCTCCCTGTTATCTCTGTTCTTTCTCTCTTTCCTTCTCTCCTCCGTCACAGACTGACTGACTGAGTGAGTGAGGACGCTGATTTAATTCCCAGAATGATGTTGTCAAACTGTCGTGCTGAAACAGAACTTGCATAACCAGACAATTGGTGGGAAAATAGGTCACATGGGAAAAACAGTTGAGCCCACTGGCATGTTTTTGAACAATATGTCCGTGTTCACTTGTTTTCCCTGCGATTTTCTCTCACGGCGCTGACGAGTGGCACAGGTGCTGTTGTGTGATACTGCCTATGTTTGGAGATGTCAGTCATTGTGTGCGTGTTTTCTTTAGAGCTGAGCCCATGTTGTTATTTTGTTACAATGGGTCAGGTTACAGGTACAAATCAATAGAACATTCAACCTCCTCCTCATCCATAAATACATCGACTTGTTCACCGGATGCTACGAGCTTTTTCCCTGCATATAGGCCCTCATAAGCCTCGACAGAAAATTTCTAGAGGAAGGCACATAAATTAACTGCATACATTAATCCCCACAGGCTCTGTGAATGATAATGTCCACATACTGTAGGGACAAAGAGGAGGCTTGGCAGACTGCATGGGTCACGATGTATTGACACGCTGACAGAAGAGGTACAGGGTTTTTTATATTCCAGTCTTAACGGGAGCCTCCCCACAAAATCCACAAATGACTTCCATGCAGAGCACATCATAAACGTGACCCCTGTGGCTGTGCAGGCTTCTTGCCCCAGAGGATGCTGCCTCTGCCTCTGCCTCTTGCCAATGCAGCTCTGAATGGTAGAGCACAGATTAAGGCAGAACAGAAGTGTCGAGGTTATCACGCTCACACGACCAAAATAGACGCAGAGCGGGTGAGACAGCGGGCAAGGCAGCTCGGCTCACGGTAGCTATAGTGTGATGTGCTTAGCGGAAGAATAAGAGAAGAATAATGCTGACGGACTCAAAAAATGATGGAAAACAGAGCCGTTGAACAACGGTGCTCCCGTAGGGAAGAGCTACCCGGGCAGAAAGAGTCTTTCTTCTAAACTTGTGACTGACGTATTACCATGGGATGACTCATCCAATTAAAAGGAATGCATTGATTAATGGTTGCTATGGGCTAATCCAGAGGAAAAACAGCATTACAACACATTCTGTGACACCTACCGTCTTTTTTTATCCTGCACGCAAACACTTATCTTTGAGCCCTAAGTGTTAGCAGTTGTGCTTCATGAGGCATCAACTGCTGCCAAGAGGCTGCGTACAAAAATTTGAAGATTAAATGTGTTGCAAAATTTATATCACAGTGGCTGTACGAAATAAAAACAGGGGGGGAAATTATTACTAGCAGCCAATACCTGCAAAGTGTGGGTATTAGCCTACTGCAGTGTGTTCTTTGTGGCTCATTAATGCTGAACGTGATATTTTTAAGACCCTCCTCAGTGATACAAATATTTACTGTGGGTAATCCAAATGTATAAAGGTTATATAGCTGCAGAATGCGGTCAGGTTGATGGTGGCTGAACAAACAAGGTGAAGCAGTATGTTAAAAAATGATTTGTATGTAGCATTACTGAAATGGACTGAGCCTGCTGTTTTTCTATTATCATCTGTTGTCCTCTCACTGATAGTTTAAAGGTCAGTTAGGCTACTTGCCTAGTGGTAAAAAGTAATGGTAGCAAATACTTCTATACTATTTTTTCATTGAAAACACAGTTTCTAAAATATAAAGCAATGTTAAAATGCAGATTTAAAGTAGTGATGATGAGCTCCAACATATAATAATAATAATAATTTTATAATATACCATTCTTTCACTACTAACACTAATGTGCTTTTATGTACTATACTTCAAATACTCACTATTACTTGCTCCATGATGTCATGCTCTGCCAGGTGTGTGAGTCAGAGATTCATGTAGCAAAGAAATAATGATCTTCCCTTTAAAGTGTCTTCTGTTACATTAATTGATCACTAATTGTTTTGTGCCCGTGTAAAGATCCCATCGATCTCCACCTGCCTTTTAATTAAGTCTCTGACTACAAATTACTGCTGGGCCTCATTACCTAAATGCACTGCCTCTGCACTACAGAGTCACAGTCTATTGATGCAGAGAAACTATTGTCCTGTAGGTTTTTCTTCTTTTCGTCTTCTTCTTCTTCTTCTTTTTGCACAGCTTTGGCATGTTACATGTATGACACTGCTCTTCTTGTGCAGTCTGGTCTATTCTTGTCTGTGTTGCACCCAGATTTACAGACTGATTAGCTTCAGAGAGCATACACTATGCTGCCTGAAGCTCTGACATAATGCCAAGTCTATTTATGCTTATTTATTGCCGAACTATACATATATCAACATGATTACACATAGTGCATAACAGTGATGTGATTTGTAATTACTTCCAGGAAGCTGCTTTTCTTTTGGGAGGGGTGGGGAGCAGCACTGGAAGAAATGTACATGAAATATTCCTCTTTCAGCTCAGACATACATTGTCTCCAGGAGGGCTTTGCTTTGCTTTTATTCTAAATGGTCAGCAGCTTTATTCCAGAGGGGACACACGGGAAGAGAGAACACGAGACTTGCTAAATCCCGGTGAATTCCCATTACATGATAATATGATTTTTCAAATCCAAGTTCAACTGTAATTTTGTGATTAAGCAAAACCAAGAGAGATCCAAAAGGAGATTTACAAGACGATGTTAAGCGGGAGAATTCCAGATTTTCCTGGAAGCAGTTTTGTCATCCTTCAATGTAATAGCCAGTGGTGGATTTAATCCCCTCAAATTAGTCCCTCGCTAATCCTCACTAACCTCAAACAGAGGTCACTCATGTCCAATTTGAAGATGCATAAAGAACACTTTGTAATTGCGTGTCCAAGGCCCACAGCTTGACGATGAGTAATTCTCCTGCGTGCTCTTTTCACTGCACATCAGATTCAAAATGTCAGCCTACAGTAAACACATCAACCTGACAGACTGCTGCGGTGTGAACGCCTTTTAAATGGAAATTAAACACGTGTTGAATCGCACCTGTGATTATCACAATGCAACAACTCACTGGTTGACATTTGATCACTGTTGCTCTTGGATGTCTTGAAGCTTGTTCACTTTCTTGGTTTTTACATCCACATACCATCATCCGCTCTGCTCGACCATACTGCGGTGGTGAATGGATGGTGAAGGGCCAAATGTGAATGAGCGGCGTGCTGGCTGGACACAACCAGCGTGTGACCTTGTGTTGCTATCACATCACATCTTGGCTATTCATCTCTTCTGTATTAGAGGATTATGCTGACCTCTGCCCTTGCCCCCGGTCAAATTTAAGCTTGATGCACTTAATTCTAAGCCTATATTTTGCCAATGCCAGCTCAGAGTATTGGCTGTGCTTTTGGCTCTCTGTCAGTGCCACCTATTTCCTGTAGTCGTGCAGTTTGTGAGAGCTTATAGTGGCGGAGAGGGGCTCACATCTTGGGATACAAAGCCTTTGTGATTGCTTTGTTTGTGTTTAACATTTGGGGACAATGTTCTGAAATGTCCACCTACTGTCGCTGCCCTGCTCTCTTGTGCGTTTGTAATGCGAACAGGTGATTCAACAATTTTTTTTTTTTACGCTGCCCCTTTCAACCCGACACACACGGGCAGTCGAGCACAGTCATGCAAATGCAGGAAATACTGCAGTGAGTAGATATTTTGCATTCAGTGGACAGGCCACCCTTTGGAGTAACACAAACAGATGGTCACAGTCACAAAATCAAATCAATACATTGATGAAGGAAAAGCACGATAACGCTAGGGCTGCAAACACAGACAGGGTCTTGCATGGCAGCACACGCAGCTTATACTAATGCTGCTTTTGCACACCAGCTTTGCAAACAAAAACAAAGTCAGAACGCACAACAGGCAGCCAATCAGAAGCTACCATTCCTGATTAAAAAAAAAAACCCTCCTCACTTATTAAAATATCATTGAAACAGCCTTTATGCTATTGTTGTTGCTCATGGGTTTTGTTGCTGATGCCTCTTCAGTCTCTCATTGACCAGTTTCTTATACTACACAGTGAATAGCCAACATTGTCGGTGCTTTGCTGCTTTTTTTTTTTTTTGGTCTTGGTTTGATTCCCTGCACAGCTGTCTCCCTCTCCGTGGCCTCGATGCAACTCATTAACACTCTGTCACAGAAAGTTGCTGAGTGATGATCCAGTATGAGCATGTTCGCAAGTTGTGGAACAAGACTGTCACAATCATCCTGAACATGACAAAGCAGAGCCTGCTTCCCACTAGAGAAAACTGACTTGTTTATTTGCATAGGAAGGAGAGAGGTTGTATAAATATATTAAAATATTTATATTACTACAAATACAGTGAGTTTGCTCTGTGAAAATATAGTTGTAGTTATAATAGAGCAATGGCAACAACTGAAACCCCTTGCTAAAAATTCATCCTAATACATTCCTACATCACCATGAAGGTTATCCTATAATCCTCTGACCAGCCCAGCCCAGTGATCTACACCCGGAGCTTCTATTATTAAGGACTCTAATAATAGCCCTACCTTGTGGCTACCTGCTGCCACTAGCAGACTTTTCAAACTGAAATACAAACCCAAACAAACCCTGCATCGTGTTAATGAGTTTCTGCATCATTCCTCTCCGGCCTCAGTGACTCAGCGTGACCCAAAGTTCACGTCGGCCTCCCAGCAAAGTGAAATGATCCCTGGGAATTAGCAAAAATCCTCTCTGCAACCTTCACACACACACTCGCTGTTCCCCAAAACCTGATCCCCAATTTATTTTTTCCCTGAGCTTCTTTTGTTGTTGTTTTTGTTTTGTTTTTCCGATGGATTAGTTAAAGGAGGAAAATGCAGACGAGCAGTCGACCCTTTTCTATTTCTGTCTGATGTGAGTCATTTGCAATTCAATGGGGGACTAAAGTGTGACTTCCTGTTTTCCACTGCTATTGTAATCCACCAGGAATATACACCTTTATTAGTTACCTTCATGTCTCTCTTCTTTCTATCTTTCTATTTTGTCTCCCCTATTCTCTCTCTGTCCGTCTTGTCCTGTGTCTGGTGTTCTTTCCCATCATGTCACCAGACTGTGATGAATGTGGAGATACACACACGCACGCACACATGGAGGGAGAGAAAGTTCTTCTAAATTAAGAATAAAGATGTAGGCAGGAGAAGAGATACTGGGTGCATTGAGACAGCCATCCTGTAAGCTAGTGGCTAATTTTAGCCTTTCAGGGCAGTGCACTGTATCTCCCTGTGGATGAGTTGAACCATAGAGGGATCTGAGCATCAGCTCAGCCTCTTGTTCTCTTCTCTGTTTTGTGTGTGGACACTGTCCTTTGTGCAGAAAGGTTAGAGGACAGTCACAATGGGCCACGGTGGGGGGACGTGAATTCAAAGAGCTTTTAAAACACCTGGGGTTTGGCTGTAATGTTAGATTTTGAATATATACACAGTAGCCTACACGGTGAAACTGGTTCAGAATTATGGCAAAATACATGACGTCTGTACTCGAGCTGTGTCTCCTTTCTGGAGAGGTTGAACTGTATGAGATGAGGAAGTGAGTGGCTTTTGCAAGCTGGTAAAAATGGGTCAGGATTTCTTCCAGATTCTCAGGTACATGAGCCAGAAGGAAGAGGAGATAAAAGGGCAAATGATGTCAAACTTTAGACTGGATAGGGAATTAAATATGGAGTAAAATTTTCAACGTAACATTTCACAGATTTTAATAGGTTCCTATTTCATGTACTACACAAACAAACATGTTAAATTACTTAAATCACGTTCCTGTCATCAGTTTAATCTATTAGTTGTTTGCAGATTTTATTCATTTATTATTTTCAACTTGGAAACTCTGTAAAATTGTCATCATGAGTGTAGAAGACAAAAGAGACAAAAAGGTAATTATCTCTTATGCACTGTAGTGATGAACTCCAGTCATTACACATGTGAGAAGCAGAATGGGCAGTTTATGGGGGATGGAAAGTCATCAACTTAAAAATAGATAATTACCTGAAATCTGTCATTCAACAAATTGGTGAATGGGACAGGTTTATTATGCAAAACCCACCAATCTTTTTTTTTTTTTTTCCACATTTAACTTTTCTTTTTAGGAGGAGAAATTGAGCTTCGGTGTGAGGATGATTGTGGAATAACTAACCTGGAAAGAAGTAATGGGTTTCACATGCTAATGAGAGGGTCTGAATTAGTGCCCCAGCCAACCGGCCGTGAGTCAATTCTCCTCGCCCAGATCCAAAGTAAATGAAACCGCTTCTCATTGCAGATGTGGTTACTCACCCCGCTGATGACTTTCTATTCTGAAACTTCCTGCTCTGATTTAATAGCCACGGCAGCAGTTAACAGTTGCCCCGGCTGATGGCATTTCTGCCCCTGCACGCCTTCATGCCTCAACGTTTCATTCGGCTCATTCTCTCTGCATGCATTTCCTGCACTGGTCTGTTTGTTTTGGAGTGCAGCCATGTTGAATTATGAGCAGCTCAACATCTGCGACTGCAAAGACACACACACACACAAACACTGACAACAACCAAATTCTCTGGTGGCCAAACATACACCATGTCTCTGCTTCAAAGGTGACTTTGCACTTGTGTTTTCATATATGTTCGTTAGGAATCTGAAATATTGTTTAAGAGACAATAACAGGTGTAAATTCTCTGCCTCTGTGTTGACTGCACACTTCACACTGAAATTCATTGATCTAACTGTATTCTCTTTCTCTCCCTCTCTGTTTCTCTCTGGCAGATCTTCCATATGACCTATGACCTGGCTAGTGCAGTGGTAAGAATATTTAATTTGATAGGGATGATGCTACTTCTGTGTCACTGGGATGGCTGTCTCCAGTACCTGGTGCCTCTCCTCCAAGACTTCCCTCCAGACTGCTGGGTGTCGCTAAACGGTATGGTTGTAAGTATTACACACTCTTCTCTTTTGTTTGTTATTTTTGGCGTTTGGTCTCGGAGGAAACTGTCTCTGTGTGTCAGAGCCACTGAGCACAGCCGTTTGTCACATGACCATTCACTAAGCTGCTGCTACCCACCTTTCTGCTGGTTGTTTGAAAATAACAAGTCCAGTTGATTCTTAAATATTTTAAAGTAAAAGCAGGTATTAAAAATGCACGTCATGGCTTTGTGTTAAAAACACTGAGGTTATGATGATGACAGCAAAATGTCAGCATCCTCCTTCTCTTTCTTATATGTGTTCTTGTAGTCTAGGAGTTAGTGCTGATATTATATGCTAAGAAAGATATATGATCACTAATTTTTAATGAATGTTAAAAGAGACACTACAGTATTTGTCACTGTGTGTGGGTGGGGTTTAGTGAATGGTCAGGTAATTAGGTAACTTTGTGCATGTGTGTTGTCATTGGATCAACCTCAGCCTCAAAAAAATGTTTCAGATAAGTCAGTGATTGTTAAGAAAATAGTCAAAAACTTGGACTGGACAATGTGTCAGCTTTGTTGTTGAAAACTAGTGGATTGTTGCAGTCTTCAACCAGATCAGACTGTTACTCTCTCCTCTCCTGCTTTGCTTAGAGCACAGTTGGCCTTGTTAGACACCAGCAGAGGCACTAACCCGTGAGTCTTGTGGGTGGAAGGTGAGATTTAACACAGTTAACTGGACTGTAGTGTGAAAAACATACAATGCTGCACAATAATCGGTATATCAATTTTAAAAAAAACAACCTCTGAAGTTATAATGACTTTCAAAAGAAAAAAGGGATCTCCAGATGAAAAGCAGGACCCACTGAGTGAGTTGACAGGTAGCTAGTGGTGTGTACTGGCCTGGCGCTGTATTCTCCTGGTGTGGTGTTTTGATATAGTATCTAATTTGGAGCGAGAGTCTGTCTATAAATAAGAGATGCAGGCACATTTCATCAGGGATGTTGTTTCAGATACATTATTGCTCTGCCAACCTACAAAGACAAAGCCTAATCAGACAGTTCCCCTGCTGCTTTGAAAAAGTGAGTTAACGCAACTTGGGGTAAATTGTTTGTTCAACATCTTTTCTTATGAGTTTTATGAGAAAATAGAAAACTGAGTTAAATTCATTGAAGTTGGGTGAAGTTAAATAAACTGAAGTCATATACAGCTACAGATGCTGGAGCCACTTTGTAGCAACAAACAAAGTTCACTGCAAAGTGTTTATGTGAAGATCTGAATTCAGTACGAACCTTCATAGATAATAGTATGAAAAGAACTGTATACCATGACTTGTTTTAAAAACATGTCTGTTTTCTTCAAACTACGAAAAGGAGAGTCTCTGGAATGTTTTGACCCCCAAGCAATGCATGCTGGGAACTCTATTAACATGCCAATAAAAACTGACTCAAAATGAGTTGAGTGAACCCTCAGCAGTTCACTCTGTCATTCATTCATTCAACTCATTTGAAGCCAGAAATCATCAAGTTTATAAATCCTGAACTCTGAAACTGAAACTATAATTAACTTGAAATTAGCAAAACATACAAATATATTAAATCTGTGTCAAACCCTGATTGACTTCTGTAGTAACCCTGCCTGTTTTTCTTGGCCTCCTCAGTTTGATAACACTTACATAAAAACGCTTTTTCTGCACTTTTGTTTGGTAGTTACGAGCAAAAGATTAGGGCCAGATGTGACTTATTTTACATTTGGCTTCTACAAAACTCCAAACAGAAACAGTCTTACTTCGAGGTGTCTGCAGATTGTTCTTTCCCTTTCTGTGTTTCTTTGTGCTTCTCCACCTCCTTCTCTGAGTCGGGGTCAAATGGACTGTAGGGGTGTGTATTGGCAAGAATCTGGCGATACGATACGTATCACGATACGGGGGCAGCGATACGATATATTGCGATATATTGCGATACTGTAGGAACAACGATATATTGAGTTTCTTTGAAAGAATTTATTTGTAAGAAAATTGTAGCACATAGCACACACATGCTGTTACATGCTTAACATCTGCTTGCTGAATAAATACAAGCATTGGCAGGATTTTTGCATGAAGAAATGAAAAAAATAAGACTAAGTAGTGCTTATCTCCCCCTTGTGTTTTTGTATTTTTGTACATGTTTTATTGATTGGAAAAAAATAAAGTAAAAAAAAAAATCGATACGATACCGTATCGCGAAAATAAATATCGCGATATTTAGGTGTATCGATTTTTTCTTACACCCCTAATGGACTGTGGTTGCTCCTCTCAGAGCGATGCGATGGTGCCAAAGTGTGTGCAGGCCTCATGGGTAATGCTGATTGTAAATGCTCGCCCGAGGAGCTCCTCTGCCTTCTCATCTCCCTCTCTCCCACAAACATCTCTGTGCTCCACATGCACGCTGACTGCTCACAGGCATCAGACTGGAGGTGCAGATGTCAGCCTCCCTCAACATCACAGCTCTGTATCCCACTCTTATCTTTACTTTAAGGCAATGAGTTGCCCAAGTGAGCCCACTACCAACTAGCATGTGTTATTCATCCAAACAGACATGATCCATCTCTGTTTGCAAGTAAATGTGCATAATTTCCCACTTAACTGTCACAGTTCATGCCATGTACGCAAAACTTAACTTTACTTGCTGTGGATTCACAAATCACCACTCTAAATGATGAACCGCTCCTTTTGCTCAGTTTGCTCAGTTATATTTTCCCTCTTGTATGCCAATCAATACAAAATCAAGTAAAGGGATCATTTGCTGCCCCCTGTGCAGCTGGATCATTTACACTATGGAAAGCTACAGCCACAGCCAGAGACGATAGAAGTGTCATTGAACCTCGGAGCTAACATGAGATAGCCGTGTGATGGAAGATTTTAGGACAATTGAAACATCTGTGATGACTGATTCATGTGCTCTCTCCCTCTCTTTGGTGAGTTTATAGTATATGCAGTACTTACTAAACAACATTACAAAGACTCCTCTTAGCTCTGCAGATATTTGAGCTGCTTGTTTACAGGATAGCAAACCTACACAAAGAGCCTCTCTCACTCAGTCTGTGCAGGAGCCTAAAGGCATAATAACACTTTACAGATCTCAGGCCAGTGGAGTGGGAGGCTGTTTTGCTTCATGTGCTCAGGTATGAAAATACGGATCTTGACGGTACTGACATGAATGCTGAAAGGGTCATCTGATTAATCTCTGGAGTTCAAGGTTATCAAATAATCAATGCTTTCACATAACGCTACAACATGAGGATATGGAGTGAAATTAGTTGCTGTTCCTGTGAGAGATGCATGTTTTGTGATCCACACATTGAAACAAGACTTATAAATGTGTTTTATCACCTCTGATTAAACAAATACACAATCAAATACTGTACCGACTAATCTAAACAACACATACAACACGTTTGATTGTATTTATGAGTAAAATTAGTTTTTCAAATTGGAAAGCATTTGTCTATGGATTGCACAAGTGAGTGAGCACTTTTAGTCTTTCAGATGATGAAATATTGAAACATTTGTCACCAGCATTGAGACAAATGTCTCAGAAACATCAAGTTGGGAGAATTTGCTCAAAATGACATTAAACATGGCAAACCAGTGCTTTCCCATGCAAGTACATGCAGATGACAGTGAATTCTCTGTGTGCAAATCCAAAGAAAGATGCACATAAACAAGGGATGTATTTTAATCTTCCGATCTCTCTTCTATTTTTGTGAAACCCATTGAAGCGTGGCGCCTCGCTCTTTCTTAAGATACACAATTAACTTAACAAAACTGCTGACGAAAATAATTATTTGTTGAAGGCATACACACGAGACATGTGGGAGTTCAAACCTGTGCAGAAGTGATAAGTCGTGTCGGAGGTTGAGTAGCTAACATAGTGTTACTGACTGTGATGTGGTAGAATGAGCAATTTGTGGAAAACGCTTCCCCGTGGATCCGTGCAGGAGTCGAGGTCTGTGCACTGACTGCCGCCTGCTAAATTCAAAGTGAAAAGCCCAACCCACATGCGGGATCCCTTTTCTCACACCATCACAATGCATTAGTGTTCATAAGCAAAAAAATCTTGATAAGATATAACCCCACCCCCCCACTTTCTATTTACTGCAGGTATAAATACATAATGTGATTATCTGAGCTGTCAGGAGAGCGACTGTCAGGTGAACGTTGCCCTGGAAAAGGTCACGTCTCTCAGCTGCGTTTGCTCGACAGTGACGACTTTGACTTCAGGTTGCGTCATATTTTTTTGTTTTTTCCTCGTTGGCTCGGGTACTTTCTGTCTCCAGCTGTGAGGAGAAGAGCGCGGCCGGCGAGGACTGCAGATACTGCTGAGTGGTGCAGTACAGGGTGTAGGGGCTGTTATCTTCTTGACTAATGGCCTGAGAGTAGCTTCTTACTCTTTAGAGGCTGCATTTACTTAATCACCAGACAAGATAATGCTCGCTGTCACTGTGTTGGCTCGGGTGAGAGGGTGATGGGCTGTTGCTTGTGTCTGCAGGTACAGTATGAAGATATGTGTGTTGAGGCATGTGTGTTTTTGTGTGCGCGGTGTTTCGGTCAGGGCTCACATTAAGAGAGAGACAGCTGAGCAGTAGTCTGCTGAGGATTCACGTCTCAGTGAGAGTTCGAGGCAGAAACACACACACACATGCAACAAAAGCGAAGAGCCTGGCTAACCATGCATAACTGCCCTTCAGCAACAGTCACCCTTCCTGGCCTCTTTATTCCCTGGACCACCCACTACCCTCCCATATCTTTCTTACCAAACCACTAAATGAGTCACAGACTAGAGTTATGAATTGATTAAAAAGATTTCTCCTCTCTGGTTCAACAAAGGAGATGTACTGGTTCCATGTCAGTAGAATTCAAAAACCGCTTTTGTCCTGTTGTGAAAAGGACTCACGTCTTTTCTCGTGGTTGATCATTATGTGCAGTACTTTAGCGTCCACAGGATCCAACCAGGCGCCCACACAGATTCAGATTCACCGTATTTCAACCTGGTCAACCTGGTCTGGGTCGGCTCCTGTTACACTGCTGCAGGCGACAGGTCTGATTAACATCAGAGGACGTGTGAGGACGAGACAGCACTGAACATGTATTCAACTTCCGTGATAAGGACACTGGCTTGATCCGGAGTTGGCTGCTAATTTTACTTACGAATTAGCTTAATGAAACTTAACTTGTTCTCTGGTTGTTGGGCTTGTGTCTTCCAGTCTGGGTTTATGTCCAGCATTTCTTGGCTCTGTATGAGTACACTGTACTGTACTGTAGGTCCCAGACCGATCCAGGCTGTAGATTTATTTATGTTCTTTGTTGGGTCTGTTATTACCCCCCCTCCCCATCCTTGGAGAGTCCTCACTGATAACAGAAGGGCTTGATAAGAGTTGTCGAGTCTTGGTTTACTCAGAAATGCTGGAGTATTTCGTCCAGAACTGTTGAGTAGGAAAGTCAAGCACTAGCTGCTAAAGTGAAACTCAGCTCTGAAGGACTGAGGCAGGACATTTGAAAATGAGTTTTGCTGCCGAAACAATTCTGACGGACGAGAAATCACTCTCGGTGGCCTATATGAGGAGGCTGTTGTTAATGTGGAGAGCTGGGGCAGTCGCTCATTTCCAAACATGGGATTTCTGTGCTGAGTTTAACCTTTCTGATTGAGGGTGTGCTAATCAGGAAAAGTGGCTGCCGCACATGATTGAGAACAAGAAAGTCACCTCTCCTCTCAGACAGTCATTCTTGATTTATTCATAACCCTTTAGAGAGCGTTAAAAGAGGGGGGGGGCCTCCAAGGTTGAAAAGTTAAGAAATACGCTATCTGATAATGAAAATGCAGACAAGTCAACACATCACAGAGACCAAGGACCTCAGAGAAAGTGCTGCCTCACCCGCACTGACCATGTAACAGCTTAAATAATTAGTCGATTAAACGATTAGTCACTTGGCACAGAAATGCAGTTCCTGGCAAAACTTTTGCACTGAGAATTAAAGATGTCCCTCTGGGCTTTTTTTCAGGAACATTCTGAACATTTTCACTATTTTTTAAAATATTTTTCGATCAATCATTCCACGGTCCTGCGGCACACCAAAGCTCGAGCAGACCAGAATCCCTCGTCATCAGAAGGAGCTGAGCCGACACTAAGCGTGAGACCGTACAAGACGAGGGGGAACCCGCAAACTCCCCACAGAGATACTACACTGCGCTTCACTTGCCAACTTACCGTTTGGTTCTCGTGCACGCCGCCTGCAAATCCCCTCACTTCCTCGCTCATGTGTTCAAAGACTGTTGTGCCTTCTGTGCCCTCCCAGGGAGAACAGCTTGTAGTTTGATTATGTAATTGAAAAAAATGAAAATTGTGCGTCAATTTTTTTTCCTCTCCCCTCTCTGTGCATGGGACAGCTTGCTGGGTTTTAGAGAGTTATATGATTGAGTAATTAAAACCATCAGTTAATGCGGATGTTTTGCTCATTCAGTTGCATTATTTTGAAACAGAAATGAAGAGAAAATAAACACAAGTATTACCAAAAGCTAAAATACTTTGGAAATTGGCACAGGCTCTCGAAAGTGTTACGAATAAGAAAAGCAAATGTATTTTCTTTCACTGTTGAGTTATGCTGCAGTGAAACTAGGACAGCTAATGAATCACTGTGCATCTGTGGGAGTACAGATGTGAACTCGCTGTGATTTTTGCCTCTTGCCCTGTGAGCGCTGCTGCTGTTGAAGGGTCAAATCGTGTCCAGTCGAGCATTACATCCTGTTAGTCTCATTGTTATGTGTCGGTATCACAACAACAAGCGACGCCTCTGGGTCACACACGACGCCGGGACGCCGGTGAATCATCGATTGCCTTCCCGGGGCCACATAATCGCTTACGTTTTTGTGTGAGAAGACGGTTGGAGGCACGATGTTGTGACGTTGTGATTAATGATTTGAAACACTGGCAAGTTGTTAAACGCACCAGCGCACACAGTCAAAGGCCTGCCTCGGTCTAATTACAGAAAGTTGCGAGATGTTGATTGGAGTACTTTCACAGTGTGTGGGATGAGATTAGTTTTAATACATGTAATAATGACGTCTGTGAATTCACTTCGCTGTTCTACTTGGAAAACAAAGGCAGAGCCCGCTGACAGATAAATATGCATTATGTGATGCCACTTTTGTTTTTCTGCATCCAGTGCTTGATTATATTTAGTAAAAACTCTGTAGGAAGTGAATGCATCTGCTGGGTCAGCCACATCTATTAAAGTCAAGGGAATTGCAAAGAATAAAAAAAACATTAAATAAAATGCATTTACTGGGGGAAAGTGTTAATTCTGCAATGACTCACCCTTCACAGAAGGTTATACAGCAAGTAACAACAGTGGTGGGTGTTTATGCATTGAACATGTTTATGTCTGTCCTTTGATTACAACTGTAAACAGACCAACAAAAAAACAAAACTCCAATACGTAAATGTATGATTGGCTGTTACAATCATAATGCACTGCACTAGACCTACTGCCAGTCACTGATGGCACAAGGAAGAAAACACATTTAAGGCACAACAGTTGATGTGAACAACTTAGTGCATTGCTGCTGCTACTTTGTTTCGCGTGGTGGTTTGTGCTGTTCTTTGGAGAACTGCTGTGAATTCATTTCACAAGCTTTATCGCTGTAATGTTCTGAAACGAGTTTCTCATTTTCACTCCGTTTTATAAAAGCTTCCTCTAAAATTTCAGACATTTTGCACCTGCAGCTCCCAAATTTTACACGTGCAATTTCTTTTACCGCAGCGGTCAAATGGCAATGACACACTCAGGTTCGATCACAGTCTATTCCCTCCTTTTCTCCTCAACAGGCTACGTAACCTGTTGAATTAACTCGAGCATGCAAGGTTTTACTGAAGCTGCTTTTTTTTCTCTCCCCCCTCATTCCGACATCTGACTTATTACTGTAGCATTTGCAAACAGCTGGAAATCTTAATCACAGCTTAAGGAAGTGCTACAGTTTGTAATCCCAAAACCTGGAAGTATGTGAGCTGTGCTTAAACACAAGACTTTTTTTTCTATGCCTCCGTGCTGGTAACAGCTGCGGCCGGAAGCATTATGTTTTCAGGCTGTCCATCTGTACGTGCATCAGTCCTATTCTCACGCAAGCAATTTCTCAGTAATGCATCGCATCAGGTTTGGCACCAAAGTTGACTCAGAGGACGGACTGATAAGATTTTGGAAATCAAAGGTCAAAAGGTTAATATGACCTTACAAAAAATGTTTTTTGGCCTCTTGAACATGATATTCCAAGACTGCCTTTCATCATAGTTTACTCAGGAAAGGAGATTTTCAAGTTTCATAATGTTCTCTTAAAAGGATTTAAACAATTTGTATTTGTGTAGATCAACAGTAATGAATCATCAATATTAGGTGAATATTTTAATGTATTCAAGAGCATTATTTAAAAATGTCTCATTTGTTTTCCTATGTCACAGTGCAGACAATCCCTTATACAGTACATTACATGTATTTATTTGTGCACCGAGCCCATACAAGGACAAACTGTAAAAGGTGCGGTGAGTCACACCAGCTTGTCTGATATCATCTAGCTAAACTCTATCTCTGCTTTTCCATGCGTACAAATATGTCAACACAAACACTCACTGTTTTGTGTTGCTCACCCACCATCTCAGCCACACATGCTGCATGTACAAATGGGGAAGGACACCTAAGGTTCATGACCTCACAAATGGCATTTGTTCCACTGACGCGGTCGGGTGCGTTTGTTCTCTGTGCGTGTAAACACATTATTCAGTCTATGAGTTGGCAGCCATGAGAAAAATAAAATTACACATTTTTTCCACATATAGCAGCTCCAAATATTTCCATTATGCTCAATGTCATGGAAGGAATTGTGCTTATCTGTGGCATTTGAAGATGGTATTTTGTCGGCTCAACTCTTTGGAGAGAGAAAGAGACAAAAAAAAATGCCAAGGAAAACAAACTGGACTCTATTTGTTATTGAAACTGGCAAGTGTAATTATCACACATTTTCTAATCAGACTCTGGAAGCAACAACTAATCAGCATAGAGATGAGAAGTGGTGAGTCATCCAGGGCAGATGATTAGCTGTAAATTCTCGTATTTACTCAACCTCGGTTGATGATGAACAACGTGGGGCCGAGCGGAACGAAGAATGGTGTGACAGAAGGAGACGGAGACGAATTATATTTCCTCGCGGCTTTTATATTTCTTTCATTAGCTATTCTGTGTTGGACGAGGTGGGGACCGTGTATGGAGCGCCTCCTCAGCACTTCTTGCTCACAGGAAAAAGTGAAGAGATTGGAGGAGTCAGCGATTCAACTGTAGCTACGAGGGCCGCGCGGCAGAGCTGTCGCATTTGTCTCCACAGAGGAACGTATAGTGGGGTCTTCACAGATGTAGCCTTGACGGGGTCTGTTCGCTGGCTAACTAGAGAATTTGCACATCCTCAGGGAAAAGCTACATGTGACATGTAATGTATTAATGATGAGCCTAAATCCTACTCTGACTCGTAGCTAGGATTTAGACCGACAAAATGTAGCAAAAAAGAAAATCTGGGAAATGGTTGAAAAGGCTGAACATTTTTAAGTACTATGTGGTGATTCTCCGTAGGCAGTGAAAAGTCATTTTTAAAACATGAAAGGATGTGTGCAAAACAGACTCGCTCATACAATGTGACACATGTAGCCACATGCGTATACTGTAGTTTCTCTGAACTGAAAAAGCGTAATCCCTACTGGACGGTATCCATGAGGTTTGCAACGTTTGTTCATAGGAAAACTGCAAGTAGTCTATAGCAAAGCTTTTACTTTGAGGTTGTGACAAGAGAGAAACCTTCATAACAAGGTCAGAAGGAGGGCACATAGCTTCATCAGTTATTCATGATGGCCAGTTCAAGACTGAACGCTGACCTCGAAATGTGGTGCAAAACAACAAAACCCTACGGTGGGGAAACAAACGTCTTCAAGGCATCAAGTGCTCCATCCATGCCTCATAATACCTCAGTCTTTAAAGCGTGCATGCTGTTAGTGTTTAGTAATAATGATAGACGCAAGGCTGATTGTGAGTGGCAGAATTCAATTTCTCATCGCCTGCATCTCTGCTTTGTTTCTCAGTAAGGCAGCGGCTTAATCGGGCACTACTCAGGCAACTTAGTCAGCAAGGAAATGGTCGCTCATGAACCCAGCTGGACACATTATTGAATAACAGGGGCCTCATGAACCCAGCTTGAGAGATGATCATTATGTAGTGGAGGGCGCACATCACTTTGTGAGGAGGACTCACGCTGAGAAGAGCGACTCTCAGCCCACTGCAAATCACTTCCCTTTTCGTTTGAAAACACTGAGTCGCTGGTGGCTGACTCACTAAATTTTCATAAAGGCGGATTCTCACGCAGTCCGAGCCGCTCTGCTCCACGACTGGCAGCTCTGGATGCTCTGCACGTGTTGTGTGGGGACTTCAGCTCTGCATTCCCGTTTCGGCCTGAATCCCATTACAACACTTATGAAAATCAAACCGGAGAGAAAAGAGGGAGAGAGAGAGAAAGCACAGTCCAGCCAGACCTCCCCTCCTTTCAATGTGCCACTCTGTGTGTCGGATGCCCTGGGCATTAAGAGAAACGATGCCTCAGACTTCTCTAAATAATGCAAGTTTGGGTGTTTGGGTTTTTCTTTTTAAGTACTTGCAGACATGAACTGCTCTTGACCTTTTGGCAAACAGACAAAATGAATAAGAGAAGGTAACACCCAGACAGAGGGAGAAGCAAGGAGAGAGGGGAGGGGGGGTAACAAGAAGTGTTGAAGAGGTTGAACGCTGAGCGAAGGAGGAGAGAGAGAAAGAGGAGGAGGAGGAGGAGAAAAGTTCAGTCAGTCGGTGAGGGTGCAGGCTCTGAGGCATGAAGAGCATGTTGGCAAAATGTCTGCTGGAGGTTCAGTGATCCATCAAAGGAAAGCCTGTCTCTCCATCCTGCCTGCTGGAGAGCCCTCTCCTCTCCTGCCTTGCCTTACAGTAACCTCCCCCCCGCCCCCTCTCTCTCTCTTCCACCCCCCACCCCCCTCTCCTCCCCACGTCTCTCCTGTCTCTGTCTTTCACAGAACGTCTCCTGGGGAAAGCAGTACTCGTACGCCCTCTTCAAAGCCATGAGCCACATGCTGTGCATCGGGTACGGTGCCCGGGCGCCCGTCAGCATGTCTGACCTGTGGATCACCATGCTGAGTATGATTGTAGGCGCCACGTGCTACGCCATGTTTGTGGGCCATGCTACAGCTCTAATCCAATCACTGGACTCCTCGCGCAGGCAATACCAAGAAAAGGTAAGAAGAACCAAGGAGTGACATTGTGGTAGCTAATCCATGAGACTGAAGAATAAACAAAACAATGAGGTCTGTGTGATTTTCATAACACAGGACGGTACAGTAGTAAGAGAACTGCGTGGCGTACAACTCATTCATGTTTTGTTGTCTCAAGGTAAGTAATGCTAATTACCACTGGGATGGTCTTAAAGTACTAATCTCTGGGTTTTGCTCTTTCTGTCGGCGTAAAATCCTGCTCATTGCAGCTCGACTTAAATAAATTAGGTCTCACTTCTCTCAGTGGCCCTGTGGACCAATGGGTTGAGCTCTCGTAGATCACAATATCCGGGGCGGTGACTGGGAAAGAGGATTTTCTCCCCCCAAGCTGATCACACAAGGCCAATGGGGTGAGAAGGTCGATGAGACGGACCAGCAACCGCCAGTCTGTCTGTAGGCTGCCAGTGGACATTTTTATTCTTCCATTTCATTTCAGTCCCTATTTCCTTTTTTTTTTTTTTTTTTTTTGTCGAGGGTGATTATCCAGCATTTCAGCCGAGCCACCATCTGTGATCCTGCTAAGGGGCCCAGGCAATTCCCAGAACACACGGCCATGACTGATGCGCTGTGTGTGCACTCGCACGCAAGAACCTGACTCTACAGTAACTCCCAAACTTTTCCTGCGTGTGCCACACGGCTCCGTGTACGGTAGAGGAGGGGATTAAAATCCTCTGTGGCATGTCTTCATCCGCTTCAGAACTATGGCCGTGATTAAAATGAAGAGCTGACCTTTAACTTATACAGTAACAAAGATGATGTAAGCCTGAATGGGCTGATTCTCCACCATGTATTTATGATTTTTTTTCCTTTATTCAGATATAAATGTCAGATTTTCCTCAGAGCGATGAACAGAAACTGGTCACGCATGTCTTTCGTGTTTTTTTCCCAGTCATATTCAATTCACATTTACATTGTGATGATATAAGGAGTTAAAGTAAAAGAACATTAAACTGCAAAAAGTTCAACCACTTTTTTTTCATACATTAATTTTTGAAACATTTGAACTCCAACTCGATTTTCCACTTTTCAGTGATAAGTGACATTAAGGCAAATTAGAGCGGCGACAATTAGTTGATTAATCAATTAGTGCACAGGCAGAAAATTGATGTGGAACTACTTTGATTTAATTAATCATTTTGAATGAAAGCGCAAAAATGAGAGTTCACTGTTAGTGCCTGTTTTTAAATCTGAATATCTCTCACTGTCAGATTGTTGGTCAAATAATCATAGTTATCTGATGATGTGTTCCCTTCAATTATAGGAAATTGAATTTGACATTTTTCAATAATGCCTGACATTTCATTCAATGAAAAATAAAAACAGAGCGACTAATCTGTAATAGAAATAATTGCTGGCTGCAGCTTCTCACCAAATAAATTTGGGGTTTAGGTTACTGGGCGCAATTTTAAAAAAAATGATGAGTCAAGGCAAATTACACCTTATTTTCTTTGTCAGTTTACCTGCTGATTGTTTTCTCAGTCATTTGGTTTGTAAAATGAGTCATGACCAAGAGCACTGATCCAAAATTACATATATATATTTTTTAAATATATATAAAATGAACAGCAGCCAGTTTTTATGTCTGAGCCACACATCCAGGTTGTACTGTACTGATACATAAAGTACACATCAGCCTCTCCTGCTGCAGCTGGAGGCTGTTGCCATTACTCTTACTGGAGGATCAGTGGAGTCACCTTGACTGTGACAATAACTGCACATGCTAAAATACCAGTTCATTAATTTACCTTGCATATAAAAGCAGTTAGCAGTTAGATGTTATCAAAAAACGATGAAACTGAATGGCCTGACCTTGCCAGTCTCCCACCGTGGTCAATGCCACCCAGAGCAACCATCCCTCTGCAGCGTTGGCACAGCGCTGGCACCTAAAACTCGTCATTAAACGCAAGCTGTTTGACAAAGTACAACTAGTAAAAGACCATTATATGACTGTTCAAAGTCATCCACAACTCATAATTTAAAAAAAAACAGACTGGATCATTTAAAAAAAGTGGTAAAGTTTTTGTTTTTTTTATCAATGAGATGCCTGGAATACTGATACTTACCATTCAATTTTTTTTCCTCCCTGACAAACTTCATTTAATCCTCACACTGATTATCAGCAGGGTTTACTCAGTGACTCATTATGAATCAGAAAAGTCAATGCACCACTGAGGCAGGTCGAATACATGCAGATGTGGCGGGGCACAGAGGGGATATCTTCTTTTGTCGTAATTGAAAACATTTCTTTTCTTTTTTCTTTTTTATCATCGATTACGAACACACGCCCACTGCACATTCCACCAAAAAATTAATGACAGCAGGTCGCCCACAGCAAACAAGTCAGCCGTTCGAAGTCACTGTTTGAATTAGTGACATGTCTCTTGCTCGGTACAGTATGTGATGTACATCTGCTTCATAGCAAATCTGCTTAATCTACATCCCACTTTATCCTTTCAACATCCCTCCAGGCATTGAACTGACAGCTTTGAGGCTGTGAATGCCATGTTCATGGTAACAGAGCCCCAGTGTGGAGCCAGATTCAGCTCGGGCTGATTTGCTGCATGGCTGTGCATATCAGCGGAGCAGGCTGAGGAGCAGCAGGGATGGGTTGAGGATGCTCAGCCCCTAGTCATTACATCTATCACTGCCACAGCTGGGGGGCTTGGAAACATGGGTGGATGTGGGTGTGAGGTTAGAAGTTAGCCAAGGACAGAGGAGGGGACAGAAGATGAGAAAGGTGAAGAAAGACTGATTCTTGACTCAACATGACTCAAAATATGACGGCCATGATTTTAAAGATGGAAGGAAAAGAGGAAGATCTAGAGGAAGAGAGGACTCAGAGGAAGAGTAAAGAGTGGGAGGAAATTAGTGCGTAAAGCATGTATGATCTCTACCTGCTGTGACGCCCTGGTGCTGAATCACCGTAAACCAGCTGCATGTTATTCAGCAGCCCAAAGACTTATTATTTAAGAGGTGTCCAAGCTGTGCCTCATGTGATATACATGACCGAGAGGCTAACGTTAAATTACTTTGCTGCTTCTTTACCCTGAAAAAAATAATTTGCAAAGTAGCACATCGTCTACATGCTGAGACGCTTGACTTTCAGATTACACAGGCAGCCAGGTTTTCTCACCAGTCTGTGTCCCCGGGCACAGACCGACTCTCAGGTCTGTGACGGCCTAAATGTGAAGCTGTGCTAGCAGCTGGTTAGCATTAGTGCTAGCACATACAGTAGGTCAAAGGTCAACATACGAGTCGATTCTGCTTCTCTGCTCTTCATATCTCGTCATATGGCACAAAGCTTTCTGCTTGTTTCTCGATGAGGAGGATGTTGTGAAGCTAAAACGACCATGTGATGATCTGCTTCTTTGTCTTCCTCTCTACAACTAAGTGAGATGTGGGATAAGTAGGTAAGGTTAAAAAAATCGTGATATAGTGAATGGGAGATTTGAACATTTCATCATAAAAATGCCAGGAATTGAAACTCCAGGAGAAGATTTACGAGCAGGGGCAGGAAAATCGGACTCATCCACTGAAGAGATGAGTGCTGAGTATGTTGGCAGGGCCGCGGGGTGACATTACTTTCTGATTTGTTGAGCGAGTATCTCGATGGCATCAGGTGGACGGGGCGCCAGGATGCAGCACAGGAAAAAAGTCATTTCACATTATTTAGTATCAAACTGCCGATCACATTTATTTACTCATTATTCGCAGGCACCGTGATGCCATTCCAGCTCCTCCTGACCCACTTTAACCCCCGTCTTGCCCCGAAGTATCGAGGATGTCATGTCATGCTCGGTGCCACGTTCGCCTCCCCGGTCAAAAATAACCTAGCTGAGCCGCCGGTGACGCTCTCCAACTTCTCAAAATAAATCAATTTCCCGCAAACAAAACCCTGGCCTCTTATCACCTTTCTGCAGCCAGGAGGGGAATCAATGAGGGAGGCATTGTTACTCGAGTGTCTTCTCGCTCGCTGACAAATTTCATTTTGCGGGAGCCGCGTGCTTGCGTCACCGCGGCCATAGAGGCTGCTGCTGGACCGGGTTTCCAGCCCTCACAGCTGCTGCTGGCTCTCACCTACTGCTCCACTGTGATTACAACAGGCAGCGTGAGAGACGGTGTTTATTTTCAGGTGTCAGGGCCCCGAATCGTCCGGGGGAAGATCGAGTTTACTGTCGGGCCTGCAGCAAACTCAGTGAGGAAACAAGAGACTGATCAAAATTGATGAGACTGAGTATTTCACCACTCTTTCCTCCTGCTTTGGGTCAATAGCTTAACTTCAGGTTAATGTGGACAGTGTTTTTCTCACATCGTTGTCACTGGCAGTATAGCACAAGTGGGAAAGTCCTGCACAGTCACAGGCCATCTGGCTTTTCCCACAGTGAGGACACAAAACATTTCCTCGCCCTTTCCTCCATCTCTCTTACTCTCTCTCTAGGAAATAACTATGTGTCTTTACATAAATTTGAAAAATTATATAAAATCTAAATAAAAAAGAAAATGATTTTGGTTTGGTTATTTTGAAAATCAAAATCACTAAATGATTCATTTATTTTTCACTAGATAGTGTTTTTTGTGAAGTTAGATAGAATATTCCTAATCAATCAGCTATAATAATAATTTGTTATCATTTTTGGATAATGACAAGTTTATTTAAACAGAACAATTCATACACCTGAGTAGTGATGCACATTTTAACTTTAACCACAGGAAATGAAAACACAAGACAAAGGACACAGAAGTTAGAGAACCCCTCTGGCGTCACCTTGGATTCTTGGCAGAACCTACTAATCAATACCATCCTCAATACTATCCATGTTCTCTTAATTAAAGAAGCCACAACAAAAATATTGAGGAGAAAACATGCAAATGATTTCGACTTCCCCCCACCATCTGCTTCGTAGTCTCTGCAGCTCTGAAACCTCTCCAGGATATCAGGTTTACCTTGCTCATTCACATTAGATCATAGCTGGGTTGCCTATTAGAACCGGGCTTCCTGCATGGCTGAGATAATCAGAACTGCTACCTTGGTCTGACATAGCCCCGAGCTTGTACTTGTTCCTACTTTCCTTCACCACCTGCCTCCCTCGTTCTGCCTCTCCCTCCCCACACACAGAACCAGGACATGGCACTGTGACTATGTGAGAACACGGCTCGTCCTCAATACAGAGACACAAATACAGACTTGTTATTAATGCAGCTTTTCTGTTTACCCGAGGTGGACTGTGAGAGCCGCTGCTCGTCTCGGTTAATTATAAACCCTATCATTAGAATATGATTTGGTGTTTTACATATTGATGCAGCGACTCTTTACTGAACTGCTCTCCTTCTGTTTTTCTTTTCCTTTCTCAGTACAAACAAGTGGAGCAATACATGTCCTTCCACAAGCTCCCGGCGGACATGCGACAGAAAATTCACGACTACTACGAACATCGCTACCAAGGCAAAATCTTTGATGAGGACAACATCCTGAGTGAACTCAACGACCCACTCAAAGAGGTGAGAAAAACTCTCTCGAAAGACCCCAAACACATTTTTCAACTCTTTCAGAAGAAGCTTCTTCACTCTTTTTGAAGGCTTTAGTTTTATTTTTGGAACAGATGGAAAGCTACACATATTGGAAATCTGAAAACAACAACAAAAAAAAGTTGACAGGTAAGCTGTCACACTTCTTTTAGTTTCGGAACATGAATGAGTTTATTCCCTGAGGAAGAGGAGTGAATTTTCATTTGGCACCTTTAAATGTGCTGGATGTGAAACTGAAAAAAAAAAAAAAAAAAAAAATCAGCACCTGTCATCTAATCTTACAAGGTCAAGGTGCAAAAACAACAAAACAGATTCTCCTCAGCCATCGTGGGTGAACCCAGACTGAGCATCTAGTATCAAGATATGAAAAATATTTTGTGCAGAAACAAACCCCGGCTCCAGAGCTGCTGAACAATTGCTGTTTTATTTGCAACAGTCTGATATGAGCAGGGTGGCAAAGATAAAGAGCCACACGACTGCAGGATCTACTGAGCATACTGTATATTATTCACAAAGAGAGGTAATAAGACGGAATATTGAAGTCACCCTTTTTAAACTTCTCATATCAGCACATTACATGGGTATTTATGCACAGAGATAAGGGAGAAGAGAGGAATAAAAAGCAAAGCCAGCGGAGAGATCGTGACCATCTCTCATGTAACCCCATTAAGTCACCTCGCCAAGGCGAACACGGAGGCGTGGGGAGCTGCTGCTGCTCGGTCCCAGACACTCACAGGGAGGTGCAGGGATTTAAAACTATGACTTACAACAGGGAAAATCCTGCGGGCTTAGTTCACCGCACACAGACAGCAAAGTTTAAAAAAAATCTGCATGGAGACGGTGTCGCACAATGAAAGCTATGCCCACGGGAGCGATGGGTAAAAACAAACAGAGTTGCGCCACAGCAAAACAGGACAGATGAGCCAGCTTACTGTACGTCGCCATTTTGCTGTACAACAGCTCTCAGGATGTGTCAGTTATGGATTATTTAACAGTCTCTTTCTCCCAGAGAAGGTGCATTCATACCTTTCATGCAAAGGACTCTACAAGTGTTTATTAAAAGCTCATTAACCCCCCGCCACTCACCCTGCTGGTCTCTGGATAATATCATTACAGGAACCAGATCCTGTCATTTTGCGTGTTGATAATATGATCAAGTAGATGTACAGTGCAGATTGTGGAAGTTACTGTAAGGCAATGCATCATAATGTATGGGTGATGAATGGGTTATGAGTTAAGACAATGAGAAAAAACCTTCCCTCAAATTAACATGAAGGAAGTGGTTGTACCAGACTATATCTCCCTTTGACCAAAGACCCAGCTGTTGTTAAGGCAACAAATCAGATTGATCACTTTCTGTGTTACACTGTTTCTGTTTTTTACCCTTTTACAAAGGCAGATGACTCAGACCGACTTTTCCAAGGCCACGCTGCTAAATGAGCTTGTTTTTGCCAACTCCTATTTGAATAATGTTAGACCAAACGGAAATTAATTACTTTGCTCAGATAGATCTTGATTTGTCAGTGGGACACGACTAATGGCACTTAATGGCCTATTTGGCTGGTGGAGTAAACTGGCCACAAGTTTTGTCTTCAGAATGAAAGGCAGGGAGTGCTGAGACTTCTTTGTTCAGTCTCTTTTTCACAGTCTGTATCTTCAGCCCCGCAAATCAATTAATGCAACCTCAAGCCCGACCCATTGCAGGTAGACGGAGCGAGACAGAGGCGCTTGCAGCTGAGCCGAGCTGATTGCTGCTGCTGCCGCTGAGTGTCAGCACGTGGCTTTCCGGCACAATTTTTGGGGGTTGCCAAGTTATAGGTCATTTTGGGATCAGAATCAGCTCCACTCAGCAGCACTCAGACTCGCTTTGGGGACTGAGGAGGACCGTGAAATCAGCCCAAGTATCTTGCTGGCTGATTCAGGCATGTCATTTATCACCAGATTTAGGCAGCTGTTGGCTCAAGCGGCAATGACTACGTGAGATTTGCATGACAACCCTGTTTCAGTTTACAAAACATCTTCATATTGGGCGGGTCAAATGTAATGAAGATAACTTTCATAAAAAACTTCACATCTTTATTTATTTGTATTCACTCAAAACATGCTTGGGGCCAGTAATCCATCATTTTGAACTGTTTCTTTTGCTATGGACAGAAACCACTTTAAACATTTCTTCATGGTGTTGCTTTCAAGGACACTCAGACATCCAACAATTTATAGTTATCTGCCAAAACGCATTTCAGTGATCAGTTCTGGTCTGATGTATGAAGACACACAAGCAAACATGAACAGCATGAGAGAGAAAAATGTGATTCTTTGTTGTATTAAAGTTTTGCGGCACAGCGGCCATGTCTCCGATTTCAGATTTCCCACTAATGCACTTTAATGCACTTTCTCAAACTGTGCCTGCTTGAAACCGTACTGTATAACACAATGACAAAGTGACTTTGACGAAAAGAATAAAGTAAGAGATAAAACACACGCTGTGATGGATTATCTGTCCCGCACGAGTTTCTGTAAAGTTGATTTTCAAAGTGAAATGTATAAAGGGGAAAATAAAATACAAACATATCAATATAATAATGTAAATTGCATGGAGCCTGTGCTCAATCAGCTAAGAGCCAGACGGTTTTGCCGCTCTCTGTCCATCCAACTGTCTCGCTGCCTCTTATTCTCCACCATATGACAAATCTTTAAATAGGCATAGCCAAAGATTGTTTCCCCAAGAGTACTCCTGGCTGGGCATGAAAACTGCTTACAATCTAATTCATTAGTTCTGGTGCATGATTGAGGTCAGAGCCCCGTGGCATTAGCTGACACCGGCATCCGAGGCTGAGCTAACATCTCTTTGCATTGCCCTCATCTAGCTAGCAAGCGTCCCAGAGATTGGTTATCTCTCTGTTAATGTCCTGTTGTCACTGGAGGAGAGCTATCCCTCATGGGAGGGGGGGGGGGGGGTCAACAACAACACACCGCCGCAGATGCCAAAGCGCCCCGGCTTTCCATCTGCACAGCAACAGAGATGTGTGTGGGTAAACAGACAACAAGCTCCTAATCTCCCGCTGGGTCTGAGGGGACAGGATGAGACCGGAGAGATGGCCTGCAGCCGGCACCAGAGGGCAAACTCATCAGGATGTGACTCGTGTGCCAAAAAGTTTCTTCTCAGGAGTGATGGGCAGTGCTTTAGAAGTATTAGGGATGAAGCAGCAATATGCATCCAATTCATTTATGCTTGCAGCAGAGATGAAGGATTTTGTGGTGGCGTTTTATGTCTGACTACCATTTCTCATGCTGTAGGAGGAAATAAAGGAGCTATTACTGTAATTAATGGCACAATCTCACCTTTTTCCTTTTGTTTGTCCCTTCTACCAGGAAATTGTCAACTTCAATTGCCGTAAGCTCGTGGCCACCATGCCTCTGTTTGCCAACGCCGACCCCAACTTTGTAACGGGGATGTTGAGCAAATTGAAGTTTGAGGTCTTTCAACCCAATGACTACATCATCAGAGAAGGCACAGTCGGGAAGAAGATGTATTTCATTCAACACGGCGTCGCAAGTGTCATCACCAAGTTCAATAAGGAGATGAAGCTGACTGACGGCTCCTACTTTGGAGGTAAGACCAAAAATACAACATTCTGAAATTAAATTATGATTTTTTTTTTTTTTTTTGCTTTTTAATCATTTTCAAATGCAAATGCAAACACGGATTAAGAGCTTCTGCTGCCAACAGAGAACACCAGGATCTCAGCCACACATGCATTCCTACAGTATGTTCATACAGTGATATATTGAGACATGAGTCTCGCCTGAGGTCTTGCGTTTGATGCTGTTTGATGTTAAGTTATTGTAGATGTAGATTCTCATTAACCAGTGTTGGACATTAGTCAGCTTCTGCAGTTACATAACCTCTCATCTGGTTGTTGGAGTAGGCCAAGGCATGGATCAGGCATCCCTTAGGACACAGAGGTTCCTCCCCCACTCTTACCCTCACACACACACACTCACACTCATACACATGCATGAAGTCTTCTCCCCCTCCACATGTTCTCGCTGCATATACTTAGCAATAACAAGAGCAGCTACTGTAGCTGCTCATATTGTGTAAAATCAAAAAACGCTCCTTCGCTCTGTTCTCTATCTCCCTCTCGCTTTCTTCTCAGCTGTTTCCTACCCAAAACATTATGGACACCATTAATTTTTAAAATGTCAAATGTAATTTCATTGCACGTTGTTTACTCTGACAAAATCCACAGGCAGACGCTGTCGTGTCTGTGCGAAAGCAAAGCAAAGTTTCCTATTTTAGAGGCTCTTGCATATTTTATCTCATGAGTTCGTCCCCACTATGGAGGGAGGCTGAGGAATCTAAGAATACCTTCACTTTGGTGTGTCTGCTACGTGCAGCTCATGTCTAACAGGCGAGCCACGGAAGACAGTGAATCAAAAAGGAAACAAGTCGTCTTTTTTTTCTCTTCCTGCCTGTTCAAACCACAAGATTGCTGTCATAGACCCTCACATCACGGTACTCGGTTTACAGAGCTACTTGCATTAAATACGGGGCTGCCGGAGGACGCAGGGCATCTTAAATCCAGCATAGAGTGGACATGTCACACAGTTGAGATATGTGGGAGTTGCAGTGCAGCAGTACGTCTCATTCAAACAATTCATCCTCTGGTCTGTGGCTCGCAGATATTCGGCTAAAGAATCATTGTCAGGATAAAACCTTCGGCCAATGAAGCTCTGACAAATGGATCTTACTGGCAGGGAATGTGGGTGCATTTATCAAAGAGTTTGAGACCAAAAAGAAAAGAAACCAGCAGCAGTTTAACTGACTATCGTCTCCATTTAGAGGAGGAAAAGCAATACTGGAAGTCAGCGGTGAGTGATTATGAGTTTTGAAAGTATGAAGCTCGACTCTTCTCTAACTCTTCTGCTGGTTAATACTTTTGACAGAGCACCAAACTTGTAATTACTTGAGCTTTAACAAACATATTTTCTTTATAAATTATATGTAAATTATTTTCTTGATTAAATTCTGCTTTGTTTTTTTCCATAACACCAGTGTTTTTTAAATTATATGTCACCATGTCACTTTTATCCTCAAACTGTGTTGTTGAGCAACTGTGCAAAATAGTACATTACAGCAGATTATCATATAAAACAAAGGATGGCAGCAAAACGGATATTTTTAGAAGCCCGAAACTACAAATGTTTTCAGTTTTCGGCTCAGACGATTAACTGATAATTAAATAGTCACCAGCTGACTGACGAACTGATCCACTGAGCCATCATTTCATCTCTACACTGCAGTATAATGGAGTCGTGTAGAGAAAATGGGAGTGCTGCTAAGGCTTCCTGCTGGAGATAAAGTGCTCGACTGTTCACTAACAGGAGTCTCAATGAACTGCTCATCTGAGAACTGACCTCTGGGGACCAAATTTAGAAATCCAGGAAATGTGTTGAGGTGGCCAGACGCCGGGTTACTGCTTTTCAGGGATTTTTGGATTATCTTTTTGGAGCTTTGTCTAAAACATTTTGAAGGTTATGCCACAAAATATTAACTACTAGCCTATCTTTTTTTTTCTTTTGTGGTGGGTTCTCATTCAGTGCAGATTCCCAGACAATACATCATCCTGTATTGATTTAGCAGAAAAGAAGAGTGCAATTTTAGAAGGGGAATTTACTGTGTAGGATCAAGTCAGCATCTAAAATCATGGAGAACATACAATAGACTTCCCCCTTTGATTAATTGTTTAATCTTCTAATTAAAAGATAAGGCCCAGCTGTAACTTTTACCCATGTGTATGGCATTCGTAGAAGGGGAGCAGCTGGCTGTTGCCGGGCACCTCGCTCTTTCCCCCCCTTTTCCTCTGATGATTCACACACTCGCCTTACAACCGGGCCAAACCACGGCCAGAATGACAATCAGTGAAGGGGACTGAGACAGAAACGAAAGGGAAGGGAAGGGAGAGCGAGTCACAAAACCAGAGCCCAGGAACAGGAAACTATTAGCATAGTAATGAACAGGACATCTATGAGGACAGTAGGTCACAAAGCTCGTCCAACCTTGGTCAAAGCCACACCTGCATACCAAAAAGGTATCAGAGCGACCACTCCTATAGACCTCGGTGAATGGGATTACAGACTGGTACCACAGCTCCTGAGTCAATTCACTAAGGGCCTAATAGAGTATATAATGCTAGGACAATGACAGGTGGCGTATCAAAGTCCCTATTGGGGTTGGATGTCTTACTCTTGTGGGATTCCTCATCCCATGGGAAGGGGAAGGGGAGCCAGTTGCCATGAGTGTAGGCTATGTGACACATGAAGTGATTGAAAATTATCTACAAAACTCCTGGGGTCAGCCGTAATGCTTTGTGACAAGGCAACAGACACGTGTCAACCTGCATTATGTGAAGTGTTAACAGGGCTTCGCCTCACACCCGAACTCACACACCTTGAAATACACACCTATAGATCCTCCAGGTGTTCCCTTTAGCGGGGGTTTTACAGAGAGGTGCATTCACAGACTGAAGATAGCCTAAGGTTGTTCCTTATATAATCTACAATGCTTCTATACTGTGGATATATGGATTAACAGAGCAGAGGATGTAAGGGAAGCCTGAAAACACAGACTTCCCCTGTCTCTGTCTCTGTTAGCGTGGTGCTTTTCATGTTCTCCAACAGTTGCTCACTACTTGAGTTCAGTGGCAGACTGAATAAGCTCTGCTTGAAGTTGCTATTCTGACATAGGAAAACAAAAATGAAAGGAAAAAAAAAAAAGTTGGTCTCCCACAGTTGTTCCACTTCTTACAAAATTCAGTCCAGGAGAAGTGTAGCTACCTAAAGCAGAAATAGTGACCATATTTAACAGCATCAATTCTCATCATCCCCAAACTCAGTCCTGCCAAAAGTTTTCCAATTCTGCTGCTCAGCATTTCGGAAAAGCACTTATTTACGTTTTATTTGAGAAACCATCAATACCACTGTCTGTGACTGTGTGCCAAATACAAAGCTAGAAATAGCTGATGATTAGCTTAGCTTAGCTAACCAACTCCTGATAGTTTACATTTAACAGACAGAAACGTGAATTGCTCAGTGTTGTCATCTAACTCCCTACAATAACGCTAATGAGTATATTTTCCAACATGTCTATTCTTGTTTTGTTTTCCATATAGTGGAGCATCTTAACAGCCTCTGCAGGGCGTTTCGCTCGCATTGGTTCTACTTGTCAGTTACAATTAGATCCAGAGAGACCCGCAAATTCAACACAGTGTCTTACCTTGGCACTGCGTTATAGCTAATGATTTAATTGTGCTGGGTTTGTCTGTATTAGGGAAAGCTTTTCAATACGCGCTGAAACGGCAAAACAGTAATTAGAAGCCTCTGGTGCTTGAGGGAGAAGAAGTTCATTTTAACTATAACAAGTTTCAAAACTGGAGATGGCACTGGTCCAGATCCAGTGCTATGGCAGGCAGTCATTTGTTGTTGTGTTTTTTTCAGCCAGCTCACCCACTCAGCCAGTTGAGCCTCTGCAGACTGGAGCCACTGGTCGCTCACTGCCAAGCGATGCATTTACCTCTTGATGTAGCCACGCAGGATGTCATGCCAGCATGTCGACAGTACAGTTTGATTCTTAACCAACACAGAGCAACCACTCACTGTCTGTCCTCCCATTCTGTTTGTGTCCCTTTGTGAAATTACATTAAACGAGACACATGTTTTTCTTTTTCTGTCTCCCTCCACTTTTTCTTTTTTTCTTTTTTTATAACCTCTGTGTGTCTTGTTCTGTTAACAGAGGCAGCACTCAGAGGGAGCTTTTCCATTATAACAGCACTCACACCTTATTCACACCCACAGCTTGAGAGTGTTGCTCTCACATCCTGCACAGTCTGTGCTCTATTTTCATGACAGCCCCATGTCATAGCCAAGACAGATCGCACCACAAGTTAACATTTTAAGATTTAATTAAGATGGAAGTTCTGCTGCAGATTGGACAGAAGTGCAAACGTGGGTGGAGACCTTAGTCGTGTTGGTGGCTGAACAGGAACTACAACTACTAGAGGCAGTACTTTTCATATGTTTTACATCAGACTATGTATATGTCTGTGTATGATCTGGGTAACCGTCTGGGAAGACAATATGTCATCTGTCATCTCAGTAATTTTAGCATGAGTGTGTGTGTCGTGTGCCTCCATTTAATTTCAGAGCTAAATGCAGATAAACATATACACAAACAGGAAACAAGGCGCATGCTATGTTATTAGCTGCTCCGAGGGGGTTAGCTCGGATGCATTGTTCTATTGTTCCATAAACAAAGCGGCGTGTTGTCTCCGCATCTCTTCACGTCAGAGAGCGCAGTGACTGAGGAGGAGCACAGGAATGCTATGTAACCATACCCCTCGCTTTCGTTATACGTCGCATTGGAGAACCGACGCAGTGCACTGATGCGGTGATGCGGCGATGCCTGACAGGGTTGTTTTTGTAAAGCTGACTACTGTATCATATTATGGGACCATTAGCTCTCTGCAGGATGATGAATTATCTTAGTGTAATGCAAGTGACAGCAGCGCTGATGGGCTTCTCCTTTTATTTACATTTCACATTAGCTTCTGCTCCTGTACCTTTTCCTGCTCAAGGTTCATCTATATGGTAATCTGTACTGTAATTACTGGGATGATTTCCTTTGTGACCCTCTGTACTCTCCACTAACAGTCTCTTCATGTGTCTAAATGTTTCACACACTCAATCTTTTGCCTCTCTTTGTGCTCACAGAGATCTGTCTGCTCACCAAGGGCAGACGAACAGCGAGCGTGCGGGCAGACACCTACTGCCGACTCTTCTCTCTCTCCGTCGACCATTTCAATGAGGTGCTGGAAGAGTACCCCATGATGCGCCGCGCTTTTGAAACCGTCGCCATTGACCGATTGGACCGCATCGGTAAGACCTGCCTACATCTAATGGTCCTCTCTGATTGGTCGAATCTCTTGCCTGTCATCGTGCCTTGTTGTCTTGTCTTAATCAATATTTGTTTGCCTTCTTTCTTCATAAAAGCATTGTGTCTGCCATCTTGTGCTGCATGACCTGTATGCTATCTGTTTTTTTTTCTTACCTACGTCTTTTATTAAATTTAACTTTTTGTCTTAAATAACATAAAAAAAAAAAAAAAAGAATTGTTGTAACCAGCATTAATCCTTCTAAAGAACCAAAGTAGCGTTTTGTGGTTGGATTAACTGGAAGGCAGTGCATGTCGCTGTCCGGGAGGGAGTCAGTTCGCCCCCTCGTTGGTTTGGTGTTGACCCCCCCACTGGATGCCAGCGAGTGGATGGAAGCTAACCTCACATGCATGTGTGTCTGGCCCTCTTTCCACTCATCTGCACTCCTGGGTATGAGCAGCACCCCGCCCCATATCAGAGATGTCAGAAAAAAAAAAAAAAAAAAAAATCAACCAGACACAAAACCCCAGAAAACAAAACAATGAGCAGGGCCAGGTGACGTCAGGGAGCTTTCCCATCAACCACCAGGTCCGGCCCAGTTTGCTAACAGGAGGCAGGACCCAGCTTTACCCACATCATCAACAGTACTTCCTTATTTCCACTGACATCTACAGAAGAACTTGGCCATGAAAGATTTTGAATAGCAATTTAGACTTGCAACGTTTAAAAAGGGGCACATGTATGTAACACAAACAGGGCAATAATTGGTTGCATAATTGGCCCTCTCCTCTCTGATCTGCACGGTCTGATACTTTGATTGGAGCTGACACATTGATAAATTAAACATGTAGAGGATTACATAATGAGAAAGGAAGTAGCTCGTACTGTATGTCTTTGTCTTTGCTTATATTTTGCTTCATTATAAATATGTATCTTTTTTGAAACGATAATGTTCTCCTTTTATAAGGCTTTTATTTATAGATAACTTGTCAATAATCATTCAGCACATTGGATGGAGAGTAAATTTAGACTCTGTTGCTCCTGGATTTGCTGCCGACACGTCAGTGTCATGTTTTCACACTGTCTCATTTTGTATTTATTCAGTCTTTATGAGAAAATGAAATGACAGTTCTTCTGAACTTGAAAGAGGCACACAGTCAGTTCTTACTGTAGTCTTTCTTTGTAGCTTGGCTACTGTACGCTGTCAATAAGTCTGTAGCTGGATGCCACGTGGTACGTGGCGACCCTAATGTGCTGTGAAATAATCTGAGGAGTCTGACTTGTGCTACCACCTCTGACAACTTGCAAACAAAACTCCTCCCCTTTATTTGACAGTTCCCCGAGGTGGCAAAACACCAACACTGAAAAAACAGCCTCATACATACAGTTATTATTACAATAACATCAGATTAGCTCAAACAGTAGTAGTTCTAATTTATCAAGTGAATCTTCTATATTGTAATTAGTATATCTATCTTTTTTTATTACTATTATTTATAACATTATAATACAGAAATTTACAGAAAATGATGTCATCTTGCAATCAGAAATACAGAAATGAAATGAAACAAGCTACTTCATAAATGATTAATGGTTTTCTATCATTATCTTATACAGTAAAGCAGCTAAATAGATAATCCAAACAGTTGATCATCACAAATTACCTACAATCTATCAGTTAATTAGCGCACATAAGGTTTATGTAAGTGATTTGTTTTTATTACATTAAACACAAAACAATAACATCACCTGTATATAAAGCTAAAGTTGAACCTGCATATTGACAGTGTGCTAATGTTGTCTCATATCAGTGGTTAAGCTTTCAGTCTGTATCTACTTTTCTATCTGTTATTGTTGTTTTTGTTTTTGTTTTGTTTTCTTTGTCATGGCTTTGTATTTGTGTATTATTTTGCCTGACACAGGCCCGTCAGTATTGAATTGCTTTGCAACCCAAGTGTTGACTCCACATTGAAATAACTGCAGTGTCAGGCAAGTCAGCAACAAGCAGTGAACAAAAGATTTGGAACAAGACCTCTCCAAGTCAATCTGAATCCCAAGCACAGACGTGTGTCAGTGCTGAGGCAGCCTTTTCTCCTCAGAGTTACGCTCATACCTCACATGGTTGGGGATTACTGTATATGACTGGATTAGACGAAAATATCAGATAAAATATAAATCAAAATGTTCACACCTAGTTTGCCTGCTGGTGCCAGATACGTAAGTCGTGCTTATGGTTTAGATACTGACATATAAAACTACTTTGGTGCAAATTGTGGTTATTAGTGCTTCACAACACTAATGTTTAGTTTGTGTCACACTCACTGTTCCTTGTGCTCCACTAATACCACATTACTTTATTACAAATTGTACATTATCTGCATATGAACGTAATTCACAGGAGACAAGGTTGCATTTCTTTTGGACGAATACAATATTACTATTTAAAAAAAAGAAAGAAGAAGACACATGATCTGTCTTCGCCCTGTAGTGAAGTGTATGAATTTGTCCTTCGCAACATACTGTTTGCCCTTTGACCTCAACAAGTCCTGATCTACATTTGCCCTTTTTATGAGAGCTACCCGCTGAGTTAGCTTTTCACCACAGCTAAAAAAAAAAAAAAAAAGTTTAAAAACGAAAGCTGCCCACTCTGACTGACACCTCTCAGAGTGACAGAGATTGGATCCATCCTTTTCAGACTAACCATGAACGGGGGTTTTGTCTCATACGAGGGAAGATACTTTGTCATGATCCGTGCTGGTTGTATCGTTTCTATATATGAACTGCATTTGGTTACATGCTTGTCTTGCTCTAAAAAGGAAAGAAAAAAGAAAGTAACCATGCTTTGAAACCAATAACGTGTTGCACATTTGACATTATCTTTTATCTATCTAAAAATTATTTGACCAGGAGTCCGTCTTGAGACGAGCACATCTCGTTTTCAAGAGTGCCCTGGCCGACGAGTAGGCATCAGGTAAACACTTTATTCCAATTCCAGTATTCGAACAGGGACAAACTGACCTATAGAGGCTTGCTAAATGGACCCGGTCTCAGAGTCATCCTCCAAGAGTTTGACCTCTTGCTGAAGGTTACATTAACTGTTTTAATTCCTGCATCAGTTGACACATACCTCAAATCACCCACACTAGTCCTGCAGATGTTTTGATGGACACATTCAAAATGTCGAGAACTAAGACAATCAAGGAAACAAAGAGTCCTCATTCAGTGTCACATGCCATGTTTATTTTGTAACAGATTCCTTCACAGCTGGATTGTGCACACATGCTCAGCTCTATTGGTGTGACATTTTCCTTTCAATCTTTGAATCCTTTGTTCAAAGTCTATTCACAAATGAAATCATGTCTGCAGATTAGTAAAGACTTTACTAATGCACTGCCACACACAGTCTTCGTTACATGCAGAAAATCCATTTCATTTTTATTCATGTTGTCACCAATAGAAAAATATATATATTTGTTTCTGATTGTCTGACATGAAATATAAATTCACTCTTTTATGTGTTTTCTGTAATAATGATTTGGGAAAAGACAATAATGACACAACTGACGCTAATGCTTTACTGAATTTAGAGTTACAGTTATGTAAAAGTTAAATAATTAAGATTTAATTCAAAAATCTAACAATTTCTTTGGGAATGGTGTTGTAAATAAGCCTCAACAAGAAGAGAGCGATTCATCTCCTGAAGTTATTTATAAAAAAACTATTACAGATTATTGGTGATTGATTTAAATGACTTTGTGAGTCAAAATGAAAAATGTGTAATTTCTTTGTGAAGCCTTGAATGCATCTCAGAAAGTGTCTTTTTTTCTTTTTAAAATCAGCCTTTATTATTTATGTATGATGCTCGTTTTCATTATGACGTTTGTGATTGGATTGTTTTGAATTCGATTGTTTGGTGTGTTTGTTCAGCTTTCAGACTGTTTCACACGACTTTGTTTCAGATATGGGTTAATAACGGTATTATTTTTAACAATATATTAATGGATGCACAAAACACACTGGTTCTATTGTACCAGGAAAAACAAATTAGTAACACAGCATTGTAGTTTCTTTTCAAATGTGATACAACCCATATCTGATTTTTCCTTCTTTTTTTTTCAATATTACTAGTTTTGTATCAAAAAAAGAAACATTTCTTTACCCATGAGTGGTGTTTACATTGTGTTCATATTTTTGTTTGTTTGTTTTCTTTTTCTTTTTTTTATGTCAGATTTACCCCCATAGTTTCTAGATATTTTATAGTTATTTTGTAGACATGTTCTGACCACTGGCATTCACTGGAAAGGAAAGGATTAGTTTGTCTCCCAGTCCGTTGAGTGCTACAGGAATGAGTCCAAAAACCTGGAAGTGAGTTTTAGCACTTCTGGTTCCCTTCTCCCAAAGTCTTTGGGTGTTCTGAATAAAAGCTGTACTTCAGTTTGGTGTTGGAAAAAATCCTACTGGCTTTTTGTCGAGGGAGCCAGGATGATGCTAACATCTGCGTCGGCCTACAGAAACACCTCCGCCCTGTAGCACTCAACAGATGTGGTTAAGTTCAATGTCATGGTCAGAGCAGGTCAGCAATCATACAACAACAAGGTGTGTGTGTCAGGACACAACTTATCTCATCTTACTGTAAGTGTGTGTTTATGTCTCCGAGGGGGTGTCTGATATAAGTGGTACTAAAATAGTTCCCACCTCGTTTACTCAGTTTGTTGAGCTCCTCAGGTTTGCGGCCGCTCAACATCAGCATCATGAAATTCTACCAATGCACACAAGGCGTTCACATCCATTCAGATTATTGTCTGTGATATTGTATATCAATCGAGCCAGGGTGAGAGATGGAAAATGAACAGCTACTAATAATAATTATAAACTACTTACTGCAGAATAATGATAAAATAACTTAAATGTAAGTCTAAATATAGCTCGTATAGTGTGATAAATTATTTGACCAGTGTCTGTTTATCTTTTGCATCCATTCTTTCAGCGAAGAAAAGAAATCAGAGCAACACCACTTAAAACCTGTAATAGTGTAATTTGAATGAGCTGGTGTATTTCCTCTTTATTTCCCTGATTCAGATTTAGCCGTGTGTGCAAGTTACAGTGATCCACAGTTAAAATCCTCCTTTAAACATTTACACACTGTCTTCTACTACTCTGTTAATGTCAGACTACCAAAACTTCACATCCTCACAGCTTCTGTTTGGGAAAAAAAATGAAAAATGAATATGTGTTGTCCTTCCAATCTGCAGAGTTTAACCCTGTCACCTTTAAAAGTGCAATTCAAGAAGCCTTGTAAGTTAACAGTATAGTCTTACAGCCAAGTCCGTGGTGCTACTGTAGTTTTAGCTCTTTACTACCCGAACCCTGTAGTGACCGGTGCAGTGAAATTGAACGTCAAAATGTCGAACGTGATTCTGAAAAACTGACTGTGTAAAAAAAAAAAAAAAAAGGCATCAATCAATTTTCAGCCGCTACAGCAAGGAAAGTCCTGTCTCATAGCTGAATGCACAGCTCGTTGGCAGCCTTGAGAGGAGAGAGCCGCCCTGCAAGCGCTGCTCAACGGCGGAGAAATTTCCTGTCCTCAAGGACGGGCTTTAATGATTGAGTGACTGTGGCTAAAGCCTTCAGCACACTAAAAGTCCACTCTGTCTTCTTTACCAACTAATAATGCTTCACAGCCTGTCGATACACAAGGTCGACAGTAATTACAGGAAACACGTCTTTTTGTAAATAAATTTGGACACAGTCATTCAAAGTGAAGATGTTAAATGGAGCTTTATTATTATCACTATTGTGGCGGTTCCCTCGTCATAAAAAAGGACGGCGTTCGTGCCTTTAGTACCACTTAGCATTTTACCACAGTTTTGTTCCCAGACTCCCAAAGCCACAAAAGTGGTTGGTGTTTAAAGAAGCCATCTGTCAAACATTTTCTTACTATCACGGCTCATGGTTTATGACAGGGTGGTGAAGACGTCCAGGCCTGTGGCCTCCAACGACCTTTAGAGCGCACAACTGCAAAACCAAAGTGTTTGCTGTGTTAAACTGACCGTGTATTATTGTTATTTGATTATTATTAACATAATTACGTAATATTGTAGAGAAATTGGAACACAAAACAATTTACCAAAATAAATGCAAATCGTCATGTAAATTTCAATGCTAAGGATAAATTATTGCAATCTGTGGTAAAATGTGTAAAGTTTAGTTGTACTGAATATATATTTGTGTTTATTGTACTCGGTTACGGTGAGGTGTCGTAGTTTGTTAGGAATACAGTAGATCCTTTGTTTTGTTGTTTTTATCTGACCTTGTTTAAAAACCTATAAGAAGTTTATTCCGAGTGTCCTTGTGATGTGTTTTAGCCGAGTTGTCACTGTGATTTAAACAGGATGTGACTTTAAATTTATTCTTAGAGCTTAGACTCTTTGTCTTTTCTTCTAAAAACTGTCCAGTAACGTGTGATGTGTGGGTACAACTCATCTGTATTCTTCTGTGTCTCATTGTCCACATCAGCACCTTCACAGTCTTACGCTCTCACGTCATACTTTCAGTAATCTTTGTCTCCTTATGTGTCCTTCACTCCTCCGTATACTGTATCCCATAGTCATTACCATTCAATGTCCTCCACACTTTATATTCAACATGACAAACCTTAGCGGACATGAAAAGATGCAGCTTGTAACATGAAAGAAAAAGTTTGAATTTATAAATTTAGTGAAACTGAGAAGAAGCTTCTCTGTTTTAAGTTTGGTGTCTTTAAAGAGCTGAGGTCTCCTGCAAGCTGCATCTTTATTGATACTGTCCTGATTGCTGTCCTTTTCCTGTGGTTTAGTGCAACCAAAGTTTGCCATGACTGTATGTGCTCACCTTTCCTGACTGCATCCCAACAGGGAAGAAGAACTCCTTGCTGCTGCAGAAGTTCCAGAAGGATCTGAACGCCGGCGTTTTCAACACGCAGGAGAACGAGATATTGAAGCAGATTATCCGTCAGGACAGGGAGATGGTGATGATGGTGGACCGCAAACAGTCAGTCACCGGGATGAACTCAACTCCAATGTCAGGAAACTCCATCATTAACTCACCCGCCCAGCCACCTTTCGCCACTGCCTTCGGCACTAATCAGCTCCAGCAGTCCTCTGTCCCTCTGACCTACAGCGCTTCAGCTATTGCCAACGCCTCTGCTGCCCGCATGCTGCCGGCCGCTGCCGCTGCTGCTGCTGCAGCGCAGGGGGTTTACCCTGCTCCCAGTCTTTCCCATGGCAGCCTGAATTCTTCCTTAACCAACCCACAGACCCCTCTCCAGCAGGGAGCAATCATGTCGCCCTGCTCCTTCACGGCTGCCATGTGTAGTCCGCCCGTGCAGACCCCTCTGGCCAGCCGGAGCTTCCAGTACGGCTCGCGCACAGGCTCCCAGCTGTCACTTATCCAGCAGCCCCTCGCCCAACCGTCTCTAGCCGCACAGCAACAGCTCGCTCAGCAGCCGGCTGCGTCATCTGCAGCTGGAACCTCTGCCACACAGCAGCAGCAGCAGCAGCAGTCGTCGCCTCAGCAGCAGCAGCAGCAGGTCCCCTCACCTCAGAGGGGAGACATCCACAAGAGCACACAGGCTCTTCAGTCAGGCAGCTTGAGTCGAGATGTCCGACACTTATCGGCCTCCCAACCGTCACTGCCACATGACACATCTCTGGGGCCCAGAGCGCACCCAACCTCAGGAGACTCTCTGGCCTCCATCGTGCCACCGTCGGCGGCAGCGATGCAGGGAATGAGTCTGCAGAGCGGCCTCCGCACCACGGTTCCCCAGCGGGTCAATTTATTCCGGCAGATGTCGTCAGGAGCTTTGCCCCCGGTTCGCTCTGCCTCGGCGGCGGCGGCGGCGGCAGCAGCAGCAGCGGCAGCATCATCATCCTCAGCCCAGCACAGGGAATCCCCCGGATCTAGGAGAGATTCTGTCCTGAGCAGTACAGAGACTGAGCAAGACAAAATGCGTTTTGCATCAAATTTATGATCCCATTTTTCCCTTTTGATTTTTTAAACTTAAATTTGTTTCAACTGAATTTTAAAAATGGAGATACGGCAAAAGAGATACAAATGAGGAACTTCAGCATTTTTGTTTCTCTCCAGTTTTCTTCTAAAATATCCCATAGAAATCCTGTACATACAAGCCCTTGTATTATATTTTAGACACATTGTCTCCCTAAACGTAAGAATGTATATTATACAGACGACACATCTCTCTTTTCTTTGACGCCATATTAATCATTTTACATACATATATATGTGTGTATATATACATATATATGTATATATAAATGAACGGATGGATGTGTGAGTGTGTGTGCGTGCATGTGACCGCGTGTGTAAAATCCAACTACAATATTTGGCAATGGCAATTTAAAAGCTGTAGTATAAACATGAGTCTTCCTTTCTGAGAAATATAAAGAATTATATCAAATGTATAACTTTTTTTTAATTTTATTTTTTCTTTCTGTTTTTTTGTTTTGTTTTTTTTAACCTGGAATGCATTGTGGATTCTGATGATGCCGATTTGTTTGTTTTGTTTTGTTTTTTCTACTATTGAGGAAGAGTAAATTGATCTTCTCCTATTAAGCAGCTTTAGGCACCACTGTGGAATAAATGCAAGCAACTCTGACTAATAATCTCAAAAAGCACACACACACTCATAAAGTGAATCTCATACCGTTTTTTCCTGAACCCTCATTTCAGACATCAAACACAAATACTGTAACAAAGTGTTATGTTGCTCTCAGCAACGCAAATACAGTCTGCTGAGCCACTATATCCCCACAGCGGCTCACATACCAATCACAACAGTGTTATGGGTCCAAAGGGAATAGATAATAGAAATGCTGCTTTCTTTGTTTATTTTCGAGGAGAATGGCGTTTGGAGAAAGATATGGATGGATGCTATTGTTTTCTATTTCTGATTTCAGATGGCTGAGATGTTACGTAATGTTGCTTAAAAATTCTGTGTATATTTATAATATTTATAAACTAAAGATTATCACCATTATGCAATAGACTGTGACATAAAGATTACCTATATGTGTGCTGTAAATAGTTTTGTAGATCTAGTATTTACAGATACTGTGTGGTGCATTCTCTATCATAACAATGTCTTACTTCTATCAGGAACCTGGATATCATCTATATGCGACAAAGGTTAAGTGACAAAATACATATGTTTCATAAGAGATAAACAAACCTTAATGCAATAGCTAGCACTACTTGATGCTGAGAAATGCCTGATTGGAGTACATTTAAGATAGCCCCTCCTTCCCCCCTGTCCCTCTGTATACTACTCCTAGTCCTTGTACGGTTTTTTGATTTCACATCAAGTGAGCATATACGATATTTACCTACCATTCAAACTTGTCCTATTGAAAGTAAACGTGTCTTTTCTAACGCCTCATTCCCCCAAAAATCTGGTTCGAATCATCTTCAGAATGATTCTCTGGTTTATATTAAAGGTGGAAGTGATTATTTTATGAGACGTGTATCGTTTAAGGGCAGAAATGAGGCTCACATTTTTGAATCATTACTCTTTTTAAAAAACAAAATGGAAAAAAAACCACCACCGTTTATAATCTAGTGCTTGCTCATCTGCTTCTTGAGTAAAACTGTACTGTTCGCTGTCACATCACAATTGCTGTAGTTGAAGAGCCTGGCACGAGAGTTGCAACACACGTGTTTTCGGTTAAAGACGTCAGGAATCCAGTAACTCAAGTGTGTGGGGGGGGACAATTTCACCGAGAGGTTTCTCTTTATTTTTCTGCTGCTGCATGTGTGTGGGGGGGAAAAATTGCTGGTTTGCATTAAGGTTTATGTCTCATGTAAATCCACTATTTGGGCTTAGGCACTCTAAACTGGCCTGGGAGGGAAGGTCAAGCCAGAATATTGTGACTCTATAAAAAGGGATAAAAGATATTTTGACTATTTTTAATCCTGTAATATCTAAAGTATTTAATGACTCTACTAAAATCAGGCAGCCATTATTATGGCTTAAAGGTCATCTCGCTGCGCATACTGTCGATTGTGACGTTGCGCTCGAGGCCTTCCTGTGCACCTCTCACTCTGATGAGTTCGAGTTCTCTTTTTCTATTCAGAGTCACAGTTTTCATGGCACCAAACGTCCAAAATCGGTTCAGAGCGACTAAGCCCCCCCGGAGACGTTGCCGTTTTAAAAAGATTTACAAGTCTTCGCTACAGATTGTGTCGATAGTGTACCAATACAGTCAACCCACCAATGTCATGAAAGCATGCACTGTCACAAATACTTAAAAAGATACTATCTCAAAAATGTTGACGTTAAATGTAATGTTAGATTATGTTTTGTTCATTGTCTGTCTGCCTAGACGTTATCTGTGTGTGAACAGAAGCATTGACTTTTCACATGGACATTCTTAAGTATTTGTGCCTAAACTATAGCCATGTTCCATCCTTTGTTGAAGAGTGTGAGCTCAGTGCGTATGGGAAGATGGGGGGGAAGGAATACGGGGGGAGGGCAGGGGCGGGGAGGGGAGGGGAGGGGCACTTCTGCACAAAAACTGCGCATTCATCCTTACTATACTCTCTGTGTTCTATGTCTCAGTGTTTTTAGACGGGATGGGAATAAGCAATGATGACGACGGCCAAAAGAATAATAATAATGTCTCAGTTCATCTAATTGGTATCTTTTACTTACAATGTGAACTTCTAGAGGCAGGTTGTTTTGTTTTTTTCTAACATTTCTGAACAGTCGGAGCTGTTTTGGACATTAAATGGAAAAGTCATGTACAGTTTAAAAAGAGAAGTGCAATCCTTACAGTAAATAATATCACACTCGATGAGACATTGTACAAATTTGGAGAACCTTTATACCTTTCTTTGTAGCTATAGCCACTGATGTTTGGGTTGAATATTGATGTGTGGAAGGAAACTGGCCAAAGCAAAACATTCTAAGTCATTGTCTTTGTTTTTGAATTGCACTTTCTGATTTACTAATAAAAAAATGAGAAAAGGGTGCAGCTTATTTCAGCTATAGGTTAGATGTTGAGTGAGTTAGAGAGGGAGCAATATCCCCGAGAGTTTGTGCTGCCCTGGTCCTGTAAGAGGTTTTAATGATGGGAGGGGGGAGATGTTCTATTTACAACAGAGAGCGCTTAAATCGTGAATATGCCATAGTGTATAGGAACTATAGTACGCAGTCGAGATGGTCAGCAGCACTGTTGGTTTGTGCTGTTTTTGATACTTGCCTTTGGAGGGAGAGCTTCCCAACTATGTGCTTTTTTCACTATACCAATCACAACTAACATACTGGAATGGGCATTAATGGTGATGTAAAACACAAACTAATGAGCTTACATATTAGCAGTATAGAGACTCTCAACAAACCAGCACATATATTTGTATATTTCTTTTTTTTTTGTTTTTGTTTTTGTTGGTTTGAGGAAAAAAAAAAAAGAGAGATGCAAAAAGAACTGAGAATAATGCCCAGAGAGGACAAACCAAATGTTGATTTGGTTCTGATGACCACAGGTTTCATATGTTTACTGACGATGTGTGCGGTGGAGAGAGAGAGGCGGAGGCTACGGCGAGCTGCTGCTCTGTCCTCTCAAACCGCGCTCACATGGTCATCGTTCAGCTCATTCATGTAATCCGAGGCTTAGAGAAAACGAACTATTAGTTGGTTACTTGATACAGACGAAAGAAAGATAAATGTAAACTTTCTTACAACAATATGCAGACAAACAGTGTTTGTCAAAAAATCTTTTTGATTTTTTTTTGTTTTGTTTATTTTGTTTGTAAATAATAAACCTTTAAAATATAGAAAATAAACGACATATTGTCATTTAAAAACCAAGTGTGTGTGATTCTGTCGTCGACCAGCTTGTGCGGGACGGGGGCTCGCGCTCATTTGCACTTTGATGGAGGGAGAAAATTGAGAGAGGTGATATCAAGAGATGAGGCCGAGATGGAGAGGGTCAGAGAGTTTTCAGGAACAGACTCTGTCAGCAGTTACAGGAGAGGTGAGAAATCTGTCTCTGCAGCCGGCAGGGATTTCCATTCATTACCTACAAATCCAGCTATCAGTCATGAAGTCATCTCACAAAAGACAGATTTTCTGTGACGGCCATGTCCTCCTCTAGAGGAGCTGCTAAATACAGGCTCTCGGTGTTGCCTCTCTGTAATGATATCAAAGCTATTTTGATTTCTTTGGCTGCATGTGCAAAGCTTAGTTGATATGTTTTTTATGACCAAAAGAAAAAAAAACAGTAATAAAAACAAACATGTGAGTTCTAACACTTAAGCATAGGGGTCACGGAGGGGCTGCAGGGTGGTCGTGGAATTTTTGGTTGATGAGACAATGTTTTATATCTTTTAGTTTCCACATATGTTTCAATTAAAAATGTCAATTTGAATAGCTTGTCTGTATGATTACCATGCTACAGACAGACATGGTTGATATTGGCTTTGGCATCAGTGAATAAGGTCTGTTTATAAACGGCAAAGGGACGGCTGTTTAGAGAAAACATGAATATATCAACCTATTAAGCTTAGTACTGAATGCACAATATCAAGCTACGTTTACTGGGCCTATAATTGTTTAATATAGCAGATATCCCTGCTCCATTTCTCTGTCAGTTTGGGGGACCCTGGCCTGAAAAACATTGAAGACCCCTGTTTGTGATGAAACCTGACAGGATAAACTACTTTACACCACGAGACTGTCCGTCTTCTCTCTGCCTGTTCCCAACAGAAGCTCAGATTGCAGAGGTGGTCTGCGGTCACCTTGCCAAAGCCCTGCTCACAGGGGTTAAACCAGGGGTGGTGCTGACTTCAGCCAATCTGTGCTCCATTATCAGAGGCATGCTGCCCATGCATTAGGCATTTATGTGTCATTACATGTGAGTAATTGGGTACAGGGGCTGTTATTTTCTTTGTATGTGTATGTGAGATATTATGACTTGTGATATAAGAACAAAATTTGCCTGCAGCGCTGTTATCACAGCATCTTAACCTGCCACATAATCACCAGAGGCATTACATTTACAGTGATGTAATATTAATAGATATGAGAATGAAATATATATGTTGAGATTGAATATCTCTGGAATATCCTTTGTTTAAGACTTTTCATTTACTGAAAGGAGTCCTCCCTGTTTAATAATCTAGAATGACTTCTTTGGATTAAGTTTTCTTTGGCTGCTATCCAGCAGACGCTGCAGTGCACGTGCTCCTCCTCAGACTCCTGTTTCATAGAGGATGGCATGGTAATAAAACATGTATAAAACATCACAACACGTTGTCCCGCTGCAGGCTCGGGACTCTGATTGGCTGCTGAGTCCACATGGGACGAGTGTGGGAATTTTAAAACACCTTTAAGTAACTTACAGTAGGCCGGGTTCAACCAGGAACTGTTGGAGGAGTAGTGGGTCTGCTCACTGTCCTGTAAAGGTTTAGAGGCATAAGTTGGATGTTTCTGGTTCCCACTGGGTGCAGTTTGAATATTTAACCACACTCTTGCCAAATGACTACTCAGTGCACACTTGAGATCTCTATAAATATACAAATGTATGACAAATGTACTGTGCAACTAAATTCATATCTGAACAGGCATGGCTTCACTGCAAAATGGAGCTACAGTACTATAATGACGCACCTGAGGGTACAGACTGTCCGAATGTGAAGACATACAGTATAAGCTAAAATACATCTGAGCAACAGATAGCTCATCTCCATGGCAACATTTTATTTTCTGTTTACTGCAGCCAAATCGAGAGAAACCTGTTGTGGATATTTCAACAGTCCAGCTTCAGACACTCACCACTGCCTGGACACTTTATTAGGTATAGCCCAATGCCATCCAATATAATCTAACACTGCAGCTCTGCTACTTACAGTATTCAAGCTTCACGTTAACGTATGTGTTTATTGTTCTGGTTGTAGCCAACAATGACGTTGTTTGTACAATATGGGCATTTCTATTCAAGTAGTTTTCCCTCCTCATCACTGTAAACGAGGTGGACAAGTCCTCTCAACATAATGAAGTGCAGCTCAACAACAATGCAACTACAACCTGAAGAATAAATGAATATCTTTCTGACAGATGCTAACAAAACTGAGCTTTATAATCTGGGCAAAGATTTGAATTTAGATGTGCTGCTATATTTGATTACATTTGATTTTAAAGATGCAAATAATAAGGTAGCCACTTTGCTCTTTACAGTAAGAAAAATATGTACTGTAGTGCTTTGACTGGTAACTGGCTATACAACAACAAAGGCAACACAGAAGAAGAGCTGAGCAGGTGAGTTTTTCTGACCAGCGTGTGTTTTATCCTTTATCGTATTAATACATACAGTAAAAGATTAGTATAGTATAAGTAGAAGTTGGTTGTTCTCTCAAAAAAGACAAGTCATGTCTGTAGTCACCATTTCAAAATAATCACTCTACTATGTGATGTTTGGTAAATATGCCTCTTTTGTTTTCACCTACTATATGATTTGTGTCAGTGTATAACCATCACGTGAGTCAGTTCATGGCCTGACGGGGTCCTTTCAGGGAAGCCGAGATGCCACACCAGGTCGTCATGAATACTAACTCCCAGGTTGCATCTGTCAACATTGCTAAAATTAAAAACAAAGTTTTTAATTCCTTAGTCTGTCACTCTCTTTCATACAGACTAGTTAGGCTTTGTCCACCCTTCCAGGCCGGCATGTCAATGGTTGGGATTAGTGGGTGTTATCTCCTTTGAAATAAGACTAAAATAAGGTTACAGGCTTAAGCTTGACCCTCACTGATCCGGCAGGAACTCAAGGTTGTCAGATGTGTGAGAGAAACTAAAGGCCTTATATCGGTAGCCTAATCAATCAATCTATGAGCCATTATTTCATTACCTGTGCATTGAGCATTGATGCTTCTTTGTCCTGTGGTAATCACAAAGACTTATCATTCTAGTGAACTGTGTTTACTGATTAATGTTTCCTTTGCTACCTGGCTTGACTTAGGGAGTCCTTGCATAACACCCATCTGCGAGGTTACTCCATAGCTCCAGTGTCACACTGAGGGGAACATGCACCTTAACCTTGGTGTGACCATGAAGTGATTTGCGACCTACAGCTACATTCACTTGTCCTTTAGGATGATGTTATCCTATATTATCCTTCAATTTACCTAGAGTTGCATATCAGGGTGTTTTATTTGACCTGCAGCTCTATAGGGTCGACAATCATGTTCCAGTTAAATTACAGCAAGGGCATGGCTGTGCATTATACCGTAGGGTAAAGAACACACAAACATGCACTGAGGAAGGTTACTAGTGACCAACAGTCTCACTACTGTTAGTTTGAAATGAATGACACACTGTCAAGTTCTCCTGAAGAGTAATGGGTCTGAAATTTAACTTCTTTTCCCCCCATTCAGATATATTCTAATGAATCTGAGGCACAAGTGGTCATGAATTATGACTTACCATTCATCCACAGCTTAATGAGCTACTCTGCTTACCCCATCACACCAAGTACTTCAATGGCTTTGATGAGATCTAAGAGTTTAAATCCACTGCTCTGCTTCAGGACATCGTCATTTTTTCAGAGTCAGAGAAGAAAAATCATTAAAGAACATGAATTTTTGTGCAAGAAAACAACACAACCAGGTATGACCCTGCAGACAGCAGTCATAGCTGTTGTCATCAATGCTAGAAGTGACACAGTTGTGAATTTGTGTTACTGTGACTTTGCCGATGACTAATATAATACTCCAAACATCCCAGTCTGAGACATGCAATTAATTACTGCATGCACATCAACAGCCTGTTTACTAAAAGGCGCCTATTTGTCTCTGTGATTGAATTTCATCATACCAGTCAACTCAATGTCAGCTTAACTTTCTTCCCTGCAGCGTATTTCATTTTCAGCAATCACCTCAAGACATTTGCAACATTAGGAACCGGGTGACCGTCCTCAAGCGCTCGGGTAAGGTCGCAAACACCACGAGAGACAAGCGCAGAAATACAGAAAGCAATTCTGAGAGATCTGTGGCTCTGAAAGGGGTCATATTTATGGAGGCTTTTCATTTCCACATGTCCAGAGAGTGATTGTGGACTTAGCAGGGTCACCTAATTCTCCACGTGTCCCACGATGCCCTGCTTTCTCTCACTCTGATATATCCCCCACTGTCCTGAGTCAAACTCATTTACCTCAGTCTGCATTTGCACACTGGAGTCCAAAATCATGTTTTTAAAAATATGTTTCAGTCTTAAAGCAAAATTCTTTTTCATAACTTTTCCATCATCTGTCGTCCCTCAAGACCCGTTAACAAGCTGCCAAAGCAAGATTAGAATTTGAAAGATTTTTTGTGCAAAAAATATTCAATAACAAAAACTTAAAATACTTTATTTCAAAGCAGTGTTTGTGTTTCCTCATTATCTGTGTGAGAGCTGATGAGACACACGATGTCCTGGACGGTGGGGTGAGGAGGTGAGCGCTTCCTGGGAGCCAAAACACAGGACTCTGATTAGGATGCAGGAGCTGCCCTGCTGCTGTTTGGCCTCTTCGGCTGCTGCTTTGTCTCTGTCTGTGTCTGCACACTCTATTTGCCTACAGATCACACACACATACGCATGCATGCACGCACACACACACGCAAATACACAACAGCAGCCGGCCTATTTGTGTTTTGTTTTGTTCCTTTTGTCCTGGTGCAAATGTCAGTGAGAGGACGATGAGATAAAACATTAAATCATTTGCATAATTAAGAGAGTATATATGCAAAACAACAAAACAAAACAGAACAAAAAAAGACCCTACAACCTAAAAAATGTGTTCACGACCTGACCACAAAGCACATTACTCCTTTAACCACCTCAATAATGCAATAGAGAGGAATACAAATTCTTTGCCATTGATCACACAGATATCGACCTCTTTGAACATGCTCTTTTTATGAGATTCTCTGTAGCTCCATAAACACACCGTCTCAACATGTCCATAAACTGTGACGTCAGTAAACACAATGCCCGAGATGTTATCTACAACACTGCAGGTGGAGTTCTCTGTAAATTCATCATGAAACCCACATCAAGACGATGCCTCACGCAGCCCGGGCTGAGAGAGGTACTCATTTATGCACGCAGATATGGATGGCAAAAGGTCAGAGGTCTTCAAGCATTGTAGTGGAAATGGAGTCATCTTTCCACGCATCTTCTTCAAAGAGGGCGCAGCGGGAGTGCTGCCTCTGCCTGATCTCAGCTCAATACTGAAGTCAGGCAGCAACAGGGAAGTCGATCAAGATTAGCTCTGTGAGGTCTCTGCCCTTCACGGGAGGCCGTTTTCAACTAGGACATCGGAGGTATTGTACTAGCCGCTATGAATTTGTTGTAGCCACACCCACACACACACACACACAAAAAAAGAGAAATTGAAAAGTTTTGCTTGAATGGAAACCAGCCACAAGAATATAACTGGTTACTAGTTTCAATGTTTGGTTGATCAGTGTTGTATAGCACAGATGTGTAAAAAAAAAGAAAAAAAGATAGCAAACAGCAAAAAGAAAGCAGCATTTCTAAGTATGATTAATGAATAATAAGAATCAACATTACCACATCATTTTATTCACTTGAGGTTCAGTCAGTGGTGAAATTTTACTTGGCGTGGCAACAGCTCAGATACAAGGTCACGACACTGGTGGATCACCCCATTGTTTACTGCAGCCAACACCCGTCCATAAAGTCCATGAAAATGCACTTTGCACCCAGTCAAATGTGAAAATGTGCCTCATATAAATCGATGCTTACTGTCCATAAAAGGTGCACAGGTGCTGACACCACGCAGGAAGCACAAACTCTACAGCCTCTGGTGACAAGTCACGCTGCTGATTTAAAAACTCGCCACAGCCTCAGTCTCTGTGGAATATATGACCGTGTGTGGACTATAATCATAGAAGCGGTCAAGGCCACAGAGGCTACATACAGCTTTCTGTCAGTGAGTGGGGGGGCAGCCCATCTTCGGTCCATTACAGTCATGGCTACTCTCAGAGGGGCTCTTCTCACCCTCGGAGCTTGAATTTCAAAGATGTAGCTTGTGCTTTTGTAGTGCCAAACTTTACTGCATCACACAAGAGATGTAAATACTTTTGTAATGATATATGTCAGAATCAAATGTCATATTCAGACTATTATTTTTGCCTCTCATGCCAAACATGTCCAAAACATGTTCCATATGCACTAATGAATCATAATGAAACAGAAGAAAAAGCTGTAAATATACAAGAAACCATCATGGTAATTAATTCATTGCTAAAGCTGCCATTGATTGAGGAATTGATTCTCTCAGCGCCCTTACATGAACTCTTGTACTGAGCAGACTGCATGTAGAAGCTTTCCTCTCCGCCCACTGGGATCACACTCAAGATATTTTCTGTGTGTGTACTGTATGTGTGTGTGTGTGTTGCTACTTGCCTGTGGTACCCAGATGTGCTGTGAGTCACTTTAACCTTTCCCAAGCACCTTGCCTTCACATAGCATTTAACCTCAAATATGACTGCTGGATGTCTTGGCTGACCTCACGCTAGAGGTTAGAGGCTTTCTCGTTATCTTGTAACTCACACACACACACACTCACACTCACACACATACTCAGTTTCTCCCTGAGTGAAAGCCTCCCCGCATTTCCTGTGTTAGCAAGGCCTGAATCCTGATTATCAGCACAAACGCTTGAAGGAGACAGCGGAGGAGGCGTGCACAAAGAAATGAAAGATAAACTGAGCTGCATCAGAGTGACATAAGTCAATATTAAATGTGAATATTATTATATCAGCCCCCTCGGCTCTTTATCTGCCGGCCTCTTCATGTAGCTGATGCTGCCTCGCCCTGCGCCACTCAAACTGCTATTGATGAACTGTCAGCAGATGGTGTTCGTCATCTCCTTCATGGAGCACATCTTTCCATCAATTACACCTAGAGGATTTTTCTGCTCGGCAGCCCGCTCCTGCATCTTTATTTTCCTCCTGTCCTCCCTGCAGCCCCCAAATCTGCTCTCAACAGAGTCGATGGGAGGAAATAAAAGTCTGTGTCTGTGAGTGGGAGTGAGTCTATTGATGTCAGTGTCTGTCAGGCCCTAACAAACTTCATTCACTTTTTTCTTTTTGCATTAAGAAAGTTAGAGACCAAATAATGTGATCATTTCAATAGGAAGAGTTGAGGGAATAAATATATATATATATTATTCTTTAAATGCTGCTTTATCAGTAGAATCTATCGCTCTGCATTCCTATATACTACAACATATAGGACAAGATATCATCTTCCTCAAAGTCTATCAGCACACACCCAGAGGAGACTGAAATGATTAGAAATTCACAGAGTACTACACTGTAGGTTTGTCTCAGTCTAATCTAGAGATAATAACTGCACAAACTACTGGCTAACTGCAGGGTGAGGAATATCAGATTAAGTGAGGGGGTGTTATTGAATTGAAAAAGTTTATTTTCTGACCTTTCCAGTGGTGATTTATCTTCATTTGCATGCACAAATGAGATTTTGAACTCGCCCTCTCTCAGGTTTTGACAAGGATTAATTTGTCACTGTGGGTAAACACAACAAATGTTGTCGATATTATCCAAAGAGTCTCGTCTTTGTGCTGCATTTAATGTGATGAATGAATATCGCACGCGCACAACTGTGAATGAATGCATCGTCCCATGAGAAGCTCCGTATCTTCAGTCGCTCATCTGAATCTGAATCCCTCTCTGTGACTGACTGGCTTTGATCCCACACACATGCAGCAGGGGTCCTCTTAACGGGTCTCGATCAGCAGATTATCTTATAACTGCATCAAGGACGACATACAATATCCCTTTACCAGACCCGCTCCTCTGCTCTCCAACATTAATCTGTCTGAACGAGCCAGGATTAATACTTTCCCAGAAATACCAGCCTACAATATGAACAAGTTATAGGGCAGAGGGAAACCTGACATCCTCCCTCTGATCCTCCTGAGGTCAAGGTCTCGCACACAATGGGTCGTGTGTTAACAAATGTGCTGCACCGGGTCTGAAGCAGCTGCTGTACGTTGCATTGATCTAAAGGAATTTAAACTCAACTAAACATGATACTGCAAAGAGGTAAGGATGTTATGACTGATTCAGTTGACCAATAGTTTTCTCAGTTCATTGTTTAGTCTATGAAGCAGACAGCATCATATTCAGTACCAGACCAAAACACCACAATATTCAGTCTTAAATTGATAAAGAAAGGAAGCAAATTCTTACACTTGAGAACTGGAAACCATCAAATATTTGGTATTTGTACTTGATCAACAGTCAGTCAAAAAATAAAAGAGAAGCTGCTTTTTTTATCAACTGGTGGATCAATTGTTGATACATTGCAGCTCTACATACTGCAGTGTTAACCTTGTGAAATATACTTCAAGCTGCAAGCTGTTGAGCAGTTTAGACCTATCAATTTCCTATGAGGGAGGAATTACCAGCAGCAACTGGTGTGTAGATGCTGCTGTAGCATCAGTTTTATCAGAACTGAAGGGCATTTCTTTAAGAAAATATGGACAAACAACAGCACTGATGGTTTTTCTCAATGAATGAGATGTTCTGTTGAGCCAAAGTTTGATTCTGCTCCTGCTGTGATAAAGGATTTAGAGTTTGATTGGTTGAAGTTGGTCCGTGACAGACAGTGATAGACAGATGGGTCATCCAATCGCCTGCCAAGTTTGTTGGTTTTTTTCTTAAGCCCCTGCCCTTTTCGAAACAGCTTCTATGAAACCTTCCCAGATGGTTCTGTATAACAAACCATCTGCTGCATCAGTCTGTTACAATGCAGTCTGAATGTAAAAAATGTCTCTTTGTGTTTCATTGTGTGTTGGATAACACTGGCCAAATAAAAATGTTTCGCCAATGTATTGTGGGCTATTTATCAGCCCTTGATAGACACATGTCTGTTGTTGAGTGCACATGGACCTTTAATTGTTTATTTTACAATTTACACAATATACAGTAAGAGACACAGTAAGGAGTCACAAATACAAGGACAGTGTGATATCAGTTGTCAAAACAAGGAAACATTAAAGAGAGAAGAGAGAGCTGAGATAAATGCATCATCATAAATGCATCATCATCATGGTAATATTATAATGTTTAAAATTTACCATAATTTGCTAATTAGCTGCAAACATAAAGTAACCAGTTCATCATGAGAGGGCACATGAATGTATGAACTAAACTCCTTAAAGATTGAAAAAGTCATTGAAAGTGGATACATTTCATGCCTATAGGATTCTGCACCACTGCACCTTTTGCACTATGCACTTTTTACACTATGTAAGGTTGTACGCTCCAATGGAATTTCGTTGTTATTGATTGATTGATTAAAAACAAAGATATGAGTCACCGAAAACTAAATACAGCACAAATCACGGCACAAAGCACAGTATCTTTAAAGTCAACAATGAGACTTCATACTTCACTACTGCATAAGACATGAACTAATGCCTCATCATATCATTCACAAAAGAAGAACAAGGTAATACTATGGTACCTATCAGACTGAACAACATGTGGTGCAAATGAGCCACAGTGTCCCCCACATTGTTGTGATGTGACACACCACACCCGCCACTCTCTCCATCTACAACATCATCATGTAATGAGGTTCCACTTAACTGTGCAGAGGATATGTGTAATAATTAATTTCTGGACTCCCCATTAGAATGATGGAGCACCAAACACATAGAAGGTTACTGACAATTTAAAAAGATGAATGGTCATTCTGCTTAGATTGAAAAAGTGGTAATCAATTCATACTGAGTGGATTTTCTGGGATGATTCACATTACAGAACTATTGTGCTGGCTTTGCAAACTAAATGAGATCACATGTGCACACACAATAATTAATTTTCTCATCTCTTAGCATGTGTAATGTATAAAAATAGCACTGTATAGTGTCTAATCTAATATAATAAAAACAATAATTAATCTGAGTTTAAACCACTTAGTTTGAAGCAGTAAGTATCGTAGCAGGAAAGCTACATTGCTGGTTTCCAGTTTTAAAATGCAACAGCAATTTATCAGTGTATCACTGAGTTTCCCCCACTGCCACATCCTGCACAAGATTTCCCACTGATGAAAAGCATGGAAGCATGTAAATGTAAAAATTGAAAACTTCACTGTTTCTTTCTGTAGTTTGAAATTATGCATGAGTATATGAACGTGTGTGTACAGTATGTGTTCCTTTCAGAAATCTGAATATCATGAATATTTGGCTAAGCATTCATATTCTTACTTTGCATTGTTATACTGCATACAGCACACTGCTGCTGGTGTCATAATGATGGTCCTTTATCATCATCACAAAGACAAGTGAGGAGCAGCATTCCCTTTGCCTTTACCATATAGAGTTGCATCTATATTCTTAATTAAGAAGGTGTGGCATATTGCATGTTGTATGTATGTTTCAGTTTGATAAACATGTAAATATTGATCATAGAGACAGACTTTACCTTCAGAGAAATTACAGTACATCCCTCAGCACATGTCGCTGCTTTAATTGAGGTCTAGTGTCATTCACACAATAAAACTCGGGTGCTGATCTATGAATCACAGCACATCCCCTCATTTATTATGTGACTCTTGCTTTCATATTTAATGGAGTGTTGATTACAATGTGCATTTAATCATTCCAGGTTCCAGGATGCCGCATCAATTACTCACTGATCATACACAGACAGTACACCCTGCTGTAACTGTGTCATAAATAAAAGCCATACGATAAGCACATTAACGCATGTAAAACATCAGTTTAATTAAATGCATATGAGGCTGTATGTCACCAGCAAATATTATCTGCAAAGAGACCAGAGCTGACAGGATAAAAACCACTGTACTCGATCTAATCTGTTAGATAAAGTGCATCTTTTAACTCCTCCGGCGCTGCTCTCTCTGAAGACATCGGCCTCAGAGTGTGATGGAACGTGACCAAACTAAAATTAGTGTGATGCATCAACATCCCCGGATACTGGATAAAGTGACAGATCACCACCTTTCTGCACTCGCTGGGAGCTCGTCTTCTCTGGTTTGACTGGTTACAGATTGATTTTTGAACTACTGTGTGATTAGTTGTAACTGCAAGGTCATAGGGTTAGTCGATTAGCGTGAGTTGATTTATCAGTCGAGTGACTAGGTTGGCTAATTGCCAATACAAATACATGACAAAAAGTGCCAGGACTGTCAAATTGAAAAACAACAATAGACTGATGCTTGTGTTTTAATAAGCCTGTAATAACTGCCTGACGTTCGCATTTTTATACAGTTTAGAAATGCTTGTGGAAGCAGCAAGTTAGCAAAACCAATTAAAAAAAGAAGTTTTTAACATATAATCAATATTTTTATAGTAATAATGGTTCAATAGGCAATGTAGCGAAAACTTGAATAAGAGAATGATTGCTCAACTCTACAGCCTCACTTGGTTGTATTCAGTTTCAGCTCATTGTTTAGCTGTCAGGTCTTCAACTCTACTGTTTTGATTGGCTCTGACAGTCTCTTAATGTGCTGCTGCAGCAGCAGTTTTTAGTGAAAAAAGCTCTACACACTAAACACCAAGCAGTAGATAGACACACTCAGCAAGTAGCCACTGAAAACAATGAGCATTTAGCGGCTGAAGAGCCAAATACTGATATCCAATATCAGCAGTTGGTACATGTAGAAACCAAGTGGGGACTTCTGAGGCTGAAAAATGAAGCCAACATACAGTATAAAGTACAAAAACAAACAGCGCCTTGAGGCTGGTTCCAAACACGAGTCAATCCCATAGACTCCACTGTTAAAATGTACAACTATACACCAGAAATAAACATGTTCACAGCCAGGCACAAGAAAACTGCTAATTTCCTCCTTCGAGACAACTCTACTTAGGGATTATTTTTGTATTAAGATACTCATTTAAATTGTATTAAGGCCACTTAATTCTGTATAATTACAGGCAAACTGCATTGAGGTGGGTAAGAGTACACTGGCCACAAGAAGTCTCAGCTCCACACGCACACCTCCAGTTTGGCCATTTTTGGATTAACTATGAGTTCAGCAGAGTCAGGTGTTGGCAAGAACATCCAACACTGACCTAAATTGTACAGTGTGGTGGTGTGACCATTCTGCCTTTACTGTAAGTGCTGTACATCCAACTCCAAACAGTTGAAAATACTTGAATAGATGTGATATATTCTAGACCGTAGCACAGACCATCTCCTTCTCTGAAAAATAGGCAACCCCGAAGCTCATGCTGAGGCTGAAAAATAAGAATATCCTTGTCAATGTTTGCTGTAAGAGCCATGTTCCCTCATATCAACCTCTAGAAACCCTCAGTTTGAAGTGATTCATCAGGAACTCCCTCAAACACCAGCAACAACCTGTGGGGAAATATGCCACAAGTCCAGCTCGGCTCAGTTCATAACACTCACAGCACTCAGCCATGAGTTGGCCTTGTTGTTTTTTCACCACTGTGTATATTAAGAGCATGAAGGCATCATTATGCAGTCGTCAAACAACCGCCAACGGAGAAGTGACCTCTGCCTCAACAACTAATGAATATTAATCCACAATTAAAGACAGTTCAAATACTCCTTGTAGTCAGAAGCTCATCAGCAGCAGAGCGCAAGCAAATAGCCAGCAGGAGGTCTGCAGCCTCATCAAGCAGTCCACAAGTAAACACAACTAAATACAGCAGAGCAGTGAACTTAGGATGCTGCATGGTAGCACAAGCGGACACAAACATTAAACTCTTCACTTACCTTGAGAACCGGGACCAGGCTGGAGACTGGTGGGAGACACAGGGAACTTCTTGAAGGTACAGTTTGTAGCTGAAAGGTGTTAATCTGTTTTAAAAAAGAAAGAAAAAAGTGACATTACTATTAGTACTGTAGGCTATCTTGATAAACAGAGCTGCTTTTTGGGGTTCACCTGTTCTGTCAGTTGCCATTTTTGCAGCCAACCCAAGGTTTCTATTGGCCAACAGTGATGGAAGAAGCATTCAGTGTTGGTGGAAGGAGTATTTCCTTTTATGCTATATCTACTGTATATAACATACAACATTAGAAAATGATCGAATAAGAGAATAGAAGTAGAAATTGTTAAGTGAAGTACAAATACTGTAGTCAAAAACTGGACTCAGAGAGGAATTTAATAAGCTGAAAATACAGAATGTATGTAAATGATGACCCAATAATCAAAATTCTTGCACATTAATATATTCTGTCATTGAACTAACCAGTTTCAGCTGTAGGCGACTGTTTGCCGGCAGCTTACAATTAATTATTTGAGTCATGTGGGGAAATAATTTCCCTCCAAGATCATGCGATGTTGTGCCATGAGCAGCTGCACAAGAAAGTGATTCAGCTCACACTGGTAGAAGAAATCTTCATGACAAAAAAGCGCAACCACAGAAAATACTCTATTGTTAGAAGTAAAGCGTTTTAAATGTTAACTTATCTAGATTAGTCTTGATGCCGTGTGTGTGCTGGTACAACGTGATGTTTATTTTAAAGACAAAGTTTGCAGAAGAACAATTTATAGCAATGCATCATGGATATTGTACAGTAGGTAAAACCTTAATCGCATCAGAGTCTGATGTTCATATTTGGTATTGAATTCTAATGCAGTGAAAGGAAATGACATATGATTACATAATTGCGCCACAGATCATGACATTGCGTGGGTTACATCATCATACAAAGGAAAAGAGCAGTCAGTTGGGGGTCTTTGTGGAAGAAGGTTTTCTTTCAGGGAACCGCTCACCACAAACGGTAACAGCATGGTTGGATTATATCTGATCTGAGGAAATGACGTCGGCATTGTTTTCAAGCATGAATGAACTGAATCTGCTCTGGCAATCTGTCACACGTGAAGGCTTCCAGTTTAAACACCATGTGATGATGAAAGGTCACGGAATAAAATACATTTACTGTATGTGTGTAATGTAATTCATTCTCACCGCAGGTTGTCATTTTAACATGTTTCTTTTCTCTGGTGTGACCTATGTGTGTTTATTGCACTCATTTTGTGGAGTTTAAGTATCAGAAATTATATTTGAAACATTTAACAACTGTGTCTCTAACAAATATAATATCACAGTTACTCACAATTTCGTACAGTACCTTATTCTAGACATTTTGTTCCACAGAAGTCTGCTGAGCCGCTGCTTATTTCCATTCAGATGGCCATGTCATTATGTGGTAAAGAGATGTTACGTTAGGAAACGGGGAATTGGAAATGTGAGCGTTTTGTACCTGTTTATACATGCATAGCCTGGGCATGGCTGCCCAGTATGAATTATTGGGTTTGCAGGAACATTTTGTTTTTTGCATTTCATTACACGGTGCACTTACGTAGACTCAAGCCCTGACCATTCAGTATCAGTTAGTCATCACTGAAGTAAACTGTAATCTGGTCAGTTGGAGGGCAAATAGATGTCAGAGGTTTCCCTCTGATGTAGAGCCCCTATCCCTATCCTAGACTCCATGGACATGTGACACCTAAAGCCTCCTGCATAACAGTAAATAATCCTGCCATCGTTAAACCCAGCCAGATTAAAGCAAATCCCTTATGAATTGACTTTTTGTTGTAGTTTCCATAACCATATTAATGATAATATTATGATTCTCCCCTCGTTTTTCTCTTCTGTCTAGCATCAGGACAAGGATGTGAACAGATTGCAGAAGTATGGTGACCAGTGCACACACAGCAGAGTCGGGCACTGGAGGAAAACTACCGAGGGTGAAAAAGTGCGAGTGACTGGCACGGCACATTCAGATGTACAAAACATGTATTTGTAATTTAATGGATTGAGAAGTGAGTGACCTCTGCAGCCGGTTAAGTCTAAGCTGTGGGATGCTGAACCGTCTGTTAGACGACTTAAGCTTTTATTTTTTTTATTTTTTTTTTCCAAAATAAACTATGAAAGGGATCTGATGTAATTCTATTATGGCACTGATACTGCTGCTAGTTATTCTGCTCGTGTTATTGCCATTGCCTGAACCACTTCCAATACCACAAAATGAAATACAACTACTGTTACCATGGTTTTATTGGAGTACTGAGGTGTTTTGTAATAATAAACTGAGTGTGAGCTTGAGAAAACGCACTTTTATACAAGTCATGAAAAATATTGTGAAGGTTTTTGCAACAAACATAAAAATTCTCCTTTCCCTACGATCCTCAGGGAACTCAGACTCCAACACTGCTGCAGACTGGTACAGGTTTTGTGTAGGAGGACAGGTGCACTATGCTTTGCACATAATGTACTGGGTCTTTAGTGCATGGTCTGCAGATATATATTGCCTTTGCACTCAACATAAATACAAAAACTCTTCAATGTGACATATTTTAAATGAGAGATTCCAAAATGTTGGCTCATTAGTGATGATTCACCTGTCAGATTGTCTTTCTAACAGTCATAGAAAGTGAAGTTCCCACTGACAATAACATCTAGTGCTTTTATTTTAGTTCTGCTCTTGCATGTCAAACTCTCTCCACTTTTTTAGGTCAGCAGATTAAGTTTCTCATCTGTGACACTCACAAGTCATATTGTGCCGTTTACTCTGCTCCTTGCATGACAGATGTCTGATGCAATCCTGATATAATCTGGCATTAAGGTTAGACCAGTGGAGACTTTGTGATTTCTTTCTCTTTTGTTATTTTTATTCATTGATTTATTTATTTCATTTTCTCCAGAAAAGAAAAAAGAGAAAAAAAAAGAGAGTGCCGTCACAGATGTCTTAAGTAGCAGACATTTGTGGCCTCTTTCACATGCAAGCCCTAGATTCTGAGAAGTGTTGTTGTGGAGCAGATTTGTATCTGAACTCCTCATACGACCTCAAAAGAACACAAATACAACTATTACATAAGTTGAACTATTATTAAGGACAAACAACTAGATTATTCAAGGCTATATTTCATGTGTTTATTTATACTTAAATTACTGGTCTCTCTATTATATAAATATATTCTATAAGGATGCTGCTGTCCTCTAGAGTTTTATGTACCATCCACTAAGCAGTATTTGTGTATTTATAAGATTTACAACTGCACACATGATCAAATCTAAAAAGAAAAAAGACGATAAGGAAACAGGAAGTATTGGTGTCAAACATATAATTTGATTTTTGGTAAAACATGAATATAATATAAAGAGATTAGGGATTCACCAGGGACAGTAAAGCCATTTAAGGGAGAAAATATTATGTTCATAAAAAAACAGCCATCTGCGTGACCTTACATCCCCCCTCATGTTGCAGGACAAGCCCTCGCTGCTCTGACAGAAGCTATGTGATAATCAAATGGCGTCCTGATTCATCAGGAGGAAGTATTACATCATAGACTGGAATGGACATGTACAGATGTGGTGTAAAAGTAGCCAACCACACACTGATGGTCAGCCTGAAGTAATAATAGGCACGCTCAGTGGCCATGTGGCTGTTACGCAGTCAGTCAAGCCACAATGGAACATCTAGACAAGTTGTTACAACATGTGTGACCCCAAAGATGCATTAGCCAATAAATAAAGAAGCTTTCACTCCTGAACTATAGGCCTGTGACAGGGTGTTTGCAGATGACAATACACACTGCCAACAGCAATTGCAACCCCATCCAATTTTGCAATGGGAAGTACTGCAAATCAAATTTTGTGCAGAAATTCACAGTCCTCAGAGGCTGAATCTGGCTGAGATTGATGATCGTCTCACTTTTCCATATGGCGCCACTGTAACGTGTACTGTTTCATTTTTATCTCAGCATATATCTAACCCTAACCCCCCATATTTCTCATCAACCAGGTGGATTGCTTTGACATTTGGTAAACATTCATGATCCCCAGAGGATGAATCCTATGGTGATCCTTTGACTGTAATATGGGGCTGATATTTGTAGTTTTATGAGAAATATCTCAGAAATGAATGGATTGATTATTTTTAAGTTTGGCAAAGACATTCATATCAATTCGTGCCATGGAGGTTTATGATTCATTTGGTGCCATCCGCAGGTCAAACAAAACTAATATATTCAATTCAAAAAAATTCAATAGAAAAATCCAATCTCTTCAACCTCAACATGAGGATACCTTCTGTATAAATTCAAGCATTCTGAGTAGAAATTCTGTAAAGTTAAAAAAAAAAAAAAAAGTAGATTAATCATCAAAGCAAGCGCTCCAGAGCTTCTCTCGCTTCTGAGGTGGAAACCCTGAGCTCTGGCCTGTGTGTGTTGCCATTAGATTCACACCCTGTCCATTCATATGCAGCCGAGCGTGCACCGATGATTTACGTAGCTGACACGTGGCGGCCATTAATCAGGTATTTGCTCATGGCTGGGAGTGGTGATAAGACCAGTGGTTGAGGATGAATACTAGTGGGGGGATGAAAACGCATTGTATCTTTTTTTCCTATAACCCTTTACAGTACATTTGTCATATTGATTCAAAGAATTTACATAACAAAGAATCCAGGTGATCTCTCTCTCTCTCTCTCTCTCTCTCTCTCTCCCTTTCTCTCTGCTCTGTGCTCAGATGTTGCTGTGGAAAGTTTCTCTTTGTCATCCTGACACTGGAAGAGGAAAGCTATTTCTGGATCACTGTTTGCTTTTGACTCTGATGCAGCATCCCAGAGGTTTATTGACAAGAGGGAAGCTGCTGGGCTACTTGACACACACATACACACACGCACGCACACCAAACCTCAGATGACCTTATACACAGCGCCCACAGAGGAAAGAGTTGAAGTCCTCTGATACCAAATTCTTTTTTTATATGTAGATAAAGACCAAATTCCATTATTTATATATAATCCTCTAATTTGCAGTTCAAAACATGACATTGTCCCAGCAGCTGTTGTTCTTCTGGAGGCTGACCTTATGTGGCTACTGCTCATTAAACAGCAGAACTCAGGCCTTCACATTTTCATGTTTCCACAAAAGAAATGTCTTTTTGATGCAAGGCAGCACAAAAAAAAAGTAGCAAACAAGTAAATTTATGACATGAAGATAATTCAAGGCATCAATATTTGCAGTGTATATGCTCAAAAATACAGTTAAAGACATACAAGCAAGGGCAAACTGGCTGTGTTTTCCTACAATAGAGAGACTCAGAACTTAGTTTACTCTGAGCTCTGTATGTAAGTGAGTTTGAAAGCTCCATTGATGCCCCAATTTAGCTTTTAATTACATTTTAGTTCTTGTTGTATCTTGTTTCCAATACAGGCTTAATTTTGCCACCAGGCTTTATATCCCCCTGCCAACAGCGCATGGAGAAAATCACTAGTAACTGGTTGGTGATTCATCCACAGGTGGACGGCAGCACGCTGGTGTGATGTGATTGCACAGGAAGCGGCAGCAGCGAAAATCGAGCAACTCTATTTGACAGTTTAATAGACTCTTCAGTTGGTAATGACACTGCACAATTTCAGCCAAGACATCAGCAGGTCAGAACACAGCGCTGCTTAAGTTGTCAGGCTGAGGATGCTCTGCAGGCTTGTTTCATCTCAGCGCTTATATGTTCTATTTTGATGTTTCTGAGCACTGTTCAGTCACGCTGAACACTGTAGGCATAATATTTGAAGCACCCAACCCAGGGATGTCATGCTGGGTCAGTGTTGCTCTGACTAAAAACTGCAATAAGTGTGCCAATCTAAAAAGAAGAAAGGGAAAGGAAAAGGCCCTGGATGCTCATACTGACTTGTGTGTTGCACCCATGAGTCTTTACTGAGCAATACTGACTCACAGCAAAGGTCATTTCCTCAACTACTACTGTACAACTTACCACCATAAATTCCACACATCGTTCTTCTTTCTCAAAGCCCGGGACCTAATTTTCCAACAATGATAAAGATAAAGATTTGGTTTAATGCAGAAAAACTTCAGACGTTACACGTTTATTAACATTAAACAAAATCACAATCTTTTTCTAACCTAAACCAAAGCCCCTTTCTTGCTTTTCTTGATGGGACTGAGGATGTAAAACCTGGTCTGTGGTGTCACAGTTGTGTCCGCCATCCACCTCAACCACCTAAATGTAGCATTTCAATTATTCATTCCAGAAAAGAAGAAAGAAAGGAAATTGTCTCTGAATATAATCCAGCCTGTACTGTATGTAATACAACATACTGTATCTGCAAAGGAATCTATTTTCTTTTCCAGTAAAATTTGCATTTTTTTCCACAATTAATCTGCTCTAATTAATAACTTTTTTTTTCTTAAGTCTATATTCTGTGGGTTTACGTCCTATCCTGCCATAATAGTGAGGAAAAAAACTCAAATTGACCTGAGAGCTCTGAACCATGAAGCCCAGTTCATGCATCCATCATCCATAGTGCCGTGAGGACAACATGTGCCCTTACTCCAGCCACGCCATAAGTCAACTTGTGATGCCAAATAGAGTTTTGATGAACAGATGAAAAGAGTTGGGGTATTTCTGCTGACCTGGCGAAAGTCATTCATGCATTCATCATCTAACGGTTGATTTACTACGACTCTCTCTCTCTACCATTGCCTCGGTCGAACGGAAGTTGTACGCTTGTGGTTTGTCCTACACGCTGCAGCAGGACTTTGGGAGCAAATTGCTTCTCAACTGTACCTGCATTATTCATCCAAACTTCTACAACAATACTAATTGTTGTGAAGGACTGAGATGAGAACATTTCTCACTCATTCCCTCCTCTCTTGGAGTGAACCCCCTCCCCTCTCTTTCTCCTTTCCAGCTCTTTCTATCACGCTCTGAATTGCAAACATGTCACCACCATCCTCTGTCCTTGAGCCTATCTGACTTTCTGGTAATTAAATTAACGGGATGAAATGTGCAGGTATGCTTCGACCAATTCATATATTTCCAAAGTTAACAGCCTTCTGGTTCGACCGACAGTGTTTGCTAATCAACTTAGTGCAGGGTCCAGAACATGCACAGCCCCACATGACTACTGATACATGAAAGGGAATTGAAAAAGAAAAGGCACCGAGTCCCATTTCTGGACCATCGGTCGAAATATTGTCAAATCTGATGTTATGAAACAATGTCATTAATTGACATTGTTTCATAACATCAGAAATATAAAACATGTTTTTGTAAAGTTAGATGACCTATCTCTTGCAACTTATTTCACTAGGACTTTGGCTTGTTAGATAACTGGAGGATAGAAAACACAAAACCGCTCTAAAATTCAGTCAGGTCAATTTCCTGGTCCATTTCACATTTTTCAGCGTATCACCTGAATTATTACTGTCCTATACGGAGCACGGCAAATTATGCCACTGAAAGAAGGATTAATAAATGATAAAGCAGCAGCCGTGAGCATCACTGTTACGCAATCGTATAGTGAATCATGCAAAGTGAGAGTGAGTGAGATGACCATGTGGCTGAGGTGAGAGAGAGGGAGCAAAGTAGCAAAGACTCCAGCGTCATGGATGCATGAGACTTATCCATATTGATGCTGTGTTTACCGTCGCTGCCTCTCCACATCCACCTGAAAGTTACTGTTTAATGCATTTTTAAAAAGGACCTCAAGTGTTCTGAACAATAGAGTATGACAAGTGTTTGATGTGTATGTATGTATGTATATATTTAACATATTCAGTGCCTAGTTAATGCCGGTAGTTTCAAAGGTGCTCCAAATGTTGAGAAGAGGAATACAGGGAATGAAAGATAGTTGAAACGGCACAAACTGCAGAGTGCTGCACAACACAAGTATCCATGGAGAACTTGCATGTGAAGTGTGTGGAAATAGTTGGAGATTGTTGTTTATGCGCATCAATGAAGGAGCCTGGTTAGATAACTATGCTTTGTGCCCCGATGTTGATGGTGCTTGTGTCTCCATAGCAGCTCAATACATCAGAGTTAAAGCATCAGACAGACAGACAGAATTTCTGCAACACAAAATAACCATTGTTTTTTTCTCTCGTAGCCATGCTGTCTGAATAACAATGTCAGTCAGTCTGGCTGTTGTTCAGTCGGGTCACCACTTTGATCTGTATTTGAATATTTCAACAACTACTGCAGACATAAATCACCTAATTTCTCCTCTAGTGGCAGGTAGACATTTCTGTAAGGTCAACCATTTTTGGATGGACTGCCATTTAATTTTGGTGCAGATTTCTATTGTTTACTGTACCCCGATGATCCCATTATTCTTCTCTTACTATTAGTATTAACACACAAATGTCACCATGCATACTGTACAAGCTAAACTAAGGTGATGTACAGTATATGGTAAACCAAATGGGCTTCCGGCACCAGTGCATTGCTACTGTGCTACCTCACTTTGTTGTTGTTTTCTTAGTCGTTTTCTTTGCTTCAGGCTTTTAACAGTCTGCTAAAAAAGAAAGGGTGTAAATAACTCCTTGGACTGTACTGCAGTTGGTGATAAGAGCTGCAGGTGGACTCTTCTTCATGTTGAAGGGTCATAAACCAAAAAGCATGTGTGCGGCTGCTTTAGGAGAAGGTGACAGACCATCTTTTCCCATATAACAACATCCCATCAAAGTTATCTCTTCTTGCACTTTGCTTGCTATTATTTAATCATGTGCATTGTTGTTCAGGGGCAAAGCCTTTCTGCTCACATTAATCTTACCTTTATCCTGGCTTCTACTGTGACGGAGTCAGGTAAATGGGAAAATAGAGTTTAAGCCTGTGATGCATTTATATTTAAATGGCCAAAACAGAGAAACTTTGATTCTTAGATTCCTGGTAATTTCAATATCCCTGTTGTTAAAATGAATCCACAAATCTCTACTTAAGTCTTGAGGGTATAAAAAGAACCACTGAAATCTCAATTAAAGACTGAATTAAATGAGTGCGAGTTGAAGCAATTTGCACTTTTGTTTTCATCTATTGTGACACAGCTGGTTTGGGGGCTGCGTGTCATAACTGATCAACATCACATTGCTGTGAATTGGTACTAAAATATCAGCGCAGTGCTCAAGGATGAAAAATGTCTGTCCCATTGGAGAGGGAGTGCACCTGAGGTATAGAAAAGCAGAGAAGGTGGAAAATCATCATCACAACTTTTCAGTGTAGACTATTTGCAGCAAGGTAAAAACAACTTTTCACCTGTGGATACTTTCTGCTCAAATCCTGATTGTGAGCTTTACAAGTCTGTGACACAGCTGGACGGGACTCCACGGTGTGAAACCCACAGCCGCTCTGACGAGTATCCACCACCTACGTACACATCCAGGCTTGACTTTCTGTTTACTTCTCTCCCAACTGTTGCCACCACACTGACATTTTAAACGTATGACTAACCAATCAGTGACATTTCTGAAGGGTAAATCAATCAAAAGCAGAAAACGGTGAGGGCTTTGGCTGACTGCGGCTGTATGATTGACACCTTGGCCAGCTCACATGAAATTCAATTAGCTGATACAATCAGCTGATGACCTCTCAGACAGGTCAGTCAGGTGCTGTGGCAGCGCTACATGACATGCAGGGCTGACAAGTGTTTCTTTTTTAGGCCAAACGAGAAAGACCGAACACAGAGAATTACACATGATAAGCAAAGATCTAAAGGCTTTGGATGCAATTACTTATTATTTGGGGTCCGTTGCATTTTGGATAAAAGCTGTCAGTCATTTTCTGCATGAAGTTAGTGATAAAAGCCTAAAAGCAAGGCTAACATTGACATATACTGTGAGGTTCTATAGCATTTTAAGGCAGACAATGCTCAGCTCTAAGGAAATAAAGACTAATGTGAAGCCGCCCCTGTATTTGGAGACATTTGGCAACTAATGTAGTTGGCTAACAACCATAGAGCCGAGCCAACAGACAAAAGCTATGTCAGGCTTCCCTAAGATTATGGAAGGGAAAGATATACTACCAGCAACAAAGTGAAAGTAAATCCTGCCAAAACCAACCTCTAATTCTGTTTATATAACATCACGGAGAATTCTCGTCATTACTAAATACCGATTGCTCCACTGATTCTTCACATTAGAGTCTGTTTCCAGGTCATCTGAAAAAAAATCTAGCATTGAGGTCTGGGACTTAGAAAGAAGAGTGTTTACCAAACCTCTGTGGTCCACTCCTCATTTCTGCCTCAAGTCACTACAGAATGATAAGACACAGAAATCTGTGGCTGAAATTTGAGCAGTTGTGTGTATGCAGGCAGTGAGGCCAACAAGGAAGAGGAATGAGAGTAAACAGCATCTCTGTTTCTTCCCATCCATTTTGCTTGTTTGCTGAAACTGCCATTGCATTATAATGGGAATCTGTGCAGTGCTTATTTAATAACCAGCAGCGTATTATAGTAGTTGCATTTTTCCTCACTGAGAGTACAAATCCCAAGTCATCATTTAATAAAATAAACATTTCAATTCAGCAAGACTGAAAACACTTAAAGTGTGGCACAAACATATTGTACAACACACAATGCAGGGGATAGAAAAAGTAATGGCATGCATCCAAAGAGAAAATATAAAAGATTTAAACAACCCCAACGGCGGTATAAACTACAATAAGCAGGGGAATGTTTTCCTACAGTAGGTGTCGGGTTTTGTAGAGGGAGGATATGGAAGATGAACTTAGACAGGGAAGCAACCCATCCAGAGGCGATAGCTTCACCTTTATGTTTACAGCTTGCCAGGAGTGATCACTGTAGCAGTGAAAGGTGTACCTGTGCACTGCACGCCTGCGCTGAACTACACACGTCCAGGTCAACTTGAGACCCACCTCTCAGTCATGTGGGCAATTCAAAACAACCCACTGCGCTACTTCTGTTCACACGAAACCAAGCAACAACTTCTGGAGAGGGAAATCAGCGACAACCGTCTTTGCTGCGACTTCAAACATCCCGTGCCGCCGATAAGAAAATGAATGGGTGTCGCGATTACTGCACTGCTGAACAATATGGCGCGGTGTGCTGGTGCATGTTGCCACAACTGGGTCATAAATTCACTGATAACCAAGGCCAATTCTGCCTAATGCTTCAGAACTAATTTAAATGATGATGAGCCATATTACCACCAGACCTGCGCAGGTCCTGATCACCATACCCCGCAGGACTCATCATCTTAAGATAGGGAAAGTATAGAGAAAAGCAGGGCAGGAGAGAAGAGTGGAAGAGGGAGGAAAAGACGAGGATGGAGAGAAGACACTCAACGTGTTATGACTAGAAATAGAAATATAATAGCTCCATTTTCTATAGATCATAGATCCTAATACACTATTTCAGATCATATTAGTACAAAGGGTCTAAAATCCCCTCTTCTACTTTTTCTTCTTCTTCCCTTTTTTACCGCATGGGTTGCCACAACCATCTGCTCGTTGGCTCTCTATTTCAGTGCACCCAGATCAAGAAATATGCAGCACACTCTCCATGTCTCAAGAAATAAAAGCATCCATCTGATGGAGGAACTGCCAACAGTCCTGCCAGGCAAATCAGCAATGTCCACATCCATTATAACTTATTTTATGACTCGTTTTTTTCTCTCACACTCTTCTTATTAACTCCATATGATACCACTCCAGACCCAATATGTTCCCCTATCAACAAGTATCTGGATCTGGTGACGGGGGGATGAACAGGAAGGATGAATGCAAGGAGGGATGCAATGAACTGTGTGTGCGTTGTGGGCGTTAAAAATGAGCCAGGAGATCCAGAGGAGGGGGAGAGACATAATGGCAGGGAGGGGCGGTGAGATGCGGCCATCCCAAGGACACTGCACTGAGGTTATATTTATTGATCACAGGAGCTCTGAGGGGACACGTGCACAGACATGAACTGTAGTGGAAGTAAATTCCACTCTCACAGTAACTGTTATTGCTTTTTGCATCGTTATCAACGGAGGAGAAGTGCTTCAAATCGGCTTAGTCCAGATTTTGATTGTTTCTGCAGAGAATCTGCAAGATTTAAGTTGTAGGATTTTGGCAAATATAAATAAATAAAATGCTTTTTTTTGCAGCAGTACTGTGGATGTATTATGACATCATGCTGTTTTGCTTAAGAACAACTATGATACTACGGTCACAGAGCAAGCAATAATCTCTCTTTACACATATTATGCCTCATCAGTGACCCATTGAACAGCTGGGGGCAAGTGAAGAAAGACAGAGAGAGAAGGAGAACAAAAGAGAGAAACAGACAGAGTCACAGTGGCTTGTGCCGGGTGAAATCGTTCTCACTGAGATGACAGGAGGAAAACTCCATATTAACCTGCTGCCACATCAGTGGAGGAGAAAGAGCCAAAGCAATGGTCGGTTATGCTTCACTTGTTCCACTTGGCCATCCTGATTGGATTGCTGTGTTATCATCTGCCCATGATATCCATCTATCTCCACCCCACATGATTTGTTTTCAGATTTAGACTGCTGAAGCTTCACATTGGCTTTGGCTGAACTGCACAGAATAAGCACTGAGCTTTTTGCTCCCCATTTCTTATTTTGGCATTGTATAGAGAAGAAGAAACACTCCTTGCTATACCAAAAACCGCTTCAGTGTCCTTAAGAGCATCTGAATGTTGTTTTAAGACTGACTTGAAAAAATGCAAACCCATCCTCGACGATTTGCAGCCCATTTTTCTTCCACTTGGCCTCCACTCCATTCTGTTTGATGCATCATAAACTCATGCCAAAGAAGAAATACATCTTCCCTGTGTTTTTGGCTTGTTTTTTTCCCTGCAATTTTCCATTTCACCATCTGAGCTGCTTTGATATCATCTTTCCTGTTATTCTCCCATTTATTGAATCTTTTCTGAGAGCCATGAATCACAATGTTTATGCTCTTTGATTGCATTACTGGTCTATTTTCGCTGCAATGTCTGTAATAGAGAAAAAATAAATAACAGTCTATTGTCATAAAATATACAACTACCATGCATGAAAAACCTAGAGTTACTAAACCACCACAAATATATAAATATAATATACCCTCTGATTACATTTCCAATGGTTTGATGTAATTGCTATGATATTACAGTAACAGGAGTGGCCTGGTTTTTTAAATAAAATATATATATATATGGTGCATAAAAAAGAAGCCTGCTGAGATCTAAGGCAGTGAGAAGATAATTAACATAGAGCGTATGGGGCTTTATAGACAAAGTTAAACATAGCATTAAGCTAAATCACTGTATTGATGATGATAATGAAAAATATATAAATCTAATAAAAAGAAAACGGACTTGAGTGAACAAGGAGAGGTAGTGATACTCTATGTTGAAGCTGCTCTGTGTTCAAACTGCTTGTGGGAAGAAAAAGTGACCTTGAGACAAAAGGAAGCTCTGGAAAGAGAAAGTCCCTGGTTCGATTCCTGCACAGCAAATGTGTTGCCATCAGTTTAAAAAAATGTCATGAAAGATTTTATATCTCCACTTGATGTAAGAGTTCAGTCCCTGGTGCAGAGAGTGGGAACGCACGAAGGTGTCTGTGATGCAGGCTGTTAATATTTCTAGTGAGCTCTAACTTGTTGTGGCTCTCTCCCAGTCTGTCTGGGCATGTGCAGAGAAGCACTGCAGTGCTGCACTGAGAAAAGAGCGAGAGAAAGAGACAGAGTGAGAGAGCAGGAGACACGAGTTTTGACAGTGGGTGCTCATTCATTCCCTGCAATATTCTTCCTGTCATCCCATGTGTGAGGGAGCATCTAGAGGATAAAGGACTATGTTTGTGTTCAGTCCACTGCAGCAGCTCCACATTATAAAGCGTCCATTAGGCATGAAAAGGTTAATGTCAACATTAGAAAACTACATGGCACTAAATCCATTTTGGACTGAACATAATCTCACTGGACAGCTTGGGCTTTTCTGATTTTCTCTTTCCAAACAACCAAACCAAAGTCCATACAACCACTAAATCACATCTAAGTCTGGTTGTCCTCCACCTTTCACCAGCTCATCTCCAGGCTCTTATGGGGATCTCAAAAACAGAAGACAGAAACAACCTATCAAAGACAAGGTTTAGTCCTTTTGGCTTCTATTTGTTCCCATGCAAATCTCTGCTACAGTAACTGCTTTTCTCCTCCGATCACTTTTCTTTGATTCAATTTCATTTGTTTTTTGTTTTTGTTGTCTTGATGGTGCAGATTCTTTAGATTCACTTGTTGTTGCTCTATTTAGTGGGGGAAAGTTCAACTGTAGTCTAACTTCAGCCTTCATGTGAGGAAATCCCCAGCTTAAACCAATAAGGAGGAAATAGTGGAACCAACAACACCATTAAAGAAGCTTTCACTACTGTTTTATACGTGAATTAGTTAAAACGATTGTTACTTCTACAACAGGAAACTAAGACCATATTTGTTTGAAAGGGAAAACAAAGTACATAAACAGAGTAAAGGGGGGAAAAACAGCTTCCTTTGATGCTCTGTGTTGTGTTCTGGAAAATGATGACATGGCAAAAGAGTCACAGGTAATTTTTTCATATCTCTAAGGCAGGAGAGGTTGTGTGTGTGGTCATTAGCCCTGCAGCTTTGATACAGCATCATCCTGCAACATTAATTGGCTACTTGTGCTGTCGCAGGCTTGATCATCCCTTGCCTCTCGGGCTGCTGAGGCATCAAAACAGGTGGAACATAAATGGCACAGCATGTGCACCTCGGAGTCGTGACGCACCCTGGTATTTCTAAAAGCTGTCATCCATTTTGTGGGCAATGATGACGATAGTGGCAAAAAAATAAAAAAATAAAAAAAAATAAAGGGGGGGTTGGGGGAGAGATCTCTTGGCTGAAAGGGCCATCAAGTGGTCAGAAGATGAACTGCACCCTCGGTCAGGTGCTGAGCCGTAGAGAGGCTGTGCCGAAATGAAGCGAGCAGACCGGTGAAACACTTGCTTTCCCTTGAATTGAAATGGACATGCTTGAGCAGACCCTTTGTGGCAGGCTCCAGGTGTCATTTTCTGTTAAATGATGCCAAAAGGAGGCACGATTTCTCAGTCTTAAATAAAAGAAAACACGACTGTAAGAGGAATTATGGTGTAAAAATTTCTCCCGGATAGAAATGTCATTTTCGAAGGAGAGTTAAATCATACTTGACTGACCTCACTGATTTCAAAAAGCCAGTATAGCGGCTGTAAGTGACACCGCAGTCCTCCTGTTTCGCTGGGATATCCCTTACAGGCTCTTCGGTGGCTCTGCTATCCAGCTCCCTGTAATGCCACACTGCATTCCTGAGAAACCTGAAGAACCCTCCGGTCGGTGGAGCAGGTGCCAGTGAACAACGCTTCGCCTCAGGTCAGGCCTGTGGGCAGAGGTCACATAGAGGTCAGGGTCATTCAGAAGGAAAGCCAGCATCTTATTAGGAGTTGTATTTCTCTTCTCATTCATGACTCCACGGCAAGGTGGGTGAGCTGTATAGCCTAACATTCATAATGGTAATAGATATTCAAATTAATCTGTTTTCTATTCACTATAATGACTTGTTTATGAATGAATGCATTTCTTCCATCAGCTACAACTGATGATTAGCGGTGTGTTGGGGCTACATAATCAGTTGTGGTTGGGTGTGATATAATAAAGTGTACCACTGGGCTCCAGGCCATAAATATATAATATTTGTCCTACAATCCTGCAGTTGATTTTTTTTTTGGCGATACAGCCCCTTAATTCACAGACTCTGCTTTTCATTTTCAACATGCAGCTCAGATTTGTTTGTGATGACTTAGTTGATACTGTGCAGCCAACTCCCCAGTGTTTTGACACAGTTACTAGAGACTTTGCTTATGCAGACACTCTTCCCTTAAAAAAAGCTGCCTGCCCTCTGGGTTCTGCAATTACAGCGTAATCAGTTGCATCAAATGTGACAGAAGACTTAAGGCAGTGGCCTGAGTTGTGTTAGTGTAAATAAATTGTGCACTAATTCTCTTTGCTGAGATTGGGCTAATGACTCAACATGTTTGTTTCACTGATTAAAATCTGCATATTTTTGTCTCTTTGAGCCTCATCACAAGTTAAAAGTATCATCATCAAAGAGATTAAATGGTGTTTAAATATTGTGTGATTCTTGAATATTTGAAAAGCACACAGGACTTTCATTGTTTAATTTAAGTATTATTTGGTTTTGTACATCATATAGATACACACATACGTATATATATATTACTGTACTCCTCATGATGTAACCCAGTAGCCGCTTTCATTCAATATTTATTCTTTGTTAAGCTTTCACAAAGCTCCCTGCAGAGACACAGAAGAAATTAAATAACTTTATCTTTTCCCACAGGCTTCGAAGCACTAACTGAACTTCATCTGTGAAAATCTGTGGAGGACCCCTTTAATATTTCAGGAAATCTCATTAAATCAATGTATGAATAATGAATGCTTACAACTTCAAATGGAGGTAGAATAAATGAATTACCTGAAATGTATTTGCCCTCGTATTGCTGATGCATTTTAATGAGTTGATTTTTTGAGCGTCCACTATGAGCATCACATTTACATTTCAGTGAAATACAGACATGAATCAAATTTTTAGTCTTTTGCAAACATGAGAGTTGTTGTAGCAGATTCACATTTCTCTGCGGCTATTATAATTTTGGCACCACACTTTCTGATGAGGCACCATTTATAAAGATTTTATAACACATAGTTCATTATTTTATGAATGATAAATAAATAATTTTATGAATGCGTTATAGAAGAGTTTAAAAGCAATTAATAAGGACAATTTCTAGGTTGCCAGGTTGTGGAAAAGGTTGTGGACTTTGCTTGTCTTTCTAATTTCCTTTTTTAACTAAATAGACCATGTTCATGCTAAGGTAGGTTATTTCACAACCTGGCAACCCAAAAGTTGTTATTGACGGTTAATCTATAAAGGTTTAGGAGTGATATTCACAATCAAGATAACTACGGATCCTAGTATATAACCCCTTGACAAAATTATACAATTATTTAGTTACTAATTAATGAGCAGTTGTTTCATTAACAGCCACGCGGTGGTAGTAATGGTGCAGTCGACTCGTAATGACGTAGTCTACCTAGCGCGTGCGGCTCAGTGTGCCGCCTTCTTGTCATCAATATTCATGGTCTCACTTAAGTGAAAGCTCAAGCCATAAAAAGAGAAAAGTTTATGTGTCGACACACACCTCCTCGGAGACATTTTAACGATTCTAAGGTGAAATATATTCCTTCTGTTTTGTTTTATTTGTTTTTCAACCTGCTGAAACTACTCTGAGAGGAAAGTTGAGCAGGGACACCTCCAGCTCTTAACAGCGCCTCATCCAGCTGCTGCTGCTGTTGCTGCTGCTGCTGCTGCTCGGAGAAGCGGCGGGTGGGAGAGTGGGAGGGTCCGTGGGTGAGCCTGCACCACTTTACCCTGAGAAGTTGTATCAGTGGGGAGGTTATCACCACCAGTGTGGATTAACTGACAGCACCCGAGGTGAGTGGACCGATGAGATGAGACTGACACACAGCGGGAGCCCTCTTCTACTCACCGTCACCTGCATGTGCTTCTCGGGAGGTCTGCTGTGGTCCTACCAGGAGGAGGATGCCAGTGACGGGTAAACTTAAGGACATGACAAGCATCAAAGAAGCACTTGTTTTTTTTAGTTAAAGGGTAAATGCTCACTTTGCCTCAAAAAATGTTTTCCTCCTTCTTACACAGTGGAGAGTGCTCTGAAAATAACATCTCTACAACTAAGTACCCCTGCGTGAAGTCGACCGGAGAAGTCACGACGTGTTACAGGTATAGTGTGAATAATGTGAGTCATGGAGCTGGATGCTGCAGGGATCACTAGCTGCAGTGCAGTGGGCTGTGTGTCTCTGTTAAAAGTGATTTCAAAATGTAGCTCTGAATTATGTAAAAACCTGATTTTGTCATTTATCTCTCAGACTAAAAAAAATGCAGCTCAGATGTTGCAGCTTGTTGAAATTTAAGTGAGGTGGAAAAATAGTTGAGACACTGGGCACATGCAGGTTCTGCTTTATGAAGCACTGAGAGATAGATGTAAGAGAAAATCACATAAAATCTTATTGCCTGAGGCTGCCAGTGTTATTATAATAAAAATCAATAGGCTGGTAAACATTCCTCAGTGTCACTTTTATTATCATTATTATCTTTTATTATACCTTTGGTTTTTTGATTTTGCTCCAGTTTTGAAGTGAGCTGTTGAGGATCTACTTCCTAACAATTAAGGCTACAGTTGTATGTCCTATGTTGACATGAAATGATTACTACTTAATGAGCCATTGTCATCCTATTGTGAACTAAAGGGATCATAACAATCAGAATATAAATGTCCCACAAGTCCCCAAATTGGTCTGTTCAGCTCTGACACCAGCTTTAATTATGACGGGTCACAGACACAGTGGACACAGCGTTGCCTCTCAACAAAACTCCTGTCAGAGGCTACGGATTAAGTTGTTAACAACCTAATCTGTCTTCATACCAAGGGGCCCCACAGGCTTAATAAAATAAAAAAAACTTGTAAGTACAGACTTTTAAAGAGTTTTGTCAACATAATATTCACTAATTTTGATTGATTTACACATCAGAAGTGTATGAGAATTAGAAACAGCAGGATGAGTTTAAGTTAAAGCTGGGGCAATTCATTACAATAAGAGCTGAGATGTGGTGCTGCAACACACCCACACCACTCCTCAGGGTGTTCTTTTACTCCACATTATTGTTATAAGAATCATTCATTCAGTCATAATCTTATCATGGGCAGCTATTCAATGCTCACACTATGTGGAAACTCAGTGGTCTTTATTTCCAGGCACACTGTGACTCAGGCTGATGAGATGCACAGTCTTCCTTTGGAAATTGAATCATGCGACTAATTCAGGGAACTAATTTTAAGCATGTTATAAATGATTTTGATTTAAAGCAAATCTATTTCTGTATGTGCCTCTCTGGGAAAACAGTATAGAGAATGAGAGAAATGCCCGACTGTTGGACAACGCTTGTGAGAAGTCGCCCAAATGTCGACTTTGGGAGGTTTCATCCCTGCATCACTTGACAAACTGCTGGTTACAGTTCAAGCACACAGTGACATCCCGTTTGATCTTCAAATCTCAAACACACTCTTAACATAATTATGTTGTTTTATGGTTATTGGCTACGGCCGCAGTTGTTTCCCCACAATGTTTATTTAAAGAAGAAAAACGGTTTCAGCCAAGAGCCAAGATAATGTGCCCTGGGTGCATTTCGGTTCACCTGCACAGTGTGGGCTGATGACTGCACATCGGCCCTGTAATTGTTTGTAGAGAGGTTTTATTGTGGTGCCAGAAATTCAGATTAATGATCTGATTTTGATAAGATGAATATGGCACTTGCATTCTGCAATTTTTATTATTTATTTTTCTTTCTTTTTCCCCACGAAAATGCAGGCACATACCAGCACAATTACACCTTGGCATGACTGAGCTGGAGTTCAAAGGGAACTAAGCATGATTTAAGTTGGCAACATTCAGGTGCCGCAGGAAAATGTAGGCTTATGGCATTCATTAGGGCACTCTGTGTAGTATCACCGTGTCTGTACATTTCGGAGCATTTCATTGCTGTCATAAATTTTTCCTTTTTTTCAAAGCACTGTCAGAAAAACTGTGAAAACCTTTGCTTGCACAGACAGGTGTGCTCTGCTTTGATGATATAACATGGGGCCACAATAAATACATGATCTGTGATCTAATTCTGATTGTATCATCACCTTGGAGTTTCCATTCATCTATATACAGACCTACAACTACCACTAGGCTTCATGGTGGGGGGGCAGTCCCAGCTGACATAGGGTGGGGGCAGGTTACATCATGGGTTGCCAGTCTGTCATGACCATTAACCTGCACAGGCGTCTCCCAACCCAGAAGCTTCTTGGTTTTCAAAAATATTTTATTCTTGTTTGGGGATTTGGGGAATATGTAAATAAAATGTTTCACCAGCTAGAAAACTGAACTCAGTAAATGTGCATACAAATTTCTTAAAAATCGATATGAACGTTCAGCATGCCAATAAGTGAGCATCAGAGTTGTATTTTGTGGACAGAGCCAAAGTGGCTGGCTAAAACACTAAACTAAGTTAAGAGGCGGATGTTTGTAGCTTTATTTTAGACACAGACGTCAGAGTCGTGACCTAACTCTTGACAAGAAAGCAGATAAGCACATTTCCCAATATGTCAAAGCAGTCCTTCAAATAAGCCTTAACATTCACTTTATTTTAAAACATTTTTGAGGCGTTGAAATTCAAGCCTTTCCCTGTCAGCCCAGTGGGAGAAGAGAGGCCCTGATGATGGGATTTTGAAACAAACCCCCCAACCCCCGCTCCCCCTTTGGTCATGGCATGCCACTGTGTGCACAGTTTAACACTCATCCTTGAGGCATTTATCATATTGTGAAACAGCACCCGAGGAGACGCCGGAGACCCAGAGAGCATATGTCACAGTACGAGAGAGGTACCAGAACCTCGGCTGACTCCGACCATATCCGTCTCACTGTCAGGGCAGCCTCCTTCATCTCTCACTACTGTCTCTCTGGGTTGTTTCATCCACAGATTGGCATATTTGGGTTAAAGGCCTAGTTTTGTAGTGTGTTAGGATGCAGCATGTACGTGCTCATAGTTGTGTACCTACAGGCTGTGGAGTTAAAACGTGCTTGGCGGTGCAGAAGGCCTGTGATTGCAGCAGAAATGCTCCACTAAAATCCAAAGGAGGCTTTGATTAAAATGATAAGGTGTGAGCTGTTTGTTGAAATTTGCCGTTCACTGCTATTGCTTTTCTGCAATGCACCAGTTTATAAACAGTTTTACCGGCAGCGTTTCTCTTCTGAGCAGGCTTTTTGTTGTAGTTTCTGTTGATGCCTATTGTTACTCTTGGTTTCTCCATGGTGGTCAGTCACTATTGGCTAACTGCGCTGTTTTTCCTTATAGTGTTCTTATTTTTGTTGAAACCACAGTTGCTGCTGCTGAAAGCATTAATCCATCACTTTCTTTGTCCAGAAAATGTTCTTTAATGTGGTGTCTATCACAAAGCAGGATTACTGAATAGAGCTGGACCAGTATAGCACAGAAGAGGTTTTTATTAGAGTCCATGTTGCAGATTTGAAAGGCCTCCAGGTTTTTACTCAGCAGTTATCCAGCTAACTTCGTAATCCCGCTTTGTGAGAGAGAGACCCTCCTGGAAAAAATATACCTGACAGCAGCTGTTAGCAAACAGCAAATCTCTCAGCTGTCATGATTTCTTTCAGGCTAAGTCGCTTTATCAGCTGGCAACAGCAACCTCACACAGCACAGTTGTGGATGGTTTTTTTCTGCTGCTGGGATGAAGTATCATATGACATCTGTGAAAGTCCAAGATGAGAGCCAGAGCCTTATGTGTTCACCATCGTAGCATCGAGACACATTAATAGTCTCTGTTTATAACTTCTCTTAGGTGACGAGAGGGTACATGAAGCAGTGATTACACTGGTTTGACTTATTGCATACTGTATCTGCGACGTTGGCCTCACCTTACCCTGTAAAAGGGAATGCTGCTCTGGACAAGAAGCAGAGCGCAAGGCAGAGCGAGTCTTTCCACTATGCAGTTGTAACAGCTACGCGTAATTGATGTGTGGCATGCGTAATTGTTGCTTTGTTATTCTTCCAAATAATTGTGGTGGTAAGACGCAGTTTGTTGTGTTTTTTTCGCCCCCTTTCTCTTGAGATCCCCCTTTCACTCTGGAGTTTACACAGTACGGAAACTGAGGATAACATTTCTCCCCCTCCTCCCTTCCATTGTGAGACATGATAGTCACGATACTTCACATGCACTTGGCCGACGCAGGCAGCATTGTTTGGGTCTTGTAAAAAAAAAAATCCCCATCACCTCATTCCAATGAATTCACCATAGGATATTTCCTAATCTCTTATTTTAACTTCATCAGAATGTGATCCATGTTCCATTGACGGCAAAACCAGTAATTGATTCATACTGCAGTTCCCAGCAAGTGAAACACCGAGGGGGGTGCTGCTCAGTTCCAGAGAAATGATCACTTAAGTCTGAGGGCTGAAGACTCTTGTTTCGTCTGTTTTTCACATCACATTCGTACGTACTCTGCACCTTGGAAGGATCTCCTCATCTGAACTTGGGCTCCGTCTCTCAATTCAAATAGTTTTCCGCACGAGAAATACACCCGGAGGGTTCTTCGTTGCCATAGTGTCGTCCCTCTGGTGATCCTCGCGCCATGGGGGATATGCTGTGGCACAGCTTAAGCTGTTCAGCAGGCCTCGGTTAGTCATGTTGATTACTTTTCGGCTGCTTACGTTTCGGATACAACTATAAATACTCTGGACCGAAAAATAGAACAAGCCGTAGATTTATGGACAGCGTAAGAGTAGCATCTTTCAGGAGGTGGAAACATGTGTCATCCAGGTAGGCCACCATGTTATGATACTGGGACATTAATATCAACTGACCTATGGGCACGCATCCAGTGTTTCAAAGTAGACTTTAATAGGTTAGAGTCCTTTAAAAAGAAGCCAAACTTAAATTTTCCAGCAGCTTTAAATACCTGTCATAGGTGAAATTACACATACAATCATTCAGTATAATTAGGTGATCATTTAAGGATAAAAGACTGAAACCGACCACTGGGGAACTGATGGACTGCACATGAGTGAGATGGAAAACATAAGGCAATTTGAAATGATTGAAGTCTGCAGCACTCTCTATAGGAGGCGTGTTTTCTATTACTTACAAACCTAATGATCAGCCACCTGTAGTACACTACATGTCGGAGAACCAGTTAGTACACTTCATATACTTGTCAAGTCTTGTTTGTTGGTGATAAAAACAGCAGTATCAGCAAGGCAGAAAGTAGCGTAGGAGTGAAGCACAATAGAAAATCATTACACTTCTGTGGTTTCCATTTAAGGTAGAAGTTTCAAAGCAAGCATTTTTTTTATTTAATAAAGCCAGATTTGTTTTTACTCAGCAAACAGTTTTAGATTTTGTTTAAACCACAAATTATTATTCTTTTTTTGTAGGAATAACAACATTATAAACTGTTGTAACTCAGCGTCTGAACAGACAAGAATGCATCGAGATGAAGTAAATAAGTCGTCTGAGGAAGGAGCGTGGAATAAGTCCAAGCTGTTTCTCAACATCCCTTTGAGTGAAACAGAGTTTACTGGAATTAACCCCAGTAGATGTAGAATGAGATAAGGCTGCTGGAAATCATGCCAATCAAAAATGCCTGAAATGATTTACTATACCTGGCGCAGATTCAAAGCACCGTGATACTGTATACTGTAGAGTAATAAAATAAAAAGGCTGCTGTCTTAATGAACGTCATTACATTCCACAAGCAGCTCTATTGTTATAACGCCATAAACTTCTGCTTTTACGAAGTGCTCAACACACGTGCTACATATCTGACACAACCATAACACTTTATCTGAGATATATCCCATAATTCATCACAACTCAGATGTCCAGTCAAGAAAAAGACGTCAACATCTGTTTTCTATCGATGCTCAGAGAGAGGATATGAAGCTTGTTAACCGAAGGGGACTGCTGTATTACAGAGACTGCGCTGCGGGTTCAAAGAGTTAACGTGAACATTTTGGTGTTAGCCTGACAGCTCCCACACAGCGGAGAGTCAGGGTCTGAAGGCGTACAGGGGAGGTCAGCTGCCATGTTGAGCTAATGATCCCAGTTTGTCTAATCTGAGACCTGATAGGGATCAAGTGAAGAGGGCCAGTGAAATACTTATCATAACTTGTTGATTCCTCTTTTTTTCCATTCATAAAAAACATGTCAGGAACTTGAAAGGTGGTGAATCCAGAACATAAAATCAGTGGTCTTAGCATGTTTACTGTTTCCTCTTCTCTTTTACTACCTCAAATTAGGCCTCAAAGTATTTTTGTTAAAGGACAATTCCAGGCAAATTCAATATAGTTCTGAAGATTTTCTTTTTAATTGCTCCTGTTATGCAGTAGTTCTGTCTGTTCTCTTTGAACAGCTAAAAACAAACAAACCCCTCGGTGTATGTTTGAATAGCCATCTGATGTTGTCTGTGGAAAAAAAAGTGGTTTTGTGGGATGTAAACAGCCTAAACAGTGTAAGATCGGTCTGCTCCCATTATATGCTGCTGTGGCGATGCGGGGACAGACAGAAAAACTACTGCAAAACAGGAGCAATTAAGAAGAAAATCTTCAGATTCCTTCTTTTAGACCTATTAGGAAACTATAGCTGCAGGTTGAATTCGCCTGAAATTGTCCTTAAATATACTTAGAGCAACTTATATAAGTGGTGGGAATCTAATTTCATGCCTTTATCGTCAGGGCACCAGACACCAATTGCCAGTGTCTTACCCTGCAATAAAAAATCTAACAAGATGTCTAAGATTTGGTTCATTTCCAGCACATTATCTTCTCAGTAGGTCAGAAAACAATTAAAATGAGTGAAGATAAAATCTGTTCATGCCATGGACTCTGAATTCATCCCAGCGTAATTTCAGTTTCATCACATGCATCTGGAGCTTTTCAACTTGAAAGTAAACAGGCTGTTTCTAGTGTAATTTCTCATAAGCAGCTTCTCTGCTGTTGAGTTTCTCTGATTGGCAGTAATAACCCTCCTCCATGTGTTGAACTGAAGAAGAGGGCATGAGGCTTTCACTCCCCGCTGCACATATAGACATCACTTTGTACTTTATCTCTTACCCCACCACTCGTTACTTAGTCAGAGGCCTTTTCCTGCTTTATGTGTTCATTAGTGATGTCAACTCAAGACATAACTTTATTTTACTCCACAGAGAAAATCATTAGTTGCAGTGTGAAGTTCTGAGCTTGCAGAACTTAATAATATTGTAAAATACACAATTAACCTATGTTTTATTTCCTTTATTTTTTGATTTCCTTACAGTAAGGTAACAAGACACATCTGCATTTTAGTTTCTAATGGGATGATTCAGATATGGTCAAATGTTGACATTTATGAAGTCGTATATATATTAGTGTTGTGCATAGAGAAGATAGAAGAGGCAGAAGTAAAAATGTATAAATAAATAATAAAAGAATTTGAATATAATATCAAATCTACACCTTTACTCACATTAGGGAATTGCAGAGAAAAGAATTTAGCAGCCTGTAACATGTTCAGAAGTTCTCTTCATCACTGAAATATTCTTTGATATCGACATAGCCTATTTCCTTTTGAATGGACATGCACACACCTGCATTTACAGAAAAGCCAATTGAGTAAGAAAGAAACTGAGGAAGATCTCTGTCTTCTGTCTCAGATTAGATTTACTTGTTAGTCTGAAAACAGAGCCAAGAAGAGGTGCAGACATCCAGGTTGCTCTCCCTCCACATGAATTACAGTATGCTGAAAGGCGAATAAGGAATTTTCGCCCATTGACGCCAAAAAAACGACTGTCTACCTCGGCTATTGTTTTCATATATCAGCTTAATTTATGACCATCAACTGCTTTTTGTCCATTCTGTCAGTTTTCCTGTCCTATAGAAATATTATGTATGTTGATACTAATAATTCACAGCACACATGCCCCACAGCGCGTGTCACTTTAATGGTGTCGCACTTTGCACCGTATTGAGTAATATTGTTATAGAAGTCGAGCCAGTTGGCTCCGAGCTATTTCTGCAGGTCTTGTCATTAATGTATTGGTGTGTTGTTGGGAGTTCTCACAGTCTGTGGTGTGAAGAAGAGGAGGAGGTGGTGGTGGTGGTGGTGGTGGGGGCAGGTTTTTCAACTCTGATTTACAGTCGCCGTTCACCTTTGCTCCCGTAGAGGGTGATATTTAACAAAGCATTTTAATATACGATTTTATTCTAAATGAGATGTGAAGTGGCTGCTTACACTCAGTGTTGTCAACAATTCATCTGATATGCCATTTTGGCTAATGGATGAATGGCCACCCTGGCCCTTAGAAGACAAAGCAGAGTGTAAGTTATCATGGTTAGAGCTGGGGAGGACATGTTAGTGTTCAGGAGCATTCCTCAGTGACGGATGTAAAGCACAAGCAGCAGCAAACATCCTCTCTCTCCTCTGTTATTGCTTTGGTGCATTAATCAACAAACACGTTTCTCTCTTAAAATAGAAAATTAAACACTTCCTTTTTTTCCCCTCTCTGCCTGCCTTCATTAACTGGTTGATTTTTCTCTCTTTGAATAATCATAAACAGTTATTTTTCTGGATCATAACCAGACTTATTATTTTCACCGTTATTGGACATTGGAGTCAGATTAGTCCTCTGGAGTCTACACTTGATTTGGTTAAATATATTCATCTGTTTCCACTTGAAAGAGGACTGTAATGCAAAACATGCCTTTACCGGAAAGACCGTGACTTTCCGAGGTCAGATACTTTATAATGTGTCCAAAAGCCTGGAATTGTTGTCTCTGAAGGATTTGACATGTGCAATTTGGATGATTTTGACCTATCACCCGCCACAACACAACACACAGTAGTTTTAAACTAAACAGTGTGTTAAAAGTACAGAACTGACTGAATGACAAAATGAATGGCAGTGAATCAACATATGACTAAAGAACATCCTTAAAGTCAGACTGATTTCATATGGCATGAATATATTTGTGTTAACACAGGAAGAGGAAGTGCTGAAACATTGAAACATTGAAACATGGACTAAAAGTTATAGGAAGTACATCCTGCATGAAGTGAACTGCAAGGCTGATTTGGTGCTGGTGATCTTTGAGACCTTGTGGATCTGGTTCTCATTCAACTTAATATTTTCAGATCACAGGCATTTTTCCTTCTCTGAACCATGTATCACTGAGTTTTTTGATTTCTTAAAATCTCACCCCTGTTTCTTTTGGCCGATGCTCACTCACCCATCTGGTTCTTTCTGCGGAGAACTGTGTGGTCACGCTTTGGTCATGCTGTGGGTTTTCAATGGTTAAGAGATGTGGTGATATGTAAACCGCAGGTTGTGTTTTTTTCCGCCTCCAATGCTCTGGTTGTATTTATGGCTATTATATTCTACCCCCCAAAAAGATATATTCAAATTATAATCACAAAGTAAAAGTCTTTTGACAAGTTAATCACCTAATTGAGAGCAACTGGCCGTTTTCTTTCTTTTTTTTTAACTCTTTTTTTTTCTATAGCTCATTGTTATTCATCATTGGGGTACTTGAAGCCTTAATTTATTCTCCCATTAGTGAAAAGAATAAGCTGCTAATTTATCAGCCCTGAAGGACAGCAGCTAGCCAAAGGAAATGTTGGGCTGCAACAGTGAACACACAGCGCTATACCAGTCGTTTTAAATCGTAAACAGCTGCAGAATTCAACATTAATAATACACTTTGGAAAAGAGACTTCGTGTTTAGTAGCACATGTTTCCCCCTCCATTGAGGTTTTCGCTTGTATGTTGATGAATGTCAGTATTTGTTGTCAGTTGTAATCCAGTTTAATGATATTCCCCACTACCACAATCACCATCAGTGTGTTTGTCCACGTGTCAAGAGCATGTTATACTGCGGTTACCGAGCTACATCATGCCAGTTCGCTTAAATCACTAATTTGTCTTCCTCCCCGCCCTCGTCTCTCCACTCACGTCATATTGCTGTTCCAAGTATGTTTTATTAGTAAGGAAATGTGCACATTTATAAGAGTTATTTTAAACTGCAATCCGAGTTAGCCAGTGCTTGCTAATTTTTATGTGCAGTCCCTGGGCGGGATATTAACTTTCACTACATGCAAGTTTTAAAATAACACGCAAACCACAAAGCCTCTAATGGGCTAACGTATGTCACATACCACACATCTCAGTTACCTTACACACAGCATGTCAAGGAGAACATGTGAAACAGGTAAAATGAGAAATATAATAGGCTATAGTAACCACATCACATCGAGCGATTATCGTCTCCAGCCGTGACACAACTTCAGGACGAGCCTCGTATCAGATATCCTGTGTTTAATGCATGTCTGGTCTCCTGACTGTGGACAGCTAAGAAAAGATAGGTCCCTTTGTGAGCGGTGAGGCTGCAAGCAGGCTAATATTAGCATGTTAGCACTGAACACAACCTATAGGAATGTTATATTAGCAGGAATCATCATCAAAAACCGAAGTATAGAAGATTTGACCTCATGGCAGCGTTAGAGCAAAAGTCCAGAGATGACAAAGGTTGTTAGGGGTTCATCCTAAGGGGAGCATGAAGGCCTGCACCAGACAACATGACAGTTTATCCAATAGTTCAGATCAGATAGATTCAGAATCAGATAATTTCAACTAAAGGAAAAAGTCATGTGCTCTACAAAATCTCAGGGGGTTCCTCCTGAGGGGAACATGAATGTCTGTACAAAACAAAAAAATGAATGGCAACAGTTAAGACCAAAGTTTGATGTCTGGACCACAGTGGTGGACGGACTGATATTTCCATCCCCTGAGCCGTATCACAAGCGTGACTAAAAAGGAGGAAGCAGCACATATTTACAGGTCAACCTCACAAGAAAAACCGAGCCATAAATGTCAAACTTCGACTCATCCAGTCGCGGCGCCTGTCACTTCCCACGGCTTTATAACACTTCATCTAATTCTCCCAAGTGTGATTCGCGGAGAAGCCGTTTGTAGCTTTGAAGTAAATGAAGTGCTTTGATCTCTCTCTCACGTACCAGCTTTCAGTCCCATTGTCATGAAATTTGAATGGATCGAACACTGATTGAGAGCTCTTTTTCAATTTAGGCCACTTTTTTTCCTTGTAGTTTATAAATTTCTTTTTAAATCACCCGCAGACAGTAGAAACACGGCATACCAACTCTGACTACTGGAAGGTCTTTGCCTGAGAAACAGAGAACATCTGCTTTTTACATTGAAGTATTTATGGATATTGTTGGAGTCAATGTTACATTTCTGCACTGGGATGAAAGATATTCCATGTTAAAAGGCAAATAATCTGTTATAAACTACTGTTGGTTTTAGTTCACCTGTCAGAAGGCCAGTTCTTCAGGGACCTGTTTGCTTTAAATCCATTTTTACATCTGAGTTTTTTGCATCATCGGCTGTGTAGGGCTATTCATATTACAGGTTTTCTTCTTTTTTTTTTGTCCAGACTTTTCCACACTGTTTACATAATGAGGTGTTAAATACGTGAATAAAAACAAAGGAATTAAGTTACAAATAATCCCTTTGAGATTTTGAGATTCTTTTGTATTTCCCTCAAGTGGAAATTGCACGCTTTCACAGCAACTTCAGTGTTTGAAGGTGATCTGTAATATCTGGCTTATGTCCAGTAGAATGGTTTGAGTTAGAAACACATGGAGGGACTGATGATGGCTTACTGTAACAGGCCACAGACACAGTGCTCTATATAATTTCCTGAGGTGTCAGGATCAGAAACATCAACCATAACTCTGCACTTGCTCGCAGCTTTTTTTTTTTACAGTGAAAGTTTATATACATGAAAAATTGAGTTTCTTCAGTCAAAATGTGACACAAGAGCAGATAGATTTCTTCACATTGTACAGCATGTGGTCAGAGTCAAATCCGATTTGTCTGAGGCTGGTGCACCGCGGCAATATAGAGCGGCAGAGGCTCAGATTGCCTCTGTTACAGTACAGCCGACAGTCTTGTTGGATTATGTTGGAAATGGCAGCACAACATGAGTGCTACATGGAGAGGGAGATTATTTCAAGTGACCCTCTTCAGTCACTCCATTGTTCAGTTGCTATGTATTGTAACAATTACTCACGTCCTATACGGCTGTATACAGGGCAGACAGACAGGGGTAGTTGTTTTCTGGTTTTGGCCTGTTGCTGACTAGCTGACTGTTGTTATGAACCTCACACCCAAACACATGCTGATCCATGAAATCACTGTTAGAGCCTTTAAGAGTAGGGAAACACAGATTCCATTCATGAATATTCAGGAGCTGGCACATATGCTGTAGTTGGAAAAGAAGTTTCATATTTTGGGAAATACACTTTATTTTTATCTTTTGCCAAGTGTTGGAACTGAAAACATGTGGAAACACCCAGCCAAACTCTGTTTTAATGTTAAATAAGGTGCAAAAAAATGAAAGCCTCTTTTTTTTATACTTGTGTTTTTGATCAGATTAAACAAACAATGATATTAGATGACTATTAATGAGCTGTAAATTTATTGTTTGACAGATTTTGGTGCACTTTTGGACATAGCCAGTTGTACATGTGTCCCCCTGTCTAGTATTGATGCTAGGTTAAGCTAACTGACCATGCAGACATGACAGAGGTACGAACCATCTCAATAAGGTCAATAAAGTGGAGTATACCTCTGAAAATGTGAAGTACCCCTTGGTAGGCTACCCTATGACTAGCCATAATGACAGACATTTGTAAAACTATCAACAACAGCTCCCTCCTCCAACTTGTGTATATGTTTTGCGGCTATGTGCTCTGACAGCATATTTTCCTACCTTTTCCACATTTACCAGGCCGCCCTGTTACCGTTGTGTCACTGGAGAGAAAATGAAAACAAAAGGGCAAGAATTAAAAGCTGAGTTTCGAATTAGTGACGTTAAATTGAGCGATGCATTTGCAGAGTTTTCAAACCAGACTGCTTGTTTGTTTTAAATGTGGGGGTCTGACCAAAGGGGGGAGGGGTTTGTACCAAAGCTTGTGCGACTGTTGCAGGCAGTGAACTCTGAGTTCAAACAGTCATTAACCAATAGGTTATGTTAATGTACCATGGTAGTGATCAAATGAGGCGCCATTATTTCTCTGGGCAGACGTATATGCACTCACCCTGGATACTGATAGAAACAGTGTTGCAGAGTCTGCAGACAGCATTACATTTTAAATGGAAGAAAAGACCTGCTGAGAAGTGATATCTAATATCCCAATTTTGCCTTTCTTTCATTTTCTAATACCTTTTTATGCTTACTATAACATGGTTTTTTTCATTTTTTCCATTCAGCTGCATTCAATTTTTAATACAACCTCCTTGAAAGTTCATGACGTCAGCAGGGTTGAGATATGCATTGCGTATGATGGGGTCATGGTGTGGTCAATATGTCCTTTAAGCTCCATTAAGGTGTTAATATTCAGTCAGATGACTGAATACATGCCTGCAGTGAAATCTAATGTGGAGCTCTACTGAGTTTTCTAGCCTCATTAAATTCACAGTTCTGGTTTTATGGATGCCAACTGGTTGATAATACTTCTACTGTATGTGTCAGTTGGATAAGGATTTGTATGGTGTTGTTTTCCAACACCAGCATTCGCCAGAACTGGGTGATACGGTGATAATATATCAGCTCTTTTGTGTGTGTAGCAGCTTGTCTTGGAGTTCTTCTGTACCTTATTGGCTTATAGTGGCCAGTTCCTTATTAATGCAGCTGGCAAATATCAGTTTTTTTCTCAAGTAAATCTTCAAGCATCGACAGGTGGAGCCACTCAAAGCAGCTTATAAGCTATGTTGCAACAAGGTATTTTGGTATGAATAGGTAACACAATGCTCTGCAACAACTTGTTTTGCACATTTATCTGTCCCAATTCAGACATTCTATCTGGTGCCATCTTAATACAACACCAGACGCCATTAAACATGTTACATTTTATTTATGTAGCAGAAGGGTTGTGCCAGGAACAACTACCCTGTTCCATCCTTTCTTATAAAGTTCAGTGTGTGCATGAAGCACTTGAACAGCTGAGTTGTTGTTGGAACATGCGATCAGTGTAGTGTCCCTTTAGTCTTCACGCTGAGTTATACTGCTAAGTGCTTTGGGGTCATAATGCTCTAACTGCGTCCAACAGACAGATAGCAGCTTATATATATATATATTATGGAAAAACATATTCCGCTAACAGTGTTTGCCTTTTATGGCATCTCCAAACAATCACCTTTAATTACATTGTAATTGGTCACAATTACAAAGACATAGTATAGCAGAGCTGTATTATGTCAGTGACGCATTTAAAAGAGGAATGTTAGTGCGTTGTGAACCGTCATGACTGCCTTTTCCGAGTGTAGTATTTTTACCAGGATAAATGACCTTTATAAGAGCGTTTTGTTTTTTTCAGTATGGAGAGTTGGAAAACACAAAGGTATCCAGGCACTCTGCAAACACACTCTGTATTTTGTATTTTTATGTGTGGCTATAAACTCATTCTCCAGGGGGGTTATTTATTTTGGATTCAGTATTGGCAGAGGTATCTATCCCTCCTAATAGACCACATAGTAGTTTTGTCTCGCTCTGGAATCCCCATTGTGTTGCTTAACTTTATCTTCTGTTTGTCATGTAGACCGGTGTGTGCTTACGGATGTACTGTATGGGACACATCCTGACATGTTGTGCGTTTTATTTCTAAATGACCTAATGTGAATCTCCGGAACAAATGTCAAAACCAGGAGGCGTTACAAACTGCAGTGCACCTCTGTTCGGCTCTTTAAATCACAATGTGGTGAACCCGAGGGGCTGCAGAGGGAGGCTGTGTTTCTAAACATGACTGAGAGGGTTTATGTGAATATGACAGCATTTAAATAGCCTTAAATATACAGTTTTAATATCCTGGGATACCCAAGATATTTATTGTGTGTAGTACAGTAATAGAATCAGTAATCCATGAGGACTGTATGGTCGTCATAGATCTAGTTAAAGTTTGACTGCCTGTTTTACTTTTTTATTCCCCACTGATTTTTTTGCTTTGACAGTGTTCATCAATTAGAGAGAGATATTTTGATGGGGGAGTTTTAACTTGTCTACATAAGTTACACAGTATGGACATATAAAGGTACTCAAAGTATGTGAAGATATCCCAGAATCACGCTATGTGATTCTAGAGCAGGAAATGAGTATTTACATTATTGCTTAATCCGGCAATTATTGTTGGGATACCCATCTCCACTTCCTGCACTGTTATTTGGAGTGAGTGTCTGTGCACTGTTGATCGGATGGTAGAGCCGTAGTATCACTAGCTGTCAATCATGGTGTCATACCTCCCTTTTTTTAGATTAAAAAACTACCTAAAATGTCAGAGAACAACCTCGGGAAAAATGTATTTGACATTTCTTTAGTTCAATCAATGTCCCATTTGCAAACATTTAGCATGCAGGGTTTATGACCTATACTGCAGCCGACCACCAGGGGGGCGTTCAGGGAAGCAGAATTAGGGAATTTTTTTTCCTTAGAAGATACATACAAATAATCAATTAACACAAAAGTGGAAAATTGATTATCTTTCCATTCAAAAATGGATTAATCTACTAAGCGTTTCAGCTCTGATTCCCTCACTAGTCCATCAGGAAAATGTCACAGGAACAAAGGTTTACAGAGGAGGATGCTTGTAACTCCACTTGGTCTTGTGGAGCTTTTATACTGTATCATGTTGTAACATCCAGGAGGTATCATGAGGACACACACATGCCCCAACAGCTGCTAAACTGTAACATTGCCATAAAAAATAGAGATCAGGCGAAACAGTCAATGAAAGGGTTTTATTATAGCAGAGAGAGATGAATGAATTCAATTTTTCCTCAAAGGACTAATATTAATTCATATTCACTGAATGAACAGTGACCTAAAAAATCGGACTTCTTCCTCTGAGTGTGGGTTTTTTGTTATCATTTAGCTGCTGAGAGGCAATTACAAGTGGTACCACCGACTGGACCCACTCAGTCTTGGCTCGGAAAAGAAATGAAAGTTGGAGGTGATTATCCTTCAAACTATCATTTCTCTGATTGCTAATTTTTCAGTATTATGTTTCTTTTCATGATGCTGCCAACAGCCATTCTCCAAATTAAGTATACATAAGGAAGTCAGATCATTACATGCTGCACTAGAAAATCAATTCCATTGTACAGTATCTGTAGCACACTTTCTGACTTTCTATACCACATTACTTAATCACAATCAAATCACTGATAACTGAAAGTGCTGGAAAAGCACACTTTGGGTCCAGAGGAATGAATGAGAGTGGAGAGTGAATGACCTACAAATTGACCCTGCTAGTACGGAGTGCACAGTGCCAAGTAGATCTGTAAGTCTGCAGAATACAGGGAAAGATGATCAGTTGCATTGGGGATTAAGTCAAAGTGTCAGTGCCAGGGCTTTGGATCCAACAGCTAAAAAGAGGGAGAGTTGTACATCTGGATGAACTAAAGGAACTGGAGGTTGGCTAGGAGCGAAGTGCTACAGTCCAGACCGTGGACCGAACCTGGGTTGTTGTTGATGAGGAAACGTCTGATTTAACAGATGGTTTTGTGCAAACACATCGAATGGTTTATGCCTTTGTTGCAGATTTTGGACAACGCATGGGTGACTAAGATCAGACTGAATTCCTGGAAGCAGGAGCAACCATGGTCTTGTCAACAATGACATGGTGTAGAGGGTATAATATTGATGGAAAAACAAACTGCAGCCTCTCCATACTTAGCACGAGGCAGCTGGTTGAAATTAATGAGTGTTGCAGGATGCAACAGTGACGCAAGTGAAGAGTGAGAATGAGGAGAGAAATGTCACTGAGAAGAATTTGTGGAATTTGATTTTTTTTTTAAAGAAGACAAAGGAAAAGAGAAGAAGAAGCAGTGAGGACAAAGAATGAAAATCAAGTCAGAATAATCGGGAACTCTTTAATCAGCAATTTGTTGTTTGTTGTTTTTGTTCCCCAAATACAAGCAAAAAGTGGAGAAAAATATCACAAACAAATCCAATGTTTTTCATCTTCGTAGCGACAAAGAATAGACATTTATGACCTGATAGTTTCAAGCTGCCAACAGTCAGCAGGCATTTCATAGCCACCAATGAATGTTCATTGATTTACCCAAAGATATTTTCTTCAATATAACAAATCTGCAGTAAAAGCCTACAGCAGGCATGTCAAACATACGGCCCGCGGGCCGGATCCGGCCCGCCGGATGATTTCATCCGGCCCGGTATACATTTCTGAGTATGTCAAAAAAAAAAAGCAAGTCTCTAGCTCATTTCTATCAAAAGTTAGGATTTTTAAAAAAAAGAGATACGCCAAAGCCCGAATAGCCTACTCCCTCCAGCTGCTAGAGGGCAGCCCAGTGGACGAACTTAAATCCAAACTTGCGGTCTGATTTGAGCACATTAGCGCGATTTAGCGCATATGTATATGTCATTATGCGACCCGTCCGTGTGTGTGTGAGAGAGAGGATGGACTAGAGCAGACTTCAATGATAAACGCTGGATGCGCTGGTTGATAAGTATTTTTTTACTGAGGAGGAACTATGGAGAACTGTGCAGTAACATCATTATGAAGGTGTGTGGGGGCTTTTATTTTGACAAACTGATTTGTCTTGTGAATGAACTGTGAACACGGAAATCAAAAGTCAGAATAATCAGGAACTCTTTAATCACCTAAACCCGCCAATTTGTTTGTTTGTTTTTTTGTTCCCATCAAATACAAGATGCAAAAAAACGTGGAGAAAAAAGATATCACAAACAAATAATGTTTTTTTGCACACATGAATCTTCGAAAATAAGATGAATATGGTTTCAAAGAATAGACATTTATGACCTGATAGTTTCAAGCTGCAAACAGTCAACAGGCATTTCATAGCCACCAATGAATGTTCAATTAAGGCAAAAATATTTCATAGCTCCCACTTTGTTTGGTGTGGTGAGATTCAGTTTTAAAACTGTTTACTCAGCTGTATTTAATAAACCAATCATTTTTTTTGATCAATTCCATTGTTTGTGAATAAATGTGTTGTTAGAATAGATCCCTTGTGATCCGTAATCACAAATTACAAATGTAGGCTTGATGATAAAGTATAGTACTGAAAAACAAAGCTAAAGATTTGGAGTCGACATTTTGCCATTATTTTACTGGTCCGGCCCACATGAGATCAGAAGGTCTTGATCCGGCCCCAGACCCAAACTCAGTTTGACATGCCTGGCCTACAGTATACAAGCAATCAAAATCAGTTAATCGTGTTAATTTGATGCTGCAGCTAATTTGTATTGATTGATGGATTGAGGTCATTTACTCTATAATATAGTAAAAATGCCTGTTAAAACTTTATGGTCTGGCATGTATAGTCTGTAGATTATCTGGTTTTTCCGATATTAAATTTACAGTGAACGAAAGACAGAAAAGTTTGGGAAGCTGGGACCAGATAATGTTTGACAGAATGGTAATCGCCATTTTATTAAATGGCTGTTTTTATGTCACACTTAATCCACTTTATTCAGCATGCGTGAGTATGAAAGTTGTGTCCTCTCCGTGTTTGAAACGCATCTCTTGTGTGGAATGCAGACATGTTATTGTATATCACTGGAAGCAATGTTAGACAAATAAGCCTCCTGTGAGCAGACCGCATGTGTTGCCTCACAGCTGTGTGTTTTGTGTGTGTGTGTGTGTATGTGTGTGCGCAATACCCCTCCGTTTTGTAATTGCTATCCCTGTTAGAGAGAAGGGCATGCTGTGGACAGGCCTCCTCGTTTGTGTACATCTATAAATTCATCACTTTCATGCACTTTTTGCACTGAATGATTCTGTGGTTTTACACATGGTGTCTGTGTGAATTAGTGTGTTTCTTTACAAGACAAACCCAGGCCGGGCTGGTCTACCGTGTTAGTTCAGGAGAGGTCCTCTGTTTATAAGGTAATTAGAGTGCTTATGGTTCACCCCGGGTAACTGAGGTCAGACTAATCTATGTCTACGTTTCAGGGGGGTGAGTAAAATGATATGGATCCCTGGCAAAATTAAATAACCTTTAGGGTGAAAAAAGGCACAGGTGACAAAACACTGATGTCCTGCTCATTGTGAACAAGTGCAGGACTCCCCGTGTGGTGTGTCTCCAGTCAAATGTCATTCAACAAGCTGGTACAGCGTGTTTGGACATGTGACTCTGCAAACTGTGCTCATTGATATTCTTGTAAAAGAGTGTCACCGAGGCTTCTGGGATATCTATCCCCCCCACCTTGTTCTCTTGCTCATGAATATGAATGAAATCCACATGTGTTTTGAATTTGTTTGCTGATTTGCATGAAGTTCACGAGCAGCTAACAAGTAGTCGGCTATGCGCAGGAATTTATTCTTACTCGTTATGAAAGATGCTACAGCTCTGTGTGTTGTCGCTCAGCATGCTCTTGTTTTGTGTTCTGAATATTATGAGAGATTTATCTGTAATCACCCATATTTAAGCTTTTGAATAGTGGTAAAAATGCTACAGCTTCAAAGAAAAATTCATATCACGCTCTTAGACTGTCCCCTTGTGTGTCTGTGTGGAGACTGATCCTGATCTGAGCCGTTTCCGTTGTTCAAACACTGCGAGAGAAGCTGAGGTGGACTGCTAAATAGCTTTTGGGGGAATCAATGCAAAATATTGACTGAGACGGTTGTTCAAATCTAGACAAAGCTGTTTGGGAAGAATTATATCCCTTTCGATTTCAGCATTAGCCGAGGCCAGAGTTTATTACCTTACTTCACACACACAAACACACCGCATCTATTAAAAGTATCACTTTTATCTCATGCACCTTCAACAGTCTCCTTTCCAGAAAGGTGTGTCACAGTTTTGCTAATATTACAAAGTCATGTTAGCATTAACAGCTGTTACCCAACCAGTCCAGGGGAAATATCAAATTTAACTTCATTACTATGAAGACCTGTTTCCAGCAGTGGAAAGCCACACCAATGTTGTGTCTCTACTGATGTTAGCATGCTAACCAGCTAGCCTCAGCCTGTCTTATTCTTTTGTTTTTTGTTTTTCTGATAGCGACTCACTGTAGCCTCCAATCTGGGCTGAACAAGCAGCGTTGTTCTGAAACGTATGTAAAATAGGCAACATTATTCCACTTGACCCTCAAACCAGGTAGAGAAGAACAAATACTGCAGCACCTACCAATAGTTTTAATATGGGATTTCAACTAGCCTATTAGCATTTAGGTTTGCCCCGTCTAGCTACACATCAGTCTACTTCTGGTATGAGATAAGAAGGTAATGAGTGCATAAGTTCACATATCTTAATTTTATCTCTGAGAACTTCCATATCAAACACTTGACAGATTTTTTTTACTCCCAAAATATAAATCATGTAGGCGCTTTTAGGTTATTTCATTGCTCAAAGCACTGACCTTTAGCCGTGTGTCATTTCTAGACATGTTGTTTTAACTTGTAGACAGGTCATATCATTACCATCTCAGCTCTCGCTTGCTCTGCCTGTTTTCATGTCCACATGTGTCAAAATATAAAAGGTTAACAAAGGGACAACATAAGAAATCAACCGTTTTAAATTGAATCAATTTGTATAAATGGAAAATGCAAGATAATATTGTGATTGTATTCTTGAAGTGCTTTAATCTGCAAAGTAACCAAATATGACTTTTTAGACGTGTTTACTTAATGATATAATGAGAGAAAGTACAATAAGGTAGGGGCTAATAAGCATCTCTGAATGCTAATGTAATAAAGGCACAGTTCAGTAAAAAAAAGAAAAAGAACTCAGATATGGAGTTTCCATGGGACGTTGTTGCCTCTTTCATGATCTTCTGGAGACGGACGTAGATGTTTGTTTTCTCACGATTGTTCAACCAGCCCTGGTTATTTTGCTAAGCTGCTTATTTGCTATAAGTGCCTTCTGTCCTCCTGGGGATGTTATTGTGACATGAAATATTGGGTCACACAGGAAACCGTCCTCAGACCAGCTCTCTCAGGGTGTCCAAGCCGTAGCCTCTCCCACCCACAAACACCACCACAACACACAAAGTGTGCGTGCTTAAATGTAATAAACTAGATCCACATTGTGGAAATAACTATCTCCAGCTAAAATTAAAACATGCAAAGCTACACTACTCACTGCATCTGAAGCTTGAAGCATAGCTAATGTGTGCCACCTCGCAAAATATAATTACACCAGCTGCTGTGGATAGAGAAATCACATGGAGACACTAAAAAACGATGAACTTCTTATTGGAAACTCGTGACTGTTGATAGTTGAGATAATGTTAAATGAGGTGAAGAAAGATTCACCAACTCTAGTGAGGCTAATTTGGGACACATTAAAGGAGAACATTATAACCAGAGAAGTTTAAAAATGAAAAATAGGAAGTGTTTCAACTGTGACTACAGTATGTGTCTTTTTCACTTCTCTTCACTTGTTCTTTCGTGTTCTTGTTGATATTTTACAGATGTAAATGCTGGAACCACATGTACACAAACACATACTCTACGCCTATGCTTTATTACAGTGAAAGTAACTTAAAAATGAATGTGTCTAGGTGTTATATGCACTAGGATGTGCCAGGAATGTCTGAGTAACTTGAAATACACTCACTCATTCACTCACACAGTATATTTAGATGCATACACACAAACATCTCTCTTATGGAAGGCCTCCTGGGTGATGCCTGTTGCTCTTCTGAGTGTCATCAAAGACATGAAATTAGATTGTTGCAGGTTAATATTCTGCTGTTGGAGCGTCAAGTGCAGTGAAGGAGGTCCTTATTGCCCCTCGAGGTAGTAAATATTCAATCGTGTGAATGGATAAGCACCTGGCTGCTCTGTTTATCGTCTACCTGTCGAAAGGGAGTCTGTGTGTGGTAGCCACGCTTCATTGCAGTGGTGCAGACGGAGCTGGTGATTAACTCGGTTATACTCAGATCATTTCAGCGTCGATGATGTTAATGAAAAAGGAAACCGTTTTTATAGCTGGGTCACTGGATTCGCAAATACAACGGGAAGTAGTAGCAAAATGGAGAAAGTGAAACTGAGATCCTTGATTTCAAAATGTACCACTGCACTACACTCAGTCTGTTCCAAGTTCCTAATGGAGCATTAAAGAGGGAGAGTTCATAAATCAATCAGCAGTCTGTCTTCAGATATCGGGCGCTGCTTTCTTTACTTTTCCACAACATTCATTCACATTATATCCTTATATAACCTTTATGTGCAGCCCATTAGTTTTTCCTCCTCATCTACGGTGTTTCACAGCTGTGGCTTTTCCCCTCAGAATGAAACTGTAACTTTAGCAATCCCTTTCTGACCGAATGCCTGGTGTGTGAGTAAATACCTGTAAAACTATACACAGCACCATGTTAGCGTGATGACATTAGCATACGGCCTCACAGAGTCGCTGGGATACAGTTGTTCCTGTGTGCAATGAGTCGTGCTGTGTAAAATAAATGAATTGATAAATTACATCAATTGTGTTTGAATGCTGGTGAGCAGAGGAGGGGAAGCCTCCATTAGATGAAATTACCACACAGGGACCGCAGGAACCATCAGACCTGCTCCTGGATAAAAGCTGTAAAGCATTAGACAGTAATCTTTTTTCAGTGACTATCAATGTGAGTGAGACTGCGGTGACTTCATGGCAGTGTAATTGGATTTTTTTTTTTTTTTTTTTTTTATCACCTCCTGTCTGAAAGCGACACCTGGTAGCACTTTTCCTCAGAGCTTGAGCGTGAGCGAGGGATGAAAAATGCTTCATGATGATGTGACTTGGACTTGATAAAATATTGCATCAATATGTTATTGCGGTGAGGCGTTGGTACGACTTCACACGGATGTTGGAGGAAGTGATGGAACTCATTTAAAAAGGAGAGCTTGATAGTTTTGTTGCTTCACATTGTCTCATCAAGTTGTTTTCTCTCGCCCCGACACACCCAGACAAACCATTTGGATAAGGAGTGAATCTATGACCTCTTTGAAATGACATGAAATCTAAGCACAGATGTGTTTGATTATGCTGAGGAAAAAGACTGTTGGGTAAAAGTGGAGTAAGAAATCAGGAAAGAAAATGGTAAGAAGTAAATTGGTACAGGTATATTTCATCACCAGTGAGGGATTCAAAATCTAAAATAGAAGTTCTGGGTATTAAGTACAATTGACCTGATTGGGGATTTTAACTGTAAATCACAGGAGAGTTGTTGCACATGAATGGACAATGTGTGTTTATGTGTGTAGTCCAGCCTCAGAGATGTTTTCCACATTAACACAATTGTAAAAACAGACTGAATCATTGGACCACAACAAATCCTGCATAAATCCTGCATGGCAAAACATTATAGTAAGTTAGTCTACACATGTGAAAATCTGGTATCTGGTGTGTATGAAAGTTAAATTGTTGTTGAATTTTCCAACTTATATTCATGTGTGTTTGGTGTTTTACAGAAAGAAATGCTGCAAGGGCTTCAAGTTTGTGTTGGGCCAGTGTATTCCTGAAGGTAGGAAAGTCTGTTTGGATATCTGTCTTGTGTGATTCTGATTATTTTTGGAATTCTCTCCCATCACGTCCCATAAGGTCTTTTTTAATGTACTTGACTCAACTTTCTCTTGTTTTAACCTCACTGAATGTTCAATGGTCTGTGGCAGACATGTTGGCTGGCGTTTGGAGATGGATGCGAGATTCACACTAATAATGAAATCCCTCATTTGTTGCGTAGATTATGACGTGTGTGCTGGCGCCCCCTGTGAGCAACAGTGCACAGACCATTTCGGGCGCGTGGTGTGCACCTGTTACCCCGGCTACCGCTACGACCGCGAGCGCCACAGAAAGCGAGAGAAGCCTTACTGTCTGGGTGAGAACTTGTGCGACAGCTGAACGTAATTCTTTTTAAAATGTGGAGATGGTTCATGTTTTTAGATGATTTATGGGTGAAAAGGAAAGACGCACAGTTATTGCTGTCTGTCATGAGCAGTGGAAACTTCTTCAAACAGTTTCTAGACTGGCTTGGTCTGGTGACTAATATTATAAAGCCAAACTTGGCAAAAAAGATTCAAACTGCAGCACTTTTAGATTTATTCAGTTATAAATCAATTTAATACATTTATTATATCATATTGTCTATTACAGTCACACATGTGGAATAGTTTCAAGATCAGATATGTCGTTTTACCCTTTGTGAATGCTGCAGCTGTGTCTTGTGCACCATTTATATCAACAAATTATGCAAAGCTCTTGGAAACTTCTGCACAGCATTGCTGTCCTTTAAAAACCACAAATCTCCAAAGCAACAACGTTTCATGATTTTATCTGTCTTTGCAAATTAAGTAATTTGTCAACTCTTAAAAATGCACTTAATCCTTGGGTTGACGCCATCAAATCTGGAGATATGTGGTTTACTTTGGACAGCAGTGATAAGATTGCAGATTTCAGATTGAACTATTTGTATGTATTTTCATACGATCATGTGCATTATAGTCGGCTCTGTGTTATCTTTACTGACATTTTTTGACGTTTTATTTCCATTTGCTCACTTTCTCATCCATGTCTCTGTCTGTCACTGCCACATGCAGACATCGACGAATGTGCGGACAAAAACACGACTGCGTGCTCTCAGATCTGCATCAATTCTGTGGGGAGCTACAGGTGTGAGTGTGAGAAAGGGTTTTTCCTGGAAGAGGATGGGAAAACATGCACCAAGGGGGAAAGAGGTGAGAGGACACTTTCTCTTTATTCAAGGGCACATCTGACTGTGATGTGGAGCTGACCACACATTGTTATTTGGTGTGTGTGTGTGTCGAGAGAAAAGGGGGTACTGCAAATACAGACACCTGGTAGTCATTACACATCCCAGCTCCTTGTGCATGTCAGAACAGTTCTGTCTCCCAAACATACCGTGGCCCCCATGACTCCTGGTCTGTTCTGATTTGCTGGATGCATTTGAGGAAAACATCACAAATGGTCCAGACGATAATAAAGTCTCGCTCTTTTTTCTTTTCTTTTCTTTTTTTTTTTGCCCCAGCTTCAGTTTCCAGTGAAGCGGTCAGAGGCTGTAGATTTGCTACTTCCTCCCCTGAGTTTATCTTCCATTACCTACTAAAACATTTCAGGAGAAGCTGGAGAGTGAGAAATGATGGTTCATATAGTCATGCATGCTCCTGCTTTATGTTCTGCCTTGTAACGCAGTGGGGAAAATAGTGTCCAGACACTTTCACTCATCCATTAAATATATGCAAGCTCAGTGTAGGGTCCATTCTGCTACAGGCCAGAGACAAATGCAGCAGAGCTAGTCGGCTTTGTGCTTATCAGCTTGCTCTTACTTTTCACAGGATTGTGTAAGGTTATTGCTTAAGTGTTAATGTTTTAAAGCAGCAAGTGAATACAGGGTGATAGAGGGAATGTGGGTGGATAATCCATCTCCAAACTGAAAGTGTTACAGATGTGTTATTTGCCTAAATGTTGCCAAGTCTGTCTACTGATTTATAAAGTGAAGGGGTATTATGGTTTGACTTTTTCTGACCTTTTCTGATGATTTTCTGAAAGAAAACATTTTTTCTGGTGATGTCTGTGACAGAAACATTTTCTTTTTTTTCTCTCCAATTCCCAGCAGTGCATCTGTTTGAGAAATCCGACAATGTCATGAACGCCGGGACTTGTTCAGCCACCTGTAACGATTTCCAACAGATCAAGATGTCTGTCCTGCAGCTTAAACAGAAGGTAAAGGCCACAGAAATAGAAGAAGCTCACGCATCTTAAAAACGTGAAATCCATGTAATTTACCCATTACACTACACTATTTTATCTTAAATGAAATGATAATATGCAGCTTTTCCTAGTTGTTCTACAGCTGACCACAGAAAAACTCTGGGGGGATAAAACATACAGTCTTGATTCAGATGAATGTAAATATCTGCAAACCTGCTCTGGTTCTTTACTACCACCTAAAGATCTCACTGTACCTCCAAGGACTCCATACCTGACACTATTTCAGAAACAACAGCAGCCCCATTATTTTACTACTCTCTTGAGATGCATTACAGCACTTTATTAACTCATAAAGAAACACGCTGAAGAAGTTTCCTTTACTGTAGGTGGTTGATTGTAAGTGCGAGCTGGTGGGCGGTTTGTGCGAAAGCAGTGGTGTAACATTTACCTCTGTGTAATCGCAGGCGTCGGAACCGATCTGAGCACGAGTCTGTCAACAGTGGCACTCAACACCCTCGACTGTAACGCATGATATATTGCTTCCAGCTGTGTGCTTTGGTGCTCCCACAGTTGTACTGTATATACTCTTTTTTCTCAATGTCAATACATTAAGACAGAGTGAAAATATCGTATACTGTATGCTATACTTCCTAATACGATGTTACAGTATATGATAATGATTATATTCTCATTTATTCATATCACAGGAAGGTTCAAGTTTAGGTTTAGGATTATACTACGGTTCAGACACCTGTGTCCAAGGTCACAGGCTGCAATCCCGTATAATACTCATTGATCGGCAGGTGAACCTGTGTGTGTGTGTGTTAGCATATGCTTGAACGTCTGTGTGCATGAATCCTGATTTGCCAGGCTCTGCAGCATAGCAAGGTCTTTTACATGTTTCCCTCTGGGATTGCCACATCCACATGATGTTACACAGAGATCAAAGATAACTTTTTTTTCCCAAGGATGCCACTTAGCATACAGGGCAGGAGCTCTCCTGGTCATGCTGAATAATGTAGAGGGGTTTGCCTGGCCCTCCATCTGTCTGGGTTACAGCCCGTAGCTTGGTGCAGATGGAGGATCAGCTTTCATCTTTGCCAGGATACATAATTTTAACATAATTTTATGTGAAGTTGGTCCTTCAGTGTATCATTTTCATATCCTGTTTGACAGCACAGATCTTATGAGGCATTGTCTGTAAAAGCATTATAGGTATGACAATCAAGGGACATTATTGTACAGTTATGTATTTGGATATTTGGCATCATTTCCAAATGAAAGGGGAAAATATGATACTATAGGCATCTTTGTTGGCCTTTTGATATATAGTTCATTATTTCTAGCTGTCTTCTAGCTGACCTGTTCATTCAGTCATTGTGTTCTGTATCCTTCTTGAAGATGGCCATGCTGGCAAACAGCGCTGACGTCCCTGAGCAAATGACCGGCGAGAAAATCCTGACGTCCCCCATATTTTTACCAGGGCCCCCAGGTCTCCCTGGTCCTCCAGGTAAAATACATTCAGCTAAAAATGATTAAATAGTGACTCTGAATAAGGACATTGGCCTGCATCCATCAGAGACAGTATGAAAATCTATGGCCATGATAGCCACCCTGAAAATGCTGGGGCTTGGCTATGTCACAAGCTGTAAAAGCAAAAACGAGGTTGAAGGAAATGATGAAATTAGTTTTCTGGTATCTGATCATAAATCAATTTGATGGCACTCGATGAAAAGATCTAAGTCTAGTTTTGCTGGGATTATATCAGTTTTTTCTCGTCCACTAATATCAGTCTGGATCATTTTAGGAGCTCCAGGACCGGAGGGTCCTCCAGGATTTCAAGGACTACTGGGGCCCCCTGGCCTGCCTGGTCCCAGGGGCTTGATGGGGCCCATGGGACCCACACCAGACCTGCACCACATCAAACGTGGCCCTCGAGGACCAGTGGTCAGTTGATATTTACAGTAATTATATCTAACAAGACTCCGCATTTTATAAAATAACTAATTTGTCATGTTGCTCATATTTAACAGTGCAGGCTTCTGTATCAGTGTGAATGTGTATGTCTCCTGACTGCTCTTCTGAGTAATTTTAGGACCAAGTTAACTGCGCACTCACACCCGACTTTGCCTTTGTTCTGTTTTGGTTCACTTCCATATTTCTGCTTTGTGTCACAAGGCAGAATTAAAAAAAGATTTTATGGGGTTCCGGGTTTAACTCACCATAGTAATTGGGATAATTTAGTAATCCTGCATCGTGACACAAGGCCCAGGAGAGCTGTGAATGACTTATCTGTATGAAGCAACCAAGTGTCTCATGTTTCATTTGACACATTTCAGAAACACAGAAAGCACAATCTCTTACAGTTGCCTTCATCCCTGCAAGGTGAAAAAGGATAACACGTAGTAGTGGTAATGACCAACAGAGAGGACTGAATCCTTCCACAGCTTTAGCTGTTTTCTTTGGCTTGCTGTGTTTTTGTTCAGCACTACATCTTGCCTTTAAGTGTGAACCCTGCGTGTTGCGCAGTGGGATCTGAATCAAGAATGTGCAAGATGTGGCAAATGAGACATATTTTTAGTTGTTTTTTTACCTTGTATTTATGCAGTCTTGTTATTAATACATCAGACTATCAACACCTGCAATTAGTCATATCACAAGCTGCAGGATGCCAAACCATCACATCTGGAACAATGCGTTTGCAGTAGAAAGTGATCCATTGCTTCTATTGTGTGTCTGAATTCGAAGCTTTCTAGATGCAGGACGTGTTAATACATTAAATATCTGCACTTGCTGGTGAGTTAAGAGGGAGTTGTCCTCTCTTCACACAACCCCCTGATTAGATTCTGAGCACAGTTATGAGGTTTGGCAGCCAGGTCACATGTGTTTGACTGCATGTGAGGGTTTCAGAGACGATGAACGTGTGTGTGACTCAGAGGATTGATACTGATCTAAATACTGGCCCTACTCCTTATACCATGCCGTCACGCTTCTTTAATGATGATTATCCCAGGAAGGAGATCAAAGCGGTCTCTACCATCATTCTGAAGTCGCTCAAAAAGGGCCTGAGGGCAGGCACACAGTTAATCTCGGATGATCTGTGCTGGTGGAGCGTGATGAAGATGTCAGTTTTGTGTTCAAAAAAGAAAAGAGTGGAATGAATAATAACACATTTCTGTTTGGGTGTAAAACACACCATCATGTCGCATGTGTGTGCATGTGCGTCAGCAAGCTGACAGACAAATAGTCAGTCACATGCCTGTTTACGTCTGTGGGCTGTCACCACATCGCACCACCTGACTTGGAGTGTGAAAGTTGATTGAAACAGAAATAAAATGTGTGTTTTTTATTATTATTTAACAGGGTCCTCCGGGAGCACCAGGAAAAGACGGTCTAAAGGTGAGGAAACTAACTATTTTGTCAGGATGTCTTGCCATAGCTGTGTATTTCTTTTCTTTTTCATGAAAGGCAACAATTTCAGGCAAAAATCTTTTTTTTGAATTGCACCGACTCTGTCGAGCAGGGGGTCCAGTGCACTACCCCCCGGCAGAGGACCCAGATGTTGGCAGCAGAGTTTGACTCTTGGCTGACTGAGTCCTGTCTCAAAGGCGAGAAACCAAACAAATGTTGGTGCAGAAAGTTAGAAAGTACCAACTGAATAGTTTCGGCTCAACTGCCAAACACCAAAAGAAATTTCTCAATAGCAAAATTGCCTCTCAACTCCTCCACATTTGTGGAGAAATGAATAGAACAAAGCAGGTGCCAGGATATTCACAAATCCTCAGCTGGATGCTGCTCAGACAGAGTTAGTCCCTGCAGACCACAGCTCCATTTTACTACAAGTTGCTACGAGTTTAGAGAGAAAGACTAGTGTGCCAGACAGAAGTTTGCGCGATTTTACTGTATTTGAACAAAAGTAGAGCATTTCTTTCTTTCTGTATGTATGTATAGCCTTTTGCACATAACCGTACCTGACTGCGGATAAGTCTGGATTATTGCGATTCATAGGAATATTGTATGGATTACACAAAGAGCGGCTTTGGATTGGCTACTGGGAGGTACTAACTACATTTCAATAGGCTAACTGGAATGTTTTTCCCTGCCTCGCTCTCCTGGGAGGCTTAGGGCGTAAGTGTTAACAAAAAAGAAGCTCCATGAGATGGTAAAGCCTCCGATTAAGGAGGCACAATGCAGATCCCATCCTGGGATTGTGAGATTTTGTATTTGCGTTTTTCACATTTTTTGGCATTCAGACTGATTTTTCCCTTCTTGCTTCTGTGATATTCAAAGACAGGAAATCAAAGAGCAGACAAAGTGAGGCGAGTACAGCACCATTATATCTGTAGATGATGTCTGTCTGTCTTGACCTTCAGACTTTCGGCAGCCGAGTTTGACAATCGGCTCATTCTCATTCAGATGGGAGGCACACACAGCCCAAATGGAAATATTTAGCTACTGTCTGACTGATTTGAGCCTTATACTAATATGTATCGTGTGAATTTGAAGCTGTGTGGATCCTGCAGGACGTCAGAGTTAGTCCAGACTGATTGAGATCACTCAGGCAGATAACGTAGGAGACTTAGCAACATTATCAAAACTAAAATTGTCCATTATTATACGGGAGTCTGGTTTGGATTCAGTAAAGCTCGAAGGATACGATTTCCAATCTGTAGCTAGTTATGTCTGACTTATTACAGCATTAAGGTCTGAATGATTGTAATTTTGATCAGCAGAGATTCTGTTACCTGTCATCAAGAATCACCAGTCATCCATGCTGCACCGACTTTAGAGAGCCATAAGGTCTAAAAGCTGACGAGGATCTTGTCTGTTTGCTTAACATGTGGATCACGTATGGAACAACTTAGGTGCATCTGCCTTATTGACACAGTACCAAGCTATCCTTTCAGTACAGCTGGGATGTTTGTGTGGATAGATCGGAGGGCGATGGTAATCTTTCTCTCTGAGTTACAAATCCAAACCATCTGCCAAAACACTCTCAGCCCCGGTGTGACCCTGAACCTGGCTAACAACCACAGGAGTACCGGTAGTAGTCAGGTCAATGTGTGCATGCTACCGTATAGGTCAATGGGCTGCCGTGATGCTTCATAATCAAGCTACTCTTACAATACGCTTAGACGTGTAAGGAATGGTTTGATATTTTGGGACCTACATGTAGCAAAGAGGACTGATGCTCCTCCCATATCTGGGTTTTAACCACTGTTTAAAGCAGGAGCAGTAAGCTTAGCTCCGCTAGGCATTAAGACAGGAAGCAGGGGGAAACAGCAAGTCTAGATAAACCAACTACCATGACTCATGGACACTTGTATCATGTTTGTTTCATCTAAACACAAACTGAAAAGGAAATGAAAACCACAGCTTGTCTTTTCACATGTCATGGTGGTGCATGCATTTTAGAAAATATATGATATTAATTATTGAGTTTTAGATGCGATGCTGAGGTGTATTTGAACAGAGCAAGGTTAAGTGTTTCCTCCTGCATCCAAGACTAGCACCACACAGGCATGAAAGAGGTATCCCATATTAAGCATATTGAATAAACACATTTCCCAAATGGATAAATTATTCTTTACAGGAGGCATCTGTGGTTTTTCTCATCCTGATCCCAGCTTGCTCTTGCCCCTTGAAAACCAGAACATTATGAATTCCTTGCGTGCTTTTTTTTCCACTGTAATTCATCTAAAGTAAATATTTGTTTTGTTTCCCCAGGGGGACAGAGGAGCTCCTGGGCCTGCTGGACCACCAGTAAGACTCTGGCTATCTATGCTGATGCCACACTATTGTAACTTGTTGCTACAACCCAGAACAAAAGTTAAAGTAAAGCAGCAATGGAAACAGGCCACTGTGGACTCTGGACATTAAGCGCCACTGTTAATGATACTGTCAAACTCAAAGTAAATAGTATCCAGTACAGAGTAAGCATTATCGCCTTGGATAAACACTGATGGTGCTAATGTCAACAAATCATGAGGGAAGAGTTCAGTAGTCCCTGGCCACTCTTTGTAATCTAATCTTTCCATAATTTTAATTTAATTCAAATAACATAAAAAAGAAAGTTAGGTTCCTTATTTGTTTTCGTTCTATCTGACTCTCAGGGCCCTCCAGGCTCCTTTGATTTCCTGCTCCTTCTTATGGCTGACATCCGCAACGACATCGCTGACCTGCAGAGCAAGGTGTACGGTCGACCGATGCACTCGCCGGGGGAGGAGATAACTGCGGTGCCTGACAGCTGGAGGGAAAACCAGGACAGTCTGGATGTAGGATCGGGTGAGGACTACAAGGAGCCTCCGCCTCGGACAGGAGGAGGGGCCAAGAGGAGCAGGAAGAGGAAACCAGTGAGAGACAGAACAGACTTTGACTGGAATATTTAAAGAGGGTGGATTTTAATACTTTATGTCTGGGTGTAAATATTGAAGTGGTTTGCTTTTCTGCTTTTATTTAAGTGTTTTTAAACAGAATGTACTGTATGTCTTTGGATCACAGATGTTTATTTTTGTATGATATACAAGATTGTGTGTGAATATTTTTTAACAAAATGAGTAGACTGTGCAAATGCATGTTTTTTTTAATACATTTTCAGAAACATATGGTTCCTTCACAGCACATTAAACAAGTCTCTCATGAATGAAGCTTGTTCCTCATTTCTTTATGATGGCGTACTATTGTGTTTCACAGATACTTTAGAAAGTGAGCCACGAATTGACTTAGCCTTATGTTGGACTGGAGCATACAGTTTTTTCCAATTAGTCACTCAATAGTGTGGTCTACGAAATGTCAAAAATAGACTGAAATAAAAATATGCCATCTAATAAGTAATCAATTAAAATGTATAATAAATGAACAAATAGGTTGTAATGCTGAAAAACACTGTCATCTTGGGCATCTTCTCCAAGCCTAAGATTAGTGCCTATTAAAGATGCAATGAATGCATTCAGTTTATTTTGCAGATATGGAGATGGATTGTTTTTTTGAAGGCTTACCAAAACTCTCTTCTGCTGCATTCACACAGCTGTTAAACAAGCTTTATGGGACTGAATTTCTAACATGATTTGATTCTGTTGTCCACCAGAGGGAGACCTTCTCAAAGGCAAAGGTCCAAAGCGCTGACATTTACAAAGGCCTGGATACCTTGTTGCGTGATTCCTGCAATACCCTAACCATGGAAAATAAAGGATCACTGATGAATCTGCCCCATGTTGCATTATGCTTAATCAACATAAAAAAGAAAAGATTTCCGGTCTCTATTGACTTTTAGCAGAAAACAGCAACATATCTATTGCAAATGATGGAAATACAACGTCATGTTTAAAGAGTGGGTTAGCTGGGGGCTCTCTAATGGAAAATAGTGTTGGAAACTTGTAATGGATATGCACTGAATGAAGTGCAGTTTTCCAAGGTGAAAGATGCAGAACATTTATGAGAGTTCATATTAAGGTGAGTCAGGTGAATTGCCTCAAGGGTTACACAATAGTGTAGGATGGCAGTGCATGCTTTTTACTGTGTACAGGTGTTTTTGGTCTGTTTGGTGTTCATATTAAAAAAGATTATGGCATTGAAAGTCCTTCCACTACATTTCTAAGCATTTAATGGATGGTTACCAACATACTACAATGAAGCCGGAAACAGTCATAAGGACATTTCAAGTGTTTAACAGAGAGCTGCTCATCAGCAATTACAGTATAACCTCCTGTAGACATGATGGCACTGACACTTGGGGAATTATTATGATTGTATTGATTGCAAATGTTGAAAGTGGTACATAAAGTGTTAAACCAGCAAGAGTTTCAACAAATTATTAAACTGACAAGGGCAATAGATTGTACATTGTAACATTACACAGTTTCTTGCCATTACCCGGAATAACTTGCTCTGGTGTCCCCACTAAAATGCTAAGGGCTGTGAGGTCATATGCAGTCATAGCTGGAAGAGGCTGAACAGCTGCTGGGCCTCTGAACTCAGAGTGAGGTTTTGGCTGTAGAACAGCCTATTCTGAAGTCATACGCTTTGTAGTTTCACTCCTCTTTGTTCACCTTTGACTCTGTTAACAGTGCCTCACATTTATCACACCGTTTAGTTTTTTTATTTGAGAGAAGAAAAAGTCACAGATACGACAGATACGATCTCCGCAGCTTGACCAAAACAAGGTGATGTCACTATTTTTTATGAATAACGAGACCGTGCAATAAAACTAAAAACAGACCATCAAGAAACTGTCGGCGTCATTTTTCAACTCTCAGGTTATAACTTCTTTCAAAGTGTTTCAACAGCTTCAGTAGAAATGGGTGATTCATCACATCTGTTAAAATGTAAAAATGATTCTTCAAATTCACCAGCAGGTCGGTATGTACGGAAGAAATGCTGCCATAATCATTTTCAAATTAGTTTCCATGCTGTTTCTCATCAGTGTTGCCTAAAAATGCTTGATGAGCACCACATTCTTTTTGAATAAGGCAAATTTTTGTCAGAGGCCTAACCAGGAGAGGATTCAACTCTGCCTGACAATCATGCAGTACTCTTTAAGTCCACTGGGTGGCAGTCATCTTTCAGTCAAATACACTATGACTATACACTGACGTATGACGGCAACCCCTCTAGATGATGCACAACACACTGTGTCTAATGAACTCATTAAACTTTGCAGTGTGGTTCACAAAGAAGCACATGACTATAATCAAAACACAATCATGAATACAGCTTTGTGGACATGTCCACTCAGCGTGGGTAACGTCTATTTTTCTTGTTTACATACAGACTTATTATTATATAGTATACTAAACATCTTTCCTTTCAAAGACTGACCCATATCTGTCAGGAAAAACGATTTTAACCATTTTGTTTCTTCATAAACTTTTCACAGATTATGGGAAACACATTAAAAAACAATCAAATAATGTCCAGAGTCTTTGTGGTCTATTAGAATTAAAATAACTCACATCAGAATAAGGATCAGTATTATCACCATCCCAATCATCATCATCATCATCATTTGTGTTGTTCAGAGCAAAAACAACACAGGCCAAGCGTCTTTCAAAACAGTCAGGGGCCACTTTCCTTGAACACTACATCATTGTTTACATGTTGTGTGTTTGCGTCATAATGAGTCCATTTTCAGAGGCCCGTACAAGCCATGATTCGCATTTGATTAAAGAGAGACCGAAATTAAAAAGTTCTCTGCACATCATTTTAACAAGGTCGTCCCGTTCGGAAAAAGAAAAGAGGAGAGCTTGGCAATATATTTCTCCGAAATCCTTTCTGGAAGTAATTAATCACCGTCATACAAGGGCCAGCCTTAAAAGATTTCAAATATTTGCTGAAGTGCCCCCTTGTTCCTAATTATATCTCCCTGCTTGTCCCCCTCATTATTTAGAACCACCCACAAAAAGATGCAACACTGAATGGGAACTGTCACACACTCATCCCCCTTCCAAAGAAAATGTTACATAGCAAATGAATGAGTGAGTTACTGTGCTGCGATAAAGGCCTTAATGAGGTAATTTTATTAGTAGCGGCTGCCCAGAACTGCTGGAAACAGATGGAGGAAACAAACAGAGAGAGGCAGCATAGAGAAAATTAGTGTTACCCAATTCATTAATTAATGCATTAGTGTGGGCAGCAAATTAACTGCCCCAAAAATCCCCCATTCAGTGAAGATTATGATGAAAAAAATACATTGTTGCCCTCCAACGTAATTACAAGACAGTGCAAATTCAATTCTAATGAGGCGAAAGGCACCCCCTTAACATGCATCCCCTATTTCCCTCTCTAAAAGGGGCTTGCTCTTGAATTGAGGCCTAAGTTTAAGGAAGTACTGAGAGTGAAGGAGACAATAATGAGAGATCGGCCTGGCTCTAAGTGCTTTATATGCTGCAAACAGGTAAAGAGGATTGAATGGCTCTCTTTCTGGGACTCCTGGGGGGCCTGTCTTCCCAGCACAACAACACTTGGCCCTGAGAAAAGGGTCTGCTGAGGAGCCTGGAGGGTGAATGGACCTGTGCTGCAGCGGGTCAGACTGAATGGCCACATGTTCTTCAATGATTACAAACTATGTTTTGCCAACCTGGGCTCCACACATGCACACAAACACACATGCACGTACACACACCTATGTGCGGACACACACAGAAACACCCGTAGACGGCCCTCGCCCTTCCACCTCTTCCTCTCATTGAGTTATCTTTACTCAGGCTTTGTCTCCTCTAATTGGAGCTGATGAGGGACTAATTGGTAGCTTTTTTTACAACACCCAGTACTTAAGCAATGGCAAGCTGAGGGAGGCAGCATGAGTGGAGTTAATGAGAGGCTTTGCACAAATAAAAGATTTAGTGTGGGCCTGTTTCACAGAATGGGAGAAAAGGAAAGTTGAGGATATCTTTTGTGTCCTCCACATCTTTCACTTATGTGCAGGTATCTGAAAAGAGGAGGGAGTGGCGAAGGGCACACAGTGGCTGCTGAAACGTTGAGCACTTGTGCGCATAAAGGGATCTGTTCTGTATTGTTTAGGGGCCCATAGTTTAGTGTGTCTGTTAATAATGAGAAAGGGCTGCTCCTCAAATGAATGTGGCAAAGCCCTCAGTGGACAATAAGTGCCCTCTCTTCCCTGGACCACACTGGGCCGTGTTGAAGCAATCTGAAATAAAGGTTTAGTCCCTTTGAAATGTTCAGGGTGAGTATTTGGCCCTATGTGCGCAGAATTGAGCCAACAAATAATACAGCAGCAGTCTATTCGTTATTGAAAAATCCAAAATCCTTTGTAGATTATTGTTTCAAAGAATCATTAATCAAATTAAAAAAGCTGGCCTTGTGTTTCTCTTGTTGGAGGGGGAACATCTATGATGCATGACAGATATACTGTCAGAAAACTGGCTTCATTTAAGGGTAATTTAGACTTAAAATGATGCTCTCTGGTCCATGAGTTGGTAATTTACATCACGGAGGAAAACTTAAGAGCACAGCATGTTCGTTTCCTTAGCATGCTGTCATCTCAGCAGACGTGTGGTTCATGTGATAATGGTTGTTCTTTGTGCTTTTCAGGTATGAATAAACACAGTGAAGCAACAGGCTTCATTTAACTAAGCCACTGCGTCACACCAGGAGGTGACAAGCCACTCTCCCTTTCCCCCTAATGTGACATGGGTAATACAAACATCTTTAAGTAGCTCCATGCATCGCACAAATGTTATTTGTTTTATCTGACTATAGGTCAATTGAAAGCTCCCACAATCATGTCACAATCAAATGATGGTTTACAATAATACAGATCAAGTGAAGGTGAGGTATCAAATGTTTAACAGAAAAAGGGAATAAGTGAACAAGTTAAACTACAGCTATGGGTACAGACTGATCAAAAGCAGAATAAATGTAACAATGTAAGTTTCAATATCAACACTACAAGCTCCAGTAAATACAGTACATAACACAGCGAAACGCAGATTAACTCGCTGTCGGTCCCAAGATACATTTCCTACAGCATCGTGTAATTCACTGGCCAAATATTTGTGCTGACTCATGTGATAGGCTATTCACAGTCTCAGTGACCCATTAACATCCTACAGGTTCCCATTGTCCACCCCTAAATGGATCCATTAGCATTGCTATTGTTATTTAAATCCTACGGTTCCTGACAAAGAGTGTGGTTTAACTTTCTAATGAGGACTTCCTCACACAAAGGACAGAGGCCTCTATTTTCTCTGCTCCCTAAATCCACTGGAAACCTGTCACACTTCAAATCTTATGCCAGAGTTTGCATCTAATTTATTATTTCATGTTCACCATTTGGAATTTCTGGTGCTGTTGCAGGTTTGGCTGACATTTTTATTATAGTGTGTCGTCACATTTTCCTTTTTCTGTTACGTTCTGCCATGCTTAACTACATCCACAGGGTCACTGTTTGCTGACGAGCCATCCCGATTTTCCTCACAAAGATAATATTTACTTTTCAGAGTTGCATAACCTCAGAAACAGATACAGTATGTCCCTATCACTGGATGACAAGCTGTACTATTTAAAACACTACATATGAGCCGGTTAGACAATATGTAATAACTTAATAGATTTTAATATTGACAGAAAAGATGCTCTGCCTTGATCTGATAGTGTCAGTTTTTATGTCTTTTCCATCTTGATAACTAACTAGACTTTGTACCCACGACTCATTAGGAGTAAGAGAACAGTAAATTGAGGTTAACTGTATTCTGCTCCGGTGTGGTCTATAGGGTTACAACAACAAAGGAAATATATAATTTAATAATGAGCATTTTCAGGCCCTTTAATTTTTATTATGTGCTGTCAAAATTTAGTCTGAGACAACATAAACACATGTTTTTGCCCAAGAGAGTGTGGACTCATCTCTATCTGTAACGTAGCATGATTTATCATAGTATTAAGTTGTGATATGATTGGCAGCACTATTCATATTTCTGCTATGGAAACCGTATTGAGTGTGTAGTTGTGACTCTGTGGTGTATTAATAAGGTGAGAAAAAGTATCAGTGGTTAACGCATGTAACGCAAATAGGTGTAAAAGGCAACAGGCCAGACATGTTCACTTATGCTGAGTGACTATAATGACAAAAAAATGTGTAATGTATATGAAATTCAAAGGCAGCATTAAATCGTATTGTAAAGATCAGTCCCTTCCTTTTGCCGATCATTTGCCCAAATAGACAAAATCCCCAGATTAGTGTCACCACAATAGCTTGTTTTGTTCTGGGGTTCGTTCTGAACCCCTAATCACAGGCCCTCACAGAAAGTGATGCTGCACCTCCATAAGCAACGAGAGGAAGCTGGTAAAAGTAAATAGAAAGTGAGTGGCACATCATTGTGTCATTTCCCATCACCCACTGAGGCATTCAGACAGCAGTGAAAGCTCCTGCAGCAATCACGACTCTGGCGCCTAACCTTTCACTGACCTCACACGGTCTTAAGAGTTGGTCCCGAACAACACAGGTGATACAAAAACTGACAGGACTGAGGCCTCTTCCACACAGAAACAGAGCTTCCCCCGAAACGATCTTAAGTTTGTTAAAATCACAGTGAGGATAGGCGCACTTATGGGTATGGTTGTTACATTAGTGTTTGTTCCTTGTACTTCAGATAATATGGCTGTTTGAGGAAGTTTCCTATGCAATGTCTGGATTCATCCGTGTAGGATAGTGCATCCTGATAAAGACAGGTGTCTGACATCACACACGATACTATCAATTCTGATCTGAAAAAACAAGATTGAAATTGGAGTACTGCCCAATATTTGTTTTCTAACATGAACAAAAACATTTATTACAAGGATCCCTCAAAATCTGTCCTCAAAATGACACACAGTGAAAAAATAAACACCATACTCTGCTGACACAGCTTACACAAGTAGCTATAAACATATTTTTGTATCGCAGTATATCTTTACTTATGAGCCAACATACACATACTGCTGCAGCTATGTCTGAGATAACATGGCCTATAGTAATTTAACAGTCTGGCTCCGGTTCACAAAACAACATGTACAAAGTTATGAATCAGGCAATACTTATCTGTATCACAAATCATTTAGCGTTTAAACAGCCCTGAGCAATAAGCACAAGGTTTATGATACAACAGTGTTTATATTGTTATAAAATTACTGCCATTCCCAATATTAAAAGCCATTAGTACTGAGGAATTTGTGCTAGGATTAGCAGCAGTAGGCAATTGCGATTATTATTTGCATTAGCATTTCTCTTGATGCTAATACATTTTTTGAATTGTTGGAGGACAAAACACAGATTATAAAAGATCCAGTTGCGAAGACTAAAGTTTGAGAACTACCTTAAATTCTCAAATAGAAGCCCTGTCTTTTTTTTTTCCTTCAATTGACCCGGCTTATTGGAGACAGGTGTCTATAAGGGACAGGCTTTTTCATAAGTTAAGCAACTTAGAAACTGATCAAATGGGTGATTGTGGGCTTTGAGAGGTTTTATGCATTCTCAAGAACTTGCAGAAAATAAGACCCAGCTTCTAATTGAGACCAGCTTGTATTTGCTCAAACCTGTAGCCGGACTGGGCTTATTTGAGAATTTATAGTATTTTAAAATTAATTAATTAATTGGATTTTTGTAGTAATAAAAAAATAAACTACAAGTGAATGACTTGGTTCATTAGCCTTTAATAAGTGCAAACATGGAAGAGACTTGCCATGCACACACTGTTGTAATTTAGAAGCTAACACTGTAAATTAGTTTTAATCTCATGTCTGGACAGTAGGCTATGGTTTAATGTTTGATGTTGATGCATGTGATATTTCTAATTTTCTCCAAAAGTGACTAGTGTGTATGAGTGTGCATAATGGGTATCTGTATATCAACCCTGTAAATGACTGTAAACCTGTCCAGGCTACTATATCAGATGGATTTATTTTATTTTGAATTGTTCATGCTATTTTTATTAATTCATGTTATTGGGGGCCGACAAGCTGCATTACTGCCCCCACTTCTACGCCCCTGCTCTCTCCACACTGTGTGGTTGTGCCAGTGCTGGTCGGCCCGTCTGGTGAACCCGTGAACCTCGGCTGCTGCAGAGAGGACCGACAGAGAGAGACAGAGAGAAAGAAAGCACCAAAAACACCGTCCAATGAGAAAGCGCCCTGTTGGCCCTACAGGCATCCCGTCATGCTCGTGGCGGCCTCAGCGCTACGTCAGCAGTGATTCCGAAACATGGCGGTGTCCGCTGCACGGCGCCCGGTTCCCAGCGCTGTAATGTTGTTAATAACTTTCCTCACAACGTTAATATTTCACCGCAGTGTCGCCGATATCGCCGCAGGTGTCCCGTCGTCCGAAGAGGCTCCTCACCGCCGCTTTGAGTACAAATACAGCTTCAAGGGACCGCACCTGGCGCAGACCGACGGCAGTATCCCCTTCTGGATCCACACTGGAAGTATGTTTGTGTCCAGCTGTCAGCATCACACAGCTGCTCCTCGGCTCATGTTTTAATGCTAACATCTTCATACTGCGACAAAGTGTGAGGACAGGAGACGTGGGTCTTATTCAAAGACTTTGTACGCTACTGTATGCGACGCGTTTCCGCTTAGCTGGTTGTGTTGAGGTGACAGCGGTTTGCGATGTTCATTCAAAACCTGCACTAGGAAATGCATTGATTTTAGCTTCCTATTTAGCTTTTACTTCATAGCATCGGTTGTACATAAGCGAGGACAGAGCTCAAACGGTAGGTTATTATAGGCTCTGACTGACTGCACAAAGCAGACACATGCAAGTGAAGTGTTGAACTTTCCTCCTGCTACAATGGGCCTTTGGATTCTTGCATCACACAGCGACTTGATCAGCTGCTGACATGAAGCGTGGCATGAGATTAGACCGTGGATCTCTGAATCAGCATTTATCCAGCAGCTAAAGTAATTGCAGATTATTTGTTTTTTTTAAATAATGACTCTCTAGATTGTTTTTCCAAAGTAATATTTTAGTCCATTTATAGAGAGGGAGGGTGGGTAAATGGAGACACCTGTGTCAGTCCATGCATGTTAATAGTTTTAGTTGAGTCCACTGTCAGTGTGAAGAAGAGAGAAAGTCTGGGGCTGAACTAAAACATGGGCAGCTGAGGGTCACCATGACATCCACGTTGTCTGTTTTGTCCCACCAGCAGCTGAAAACACAAACTATGACTTGATCTGACATCACAGCAGGTTGGATTGGGTAATTTAATGTGCACTTAATCAGCCCGTTGTTCAGTTTAGAAAATATGTCCAAAACCAAAATTACTCAAGTTATACTAAAGAAAATCAGCAGGTAATAAGTAGCTACATTAACAACCAATTGAATCTGAATCATCAGCATTATTGATGAGCAAGTTGCGTTCGGCACGAGCAAGCAACTCTTTATGGCGCTGAGTAAGCTAAGAGTATACAAACAAATCATTAGAGGCGATCATTTACTGAGGGAGTTCAGAGATTACAGGGCAGACACTCCCTGATAATGCTGGCCTGTAACAACAATACTACACTTTAGCTGGCGTGGAAGATGGAGTCTGCCACAGAAAAGCTCTGTCACTAGACATTACTTCAGCATGAGTGCTTTCTTATAAAACACCACATTCGCTGTTGAAGTTTCACAGAGAACCTTGAACCTAATATGTCACTGAAGTCCTGATTTCGCTCTCTCTCCCTCTTTCTCTATTTCTCCTGCACCTCAGATGCAATTCCCAGCGCTGACCAAGTGCGTATTACACCGTCCCTCAGGAGCCAGAGGGGCTCAGTGTGGACAAAAAACAAAGTCAGCTTTGATAACTGGGAGGCCGAGGTGACCTTCAGAGTATCTGGAAGAGGCAGAATGGGAGCAGATGGTTTGGTAAGGATGGAGAACAGCATAAAGGAGTGGGTTAATAAAGCAGAGAAATGGGCAATAGACAGTTTAGTTTAGGTTTGATATCCCTGACCTGTGTGCTTCAGTAAATCTTCCCTACTCAGGTTGATCTTGATGTGAGAAATATAAAGTACCTATAATGACAGATCAGAATATGATATTTGTACAACATTGAGCATAGGTTGCACCACCACCATACGAAAAATAATATGGGTTAGATTTACAGATGCAAAGCCTTAATGTGACACATTTGCACATGTCATGAAGTGTTTTAAGTCTTTTAATGTAAATTTTTATATTGTTTTGCTCTTTTTAAAACATGCTTCTTGGAAATTTTCTTGTAAAGGTGTGTCGACTACAAATGCATTAATCTTTCATTCAGTCACTCCTCTGACATGCTGACCTTAACAATCCTGTAATATTTACACTCTTAGCACCTCAAAATGCTGCTAGTCAATACTAATAAATCTTTAAAATATTTTTGTTCTATAAAAGGGCACTAAAGCAAAATAAGGGAGTAAAAATTGTCCCACTTTTTGTGTCCAACAGGCTGTTTGGTACACAGGTTCACAAGGCCTGGACGGCCCAGTGTACGGAGCCGCCGACAAGTGGAACGGAGTCGGGATCTTCTTTGACTCCTTTGACAATGATGGAAAGGTTGGTGTCAACTTCACATTTCTAAGAATTGTTTAGCATATTGTATATTTCCCAATGATGTTGCTGAAAGATTTTAACAGTGAGCTTTTCAAACTGCACTGCATGTGGAGCCAGGGCTTGAAATTAACTTTTTGACCTACTAGCCAAGTGGCTAGTAGGTCAAAAAAGTTACTCGCCAGACAGATTTTTTACTAGCCAAAACCAACAAGTTGCTTCATTATTGTATTTCAGCATCACTAGTTATATAGCAGTCGTAGTACTACCATAACAGTCATCCTGTTCTTCTCAATCAATTGTGCTGTGTAGATGATGGCCTTTCAACTTTTCTGGAATAACAGAAATCCCTATGCAGCAATAAGAAGACAGATTATACAATTATCAAGTGTTTCTCATTAATTAAGTTGACTGTAGCCTGCCACAGGCTCTCATAGAAAAATAAATAAATAAAAATAGGCCTGTATTTTTTTTATGAGGTAGCAACATGACAGTACAATGTGACAGAGAAGACTTCCATTCTTCCATTTTTTCCCAGTTTTTTTTTTTATTATCCCACCCCACTCAAAGGCGAAGAGTATAATAATTTTAAAACTGCGTTTCACCCCCTCTCATCTCTGCCAGTCATTCCACCTGCCGTCTCTCTCGCGTGCGGTCACACCGCACGTACACACACACGCGCGCACATACACACAGACAAGGGTGCATAGAGACAATGATATTGCGCTGATTGTACAGTGTTCAATCCCCCCGCCGGTCCGTCTGTTGGATAGTCCGACCACCGACTCTGGCGAGCTAACAGCTACCAGCTAACAGCTGTGCTACAGCAGCTGACCGAGCCTCTTGGAGCCGCGGCTCGGCTCACTTAACTGCGCTCGGTGCGTTCCTCTCGGTCAGCTGGTGAAGCAGCGGTCTGATGAGCATGATGTCTGTGACGTGTCCCGTTATGCGCGACGAAGTTGTGACATTGTCAGGTGACTGTAAGTTTATACACTGGGGGAAACCCTGGAAACAGGTTGGGAGTCTCATTTTTTCTAGTTCGCCAAGTGGCGAGACAGCTAAAAATCTGTCTCGCCACAGAGGAATCTGGGTCGCAAATGGCGAGTGGCGAGTGCGAATTTCAAGCCCTGTGTGGAGCCATTTTCAGCCCTTTGTCTCTTTCTGTTATTGTTTGGTGATCAAAGATCCTCTGGTACAGAGATAGCCCACATCACACAAAAAAACGGCTCCTATTTGGTTGTTATCAAGTGGTATAGTCATATAGGAAGTGTGGTGAAAATAAAAAATAGAATTGCAAAGTGATCCATCCTGTTCTTTATCTATTGTTCTCACACAAAATAAGTCAAATCTGAATGTTATTTAGTTGTGCTCAGGTATGGGAGTAATAATTTGCCATAAGATTACCTAGAATCAAAAAGTCACTTGATTGAAAAATATATTGACCTGCCTCCTTGTTTTCTTGTCTTTGTTTCCAGAAAAATAACCCCGCTATAATTGTTGTGGGAAACAACGGAAACCTTGTTTATGACCACCAAAAGTAAGTAAACATTTCTTTGACGTCATCACCAACTCAAATTTTGACAACTTAAAGAAGATTAGGAAATATGATTATATTTGCTTGGAAAGTAAATAATCCTCTATCTTTCCTAATCTCCGCCGGGCCAGTGAAAGCTTTAAATCACTTTTTCAATGCCATGATTCCAGTGTGTCTTAGAATTCCCTGTGTTTTCCATATCACCAAATGAGTGTTTACGAAAACATACATGGGCCTTGATGTTTTTCACATGAGCATTAACGTGATCCACGATGAACTCTGATGCACGTACGTGATGCATATTTTTCCACACGTGTGTTCAGTGTCTACGCGAAGCCCAGTGCTGTATATATGATATGAATCTAAGTACTAAGAGTTGTAGCCTATATAATAATGTCTGAAAATGTTGTTTTCATCCAGTGACGGCACTACACAAGCCCTTGGGACGTGTTTACGAGACTTCCGCAACAAACCGTATCCAGTCAGAGCCAAAATCACATACTACAAGAAGACACTGACGGTATGAAACAACACAGATGCACAGAAGCAAACACGCAATCGCATTTGACGCATGTTAATGACGGGTAATGCTTGTGTATGAAGCTGTATGTATGTACCTGCTCCTCAGGTGATGATCAACAATGGTTTCACTCCAGACAAAGAGGACTATGAGTTCTGCACAAAGATCGACAACATGGTCATTCCCTCTGAGGGCTTCTTTGGTATTTCAGCGGCCACCGGTGGTTTAGCAGGTATCTGCTCCATTATCTGAGTTTAAAAAGTAATGAATTTCTCTTTAGCCTTCTTATTAATCAACTCAACTCATTTTGAGTCAGTCATAAATCGGACGCAAATGTCAAGTTTCTGAAACTGAAACATCTTAGGTTGGAGCCATGAACAAGCTGATAGTTGATCCACGTTAGCTTTTGAAAGTCTTGCGCAGTCGGTACTATTTGTTTTTTAAAAATTGTTTAATAGGACTGAAAAAAATAATTAGAAAGATGCAGTTTTCCATGTCATCAATATATAATTTAATTTACATTGATAACCTATTATTGTGAGATGGTCAGTCTGTTGTATTTATTGCTATATTATTTACATTTTCTGCCCTATTGTTATATTATTACCTTGTTATTACTACATTGTTACATAAAGTGCTATCACAATATTAGTTTATCTAGTGAGTATATTTTTCTGGTATTATCACCTTCTAATTCATAATTTCTTCTGTCCATCAGATGACCATGACGTGCTGTCCTTCTTGTTATTCAGACTCACAGAGCCTGGCCAGCAACCGGTAACCACATTTTCCTAGACCTGCTAAAACTTTCCCAGTCTTGTGTCTGCAGTTTTCTTCTCTGTAGTTGTGTGTCTCAGTGTGCGCGTGCATGCATGCATGTGCACAATATGTAGCCTAAGCACGGCCTCTATTGAGTTGAGAGTGGGGGTTTTTTTGTCTTTCCCATTGAAGCCCCCACCTGAATCTGAGATTCCTAAAGAAGAGAAGGACAAGTACCAGGAGGAATTTCAGAACTTCCAGCAAGAGCTCGACAAAAAGAAAGAGGAGTTTCAGAAAGAGCACCCAGACGTCCAGGGGGAGCCAAGTTAGTGTTCTGAAATCAAATGGCCCAATTGATTATGAACATGTGCATGTGAAAAATGAATCATAACAAGTAAAATTTTTATTTTTACTCTTTTTATTCCTACCCTAAAGCTAAATTAAATATTTTGACATAAGCATACCCAAACTTTTATTTTTAAAGATTTTGTTTTAATAGCTGTAACTTATTCTGTTGATTTTAATGTCTCTCTTCAGTTGAGGACATGTACGAGAGTGTGAATGACCGGGAGATCCGACAGGTGTTTGAAGGTCAGAACCGAATCCATTTGGAGATCAAGCAGCTCCACCGGCAGCTGGCTATGATCCTGGACGAGCAGCGCAGATATGTCTCTGTTATCACCGATGAGATCGGCAAGAAGGGGACGAACGCTGAATCAGGACAGGTGGGCACGTCATTGCAAAAATTATTTAAAAGCAGACACTCACAACGATGATAGGTACAAGACAGTAGATGGTTTGATATATGTAATTCATCTTTTCACAGACACTGTAAGCACATCTATAGTATTTTGTAGTCAGTGTATTAATCAAAATGTCTAGTCAGATGCAGGTGGAAGCTGGTCAGACAATGCAAAAACATAGGAAAGAAATCGGACACACAACATTCACTTGTGTGTCATTTCTGTGTTCACCTGCTGAGTTCAACTGTTTTTTATGACAGGTTATCCAAACATATGCACCTTTTTTATGACGGCTTTATCTAAAGTCAACACTGACATGATGTATTTCTCATAAAAGGTGGATTCTGGCAGTCCGCAGTTGGGTTCCATCTTAACCACTCAGCAGGAGGTTCTCAAAAACCTGAACGACTTGAGGTGAGTAGCAACACTGTTACTTGTTGACTTTTGGTCACTCTTACAAAATCAGGTTGTTTTTGCAAAAATAAGATAAAGACACAAAGAGAGAGATCCATGATACTGCAGAAAAACAAGGGAAAGCCTGTCGGTTAATTCCCTCAAATCATGTTTAATCTCAGGATGCTGCGGCTGCAGCATCACAGGTGTCTGCTAGCCTGATAATCCAGCTGCAGTAACAGCTTCCTCCTCAGTCTGTCTGCTACTTAATGCCTCCTCACCACGCAGCCCTGCCCTGATCTTAGCTCTGAACCTTTTCACTAATTTGTTCTCTCTGTCTGTTGTATTAACAAGACAAAAATATCAATCAATCAATTGTAGAGAATATTTTATCAGCTACCTAAAGATTGTGGGAGACCGAACAGGTATCACAAAAAAGTATATAGCCTATATATTATTTCTGAAAATAACAAATCCGTCATTGGTGAGACATTACCGTATGATAGGTATAGTCATACTAAGCTGTAATCTCCTTCTTTAACTGTAAGAATGCTCTCCTTATCACTCTCAGATGACAACAAGTACAGATTTTTAATGCCAAGATAATACAGCTTAAGAGATTTCATGATGGTGTGCCTTCCATGGCAAAGTCTCAAATGACTGTTTGATTTTGGTACTTACAGTGAGTAAGCCTGATTAGGTGTACATAATGTAATTTTTTTATGTTTGAAGCTTTTATTTTGTCAATAACCTATTTGTGCTTTTATACTGCTTGCCTAAGATGCTTGTGGGCTTAGTCATTGTGAGCACGCAAGAGATTTAAAAAAAAAATGTTGTCTTCAAAACACATCATGTAGATTAATGAATGGATTTTAATCAGTATTTTTTATCAAGTTATAAAATATCCAGCCAGTCTGTTTAATTATAGCTTGTTGATTTTTTTTTGCTCATTTAGTTAGAAAATTCAAGTCTTCAGTTCTTTAATATATTCAAGCATATTGTGTCCTATATGAACAACAATGACAAAAAGTAGCTTGTATTTAGTCAATAATTTGTCCTGCGACTGCCATTTGATTGTGTCTTAATTTCAAGACACCATCTGCATAAAGAATTAATCAGAATCACAAGATATTAAAGATTTCATTTTACGTAACATTAATCTCTTGGTCTGATGTATCATAAAAGAACCAAGCTGTTTATATGCCCTAAATCCAACAGAACATTCATCCTCAAGTGATTTTGCATACATGATTTTCTTCATTATATGTCTGACCCATAACTCACATGAACTCTCACTTCCCGAATATTGATCTTTCCACCCCAATGCCTCCATAATTGAATCTTACTCTATGGAAAGATGGCATTTCTGTGGTGATTCAGTTTTAAGAAAGCACATTATCAGAGTGGTAATTTGAAGCTGAGGTGGTGCACAGGAGTAAGCTGATTGACACACTAAATAAGTTCAGACCCTGGCAAAAGGCTGCAGCTGCTCCCTCTAATGTGCTAATGTGAGCGACTGATCTGTATTACTCTGTAGATTAAGCGCTCAGTTTATCCTGACCCGTCTTTTTAAACACCAAGTTTATGATAGTGTTTCATCTCAAGGAGGGCTTTCTGCTCATAAATGGGTCACTTGTAGTAAATGAAGATTAGACGTAGGGTTTAATAAATGCTCACTTACTTTCTCAAGGGAGATTTTTTTTTTCCCCCTTCTCTGTGAAACAAATTAGATTTTGTTTATATGTCATCCCTGGCCATCCTTTCAGACTGCAGCCATGTGGCCGAGCAAGAAAAGGCCACATCTTAGCACCGTTTGTCCTTATCAGATTAGTAGTCTTTAAATACATCTGTCATACACAGGCAAAACATGGTTTCCCTCCAATTGATTTCTTGTCACAATCCTCCCTCAGGGCCTTCCTACTTACGCCGCTGGAATTCCTTTCATTTGTCAAGTCACTTTTTTCTTATTAATCGTCTTAGATGTGTTTAAGATGATAAGAGACACTTATTGCTTCCTCCCTGTAAGTAATCAACTTTAAGAAATTACATTTTGTTGAGAAATATGATCCCGGCTTAGACATCTTCATTCTCTTTTGTGAATGCCTTACACTGTACTTCAGCCCCGTTTCCTGATGAAATGGAAAGTGAGGATACAGATTTACAGATTTCATATTCAGAAGCTGGTGAGCCATAACAGTAGTGATTGCGGATTTGGGATTTTAATGTCTGTTTTAGAGACGGATGTATGGACATGTCTGACAATACCAATATATAACTCAGAGAGGCAGCCAGACATACAGTATAAACCAGACCCAGATGGATCTCTGACACAAAATGAGTCTTAACACTGACCTTACTGGACTTTTCAACACTGCTTCTCATTTTAAATAAAGAAATAATGGATAACAGGATTTTATATCCCATTAACAGATATAGGCTGTGACTTTTAACCCCATCAAATGCAATTCTCCTCCTATTCATCGTAATAAATACAAAGGATAGTTTGACAAGATCAGACTACTCAGCCAAGACATAGTCTTGCATACGACCTTCTGTCTTTTTTACACTTAAGACAAAGCCAGGCAAGTTGTTTCCCCCTGCTCCCGGTATGCTATGCAAACCTAACCTGGCTGTTTGGTACATCTTCATATTATCGGACAGAGTGGTATTGATCTCATCTGACTCACAGCACAAAAGCATAAATAAACCTTTTGAGGGACAATTTTAGTTATTAATGGTGATAAAACAATATTTGTCACTACATCTTAATTGTTTGAAACATTTTCTCTCCCTCTGTTTCGAGAGACATAAAGCTTCTTTATGTCATGCGCTCAAAGACAAAGGTGTTTCCACTATTTTATATGCTTTTTTTATTTTTCAATTACTAGGTTTGTAGTCTGTATTTAGGATCATGAAGAGACTGTGGATTGTATATCCCTGATAGCGTTTGACTGTCTGTTTCTTAACCTACTGCACTTGTAATCTGTTGTAAGAACATGTTTTTATAAGGGATTAATTTAGCAATCATGACCTCTTTTATCAGATGGTAATTTTCTGTTTTTCAAACTTTGAGAATATGTAGCCTCTTGTGAATAGGGATTAAAAGATTAATTTTGGACTGTTTGTATTATAGTAAATATATGATATCAAACATCATGGTGGAGGTTCCCCTGTAAACTGTGTCTCCGTCCGTTTTCCCTTTTAACAGAAACTCCTTCCACGAGTCACTGAAACAGATCGGCTCAGTCCAACACCAGGGACAGGGTGGTGGTTTGGGAACGTACGAGACCATTCAGCACTTCAATGACATCAAGGAACATCTGCACTTGGTCAAAAGAGACGTGGATCACCTGGTGCAGCGTAATGCACAGGTATAAAACTAATCTAGAGCAGTTTTTTAAAACAGATGAGGATTCAGTCGACTGAACGCTGCTCTTTTTGTTTTCAACTGCAGAATCCTGCTGAGAAAGTTGTCAAGTGCCCTGAGGTGCCTCCGATGCCTTCTTGCTTATCCACTGTTCATTTTACAATCTTCATTGTCATCCAGTCAGTCCTGTTCTTCTGCTACATCATGTACAAGTAAGACGTTAGTTATTTTAATTTGACTCTCTGTCCATGTGCTGACATGAGCCACGTCTAATACTATGTGTCTCCCTTTTTCTCTTGTAGAAGTCAACAAGAAGCCGCAGCAAAGAAGTTCTTTTGATGAAATGTGTTTCTGAAATGAAAATTTGTAAATGAGGGAATGTCCATTTTGGTTAATTTTTTTTTTTTTTGATTATTTTCAGGTTGTAAGTTATTGTGCTTGAAAAAATTGGTTTTGTTGAAGTTTGTTTTAATGAATTGCAGATTTTTAATTTGATTAGTAAATCATTGTGTATGAATGCTTGTGTGAGACTTAATTGTTTTGGATTTCCAACATGATGTTATATGTTCCTTACAGTATTCTTGGTTGGTCAGATCCTTAGATTATGTTTTTCAATGCTGATATCTGCCACAGTCTCGTTCCACAACCCGCAACCCACAACAAAATAACCTGTGTTTTGAAATGTGCAATTTTGTATAAAATGATGCCAAACTATTGGTGAAGAAATCTCAGAGAGCAGGTGGCTGCTTCCGTTTATATGTCTTGACCGAGTCAAATGTGTCAGCAATTGACATATCCTTTACCTGAGCAATTTATATAAACAGAAAATACAAATCACTCTGTGTTGTTTGCTTATTGCTTTATCACTTTGCACATGATGCATCTGCACTGAATAATGTGTCTGCTCATCTGTCATTGTTACAGATGTCACCTCCTACATGTGTCAGCACCACTGAAGAAGGGCGGCAAACATCATAGACCAATCAGCCATAGCATTAAAACAGGTGATGGGTTTTGATATGACTGATCTGAGTCATGAAGCCACGCAAAATAAGTTTACAATGATGTGTAAAAAATATATATATATATACAGTAGATACATTATGTCTCTATGAGAGTGACTTCACATTGGCGATGTTCACTACCATTGATTCAGTGCTTCTCAGAAAAGCTAAGGATCACAAAATGTATTACAACACTTATGATGTCCACATGTACAGTATGTGCACTGAATATTAGTGAAACACAATGCCAAGATTGTGGTAAAGCTAGATGAAAAGCTAGAATCCCCAAAATCATTAGAAATCCTTTTCTGGGAATCAGGACTGTTTCTACAAAATATTGTTCCAAGTAGGTGAGATGATTTAGTTTGCGCCAAGACATGGCGCAATATGTATTCATCGTCAGCTCAGTAGGAAACAACATATTTGTGATGGTAAAGTGGTGCTGCTCTTGTGGCAATATCAAAAATACTGGATTATATTTCCATCCAAAGGAAACCTGAAAGCTTATCAGGGATTATATACATGCTGAAGCAGCTTCATCTCTCTGTTTGCAAGTACCAAAGAACATGAATTACATCTATTACAGTTCTATAGCATCTACTACAGCTTCTTTCACATGAATGTGAAGTTAATAGACCAAATGGTGACGAAGATCCGAGCTACCCTCTATAATTTACATATTTAAAATCTATTTTGCAGCCCTGTAGATAGAAGCAATAGGTGGAATAGGTGTCTTATTTTCAAATCATGTCAATCACCGAGGTTGACAGGAGGCAAAACATACAGTATGCACCCCCCTGCCCTTCTACATGCTCTATTTTCCTGTATTGTCTCTCTCTGTTACAACCCTTATCCAAAACCTGTTGATTTCATACGCATGGTTGATTTACTCAGTGATTTCATAGTATTAAAAAAATAAATATTTACATTTAGCATTTAGATTTAGATATAACTTTAAAAAAATACTTGGTTACAGATGAGTATTGACAGCTGACAAAAACTGAGACTATCTACTAGAAGTCTTCCTCCAAGCTCGCAGATTTGATGGACTGATATGTTGTCTCCTCCCATCTCTCACCCTCATGTCAATCATCCTCCCACAGAACAATAGCACGGCATGAAGGACGGCTCCAGTGGGGATAAACAAGACTGTAATCCCGCTCCTCTCTCTACTCTGCTTGGTCTCAGCAGTATAAGCTGCACACGGGCCAGCCCGTACTTTACTAATATGATTAAGCAACAGTGGGTGGAAGCAGCATATGAGTATAGCCAAAAACCGAGGACGCTCAACTACAAAACTAAGTTTTCTGTTGCACTTGGCTCAGCCGAAGAATGCACCAAGTGTCAAAATTAAAAACATCCACAACAGTCTGCATGATGATAAAAATAGAGGGAAAACAGGCCATCTGCCTCTTAGTATAGTGGAGCAGGGAGGATTAAATCCAGATTATGGACGAGGCAAAACGCTGTGTGTCTGTGTGTGTGTGTTTGTAAGTGTGTGTGTATGTGTCTGTTGCTTGTCATCAGTGTGTCCTTGGCTCCATAGACAAGCAGCAGGTTAGCCAGAGAGCTACCACTGGATTTGACAGCTATAGAAAACCAAAGCGGAGGACACCATAAAGGAAGCAACATTATTTTCATCTCGAAAGAAGAATAAACAGTCACACAACTCAAGATGGCTTTCTTGATCAAGAGCATGATTGGGAACCCCCTGTCAGGAATTGTACCTGGTGGAGGTGACAAAGAAGAGGAGGCCACCCCCACAGATCCAGCCAAAGCAGCAGGAATGACACGAGAGGAGTATGAAGAGTACCAAAAACAGCTGGTTGAGGAGAAGTAAGTAGCAACACGGACAGTGCTCCGTCACAAATTCATGCCACTGGTTCAAGGAAAAACAGTATGGCTGCAGAGTGTACAATCTGACCTTGACAAGCTGCTATCTGCTTCATCGCTGTTTAATTTGCCCTGTTTTGAAACCACATATACCCATAATACTTCCACCTGAACTTGACTAAATGCAAATGCCAATGAATGTATACTTTTCATGCATATAAAGTGAGTTTTTGAGAGGTCCAATTGCTGCTGAAGGTCACAGCTTGGTGCCTCCATAGCAGATATTGGCTTTTTTTTTCCCTCCAGAATTGTCTACATAGTAATCCACTAAGGCTAAGGGTCGTTTATGTGGACCTGGATCAATAATCTCTAATAATCTGTCATCTGTTTCTGCATCAAGAACAGTTATGGGGACCATTTTGAGTGTAATTTTGAACATAATCTAATATGCAGTTTTATTTTATGGACAGGGGCACGGGAGATGTTGCAGCTACGGGGTTATAGAGGCAAACAAACAAAATTGTACATGATTTAATTTATTTACCGTATTATTTTTTGGCCCTGATCAACAGACCGTTTCCAATCACTCCTGAAACTGTTTTGAAATCTGTTTTTGAAACATTTTAGTATCAACCTAATTTTCTAATGGAAAATCTATGGTATATTATTCCGATACACTTAATATTGCTACAGTTACATAAGCAGAAGGTAGTTTGGACTGATTCACCACCATGTTGTCGTTCACCAATGCTATGGTCAATTCTTCACATACAAAGCTGCAGCTCTTTTTACTCCAGTAGACATTTTAGGAATAAAAAAGTGCAATAATCTGATTAACGCATTCGGGATTGCATAGGAAGAAATTGTCGAAATTGTGTATATCTGACAAATTTAATGTGGACTGACACAAAGAAGATTTTGCAGCATTAGATCCAGTCAGTCTGTATTACATAATAAGATTAATCCCCTCTCCCTACTCTCATGTTTTGGGAGTGAATTTACTGTTTCAAAATGACAGCATTCCCCATAACTGTAGATTTCTTGCAATGTATTCACATAACTCCTGATGCAGACAAACTCTTATGCAAAGAGCATGAAGTATAACATTTCCTGGTTTTAAATCTATCAAAGTATCTGTCAGTAGCGTGGTGGTTCATTAGAAACCCCCTACTGTTTACTGTGTTTACAGTTCAAGTTGCAGCTTCTTGGCTTGATTTCAAATCTGCTTGACTCACTCTGGCCTAATAATCCCCATCTTTAATTGGCTGAGGGAAAGTATAAGAATACAAAGGGGGCAGGTTGTCTGTTGATGACTTAAGTATTATTCATTCAAGTTTTCCGATGGCTTAAAATGTTGATACTACCCACAAAGTTTCAGTTCATTTTAAATTCCTAGAGTAGAAGAAGTTAACCAATACCAGCATCTAGAAAATTAAATAAGAATACAAATTATTTTATTAATCCACAAAGGGAAATTCATTTGTCTGTCAGTTAATTTGCCATTTACAATTAGAAAACCTGATTGCACTGAATTCAACAGATTCAATGGCATACAGGACACTATAGATTGCTTGCGTGAGGAGAACAGCACAACTGCATAGAAAGCCAATATTTCACTATGAATCTCTAAATATTTTACTATAAAATGGCGTCCAGTATTAGAATATTATAGTCCAACTATAAGAAAACAACTATCAGGCATTGACACTCAAACTACATCTTTGGATGCTAACAGTAGCTGATGGAGCCATCCTAAAACCAAGGGCACAACCAAGGTTGGGCTTAAATACCTCTCTGTTGTTTATCTGATCAGGCTGATGTCTATTTACATCAGGTTGGGAAAAGTTACAGGAAAAGCTTTTTGTTTTATGAAAATCCTGATGCTGAAATCATTATGTTGGCGCCATTATCTTGACGCAGTGATTCACTTATGACAAACAAGCTCAAGGTTGTTGAAGGTTGTTAAATTCCACTTTTCTTGCAGTTTTTTTTTTTGCCTCCAGAGAAGAGATTACCTGATTTTAATTTTAACCATCATGGGGCTTTATTGCGACCAAGGTACAAAGAATGAAGGTTACTGTACTAATTATGTTTTCATGTGTATTTCAGGATGGAGAGAGATGCAGATTTCTTACACAAGAAGGCAGAGAGGGCGACACTCAGGGTCTGCCTCAGAGACAAATACAGACTGCCAAAGGTAAACACCTGATCTACTATACAGAAATACATTCCCCTCACTAGCAACCAAAAATAAAAGCACAATGGTCAACTACACGATTATCAATTAAGACCAACTACCTACTCTATTTAGCATTCATAATCACATTTTTTATAACACATTATAATGTAGTTGTAAACAGATTTGACATTTTAAGTGTTTATTAATGTACAATCCATCAACTATTACAGACAAATTGCATATTATTACACTCATGGTTCAGTAAATTGTCATTAATTGGATGTTTTTCACCAGCTTCCACTAATAGAGGCCAAAATAGTTGATAAATAGATTCATATTATTAACCTTCTCATTCATGTACAGATTAAAATGATAACTAGGAGTGTTACAGTAAAGTGGCACCAACTGCTTTAACATGATACTCACTCATGATGCTGTTTCTGCAGCAATTTGTATTTTCTTCATGACATTACGTTCTCTTTTTCTGGGTATTTTAATAAGGGCTGGTAAAAATAACAGACATAATGGCTTTATCCTCAAGTGACTCACACAAGTGTGGGCAACTAAAAGCTGCTTTATGGTTAGTTGAGGTTGCTTTTATCTAGTAGCAGCACTTGGCAGCTGCTGCCTGGACAAGGCAACAGGAGGTGGAAGCCATGCCAGTAGATTAGTGACAAAGACGTTCGACCGGCGTCCTGGAGACGTTAGCCTATGAGTCCCATATTGCACTTTGAGTCTTACAAAGCCAAATGCCACTGAGCAGGTGTCCCAGGCTCATTAAGGAGCAACAGGCAGTGTGAACTGGCCTTAAGGAAGAGCAGCATCTACTTTAGTGGATGTAAACTCAGAGAAAGAGGACACTTACAGAAAAATAAGCTATAATGGAAGGAGCACAAAAGGTATGTTTATTTAAGATTTCTAAAGATAAATGCGCGTATGTAGCCTTCTAATCCCGTAAATTAATCTATTGTTGAAGCCTTGCTCATAGTGAACTGAGATTTTCTATGACAAAACAGCAAAATCTTTTCTAAAACTTTCTAATGCAGGTTTTCTATTATTGTTTGTGCCACCTTCCTATGATTTTTATGAATTTTATTCAACTGAATGCAGTAGTGACCTTGGCTGCTGGAGTCAATTGTTCTGTTTTCTGTTTTAAACAATGGCTACATCTCTTTTCAATGTTTGTCTTTTAAACTGAAACCATACACACAGGCCAAATACAATGGCAGGAGGCAATACATATAAATCTAATCATTCTCCATAAATGATGTTTACATTGTAGATTACATTGTATGTCTGTGTGAAAAGACCATATGACAAAGGCCAAAGTGTCTCCATTAGAGCTGAAATAAGCACTTGAAAAGGATTTTCACCATCACAATAAAACACCTAAAGGCATCCTGTTCTTTTCATTTAACGGGTGGGGGCTGGGTTCACACATGCATGCTATTAAGAGTAAGTTTGAGAATATTTATATAATGTATATTTCGTGGCACAAAAGTGTACAGTACAAGCGGAAACAGGAAATTGGTGCTGTTGGACTAATGGAATTATGGTCTCGTGCGACACTATAGTGGATATCTTTAGACTATCGTTGGGATCCAGAGAGGAAAGGCTAAGGCAGGTCCGAGATAATCCCACAGATTGAAGTTTAAAGTAGTCACAGTGCAGTGTCTATTGCATGACTACTCCAGATATTAAGTGATTAGATTCAGTTTGTTGGAAAGGCTTTAAATTTAGCATTTATGTGATGCAACAGCACATAAGTGCAGAGATAATAAACTCAAAGGAGACTTCAAAAAATGTCTGAAAACACAGACGGGAGGCAGAATATCCTCGAGAGCAAGTCACTTGAATATGGATTAAGACAGATCCTAGAGTTTATCTATTTGTTTTTTGGCCTGTTTGCTTCATGTCTTGTTAAAATTTCAATTAGGATAAGGTCAGGTTTTTAGAGTTTTGGAGTGTTGTTAGAATATTATATCTCATCTTTTGATTTTAATGTAAAAGTGTCAAAATTCAAATGTAAAATCAACAGGGAAGAAGTATATTTCACCAAAAAGCGGTCATCAATTTCGTGTTTTTTTGAGGTTGATGTGCATTTGAGCTCTATGATAGTCCGGTGGTAATCCAAGGGCGGCATATGCAGTGTTTGTTGATGCGGGCACGAAACTAGAACCAGGAATGTTTTTGGAAAGCAGGCCGCTGGGCAGAAAGTTAATCCTGTAAAAAGCCTTTAAGTCGGCCTGCAGAAGGTTGTTTACTTGTCCAAATAATAATTCAATATGATAAATATACAGGCTAGTGTTTTTATCACCTGGGAAAACAATCATCCCTGTTTTTTTTTTTACCATCACTGGTACAACACCAGGGGAAGCAGAAAACACTGCAAGTAGTATACGTATTTCTAAAATCTCATAAATACTTTCAATAAACAAATAAAATTGCGTAACACAGAGAGGACGTCATGGATTATGTTTCTGTATTTGGGGCAGTAAAGAAGAGGAGTTGTTGTTGTGGTACTGTGTAGGTATATACAGTAAATTTAAAAAAAAAAAAAAGATTGTCTTACTGACCGTGTTTTCTGCCTGATGTTGTCGTCTGCAGAGTGAGCAGGATGAGAACATGATTGAGATGGCCGGGGATGACGTGGACGTGCCCGAGGAGCTGCTCAAGATGGTGGACGAGGATGCCACGGAGGAGGAGGGCAAGGACTCCCTGATGGGCCAGATTGGGAACTTGCAGAACATGGACATGGACCAGCTGAAGGAGAAGGCCTCTGCCACCGTCACCGAGCTGAAGAGCAAAGCAGAGGAGAAGTGCTCCGTCATGTGAAGAAGACGAAGAAGAAGAAGAACAAGAAGTGATGATGAGGAAGAAAAAAAGAGAAAGAAGAGAAAATAAAGTTCAGCCCTTTCTGGGAATCTACAGACCACGCCGGGTCAAAAAGTCTGGGATTCAGTCACACTGCAAAACACCTGCAAAGCATTCACATCTATTATAACCACTAAAGAGGGCTAATCATCCTCCTGAAGTACCAGCCACACCACGGTGTTGTACTGTTACTGCTACCAGTCTCCATCCTAAACTGTATAAATCTGAATTTGGATAGGAAATAATATCCAACACATCTCTGCAATTAACAAAAAGTATTCTAAATCATGTCCAAGCTGCCCAATCTCTACCCCATTACTGTTTTTATTTACACATATATAATGTACAAAAATGATTTTCCTTGAATATTCCCAACAGAGTATTTCTTTTCATATCGTCACAGGCCACACTACATGATATGATTGTCACTTTTTCTCTGTTTGCTCTAAAACTGTGTTTTTCAGTCAAATAAATAACAATATACCCAGACTTACTTATGAAAAGAAAAAAAACATTATTTAAGTTCAAATCCAATCCTGAGTATTTCAACGTTCCTTTTGGTTTGTTGGTTATTCTAGATTTTTTTTTGTATGTGGTGTTTCAATTAATTATGATATTTAGATTTTTTTTTTCTTTCAGTGTTATTAAGTCTTGACATGTTGATTTACTGTTACGTTCTCCACATACACAGTTAAGCAGTTCAATAAGCCTGAAACGTTTGCAGAGACATTTGCAGATTTGCACAAATCATCATTTTAAAATACTGAATGATTTATTCCTTACAAACAAAAACAATGTACATAATACAGATGAAATATATGGAGGTACAAAAACAAATGTATTGTTCAAATAAAAATGTATATTGAATACATGAGACATGTCTGTTTATGTTGTGATAAAAAAAAAAAGTCATATCTGCAATCTCTCCATGTGTAAATCAGCTACTATTAGTAATTATTAATCCTTATTGTAGTAAAAGGCAACTGTGATGTTGTGGCCTGGGGATTTATATCTGGATTGCACATTTCAAATCCTAAATGGCTTTTAAAGTGATAGCCCCATAGAAATGCTGCATCCTGCATTAATCATATAAAGCTTAACTAACTATGATTAATCCAATCTACCTGAATCAAGACTAATGCAGTGACTATAGAGAGAGGTCTTAATTTAATTGGGCATTATCCAAACACTTGTTAGAGATGATTAGGCAGAATAAAGGGGGTGGGTGGAAGGAACAAACCCTCAAACATTCAGAGTTTCACATGAACCCAAGTTTAAACGGCTGTGGATTTGTGAAGTCTGGAGATTAACATCTAATAGGATCAGCGTAGCCAAGGTTGTCAGCCTGTGCCCTCTCTCTCTCTCTCCCCCTCTCTCTCTCTCTCCGGATCAGGATATCCGAGGACAAACCAACGTCTTGCAATAGCAGATATTTCATTCTTCTTTTTTTAATTGGAAATGAAAGTTAACTATAGGCAAAGAGCACAAGTCATATTCTCATATTAAGGATACAGAGAGTCTAATCCACTCAACAAAAGTTTCCCATTGCACATGAACAACTGTTAAAACGTCTGGTTACTCCTGAATAGTGGTGCATTGCCTAAAAGACACAACAACTTTTGAAAAATAAAAGGTAATGAAGCCTCATCACCCAGAGCAGTGAGGGAATTTATTTATTGTCTTGCCAAGTATCCCATGTGACAACAAACACTAAGCTTACATTTGCAAAACATGAAAGGACAGCTGTTTGTAGGTAAGAAAATTCAATTAATGTTGATTGTTGTTTTCTTGAGATTTGCACATGATTTGGCATATATTTCCCATAAACCTAAAACAAATTGGTGTTTAACTGTTTGATTTATAAATAAAGTGATTTAACAAATGATATATGTGCTTAGTAATTAGAGGAGGTTTTGTTGTTCCACAGGACAGAGTAGGGCTGCCTGCTTCCAGCTAAGCTGAGCTAACTGTCCACATATTTTCTTATGTAGGATAATGTTGTATTAGACAACAGGTTGGTGGCTAAGGTGTGGGTCAAAAAATAAATAAATAAATAAACTTTCATAGGAAAGGAGGGAGGAATATTTTTCAAAATGAGTTCACTTTGCAGCTGAGCATTGAATACCTGGCTCTTTACTCAAGTCAACCTATATGAGTGATGTTTTTAATGAAACTGAATCAAAATCTAACTTTTCCAACACTACAGGCTACATGTCTTAAAAAACAATTAGCATGCTGTGGGTGAAATATGAGAAAACAACATTTTTGAATAAAGTTTTTTGCCCCACAGCTTTTTGCTGTTAATTAAAACAGTGGTCAGTTAGCATCTCTGTGTGCCCCCCTCCTCTCTCGAGCAAACAAAGGATAAGGTCACCTTCTGTGATTAGGAAAAGCTAAATAGTTTTAAGGGTTTTAACTCTTTTGAGTAAAATAATGTAATCCCCTTAAGCAGGATTACAACACTGCTGTCAATCTTTGTTTGCTGTTAAGTGGTTATAGTTATTGTTTGGGCTTTGTTAACTCATTTGACTCAACACCTGTACGAACTGGTTAAAGCAACTCCTCAAGCATTAAGTTTGGTTTACAAACCATTAGCACACACTTAAAGTGAATTTAATAAGCTTATCATTAAATTTTTCAAATTACTTTTATTCAACATGTGTCAAGAGGTGCCATGTTTTTTTCTTCAATAAAACAAAAAAATTCTTTAACTAAATGAAAGTCGACAATATCTTGACGCTTTGATTAAATACTAAGCTCTCATCTTGCAATCCATGTCCTGACCAGAAATCTTGTAATTATGATTTTGTTGTACCTTAATCTGTTTGCCTAATCTTCCTCTCTTTTTTTTCGCAGACTGACATGAACATGACATCTGGAGGAGTGGAAAGATGGTTTTAAGATTTATGTAAGAAGGTTTAGAGCCAGCATTGACTGATGCACTTGAGAAGGGGAGGAGTTAGAGAGGGCGTGGAGGCTGGTGCTGGTGGTGGTGGTGGTGGTGGTGGTACAGTTACCCCTAAATCCAGCAGGGCCAAATCCAACAGGACGTCCTCTCTCTGACGTGCAGCAGGGGTGCAGCATGAGCATAGGGGTGGAGGGTGGTGGTGGGGGGGTGGTCGTACAGCAGGCACTACTTTAAAAGCCCCCTCTGAAGATGCTCCCAAACCACTGAGCAAGTCGGTCTGACTGTTGCTGTCTATCCTGTCCGCATGTTTTCCATCATCTCTCACTGATTGAAATTTACAACTTTTCCAAACATCCGGAGACGCGATAAATTTGGAAAGAAGTTGGACTTTTTGACATTATTTTTTTTTAACCCACTTTTTGACCGTTATTTTGGACTTCTCCGACCAATGTGGCTTCTTGGATCCCCCTCCCAGCTCGTGATGATGGATGAGCGCCTGTCTCCCTCCGCACGCTCCGTCCAGAGCCCCGGGAACAACGTACCGTCCACAATCCACAGCATAGAAGCGATCCTGGGGTTTAAAGAGGACACCATCTTCCATAAATCAGCCTCCTTCAGCATGACGGAAAAAGCTCTGGGCAAAGATGCTGAGCGCAACGGGAATGTAATTGTGACGCCAATGAAGAAAAGTCATTACTCAGAAAGTTTTGACAGTAAGTGCATTCAGCTTTTTTTCCAAATGCCACTGCCATATCAGACCATTATAGGTTTTCAAACAATTAGACAACACAAGGCTACTTTTTTTATTTTGTGGGATCAGGTGGCATGGCTGTAAAACTTTCTTAGAATCAAGATATAAATAGGAAATGCTGAAATAAGTGGAGCTAATTCAATCAAGAGTCGGAAAATTTGATTTAAGCCAAGAATGATAACTTTGCCAAAACTTGAACACTGCATGTCCTCACACTCTCCCGTCCTCCGCAGGTGTGTGTTGCGCCAGCAGTACCGCCACGGCTGAAGTCTCGGTGTGCCCGGACTCCCCGGACCGAGACGGCAAACTATCCGACGATGAAAACCCAAAGAAGAAGCACCGTCGGAACCGAACCACGTTCACCACCTTCCAGCTCCACGAGCTGGAGAGAGCTTTCGAGAAGTCCCATTATCCGGACGTGTACAGCAGGGAGGAGCTGGCGCTGAAGGTCAACCTGCCGGAGGTCCGCGTGCAGGTATGTCCCACACACAAAACCACTTTGGTCCTAATTGTGTGCTCATTGAGGAAGCGCTTTTATTCGGCCTAAATATATGGGCCTGCAGGGATTGATCGAGGCTGAAAGAATCTGAGGCCAAAACATCTGTAATATTTTAAATAAATAGACCTACAAAAACAGATGTTGTCAATAAATCTGCCCAAAATAACATTTATTGGGGGCAAAAGTGTAGCCTACATAAATATTTTGCAATATTAATTTTTACGAGTTGAAATTATCATGATTTGTGGGTCCACTCTTTCTTTGGGATCATAAATATATCAAAATGAAATCATTGTCTCATGCCCTATTATTCACAAATTGTTCAGATCCCCAGTTGCTCATATTGTTTTAAGTCAGTAAGGATACATTTTGGAGGACGACTTGATGCAGGAGCAAAAAAAAAGAAGAAAAGAGCCATTTCAATAGTTTGTTAGAATTTTAGAATAAATAAATAAATCTAAATTCAGAATTTGACTTTCGTCATTTAAAGAAATTTGAAATTTAGAAGTTTAGTCAATTTCTTAAAATAGCCTGCTGTGTTTGTTACAATTTGACACTATATAATCTTAAATTTTCACTTACAAACTTAGACATTTCTAATTGTTTAAATACTTAAACACACTACTATATTTTATATACTATAAAAAGCTAGACATTTTAATGCTTGAAATGTGTTTACACTCCATCTCTGTTGTGTGAGAATCTGTTGACAAGACAAATAAAGTTGTATGAACTGAAAATAAAGATCCTCCTCTTTCTTTTCAGGTGTGGTTCCAAAACCGACGGGCCAAGTGGCGTCGGCAGGAGAAGCTGGAGGTGAGCTCCATCAAGCTCCAGGACACCTCCTCCTCTCTGCTCTCCTTCAGCCGCTCTCCCACCAGCTCCCTGGGCTCTGGTCTGCAGCTGGACCCCTGGCTCTCCACTCCGATCACCACCTCCACCTCCCTGCAATCCCTCCCGGGCTTCATCAGCGGCTCACAGGGACTTCCCGGCACTTACACCCCTTCTCCTCCCCCCTCCATGCCCTCCTCCTTGCCGGCCTCCTTCCTCGGCACCCCAGCGCTGGGACACAGCCCTCACCTACCCCACATCGGCTCCATGTGCCCCCCACCTCCGGCATACCAGTGCTCTGGTGACCCAAGGAACTCCAGTATTGCCTCGCTGAGGATGAAGGCTAAGGAACACATTCAGTCTATTGGGAAGACGTGGTGATGGAGGGCGGAGGTCAAACACGGACATCAAGAGCCAGAATGCATCTCGTTGCATCTTTTTTTTTAAACTGATTTCAGGACGGGATTGCATTTTGCTTCTTTTTTTGTGGAACTTTTAAAAAGGTGAGAAGTGCAGTTTACATCCAGGATTAGAGACGTCCTCCTCATCACTTGAACGTGACCTTTTGAAGAACTTTTATCACAAACTGTGAAGTTCCTGTAAAATACAGAACTACTCATAAGTCATAGTTTTCTGGTGTTTTTCATCTTCTCCTTTTACTTTTTCTTTTCTGCAAACTGTTTTGACTGTTAAATTGTATGTTCATTCAGAGCATTGTTACGTTGCCAATATAACAAATACAGACCCATCCATTTACCCGTCCATCAGTATGTATTTATTCCACTGTTGTAAATGGAGCACCCTTCATTTTGAGTCACCCTTCCCTGCTTGTTTTTGGACTTCAGTTCTTGGTTTTCACTATGAAAGATTTATTGAATGTGAATATTTTCTCTACATAATAATAAACTTTCTATGTAAAATTGACAAAGAAAACACTGACCAATGAGGTTGTACCAGAATACGTGTGACATTTGAGACATGCAGATAGGGTTAGGGTTAGGGTTATGTACACATGTCCCTTAAAAAATATGTGGAACATTATTATCACTAATAATTATTATCACGCTGCAGACAGAAGGTACAGTGGATGGAAACTCAGCAGACATCAGTACGGAGAATGTTGAATATAGCTCCCCTTAGTGGTGGGTATTGATCCTCAATAGCAATAAAAACCAACTCTGATAAATACAGCAAGAAAACTTTTCATGGTTTTCAGTTCTCTGTTTTCTCAGACTCACTCTGTGTCTGTTTTAGGGAACGAGTTTTGTCAACCCACTTATTTTATCCTCATTAACTCCTGTAAACTCTATCCCATTCGCTCCTGGGATTAGACTCATAATGATGGGGTGAAAGTGGCTTGTACCTCTATTGTTTGCCAATCATCCGTGACAAATGGGGGAAGAGAACAGAGGAGAAAACTGTCCTTTGGCTTTAAGAGAAAGATGTGTGTAACCAAATTGTTTCAATTAGCATTTCCTATTGTCTGCTAACCCTGAGGGCTAATAATAGCCCCCATCATCATCTATCCTACTTTCCTGAACAGACAGCAAGGGTGTGTACTGTATATCAGGAGTGTGTGAGCGGTGGTATGCGTCTCTTTCCCCTGATGAGAAAAAGTAGCATCAAACCTAATTTAATTGACCATTGAGTTATTTTGGTAGTCTGTAATTATGATCAAGTTAACTCTTCCTACTTTGGGGAATGCTAAAAACAACATGAAAACCAGATGCTTTTAAAACACATCTTTTGCGCCATCTAGTGGTGTAAATAGGTGCACTGCATACTCAGAAAATAACCATGGCTGTGCTGTGCGACACATAACAGACCACTTAGCAGAGTGGTGTGCAAAGCATGATCAGACATCCACAATGCAGTTATCACAACGTTAAATTTATTCCAGTTTTCAGCTAAGATAACATAAAGTTTTCAGGTCAGTCTGTATTCAAACTGCTGCTTACATATTAGAAATTAGAAATTATTGATAAAATAAACTTCTGTTGTGTTTCAAGAATTTTCTCACTGCAGAAAAACGTTTTAGAGTGGCTATGTGATCAGAGGAAACATGTTCAGTACATCATGATGACCGTTTTTGAAACAGAATCCGTCGTGCCTTCAGGTGGAGTCGTTGCCTTGCAGTTTCAAAGCCAGAAGAAGCAGATCTAGCATCTACAATAGAGAGAGGGAATGGTGAAATACACGTAACCATACAAATTATCTCCAAAACACTTTAATCACTTACAGACAGATAAATGAGGCACTAAACCCCATGGACTGACCTCTCTGAGATATTTGTCTCTGTCCTCTTCTCTCCAGCCGCTGCCCACTTGAAACAGCCTGTCTGCAATCTGTGCCTTCATCTGTTTAAGTTTGTTTTGTTGCACAAGAGCCTCCATCAGACGCACGTATCGGTCCGGTTCTGTTTCTGGGGGTGTGAGGTAGTCACTGTCAGGGTTTGCCTGCTGCAGTTCAGGCAGGGTCTCGATGCTCTTCTTTCCCATCAAATGACCTGGGAAGTTATACAGCAATGCATGAATATTAATGTGTATATGGTCAGACACAATGATCAGCTAGATTTAATAACATGCCCTTATGTGTAATCACACTGTAATCATATAGTTCACATATTCGCCACGTACCAAAAGTGGGTATAACACTACTGTCCAATGCGATGTATAGACTATACGTATGTGTTTCCCATGGAACAGCTCTCACGTCTAAAAGAGGTCACATTTACTTAATTTGATCTAATCTAATCTAATTCAAATTACTGTAATTTAATCATTCATTTTTATTTCATTGAGCTGCCTGGCATACAGCTGAGGAAAAAATAAACATTCATCAGACAAACAAGGATAATAAGATTTGACACACACGAGTTGAAGATCAGTGCATTATTATCATTATTATTATTATTGCCAATATTATGAATCTTAATCACACATATGAATGCACAGCAACAATCATTGATAGTGACCAAATATTTCTTTAAATCGTTTAAACAGAATTTAGGTTTCAAAAATATAACAGGAAATTTTAGGCTAAAACACTCATGGTCCATAATATTTTTAAATACTCTCACTTAAGGTGAACATTTCTAATTCCATTACACCAAACAATGTGACATTTTAAAGTTTCCCTTACCTACTGCCCAGTGGTTGCCTCGGGGGTACATTTTTCCAACACCTGCTGCCGGACTCTCTGAACAGTGCATCATACAGGGAATTGTAGCCAGAATAATAAAAACTGGCCACAGCGGTCTGCAAGTCCATGCATAACACAAGCACACTCCGCCCATGTTAATCAGAGAAAATGTCTGATCTAAACAACGGTATATTAATCCTTAGACGCAGTTAATCAGCTTCACCTAACTTTAACAAACCTCCACCATAGTCGAGTTTGTTTCTTTTTTTTCTTTTAAAATGTTCGTTGAACCGGCAGCGCAGAGAGAGAAACGCAGGCGTCCAGCTGCAGACTTGTTGAAGTCCCACTCCCGGTGCCGTTGATGATGGGGAATCGACTAATGGGGAAAGTTAAGTGCCCCTCCTAATAAAGCTGTGCGTCAGCGAGTGTTTTTAAAAGTAGCTACAACGGTCCCGGTATCAGGATGAGAAAGTGATGATGACAAATTATCACCTATAGCCTGCAATTATTATTATTGCGCGCTATTGTTTGTCAGGAGATTGCCGGGTGACTGCAGCAGGTGTCAACGTCCAACGTCATCTCACAGTGATGGACGGGACTCGTGAGCGTAATTGCTTCCGCCTCAACGAGCATAATTGGGGAAAAGCAATGGCGGGAGACGTATTCAGATGATTTACTCAAGAAAAAGTTGTTATGCTACAATATAATAACTAGGCTTTTACACGGAAACTCCCTCCTTCAAATGAATGCATGACGTATTTTTTTGGGGAAAACGTGCATCAAGTATGAAAGGTACTGATCATCCAAAATGACACCTTTCACAGTGTTATTGTATAACTTCCTGTCTTATACTCGAATGACTATTTCTTAAAAATTCTAATGATTAACCTTGAAGTTGGGATTTAACTCTATAGTTGGAAAAAATGTAGTAAAGCATTTCATCATGCAATGCACAAGAGTAGAGGTAAATGCATAAACCAGAGAACCACCAACAAACTGCAGGGAACTTGAAATCATAATCAATACTATCTAACCACCACTTTTCTTACTCAAGGTTTTCCTCCTTGTTAAAACCACAACCTGCTGCTGCCAACATTAGTCACAACAGAACTTGTGCACCAACACCTGTGTGTGTGACGCTATAAGCAGCTAATTTGCATAGCCTCAAGATCCTATAGCAGCGGACTACACTGGTGTCATGAGCTTTCTCTTTCTAACGCCACCACAAACAGACCACCATGTGTTTAGACTTAGATTTATAGCCCTCAAACCCAACTGACACCAAGGTGTGACATCAGTAGTTGAGCAACTTATCAGATTCTGTGTCACTCACAAATACAAAGTAAAGTGTCCAAATTGTAGACAGCAAAGATCAGTTATGGAGATGCTATTGGATGTACTACTGTATGGGACGTACAATCCAGTGTTTTGGAACTGTCACACAGGAGCTAAAAGTAAATGTATTTCAGCTGCTTTTTCATTTTACTGACAAATTTTCATCTACTCTACTGGCAAAACACTTTTCTTCACGGTGGCAGTTCAGCTTTTCTTTTTAAAACATGTTTTTCTTGGAAGACATTTTTACCTCATTCAAATCTTCCACAACTATGTGTATCAAATATTTTTCAAAAAGTATTACAGTTCATCATGCAGCATGGCGCCTTTACTAGATAAAGTAGAATTGAAGGGTAAAATCTTAACCAAAGCCCAAGTGCTTTAAAATGTAAGTGAGACAAATCTCCCTGCACAGCCACAGTTCCTAAGGTGCTGGCGGGCAGCAGGAGTCCATAAAGCCAAATCGATAGAGAATTTTGTATCAGAATAGAGTCATACTGTATCAGTGTGCGGTCATCATTCCTCTCTATCTATTTTGCTTCAAGATTTACTCAAATTCAGTGTTAGAATAAATTGACTTTTTGCTATTGTTACACGTAAAAGTCTCATTATCTTGTTTTTGTAGCAGAGGAAATGACGAAAAAACTGATAAGAACACAAGTCAAACAAGATGCCATGGATCACAACGATGTATAGTTTTGCTGCAGGCAACACCTGTTGTGTGCTCACTTAGCACAATTTGACAATGAAGCATGTGCCACTTGGTTGTGTATGATCCTCATCATTTATTGTTACAGCTTATTACAGTGTGCTGAACTCTTCGGAAAGGTCAACAGTGTGAATAAAGCAGTGAACCTCCCGCATATGAGCCTGTGTAAAATTCTCATACTTGACTGATCCCTTTCAGGACGGTATTGACGTACAGATTGCTGGAGGAAGAAAATACACGAGGACAGATAAGGAGACAATGCGCTGGTCTGTGTGCGTTTGGAGGTAACTAACATTTTGTGTTGAAAAGGTTGGAGGTTTCCTCTGGGTATTGTCGGATCACAACCCCACACACACACATCCCTGCAGGATATTAGAAAGTATCTCTGGTTCATAACAAATCAGATCCTCATCTAGGGCTGACCTTAACAAAACAGGATGAGTCACCTATGGTCAAAGGGCTGCACCAGGTAGGACACAGAGCACTGCCATCTGAAATATTTGTTGCTTTTTGTTTATGCGAGCCAACAAGATCCTTCGTGTGGTCTTACAGCACAAGAAACATCTTTTTTAAAAGGCTAAACACAAGGAAAATGAGGGCTCCATCCACAATTGTATTATTAAAACACAATACACTCATGTCTATGATATTAAGTGAAAGAAATTATAAGTCTTCAAAAAGGCTACCACATACTGAGAGGCAAAGGCGTTTTAAATGTGTCATTGACTCATAGCAGCCACTCTTGACTGATTGCATGACTTCACCACCTGCAGACCACTGCAATCACTTCAGGCCTTATAATTAAGCCAAATCTAACTAGTTTAGTTAAGTTTTAATAAGCTGAGTAGTTCAGCATTTTGCACGTGCAGGCTATTAATTATAACTCGATTGCATACAGTGAGCTTGATGACTTTATTCATAGAAAAACTGTTTGTTTTTTTATTCACCGAAATCCCCTGTTGTGTATAACTCCAAAATGTCGTCAAATGGTTTTGTCGAACAATCAACAATTCACTTGATAAACAATTTATGTTATAAATACTTTGTCACACAGCCTCCAACTGAAAAATTATTTTACTGTTTTCTTTATTTGTTGTGTCTGCAGACACCAGGTGGCACTGTGGGGCGAGTCTGGGCAGAGCACAGTCAGTGGTTTTTGATGATGGGTTTGATGCTGTGATGAAGCTCCATCAACAAATTTATTACATTACATTTTTATCTACATCATCCCATGAAGTGCAAATCACAACTATTGATTTTACTGACACTTAAGTGCAGGTGATTAGTAAATATTATTAAGTCTTTAAATCATTATTGTCTCAACTTATATTAATCATTGTATTGTTCCAAGTGTATTCATTTTTTTGTGTACAACAGTGAGCAATAAGTAGCCTACTGTCATGCTGAAAATCTCTTTCTGTTTCCGAGCTGTGAAATTGTCTCCCTGTCTGTTTTCTATTCACGCTATTCTTTTCAAATGTCATATGATACATTAAGTGCTCTGACTGTGGTGTCATGACCATAATAATATTGGCTTTATGAAAAGCAAAGATGAGGCATATCAGTGAGGCCTTTCAGCGAGAAAGCGTCAATTAAAATGGACAGTTTGCCATTATGAGATCTTCGCTGTTCGTCACAGTCTGGACTAAATCACCTTGCAGCTGTCCAGTCATGGGCATAGACTAGAGGGTAGAGCTGGTATAAAGCAGGCCTATTGCTTTAGCTTCCTATTGTTACACCAGAGAGGCTGAGTGTGCATGATTAATTCATGTGCTACTGGTTTTTAAACATCACCACAGTGCTCCTGTTTAAAGAACAACTTCAATCCATCAAAACTCTGCTTTCTCCTTCAACATTTGAAAAAACATCTTATTCCTAATATCCCATATGTATCTTCTACAACAGCTTGTTCCAGCATTAGGTTCCACTCACTGATCCACTGCTTAGGAGGTTAAATTAATCATTTCCAGCCTGGGGGGTCGAGGCCTTCCCAAAGCTAGTAACATAATTAAAAGGTCTCCGAAATTAATTCTGGTTTCTGTTTCAAAAAATGTACCATTACAGGACATCATGAAGAAAAGAATTTTAGGGATAAAAAATACTATACAATACATTTAACTAACTGGAGAAAAATACAATTTATATAAAGTGACACAAAGCGTCTGAAGCTTTAGGCTTCAATATTATGCAGGCAAATTTGAAAATTCAGTAAAAGGAGATAGCAAGCTTATGGCAGCTCGCCTTTGCAGCTTATAGCCAACATGAATGGAGGCAGAGTGACGTCATGTGACTGTGTGTCTGTTAGGGGTGGGGAGCACGGCAACCTCAGCCTCCTCTCTGAATCTGTCACACTGTAGAGAGGCAGGAGGCACCATAAGGGCCTGTAATGATATATATGCACATCTCCCACTGCCTTGCAGTGTATAAAATGCATTTGTGTTGTCTGATGAATAAATCTGGCATGGTTCTTTACATAATGAAGGCTAATTAGTTTATGCTGCAGCATTCATGGCTGCCTTTGATAGGTCTGCCAGATGTATCAAGGACTGGTAGCAGGCCAAAGAGAGAAAGCCTTATTCTGCTGAAAGCCTTTCCCTTCAGTCTTGCAGGTAGGTTATGAATACTTGATTTGATTGTGCTTTGTTTATAAAATGATCGATCACATGGGCTGTAATGTGAAGTTATCTGTTTACTGTTTGATTGTGTTGTTACTGATGTGCCATTTTTTGTCTCAACTGCTGTGTGGGCTACATGAACAATCAGATCAGGACATTTTAACTCATGTGAGATATGTAGCATGAAATGGCTTTAAAATTAAATGTAGGTGTAAGTTTGAGAGAAATTACTGCCACGACGACGCAATGTGTTACATAATATAATGTCATTTGCATTGCTTCTGCATAACTGTATGTAGAAGTGTGAACAAGATCACAAGTGTTTGACCTTAAACAACCAAAAAGCAGACTCTGTGACCTTGGTACTGTATGTATTATGCAGATGGGCAGTTGGGCCTACACAAAGGCCTCAGCCATTTATATATCATGATGAAAAAAAATTCATTCCTCAAGAAAAAAGTGTGGGATTGAGCCCAGATTATCAGAACAATCCTATAGGCAAACATTTTCCACTCAGTGATAAGGTTATACGATAGCACTGGCCTAAGATAGGAGCAGTGTACATATTCAAGTCTTTATGATATTCTTCTCCCACTCATTTCCTTTTCTTCCTCACCATCTCCCCCACCTCCCACTGTCTCCATCTCCCTCTCTCTCCTCTTTCTCTGCACCAGCTGCTGCTGCTGCTCCAGAGCCAGAGTGGAGAGTCCCCTCACCCCCCCTGCACAGACAGAGACAAAAGGCCTGATTCGCCTGCTGAACACTGCCCCCTTTCTCCAGCCGTCCCTTCATGCACGGCCATGGTGGTGGCAGGGGCTTCAGGAAAAAAACGAGGCCTGGACTGGGACTAAAAATCTAGGACTGACCCAGTGAAGGAGAGTGGGAAGAGGGGGAGGGGAGGAGGAGGAGGAGGAGGATGGGGGCTGGTATGGTTGGGGTTGAGTAAAGGCAGGTGCTGAGGCCTCTTCTGGAAGACTTTTTTTTCCTGAATATCTCTGAGAGTGGAAAAAAATCTGACGAGGGTATGCCACATTTACCTCTATATATGCATGAACATGCATGTTTATGTTTATTTGTGTCTTCGTGGCTGCATATGTGGGGTAGGGGTGGCATGTGTTTGATGGAGATCTGGGGAGGGAGGTGCATGAATGGCCTGTGTTTGCCCATGTCAGATTGTCTGTGTTTCTACATCCATTGCATTTATGTCACAGTGCTGGAGGGGGAAATGCTGCTTGGGGATGCAAAAGTTTGTAATTTTCAGAGACTACCAGTGTGTCTTGGGTGAAATCACAGAGGGACCTGGTTGAGAAACAGGCCAAGGTAACAGACTGAGCTCCCACTGGCACCATGGTTACATAAACCTTCTTCTTATTTTCAGTGTTTCAAGTTATTGTTAACATCAGTGATCATTTTTGCACATGATTTTAACCTTATGTCATTTCATGCAATGCATTTTTTGTCTATATTTTTGTTTTTAATTCACTCCTGTACTGTTTTTTGATTTGATGAAAGTATCTGTGCTCACCAAGACATCATCTTTCTTGCACACTGTTTTAGGTATTTTTGTCGACTAATATTATGGCAATGCATGCAACTACACTAAGGAATCTCATTTCACCACATGTCCATCTGTCTAGAAAATATTATCCATCCATCCTTCCTTCTATCTATCCTCCTATGCATTATCCTTGTTCCACTAAGTCTACATGAAAATATTCATGCAGTTTGGTGAAAAATGTCGCAGTGTTTCTTGGGAGGTGGGTACAGTGTTTCTGCCTGTGTGTTTCTGAGGCCGTGCTGCAGCTCAGGGCTTTATGTTGGGTGACCGGAACCAGCTGAAACCGGTTTGAGGCAGACAGAGGGCTGACAGGAACAATGCCTTCTCTGTGCACTGAGGAGATAGAGATAGCCCAGGCTACTTCATGGCAGCCCTGCACAGCTCAGCCACTGGCTACCATGGCACAGGCACATACCCTGCTGCTGCTGCTACTTGCTGCTCGCTGCTGGCTGGATGTCGGTGCGCTATGCAGCTGCTGCCCTGCTCACCACGACGAGAGCAGGGGAGATTTGGGAAAGGACGAGGGCAGGGGGACGTGGCCAGCTGGGAGTCTGTGAATCTGAAGCCTAAAGCCTGCCTCTCTCTCACACGCGCACACACACACACACACACACACACACACACACACACATAAACAGGAGCATGATCTATCCGTCTGTTTGCATGTCTGTGTGCTGCTAGTGGTGCAGAGAGTGACTAAGGAGGATCCCTACCAGGACCACCACCACTCACCAGATCCATGGATGTAACTCGACCCTATATTCTAGGCCTTTGCCTGGTTGGGAAGAAACAGGACTTTTTTTTCCAGACAGGGTGGGGTGGATGGCTTTTTGTGGGTTAGCAGTGTTGTGACTGTGTTTGTTGCAGGATGGAGGGAAGGAAGTTAAGAAGGTTTGGCTAGTGGCTGGAGAGGGACGGAGGAAAGAGGGTGAGGAGTGGCTGTTTCACTTGCATGCTTCCACAATTGTAATTTTCCATTCACTTTACTGAGCTTGTAGTAGTCTTTTACACAGAATGTGGATTTCAATGCATGTGTATTAAACGGCTATTGCCGAGATGCGGGAATCTGTGTTGTGTTTTTCATTTTTGTCTGTGTTTAACCTTCATTTACTTCCTACATCAGGCTGCTCTGGCTGTCATGGCTGTGACTAGCTTTTCTTTCCACCAGGCCTTTCTCCCTCTGCTGCAGCTTCACACAGCTCAGCAGCCATTTTCCCCCCCTCACTGCATTTCTCATCTGCCCTCTCCCTATCATTTCTCCCACTCTGTGTTGAGTATTTATGCTTACTTCATTATTTTACTGCTCCTATCATCTGGATTGAGATTGGTTACATTTTCAAATCTAGGTCCAGGCTGTAGGATTGGGTTCTGTGTAAGTGCAGAGGTGGTTGCCATGCATTTGGTTCAATGAGCAGCAATGATTTAACTGCACGTACAAGCAGTGCAGCTCCATGGCTGTCTTTTGTCCCCAACTCCATTCATACAGACAGACAGACATTTCAATCCCATCATAAGTTATATACAGTGCTCACAATTGTTTAGTTTTTTTGGGCGGGGGGTTGGTAGAATAACACACTGAAAGCAAAATGTTTCTCACAAAACACATTTTCCTTATATTAGTGACAAAACAGAAAAACAGTTGTTTCTGAAGGTCTCCTTTCAATATTGCCATATATCAAAATCCTTTCCTCTGGCTATCATGTTCAAATTTACCATATTACCTTCAGGTAAAGTCTTGTTTACATGTTATATCTCCAAACCAGCAGACAACTACCAGAACAATAATGGGAAAACTAATGAAATTGCAATGACACTCACCAGTACTGCATTGATCCAATCCTGCTCCTATTATATTGCAGAACGTGTATTCAAACACTCGGCCTCTTCAAGATAAATGTATTTCAACAGAACACTGGTATACCTCATCTATTTGCTTTAATTATAGCAACACTGAGCTTGTAGATTACACCCATTTAATGTAATCAAAATGTCACATCCACTCCCCATGAGGACCAGCATGTGGTTCCAGGGAATTTCTCTCTGAAGACAGTCAATAAAGTCACCTGCCGTAACAACAAATGTATAATTGCATGCACTTGTATGTGCCGAATATGCGCCAGCTGGACTAATTGTTTTGCAAGAGCTTTGCATCTGTGATGCAGACCTTTGAGGAGGAGAAGGAAGAGAGAGCAATCAGCTCAGTCTGCTGATGAAATATCAAACATCAGAAAGCAGTGTCTATGTTATGGCAAACATGGTGTTTGACATGTCTATGCTGTGGTCACAACAAAACTAACGCTTGACTGAATGACATACAATATTAAAATCAAATACCCCTTTGCAATAACATACTAGAGTACAGCTTGTACAGTCACGATAAACTAATACCACTTTTATGAACTGCCTGCCTTCGTCCTTAATACATCCAAGCTCTTTTGTGACATTTGTAAACAGCGACCTGTTACTATAAAATAAATGCACAGAAAAACATGCTACCTCCCCCTTTTTTCCTATCATTAAAATATTGTAAAACATATAAAACCATTAATTAGTGCATAGCACTAACCATCAGTTGGATGTGTCAAAGTATTTTATTGGTCATTCTTATTGGGAGGAAAATGTTGTATCTTAACCATCTAGAAAGTATTGCCTCTAATACCACATGAATTACACAGACAATTACATACGCATTGCGCTCCAAACAGAATGCAATAGCAGAGGTCTGAATAGAGTGACTATCCTTTTATAAATAGCCTCATGCTATTAGTGCTTTAAGAAATGCGTTGAGCAGCTGTTTCTACTGCAGCCTAGTAAATATGAATGCTACTATTAATAATGTATACTGACTAAAATGTACAGTGGGCCTACTCCTCCCTCACATCCAAAAATCCAGAGGACAGCATTTCCTAAATACATCCTAAATACATGTCACAATCCGACTTCATCAAAACTCAATAGCTGAAATACTATCAAACAGGATGGTATTACAAAGGCCTACTGTAAGTCTCTGTTGTACATGCCTTGATGAATTCAGTGTTACTGAATTACAGTTACTGTATTTCCAAATTTTGGGGCGCATTACAAAATGTCATTGGTAACTCTCCAACAAAGGCTATGTGAAAGATTTTAATTCCAAACTGTAAACCCTTGTTCAGCCTGTTGAAGAGCTCATCGTAGCTTGTGTTATGTTATGCTGTTGTGTTACTAATTTCTCTTAAATCTGTGCTCCCCAGGTGAACTACTTATCAAAACAGAGGAAGGATCATGGGAGATATGAAGACGCCGGACTTCGATGATCTGCTGGCGGCCTTCGACATCCCCGACATGGTGGATCCTAAAGCCGCAATTGAATCTGGCCACCACGACGAGCATGATGGACAACTCAAGCATCCCGGGGGTGGGGTGACTACTAATGAAGAAGAGGTTCATAATGTCTCAACAGGACACGATGTTGGTGTTAGTGTCATCGTCAAGAACATCAGAAACACAGACACTAGTGAGCATGGTGGGACTATTTCAGAAAGGGATGAACATTTCCACTCTCATCCTCAACATCATTCTGTTGGAACTTGTAATGGTCTTCAGAACGGTTTCTTGACAAGCATTACACCTGGTTCTAACAAGAATGGATGGAAGGGTCCCAGGGAGGAAGGACAACCAGTTAACAACCCACCATCTACTTTCAATCAGTTTAGCCCCATTTCCAGTGCTGAGGAATTTGATGATGATGATAAAATTGAAGTAGATGACCCCATGGACAAGCCGGTTGGTCAGACATTCTTTAGGTCCACTGCTAAAAGGGATGACCAGAATCCCAAATCTCCAATAGCAGTGGACAATGTGTCCAAGCCCAGAGCAAACCAAAAACATGATCAAAACAACAATAATAATTGCATAGGTGGTTCCAAGTCTAACGATTCCCCTCCATCAAGTTTACCTAAGGAGGTACTCAAGGAAGACGTCTCCAAGTTTAATCAGGAGGCCGAAGAGTCATCAGGGCTTGTTAATGTGTCCAATACGCCACAGGGCAAAGCCAAGTCCTCTGCTAAGCTTTCTTCTTGTATAGCAGCGATAGCAGCCCTCAGTGCAAAAAAGGCTAGTGCTCCAGACTTGACTGCTTTAGATTCTCCGACAACACAAAAAGAACCCATCAAAACCAATGAAAATCCAAGAATTCCAGAGAAACCACAGGAGCATGAATCAGCCCTGGAGTTTGCAAAGAGGCTGCTAACAAGACCACAAGACAGCCCCTCTAGTGTCACCAGTGAGGGTAGCAGCAAAGGTTCCCCTGCGTCAAGCACAGACACCACCCCAGTTATCCCAAAGGTCAGGATTAAAACAATCAAGACCTCATCTGGACAGATCAAGCGTACTGTTACCCGAGTTCTCCCTGAATTTGATCATGAGGCTCTAAAAAAGGGTGAAAGTAGCTCATCTCTCATAGCAACCACCAGTGCAATCTTCTCATCTCCCACAAGGTCATCTTTGCCAACCACAGTAGTAGCCACCACGGGAGGTCCTTCAATTGAAATAACCAAGCAAATGACTATTAAACCTGTAGCAACAGCTTTCCTGCCAGTCTCTGCAGTCAAGACAGCTGGCTCTCAAGTCATCAATCTTAAGCTAGCCAATAACACCACAGTCAAAGCAACAGTCATCCCTGCTGCATCAATGCAAAGTGCCAGCAGTGCAATCTTGAAAGCTGCTAATGCCATCCAGCAACAAACTGTCATGGTACCTGCCTCAAGTCTGGCAAATGCCAAACTTGTGCCAAAGACAGTCCATCTTAGTAACCTCAACCTTCTGCCTCAGGCTGTATCCTCTACTGCCTGTGATCTCCAACAGGCCCTATCCTCTTCCAAACAGATCCAGCAAAAATCACAAGTCAAACAGCAGACAATTCTTACTGGCCAGGCCTCAAAGAAAATCTCGAGGGTTCAAGTGTTTGCTAGCTCTCAAAGCTCTGTAGTGGACGCCTTCAATAAAGTCCTGAGTAGCATAAATCCTGTCCCTGTGTATGTCCCAAACCTCTCTCCACCAACTTCAGCCTGCATCTCTCTACCATCACGTGGCTACAAGTGCCTGGAGTGTGGGGATTCATTTGCTCTTGAGAAGAGTCTGACACAGCACTATGAGCGTCGCAGTGTGCGGATTGAGGTCACCTGCAACCACTGTGCCAAAGGTCTAGTGTTCTACAACAAATGTAGCCTCTTGTCTCATGCCAGGGGCCACAAGGACAAAGGGGTTGTTATGCAGTGCTCACATCTAATCCTAAAACCCATTCCTGCAGACCAGATGATAACCACGTCATCCTCATCATTATCATCATCATCATCACTGTCGTCGTCATCATCATCATCATCGTCATCAAGTCCATCAAACATCACTGGTTCCACTTCTCCACCCCAAGCACCCACAAGTCAAACCCAAGCGAAAGGTGTTGTCAGTGGGTCCCAAACTGCAGTTATTTCAGCTCCATGCAGTGCTCCTCTGGTGGCAGCCATGCCCTTGGAGGATGATGCATCAAAGCTCTGCAGGCACAGCCTAAAGTGCTTGGAATGCAATGAAATGTTCCAGGACGACAGCTCGCTCGCCATGCACTACCAACAGGCACCAGAGTCCAGTGGGCAGGTGTGTGAACCATACTATAACACAGTTCACAGCACAAATATACTTTTTTTTTTTCATCTGACTACTGATTACAACAATATAGACGGGGAGATCTGTAACACAATACAGTTTAATTTGCTGCTGTCAGTTACAGGAAATAGCTAACTGTGCAATCAATCAATGTAGCAAGAGTCAACAAAAACAGTTGGGCAGGATACAATTTTGTTGTCCACTTACTCAAATCACATAATGTACTTGAAGAGTTATACCATGGGGATGGTGCATGGTACATGGGGATGGTCTTTTGAGATTGGAAAATGTAATTTTTTTACATCTTTAACAAAGAAAACCATTAAGATTTTGCAATAGACATTAGGAGATTTAACCAAGATCAACCAATGTTGACTGGCTGATCTGACTCTTTATTTTATATGGACTGTTTTGGGTAATAATATGGAGAAATACTTCATGTTAGCAAGCAATCATTTCAGTGCCATGATAACACAGCTGATATTTTTATCCTCTCTTTCCCATTCCCATAGAAAACGTGTGCTATTTGCCAAATGCTGCTCCCAAATCAGTGCAGTTTTTTGTCACACCAGCGAATCCACCAGCACAAGTCCCCTTATATCTGTCCTGAGTGTGGTGCCAGCTGCCGATCTGTCCACTTCCAGTCTCATGTCACCAAGAACTGCCTGCATTACACCAGGAGAGTGGGCTACCGGTCAGTCTAATATCAACTGAAATCATAATATTATTACAATGGATTTTAGCTGAAGCCAAAGTATAGTTTCCAAAGTTTTAGAAGAAATGTATTCAACTAACTTATTTCTTCTGTAAAAAAAAAATTTTGTGATTAAAAAAAATTCAAACAAGTACACAGGAGCTAGTACTGAGAAGTAGTTTCCTCTTTCGTTGGAAAGTGGTCAAACTCTGATTTAAATGGCTCTTACTTGCACCATTTACAATGTCATTTCTAATTACACTTATTAGTACATTATCTATGCCTCAGCTTGACAATGCCATATCAGTTAAAGTGACATGATTCACAATGAAACTTGTGGAAAAAAATGGACAGTCACAATTTTTATGTGGAGTCACCCGGGATAAAAGCCATTAAAATCTAAACACCCAGTATCTGATCAATTATAGTTCAATTATGACTCTTGTCTTTCAAAAAGCTATGAATTGGAGACTGCCTCTGCATATTAATAATGACTCATAAGAATGTCAGAAATGTAACGTTGCATGCACGTATACTTGCATCAGAGGAATAAATTAAGATGAAATGTACTAATCTAAAATCTGATTGTCTAACTCTTATTTCTTCTCCCTCTGTCCTTTGTCTCCATTCCCTCTCCCTTCAGTTGTGTACACTGCAGTGTTATCTTTGCTGATGTTGCAACTCTCAAGTCCCACATCCAGAGCACTCACTGTGAGATCTTCTACAAATGTCCTCTCTGCCCAATGGCCTTCAAGTCTGCACCTGGCACACACTCCCATGCACATACACAGCATCCAGGAGTGAAGGCAGGAGAGCCCAAGTAGGTCTACAACTTCTAAAATGTTGAGCTAAGGCAAAAAAATTGTTTCATGTATTACAGTAATGACAATACTCATAATAAACATACATTTCCTCAAAAAGATTCCAACCTCACACTTCCTCTCACACAGGCACACACCATTGCTACCCGATACCCATGTCCAAACCATTTTTCTAAGGAAGGATCATCCTTGCTGCTTCATCAGTAGCAGGATTTGTGGTCGTTAGACACAGTGGCTTAACTTGTGTTTGTTTTTTTCCACATGGCAACCTTTCATTGACTCAGTAGTGCCGATGACGTGTCTGTTATCAGCATTACTGACAATTCAGGTGTTTAGGAGCAGGTGTTCTTGCACCACCACCTGGGTTTACCCCTTGTTGTGCCACAAGCCTAAAACTGAATTCTTTTTGGGTCAAATTCAACTGAACCAGAAACGTTTTCATAAACTGAAAAGAAGTACATGGTCTTCAACTTAAGCACTAAATGACTACCAAGGCCTATACAAACATGACAACATAACACCTTGGATTCTCTAAGCACTTAACAGAAAACTTGTTGTGATTTTCTAAGATATTGTTTTTCTGCCTTTCAGGGTGATCTATAAGTGCTCCATGTGTGATACCGTGTTCACTCTGCAATCCCTCCTCTACACGCACTTCGACCAACACGTTGTCAATCACAAAGTTTCAGTGTTCAAATGCCCCGACTGCTCCATGCACTACGCACAGAAACAGCTCATGTTGGATCATATCAAAGTAGGCACAACCATTGTCTTGCTTGATTACTATCTATTTTTTATGCATCTTAACTCACTCCAATAATGAGTTTGTTCTTCTGTGACTTGGATGAATATGAAATTGTGTGCAGTACTGTTTTTGTTTCAACTTTTTAAGTCAGTCTTGACATGTTTCACATACCAGTACTTTATAAATCATAATTCAATCTGTGTGGATCCTTCTCAGGCCATCCATGGAACTCTGAAGACCATTGAGGGTCCACCAAACTTGGGCATCAACCTTCCTCTGAGCACCAAGCCCACAAATTCAAGCAATACCAACAGCAGCAGTACCAGTAATAACAACAACAAGGATGGCAGTAATGTCAATAGTCAGGACAAGGGAGAAAAGAAGCCTCCACCCTCACCCCTGAAGAAAACCAACAGTAACTGCTCAGCTGACCTCAAAAACCCACCCAGCTCAGGATATACATGTGGAGACTGCAATACACTTTTCAGTTCAAGAGAGGTCTTCGTGGCTCATATGAGACGCGAACATGGCAAGGTGAATATTTGCCTCAGGGAACAAGTTTGAAACAGAAATAAAAAACAACCTTACTCTATACACAGTCACAAAAATATACTGTATCATAGTCACCAAGGTACATATCCACCCTCATGCATCCCAGAGAAGCATAATTCCATCTTTAGAAAGAAATGCTGAAAGAAATGTTGTTGAAGCAGTTTTTGAATTTTACGTATTTCTGCAATCATATTGCAGATCTTGAAGAAGCACCCATGTCGACAGTGCGACAAGTCCTTCAGCTCCTCACACAGTCTTTGCCGACACAACCGTCTCAAACACAAGGGGTTGAGGAAGGTCTACACCTGCCCGTGAGTACACACACAAATCAAATCTGAGAACAATTCATGTATAGCCTCATAACGGTGCAGTCACACTCTTGTCTGTCCAAGGGATAGCGACACTATGCTGGCTGGTGAACATCCACACTAGGCTGGAACCTCATTCTGTTAATTATTTATCTTATCATTTTATTTATTTATTTTATTTGCTTTGATAGACACTGTACAGCTCAGAGTCAGCCGTTCACTAAGAGGGTGCTGCTGGATCAGCACATTCAGCTGATGCATGGAGACAAAGACCCTGAGGGGAAGACCGTCAACTCTGATCGTATGGAGGCTTTGCCTGACAAGGAAATGGTACAATGACTGTGGCACAGATTTGCAAACATATTTTACCTCAAAAGTGAATTTCCTGATGTCCATGTCATGCCTAATCTCAATCATCTTTACAGATCCCCAGCCCCAAAAGGAAGCCAGAAGAGGATGAAGGGTCACCAGCTTTGAACTCCAGGGGTTCAGACTCACAGCCCTTGAAGAGGCTCAAGGTGAACATCCTCAAAGTTCACAAATGTGCTGTCTGCAGTTTTACCACTGAGGACATCGCTGCTTTCCACAAACATATTCCCCAACACAAGTCTGATGGCTCATCCTACCAGTGTCAGGAGTGCGGCCTATGCTACACCTCCCACCGCTCACTGGCCCGACATCTCTTCATCGTCCATAGGCTCAAGGAGCCACATGGTCTCGGCCGGTACAACGGACGAGGCAAGGATGATGATGAGAGTCAAAGGGAGAACCAGATGGAGGTTACAGACGAGAACAATGATGGGACACCAAATACCAAATGCAAAGTTTGTGGGAAGATGTTTGAAACAGAGGGCAACCTAAATATTCACATGAGGACTCATGGGATGGCATTTATAAAGTCAAAGAGATTGAGTACAGCCGAAAAGTGAGAAAAACAAACTTTTTAACTTCTCCATCTTAAGCAGCACCGTTGTTTAAAAAAAAAAACATATAGTTTGTTAAATTGTTAAAGACAATATACAGTATCTCAGTTGGCTGTGCTGTAATGTACATGTAGCCTACAACAACATGTATTAAATATACACTCAAGAATATGTAATATATGTCAAACTCACTGTCTTAAAGTAAATGGAACAAGATACTTTTTTGTACACACATAGATGTTTCTATAGGCCTTGAATAGATCTTTTTTATAGAAGAGCTTTTTATTTTAAACAGTTTCCATTGTTGTCTTCTCACTAGGATTAGATAATGTAAGGATATATTAGTCTAATGGGATTAATCCTCCTCATACAGTCAGCAGTGTTCTGGATTCTCAAAGCTGCTAATGTCCAATGAATGTCTGGTAGGAAAATATTGAAACTCTTTGGGAGGTCCAGGTTTCCCCAGGATATGTCACACCTTAACGATATTTTCAGTATTAATTTTAAAGTTGGGTGGAAGCAGCAATGGACATTCTTTATGTTTTATTTTTATAATTTCATGGATAAATAATATTTCTCTTAAAGCACTTCTTGGCTTTGTCAATAAAATCCTGGTCTCCTTCTTATTGCACGATGACGCAATTGATCCTAAAAAACAAATGTCTGTATTTTGGGTTACCATTATATGGAAAATAGGAAAATATCAGGACAATCACTGATAGATAAAGCCTCTCTTCAGTTACATTTCCACCTTGTCAACTTAACGTTTGCATATCAAATGCACAAAAAATTCGGGATGAGTCTGAAATGAGTCTGAAAAAAGCTGAGTTTTGTGGATGAATATTCCAAGCATTATTGTCAGCAACGGGAGTCTTTTAAAGACAAACATGTGGGCCAAATTTGAATTTGCTTTTAAAAACGTATTTTGTAAAAGGCTGTGAAACTTTGTATGGTGATGTTTCATTCTTGTCTTAATGTACTGTAAATGGCAGCTCTTTTAGATTACAACTTATTGCCTATTTAAAATATAAAGATACAAAACAGTCGTCTCTCTTTTAACTGCAGTCTTCTTTATAGCATAGTTCATCTGTCATTATGGCACAATAAAAATAAAACTCCAATGATCCTGTGTTTCATAACAAATATCAACATCAGTTTCTGTCTTTTTGTTTCCTCCCTGCATTTCTTAAGTTTGTGGTTCTTTCGTTTGTTTTGAAATCATAATGAATGTTCATTGGCAGTAATATGTTGATAAAAACATGTTCTTAACTGAAGAAAACCTATTTGAATGTAAACCTGGCTGTGAGATGACTTTCTATACCAAGCCAACCAGTTCATGTCATGAACACAACTTTGGAAATGGCGAGAATACAGATTGCTTTCCATTGCTTTCTATGTGTTTCAAGCATTTCCAGAAAAACATCATTCACAATTGAACAGTAATTCTTTTCTACTCTGACAATGGGACTAACTGTCTCGCGCTGTAAAACTGCATGTGAGAATCAGTCTGTGAAGTGTTTGTTGATTAGAATGTGTCTTGCCGCCGCCGCTGCTGCTGCTGCTGTTTTTAGAAATTTCTGATGCTTCTGTACAAAGCTGTTCTTCATGTCAATAAATTATGAAACCTGCCAGGGACGAGGTCTGATGTCAACTGCACATATAAGACATCAGCACCTCTCTTTGGAAATATATCAAAATCCCTCTTGAAATCATTCATATTACGCATGCATTCTAATTATGAAGTCTAAATGTAAAGTATTTGTTTCTAATGGGCACATTTATCAAACATGTTTTGAATCACAAATATTCACCTAACTTTAACGAGACAGAAAATGCCGAATAACTAGTCTTACAGTTTTGCAAATGCCTCCCAAACTAAATTTCTTTCTAGTTTGCTTTTTTCAATATGTAACCAAAAGCACAATTATTCTCTATTCTTAAAACTGCTAGATACATAGACTTATACAGTACAAATGACGGATCTAATGATGACATAATGTGAAGGGGATGGTAATAGTGGTGACCTATGGGGAGCCATCTTCGGTCTTGGAGCAATTTTGTGTGTCTTTCAACTGATTATTTTGGCTTTACTGCCCAAATCTTTATTGTTCTGCTCTACTCTCTCACTGACCCAAAGAAGCTCTGATAAAAAACCAACCAGGGTTGTGTTTACATTATGCCTATTAGGCCTACCTGCCAAAATAATCCTGGTACGTAAGAATAGGCTACAATGACAATTACTGCTACTACTTCTTCTACTACCTCCTCTTTCAGAAATCACAAGTTATTAAAAAAAAAAAAAAAAAAAAGTCATGACGCTCATGTGTGGATTTTTAGGACAAGCTCTCCCTCTAGTGGCCATGACTGGTTTATTTCTGCCATTGCATTGCCTCTTCACAGTTACCGTATTTGCCCCACAATTTAACAACAAATTCAGTAATAGTGGTGAATTTAAGGACAATGTTTTTTGTTGTGCCTACTACAACATAATGTAGCCTACCTACACCAGCCAGTGTCTATCATTACTCGGCTTACACTCTAATTAAGTTGATTTTGCATGGAGGCAAAAACTACAAAACCTGGATCTTGTTGTTGGCTAGGCTACTCCATGTAACTCAATCCTGTTCACAACTGACGTAGAAAAACAGGTGAGGACAATGCATGTTTTTTTTCCCCATTTGGCCAGGGGAAGATGATTTCATGCCAGATTAATGATGATCACGTGTTCTCTCCTGTGTTATTTAAACACTTCTCCACTACTGTAAGTTAAGTATCCACACCTAAAATGGCCCTGAGTTGTGTGTTGATCTGTCTTTTTGCAGGGTGTTCTTTTGCACTAGAAAATCCACAGGTCTTCACTGTATCACAAAGATGTGAGGAGGATACCAACACTTTCCTCTGGGAAATTAACCAGGAGACACCAAAGGAATATAGTGTTATCAGTAAGTGTTGCTGCTTTTGACTTTGGTTTTTTCAAATATACAATTGCAGTTGATTCAGGGTAGTAAACTAGGTCTTATTTGAGCAGTGGAGACACTCAATGAAGGCAAGGCAGAGAGGCAATTTAAAGAAATTAATTATTCAATGAGACAATATGAGGACTTAACACAGACTTAAAAGCTTCAGTGGAATATCAGTATGTTTAAAATACAGATGCTCTTAATGTTTGAGTTATGCCTACAAAAAAAATCCAGTGCTAATGCTTTTTACTATTTTAACTGTTGTTCAATTGGGTTGTTTGTCTATTTTTATTTGCGCTGAAATGCTTCTATAGGAGCAAGTTTGAAAACTGATTTTTTTTTTTATGTAGGATACTAGGCCTATTCACAGAAATAAACAAATTCAAACCCCCTGCACAGGCTGTTTTAAGAGAGGTGATCTGACACAGTATGAATGCAGAAATAATTTAGACAACAACTTTATCCATGTAAAATAAGCGGTAGAGTAGGAGGCCTACAATAAGCTCCACTACACAGTGACACAACACGTAGCCTAAAATGCACAGCCATGATGTAAAGAGAAAGAGACACAGATAGTGAGGTGTGTATCTGACTCACCTTGTCTGAAGTCTTTTCTTTTTAGGCTCCATATCCTCCAGTCATGGCATGTCTCCACTACTCCACTTTTTGTTCTTCTTCGGTCCTCCTTGTTTGCTAGCTTAAAAAAAAAACTTTGTGCTCACTGTTGACTAGCATGTCGTAGAAAAAATGTCAAAACAGTTTCTTTCAGGTTATGCCAAACTTTAAATTTCACCTAAAAGTTCATTTTCCACTTTCTTGCACTTGGTTGCACAGGTTTACAGTGACAGCAGCTGTATTTGATTGTTTGTTTACGTTATCAATAGATGCTAAATTCACCTGTGTTTCCTTCGTACGGGTGCCGTGTTGGACCAGAAAGCCTGACCAGCTTTGACCGCGTTTGAGGGGCACAGTGTTTAGCTCCTATTTGTAACTTCTGAAAAAGAAAATGGCTTCTACAATTATCTTTTTCTACGTTTATATGTGCGTTATATGTGATGTGATATGATATGATATGATATGATAGCTAGCCTATTTTAAATGTAGCTAGCTTTTCAACTTTTAATCAGAGAACTTGGAAATTCAGAGAATTAAAACACACCTTCTGTTTCTGCACTTTTTAAAAGTCCAAACAAGACGCTTTAGAGGACATTCAATTAAAAATAATGTTTTGTTCCTTGCACTGAACTGTATTTGTGTTGATTACCAGTGTATGATTCATATGGAAAAATGGGTAGCAATGTGGAAGGAGGTAACATCAACCAGCCTGGCTCATTGCAGCAGTGTCGCTCCGCTCATGGCCCCACCTTCTCTGGACAGTACTGCCAGGTGTTTCTTCAGCAGGTAGGCTAACAGCAAAAAACCCTGTAATGTCATCCTGAAAAGTGGCTACAGTATGTTATGTGACTTGATTTTTGACAGAGGTGTTTCAACCAATAGGACACATTACAGTACTTTGTGGGTATTTGTGTTCCTGACTCCTGCAGAGAAGAGGATGTGGAAATACTGGTGTTGTCTGGTGAGTGATTTTAAAATCTTATCACTATTTTTTTCAGATCCTATTTGTTTGGTTTTGAATGTGATATGTTTAACCTTTTTAACAGGGAGACTTCAGTTTGGTCAGACATCCCTTATCCCTCCTTTCCCTTCCATCCTGGTCAATCAATCCACTCAGCAGATGATCATGACCCACTGTTTGTCCAAAAACATCACCCCAGATGCATCAGATGTCACCTGTCTGTCAGTATATGTTGTAGCCTATCCATTCCCCAGCCCCCTTAAGAAATGCTAACAACCATCATTCGTCCACTAACAATGATACATTTTCTCCTGCAGGTTTGTATGTTGTGTAATGGTTGCAATTCCTCTTGCAGCTACCTTGTTTACTGCCATAACAAGGTGGCAAAGGAACAGGGAGGTCAGTCCATCTGTAGAGTCCTCAGCTATAAACACCGGCCTCAACCTGTATGGGACCATGAAGACCAATGGCTCCTCTAGCAGTGAAATGAACAGTAGCACTGCAGAGGAAACAGGTACACATTGGGATTCAGTGTAACTGAATGTTCTCCAACATTGTCTGTATTTGAAAGATCGGTAGCCAAACCTTTTCATCTCCAGGTTGTGTTTAATATTGAAGAAGTAATTTTCTGAATGTTGTCTTTGGCAGACAGCACCAGCTATGCAACACTGTGTTTTCCTCAAAGCTGTGTGAACCGGTTCCTGCAGACATTTTCTCTACAGAATACCAGCCAAGGTGTCCTAACCACGGCCACATCCATCTCTGGAGGAGGTTACTCCTCCTTGAATGGTATCCGCTCCCTGAGCTTATTATGGATCATATGTGGCCACTCCACACTGTTCTCTGTGTTGCACAACACAGGTATGACAAGTCTCTGTGGTATTTGCTCATTCAGTCTGCAAGTCACTGATAGATTGTGCATATTATTCTGATAATATCGACATTATCGCAATTGTAGATAATTACAGAAACTGGAAGAAAGCAGCAGAAAGCAACCCTTTATATGTGATTTCCATCAGCGGACCTATTTTTCTGGCTGTAGACACCTTTCTACTGATGGGGTAAGAATGAAACCTCACAAGTGATAGTGGATGTAACATAATTTCCTGGCAAAGGTGGTTGTTTTCAGCACTTTTGAACAGCGTGCAGCTTTTGTGTTTCAGGGGTTTGCTTAGTGTCAAGACCCTGATGAACTCCATTAGCAGGGCTGAGGACAAACTGAGTACCTGTTTAGTGGCTAACTATATCTTCAAGAGGATTAAAAGGTACTGTGTATTCAACAGTTAATCCAAATACCTGTCCCCTTTCCCTTGGGAATAAAACTGAATTTGTTCATCCTTCATTTCAAGTATGATCGCTGAAGTAGGTATAATTAAAAATTGAATTCAGCTCATTGTTCGGTTTCTCCTCCCTTCACTCCAGGGTTCAGCCTCTGCATATGTTCATTATGTGTCTAACCATTGGCCTCATCTCTGTGATCCACTGGGGACCTTACTGGTTCCCTCTTATAGAGACAATGGTGGATTGTAAGACATACTGGTGGGCCAACATACTACTAATAAGCAATCTCCTGCCCTTCCCTGAGAGAGTAAGTCTGACTATTGATATGTTGTTCCTGAGTCTATTTTTGACATTGTGTATTTCTACTGTATGTTTATTGATTATTCTATTTTCCAATCTTTCTCCAGTGTATCCCATGGACATGGTACTTGTCTCTTGATTTCCAGTGTTATGCCACCACCCCATTGTTACTGTATTTTTACAGATTGTATGTATGTCTAATGTCCTTTCATATTATTCTAAAAATATTTCTGAATTGCTTGTTGTAAACAAAGTGAATCTCACCAATCCCCTCTGGTGTTTATCAGGAACAGATGTGTATTTGCAGCAGTGGCCGTGGGCCTGCTGCTGATGACCACTGTTGCTGGTGCTCTTCTAACTGCACTCATGCACCTGCCAGTCTTTATGCCAGCTGCAATGTAAGACTCAGTGATGGAGATCCAGTGCTTAAACAACAAATAGCCTACATTAAATATGGATTGATGCACACATCAATTAATTCAATGTATTTATTACTTTATTTTGCAGGTCATCAGACAACTATGGGGTACATTACTATCTGAAACCTTACACAAGATATGCGCCCTTTTTAATCGGGATCTTGACTGGAATATACTTGATGACAAAGAAAGATCAGCTCTTAAAGCGAAAGGTAAGTGGCGTCTCTGTCAGAACATCACTTTTCAGCGGTTTGAACACATCATACGCTCTTTTAATTAATCTGATGTTATTCTCATTGTTTCTCCAGTGGCAGGCAGCACTTGGTTGGTTCTGCTGTTTTCTCCTCATGGCTGTGTTGATTGGATTATCCTATGTCCTCAAGGACACTCCGCCTTATCCATCTGTGCCACATGCCCTCTATCAAGGACTGCACAGACCCCTCTGGGCTCTGGCTGTGACCTGGATCATACTTGCCTGTGAGGAGGGTTATGGAGGTAAACCAGGACCTTGAATCATTTCATACAACAGTAAAAGCAATCACAAAATTGACATTATAATGTACTGGCTCACTACACTTGTGCTGCACAAAATTGAGTTCTAATACAGTAAATATCTTAAAATGCATGCACATTTTCATTTTGTTTGTCTGTTTTCTTTTGATTCTCCAGGTTTTATCATGAGGTTCCTGTCATGGGGTTTCTGGGTTCCACTCTCCAACATTAGTTTCGCTTGCTATCTCTCACATCCCGTCTTCATCATCTTCTACATCGGCTTGCACGACACCCCAGTCCACTACACAGATGTGAACTTTGTGAGTGCTCTAAACATTTAATTCAATGTCATCAAGCCTATACTGGACTTCCGATTTTGGCGCTGTGACCTTCTAACTTTGTCTAATGCTTGTCTCCTCTTGTCTTTAGATGTACATGTTCCTCGGCCACCTGGTGCTGACGGTGGTGGTGGGCTACGTGTTGACCGTGCTGGTTGAGAAGCCCTACCTCCTTCTAAAATGTGGCCGTACATAGATGCCAGTCAGAACACAACAGAAAACCTGTCCAACTTCTCTATTTTGTGTTTGTTTGTGCCCTGTACGTTCATCCAGTGCTCTCATTTGAATAAACCTTCACAATCACGATGGCTAGGATGACCTGAAAATATATTTTTCATCAACACATTAGGAGTGAAGATTGGAAGATGATTGCAATATGTTGTGCTAAATTCTTTAAGTGTTACATAGATGAATGCTTTCCTTGTGACATGAAGTTCATCTTATTCCCCCGCCATCCTTCCACTCCTTTTAACAGCCCCGGTAAAAGACAACACTACATTTTCACTGCACTTTCCATGGCAGTGAATCAGGATTTACAAATAGCACTGATTCAGCTGGTGAGATCATGACAAAAGGTTTTCAGTTTCTTATGACGCAGAAGCATGCAGCCACCGTAACACTTAAGTCATGCGGGGCACGTGTTCGGTTGTGCGTTGTCTTGTGTTGAGTAATGCTCGTTAAACAGCTTGGAAGAAATGCTTTGATCCCTCTTGTTGCTCTTCATCTCAGCCGCTCACACAAAAACACACTCTCTTTTTTTGTTTGTTTTTTTTTCACTTTATTTCATTATTAATATCATTATTCAGCCCATATTTATTTATTATTTATTTATTTATTTACTTATAGCTAAGAGAAACTAAAAATGCCAAATATGGTTTGCTATTTATTTAATTAGGCTGGCATAGTGCGGATGTGTCTCACAGCTTTCATCTGCCTGATATGGCATTCCTGTCATAATTAGGTGTAGAAAAGCATCCTATACAGTAGATGACTTGCTCGCATTCCCACGTTAAACAAAACATGGTTGTGATGCACACTTCAATGTGCAGCACCATTCTCCACCTGGTCCTGTCTGGGTGGCGGGGCGGGGCGGAGGGCTTTAGGGAAGGAGGGCAGACGCCATGCAGGCCGAGGCAGACTGTGCAACAACATGGTGTAAAAATATATCTCGCTTTAGTAAGATGATACTTCTCTCTCCATGACTACAAGAGTCCACGGGGGCCACGTCCAATCCAAAACCCCACAACAACATGCTCAAGGTGGTGTAACACGTCTCAGACTGTTGGAGCATTTTCAAAGTTTAACTGTGAAAATGTTTCCACTGATATTTGAGAAAGATGAAATGTCACATCGGAGTAACAGTGAGCTCGGCTACAATTCAGCCCCAACTACTGAATAAAAAAATATTTCTCAATCTGAGGCAATGGATCTCTGTACACATTATTTGTTGCCTAATAGCCCATCTGCCTTTTACAACCCATCAGCTGTTCGTTACAGACACATTAAATGTGATACTTTTGAGAAACCGCACAAATACTCTCTCTCTCTTACACACACACACACACACAAACACACACACACATCTTTAAACGACTACATCATAACAAGTCCAGCCGAAGGTCCCATCCAACTGCTGCTTGGTCGATCAGCTGACATGTGACATGAGTAAAGGTTTATTATACCCAGACTGCAACCCTTAATTCATTTATTCAAAGTAGCTTCAATATAATAAACCTATAGCCTATAATATAGAAATTATCATGGTAGATTATCTAAATCCAAATGAACATAACACAAACTCCTACTCATATCCCATAGTCCAATAATATTCCCCCTGTTGCTTAGTAGATTTACAAGCTACAAGAACAGGTGTGTGGACATAACTGTTACATAATGGCTTGAAAAGAATAAAAGGACATGATGTCATTTTAATGGTTTGTAGTTTGTGCCCCCATCCTTTTCTGTTTCCTGTCATCATAATAACAAATTAAAACCTTTATAAAGAGTGTATGCATGTGTGGGATGTTTCATTAATGTCCCTCTCTGTCTCTCACACATACACGATAACAATGGTGACTTCACATGTTGCCTTGCCAAGTGCTAAGTGGCTAAAAATAATCGTAAACAGTCTATTTTTCCCTCTTTATTTATAAATGGTCAGACTTGTGGCATTGCTGTTTTATTGGAGGGCGTCTGTTGTTAAACCACAATTTACAATGTGCTGATTTTAAAGTAGGAAAACAATCTGTTCTTCTCACCTGTCACAGGAGCAGTGATGTAACAGGCAGCCATAAATTACTTGGTTATAAAACCGTCCTTCGCTAACGTTATGAAACAACAGTCTCTAAGCGGTTTACTGAAATATATAAAGGGTATTCCTCTGCAATAATGTAGTACATGGAAAATAAGTACTGTATGAAGCTGTGTTAGATCCATCTAAAAGAACTAGTGAATCTGCACATTGATTGGGGGGATTGGGAGAAGCCTGGTCGGTGAACACACATGAAGGCCTGCTACAAGAGAGGAAAGATTTTTTAGGGCGTGAAGTTAGGAGACAGTGATGCACAGGAGCGTTGGAGCAGGAATGAGGCACTGTAAGTCGTCAAGCAGCAGGATAATTAGAGAGTAGCCTCAAGGAGGGCATGAATGAAGTAATTAGGGGAGAGAGAGAAAGAGATGCATGGCCATGAGAGTGCTGGTCCTGAGAAGAAAAGGAAAAAAAAACCCTCAGTGAATTAAACAGGCTTCCCAAAGAAGAATGATCGTCATGCAAGTGTGTAATTATGTGTAACTGGAACAAGTTGTGTTTAAAGGAGAAAAGAGGAACAGATCAGAAGGGTACTCGGGAGACAGCCAGTGTTTACACGACTCTCTGAGCCTTTCTCAAGGTTTGGAGGTTGGAGCGACAACGATTGGTCTACATTTTGGAAAATAAACATATTTTCACCTGTACTTATCTCGTAATTAATTAAGTTAATAAAGCCTCAAGCAGCTGGATACTTGAGCAAAGAGTTGCTGTGGATCTGTTGAAAAGCAAAAAAACAAAAAACTTCTACTAATAAATAAATGCCTGAACTTTGATGAAAACATAATTTCCACAGCAGAAATCCAGGTCATCGTGACTATCATTATCACTTTCCGGCTAAATTAAAGCCACTGGGCCGTTCTAATGATTGGGAACTGGTCTGCCATCAGGGATTAGCTTGTGTTCACTACCTATTAGATGAGTAATTTGGCTAAATGAGAGGCAAAGTCACATTTAATCACTGTCACACCAGGCTGGGCTAATTGACTACTAATAATTTTCCATAAAAGCAAAGACAGGTCTGGCCTCATTAGGTTGTTTTGGCCACTGACAAGAGTTCATTGTTGCTTTGCCAGGGTAGTTAGAGGGGTGTTAATGTTGCCAGAAAAGTGAACCTTGGTGTCACGGCTGACCTGTAAACAATTTAACTAGAGAAAGAGAGTCTACTGTAAATGTTATTAATTTAAAATCATATTTTCAGTAAATTAAGTTTTTTAATGTTATTTTTCCAACGCCAAACTAATATATAATAAATAATATTTACATGTATATTATTGTACGTAACATATCATATTTGATTTATTGAGACCAAGTTATTGTTAAATAATCATAATGATAGACTGAAGATTGAGAAAGTGGTAAATATTGTCAAGAGCACTGGATTACACTTTTAACTTGTAAATAAATATGTGCCAAATAAGAACAAACACTATTAAATGCAATATGAGCTGTGTAATCTGTGAATGAAATTATGAACATACTACAGTGTAGAGATGTTTATTTGAATGCGTTCTGCTTAAAGTCTGAACAATCCAATAAGCCAGTTGCATCTGTAATATTTCTTAAACAACCAAAAAAAAGAGTCGATCTATAAAGTAGACCATCTATTGCTGAAACAAGGCCATAAATACAGATATCGAGTGTTAAATGTTCAAGATCGGCACATGCCCGCAATATCAGGTAACCGACTTTGTACTTACGGGGGACAACAGTTAAAAATAGACTCACACCCCCAGACTGTCGGCTCTGCCTGAGCTCATACTGAGGTCCTACATCATAGGTCTATATCCTCAACAACACGACTATGAAAAGGGTACGTACTACTTGCATGGCTGGACTGGAAATCCCCTTCACAAGTTAGACAACTGTTTTAATGCCTCGTGTGATGATAAGACTTTTATTGTGTGCGATTCCACTGTGAAGTGACTTGTGTGTTTGTGGTTTTCTCTTGGGCTGTGCGTTGCCAGATACGCTGCTGACAGGTTGACAAACACACACATACACATACACACTGCTGTGCTGAATGACACTGAACACATCATAAGCTTTGCCAAGTATAAGAATGGATGCATATAAGTGATTTAAAAGTATGAGGATTTTTTTTTTTAAATATATTTTTTTATGCACCTCTGTTCTTTGTAATCTGCCATTGTAACGAAAGAATTTCATTTTAAGACAGGTTGTGGTTTTACTTTCAAAACCGTGTTTAGATTTTACACAGAGGCTCCTGTAGATCACAACTTTAAGCAAATCATTCATGTACAGACGCTTTAAAGATGGACCAGGCTCTTTTTAGGAGGGGGGTTGTGTGACAGAGGATGATCTATTTTGGCACAGATGGTTGAGATGAAATCGAATTACACTTTCTTGCTCTCAGTCACACAGGCGCTGACAGCTTTATTCTTTTTTAATGTCAGTACAGATGAATCTATCTATCCACCTATCTAATGCACTAATCAACAATACCAAGAAGATTGACTTTGGTTCGATGTAAAAGCCTCCCATTGCCTGTAAAAGTAGGCTGCGACACAGATCGGCATGCAATTATCAAATCTAAATCTGGACGAGATGTGATTGAGCTCTCTGAAACACAGTGGATTCCTTTAAGGGAAACACAAATTTATCTTGAAGAGTGTTAAGATATTTTAGTTCAGGATGTTATTAAAAGATGTACAAGGAAGCAATCTTACTGAGTTACTTTGAGCAATAACACTATTTCCAGCCAGAAAGTTGTGTCAGCCTTATTAATATTCAATGCATTTGCCAGTAGGCTAACTACAGTAGAAGTAGGGTTCATGCTCGATAGTAAACATTTCAGACTGGACAGCTCAGCTAGGTGTCCTTCAGTGCAGCAGGAATGTGACAAATGCAGGTCATGGGTGAAGAGGTACTGGTATTTTTCCAGTGTCTGTGCCACTAGCTCCTCTCCCGCAAACTTGTATATATCAGGGCGCATGTTTTGAAGCGTCCCCCTTCAACACTTATATCATATCAGTCCTCTGCACACACAGTATGTCAGGTTCCCTGTCGCGGGCTACAAACAAAGGTAATATCACTTTAAGACGGTCGCTTTGAAGATGCAGCTGTGATTGACAGCCACCTGAACGTTTAACCATCATCAAACATTTTGAGATGGTTATGGCCTCAGTGAGCTCCTTCAGTTTTACTTCCAAATGTATTTTTCCAACATTATGTAAGACCTTAGAAAGCTACAAGGGGGGAGTTGGGCTTGCTCCGGTTGAAATAATCTTCATAACTTGATATTTAATCTCCAACCAAAGGATCAAAAAGCTGAATGAGGAAACACAAAACCTAAAGTAGACAGTTTAAAAACACTGCTTATTTATTGGGTGCTATTTGTGTACCATTGTTATGATTTACTGCGGTGAACTCCCCTGAACTCATGAGTAACACCTGATACTTCTAACATTTCTCTTAGTGCGTAACTACCAACAGCTTGTATATTTGTATCTTGTAAACAGTGACTGGAAAAGATCTTGTATGAGATTAATAACACTTGTACAAAATATTACACGCCGCCTAATGCACAATCCCACATAATGGCAGCTGTGCAGGGTAAAAGAAACTGGACACTGGAGTCTGGAGCCCATTAACAACACAAACAGACACTCCAGACGTTTTTATCAGTTACGGAGCAACAAGAACAGGAAGGCTTCCTGTTGGTGTGGTATGTTAAGTGGGCTTTAAAAGCTTCTAAAATACATGCAATGGGCTGTTTATCATGGACATCTCCTGCAAGATAGATAACTCTATCAATATTACACAAAGTGACAGCTAGAGGGAGATAGTGAGCTTATTTCAGATGATTCAGGTCGAAAAGCTATGTACATGTGAGTCTCAGTTATTTGATTGATTGATTTGGGTCTGCAGTTTTAATGTCAAGTATTTTCATTTTCTGGTGATGTCCTGCTTCACTTTCCAGGTAAAGGCAATAAAAACACAAGGACACAGCTGCACCCAGGGGAGGAAATGACACCAGATACAAGGAGTCTGTCATTGTGTACAGAAGTTTGTCCTAAACTTCGACCCAAACTTGCGGTTTGACAGCCGGGACCCAGCTGCTGACAGCCTCCTCAAGCAGCACGACGAGAAGCCCCGATGGATCTGTCACTCCTCTGCACGGATGACCAAACACAGTCACCAGCATCTCTCACAGACAGTCAGACGGGGGGTTTAGACTCTCTTTCTCCTCTACGCAGTCCTACAGAAAGTCAGCTGTCTGCGTACGAGACCGGAGCGGAGGCAGTGGTGGATATCTCAGACCCCACTGACAAATCCACTGAGACTTTATCAAATGTCTCCAAATGCCTCTCTCAGGAGAAACACACCGACTTATCCTGTTTAAAACTTCCATCATCCAGCTATAAGATGACAGAGCGTTTGTCACTTTGCTCTGAGCATGTGCCAAAGGAAAATAACCCCAGGGTTCATCCCTATTTCGGCTCATCTAAACCTATGTTACCTCTTTTACCTCAACTCTCTCATGAACTCCTTTCACCCCCATCTGAAAATTTCTCAGAGTTTTACATCAAGCAAGATCCGCCCCTCTCCCTCTCTCTCATTGAAGACAGTACTGGGGCCATGTCGTCTATTTCTGAGAGCTCTTATCTTTTAAGGCCATTATCACCTAGCTCAGATAGTTCAGAGGGTGATACAGCTACAGCACCTGAGTCAGACCTTTATATCTTTGAGAATGAGACACAGGACTTCATCCTGAGCCGTAATACGGATCATAATGAGATTAAATGTCCTGAACACCAAATGGAAGAAAATAAGACACACTATGACTGTGATTCACATACTCTGATGTGTGATTCAGCAGACGTGCCGACAAAGTGTCATCTCAGTCCTAATGACGAGCGAGCTGTGGTGGACTATGATGAGTCAGACACGGGCCTGAGACCACCTGCCGTGGATGCTTGTGAGGCGAGCTCGATGGCAGTAAATGACGATGGACAGGAAAAAGCAGAGGTCATCGGTGCAGCGCCACAAGCACGACAAAGTGACAGCCCAACTGAGCTGTGGTTGGATGCACACCAGTATCTGACAGGTGAGGATACACAAGATCAGAGTGTTTTGGACAACACACGTTTTTCTGTGATGCAAGGAGTCACCGGTGATTTATCACTTCTCCCAGGAGAGACGCCAGTGTCAGGTTACGGCCATGAAGGTAGCGAGGGGATTGGCTGGGTCGGTGAGGACACCATCGGCTGGGGGCCACCGGTGGAGAGGTGGTCATCAGTGGACAGCTGGGCAAGCGCTCTGTCAGACTGGGCTGCGATCATCGCCGCTCCACCAGAGGACATCACAGCTGCCTTCACAGAGATAGGCGCTGAGATAGATGCTTTGACACAGGCACTAGCAGAGGTGAACACCGACACAGACAGAGAGACATCTAAAGAAGGACAGAGTCAGAAGTCAGCAGCGCCGGCACAACCGCAGCCACCCATGGGTGTCCAGGATCAGCCCCTAGTGGGACACAACATCCCAGAGAGCTCAGTCCTCTCTGGGCAGAGCTGTCTCCCTCTGTGCCTCGAATCTTCAGGACCTGAGCTCCGAGACCGGAGCAATGATTTGGCACCGACTGCACAAGAAGAAATCCAGAGCGGCCAGGGTGAGCCCTTTTCATGCTCCATTCATCCTCACTCACCCATGGGCACATCCAGTGCTACAGTGGCCTCTCCTGGAGGGTACAGTGTAGATGTGAGTGCAGCCACTCTGATCCCTGGATCTACTTCCTCTGCTGATTTAGATCTTGCTAAATTCGGTGTATATGCTGAGTCTTTGGAGACTGATATTTTCAGCTGCAATGAAGATCCAGTCATACTGAATATAATAGAGGATACAGATTTGGAGGAACAACATGCACCTGCAGAGCTCTTAATTGGACAGGTAAGATGATTTATGATATACATTCATACTGGTTATTTTCTCACAAAAATAAGTTTGTTGGATGAAAGTTTCTGCTGTGCTTTGACGTGAGAAGCATGAAATAAGAGTAAACTAAACTTGGTAACCTCGTGTTATTGTTTTTTTTTACACTTAATGCATGTCAAATACACACCACTTTCTCTGAAGTGTGTGACAGAGAAAGAGAGAAAAAGAGAAAGGGACCAGTGGAAAGATTCACCCTTCACGGCAGGAAAGAATAACAGCGATCACCTTCACATCAGTCGCGTTGGCCAACAGATAAATCAGTCACAAGCGTTGGAAACACTTCAAGAACGTTAAGAGACATTCCCATTCCTCTCCTGCCCTTGTCAGTGTTGTCATACCTACAGTACTGACAGCTATAGTCAGGAAGAGGTACGTACGTGAAGAACTTCAGCGAGCGGAGTCCACATACTGTATGTTACCGCACATGGGACTCATGGGTATTGTCACCTTGGTTTGGACCAGAGCCATTCGGTTGGACTCCAGTCTGGGTGAAAGTCCACCCAGGATGGAGTCTGTATTATTGGATAAGTCCTTTGGCCTCCATCTAAAAGACTAGCAGCTGTGTCTGAGCTGAAGGAAACAGGAGTGCCTGCGAGGAAAACTTCAGATGGACAGAAATGGCATCTAATAATAGCTGAAAGTTCAATGATAATAGCATGCATCCATGGCGTGTCAGGGTGGAGGGGTGAGAGGAGCGCACAGCTGAGGGGTGAAACACGAGACCTCCCTCCGCTCTGTCGCTCTCTCTTTTTGTCCACACCCTTTAACACACCCATTCCCACCGCATCTCCTTTAAAAACTCAGGATCAGGGCGCAGACAGGTCCACAGGCCTCGTAGACCGCTCACACGATTGGCTTAGGTGCGCAAGGCATAGCTGCAGCTCCTGCCCGTGACAGTGACACCGTGAGGTTCATTTGCATGCAGGACATATGGACTGTGAGACTGGATATAGAAGCATGGTGTTTCATAAACGTCCACTTTGTGGTTCGATAGAAAGGTATGTGTTGAAGAGAAAAATTCATCTGAGATTGCATTGTGATGTAACCTTTTGTCAGAACCACCTTTAAAACTGACTTACTTTAAATGCAGTATTATTACAGATATCATAGTCTCAGTTACGTCTGACTCTGAATTTTTGTCTTTAAATGAACTAACATTGTGATTTTTATTTACCCACTGCCGCTATCAGCCCTCTGGAGATGAATTGTGTGAAGTGACAGATGCCACAGTGCAACATAGCGTCTCGCAGCCAGGCTTGGTGGCTGAACAGGAAGCTAAAGGAAGCTGTGGGCCAGCCGGGGTTGATGGTGGAGGAGCCGAATCTTCAACAGATCCTAATTTCCTCTCCTCACACTTTCCGACAACCTCACACGTGCCAGGTGTGAACATACAACCTGACCTGCATGTTAATGTTCTCCCACACGTGTCGCCCAACACTTTACCAGAAGTTGACGGGGCACGTCAGGTGGAGCCACAGTGGGGGAGTCCTAAGTTTATTATGCCCTTAGCTCCCCTCAGTCCCCTCTCCTGTTGGACAAGCAGCAGTTTGGAAGGAGATCAAATTTGTGCCAAAAGGTCTCTCAATGACAACAGAGACGTATGTTGTGATCAAGTACAGCCCCACTTTTTGTGGCCTGCCTCAGATAGGATTACTGACAAACCATCCCTGAAAGACGATGAGGAGACGATTCATAAAATAGAAAATGCAATAGACTCTGCTGAGAAATCTTCACCAGATGGACGACTGGATTTGCGCACTGACAAAACATCAGAGTGCTTCCTCACAGAGAGAAAAACAAACATCGAGGAAATCCATGAACTCAGTAGAGAGCTGTCAAACTTGGCTGTTGTCCCTGCAGATCATTTCATCATCTCTAAGACGAACCGTGTTGCAGTCATCACTTTGGACTTGAATGATCCTTTTGTCTCCAGAGCTGCAAAACCTGCAACCACATCTGTGCCATTTGAAAAGGCCGAGCTGAAGCAGAAAACAGCCGAAAAGATGCCTCACAAAACTCACAAGATCACCTTGGAGGGCAAAGCACGTTCCAAAAAGGACAAATCAGCTGGTCATCATCATGGTACACCGGCTTCCAAGAAGCAGGAGAATCTACCGAATCATGTTTCAAGTCAGCAGACGTGCAAACAGCAAGAAATCCACTCTCTCGCTGGAGAAAATCAAACCAGTAAAAGCATCCCAGTTGGGCTTGAGGACAATCAGGCGAAACTGGGGATCGAGAGCAGCGTTGCACCTGAGAAGGCTCCGAGCAAACCTCATGGTAAAAAGAAAAAGAAACACGGTCAGCACACAACAGCACCGAAGAGTGCACTGGAGCCACTGGCTGAAGTAGAAAATGGAGCAAAACCAAAGACTGCTGCAAGAGGAAGGATTGATATGTTCGAGGCCAAGCTGGGCGCCAAGGCCGAGAAAGCTCAAAAGGACAGTGATCAGTCAGGAAGTGCTGAGAAAAAGTCCCAGCAACCAGAGGCTAAAGCTTCCCGCGGAGAACGGCCTGCACATCACGCAGAGCATAAAGACCACCAGCCGAAAAACTTGACAAGCCCTCTGAAAGATGACGTGATTAAAAAACGACGCCTGACAGAGAATAAGTTTGGGAAGATAGTTAGTGTCTTGGAGTCTAAACTACCAAAGCCAGATGTTTCTATCAAGGCAAAGGCAGAGGAGCCCAAGACTGATGCTCGTAGAAAGGCGTACAGTGAAGTGGTCAAACAGACAGTCCCACCCAGGGCAGGTAAAGAATTTCTCTTATAATAATCATGACTCAGTGTCAACACAACTAACTTTATCCATCATGATGGTGGAAAAACTCACCTTGACCCCATAATAATAATATGATGATGTGCACAGACCCCAAGGTGGTGCAGCCCATCCAGGCAGTGTCAGTGAGTGGGGATCCCCAGAGTCTGTGTCTGTGGTGTCAGTTTGCCGCCGTCTTCTCTGACTACACGGTCACCTGGAACAGGGATGGAGCTGTCCTCTCTGAAATCAAGAGAAGGTATATTCATTTTCATACAGAAACGCTTTTTGCAAATGCTCTCTTTATTCTCTTTACTTTGAGAGTGATATACCAACCATTCACCTAAACTTCTCATTGTCTAATTAAGTTGTGTAGGCTACTGACACCACTTGGAGTGGAAGAAACTTAATTTAGCTACTGATATTTGCAGCTTTTAAATATTTCAATTGTTTATCCATTCATTTTAGCCATTTTAAGTCAACCATTTAGCTAACAATTTCAGCTGTTTAACCATTAATTTCTAGTTTTGTATTGTATCTACAGCTTTTAACTATTTGCTACAGTCTATTTATTACTTACTATTTTAACCCTATCTATTCATAGCTTTTAGCTAACACTGCTTCCTACTTTGGCTAATTATGTAGTTGTGCTACTTTTAGCCAACTATCAACAGGTTTTAGAAAACAATTTTGACCATTTACCCCAACCTATTCAAAGCTTTTAGCAAACAATTTTGACTTTGTTAGTTACTTCGGTCAACTGTTGTCTGTTTCTTATTAGTTTTCACACAAACCAATGTTCTAACAGCTAATTAGAACATCTTTCTTTTTTTATTTCAAAAGAATTATGTTAACATACCCCTGCAATCTTGCAAATGATCTTGTGCATGTTAACAAGCACTATATAACACTAGAAGCAGAGGACAGGTGGAAGATGCATGTACAAAACTTTGACTGCGGTGATAAATAAGATTTTGCATAGCGTACTATATTTTTTGCATAGCTGCTATTGTATAAGCTCTATCTTCTGTCTACATAGTTTTGCCACACAAAGAACTTATAGGCTATATGTCATAGTGTGTGTGGTGATTTATGCCATGCATTTTGTGACACTGTACCTCTTTCTGAAGTGCAGGGGATGAAAGCAGAGTGTCAGTCATCATCTCCAATGCTTCTCACAAAGACTTGGGAAAGTACCAGTGTCGGCTCAGCAGCTCACATGGATCTGTCAACCTCGATTACCTGCTAACATATGAAGGTAAAGATAAAAAAAAAAAGTCTGACAACTAAAAACAGCCATTGAAAATATGTGTACAACTTAATTTAAAGAAAAACTGCCTTTCTTCACAGTGCTCAGTGAGATTGTCATTCCTCTCTCTCCGAAGACCACCTCAGGTGAGTTGTACTAACATTATTACTTTACATGGTTAGATATAAAAGAGAGTCAATTGAGGTTGAAGAGCTTTTTGTTGACAAAGTCTCCATCTTTTTTCCAGCTGCTCTTGCAGAGGTGGGAAGTGAAGAAGAGGACGTCCACTGTTCTAGGCTGATGTTCAAAGAGGACTTCCTATCTGACCAATACTTTGGAGAAAACCATCCTGTCAGCATCGTCACTGAAAAGACCCACTTCGGCGAAGGGATGCACCGGCGGGCTTTCCGGACCAAGCTGCAAACGGGTCAGATGCCGCTTTTAGCACCAGGACACTCCTGTGTGCTCAAAGTTCACACTGCTATCAGCTACGGGACCAAGAACAGCGAGGAGCTCATTGAGAAGAACTACACTTTGGCTGTGGAGGTAAGGACGTCTCAGTGCTCTGATGTCAGACACATCACTCCTCACACCTTGAAGTACGATTCATTTTTTTGTGCATGAATAAGAGAATCAGAGAATAAGGGAATTAAATAAATGGATAAAATCAAACAAACAAACATTTGATTCATTTATTGGATTTATTTGCTTATTTTTGAAAATGGGACATATTAAAAAAGCACTAAGTACAGGCTCAGTGAGTAGGATTTAGTGGCACTTAGTTTGGTTTGTCCATTCTGGGCTACTGTAGAAACATGGAGATAAAACATGGCAGCCTCCAGGGAGGACTCACTGCCTACGCTGATGTAATTTTAATCTGAAAATACAACAATTTATAGTTTCCTACATGCTGTTGTCTGGTTCGAAGTTTCTGATGCAGCAGATAAATGGGATAAAGAATAATTATGAAAGCTTTTAAGACTTGCACTTGCACATGCTGTGGTGGTTTTCATTCAACATCATGTTCATTGTTCTTATGATACATAAAATATGTCTCATGTGATTTACTTTTTGCTCTGTAGGAGTGTCAGGTCCAGAACACAGCAAGAGAGTACATCAAGGCGTACACTGTTGCAGCTCAGTCGACTGAAGCCTTTGGAGACGTCCCAGAGTGAGTGACACAACATACTCTCTAAACTCTGCTCAGCCCATCTTTGCTTCTTTTAGCTGACATTACTTTGTTTCATCTTTGCCTCAGGATCATTCCCATCTACCTGGTTCATCGTCCATCCAATGACATCCCTTACGCTACGCTGGAGGAGGAGCTGATCGGTGACTTTGTCAAGTATTCAGTCAAAGACGGGAAGGAGATTAACCTGCTGAGACGTGACTCGGTGCCCGGGCAGAAATGTTGTGCTTTCCAGCACTGGGTCTACCACAACACAGAGGGCAACCTGCTGGTTACTGACATGCAAGGTCAGAGAAAATCACATACTTTACAATGCATGGTTAAATAAAGTTTTATTATAGTGTTTTAAATGATAATTTTGAATCCAGATTTTGATCTTGATTGTTGGGATTTCAGGAGTGGGATTGAGACTTACAGATGTAGGAATAGCCACCCCTAAGAAAGGGTGAGTGTCTTGGAGAACAAAAGCAGAAATGGGTGCAAATTGTTGAAGCATGCATATTTACATATTCATTTTTTGTCTTTTCCAGATATAAAGGCTTCAAAGGGAATTGTGCCACCTCCTTCATTGAGCAGTTCAAGGCTCTGCACCAGTGCAACAAGTACTGTGAGATCCTGGGCCTCAAGTCCCTGCAGCCTAAAGCCAGAAAGCCCACATTTGCTCCGAAACCTAAACCCCAACCTTCTGCTGCTCCCAAGAAGAAAACCTTTGGGCCAACACTGAAGGGCAAGTCATAACAAAAGGGGAAATTCTTGGACTTCATGTGTGATAGTAGATGGAAATTGTGATTTATTTATTTTTAACCTGGTTTGAGGCGCTTCTTTAACTTGGGCCTCATTGTTAGGAGTCTGATCCAACCATGAGAAGTTGGGCTCCTGCAGGGCGACAGGTTGGAGACAAACGCATTTGACTCTGAGAGGAGCGACTGTTGCACAACCAGTGAATGTTGTTTCATAAGAGAGTTTGCTTCATCTCATGTTGAACATTTGAGAGATATATTTTATTTTAATTAAGATTTCCGAGAGTTTGTGCACTGTATTTATAATCAAGGGGAGGAGACCTCATCTCACACGTTTTGGAAAAACTGTGACAAATGTGAAGACTTGAACACTTTGGAAAGGATTAGTGGTGTAGTTAATCTACAGTGATGAACTGTGATGTCTTAGATTGCTTTATTGATGATGTGTGATGTTTCTTTCTTGTTTTTCTACTTCTGTGATGTTTTCAAATGATCACTTCATTAAATTAATGAACTTGTTTATTCATTTCTCAAAAGGAAATATCTTTGAAGTAGCTTGTATGATAAAAAAATATATATATACATAGCAGGGATGTTGTTTGGGTGCTGAGTTACAAAGTATGAGTGGGTTCACTTTGTGTGTTTGGTTTTGCGAGGCGACAAAGGTTTTTGATGAAGCTTCATTCACTTTAATGTTACATTGTTATCATTTTTTGTTTATTTAGTAATGCTACTGATTCACGACAAGCTCATGTTTTTATTCTGGAAACAAAAAAAATGACATTTTGTACAGAAGAAGCTCTTGTAAAGTATACCCTTGAATGTATACACTGAAATAAGTTTATGATTTTGTCATTTTATTATCTGAGGTAGCTCTGTAAGATTGATTTTGATTCTCTGGCAACATTTCAAAGATCTATGCTGCACTGGTCAGGGTCAAACCACATGAAAGATATGTATAGCTGAAACTAATAATCACATGACATGCCAAATAGTTTCATACACAGTTCATATGATCCCGGTAACGTGCCAACTATTCAATGACGGAAATGTGAACCCTCTGTGTCCCACTCTCACTTTTGCCTGTATAATCCCTGACCCACATTGCTGGCATGGCTCTCAGGTTGAGGCTATATGACCGGTGTGTGCAAACACTCTGTGGATCTTTGTTATTAAAGAAATGTTGCTGGTTGGAAATGTTGTTTAAATGTCTTTCTTTTTTCTTTGTCATTTCACTTTCTCTGTAATGATCTTTGACCTGCAGCTTCTAGGATGACATGTGTCTGTTTAACTTTCCCTTATATGCAAAAGGTCACAAAAAATAAACACTTGTTTATTATTTACAAAATTTGCAAGATGAAAACTTTAGACATACACTTATAAAATACCATATTATATAAGACAACCTGTTTACATCCTGGTCGATGACAGTGAAGGAAACGGTGGCAGCATGAAAACAAATAACTCCTCTATTTGTGTCTATACTTACAGGAGATGGTCTGCAGCAACAAATTAGCGCCTCAAAAGCAAAAGAAGTAGGTCACACTCAGAGGCTGGAGATCATGCACGATGTGTCAACACATTATGTCTATTTCCATCTGTGCCCCCCCCTCACTGCACTCCCCACAGTGCAATGTGTCCCACAATACAGCAGCTATTGATACATGTGGAAATATTTGCAGTATCTAAAAAAACATCTAAACTAAAGATTGCACAAAAGCAAACAGGAAATGGAGGAACACACTGAGGTCCTTTTCACACTGTAGCTATTTAGTGTGATAATGGCGTTTGACACACAGGACACAAACACCATTGTCACACTCCACAGCTCTGGAGGACAAATATTTTGCAGTAGGTACGTGGATGGCGATGTTGCGCCTGGACGACCTGTGAAATAAAGAAAACAAAAAGCAGTTTGTTGAAGTGGTGGCAATGGAGCAAGGGAGAAAAAATGTCCACATGGTGTTATGGTGTATGGAAAACTAATGATGGGCTAAAAGCTAAAATCAAACAAAGCTATAATGTTTGATTTGCCATGTAGCTCTTTAAATGTCTGCCCTTTAATGCACTAAAATAATCATATATGAAAAAAACAACCACAGAAAACCATGTGGTGGAAAATTAATGCTGAGTAAATATTCATGGCTTATCCAAAGTGTCCAAAGTCCAGCCCTGAGTTTTTGGCTGATTGTGGGGATGACTGCAGCTGTGTTCACAGGTGTGAGAAAGTCAGAGAGCACCTGTCTTCTTCTTTTTTTCTCACCATATTACAAACACTTTGGCTGTGATAAATACAGGTTTTTATGCACTTCATGCCAAAATGAATTCAATATAAACTTCACTGTTTCTGTTTTTAACTATATAACATAACATTTATGGCACTAAAGATTTTCTTTCTGGCTGTTAAATGATCAATTGTGCATATGAGACATGTTGCAGGACAATAATCGACTCACCTCAAGTTTCTAGAGTGGATCCATTTTCATTCATTCAGTCAGTCTCCAGCTCCTGCTTCTCCCAGCTACTGTCTCCTCTCCTGGTTCACGCCGTCCTGCACCAACATGTCATGTCTCTGTGTCCAGGTCTTTCTGTGCCAAACAGTTAAAAGTCCAGTAGTGCATCCGCAGAGCTGCAGGTTCACCAGGTGATCCGTGGTGCGTTTGGGTTTGGCGCTGTCCCGTCCAAGTCTTTATGTAGACAGAGCAGAGTTTGGACAAACAGCCGGTTCCACATTAGTGATAAGCTACAGGGGAAGTATTGATCGACCCTGACCAGAGGTAGAGGGTGAGGGGTGGAGGAGGGGTAGACCAAAAAAAAAAACAAAAAAAAAAATGGTGAGGCAACAGGGACTTTAATGGCAAAGTTTGAGACAGAGAATGGAGATAAAAGTAAGAATACATGGATAGGGTTGAGGGGACAGAAAGTTAATGAGGTACACAACAATGCAATACACATACAACAAAAACAAGTCAAAGAGTCATGTCAGCATTTTTGCCATGTGTTTAATCCATATGTTCACAATCCTCTCTGTATTTATCTGTACTTATCTCCTCAAATTACACGGTGTTGTCTACATTCTTAGTAGTTAATAGTTAATGGATAGAAAGTAGTTAAATATGGTGCTATTCCATGGGCCTGGTATTGGTTTCATAATAAAACCTGTCACGCAGAGGGCAGATGATGAAATAGCATCCCTTTAACTAGAGGTTTGAGTACGACTCTGCTCAGTTACCACCCTCTGAAACTTGAGATGATTCATCGTACGCACAAACACACTGCGCATGAGTCCATGAGAAATTGGATGTTTAGAGTCTGAGCCCTTTACCGCAATGAGGCGATTGTGGTTCACTGTAACTTAAAGTCCCTGCTCTTTCTGCATTAAAGAATATATTGCAGTGTAATTTCAATCACCTGAGACACAGTAAGCTGCAGTGATACTGTGAAAGTATGAAACCTACTGCACCGATCAGCCCATTAGCTCTGTCGTCTGTAGACTTTGCAGTGAAACTTGTTCTACATCTTTCACACTCTGTATGTTAGGAAAGAAAAGGGGGCTACAGCTATTTTTAATGCTGTAGAAATACTGGGGAGTACCTTTAAAATTTGAAGAACATTAAAGTTGAAAGTATAAATGATTAAAATATGTAATATGTTTTTAATGTTCCTATCAGCCCTGGTCAGTCCAATATTGCTTAAGCTTCCAGTCAGGGTTTCATTAAGGTCAGAGCGCTGACGTAACTCAGAAACAGAGACATGTCAGAGACATGACAATCAGTCGGGCTGTGAGGCCTCAGCGTTACCAGAACAGTCTCATCTTTAACAGGAAACCTAACAGGTGTGTTTGATCAGAGAACAGAGAACAGACGAACGCTCATTTGCACTTTGTGCCTTTGTTTGAATGTTTTATAAGGTGGATCTGCAGATGAGTTGGCTGCTGGTTTGTTTGTGACCAGATCGAGGGTAGGAGGTCTTGATAAAATGTCCCTGCCTGGACTGGCAGGGTGGCTTTTATTTGCTTGTCCTTGGGGCTGATAACTCCTAGATTGTCTGAGTGAATGAACTGAGGTCCCTTCACCACACCACGTGCGAATACACACACACAAAGAGAGAGTGACAGAAAGAGTTGTAGATCTCATTAATTTCTCAGGACACTCACAGTTATTCTCTGAACTGTGTTTTTATCAACAGGTGTTGTGATTGGCTGGATTACAAGAATCCACCTATGTGAAGAAATGAAACCTCCCTCCCTGTCCATATGGGAGTTAAAGCTCTTTAAAGAGACAAACGTGTGGCCTGTGAGAGGACTGAGTTGGCACAAGTGGAAATATGTTCAGGTTCATAGCAACACATGTGCTACACTTAAAGGCCCATTCTGGTGTTTCAGTGAGTTACAGTGAATCAAAATGTGGCTGTATTTCACTGTGACTGCAGGTAAAGCAACATTAGGCCTACCACCATGTAAATTACATTGTATTAAAATATCATTAACTCATATATGTTGCAGAAAAAGTATGTTTCATACTTATACTCATACATACAGTATGTTTCACTTGTGGAAAAAGTCCATAAGTATTATACAGGTGTCATAGAAATTCGTCGATTGTACAATATCTTTCCTCTGGGGGTAAAGTGATAGTCAGTAAAAATGAACCTGAACTCAAAAGTGGGCTTAAATACACTCCTGAAGTAAATTTAATGGTGAATTTCCACAGTTGGAAAAGGCTCGTTAACAACAAATAATTGTGAAACTATTGGTTTTGTGACTAATTTGGTTCAATGTTCATGAAGTTTTTGTGAATTCAAATGTTATAAAATGTAATGTTTATACAAGACTGTTAGAGAAAGAGCACTTATCTATTGTCTTTATATAATTATGTTCCTGCTTCTATGTGGGAGTAAAAGTCCAGTCAGATTAAACCCAAACAACACACTCTGAGAAGTTTCGTTTTTTTTTATTGGACTGAAGATAAATGAACCACAAAGAGTTGCAGAGAGTGGTGGCATCTTTAACAAAAGTGATATTTCCCATCATTTATTTAAAAAAAAAAACCTCTTAAAAAAACACTAATGTTTACAGAGTCAGTCTGAGTTGAGTGGTGGGTCACAGAAGGAGGGAGAGGGGAGAGCAAAGGGACAAAGAAAGAGATAAAATAGAGAATACTAAAGGATGTGAAGTCTTTGCTTCACTTCTGTCAACGTTTTCTACCTTAGCAGCAGCCCAGATTTACAGACTATTTATATTGCACCAAGTGCTCTGAATGGAAAAAAAAAAAAAAAGAGAATCACATTCAAGTTAATGACAAGACATACAATAGGCGACATGACCTCAGAGTGATCTATAAAGTGCCCTTTAGGTTCAATGGTGTTAGAAAAAGGAGAGAGAAACAAAAAACATAAAAAAGACAAAGAGAAGAGAAAAAAACAAAACATTTCTTTGTAAGAAACGTGCTGCTTTATATTCAGTGGCAATCACAGCTTTTCTCTCAAACACTCCCGCGCACGCACACACACACACATACACACGCACACACAGCTTCATTTTAGTGTTGTTGATCAGTAATACTTCTGTTAAATGTAATACATACATATATTTATATATCATGAAAGAACTTAAAATGTGTTTTTTTTCCTCAAGAACAATTTACAGCATTATGAACAGCAACAGGCATGAGAATATTAATATAATCATGACGTCTCAGAGAAACTACACCCAGTTTTAGTTTTCCCTTCCCGCCCTCGATTACACGTCCAAATTACTATGTAGTCAAAGCAAACAACAAGATACAGGTTCATGCTGCTTTCATAGCACTACAATAAAAACCATTTTTATTCAACACATTTGCTATCACCATAACAAATGATATGGATTAATCATTTCCCAGACTAGCCAGATTTACACTTCACACACCATGTCATATAGAATCGTCAAAATAGTAAACAACATTGTTCATCAGTACAAATACGTTTAGAGTATTTTCCTGCAAGAATTATATCAATGATTTAAAAAAAACTATTTAAAGATGACAAAACTATATATAAAAAAAATCATCTTTGGGGATTGTGTCATCCCCCATCCCCATTCTTGGATCCTTACGGGTGGTTAAAAAAAAGAAAACAAAAACTAGAAAAGGCTGCAGCGGCGATTTCTGATCACACAACATAAACAAGGCTCTACGGAGGGGTGTGGCCGATTTCCTGAAATGTGATTGGCTAGCATTCCTAAGGTAATCTGGTGTTGGTCTAAGGATTTGTTGGAGAGTTGTGATCATAGTGCCATTGCAGTTTTCTTTGAGAAATAGTGCAGGTAGGAGCCAGATTAAGGCCATGCTAAGACCCCTCCAACTGAAGGGTGCTCGAATACTGTGCTATAGTTTACAGAAAGGAGCTATTGAAATGCATTAGTGTGTTTTTTTTTTTCCAGCACTGTAGATTTTCACAGGACAAGGGTAGAGAGGGGGGGAAAGAAACTGCGGATCAGGGGAGCCAGGTCTCGTCATTCATCGCTCATGCCTGTGGATAATAGATTTCAGCATTCGACAGTGCAACGCTCCCTTTTCCTCCCCCAGCACCTTTAAGGAGTGGCCTACCCACACTGAAAAAGATAGAAAGACGTAGGCATGTTGGCTCGACAAGTCGCTGTACAGTCTCAAACCGCTGTGCTGTGTTGGTGGCTCACAGTCAGGCATTACAGTACAACATGCTCGCACAGAACTGCTACAGCAGCTGGTTTGACATCCATCCCTGTGGCTTTTTTGTTTTCTTTTGTTTTAAAATCGGTGGTTGGTTTGGTGCGGCCACTTTTAGTCGACCCCCTCGAAGCCCTGCGCGTTCTCCACGGCCATGAGGAGTTTCTCTCTCAGGTCTTCGAATGATTCGTAGGTTGGCAGATCCAAGCGGTTGAAACTGGGAGGGAAAGGGTTTGTTAAAAAAATAAAATAAAATAAAATCAAAACACAGGCAGCTCTGTTTTCTGCTTCGAAATATAAACCTAAAAAGTCCTGAGTGCTTTAATAGCCGTGGTAGTGGCACGGCTCTGTCTGTCAGTCTGTTGGTTCACACCGAAACATATCGGCTTCTCTTAAAGAACTGCCATGAAATTTTGTTCCAATATTCATGTTTCCAGATGATTCATGCTGACTTTTCCTGTAGCGCCTCCAGCTCTCCCTCAGACTGGCTTTAGTGATTTGCTGACATCAGGTCTGTGGTTTGAAGTTGATCACATCTTTTATTTTTCCAATTCTTAAACACATATCGCCAGCAATATTTTCTACCATCACCCTCAGCTGAACTCAGTTTTTAGAGCTGATTAGCTACAGTTATGCCAAAAAAAGATGGCAGCCATGGTAAACATGGCCTGCTTAGCATAAGCATACTAGCATATTGTTTTATCTGTGCTGTGTGTGTGGTGACATACCATGTGTGAGCTCTTGGCAGCTTATCTGGTGTCCCCCACTGCTCGATAGTGAAAAGCTGAGGACCATTAGAACCTGGAATAAAACAGAGGAGATAATAATCAATGTTGAGATGATCCAGAGATTATACGACAAATATCATCAGGAGATGGAAGGAGAGCATTTTGGGAAGTTTTTAGACAAAGTTGAATTATTTAAAGCCTTATTTATAAAATAAAAGGCGCTGTATATTTTTCCACATAATGTATGAACTTTATAAAATGGTATTGCTACAAAACTGGAGAATAAAACAAACGTCTCTTGTGAGTTCACCCACCATAAAGTTCGGCAAAGCCATTCATCGGCACTCGTGATGTTCCTGTAACAAACTGGAGGAGTCGGATTCTCTTTTCAGCATCCATTAAGAGGACGACCTGATGAGAGAGAGAAAATAAAATCAATAAAAATAGTTAAGAACATTTATTTATTTATTTATTCAGTTCCTGAATAAACAAGCATTGATATATAAAATATCAATCGCCACTTTGAGAACAGTCAGTTAAGAGTATATTTATTATTATCACAACTAGATCACAGGTAAGATGAGGATGCAGGCTGTGTGTGCATGCGCGTGCGTGCGTGTGTGTGTGTGTGTGTGTGTGTGTGTGTGTGTGTGTAAAAGCTGAGGTAAAGGCAGATGATAACCAGGGCAGGTAAAAACTACTCCAGGCTCTTTCATCAGAGCAAACAAGTTCGTTCTATCCAAACAGACTTTGATCTTCAAAAGCGAGGCCAGCCAATCTGCCGCCGGCCGCATGAAGGGAAACTGCCTGGAACTTTTATAATGAGAGAAGCAGCAGCGTCCATGACTGACTGACATGCAGCCACACATGGCTGGAGATTTACTCAATACGTGTTAGGAGGAAAAAAATAATCTGTTTTTTCACTCTTGTGTGTTTTTAGGTGTGTTCGTATATTAACGCGTTTACCTTCCAGAACCACTGTATGACAGGATGGTTGGGGCAGTAGCCGTTCTTGTAAATAGTGTGTTGTCTCCAGTCGTTGACGTCCACGTCACCCAGACCACACATGAGCAGCTACAGAGGCAGAGGGAGGGAGAGCACTTTACCTCAGCATCAGCAGCATCTCACACAATTGATGTTACAGAGAAATGTTCAATGACAAGAGGAAATCCAGTTGATTCTATTCACATTAGATAAATCTGCTCATTATTTTTACTCTAACTGTTTGTATTTCAATCATTACAGAATTGGTGCAGATTCATTTTTCCATCAGTCTAAACTGGCTAATAATTACAACTCCATGTGCAGGGGATCCATACCTCCAGTTCATTTTCATCAAAGATCTTGATCAAATCTATGAGGATGAGTTCAGTGAATCCCTGGAAATAAAACAATATTAAATTATGACATCCTTTAAGTACAAGAATACAAAATAATTCATTACATTTAGGTTTAGGGTTAAGTTTACGTACAGAGGCCAGTTTCAACCCATATACAACACTGCCCCCACATGGTGGTAGTATTATCGCATATAAATACCTCCAGGAAGGCGTTCATCTGCTTCTGGACCCGATTGACAAACCTCCACTGGATGACCAGGCTGATGGATGGAAGATTATTGACAGGTGAATTAGAAAACAACCATTTTTCTTAGATTTTAAGTAAACATTTGATGATGTAGTTGGTAATCAATATTAAATAATTGGAAAAACATCCAGTAGTTTTATCTCTTACTCGATGTATTCTTTCTTGTTCTCGTTGGTGACAACCATGTCTGAGCCGCTGGGCTTCAGGTCAACCTGGTACGTCTGAGAGGGAAAAGGGACCACAGGGGCGGTGAGTGCCAAGATACGATAAATATTTCTTACTGTCATTCAAATCAATATTGAGATTTCAAATTAATTCATGCAAATGATTGATTTCAGTCTTGTGCACCTGTCCAAAGTTGTCCTCGTCAATACAAAACCTCAGGTCCAGCTCAGTGGGATCATTCTCCAGGATCCACTTCAGAGAGTTGTAGTATTCACTGTCCTGCAGAGAGACGATTTCCACACAAAGACAAAGTCATTCACTGACTTTTGTGAAATTATAGGCTTAACTTTGCCTGTAGGCTAATATTTTGACAACAATTTTGACAAAATTCAATACACCGAGGTTGCGAGAACTTACCACAGACTCCATGTCTTTCAGAGAGATCTGTTTCCCCAGCATCATCTTGTAGAACGGTCGGATGAAAAAACCTGCCAGAGCACAAAAACAACACAACTCAGAGCCGTGTTCTCACATAACAACATGGAAAACAGCGTCAAACACTGAGCTGCTTAGCGCTTACCATCTAGTAGTTTTCCATGAAACACGGCCATTCCTGCCACGCGCCCGATGAACTTGAAATAGGAGAGGTGATCCTCATTGCACAAGCCAGAGTTGGGATTGATTTGGAGAGTGTAGTTATCCCTGAACAGACACAGAGGAAGAAATTAATGTCCAGGTATTTAAGTAATGCTCTGAGCAGTCAGTAGTAATAGTACCTTTATTTATCTTTGTCCATTTAGTTGTGGACAGCTTTAAATGAATAAATAAACAATGATCTGTACTGAAGTAACATTGTGAATGGCATCTGTAATGGGAGGATATTTATAGTTTACATGTAAGTTTATGTGTTGAACAATCACAACAATCTTAATAAAGCAAACTGTAATTAAAGAAAGGCCTTATTTTCAGCACCATCTATCTTATTATGTTACCTTTGCCCCACATAGTAAAACCGAGAGAAAGTCAACCGAGTCATCAACTAGCGGTGCCAACAAAAGGAACAGAGTATACGACCCTTTGATTATCTTGACGTGTATTGCATTCGGGAAACATTTGTTCCAGGATGGCTTTTTGAATGAGAGGAAAAGTTAATCAAAGAGAAAGGAAACTTTATGTCTCTTAGGGAAACAATACAACAGACTTCGGCCCTTAATCCACCTTTGTCCATGACTGCAAACATATAGAATAGTTTCCTTTTAACATGAGCTTTGCGTGACACTGTGTCCTGTGTCACATCCTGCCCAAGGGCTTTCTTCTTTTTTGTTTTATCTTAATCTAAAGCTCATAGGGACAAGCAGAGACTTACGTGGCAGAGTATTCAAACAGGCCGTAGTAAGGATTGAACATCTCCTTGGATAAGAGGAAGAACCACTCCCTGGCCACGCCGCCGTAGTCCAGTCCTTTCTCCGACTCGAACTCGATCCACAGCCGTGCCTTCAGAACATCCGGCCTCTTCAGGGACATGATCCGCCGGTACGACTCTTCAAAGATGTTGTTTCTGTGCAGCTTCATCTCAAATCTGTTGGGAATGTCAGCCTGGAACGATGCACAAAAGGTGCTCCAATTAATTTTTATTCCATTGAAATGATTGTTATTATGCTTAATGTGAGGTGCAGATTGCACAATTCAGGTTGTGATCGTGCAAAATGCAAGGAAAGTTCAGGGGGTTAAAAAAAAATTCTGAATGCATATTGAATCAATTTATCGCATTATTATTTCCAAAAAAGCAATAAAAACTCCTGTTTCCTTTTTGAAAACAATTTGGTGCAGTTATTATCCTCAGTCCAACAATAAAATTTCTGACCTCAAACATACTCTAACATAAAACTGAATGCTGTGTCAACATTTGGAAAGTTTATCATGTCTCTCCGATATTTTCATTTCCTTTCACTCATCATTAAAATCAGCATTAGAAAAAAAACAGGAAAATCCACATTCTGCACTTTTTAAGTGTTAAATACAAAGAATATGAATTGATTGCAATTAATACTTAACGTGAAACAAACATATCAAATTTGTAACGTTAAGACAGCATAAAGAGAGTTAAATAAGTAACAGATCAAAACTGGAGCAAATGAATTCATCCCTTTGTGCAAGAATTTGCTGTGAGGTTTCCACCAAATTTAGCAAGAACCACAAACACAAGACAGATGTGTATTTGAAAAAAAAAAAATTGTTCTTACAGGTTTCTTCAATTTCTTCCTGAAGTAGTCATATTTCTGCTTGAACTCTCTGGAGTAAGGAACAGCCTGCACGGAGAACAAAGAACAAACACAGGAGTCAGGGAATGAACAAATGATCAACTGGTGGTGTAATTAAAACAGGAATAGTGAACGACAGAGTAAACTTGAGTGTATCTGCACACGCAGAGTGGCAGGAAGGTGCTGGCATGTTAAGTGGCAACCGCAGTGACAAAGTGATTCATGTGTGTTGTCCAAAGACACACTGAGGCTGATGATGGTGTGTGATAGATAGGACTACAGTGTTAAAAGGAGAAGCTGTTGTGTTGTTGTTGTGCAGCGACACCGTAGCAAAACACCCTGCTGTCTGCTGAAGTGAAGAGGTAAAATACTCACAGGTCCTGTGATGGCTGGACTCTGCAGACGAGGATCCTCCCACTGTGTGTTCTTTGTATCTGGATGAAGCAAACACAATAACACAAAGTCTTTATGCACGAATAGACTCCACCTTTTCAGACGTGATTAGTCGATTCATCATTAGTCATCTGATTAGTCAATTTCTATCTTTTCTCACTTCAAATTCTCAATTTTGAAGATTTACTGATTGTCTGTTTCATGATTACTTATTTATATTATTTCATGTATAATAAATATGCATTTTCCACCATTTTCTAGTATTTTAAAGGCTCAACAATTGGTCAAGGAAATCATCAACTGTTTTTTGCAAACAAATTTAAATTGGTTGCATTAAGGCTGTAATAATACACCTCTATTAAGTAACTGAGAAAGATTTTGAGTCAATTCATACTGACACAAAGTACAGGCTTAGAAGAGACAGAATGTGATCTTACTGTGGTCGATGTAGAAGGTGCGTCCGTCTGTGTGAACTCTCTCTTCCCATCCAGGCTGAAAAAGGAGCATTAGAGAAGAAGAGTAAGGGAAAACCACACAGTCAGCGTTACATTAAAACAGGCCATGCTCAAATAGTAATTTAAATCCATCCACGTTTTTGTTTTCCTTGTTGCTGAAATTAATCTTTGATTGAACTTGACTGACCAATTAAATGGTCCGAACACTGGCAGCGAGGCAAGCTCAATCAATCGACGCAAAGGAACCGAGGGGATTTTCTCTCCTATTTGAGTCAGGTCTGAGACAGCGGCAAGGCAGGGATACGACCACAACATGAAGTCTGATCAACACGACTAGTTCAAACCAGAACACCAGCACTGACACGGTGACCACTCAGTACAGTGTCACAGGCCACACACACACACACCCGCGGCACACACACACACACTCGTATGGCACCAGCAATCAGGCAATTAAAATAATTATAGTAGGTTGCGAGTCAAGGGTATGGGGGAAAGGGGGGCTGAATCTGACTGGGGTGCAGCTTCTCTATGTGTGTGTTTCTGAATAAGCCTCAACTATCTGAGTGGAAACCCGATTGAATAGATGATAATACATGCAGCATACAGCGAGATCCTCCCTAGACATAAACCTCCAACCCCCCCCTCTGCCCCTTATCCAGCCATGGTTTCCTCCTCCACTCCTTCTTTGTTCATTCTGTTTCTCACTCCCATGCATTTCAATTTCCCCCCCTCTTCCTAACTGGTCTATCTGTCTCCTCAGACGCTGATAAAAGTATGCAAACATGGAGGAGTCTGTGGGATCCCCGGAGAATGATGGAGAGCTCCAAATGTTAAACTTTAACGAAAGGGGTGATGGCGGTGGTGCAGGGAGGGAGCACAAAGAGAGGAGGTGGGGCAATGGTTTGATGAAAAGGGAGGAAGAGGTACAGTCCATCCATGCCGGTCATGAGAGAGAGAAAGAAGAGAGAGAAAGAGAAAAAAAAAAAGAAAATGGAAAAAAAGAAAAAGTGCAAGGCTGTCTGCAGGCATTTGACCAGACCAGACCAGACAGGTAAGTAAGGCAGGCAGAGGGAGGGAGGCACCAACCAACCTCCTCTGGTAGGTTCTGCCAAACAGACATGGCCGGGTGCAGAAGAAGTAGCATACATTAGATCCACCAGAACGGAGTGAAAAAAGAGAAAGAGAAAGAGGGAGAAAGAGAACACACACACATGCACACACACCACACAAGCCTGTGAGATGTAAAAGAAAAAACCCCATGAAGCTTTGATTATTCAACCATCTAGCTATGGTAACATTAGGCCCACTTGCTGGGAGATTGTCTTTGTCACATAGATAACAGTGCAGGTGACAGACAGTGTTCACCGCCTAATTAGGGATGATCACAGCCCCCAGACTCTGCCAGTAACATTCACCCACTGCCCCCTCTTCTTTTCTAACAGGACTAAAAAGGAAATGTCTGATACAGTCTCATCATCACATGATCGTGTCTCATCTATTACTGCAAAAGCCACATTCGCATACTTTGCATCAGACATACATTAAACGCTGAGTCAAACTAACTACGTTAATCTGCTAGCAAAAACCCAAAGTGCATCATATACAGTCACTGATGGTGCAAAAAGCTGAATAGTAGTACTTTTTACACAATTTAACAAGGTTGATTTGTTGCATACCTAAGATAACAGAACATATTGGTAATTGCATAACAAAGTTTAACAACTATTGGGATCTATGAGACTGTTTTTTTGAGGGCTCTGTGGATTAAAAGTTGAATATATAGCTGGTCTTATTGTAAAGATGTACTTACAGGAAGAGGACCAAGGTCACCGGGCTCCATCGAGTTCTTATTCCTCATATGGACTGGATACTTCAACCTGGGATCCTCCTGGTTGTCAAAAGAGTAAAGGGAAGGAAGGACACAAGGTGAAGAGAAGGTTGGTGTTTATAATTTAATCTAAACCCCACACATTTTTAGCTGCTGTAGTTTCAGGATAAAAACAGGAACTCTTCAATGTTACACAAAGTTCACCTTGCCTGAAGGAGGTGATGGGCTACGTAAACGTGAAATTGGATTTCACGCCACCAGGTGTCACTGTAAGATTCAGTGAGCTCCAGACAGAACCACTGCCCTAGATTTTTCTGATGATGCTCATGATTACACTGTGATAGACTGATGACCCTGCTCAATGTCAGCTTATATGGGCTCCAGCTCCAGACACAATCAATCTTTTGTCTTAATTTGCCAAGACTCTTGTCACAGCCCTATGGAATATTCTAGAAAGGAAATGCCAGGAAGGAAAATGGCGAATGCTGCACCTATACATCTGTTTAACTGTAGAGGAACATCCTTAAAATGAATACCCCAGTGCTCACTCCTTATTGGATTTGTTAAATGTCTTCATAAATGGTGACTGTGTTATTGCCTTGTGTACAAAATGTGTGTTGCCTCCCTGCACACTGAGGTTACATAAGCAGCTCGCTAGAATTAAAAATTGTCCCTCGCCTCCCTTTTAATTGTTTCCTACCATTATAGCTCTTCTCTAGAAACTACTGAGACACTCTCAGACAATTACAGACTTGTGCCACAGGACGCTGTTCTTCAAGCATCATCTTGTCTGAGGTGACGTCACACATCCTGTTACGACAGCTTGTTAGCTCACCCAGGTGGTTGCTCGGCTGTTGTGGTCGATGAAGAAAGGCCGTCCATTGGGGGCTATCCTCATCTCCCAGCCTGGGGGCAGGAAGCTCTGCTGTGTCTTGTGCTGCGACTTGGGGGAACTGTAGGGGGATGGCTGGGGAGACTGGGGGTTGGAGAACGTGTCCTTCACAGCCCTCCGTACCTGGATATTATTTGCTCCCTGGAGCGAAAAGGGAAAAACAAAGAAAACAAAGCATAATATTATTACCAGTCACATCGGACTGTAAGGAGAGGATTAAAGCTGGAATTGAATATGAATACCAAACAGCACGAAACAAATCAACAATGCAGACAAAAAACAAGGATGAAAACGAGTCCTCCAAAAGTTGCCTTGGCGCTCCAATATAAGAAGAAACACCATCCTCACCACAACAACATCATCACAAAGAAAGCCGGGGGTAGATTCTTTTGACTTCCATGTAAAGCAGGGGGCAGCTAACAAACACCCATGCTGCGTACGCCAGCAGCCTGTCAGGCTGTCACTCAAAGTGTCGGAAGAAAAGAGCAACAATACTTGACAAATTCTTCAGATTTCAGAGGTCTGACGGTACAATGGCTGCTCTCTTTTTTTTGCAGTTTTTCACTCTGCTGGTTTCTGAATGATGTCAAGGTCCAAGAAAAAGTGCAGCTCATTCACAGCAGCAGCACTACCAGAATTCTTCATTTATACTTTTCTGCAAATAGAGAACTTGGTCAAGGGTAAAAGAAAAATGAGTTGCAACATACTGTATTGGTAAATAACCACTAGCCCAAAAACTGTGTATCTACAGGAAACCTTGCATTTCTGACATCTTAGAAGCTTCGAAAGCAGCATTAACCAAAAAAAGGTAAGCAGCTAAATTACATATGATGTGTTGCCGGATCACATTGTTCTTTTAGCAGTAATTATCACTGACTGATCTGATTTTTTAACAGGATGAAAACTGCATTAATTAATCCACAGACCTTCCACCTCCTCTGGAAGTTGTAATTACAACATCCTGCTGTGAGTTTTTCACTTCCTTTAATTTCCACAATGCGTTGTGAAAACACACACACACATACGCACACAGAGCTTAATTAAACTTCCTTCAGGTCTCTTCCCCTGGTTGTTCTCTTGGATCTTCACCTTTGAGTGAAGCCATTAAACGCAGTGTGAGGTCAAATAAAGACCATCCTTTCATAGATATGTGTTGATCCTAATTAGCAAAGTTTATGTGGTAAATTTAAAGCTGCACTGCATAATTAAAAGTTCAAGATAAATGTTATTTTGTGTAGAAGTTAAAGTTATCAAAAGTTTCTAAAGTTTTATATAATATAACTCCATCAACTGCTTTAATAACATGTGCACACACCAAGCTTTATATAATAACACTTACATACACAGAGAGCTATGATGAGAGTATGTTATCTGATAGGTGCAACAGTATTTGGTGCAACTTGTGATTATCCACAAAGATTATTTTCCAAACAGCCTGAAAAAAACCTTGCCTGCAATGCAATGTATTACCTGCAGTTTCATGTAGTTATTAATTAACATATAAATCACCTGCCCTGTTTGATTATTAACCCCCCCAATGACTGAGAGACTGGCTTTGTGATAATGTTGTGAATTCATAGCCAGCACGTGAAAAACGCTGACATACTGCAGAGAGATATGAGCTGTATTGATCACAGGCAACTAGATTATTTAAGATCAGTGGTTAAAACACTCTGCAGTAATTTAACAATGGACGCACTCTTTGTCAAACAAAGCAATAATTCAATTTGTCCACTACTTGGGCTCAGGCCAACGCTGTGAATGGGCATGCAGTGTCCTCAGTCTAAAAGCACTCCACTGATGACTGCGTGCTTCAAGGCCAACCTCCATTAAGATATTTGGTGACTGGAAGTGGGGTTTTTTTGGTGTGAAACAGCTGCAGACTCAGGATTTACAGTAAATAAGGTGTTTGAGTTAAGCTTGAATGCTCATTTATCCCTTCATAAAAACACACTGCAGCTGAAAGATAAAGAAAGGTATTTATGACTATCTGGGGGAAAAATAGGGAAATGCTTCATGCAGCCAGTATAATGATTATGAAAAGAAGAAAAGATTACTTTAAAATGAAACGCATAACTCTTTAAGGAATTTGCATGCAACGCCACGCTGTATGGAGTAATCTTTAAAAACATTTTCTTTTTAAATCTAACCATATAGTCTTTCATTTGCTATTGATGCTGCCTCTGTGTTAGTAAAATGGCCTCTGGATTCCAGGTTTGCTTTAGCAGATAACAACAAACATTTGGGACCTGCGATCAGTTTAAATAATTTAGCCATTCAGCAGAAACTGGGTGAATCTGCCATCTTTGATTTCCTACAGCAGCTTCAGCCTGCTAGTGCTACTGCTTCAAATCACGCCACACTGCAGAATGAAATGCTGACAGTGCAAACTGTTCACAACAAACTCATCACCGTGATTAACAAAGCTTGAGCAAGGCTCGGACCATCTCGGATGATGAGTAATAGTTGAATGGTGGGCTGTTTTAGTGCTTGGTCCTCAGCTAGTTATATGTTAAGGGTGGAAAAAAAGTATAAAGACAGAGAATTGTCACCGAGGGAGAGATGAAAAAGAGATAAGGAGAAAAGACTGGTTAAATGGTGAGATTAACGTTTTCATAGGGGAGACAAAAATGGAAAGAGAGAAGAGCAGCAGCATGATAGAGTCGACCTGAAAGGAGGAGAGATAATAGATGAAAAGTGAAGGGAAATTTGCAGGGAAGGGTCATGGTTTGGCCATCTACTAAATGCAATACAGGAGTGCATGAAAGGAAAGTGAGGGAAGGGAGGATTTGGGAGAAAAAAGGAGGTAGGAATAACTCATCCTTAGGTAGTGAAAAGAGGGAAAGGATGTGGGTGTGGCAGAGCAGGACGGTGCGGGTGGCTAATTCTCACCTCCAAGGGGGTGGAAAGGGTGACAGTAGGGGAGCTGAGGCTACGAGGTCGTCGGACTTGGGGCTCATGGAGGTGGTTGTTGGAGGCATTGGAAGAGGAGGAGGGGGTGGATGGGGTCGCCAGGGCCGAGGCTCCTCCTGATGCTGCTGCTGCTGCTGCTGAGGTGCTGGCTCCATCTTCGGTCAGCTGTCAGTGAGAATAGCACTTTTGAGGTTAAATGGGGGTTTGGGAATAAGGCAAGTGATGCAGTTTTGCGTAAAACATTTCCCCCATCACACTGTAAGCCATGCTGTCAAGGATGCTTGTCTGCAACCGGAGAGATGTCTGGATGCAAGCTTTTCTCTCAGGACAATGAGCTCCTAAAATGTCAAAAGCATGGGTCATTTAGGCCCAGGAAAGCAATCATTTGTAACAGTTGAAATATGATTAACAACTGGGATTAAGCATCCCGGTAGAAAATGGGGGCAAATTCAAGTTAGTGTTACTTTCAACCCTAATCCAAGTAGTAGGCACAAAAGGTTTTGACTATATATCAAAGACAAAGCAATGCAATGATACTGTTTACTGAATCATCATCAGTGTCTTCTCCTACTAAGTACAAAAACTGATGAGAACCAGAGAACGAGAGGACTGTGTGATGACAGACAGATGAACAGCTATAATATAACAACAGTGTTTTTTGATCAAAGCAGAAATGAAGGCATGGTTTTCAAAGAGGAGAGACGTGCACCCAGTCCCATGTAGAAGCCTCTCCCCCCAGCTCAGACTAAGTGGAGCTGCCTAGTTTGTGCACAGAAAGACAGGGGGAAGACAAGTGGAAAAACAGGGTAGAAATGGGACAAGGGAGGGAAAAAGTGGTGGTTGCAGTTCCATGCCACGGTTTAGGAAGATGTGACCAATGCGGAGTTGCACTTCATCCAGAGAATTAAAAAAAAAAAAAAAAAAAAAGCTAGACGAAAGAAGTAAGACGAACAATAAAAAGTTGGACAGAAGAGGAGGAAAGTGGACAGAGAAAAAGACAGTAGGAGTAGGTAGGAGACTTTAGGGTTGCAAAGCTGTGTCTCTCTCCGTCATTCTTTATTGCTACACAGAGGAGAAAACAGAGGGGGAGGGTAGAGGAGGAAGAGGTCCAGCACACAGGCCGAGGCCATGACAGGGGGCCAAGGTAAGGTCCAGTCCCATGCATAGAGAGTTTTCCAGGCGGAACCGACAGCCCGCCTTCAGACCTGCTGTACCTGCACAATTGGCCTAGTCCAGGTTGTGGTGCGGTTGTTATGGTTGACGTAATAAGTTCTTCCCTTGCCGTCCTTCCTCTCCTCCCATCCAGGGGGCAGGCCAGGGGTGGTCAAGGAGTAAGCAGTCGCCGAGGGAGACTGGCCGAGTGTGGAGAGAGAGCAAAGCAAAGACAACTAATCAGTACAGGCTTGTAGGCTTCAGGATATGTGGAGGGAATCTTATTGATTTTTTTTTTTGTTCTTTTTTAAATGATTGGAAACAGGTCACAAACTCTTTTTTGTTTCTGCCCAGGATAGAAAGTGATGTTTTCATTACAGTCAGGTTATTCCAACATACACACACTTTTTTTTTGTCCTCTAGCAACAAGACAAAGGCTTTTAAATCTTTTCACATTTCAGCTGCACAATGACAAAACACTTGAGGAAGAGGATATGACAGAAGACGTTTTACAGCTCTGATGGGAAAACAGAACCTTCACACACACACAAAACACAATGAAACACTAAACGCTGCTACTAAAATAAGCATCACAAGAAGAAAAGTGGTAGAAGATTACTACTTCAAGTGACCTATTAACTCCTGGTAGCATAAAAGATTACTGAAATAGATGACTAAATGATCACAACATCAACACTACATTTTACAAAGCCCATTTATGGATTATTATCAACGCCTAGGGGAACATTTACTACACCCTTTATTTATGCATTTTGCGTCATGGAAATGTGTTGTGTACATTTTTTTTTGTCTTTTCAGATAAGGATCAGTTTAAACAAAAGCTAAAACAAATAACAGAACACAGTTGAGTAAATGAGAGAGAGCCCTCATGAGTCTTTCTACTCAGGTGTGGGTGTTTATCAAAGAAATTCAGAGACAAAACGAGTCAGGGGGACGACTACAGGTCCATCCAACGTGGTGTCTGGGAACTGGGACTGGGAAAGTGTAGGATTGACAGGGTTTAAACTGTATATAAACTGAGATATTACCATAGACTCCTCACCACCTGAGACAGTTTGAGCTCTTGTTCTTCTGGTCTGGGAACTCTGCTGGTGGTAGATAACAGGGGAAGACCGTCTTTAGTTCACAGTATGTCATGTTTTCATTGCCAGTAAAGGGGCAAAGGGAGAGTGTTTGGGCAATAGTGAGGAAAAAAAACTGATTGGACAAAGGGAGTGGGGGGGATTTATTCTCAAAGGAGGTGAGGTGGGACAAAGGGAGAGGAGATTCTTGTGGTTATAGACCATGGTGGGAAAGTGCCGTGACTGCGGGTGTCGAAAAAGAAAAAGAGAGGACACCCACTGAAGCATACGCGCTGTGAGCTTGACAGGCGGCAGGAAGGAGGACAATTGATTTGGCAAGAAGCTGCTGTTGTGATTGGCTGACTCGATTATTAGACAAAAGGTAAGTTACGGTAAGAAGGGTTTTTAGGGAAATGTGGTGCCAGTATCGTTTGGACAGTAAAGAGGAAAATGAATCAAGTTTAATACTGTTCTTCCATCCTTAGAGACTCCTCATTCAAGGGAAAGTCTGCAATTGGCACCTGTACTTTTCCCTGGCTTCATAATGTCGAGCTCACCGCTGTGACTCAGCTGTGTGACAAACATCTGATTCAGATCTTGTGACAAAGTCGTCCGTGCTGAATCCCCACGAACGCTATGACTCAGAACTCTCTGAGGAATATCTGAACTGATGTGGTTCTGTTCTTAATCTCACTCCCACTGCCACGGCTTTTCCTGCTGGAATGGTCAAACTGTTGGCACAGAGCTTTGGAGCCAGTGTTTCTACGGTACATCAAATAGAGCGGGAAGTGAGTCACAAAGAGCATAACCATGAAAAGTGAGAGGAGCGAGGAGAGAGGAGGAAGAGGCGTGGTATTCCTACAGAGGCAGAAAGACAAGGATGAACGGTACAAAATCGAAGAGGCATAGAACGCAGGAAGGAAAGATGAGAAGGTCGTGACTCCTGCCTAACACAGACAAGTGGAAATTTTACAATGTGAGGAGGAGAAGGGTGATGATTTTTAAGTGTGGTACAGCAGCAGCAGCAGCAGTGAGACACACCAACAGTGATGAGGTAAATTACACAACAATACAAACCTGTTAAGACAATTAAAGAACAAAGAAAAGGCAACAGGGGAAAAGGAAGAAGCCGGTGAAGCAGGAAGGATGGAGGGACATGTGGCAGTTCAGAAATATGTACCGTAAGAGGAGGAGCCTGGGCTTGATCACTGACGCCATCCGTCATACTGGAGGAACGGAGTCTGTTTGACAGCTGCGTCTGTTCAAAAAAAAAAAAAAAGAAGTAAAAAACATTATTGCAAACACTGCCCCATCTGTTGCAAACACACTTGTTTGTTTGACTGCCTACGAGTGACGTCAAGTGTAGAGCGGTTTAGGTGTTGACCGCTGAAAAATGACCAAAGTGTGCCAAGTCTCACCAGAGCAGAGCTCGGCCCCGGCACTTCCCCGTTGGTATCGGGAGTGAGCGACAGCCTCAGATTCAGGTCTTCGGAAAACTCCTGGGTGACAGGTGTGGGTGGGTGCTGCGGGGTCAAGGCGGAGGAGGGGCCGGGCAGAGACTGGGACAAGCTGTCGTTGGGATCTTCTTCTGTGATGAGCTCCCAGGACTACAACAACGAGACAAGAATCAATGACACAGGAACACTTTAGTGACCTCATCACCTCAGACAGCTGTGGCCCAGTATGTGTTTACTCCTCTCTCTCTCTCTTTCTCTCACATTGTCAATGTCCCTGGGCTCCAAATGCTCGTTCTCTAGGTCTTCACTGATGTGGCGTCGCGAACGGAAAACACGATGAGCCTCCTGATGGATCTGCCGCTGCTGATTGTCACTCTCAGTCTCTGAAATCACATCCCTGAGAGACAAGAAGAAATGACACGTTAAAATGCAGCTGGAAATATTACACCTACGTCAATAAAAACCAAAAGTGCAACTGATAGCTAAGGTTGTACTAGAGTCAGATTTTCAGTTTCAGTTTCAGCTTGAGTTACACAGTTTTATTGTTTTACAAAAAAATGCTCACTTTCCTGCCAAGAGCTTTCCAGGCCAAATTTACAATCAATGAAAATCAAAATATTTCATGTACTGTATTACTCATACATGAGTTTGACAGTGTCCTATGGCCAAACATAATATTAATACAGTACAGAGAAAATGTAAATGAAATTATTCTGCCCCAGCAATGCATTATTCACCATTTAAACAAATCGTTTTATAGACTTGTGTGATAAAATGTATTTTTTTTTTTAATTTTAGGTGAACTGAATAGAACAAAATCAGGTTTAACTCTGTAACTCTTCATATGCGAGATGAGACATACATGTTGGAGGGTCGTTTCCACTGTGTGCTGCGGTTGTTGTGGTTGACATAGTAGGTGCGGCCCAGGTTGTCCACCTTCTCTTCCCAGCCTGGAGGCAACGGGGGCAGGAGCTGCTGTGGTCTCTGAGAGCCCGAGTCCGCAGACTCATCCCATCCCTGAAAAAGAAAAATGTGTTGATACAAGGTAGTATGAGTTACTCACCGGTAGCTCAGGACATACTGGACTCCAGTGAGCTGGTCCAACAACACAAGGGTCAACAAATGGCTTGCAGGCAGCTTCAAGTATGGAAATATGGTAAAGATGTTGGATTCAGTTGTGGGTGGTTCTTTTTTTTTCCAAGTGCTCTGTTGTGGTTTGAAATGTTTTTGTTAACATTAACTAGTGTTTATTTTTGTGTGACAGGCTACTGGCTGGCTGGGATATCTCCCTGACCACAGGCTGAGCTAATGTTAGTGAATCTGTGTCACTACCAGGGTTGACAAATTTCTACTCTGCTTTGGGCTAAGGCGCAGACAGCGAAGGTAAACCTGGGAAGAGTACATTTGTAAAGCTGGTGTTTGTAAAGAGGTTGAAATGAACTCCATACAGAGAGAAAGCATTTCTCTAGCACCGTGGCCTTTTAGTTTTCGTATTTTGCTAAATGTCACTTTATCTATCTGAAAATTCACAACATCTTCCGCGCTCCCCGGCCCTCTTCCACAATCCATATGAAATCCACACACTTCGACACAGTGACACATGCAAGAACACACAAAGTAGAAGAGGAGAAGCTCCTATTTCTCCAAATAACAGGCCATATAGTAAATGGTTTTTCCAGACCCTGACCTGGAAAAGACTTTCACCAGAATCTGGCAGCGAGGTACGGCCTGAATTCTTAGAGAAAAGAATACAAAGACGAACTGTCCTTTCGCTTCTCACTCTTAGAAAAAACCCCAAAAAAACACGCATTTCTTTTAGTCCAAAGTGGGACTTTAACTTTCATCTTTAAGCTCCTTCAAATGTTTTCTTTGTGAGGAAGGAAACAATAAAACCAGAATGTGGTTTGGCTCCAGGTTGGCTCCGGGCTCCAGGTCAAGTCACCTTAGGTAATGCAAAGTCAGCACTTCAAACTAACTCTCTGACGACAGTGGCCAACACCTTACCTCAGCCTCCTCCCTCATTTCTCCAGCCTCCTCTTCATGTCCTCCCTGTTTGGGCAGGTAGGCCATCTTCAGACGCAGGTAACCCTTCACCCTGGACTTGTGACTGGAAGATAAACATCAGTGAGAATGGATGGATCCACTTTAAACTAGCACATTAAAACCAGGAGACCTGCGCTCTCTGAGCCCCTGGTGGGCTAGAAATATGGGGGGGTTTCCATCAGCTGGACTGACGCTTAGAAATATAGGGGGGTTTCCAAACTGCCTTATTCTAGCAGATGGTCTTTGAGACGTAGTATTCAGCCTCCACTTGAACTTAACGCTTTCTGGAGATGTGACACCAAACTGCTTACTGTTGCTACCCAGGATTTAAGGTCACCGTCTACTTCACATGCTAATGGAGGCAAAGCAGACACAACTCAAACTACGACGTTTCGCTACTGGCCTCTTTTTTCAGTAATTACTTGTCACATCCCGTCCGTCACATCCAACAGAAACTGACCTTCTGGGCCGCAGGAGGAAGTCTTTAAATGTGTAGGGACGCTCCATAGCCGGATCCTCCGTCTGCAAATTAAATGGACACACTTGTTGACGGCAATCAATTGAATGAATAAGCATAGAAACATGTTGGCTGGTATCAAATTATCAAAGTCATGAGTTTACAGCACGGCTGCAACCCTCTGCACAGCCATCACATGGTCATTATGCAATGGTGCGCTTCTCCTGTTACATATTGAACAGCAGAAAGGTCTTTTGCAATTCACAGCGATCTCCCACTGCTGTCTGAATGTGCCAAACACCGCATGCTACATTGTAATTTGACTAAAAGGAGACTGTCAGTTCCCATAACAAAAGTACAATCTTGAATCTTCAATGCAAGTCTTGTCAAAACTGTCCTTGAACTGATGGGAAGTTTCATACATAATGCATCTGGATATCTGTTTGAAAACACTGTTCTTAAAGGCCTGAAGCTACATGCACTCCAACTTATGTGTGGATAATGCAAACCAGGGCTTGAGTGAGGACTGAGCTGGCACAAGGTTTCATGCTGCATGAAACCTGTGTTTGGAAACAGCTGAAGTAGCTCAGGCTTCCTCAGGGCAAACGCAGCTACCAGAGAACTTCAGATGAGTCAACGAGGCTGACCTGAGTCATGCAAAGTAAAGTTAATGTCCAGTAAACGTGAATAAGACATCGATTCCTGCAGTCATGTAGTCATGCATGAAACAAACTGGATCAAAACACATAAAATGCATATCACAGCATCCGCACAAATATAGAAACGACTTACTCATGCTCAGTCAATTTGTTTATCAGCTTCAATGAGATTTTCTGCATTAGACAGCATTAGCCGCATCAGGACCAAATATTCCCTATCCTGCCCAGTGACTTCACCTCGGCATGACTCAGCTGTTGCTTTTTACCCGCTACCAATTCCCCCGGCCCTGTGGGAGCCAAACGGGACATTAATAATTAACCTCAACACCTTTTACTGATATGCTTTTAAGGTTCAAACCTTTAGAAGACAGAACTTCAGAGCGCCACAACCAGTCTGACGGCACAGTTAGGAGAAGATGTGCTGCGTCAGAATGAGCTGTAGGTCTGTTTGTTTTAGTTTCAGGTCGTGTCCACTCACATCAAACATAAACTGTAGAAACTCCCAAGCAGCGCACACTGGTATCTGCATGTGACCGTCGAGAGCTGTTGTCCCAGCACTCCGGTGTAAGTGTGTGAATATGACAAGTGTAGTTTTTCCATTGGCTCTGAGGGTAGCCCGCCCTCAGGACGGTCACCTCTGTTTACTTTCGAGACAACCCACACTGTCTATTTCTATCGAGGAGAGTGCGTGATCACAACAAAACGCTGTTTGTGTGGCTCACACTTTCTCACACAAACACCCTCTTTGACTGACCTTCGCAGAGGTCACACAGGCAGCGCAAAATTCAAGATAAGAAACAGCTGAGTATTCAAAACAGTCAGCCTGGCCACGCACACGTGTCAGACACGCACACACAGACACACACATACATGCACAGATGCAAATAACTCACCGGCAGATGACTAAGAGGAACATCGACTTGACCCAGGAAATCATCTCTGGTCTGGGAAAGAAAACAAGACGGTTACATTCAGCGAATTTAATTTTTATAAATGTGTGATGGAATACCAAAATTGCCAGCAGGGAAAAGAGAGGGGGAAAACACAACGTTGAGGTGAATTTACTAATGCATCAGAAGATCCAGCAGCATTTTGTGTGTATTTGTCACAGACAGAATGAAAAAGACAAAGATTTTCATCTCATGGTGAGCCCCATCCAGGAATAACCTCTAGCTTTATGACGAACGCTTGTGGAAATCTCAAAATCTTGTTTGCAAAACAGGAAAGGTGCAATCATGTCTCATCAAAATAAGTACAAATTGCTCTAAATTGCATTTACTGAACAGATCAAAACAATATTTTCCTGTTTATATAGTCAATCAGATGAAAACGTTTTTTGTTTTTTTCTTTCTTAAATCAATTTCTCTACCAATCAGCACAGATTTCCACAGGTGTCCAGACACAAGACTCAGTCTAGGGTTTTATCTATGGACAGGACAGGCCTTTGGTATTACTTCATAGGAGAAGAACCCGTGATCTCAGCAAGGAAAAACAACATCCACTGCCACCAGATAGAAGCCAAGTCAGCCAGACAGAGGGAGAGAAGGATGAATGTGACAACAGGGAAGAATTAGGGAAGGTTTCAATTTAAGAAACCGGTATATGTGTCCATCCTTTTGCCAAAAGTAATGCAGACTGAGAGGAAAAGGGGAGATTGACGGATGATTGAGCTGCACTGCTGCAGCCCCCAGGAGGAGATATGATTACCTGTCCGAGATGGAAAAGCCCATTCTTGGTAGTAGCCTGTGTGTGGGACACAACTTATTTAGACAACAGGCATGAACTAGCAATAATGCCTATTTGTAGACACTGGTTTGGCAGGTTATGCTGTGCTGCTGCTGCTGACACAATGAATGCTACTCCTGTTAGACCAGTGTTTCTCACTTTGACCTGTGATCCACCTGCAGGCGGCGGGAGACTTCATAAGTTGCAAAAGGAGTCAAGAATGAAACAAAACTACATCAAGACATAGGACATGGCTGGATTGTGTATGATTATTGTCTGAAATTGATTATTAGGATCTGTCAGTTCAAAGTATTAAAGCTTGCTTAAAAATCCACTGTTGTGAATACATACTGTACTGAAACAAGGCCCACAAGACTACATGTTAACTTCTGAGACTTTTCAAAGTTGCCACTGCTCTATTGATAAAAATTATGATTTTTTTTGTAATCATCTGACAAAATCACAAAACGATTAAATCAAATCAACGACCATGCTGTGATTTCAGCTATATTTACTCATATAATGATCACTCAGAGAGAGAATCAGAAGCTGATTCATATTTAAGTCAGCTGAAGTGCAAATCAATTGTATGAAAAGCACGGAGAGGTCCGTTTGCAGAGGCCAAGCCCAACGTCGCACTTGCCGAGTAATACTGGCGTCACTCATTAAAAAGGTTTTGTCACTACATGTGTCACTAAGTGCCTTTTATTTATTTATTTTTTTAAATCACAGAAAGGGTTAGAAAAGTTGGTAAATCTAGCAACGAAGCTCGTAGATCTGTGTGTTTGGTAGTTTCTTCGAATACAGTGCTTCACGCTGATGCGAAACACTGAAGTGTGCAGCTGTCACAATGGTTTACTCTGATTTGTCTGAAGGGAAGAATAACAGTGTGTTGCAGAGTGAGTGTGCTCGGCTCCCACCACGGTTAACAGACCTGGAATTCGACGGTGAAAGGTTACAAATGAGTCACGTAAAAACACTGGGTTATTAATGCACAGGCACGTAAACAGACACAGTGAATGCATCTGAGACACACACACACACACACACACACATGTCCAAACACCTACACACACACTTACAGACACATCAATCAATCCGTTGCTTCTTGGAAAAGCGAAAGTCACTACTGTGTAAATTACGCCAGCGTCGGCTTTCATTTCCCAAACCGACAACCGGACAATGCATCTACTGCTTGTGTAACTCCAAAGAAATTCAAAACAATCAAGAATAAGCCCAAGTTGAAGAGTGCAACAAAAGAAACCTGAACCACAGCATTCATATGGGAGCATCGTATTACATTCTTTCGCATGTGTTGATCTGTAAACTGCAGCGGGAACTTCTCAAGCACTTTGTCACTTTGTTTTGAGAAGCACTTCATATATCTAAATGTATGATTATAATTAGTGTTGCAAAGAATCAACTGGCTGAGCTGTCAGCACCTGTTGAATCGCTTGGGGATTTGAACAGCGCTGTATCGGCCCTGCAGATCTCAATGTGGTATGAAAGCAAGCGGTGGCAAGGACGGTTTCCTAAGGGACACATGGCTGTTTTCTGTCTTTAAACACAACAAGCGTTTAAAGCTGAGGGTGTGTGTGTGTGTATGCGGAGGGGTATAATTGCAGAGTCATCAAGGGGTCACAGTTGAGCCTGCAGCTGCCTCTCCCAGGGCCAGGTTACACTCAGAGAGGGAGGGTGCTGCTAACGACCAAGGCGAGGGGGAGGAGGACGGGGGAAGAGTGAAAGAGGTGAAGCAGATGATGCGCTGTACGTAACTAGCTGGCCTGAGAACAGTTGGAGAGTAAAAACACCTAAATGTTACTTCAACACTGACTTCTCTCATCTCGATGCATCAGTCTTAGAGATTTTTTGCCAGTGCCGCTTGTGCACAGTGGATGAAACTCAATTTTGTGGAGCTCGCAGCTAAGAAAAACAACAATTAAAAATATATTAACCAGTCAAATTACTCTCCAAAAACCAATGCCCCTGTTGCTCGTTAATAATATAAACAGTTTTTATGGACATTAAAAAGAGAAGACGCTTTTCAAATTCCCTTTTTTCCCAATGCTGCAATATTGAAACCTAACCATCAGCATGCCTGAACACCACAAAAAAAAAAAAACATGCTGATGTTTTATGACCTAACGAAAGTAGATAAAACGATAAGAGCCGTCTATGCTAACTGCTTCCATAATGCACTGCTGTGAGGCTACATGAAGAAGTGGCAACAGACTGAGAGTTTATGATATAGAGGAACCTGGAACGAGTCCAGGCTGACAATGAGGTGTGAAAAGGTTGTCTCACCTACTCAACAGTCTCCATGCTGACACGACTGAATTACAATGCCATGCAACTCTGAGAGATCAGAGCCGACGCAGAAAAGCCCTCTAACAACAATAGCAACTTGAATCCCTCTCACATGCTGCCGGACCAAAATAAAAAGAGAGAACCCCCCCCCACACCAATCATCCATCCACAGTCCTGTCTTAGGGATTGCGGATGGCACAGTGGCCTGCGAGAGCTCTCTGAACGGCAACTGGGGGGCGTCGAGGCAGGGCTGTCACGAGGGCACGGCACGGTGGCATAGCTGTCTGCAGCTAGTCTGGCTGGCAAACACAAACACGTAGTATCCCCATGCAGGGCTTTAAAAAAGGGGGGGGGGGGGGCACTCCAGCTCCAGGCCACCAGATGGGGAAGACCTGTCATTATGGTCTAAATGAGGATTTCCTTGTTGCATGAGAAACGGGATGCCCTGGGGTAACACAACACCACGTGTTTTAAAATAAGGCAAAGGAGTTGTGTATATGTCCCTAAGTGATCCAAAAAAAAACTGACTTAAATATGTCAAGACTGCGGATGCATTAGTGGAAAGCAGCCAGTATTAGCAAGTCAGTCACGTCACATCCTCGGCTCTTCAACTCTGTGACCAATAAAAACAAAAACAAAGACTTCAGAATCTACACTATTTGGTTTCAGGATTATCACTGATTAGCATAATGTGGATAAAGCCTGTCTCTTTGCTGTGACCTTTTTGATCATAAGGCCAACTGTAACTGTTTTATTGGACAAGTTATGCAAATACAAAAAAGTGACACATCACTAGCTCAGAAACTTTTAGAGATGAATCCTGACACTGCGGCAATGCAAAACTAATATGAGATTACCGTAGGTTTGTCTGTGTTGCATTGCCTTGTAAAAAATGATAATGGTCCACAACTCTGTTCAGTCATAAAGGGTCCTGTGTCGTTTTCTTATATTGTAAATATATCAACATTTGCATCTTTTACATCAGTGTTTACTTTCTCAGTCTTCTTCTGTGCTGCCTTTGATCTATTGCTGTGTATATCACCAGTTGACCACAGTAACGATCGGCATGTCCACACATTCTGCTAGAGGTCAAATACAATGTTTGATTCATTAATTTATAATAAGTTAGTGCGGCACAGCAGTTCCAAGACCCCAAAGGGGTCACAAGAAAAATCTTGAGGTTGTCAGATGAGAAGCAGAAAAAATAATATGCTGCATTTCTCCAACACAGCTAGAGTTTTCTCTTAAACCTTCAAGCAAGTTTACTTTGTACATATTTCCTGGAGACTTCTGGCAGGAAACTTTTTGAGAAACTGCTGGGAACTTAAATATATATTAGACATAATTGTTATTTACAGCGACAGCTTGAGATTTTAGCTCGTTATCCAAGTTTAAAATCCAGAAAATAGGTGTTCTTTTTTTCCTGCTACTGAAAAGTTGAATAAAGTGGTTTAGGAAGCAGCGTGTTAAGAGTATATTAGGTAATGACGCCATGTTTAACAAAGCGTAACCTTTAGATCTGTTTTGCTTTCCAAAGGTTGAGCAAGAAGAGCTGAGTGTAACATCAAAAGACTTCAGGTTTTCAGGAAACACCGATGCAGCTTGTGAAACTTCTTGATCATCGTTGAAGCTGTAATGACAATCTCAGTTCTTAATCACTTCGAGAGCAGCTGCAAGGATATGGATCCATACCAGCCTAGAGCCAAAGACGACATGCCGCCTGCCCACTCTCAAAATCAACAACCACGCTCGAAACAGACTAAAGATAGAAACAGCCAACTCTCAAAGAGCACTGGCTGCAGTTAATGGTATTAGCAAACTTATGTGTCACATTTCTGTGAAACAGAAGGCAACAAGTGCACTGGGGGAAATTATCCATTCATCCACAAGCCTGTCCCTGTTTTCCTTTCGTGATTGAATTGGCTGATGTGTGTAAAAATTCAAATGCCTGTGGTGAAAGAAAGCCAGCGTGTGTGTGTGTCTGTGTCTGTGTGTGCTTCAGCTAAGAAACCATGTCTAAGCTTTTCATTTCCCAGAATGTCACCACCCTCTTCCTGCACCATACGGATCGCTCCTCATCTGAGCTGGATTCAGTAAGTCAAACAGGGGGAAATACCAGCAAGTCCGCAAATTAGATGCGAAAACTACAGACATAGTTTGAATAAGTCACATAGCGTAAATATCGCTCTGCTTCTGTTCCATGTGTTATGTCCACGGCCGTGTTGCTTAATGTTTGGCCAGAGTAGAAATTAGGCATCATACATTTCAGCTAAATGTTGTATGAGTGAGAAGATCCTTCCACTATTTATTATTCATTCTCAAATGGATTTATTCTCCATTAAGAGATGACTGTAAATCTTAAATGGCGTTTTAATAATTCCAACACAAACCACAGAAAAGCAGATGAAGCCTTTTTCCATTTAAAATCTTTCTCGCCTCGCACTTAAGAGACAGGCTACGGCAGACAATAGTGCTACGAAACTTTTCCAATATTCTGTTTACCTTGGGATTATTCCTCATCGGATCATTGCCAAGGCTCACATCCTGATCTCCACCTCCACCTCCACCCGGGGTAAAATAAATCTTGAAATGAGGCTGCCTTCGAGGAGTATCCCCACTGATTTTGAAAGTACAGCCGTTAGGTCTGTTTCTTGCTTCCACTCTCTGCATCTCGGGGTCTGTTTGGGTTTCATCAGCAGCTTGATTATCGGTGCCGGAGTTCTGATGTTGGTTCTCCAGCAACAGCCTCTGATGAGATGAGCCTCTCTCCAGACGGATTCTGGGGTAGCGCACCACATGGCTACCTCTTGAGCTGGTGAAGCCAACATCTGCACAATCGTCCTGTGATGCAGCGGCCTGCGTCCTGCCCTGGCTCTGATCCTGGTTCTGATTTTGCTGGAGCTGAAACACCAGCCTCTGTGTTCCGCCGTTAACGCCCGAGCAGTGGTCCGAGCCGCCCTGCTGCTGCTGCACAGACCAGCCGGTGCCACCGTAAGGGAGGATTCGGAAATGCTGGACGTCCGAACCATCAGGAGAGTTCCTCTGGATACAGATTCCTCCGACACTGACACCGGCCTGTCCTCTAGTATACATAGTATGCCCGTTTGAACCAATACTAAAAACTCTGCGTTTGGGCAAGTTTGGTTCCGACAGAAAAGTTTGCGAGTTTAAAGACTCGGGGCTGTAGTATGGAGGCGGCGGCTGTTGAGGAACATCTGCTTCAATCTGTGGTTCACAATAAGCAGGCGCAGGTCCTGGAGGAGTATAACAAGGTGGCGGGATATCATCAGCGGGGCCACTGGAATCTCCATTACCGGATCCGTTGGAACGCTGCAGGGAGATGCGCATGGAGGAACTCTTAGTGGGCCGTGGGTCGGAGTAGGCAGCGAGCTGGGGTATGAACATGGAAGAGCTGCGTTTGAGCGAAGGCTCCGAGCGCGAACCGAAAGCCGTTGGCGGCGGGACGTGCTGCGCAGCTTGCTCCTGAGAAGGCCTCGGCACCGGAGGTGGTGGCTGCATGCGCAACGCCGTGACCACGTCATTGTCTCCCTGCTGCTCCTCAGAGTCTCCTTCCAGTATCTCCGGGGCTGTGTTACTACGGCCTGAGCCAAAGTACAAACGCAGACGTTGTGCCATTTTCACCTCACGTCCCACAGCTCCCGTTCCCTCACAGGCTCTCTCTGACTGGCTCTTTGGTTCTCTCCTCTGGCTCCTGTCTCTGTCTCTTAGTGTCGCCCACTTCTCTCCTTTGGCTGGCTAGATGACTGATCCCCTTTTTTTCTTCCACTCTCTCTCTCCCCCTCCCGCCCCCTCCCAGCCTGTCCGAGCCTCTTCCACAACTTTCCTTCCAACAGTAAACTGTACGGAGGAAAGAAGTCACACCACAAAAACTACACAGCCACTGCAGAAGAGCTGACAACTTTACACTATGCACTGAGGAGGAGGAGTGGCAGAGTGAAGGCTACAGAGAGGACGAGGGCGAGGGGGGGAAAAAACAAAAATAAAAGAAGAAGGATCCCTGTATGCCGGACTCTTAGCACTAGCGACAGACAGCAGAAATAGCCCTAGCCCAGTGACGGTCAGCATTCCTGACATGATTGGATAAGAGAGGCCGGCGCTCCTGGTTTCCGAGGTGACGGTGGGGTTGCCTGTCAGTCATGTGACTACAAATGGCCACGCCACCTCCAGTTACAACCTCATGCTGCCCTCAAGTGCCAACTGGCCCCCCAAACACATCCCACTTATCCCTGTGCATCCATCCCTACAATGACATGCAAAAAAAAAACCCTGTCCACTTATCTACCTCCACACCTCTCACAAATGTAGCTGCACCTCCTGGCTGTGAAGAAGGAGAGTGTGAAGATTAAAACATTTCCATAAATATGTTGCATACAAACACACAATATCCTTCCTCCAATATATTCTCATTAAACAGATTCCCTCGTCATTCGTCACAACATGATGTTAAGATTTCCTTGCTAAATGACCCAGTAAATACCACTTAAAGCCAACAGTCCCACAAAAAAATAGAGCAACAAATCCAGAAGATAAATTGAGCTTGTTTCTTCTTGCAGCTTGGAAACAACAACAAAAAAAAGTATAAGGAAGTCGTTGCTAAAAATGGACTAGAAAAAAAAAAAGGCAGCAGCAAAGCAGGGAGTAGAATATCTGACAGATTGCAGCTTTGATAAAACAAACAGCAGAGATCTCTCTGGGGAAACATATCTTAGTCTGCTTCAAACAGAAAAGACATAGGCCGTCTCCCATACACAGCCAAACACTTAACTGTCTGGTGGTTTTATAGGCCACTCTGTTTGCATCCAAAATCCACCCAAGATACGACTCAGCTGTCATCCTAGTCTGCAACGCTGAAATGCTGATGCTTAACCACTTGTAATATGTCATTTGGCTACAGTACAATGTAAAAAAAAGAGACATTTCAATTATAAACTGTATTCATGGGGGACTGCTTTATACAGCGAGACAGTTAAGTGATTCACCAGCGCATCAGCATGTGAAAAAGGGGGTTTCAGGCTACTTGGCCCTGAGGCCAGAGTTAGCGGGGGAGTCGTCCACCTCCATGAACAGCACTGAAAAGCCCCTATGATAATTTGGCATTTCAGAGATATGTCATCCAAAGTGGCCGCCTTGTTCCAACTTCTATGACTGATCTGATTTATGGATTATCCCCCAAAGCGTCACCGCATCTGTATTAAAAAAGCAAGCAGCAACAATCTGACAGCTAAGCCACTAATGGTGAAACCACATTGGGGAAAAAAAAAAAAAAAAAGTAAAACGAATGAGAGGACATAAACAAATAAAAATCTTAACTCGGCATTTTGGACAAGAGGGCATCAAGGAGGCAGTTGATATCGACTGAAGACAGAGAAACAGTTGAAAAGGAAGAGACTGTAGCGCAGGAAGAAATCATGGCTTGGCAGCCCGTTACACATAGTGATGACACACTGCCTACAGTGTTAGGCCCAGTCAATAAAAAGTGTGTGTGAAATGTTATGGAGAATGTTCTGTATAAAAGAAACAAAATGCCAATGTGTGGTCCAATGGCAGCAAGCCCAGCTTTCTAAATGACATAACATGCCTGTTTCAAACAAGGCATTTCACTGTAGTGTAGGCCTATTCAACCTCTTTCTTTACATTGCGTCTTGCCTGCCAGTATCATGTTTAGTTCTCCTTTATTTTGTATAGACTTACATGTGATGACATTTAGTGTATCCGGAGCATCAGCATTCAAGTTCAAATACCATAAAGCCACAATCCGTCATGCTATAGCACTAGCTTAGTCTATCTCTCAGCTCATCTGACAAATAAACCATAAATTTATGAATGCTAGAGAACAAGCAGCCGCTTCAAAGAAATACTGGCCAGTGGTGGAGGAGCTGCCTTGGCATGTACTAAGAGATGGACAGAAGAGCACCTCCTCAGACATATAAGGAGAAGACGAAGCTGGAGGCCGTCTGTGCTGTGCTCTCTAGTGTCATCCTCTTCTATACAGCAACAGAGAGACAGCTACCATTGTACAGAGGGAAAAATTAGAGCTGCCCTTTTCATAGCGGGCTAAGAACCAGAGACTCCCCTCTGCAGAGGCATGTAGAGCATGTGTTGCATACACAACGCATACAATGTGTGCACTGATTTTAACAGTCTGAAAGTCACTGAATGAGATTTAAAAAACAAAATCTACCCGTTTGAAATTACGATGTGAATTATCAGGAAAACTACACAATGTGGCGTGGTGAAAAGATACCAAAACCTCCCACGATGCTCCCCCACGTGCAAAAGCAGTAGCGCTGAACCTGCGAGGAGCAGCAGACAGAATGTGTTTTATCCAGCCAAGAGGACCGAATCTGCGTCGGGCCACATCCGCTGTTTGTATTTTTAATGAACACTAAACTCCACATCCAGACCCCCAGAGTTACCATAGAGAAGCCATAAAAAAACAAACACCATCACAGTCCTAAATCCCTTTCAGGGAAGCCTTTTGCCTCTTCCACAGAACAATGTCTTCATTATGTCAACAACTACTTCACATGGCTCTGTCAGCTCTGAGAATGGTTCCCCGAGGTGAAGGTTATACATAAGCATGAATTAGGGGATTGATCATCACGACCTACTTGTGCCGTTTTTAATTGCTGCAACACTTGATGATTGTGCAGGCATTTTCACCGGTTGTCATGGCAACTGAGGGCCGACAACAGACTTAATTTTACAAGTCAAGGAAACTAGTGTTCTTCTCCGGGAGGGAAATCTGAGAAATCTGACATGAAGGAATGTACAAGTTTTTCAGTTAGCAGACGACAGTCTTGACGCGTAGCAACGAAACCGGGAGACAAACAAACCACAAACTGCATCTGCACATTTTACCTTAAAGTGTGTGCGGCAAGGTATTTCTCTAGCTCTTCTGCTTGAGCGTTCTCTGGTAATGTGACTTCTCAAGAAGATATTGTGGAGACACGGGGGGATCAGATAAAGTCAATACAATTCATTCAGGTTTACGATGGTGCCTGTGGTGAAGGCAGGACTATTTTAGGAAACTGGCTGAGAATGAATATGAATATGAAGCGTGCAACAATATCGGTTTTAGAATTGTCACATTTTATGTGGTGGTACATCATGTTTTATTGTTATAGACGAGATAAAAATAATACTAAGGGAGACCTAATGGAACGTTCATTATCGCAACAGAAAAGAATAAAAGAGATGATATCAAGACAACACAGTTTCTAAATAGTTTACAGTAGACACAAAGTGCACAAAATAAATTAAGAGGGATAAAGATCACAGTATGGGGAACCTACTAAATAAACCTCTGGGGAGAGCTGTCAGAATGTGACAGCGAGACTTTTAAAATATTGTGTGATATAAGCGACAGAGGGAGGTTATGAAGTGTGAGTCTTACCAATCTGTTTTCATCAAACACCTCAAAGAGTAGCCTGTGGTTCTGGGGGCACACCTGTGTTGGTAAAGAAATACCAATGGAGATGTTACAGCAGTTATCCAGTGGTTACAAGGCATACAAAGACAATACAGATGTGCACACATGCAAATATCCAGGTAACCAGTCTAACTCACTTCAGCATCACAATAATTCACAACTACTTTATCTTTATAACTCTTTTAACTGGTGACGGGATGTGATACACGTGCAGCTAAACTCGTAGGAAACTGTACGGTCTGTCTTATTATAATGGTGGAGGAGGTGTGACTCAACCCTCAGTTAAACTACAACCAAAGATTAACAACATGCACATCACCACTCTAGAGTAAACAAGAGCACTAACAGACTGTTGTGGTAGTGGTAAGGGATACTGTGAACACAACAGATCTATCAAACAGTTTCAAAATCCAAACTCACTCTGAAGTAGAATTCCTCGTTCCATTTGGGATTGAGAGTCTAAAAAAAACACAAAATACGGACACGGTTAGACCACAAGTGTGTATTAAAGCACAGTGAACATTATGATTAGTTGAAAAGGAGAACAGAGCAGATGTGTGAAACCTGTCCAACTCAGGGTGAGAGAAGAGAACCCCAGTGAGAAATTAGACTCAATCTTGTGCGTCAATGATCCTCTTACGCTGTTAGAGGAAGTTTGTAGCTAACAACATGTCCCAGTGATTGGCGTTAGGCCCTAGATTAACAGCCCTGAGGATTTTCACCTACTTTCTGGATGGATCAGCCACACAGACTCTCTCGTTCTCGCCTCACACATTTGATATTTTATTGGACTGTGAGCTATGTGACACTTCTCATTAAAATTCCTTCTGTGATTGAAATGACTTAAACACTAGAATGTCAATGAAGTCCTAATTTCACAGGTCACTCTGATTAATAAACAATTTACGACATTTTATGGCGGCGATAAAATAACATCTCTGTTAAAAAAGCTCCTCAGATTCCAGAGTCACAGATGAACCCGCTGCCCTTTGACAATCAGCCAATTTAACACCAGAGCCTGTCAAATTCTTCTTGAACAATTTTTTATGTAATATCCAAAAAATTGTCTCATATATCTCAAGCTTTTGGAAAATGCACGGGGTGAAATCTTGTTAATGGCGTTCATCTGAGACCGGCCCTTTTCATCATTCTTCATGCCATTTTGCCACAAGCCAAACTCTTAGCTCCAGCAACAAAGATGCCATCAAAGGTGTCCCACTTAAAGACACATAGAGCCCACAGAAGAAGCAAAGCAGTGATGCTTCTTTTTTCTGCTCCACATAGCAGTGCATTGTCAGCTATTTATATCCTATAAGGCAAGCATGGCCACTGGCAGCATATGTCTGCCTGCATGGAGGCCTGAGCTGCCTGACTCCAGCAGAGGGTTGGCTGACGGCTACATGTAGCGAAACAGTAACTACCAGGAAAAGGAGAAATCTACAAAGAGATAAGGAGGGCTGCTTGCAGAGTCAGGCAACATTATGGCGTCAGAGACAGAGAACAGTGTGATGGAAGTTTCAGTTCTGCAAATGCAAATGTGCAAATTTTATTCCCATAAATCCTCACCACGGGCAGTGAAAACACATGTAGTGCAGAAATATTCAGACTTCATTTTCAACCACACATTCCACAACGCTGGCGATGAATATGGACATTTTGTTCAAAATCACATGGAGTTCACACTAATAGCAAGTAATAGCTCCCCCTGCTGTGAAGAGATTTCCACCCCAAGACGAAGCACCGGGGGAAAAAGAGCTTTGCCCAATGTCTCCTTCTAGACTCTCTTGAGCAGGAACAGGAAAAGGAAGCACTGCCTTCTGGTGCCTTCCTGTGGGTTCCCTCTTTTAAGATGCTATGATTGCCTTGATTTGAAGTAGAGGTGGTGGTTGGGGGAGGGATCACAGTGGATCTCAAACAAGAGCGTGAGCATAGTCACATTTAGGAGGCTGTGATGTAAAATGTGTGGTGCAGGTGTGGGAGGAGATTACAGCGGCAGGAGTAGCCGGTCTGGCACGGCACGGGGCAGAACGCATTAGAGTTCGTCACGTTTCTAATGACAATCCAAAGGTCTGTGTAGAACAAAAGGGGAGGGCAAGTGCTTTGCCGCTTAGATCAGCGCCAGCATTTACCTTAGGGCTTACCTTTTTAATGGTTTTTGTTTGGACTAAGGCGAGCTCTTTGTTTTCATCCGCAACATAGAGGGAAAGTTTGACATAAGGATCACTGCAGACACAAAAAAGAGAATAAGACAATAATCAGTGGTTAAAATTCATAATTTACCAGTATAAAAGACATTTAATTAAAAAAAAATCAAAATATATACAGACAGTAGTGTTTAATATCAAAAATACCGAACAATAATGATTATCAGGTAATATCATTATATGCATGCTCTTTTATCCAATGTTTAAGTCTTTGTTGTGATCCTCATTTTGTAAAACAACAAACCAAAATGTAAACAGCACCTAGTGTACACCCAGTGTTTATAACCCGCCTTAGTCGTGTTCCCAGTCAGTGTTACATCATTAACTGTGGCCACATATTGCTAGGTTACACTCTGTAACTACGCTTCTCGTTTTCAGACCTGAAATCCGAGTCTGACGGACAGCCCAGCAGATAAAGACAGTTTGCATTTGCGTATTGTGAGATAAGGCCGTAATGTCTTATTGACAAAGCGGTGTGCTAAAAATAGAAACTGAAAAACATGAGGTGAACGGCGCAAAATAGTATGCTGCAGAGTGTTTGTGACTGTGCTATTTTAAAATGGCCAAATGGTTTATTTGAAGGCGCTGACAGGGGAGAAATCTCCAGCAAGTTCTGGACAGAGAGGCACAGAGTTGCGCCATTCACCAGGCAGAGCAATTACCCTACTGATCTCAGTCCCAACAGGCCACGCACGCTACAGTGTCAGATTATTGCCCTTCTGAAATCTCCCTTTGAAGAAAAACTTCTCCTCAGAGGTGACAGAGGGGTAACTTGCATCCCTACAAAAAGTATCACTTCTACAAATACTTAGTGTGATCATAAAATTTACAGTAACACATCATTTGTAGATACAAATTAAAGCAGAAGTAAGTGATCCGGTCGTTTTCGCTAATGCTGCGTTCCAGGCAAAATCGTCTTCAAGTCACAACTTTTGTAGCGTTTCAGGCAACCCACTCGTGTTTTTCCGACCTGTTTTACCGGTGAAAGTCACTATAACGGCCACTCGTAACTTCCGACCCGTGAAATCGTACCAGTACGTCTTTTTGTACAGTCTATGTACCAGATCGAACTGGTACGACTTCACAGGTCGGAAAAAACGAGTTTCCTTGAACACACCATAACAGTCCTCGTCCCTACGTCGCCACATTCACGGCATCCCTTGGCTGCACACACAGCCCTGCATGCCGTTCTCTCTCCTCATTGGATAAAAACTGTAGGATACGATAAATGTTTTCTCCTCGGCTCAGAGCAGAGCAGAGGGACTGACAGACCCGTGTTTCAGTCCAAACACTCTATGTAAGTGATTTCTGTCGGAAGATATAACTATTTAAGACTTATATTAACACAAATATATCACTTACTTCTGCTTTAAGTATCCATCCGTCCATATTCATTTTGTCTGTGTTCTGTTCCTTATTGAGTGAAATGCCCTGGTCAAATTCTGCAATTCCTTTCTTCCTTATCTTTGTGTTAGTGCACTCACCACCACCATCCTTAATGAATGGAAAGGAGATAATAGTGCAACAACACTTCAGGCAATGCACAATTTCAAATCAACAGCATCCATGGCCAGATAATTACGTAGTGCAGAGCGAGTGCAGGCAGCACCATGTCTGTCTTTTACTTTTACTGCCATGTTTTTCCTTTACCTCATGATGTTTTCCATTGAGGTCAATGAAAAAAGACGATTTTTATACTTTTTGCAGAAGTTAACTTAACCTGCTTTTATACAGCTAAAGGTAATTCTGAGGCTCTATTGACGTAAATTCAGGCGGTGTATGCCAGGCTCTGTGTGTATGTCTGTCATCAGTGGTCTGTGAGGCCACAGCTCTACAACTGGGCACATGTGCAACAACAAGTACACGTCTGGGGTGTCCGCAGCTGTCCGTGTGTGAGTCCGCAAGGGAGTCTAATTGTGGCCTAAGTGGATAGCAAACTCCAAGGTAAGTCATGGTGTTTAATCTGCCAGACGGCTGCCGCTGCTGAGATCTAAAAACAACAACGTGACAGGTTGGATTTCACCACAATGTATCAGCTTTTAGTTCAAAGAATTATCCGTAATAATCTGTTAATAAAAAATATCTGAAAACTGTGAAAGACACCCGATTCTCACAAGTGATAATAACCAAATGAATGACTCAAACACTGAAATTATTATACAAATAGCTGTCTACTGCAGAAATGACAACAGTACCCATAAAGCCTAATTTCCCAGTCCTATTCTGCTCATCTATATTGTGCCCTGAGATAACATCCATCGGTGTACTGTATAAACACATAATGTAGCCTAACAGATGGTGTGTTTCTCTATTGTGGATGTAAAACAGCAAGCTGCTCACTAAATGAGGAATAAAAGACACAAAGTCGAGTTCTTCACACCAACACCTCTTCCAATCTTTCCAGATAACACAGAGGAAGTGAATTCCTGTCCTTTTTTCCCATGTTCTTAGCGAGACATCGGTGTTGTGTGTTGCATAATGACATTTTGATTGCACTGACCAGACTTAACACACAGGCTAGAAATTCAATTTGAATCGCATTTCAAACTATAAACTATGAATGTGTTTTAAATCTGATTTGCCGTAATCAATTTTCCATGGGATTTTTTTTTTTTTTTTTGCCAACCAGACTTGATATAAGCAGTAATCTAATTCCAGTATGGATATAGCGAAAATTAGATTTAGCCTGCCAATTGGAGTGGAGCCGTACATTCATTCCAGGGAGACAGCTGAGTTGGGAGGAAAAGGGCAGAAGAAGTGGGGCGGGGGTATTAAAAAATGAGCTGCAAACATACTCCAAGCAAAACTGCTGTTGCTTGAGTGCTAATTAACATCTGCAGGAACCCCACAGTCCCTAATTGTGTGTTTGTGTGGTTCTGTAATGCGCTGCGACTAAACAAAAACAATGGGCCTACTGTTTCTCGGGCTGCACCGAGACTTCTTCTCGTCTCCTTCGCTCTATCAACAAAAAACCTACTCAGTGTGGCAGACAGGGCTACTTCAGGTCAACAGTGGGAAGATGAAAGCTAGCGTAGGACATTGGACTGAAAACTGTGGCTCAATCCACTTGTTGTTCACTTGCATGAGAATTCCTCGAGCTTCTGTAAACACCTCACAAAAACAACAAAAACAAAACCTCAGGGTGTTTCAATTAGTCCACAATAACCGAGCACAACACAATGGAACAAAGCTGTCGTATTACAGAATACAGCAGCGACAGGAACAGCGTTGGAGCAAAAAGAGAAGAAAAGAACAAGCCAGCACTGTTTGAGCATCTTATGAGGGGACAGACTGCCAAGTCAGCACTGTCTCCTGTGGACACACCTCATTCAGTGATTCTTCATTACAGTTCAGTTTTTGCCAGCGCCAGGCTGAGCTGTCCTGCCAGTAGGGTATCAGGATGCTAACACACGCACTCTGGCATGCGAGTTCACTCTCCCTCTCTCTCACACACACACACAGCGCAAACGTGCCAGGCTCTTTTTTGACAATGTCTGCTTTCTCATAGCCCAGATACAATGCATTACCATAAATAATAGTAGGAGCAGGGCTCAAATTTAGATGAGATTTGATCTGTTTTGCAACATTTCACACCAGAGAACGACACAAAATGTCCCTTAATGAATAAAAAATGATTGATAATCAGACTGTATGCATAAAGCTTTGCTCTTTCTTGACATCTACCAGAAGTTCAAATGATGAGCATGCAGTTTAAAATTTATGATGATAATAATAATAGCGTGATTGTCTCATTAACCTGCCCTGACACTCCTTCCACTTCAATGTGTCTCCTTAACCTGCTGTCACTTCCTCGGTGTCCCTCGCCCTCGCCCTCGTCAGCGCGTTTGAGTGGAAGCAGGTGTGCTGGAGTCAGAGCAGAGCCGCACCAGCTGCATCTCATCATCACCGTAATCAAACCCTCCACAAGTACCCAGCTCTGCCAACGCTGCCACCCTATCAGATCATAGCTGCTGCTGCTGTAGCAGTTGCAGTCGTCTACACTTCAAGCCTCTTCATGAGTTGCTATTCTGCTTCACCTGTTGCCTTCGTCTTGACCCGTGTCTCGGCTCTTTACCAATTCTGTCTCCAGCCCTTGAGTCCTTGTTTTTATCTCCCTAGCTTCCCTCCTTGCTCTTCGGTTTCTTCCCCCATGTCTGTTCAGCAGCTCAAGCCTCCATCACTTCAACAGCTATCACCCAAGCCTTCTTTCTTGGTCTCCCATCATCATCCTTCTAGTTCTACCATGAAGCAGCCTGTTACAACAATTTCCTTGGAAGCCATTAGAGCAATTTGCAACATTTGTTTGATTTATGTTATGTTATATTGATGTATTCCGACATTTCATTCAATTCAATTAAGCCTCTCTAAGAGAGGCAACGTGACTGCTCCTTTTAAACTCTAGTCCTGTGCACCTCACTTGATATGTAAGCTTGCCTAGTGCCTCACCACCATTGTAAGCCATGTGTGTGAATACAATGGCTGCCTACGATTTCCTGAATCTGCAGCAAAAAAAAAAAAGAGGTTCCACCAGTAGCAAGTACATAAAACATCAAAACTATAATTTTCCCCCTTTAGCACATGAACAAATTGATTCCAAATTCACTTGTTATTAATTCATCAGAGAAGAATGCAATCTTAATTAGTAGGGCAGAGGTCAAGAAACATTACTCAACACATACTTCGAATACACTTCCACAGCCGGCTGGTATGCAAAGTCATACAAAAGTTGTAAAAACATTGAGCTATACTGAATCACACTAGGAGAGAGCGAGGACATCGAATGACATGAAAACATTGAATATAACGCTTCAAAGACCCTCAAAAGTTTAAGTTAAACATTTGTCTCTTCCCATGTGAGAAAGTATGTGACATGTATAATTATTAGTCAAACACTTTATCTGGAAAAACTGTAATAGAAGTAAGTTATGAGTAGAAGAGGAGAAGCAGGTAGGTAATCATTGATTAACTCTTGCAGTTCAAGGTCTTTGTAAGTTGAAGGAATGTAATGAAACTGCATAACAGTGCAGTGTGCACTCCAAGGTTGAAAGAACAACATATCAAAGAGAAAGATGCTCATATGATGCTAATGCTAATAATAACATCCCTGAACAATCATCATGCTTGAATTAACAGTTTGTTGTTTTAACCCTGATATGAAAATGCAACGCCAAAGCAGTCAGTGTTCACAGCAGCTGCACTGACCACAGGTCCACACACGATGAAAGAGCGCAACTGCTGAGAAACCTTTGATGAAAACAGCATTTTTTTGGTGCATTCCTGTGATGCTCACCTGGCTCCAATGATGTCTTTCTTCGCCAGATCAATTCCTGCAATGACCTTAACCCGCAGCACTCTGGTTTCATGCTGCAGAAGAAGGAGACACTGGATCAAAACATTCAAATCAAACTCAAGGAAAAATGATCTCATAACCTTAACAATCAAGCTACTTTAAACATTTCTAGCTGCTGGCTGCACTAACCTGCCTTTTTTTTTAGTCTATCACCCTGACCTAGAAATGAAATGAGTTGTATCAGGAAAAGTTTCCGGTTTGAGTGACTGCAATGTTTTGAATCTGGCAGATGACATAAGCTGTACTGAAACACTGCAGAAAAAATCAGAGCAATGGCGATGATATGCAATTGCACATCAGTCTTCACGTGTTTAACGATCATATTGTTAGTTAAAGTGTGAATGTACGTGCAAAAGCAGATCCTGCATTAAAACGCTTGCTGTAAGACGAATTAAACCACCTAATTGGTTTACAGCTCCACACACTCTTTTCTCTACTTCACTGCAACTTGAAATGCGGCCCAAAGTAAAATCCCTGACATGCTGCTTCTTGGTAGGTCATGTTTTACAATTGCATCAAGCCTTACTATGAATTCTGTCAAAATTAGTAATGCAAAGTGCTAGAGCATGACGCAAGAAGGCAAGGAGTGGAGGGATGGGGGCCCCAGACCAACCCAGCTGTTACCTTAGGCCATGGTCATGTTAAGACGGTGTAGTGTTACTGAATGTTTACTTCATAGTCACAGGAAGTACATTGTCTCTTGGAATGTAGACCCACAATTGACTTAAAATCTTTACTGAGGAGATTACATGAACAGATTTCATGTCAATAATATGGTGAATGTTAATTTAAAAAAGCACTTAACAACGAATATGCTTGTGTTAGATAGGGACACTGTTAGATTTAAGGCATTAGCCTAACTAATTATTTTCATTATGAGTTTATATGCCACTTATTCATACAATTCATAAATAATTTATGTTTCCTTTAACATGAAAATACTGTAAAGCTCCTTCTATAATTTCCAACAGAGCTATTTAAATGGCTTATTTGATTTGACTTGACTTTGAGCAGCAAATCATAAGTAGCTGTGGTGATAAGTAATAAAAAAGACTAAATTAATTAATTACCAACTCATAAATAGATGCTGATTCATTTTGGTGGCCAACTGCTATTGATTGGTGGAATGGGTTTTAGAATACCTATCCAGATAATTGGCCAGCTCAGTTTATGACAGGAACAAAAAAAAGTGTGCATGGCATCTAGAATATGTCTTATGTATTATGACTAATCTGTCATAATAAATAGGGCACATGCAGGTCTCTCTCCCTGTATCCTTGATTGAAAAGCGATTTCAGACAACTGATGAGAGAAAGTCAACAATCGTGGGGAACGCCCCTGTGTATTTACCTCTCTGAATGAACACATGAAAATTATTTTTAGACACCAATCCCGGATCATCCACCAAAATCTGCAGACTTACTATTTCTGACAGCATTAGGTAGGTGGCTGGTATGACAGCTGCTCTCTTGGCAAATTATTTTATTCGTCACTCAGCGATGCTCTCATGTACGACTCGTGACTATCGCGCATGTAACATGTTTTTTTTTTTAATCCAATATTTTTATTTTAGCATCAATTACTTGATGCGTTAAAAGGAAGTGATCTTTAAAAAAAAAATAAAGCATCTTCACCAGACCACACAATTGTATATCGATCACTTGAGGGCAAGATGCACATGCCTGTGCTTTACAGTCTTCAAATTGGTTTAGTGGTCAGTTCACCGTCAAACACTGACAAGAGGCGGTGTATAAGTTTGACAGAGTGGCAATACCTGCCACTACCACCCTGCACACCCGCCCAGAAATTAACCAATATCTCCGGGACTTCAAAATAGCACTACTTAGAGGTACTAACCGGACACAAAATGGTCATATATACTTTAAAACAAATACACAATTTAGTGGGACTGACACGCTTGTGATGCTGTCGTTCCTGAAACAACTGCATGTCCATTACTATGGGATGTAATATAACCGTGGGTGAGGAGGACTCGCTAGCCTCGGCTAACAATTTGCGTTAGCCATCTCCTGTGCGAGAGAGACCCATTCATAACAACATTCAACCCTAGCAGTGCAAAAACGATATGGAGATTGAAAGCTTACCTCATCTTCTGAAAGTCCATATATTGGCTCGTAATTCGTAGCCATATAGCCTGTGGTCCAAGCTGTGCACACAAAAACAAGCCGCTTAGCAAAAAAAGGCAGCTAGCTAGCCTTGAACAATAAAGTCCCACTTTCCTATGTCAGCCGTGCGGTGGTGGTTTTAGTGAAGTCCGCGGTGAGACCAAGTCCTTGTGGGTGGTGGGCTCTTAGCTGGATAGCGTAAAAACTTCGCCAGCGTGGTTCGCCAACTGGGTAAATTGAAAAAAAAAAAAAAACAGTATCCAAAATGTTTCTCAGACTCAGACAGATCGCTTTTGTCAACTCCGAGCTTATCCTCCCCTCGAAACGTTGTGAGATTTGACTTCCTCCTAGTGGCTCTGCCAATCGTGTGCCAGTTCGAGGGGAGTGACGTCAATATCAGCCAATCAAATGTGCCTAGAATTCCCCAAAGCTTTTAACGGGCCAATAAAATATGCAGAGGGCGTGGAGCTGAAATTCTGTATGTGTATGTGTGTTTTTTGCCTTATTTTCAGGACGTGTGAAGCTGCGTCGCGGAAAGCAGCCGAGTTAGACGCTGTCAATAATTTTTAGGTGTTCATTTAATATAAACTATCATCATTCCCAGCAAACTAGTCTTGTGAAGGTGGTTTATGGCTCTGCTCATTTCCATTCAGACGGTTCATGTAAGGGGGCGGGGATTATGACAGCCAGCCAATCAAAGGCTACACAGACAGATAACATCAAACTACTGATCCGCATCACGAATTTAGGTCGATGCAGCGGCAAAAGTTGAAGTAACCGGGGGAAATTGAATTAACTCCGGCTTTCTTTAACACTGCATTCACTGCTCATGCCACAATATGACAACAATAAAATGCCCGAGAAAATAATTGTACAAATACAGCCACAATGGACTAAAATAGGCCTAAATTTTGTGAGGTTATATGCAAAAATGTACAGACTGATATGGAATGATAGGTGATGTAAATTAATACTAGAGTAATTCATATGTGACATGTGTATTGTTGTTGATGATTTTGATGGATTTATTTGGCTTTTTGGTTCCACTGTGATGCAATTATTAATAAATGAATATGGCTTTACTAGTGTGTAATAAATAATGTACTAGTGCTGTATAGATCATTTATAAGAAGAAAAGCCTTGGATTTACGAGATTGCGGAATATTCTACAGCATGACACATTTGTCTTTCAAGTTATCTCTTTAATTCATCAGGGAGACCCTTCCGCGGACCACTGAGAATAGGGCTGAATGACATGTGGATAAAAAGAGCTGTTTGACATTTTTAGTTCGAATAAAGACTCTAGGCTATTGATAACAAATGCATTAACAATGCTGTTAAAAAATCTAAACTGTTTGTATTTTCTAATGACCCATTAGTGATCCATTAGCAAATTCTGGTCAGTCCCTCTAAATATTAATAAATAATGGGCTCTACAATGTAAAAAATGTGGTCATGAATGTTAGTCACTTTATGAGGGTTTTTCCTTTTTTTGGTCCAGATGTCCTGCAGTCTTCTGCTCAAACATTTATGTTCAGGATTGGGTAAGGGTGAGATTACCTATATGTTCAAATATGTATTAGAATTAGTCTCACATGGACTATTTACTTTCTCTGTAGGCAAACTCCTTCAAAAATAGTTTTAAATGCTGTCATCATACTCAGCTGTAAATTGTAGGATTCAATCCACCTATGTAGAACCACCTGTGTCTCTGAGAATATTCTACTATTATACTTAATATACTCTTTATCCCCTGCTTCAGCATCTTATATTGCCCTGGTTGTTTTTGTTGTTGTGGCTCTGTGTTCAGTCTCTCCACTCAGGTAGATGGTAAATATAACATTTTATCTCTCTCTGCTGGTAAGCTTTGCTTTGGGATGAAGGATGAGTTGTGTCTCTTTTGGGCATGCTGGATGGACCACTTTCCAAATTGGCCGCTAGATGTCGCAACTTGCACATTTCATGAACTCCTCATCATTTGTCCTGGTTTGTCGCTGCACAGTTCATCCCACATGTGCAGTGATTAGAAAGAGAGAGCGGGAGGAAGGGAGGGAGAGAGAGCAGATGTTACACGGACACAAGCCTAAGTTGTCCGCTGTAAAATATTTCTGTTGATGAGAAGGAGGAGGAGGTGGTGAACCTCAGAAGGCTACATCACCTCTGACTCTGCGGGTCGTGCCCCACTCACTTACGCAACATCGCCAGAATCACCGAGCAGGCACAGGCATGCACGCACACATACCAAAAGTAACAAACCTATCCCGTCCGCCACTGTTGCACACGGAAAATAATTTCTCTTTTCATTGACACCACATCTATCAATCATAATTACTGAGGGCACCCGTCTTGCATGCCCTTGATCAAATGTTCACTGGCATTCATCATGGCCATGTCGCATAATGGGACTTTTAAATCAATGCGAAGAGCAGATGGTCATATTATATAACATTATTGCTTCTAAGTAGAGCTGAAAAGGGGAGGGCCAGAGATTTCCCAAGCCACCCTTGATACCAGGCCATCATTCGCTCAGCCCCAAAGCTTGTTTTAGTGTTTCTATGCTTCCCCACAAATCTGCAGGTATTATTGATGATTATATGTATCAAAGCTTATACAATGTAAAACTATGAAATATATTTGAATTCACCCACCACAGACATTATAGCTTGATTCTATCTTGACTTTGACTAATAACAGCTATGATACCTATACAGAAAACTGGTTTATTATGAAGATATCTATAATTGAATAATAAATCCTAAAAGAAAAAAAAATACTGTATATCATTTCCTCTATCAAGGAACTTCCAGGCTCTTAGGCCTAATCCTTCACATGAATGTGCAAGTGTTTTTATGTCCATCACTGAAAGGTCTTAAGGTTTGGCATCATATAAAGTGAACACAGTGAGCAAACAGGAAGTTCAGTTTAAAGTTTACAATGATCGGATACAGAGACAGATCCCAAATGATCCCTAAATCTGTTTCTGTTTCCCCCACCATATTTGCCTTGACATTCATCCACATTTTTGTATTTCAATAGCCTACATTTGCAGGGGAAGCAGCCACCACATTGTAGGCTATCTGCAGACTGAGCATGTTTTCACAGACCCACAGTTGGTCTAACACTACACATCTCTTATTGGTTCAGGGCAGACTGTTCCCAAGTGTTTTTTGTTTTTGTTTTACCTCGTAGACGGAGTGATACAAGCAGCTTAGTCAGACATCAGACCTACATCTACATGAAATGATAATGTTTTCAATAACAACTTACAGATTCATATCAACGGTTAAAGAGATAAACTCACAATGTAGGCTATGCATAAGAGTGGTGTAAGAGCAGACAGAGGAAGGAGGGGATGGAGAGAGGGGATAATGTCAAATCCTGGGAGACCTGACCATGTTTACAACTCCCAGTAAAAGGAACCAGTGACAGGATAAACACTGCTTCAGCAGGTTATCGTGCCCTGATGGCGACAGCCTGTTTCACAATGTTTGTTCATACCATACAATCTATGATTCATAGGTAGAGTGAGGAGAAGTCACTTAGATACACAGCAATCAAACACTTCTGCTTTAAGGCCGGAAAGTGACTAGGTAGGCTATGTGTGTGTGCATTTCTACATGGCAACATTTTTTTTTTTAATAGATTTTTCATTTAGGCGTACTCTCACACATGCATAGCCATATAGGCCTATGTTAATCAACCTTTAAACTGCCAGTTTATTTTTTACTTGTTATGCCTTTGAGGAATCACATTTGAATGTTGTTAACCTCTTCCAGCATCTCCGTCTCTCCTCGAAACCACCGCGGTGGGTGGGGCTTACACGGAGGCTGAGCTCTTGAGCCCCGCCCCTCTGTGGTTCATAGACGCTCGGTGAGTTCATGATGCGACTTCTTCACTGACGGGACGGCCAAGCCGAGCCGACCGGGTCGCTCTGTGATGCATCTGCCCTTGTGTCCTGTCATCATCCCGGTAAACCAGTTACACAAGTCGGTAAGTCCGCTCTTCTGGGAGCCGGCAGCGGAGTCACTACGGCCGAGGCGCGGAAGGAGAGGCTAAAAACTCCGGTCACCTGCCGGTAAGTCACCTGTCTGTCTGAATGAACATAGCCTGCTAGTCAACAACAACAAAAAAATACAAAACGGGATATGTGGGAGATCAAAACACTCAGCTGATGCTTGTTGGTGGTAGTCAAAGGTTTTGGCAGGTGCATGCAATAATGTTTGCCTAATTAGTACCTTCATAAAGTGATCTAGAAATGCCAAGGGTTTTTTGAATAAGATATGAGAGTGTCAAACTTGTATGCAGAGACCAAATAGTTGTTTGTCTGACTGTCAACGCATGAAATGAATTGTGATGACTGGTGACAGCTTACTACAAGTTGTGTTTACACTTATCTAAGAGTGGCCTATGTAGTGCCCCTCTGGAGGATGATTTAATGACTACCACAATTTCACATAGGCTACATTGTGTTTTTCCTCTGGAATGAACACAACTTATTCCATTGTTGATCACTGACTAATTGGCAGGTTATTTCCTTCAGCCTAGGAGGATGATGATGCTGGGGTGTCAGCGCTTTAATGGGATTTTCTCAGTGGTGATCTGATCCTCCCCTGCATGCTTATTGCCTTTAGAGGAAGAAGTGAAAAGGGCCACTTGCCATTATAGCACCAAGCTGATCAACTCAATACTGGATTAATGTGTTAGGTGCCTGCAGCTTCCTGACTGTCTTCACTGGTTGTCCAGCACCAGGGCTTTTTATAGGCAAGTCAGGGCTGGGTGGTGCACATGACTTCCAGGTGCAATTATTAGGTTGTGAGCCTTATCCAATCATAACATAATATCTAATGGGTCCTTTTAAATACTTGTTTGTGGACAAGAATTAGAGAGAGCTGGTTGTGGACTATTGTTAAACTTGCTGAAAACCCAAACAGCAAAGGTTCATGTGATACAGTATGATAGAGCAGGTACTGCAATATGATATCCCTTATACAGCTTTACCTCCATATCCTATGACATATAGGCTACATGCTGGGAATTAACCTGCAAGCTAATATTTATTAGTGACTAGTGGCAACTGTCGTTGTGAGCACACGGAGAGGTATCTGTTATCAAAATAAGAGGTGACTCATAATAATTCAGAATTTTCTGATGCCATTGTGGCCGCTGCTGTTTTGTAAAGCAGCTTAACTCATTAATTGTATCGCACATGCACAGATCAGCTGTATCTCAATCTTTCTGTCTAATGAGGACAGAGCAGGTGTCAGTGAGTTGATGTCATTATGGCCACCATAAGAGAAGCATGCGTTCCTGTAGTGGCAGTTAATTCCTGGAAGAGCCACCTGCATGAATCTAGCCCATATATCAAGCTGTGTCAATACAACTGTAAAAAAAAAAAATATTGCTCTTCAGGTACAGAAAGCTGCTTCTAAAATGACACGGCAGTGGTTAATGATAAATCCAAGTTGTATCCCTTATCTAACTTACCCACTTCTTGACTTCAATACAGCTGAAGATCAAGGGGCTTGTTATTGCTGCAAGTAGTGAATGATGGGTGGGCTACACCTTTCCCCCCCTCTACTATACAAACAGAAGCACACAGGATATAGCTTGACCAACAAAATAGAGGAAGTGCAGTTTCATGGGCAATTAGAACAATTGTTGAAACAGGAAATGTACAGTTTGGACTTGAAGACGTTTTATTGTTTACAGTATAATCATCACTGTTTGATGCTGTCATGGGAAAGGTGTAACGACAACCTAATTCTCATGGTAAATAGAGCCTTTAATTTGAATCTCATTACTGATTCATGTGTGCGGTCACATGCAAATGGCAGCATGTACTCTCAGGACACGTGCAGTATTTGTGTTACTGTGATAAATTGTTTGGTTGTGGTGTGTTTTAAAAATCTCTTATAATAGATACAAATATAAAGTAGCAGTGCAACAAAATGGCTATCCAGAGATAAACAGTGGGATCATTATAATTTACCTTTGGAGCAGTTTCATTGCCATTGAATTTACTTATTAACTTTGTTATGTGGAGCTTGTTTTCTGTCTCTGTAACCTTGTCTACTGTACCTCCAAGAAGAAAACATTCCTAGAAATACAATGGTGGTGGTGGTGGTGGTGATCAAACCGGTTTTTCGCATTCTTGGAAAGTGTTCCAGCCAGAGTCAGAGCACAGGTGAAGGTTTTCATATGAATGATACACCCAGGTTCACTGATTCCTGGTATTTGTTGGACATAGTCTTCACCCAAACTGTAAAACACCTCATAGTCAAGTTTACAACATGTGATATACAGTATCTATGTAGGACAGATTTATAAACGTTACTTTAAAAAAAAAAAAAACTGTGAGCAATGAACCACATTTCTGTCACACTATGACAACCCTGTTTGAAATATGGGTGGCTACAGACAAGTGGTTAAGCCCTTAAAAAAAGTATATAAACAGTCCCATTAACTCAATGTGACTTATGCTGTACGTAAAGAGTAGGTTAATAAAAAACCTAAATTCACTACAGTGAGGTAAATCATTGAGGATGCATTGTTCACAGTGTGCGTCTGTTCCCTTTAACCCTCCAGAGGAGAGAGGCCATTTCTTAGAAAAGAGGTCTGCTGTGGCTTCGCCCAGCTCTTGTCAGTTGATGGTTCTAAGTAGAAGCCGTGATGCTGAATGAGAAAGAAACTGTATTAATAACCTTTGCAGATGTGAGCTGTTGGACAGTCGTGCCCGAGGGGATCATCCTGCCTCACTGCGCACATTTTACTTAAACATTTGACACGTTCTCTCCACACCTCTTGAAATTGAGAGAGGCCGTTGACGAACACAAATCAATCAAATAAATTATTCATATCCATTAGGTCTTAACCTCTCAATGGGCACATTCCAGATCTGTTTCTTTTTCATACATCACACTCTGTACATTGCTCTTAATATAAAAAAAAATGACACAATTAATATTCTGTACTCTTTTTTAAAGATGAACAGCCCCTTTTTATAAGTATGAAATTATGTACATTTATCTACCTGTATGGATCAATCAGGTAGACCTTTTGACATTATTCAGCTGCTAGAGTTTTTTTTTTTTTAATTTCGAGACATAATTAATTGCCTTTAACATTTTTATATGTATATTAGTATTTATTTTTATATGTATATTAGTATTTTTGATTCTTATGATGAACACAAAATGCAGGGAGAAAAGAACAAATGACATCAATGCTCCAGCGGTAAAACTGAGAATGCCTTTGTTTCCATACAATTCATACAACATTGTTTAAATTGAACATTCAGATGATTATTATCTTTGAGGGAAGAGTTTTGCACTATTGGCCAGCACTTCCCCAGCTTAGCAGCTTATTCAGTTTGGGCTACTGGTTACGTAAGAAGGCTATATGCAGCAGGAAGCTAATCCACTGCCTTGACCTTAATGCCAATTATCAGATCATGGTGACGTGATTGAAATAAGGCACCACAATGAAGAGGTGGTTACAGTCACTTGCTTAAAATCTTCTATGATATTATGGAAGTGTAACAGATTCGTTTTAAGTTAGCTTAACAGCTGATATGACCACACACACAAAGACACACGCACACACACACAAGCAGCCTTTTGCCTGATTTTGTTTCAATTTCTTTGTGTTTCAGGTACACTGATTTTTATAGATATACTGTATATATATTTCCAGGCTGTTTGTGTTGTTGTGTTTACATTCAGATGTATTTCAAAAGCATTCTTGAAAATCTAGAAAATGCACATAGCCTACATCTGTTTCCTGACTTTCCCTGGATCAGGTCAAGAGGTCACTGTTTTAGCTTTCAGTTTTCACTGACACAACGTCGGCTCTCCCCTTTTTATTTAAGCTTTTATTTATCCTCTATATATCAACTCCCCTCCTCCTATATTCTGTCCCCAGGATCCCCCCCCCCCCCACCAGGTCTAGAGATGAAACGTCATGTGGGGTAATAACTCAAACATCTGCACATGGCTAGGGAAAAGCAGATTTCCAAGTCATGCGAATAGGAGCCTGGCGGGCCGGCAGCAAACCAGCTTCCTGCTGTTTGTGTCTGTTGTTGAGGCGAAAGCCCCAACTCAGATTATGCAATCGGTTATGCTGCATGTGCCAGCTGGTTGAGGTAGTCAGAAATGGAGAGGGTTTTTTTTTTTAATCCTCAGTGAAACAGCATACATTCTCTGTGGAAGATTGTTTTCCTTTCAGCTCATCACATTTACGCTGTGATCCAGACATTTTAATATGCATCATGTCTGTTAAGGATATGGGTGTTGTGTGAGTTGACAGGGGTCGTTCAGTAATGCTCTCATCAGTGTTTTCTCAGTATATCAGCATACATTTCTCTTTATGTTTGCATCCTTTTAATTCGAGTAACAGCTTGGGGGAATTTCCTCAAATAAAAAATTGGGGGAATTTCCTCAAATAAAAAATAATGGTGTACACATTTTAGACAGAAGGATAAACGGGTTAGATTTTTTTTTTTTTTGTGTGGTTGAAGTTCAAAGGTCAATGTCACTGTGACCTCAAAAGTTATGGTTTTTGTGAGTTTCTCCAGATTTTGCATAACATTCAGTTGGGCAAGAAGAATAACTTTGGCCCAAAATGTCAGTGATGACATTTTATATGCAACCGTGGTCAAATGTCAAAGGTCAGTGCAACCTCAAAACATACAATGAATCATGCACTAATCAAGACACAATTCAACACAATAGGATCAAATAAAGTGATGACTTTTTATGTGCATAAGATCAAAGGTCACGGTGATATCATAATATATTGTTTAATTTCTGGCCATTATTCACTGCTGTAACTGAGGTGGATTTACTGCTGCAAAAACTGCACTGTGGTAATTGGTTGTCTTCACGTTGACACTGTTCACCTGTTAATCCTTTTGTACGGTCTCTTCCTAATGATGTGATGGGATTTCATTTCAAGCCAGTGTCTCAGCTGCAGCAACAGACCGATATGTTTTGAGTCAATACTGTACATGGCATGCGGCTCTGCTGTTGTGGTGGGCAGCATCAAAGGCTACGGCCTGCGTGATATGTCAAGAGCACAAATCAGGCAGTTCTCACATCATCTTCACCTTCCTTTGTTTGTTTTATCATTTATCCAACAGCAAAGGCTTTGTGGTGCCATGATGAAGACAGTCATGGAAGCTCTCCTCCTGTTGTTGCTGCTGTTCTTCACACCACGTGCACAAGGAATTCGTAAGTGTTTGGATGCTAAAACACGGCCTCAGTGCCTTTTTAAGTTTCTGCCACTGGCATACGACATTGGAGAAAAGTGATTGTTGGTTGTTCAATTAAAACATGATAAGTTACAGTATTATTCTCCTTTTTGAATCTTAGTTACATAATACACCCTGTTTGGAGTGTAATCCAGTATTTGCTTTTATATCCTCTTTTGTCTGTAGGCTACAGCCCACCAGGGAAGCCTGAGCTGACCAGATGTCGTTCTCCTGAAAAAGAGACCTTTACCTGCTGGTGGAAGCCAGGCTCTGACGGAGGACTGCCCACCACCTATGCCCTGTTCTATCGCAAGGAAAAGTGAGTTGCTTCCACTTGCAGATAAACATTCCCGTCATCTTATATTATCCGGATGCAGTACAGAAAAAAATGTTAAAGATCAAGTAGACTCTTCTAAAATCAGTGTATTGTTGCAGAAACAACTACAACCACCAGCACATGCAAGAGACTCAAAGATTTCTGAAAAAATGTCGATTGAGTTCATTATTATTATATTTTCCCTTTTGTTTTGTCTGTTTTGATGCTCTTTTAGGTATTCATGAATTTCAGAAATCCTAAATTTAATCCGAAGAGATTACTTTATTTTTCTAAATCAGCACTTCCTTGGCACACGTCCACAGGCACGATGCTCTCGTCCTCCATAAGACTTCATAACAGCCCACAAAGAAGAGCTGCTACTTTGACCAACATCATCTTTTATTTAACAAACACACATGTACTCTGTTTCTTCCCAGTACTCCTCTATAATTCTACAGACAATTTGTCATTGACTTGAGTTTCTTGAGTTGCTCATCCATCCTTTCATCCATTCAGTGCAGTTGTTTGTTCACGTAGACGTGTTCTGGCCACCGCTCTCTCCTGCCTGTCTTTCCCTTCCGATGAAATCACCTTATTGACGTGCTGCTCATTGCCACTCATCCCCTCTCAATCCGTTTCCAAATCCATTATTAACCCCTCAGCATGTACACTGGATACCAGCCCATTTGCATTTGTTGTCTCCTCAGCTCGAGTCATGCTCTTGGATCTCTTTTCTACAGAAAGTAACACATCCATACAGTAGTCCCAGTCGTACACCTCATGCTGTTTTCCGCTTTTCATTCTGCACTCAGTTTAATTGTACTTTTAGATTCCCATCAGAAGAACATAACCATGTGCAGCCAAACAAGAAATTCACTGTGGGCAAAGTGCTGTTTGAGCAGCAGTGTGCCTGGGAGCTGGTCTGACATATAGTAATCACCTACCCCCCGCCGTCAACCTTGTGTTGCTGTAGACCATCCTCCAATTCCAGCACAAGAGTGGTCACCAGCTGGTTCCTTTACCCTATAGCAAGTTGCTTAACCATCATGTTAGCATACTGCGTGCAGAAACTTACATTATCTCTCTGAGATCTATGTCCTCCTGCTTTCTACACATCAACACTCCCAGTTGTGTTCACAGAATCACCCTGGTCTTCTGGGATTTGAACCCAAGAGTCTGTTATCAGAGTTATTTTCAACGTCAGTCTTCTCAAAAGCAAAGCATCCAAGAGACAGTGGGACCTTTGACCTGCAAAAGAAGATAAAAAGTGTTTACAGGATGCAGACGTACAAGGACAGAGTTGAGAATGAACAAGCAAGAAAGAAATGACCATTTACCCACTCAGGTAGTTCTCGTCAATCTGTCTCAACTTTGCCTCCCATTCTAGTCTGCAATCAAGAAAAAAACATGGCCATTCATCACAATCTCTCTCACCTTGTAGGCTCACACATACACACTCGGACCGAAGGACACAAAGTTCCAGGAGCTGTAGCATGACGAATACACCTTGTACCATAATGTATTGTTGCATTTCAAAAGAACAAACATACAGCTAAACATGCTTCTCCCCTGATTGTCTTGCAGCTCAGAGACAGTGTACGAATGTCCCGACTACCACACAGCCGGGGCGAACTCCTGCTTCTTCAACAAGAACGACACATCCATCTGGGTGAACTACAACATCACCGTAGTGGCCACCAACGCAATGGGAAGCAGCTTCTCCGACCCTGTGGATATAGATGTTGTCTACATCGGTGAGGGAATGTGTGCTACTGTTTTTTGTATTCTTTACTCATTTTTTTTACTTTATGTTTAATTGTGTTTTTCTCCCAACATTCAGCTCCTCACTGCGTTCAGAGTGCACTAACCCTCCCTCTATACAGCTTATTCCTCTGTGCTATGGACCTTAACTATTGTCCAGAAGGTAGTAACATGACAAGCCCCTTCATAACAATAAATACAGACCCTGAAGTTTATTCTGTGTCAAACCCACTTACTCAACTATCCTGCTTCCAAAAATACCCTCTAAAGCTAGAGCGCCAAATACGTATTAATCCACTGCTGAAAATAGTCCCAACTGCGTTATTTTCTCCTCTTTGTGTAATGTTTTCAGGAAAACTACAGTGCCCAGCTGTTTTTGAAAATTACTAAGCCTTCCATTTTTAAAACATCATCTTTGTAGCCTGTTTTCAAATAGGACTTGGAGATTTGAGCCACAGATGCAGTGAATTGAAATAACAGACACATTTTTTTTTGGTCTTTTCAGAGAACTGTAGAATAATTTCAGTTTCCTCCTATTCATTGAATAAAGACTTCTAATTAAATATAAATACCGGGTTTTATATTATTTATCAATATATAAATATTGTACGCAGTGTGGAATTAGTCCTATGTTGCCGTGCTGCTAAATACAAAACCATGTTGTTTGGTTCATGAAATATCCAAAAAGGAATGTAAAGTCATTTTACTAAAAGTCTTAAATTATCCACTTTGCCCTTGAAGCTGCCTCTGCTCTCCTCCTCCTCCTTTCCCCCTTTGTCTCTCATATTTGCACTGACTTGATTTGTTTATCAGTCATGCGCCTAATCTGTTTCCTTGTCCTCACTATTGTTAACATTGTGTCTCCAAGAAGATAACTTTGAGCCCAGACGTTAACATTTATTTCAACCCTGTGGTCACGTGTGTCGACAAATATTTGGAAAGCTGCTCCTGCAGTGACAGCGTTCAGTCGCTGGAGGTGTGCATTGGTTTACAATTACACCGAGGAAGAGACAAGGCAGCTTCACCTACTCTCAGTTGGGATCTGTTGTGTTTCTGTGTTAAACATTATTCTAAAATGATCTCAAAGTCTTTCTCCTCCTCCCTCTCAGTCACGCAACACATCAACACATCTTCTCTTATTCACAGTCTCCTCTCCCTCTCTCTCTTTCTCTCCCCAGTCAAGCCCAATCCCCCAGAGAAGGTGATGGTCTCTGTGATGGAGGACAAGGAATGGCCCTTCCTCCGGGTTTCATGGGAACCGCCACATAAGGCTGACACCCGCTCCGGTTGGATCACTCTCATCTACGAGCTCCGTGTCAAGTTGGAGGGAGAGGATGAGTGGGAGGTACGCAGCTCCTTACCAGTCTTTTGAATGTTTATCTTTTGAATTTGCTATTGATGCTGTAAATTGTATATGAAAAATGTTAATAAATAAATTGTGAAAAAAAGAAAAAAAGAAAAGTTTATCAAATGTGAAACGTGTGATCAAGCCACACGTTGGTCAAGTGTTCAGGAAGCTGAATAATCCCCTTGGCTGCTGTACTGCTGTTAAAAATAGCTCTGTTGCAAAATAGCAGAGCTGACCCCTGACCTGGATATTGACAGGATGCATGATGGCTTTTGCCTCGGGATGTTTCTGATTAATTACAGTGTTAAATCAAATTTTGCATATCAGACAACATAGCATTTGCCATCCAATATACATATTGACAACTTGAAGGTCTAACTGGACTGTGTCCACTGTGTGTGTGTGTTGTATTTCCAGACGCACCTTGCAGGCCAACAGAAGATGTTCAATGTTTTCAGTCTCCGATCAGGTGGTATGTACCACGTCCAGGTGCGCTGTAAACCCGACCATGGCTTTTGGAGCGAATGGAGTTCCACCTCCGACATCAAAGTTCCTGACTGTAAGAATAACTATCTGCACTACACACTTACACTTTAACTTATGATTCGTGTAATGTTCAACTATCTAGGGAGTCTTTTAACATTTTGGGAAATATGCTGTGTCCAAATCCTGCTGAAAATGATGCTGGTTATGTGGTTAAAACAGCATGGTGATCGCTGAAAGTGGTGTCTGTGCCGTGAGCTGCAGAAGTCACATGTTGGACACAGTGCCGCCTCAGGTCTTCTGTCCTTCACAGACAAAGTGTCTACCCACATTTTTGAGTGTCTGCAGGGCACCGCAGGACAGATAACACCAGCCTGTTGTGCAGCCTCAGTTTGATAATTAATCCATCATTTAGATGGAGGTGGAGGTGGCATGGCCGATTCTGGATGAACAAACAAAACATAACATGTTAATAAGTAATCATGAGATGTGCTGGCTGGTGTGTTTATTTACCTTACCAGGCTTCCTGTGCCCCAGTGTTTCCAGTCTTTTACTGTAACCTAATTCTAGTCCCATGCTAAAGAGACAGATGTCAGACTTCCTACCCAGCATATTTCTATTCTGTAACAGTCCAGTGTTAGAAAAGCAGCATGATTACATGACTAAACTTGTGCATGTGTATACTGTCTTACAGATTTCCACCGAGAGAAGTCTGTATGGATCCTCATTGCTGTCTTTTCTGCCTTCATCTTTCTCATCCTCACATGGTTGTTACACATGAACAGCCACAGGTAATAAACAGATCATGAATTCCTTATGCAATCTGTTTGGTCAAATGTATATACTCATACAGAGTGTGTCACAGAGGCCCAGAACATTTCTTCTCATTTCTTTGTTGTGATCAGCACAGGAAGACCTCATTCACTTTCATGAATTTTAATTAGTTTATAATAAAATGAAAGGGCTTATGTAACTGCTGCCAACAAGTGAAGCACTGGTTTTAATTATTATTTCATGTATACTAATTTCCATTTGCTGCTCACAAGCCCTGACTTTGAACCCTTTTTTTATTTCCATATTAATAGTCTGAAGCACTGTATTCTTCCACCGGTCCCTGGCCCTAAAATCAAAGGGTTTGATAAGCAGCTTCTCAAGGTAAAGCAGCAACATATAGAACAATGTTTTGATACATACAATCATGATATCAATCAAATAATTATATTTAAATGAGAAAAACCAATTAACTTAACTTTTTCTGTAAATGAACGATTCTCCTCTCTGTTTGTAGAGTGGCAAGTCCGAGGAGGTCTTCAATGCTCTGGTGGTGTCTGACTTCCCCCCGACCACGTCATCCAATTATGAGGACTTGCTGGTGGAGTACTTGGAGGTGTATGTCCCTCAGGAGCAGGAAATGATGCTGGAGGAAAGCAAGGACCTCCTTGATTCTTGTCTCAAATCTGAGGGGTCCACGTCCGACAATGACTCCGGTCGGGTCAGCTGTGACAGCCGCACTCTGCTGATGGATAAGTGTGGCGAGTCAAAAGAAGAAGAGAGGCAGACAGATCAGGAAGACAGTCTGACAGAAACGCAGGCACAAAGGCGCCAGAAAGACTGGGATGAAGAGGCGTTTACGTACGCTCACGAAGCCATGATCAGCCCCGACAAGTTCAGCGGGAGGGTGAAGACATGGCCGTCCGTGTTTTCTCCGCTGCCTCAGTACAGCTCGAGCCTTACAGACCAAACGAGCTCACTCGAGACGGCCAGACAGCACTGCCGCTCTGACAGCCTGTTCCCCTCCACCTCCTCCTACCTCACCCAGCCCAGACACAGCGCCAGCGAGAGTCTTGGACCAAGCTGTTGGGAGTCCGGCTTGAGCAACAAGCAAACTCATTCACTCCCCCCCCAGACGCAACCCTGCAGGCAACTACAGACCAACAGCGATGTCAACATCTCCAGCATCGGCCGCAAACAAGCGCACGCTGGTCTGCGATCGCCTGCTCTCCGTCCCACTGACTACGTTGAAGTCCAGAGGGTCAACGAGGAGGACATGGTGCTTCTCCAGCCTGTTGCGTCGGACCGTGGCTGTGGCGAAGGCTGCCTCCAGATGCTCCAGCAGGAGGACTACAGCAGGGTGAAGGGGGTGGACGGGAACAACATGCTGCTGCTCCAGAGAGAGGATGTAGGCAGGTGCCCTTGTGAGAACCAGGGGACGAATGAAGGGATGGAGAGCTGCTACACATCTTTCACCAGTACCAATAAACCTACAGCCCTCATTCACACTGCCACACCAGTGCAGGATGAAGCGGCCCTGGCAGCCAGTGGTTATGTTGACACTGCCACTGTCTTCACACTGCCCACTCACTAGGTGCTCCATAAGCCCAGCTGGCAGGCCTGGGACATTGCAAGGCCTGTTTTAAAGCCGGGACTGAGACCAAAAACAAAAACATTAACACTGGATGACCAAATGGCTGCAAAGACAATATTAGCCTATACAACAGAATTAATGTTATTTATTTCTCATCCCATGTAAGAGACAATAACATAATAATCATTATTCAGCTTCATAAAGGATATGATTGATTGTATCAGTTACATGGTACCACATACTGTCATTATGAGTAATTATATGTCCGTCATAAATCTTCCACACAGGCATATGTTTTCATGTCATGATTTAAAAAATATTTATTTTATGAGCTTACAGATATATTGGTGTAATGTCTGTTGAAATTATTCATGTAAAATCAAAATTTACAGGAAGAAAATATCAGATGTTTTTATTATTTCTCTCTTCTCCCTGCGTCTTAAAACTGTACAAACAAAAAAGGCGGGAATGTATTGCTCCATTTTTAATTCAGAGACTGTTTTGTGTATGTATATTTATTACTGCTTTGATTGGTTAAGTGGTAAGTTTGAAGTTGTTTCTACAAAGATGTTTGTTTTTTGGGGGTTGGGGGAAATGGGAAAATAGTGTACAGCTCTAACCTTAAGTGACACCATCTCTTGTTTAACAGTGATACATTGCTGTGTGTACATGTATCTATGTAGAGTTTTGTTAACAACTACCAACACAAAATGCATTTTAAACAACACTAAAATAATTTTTGGACAGATTGCCATAAAAATCATGCTTGTAATAAATTTACAGTATACACAAATGCGATGTTGATTTTTATTTTGTTACTTCAAAACAAGAAATCTGTGGACTAAAGGGAATTTCCTGAATCTATGTTAATATTAATACTGTGACTTCAACACTCTTTTTGCTCAAATAATCACAAATTAATCAGATGATTCCAGATTCAGAGCATTGCAGAGTGCACTGGGAGACACCCAAACCTTTTTGCCCTTGGGTCCTAGGTTCATGCATCCATGCACAAATGCGGAGGGACAAATACAAAACAAATACAAACAATACACGCTAGTCTCTGGTTCAGTAAAGGAAATGCTGAATTCATCATGTAATGTCGGTAAAGTTGGAAATTATGGGTGAACAGGGAGTGCATATTGTGGGGCCTGTGAATTCCACACGTGTTGTTTACTTCAGATTTGTTTATACTTGTGTGCGTGCGCGCGCACCCAGTGACGTTGCACGGGGGGTCATTGGCTGGTCGCTGACCGCCCAGCCTACAAACTTCTTCCACGGAGACCAAAAAGGCTGAAGTAAAGTCTGCTGCTGCGGCGAGTCTGAGAGTGGAGGAAGTAGGACAGCCGAGTGTCCTCCCTGTACCAGCACAACAACATGTATAAAGTTGTGTCCTCCTGCCTAAGTGGCCGTTGTGCCGTTTTAACAGCGAAGCCCTGTCGCTCCAGTTTGGCCAAATTCCACTGGGCAAGTGGTGAGTTACCATGGAGATGAACCGAATAAGAGCTAGCTTGTTTGTTTGGTTGTGATACATGCTAGTACACAACGTGTATTGGACATTTAAGTTTGTTAGGAAATGTAAGCAGTGCAGAGTTGTTTATCATATTTAATTGGTTTCAAATGCTGCTAAAAGTAACATAACATATATGGCCCAATTTGACACAAATCTTAGGTTAACGAGCCGAGCTAAACATAACGTGACAGTTTATTATGCAGCCTATCACTCAAATGTCGTCTGTTTGTGGTGCTGATGAATGATATTCTTCACATTACCAGGCGTCTCTATTACTTTTGCACACTCCTTTTACAATGATTGTAGGCTAAATGACCGAAACACAGTAAGTCTAACAGCACACAAACTCCATCTTCCAAAATGAGCTTAGTAAAAATCAACAGCCTTGTAAGACAATATAATATAAATTGAAATCTGTAGGTCAGACCAGAGTCCATTCACCATTTTATAGCCAAGAGCAATAGGCAGGATTTTATCCTGTGTTGCACAATGTGAGGTCTAAGGTGAAGTTTCCATGGAGTGGTTTGTCAGCCAACTTTAAATCTACTTATCTGCTAGCAAGAATACTAAAAGTAAGTCAATTTTATACATAAGAATTGTGTAGATGCAATAGAGAGAAGTGTGAAGGCTGTAAGACCTTTCGGGTAAAATGTCACTTCTGTTGTTTCACAAATGTTTCCCAAATGCCACAGAAATGTCATGACAAAGCATTGATCAGCCTAAGGAAAGCCACAGTCCTATCATCCTTCAGAGAGTAACTGTTTCCTGCCTCACTATCTCATCTTCAGTGGCGATTGTTTTACAGGTGCATTATGTCAGAAATCAGCCACCAAGTATCCCCCTGCAGACATCCCAGAGATGCCCCCCTGCAATTTCCAACCAGAGAAATACACGGTAAAAGCAGCATTCTCCAAGCAGAGTATTTTTTAATAATAGGCATTTTATACTATAAGTGTTATTCCATGTATTTGTTGCTGCTCAGGGTATGTCCAAAGAACGGATGATGGAGATTCGCAAACTGAACTGCAACCCCATGACCATGAAGGTTACCTACTATAAGAAACCAGTGTTCATCCACCAGGGACACATGCAGTGGCTGTGGGATGTGGATGGGAGACGATACCTGGATCTGTTTGCCGGTGTAGCTACTGTCAGCGTCGGCCACTGCCACCCGTAAGGTCTTTTTCTCTTTGCTGTGTCACACATTGATAGTATATTACTAGTATATTATTATTTGGTGTTATTTGCATCTGATGTGTTATATCTGTGTTCACAGGAAAGTAACAGCAGCTGCTGAGCAACAGTTGAAGAGACTGTGGCATACTACCAACATCTACGTGTATCCTACTATCCATGAGTACAGTGAGAAACTTGCTTCCTACCTCCCAGATCCTCTCAAGGTACTGTGCTGGGTTTTTATTTTAATCACCTGAACTTGGCTAGAGCCTGAATCAGTATGCAGGATACGACTGAAATATTTACTCCTATCTGTTTTCCTGTTCAGGTGGTATATCTGACCAACAGCGGCTCAGAGGCCAACGACCTGGCTATGTTGATGGCTCGACTCCACACAGGCAACTTTGATATCATCACCTTCAGGTATAAGTCTTTTTATTATCAATATAGGGAGACATCCTTATTGTATGTACCTCCTAATTGTGAAAAAAATAAAGAGAAAGATATGTAATGCATGAATAAAAGATTAGATTCCCCTGGCAGTGTTTTTACAAGGGTTTTGCTGCAGTTCGTCCTTTTGCCCCATTAATTCAAGATCTGGTTTAGGACCAAAATAGACCATTTTACGAGGACGAACAAAGCCTGAAGTATGAGTTCACATCAGATTCAATGTTGATGATTTCAGCTCCAAAATATATTCTTTGTAAATACCTGTTCATAAAATGTTTTTATTTTCTTCTTGTCTTCCAGAGGGTCATACCACGGTGGCAGCCCACAAACCATGGGTCTCACATCCAATGCAGCATATAAATATCCCATTGCCAATGGTTTTGGCTGCACAAATGTATGTAAACTCTAATATATTGTAACTATATTATCAAAATAACATATAATTTAATTTTTGATGTCGATAAATATTGGTTGTTCAGATTAATATGAAATTTACAGGTGAATACACTTCATGATCATTATTTTGTGCTGTGTTAATTATGAGTGACTGCTGCTGTCAGACTGTCCCTGCTAATTCTGTTTCTGCCCAATAAACAGACCATGTGTCCTGATGTGTTCAGAGGTCTGTGGGGAGGAAGTCACTGCAGGGACTCTCCTGTTCAGACCATCAGAGAGTGTGGCTGTGCACAAGGTACACAAACACATGCACATATGGCTCAGCACACTCATGCTGTTCAAAACCCATTAGTAAATGGACTTGCACTTATAGGTAGGAGAAAATACCAGTAGGAGAAAATACCACAGTTGTCAGAGAGAGTAACCATTACAATCACTTTTGTGTTAAGTGTTTATATTTCGGACATATGCCTAGAAGTTGTGAGCGTAATACAGGTCAGTCTAACCCTAAGCTCAAAGTCTCCTACTGTTGATCATTTACCTCTTTTACCTTTAACCTTTCACCATTTTCAGGAATTTTTGCTATACGATGTGGCCACCAGCTAGAGAGTTTTCCTTGAAATGGGCCATATGTTAGCATACGTAGGTGACCATTTACACAAAACAAAAAGCTGCAATACATATATCAATATTAGTCAGTAACAACACAACTGCTGTGTCTCATGCAGTATAACGTAACACACAGCAACATGTTCTTGGCAGCTGCTTAAATCTGAAGGTGTTTATTCAAACATCACTACATCCAGACTACTTGGTGCCATCCAGTGTTATGCTCTTGCTATGCATGCCCAGATAATCAATGTGTGGATAAGGATAAAGGACAGCACACAGGAAGATAGTTTGTATGTCTCTGTAATTTCACCTTCCTCAAGAAGTCAAGAAGTTAGTTCAAGCTTCCCATGCTGGAGGTCAGTCAGATTGTTGAACTTTTACTCTGAAACAACCACTGGCATGGTCAAACACATTATTTGTAATCCCAGACCATCTGGTACCTGTTTATGTAATCTGAAATTTGTAAACATTCAGTTACAACCACTCTCCTAAATAGCTGAACTTTGCTCTTTTTTAGTGTCTACCAAATTATCAGATCATTAACCAAAAGAGTTTTGGTTGATGATCTGATAATTTGGAAGACGTGGTGTAACAACACAACTTGTCCTCCAACCCATTCATTTTATCAGTCATTCAGACAAAATAAAGCGGGAAGAGGGATGGCATTTTTATCTGCACAGTTTGTTTGCATTATCTTGCTCTTGACCTCAATGCAGATTTGTCAGAGCTCATCATTACACTGTGTCAGTCACCAAGATATTCAACATTATATTACTATTTGTTAAAGAACTCTCAGAGCTGATTGCACTTCAGGCCTGAATTGAGACCTCATAAAGTTTTTTTTTAATTACATGATTAAAAATTTCAATGATACAATAAATACTGCTGCTCCGAGGTTAATAAGAGGTCAACTAACAGAATCTCTTCGTAGTTAAACAATAACAATGTTAATGAGATTTATTAAATCTATTGGTCAGCAGAAAGTAAATTGAGGACAGTTCATAGTTCAGGCACATACAAAAAAGCCACGATTGCCTATGTTCATGCATAAAAGCTTTTATATAAGGATAAGCATTGATCTTTGAATTTCCCATTCGTATACACATGCTAATGCAGTGGTTTGACATAAAAGGCCTGTCTTGTTTTCATCCCACAGGTCATTGCATGGCAAATGAACAATACATTGGACAGCTCAAAGAGACGTTTGCAACTAGTGTCCCGAGTCGAATTGCTGCTTTCTTTGGCGAACCCATTCAAGTATGACATTTTCGTTCTGGAGACTAAGAAATATTGGCTTAGAAATATAAATCTTGCTCAATAGCATATCTTGCTGACCTGATGCTACATTTAACATATAGTTTTTTATTCTGTTGTAGATACTCTAGTTAACATTGACAAGTAAATACACAATAACAGTTACTGAGTACATGTATATTCAGCCTACATTGATTAATGACAGAATAGAGTCCTCCACAATCATGCCATCCATGTTAATTGTTATGTCCAAGTGCCTGTGTTGATTCAGATGGACTATGGACTGTGAATGTGTTTGTTTTATACAGGGAGTCGGAGGAGCTGTGCAGTACCCTAAGAACTACCTCAAGGAGGCTTACAAACTTGTGAGAGAGAGAGGAGGCGTCTGTATTGCTGATGAGGTTAGATACAGGATTTTCTGTTTACAACCTAAACTCTATGGCAATAATGTTATATACAATCTTAGTGGATTAACAGTATTTCACAATGATTGGAGTCTCTATGTCATCACCCTCATGATTTGAATCTATTACACCTTCTTGTGGATGTGTGATCACAGGTTAACTTGGGCCTTGTGTTATTTCTTGAAGTAGCTAGTCGGAAGTTAACTTTTGTATAATTAATATGAAGCACTGATAATTTAAATTGTTAGTTTGGTGTAAAAAAACAAAAACAACTCATGGGAAAACAAGTCAGTGATTTGATGGCTTATCTCTTATCCTTACAGGAGTACTTATCTCAAAAGATAAATATTTTTAGACATTTGAACTCACAGTTCCATGACAAAGCTGCTTAATTCTGGCCAGCAAGTACCTAAAACACATCATCTATTTTGGTGCAGGTACAGACTGGATTTGGGCGAACAGGAGATCACTTCTGGGGTTTCCAGGGGCATGATGTCATTCCTGATATGGTAACAATGGCAAAAGGCATTGGTAATGGATTCCCCATGGGAGCTGTTGTTACAACACCAGGTGGGATACTGCTGTGAGGCATCAAAATCTTGTTTATAAAATCTGCTTGTATCTTCATAAAAGATTAAATACAGTTATGGAGTATGCGTAGTTTGCTGTTAGTGTTGTAAACTGACTAGATGCAGTAGACAGCCTCTGTTTGGTTTCCCATGTAGTAATGAATCATTCAGCTTTTACTGTGCGAGTTAAGAGCTGGAGCCCACAACACTAAACAGGCTGAAAGTGACAATGATTGATATGGAGCTTGGTGGATTTATGAATCATGAAGAATGATTAACTTGTAGCTGCCTCTTATTGTGAATAAAAGCATGCTATATTCTGACTATTTAAAGCCATTCACAGACCAGCAATTATGTTGCATTTTAAAGATATAATCAAATTTGATAGCTACACTTTTAGTTGTAGGTACTTGTTCATCTCAGGGAGTAGCTATGTGGTTTATCACATAATAACAGATGTGGGCGAACCAAATTATAGAGCTTCAGTCTGTGTCCTGTATGTGACCCACCACCCACCTCAGGTTATAGAGATTACAAAGTGCTAATTCTTTTAATGTAGCAGCACTGGGGAACTGCGAGAATTGTACTTTTAACAATTTATACATTTATATATATTTGTGTATGTTTATAATATTTAATAGCACAGTGCAGATATTATGCACCATCTTGACCCTCATCTCTATTGCTCACTGCGATGGCTCTCTGGCTTCTTTTCCACATGTCAGAGCCGACCCTAACTGTTGATTACTCTCACGACTTGTGTCCTGAAATATATCTACTTCTGGTGGATAGATGTTCCCAGTGCGATTTGTTGATGTATTTAGCTTCTGTACTTTTCTTTTTCATCTCATTCTTGTATTTAGGCACAGAAACAATGATGAAAAATATTTCAGTAATCATTTGCACAGCATGTAGCCATAGGAAATATGGTTTTGGTGGAGGAGGTTATAATTGGAAACAGCAGGGAGTTGTGTTGTGAGCTTGTTTGTTCATGTATTTTCCAGAAATTGCTGCCTCATTTGCAAAGGGGGTTCACTTCAATACCTTTGGTGGAAATCCTGTGGCTTGCGCAGTTGCTTCATCAGTTCTCGACGTAAGAGTTCATTTTCTCTCTAGATGAGTCTATTATTATTTATGCTTATTATTCTGCTAACTGTTGTGGAAAACCACATCTCTGTAATGTATAATTAAAACGCAACAAACTCCTTTACTTGACAGGCTATCAAAGAGGACGGCGCGCAGCAGATCAGTCTTAACGTGGGAACCCATCTGATGACAGAGCTGGCCAAACTCAGAGACAAGTATGAGATAATCGGTGATGTCCGTGGTAAAGGCCTGCAGATCGGTGTGGAGATGGTCAAAGACAAGGTATTGTATTTTGTTGAGTTTGTAACAGCAGTGACACTCATCTTTCCTCACATGCTTATACAACGTGTGTCTGTGCTGTGCCTCCCGAGGGGCATGGTTCAGCAGCGCCCCAGTTAACCATTAGCCAGAGCAGCAGTGACCATCTCTAATTGCGAACAGGACAATCTCAGCTGCACTGCATGTGCTACTGTCTGAAGTTATGATGCTTCTTTTTTATTGTGTTATGATGGCAGAACTTGTGCTTGAAATGAGTCGGTTAAGAGAAGAGGAATTACAGAAACTTCTGAACCCTAGTAGTTTCCAAACAGCCTGCTGTATCAGCATTGTTGAGGTCCTTATTTTGACCATTGTTCCTCTTTGCGAATCCAGTTTTCCCTGGGTTGTCAGATGTCACGTGGTTTGTGAGGGAAACGTTGCTACATTGCATGATTTTTCAGTGTCTGTCAACTGTCACCACCAGATAATGTAGCAAGCAGAAGACCTTACATGAGCACGAGCTGTCACACAAAAGTCTTGTCATGTATGATGACAGCCACTATGCAGCCACCGGGCAGTTTCTAGGAGCAGTTTATTATTGTACCTAATTACTGAAACCACTGTGATAACTAACACATCCTGCCTCATTTACCATTTCACATTTTCTCCATCATCCCCAGGCCAGCAGAGACCCGCTACCTCCCGAGGCAATGAATGAGATCTTTGAGGACGTCAAGGACATGGGAGTCCTGATAGGGAAAGGAGGATTATATGGACAGGTAATAGCACTCACCTTCTCTCTCGTCTGTCAGCATGTGGTAACACACACCTACATTAGAAAGCTGCTCGTTTTGCTATTACCTCAGTTTTACCTTGAGAGCATCATCATCTGTAATTCCAGTTCCAATTACAACCTTACTGTCATGCTATTTATAGCTCCACTTTTTTTCTTCTTCTAAATCTCAGTATGTGGAATTGAGCGTAGTTTACAGACCTTACATGAGCCCTAACTTTCACACGAAAGTCTCCAGAGTAAGTTATGACAAACCAGCAACTACACTGAATCCAGGATTGAATCACTTGAACCTTTATCTGTTTCTGCTGTGTATCACATGTCCCGTACTGAAGTACATGCAAGTACATCACTCTGTGACAGAATGAGGCACTTGACCTGGTTACACATCCTTCTGGTTATCAGTATCTATGCCACACCATAATATCCCCTCTTGTTTTCTGTCTTTCTCACCACTCCAGACCTTCCGTATTAAACCCCCCATGTGCATCACAATGGAAGATGCTGATTTCTTCCTGGCAGTTTTTAACAAGTCCATCCACAGCTACATGGAACGAAGATAAAAAATCATTTGGGGTTTTTGACGAGCAGCACTTTGTTGCTGCCTTTGCACCACTCTAAAAGAAGAGCTTTTTTAACATGTCTAATAATGTTGTAATCACAAAATCATACTATATACCTCATTGATGAAATGAGAACACATCTTGTACAGTGCATTTTTAACAACCTGACTTGAAGTACATGTCACTTTTTTGGGATCTACTGAATCATGCTTGAATGTAACATTGTATTATAATTTCTAAAGCACATGCATTGTTGATCAATTAAGCTTTTTTGCTGACTTTTTTTTTTCATAGTTACAGTACACCAATTTGTGATATGGAAGCTAAGAGCATCTGCAACCATCTTTTACCCCATTATTTTGCAAATGCACAGAATGAGTTATAACTTTAATTCTGTTGCTTTTCGTGCAGTGCTACAATTTTGTCTAATTTTTACACCGTTCATGACCAAACACCTGCACAAATAATGACCTTCCTATCAGTCTTGGTTCTGTATGTTTAATTAAATGCACATGGTAAACATGCCAATGAAACATTAACCACATATAATTTTTTTTTTTTTTTACTTTTTATTGTGAAATACAAGATAACAACATAGTGGACATACATTGGTGTATGTACAAAGTGTGAACAAGGTGTGTGTGCGTGTGTAATTTGGGTATAATACTGTATATAATATAAATGGTAGTTGTAACAGTAATGGTGATAGCAGTAATAAAGAAAGAAAATGAGGAGCAACAATAGTAATATCGGTCATAATATTAATAACAATATTAACCATTTAAATAATAATCAAATCAACAGTTTAGTAGCACTCTATGCCTAAACATGGCAGACATAACCCTAAAATCCTATTCAGCATAATGAACTGGACAGGTTTGTCATGGCTAAAATGTAGACAAACAAACATGTAACAGACACTCAGCCCAAGTGAGCTGTCAAGACTGTCCTAGGAGTATGTGGTCCTTTATGCTGGTGGGCTCTAGTTTGGATTGTATATGGTAAAGGGTGGAGGCACGTGAGGCATGTCAATTTGAGTGCAGCCACAGCCACTCCCGCCTGTTAGGTGCAACCAGGTGCTCTAACGACCAGCTGCTCGGGTCATCAAATCAGCTGCCAATGTAGCTTTCTGTAAGAGAGAAAGAAGTAATGTGGGTGTTGAGGAAGGTGGGTTGTCACACAGGCAGGTGTCTTCTGCAGCCTCTAACAGGAAAGAACCGGCACTATCCGACATATTTAGCTCTTTTTTTTCAACCTCAGTGGGCATGTAGTGGAAATCTAATGAATCACTAGTTATATATTTATCTATGTGACGTTGCAGAGAAATGATTGTTGTTTGGTGAGATGAGGGTACTATTGGCTGTGCACTGTCCACCCATCACTGTGACTTTTTAGAAAAAGCTGTGAGCAAATTCTCCGAGCATCAAACAGTGAAGGGAGAAGGATAGTAGTGCCCCCTGCACCTGCTCAACATGTACAAAGTAGTATCCTGTTTAAGTGTCCGCTCGATAGGTCTCACAGGACAGTTCTGCTGTTCACCTGGTTTGGCCAAATTTCACCTGGGAAATGGTAAGTTTGCAATGGAAATCACAAAACAAAAAATTCATGTAGCTTATTCATTGTGAGTTCAGAAATCTCTGGTGAATTTTAGTAGAAAATGTGGATTCTTTTTGTATTGAGTTAAACTGAGGAACCATAAATAAACATTATGTGTCACCACAAACTATAGTAGATGGTGTACTACACTGAGTAATATATTCACTACTCTGAGTAATACATTCACTGCTATTCATAAAAAGTCTCAATTACATAATGGAAACAACACCTGATATAGTGCCATCAAAAGGGGCATTGTAAAGAAACCACATAGCAGTATAAAATTTAAAGTCACATTTTCTAATTTGAAATGTGTATCTTTAAATGGGGATTCAATTTTTCTTGAATTATCAAAGAAAGATTAAGTTTTCCTCATTCAATGATTGAGGGTGTCAACATACACACAAATACCAAGCTCATATAGTGTGTGTTAATCTTGAGCGTGTTTTGGGTAATTTAATGCTATTGGTGACCAGAAAAGCAAAAGCAGATTTTCTTTAGTTCAGAATAAACTGTAAAAGTAACAGTTGAGGTGGTGATGTGAGTTTGTCAGTGTCCTGTAGCCCAGTCCAGTATAGTTGTTGCTTGTGGTGCCGAATGTGCATGAGATCTTTATGGATGAAAAGCTGCAGCTGTTGATAGTAAGTGTGGCTCTGGTAATGAATGCAAGGGATCTGAATGAGTCAAGAGGTCAAGTGAGTGGAAATTACCATAATCTTGGATGGATTGAAAAACTACACTAACTATACTTTTGCTAGAAAACAAAGGAAATTGGATCTGTTCCTGATTTTACTGCAGTCTGAGGATGAGATTTTGAATATGTGATACTAAGTGAGAGCAGCAGTTAAAGAATCACTGCTGCTGTCACTTAGTGTGGGTTATGGGTAGACCCACACTTATCAATATCTCAGGCTCCAGAAAAAAAGCATGAACTTGATTTTGCTTGTATTAAGGACCATCTTAAAGTCGATAAGTGCATTTTAAATTCAACAGAATAATATCAACCACGTTAAAATGGGCATTACAGTCAAGATTGTGAGGAAGTGCATGTTGTTTAGACCTATACATGATAGCTATTGTATCTCTGTGGTCACATGAAGTGTTTCACCTGGGGGTAAAAGCCATTTGACCATACAAATTATTTATTTGCCAGTCAGTTGGAACTGACTTTTTCAAAATTGGGGAAAACAGGAAGCATAAGTCTAGCTGTGTTGCACAATGTACTGTAAGGTTAATGTGGTTAAACCATCAACCAGGTTCTAATCTGATTAAATATTGACCAGATAATTGACAATATGATGAAAACAAGGTAAAGTACAAACACAATTAACATCAAGTTTTTAGCACCAGGCCATCCAGATGTCTGGCTTGCTGATACATCTGTTTTTAACCAATCTTTTACCTCTCTTTCTGAATGCCAATCCTAACCATTTCACAGGTGCAGTATGTCAGAAATCAGCCCTCAAATACCAATCCACAGAGCTCCCAGAGATGCCGCCATGCAATTTCAAACCACAGGAATACAAGGTACTGTAGCGTTAGTAGTGTTGTACTGTAGCATCCATCTGCTCTGAGACTCAGGAAAGACTCAACAATGTCCAAAGGTTAAAGGGCCAGTCTCACAAAAACAAGACAGCCTGTTGTTTTGGAAAGGGTTAGTTGATGAACAACAATAGATGGCAAGGTAATGAATGACATGTTAGCCAGCCGTGATTCTAGTGTAAGTCAATTAAGGTTTTGACCAAATAAAAAACAAAACAATGTACAAATGTAAAACAGGACCACTTGATTCAGTATTTAACAAGTTTAAGACCCAGTCACACAGCAGCTTTGTGCTGTGTACTCGTGCTTGTGCAATGACAATAAAGATTTTTGATTCTGAGCTGTTGTTACTTTAAGATCTGACAATATGGCCTGAAGAAGAAAACAAAACTTGAATACATGTCAGTCCACTGTAGCTTCTTCCTGTATAACTTCAACCTTTGCCGTACGTTTACGCAGGGTATGTCCAAAGAACGGATGATGGAGATCCGCAAACAGAACTGCAACCCCGTAACCATGAAGATTACCTACTATAAGAAACCAATGTTCATCCACCAGGGACACATGCAGTGGATGTGGGATGTGGATGGGAGACGATACCTGGATCTGTTTGGCGGTGTGTGTACTGTTGGTGTCGGCCACTGCCACCCGTAAGGTCTTTTCTTTTCTGTGTCACACAGTGATAGATGTTTAATTGTGATTTTTAAAAAAAAAAAGGGTTTCAGTTTAAAATGACTGCTCATTGTTGTCCTCTCCCGTCTATCTTTACATCTGTGTGCACAGGAAAGTGACAGCAGCCATAGAGCAGCAGATGAAGACACTGTGGCACACTACGAACATCTATGTCTCTCCTGCTATCCATGAGTATGCTGAGAAACTGACGTCGTACTTACCAGATCCTCTGAAGGTACTGTAGTGGGTTTTTATTTGAATCCCCTGACTCTAACCCAACATAAAGAAGAAGATGTAGATCTAAATATTTGGTTCTCTGTGTTTCCCTGTTTAGGTGGTATATCTGACCAACAGCGGCTCAGAGGCCAACGACCTGGCTATGTTGATGGCTCGACTCCACACAGGCAACTTTGATATCATCACTTTCAAGTACAAGTCTCTTTATGAACATCTTTAATTAGTCATTCTTGACATTATGTAAGAGTTCAATAACATTACTTTTTTATAAGGTGGAAATACAAAAACTCACAGAGTGAGTGTTTATGTATTTTTACATTGTTTTTTATTGGTTTGTTGCAAGAGCTAATGTTCTTATTAATAATTGATAGTAACATCTGTGAGACACAGCTTTAATATTGTAAAACGGTTGCTTTAGCTGTCGTTTTATTGGCTTTGGAATAAAAGATTCTAGCTTGAGTAAACAGAAAAGATAAACTCAACATATCAAAGCTTGATCGCATGATTGATAAGCAAACTGATTAACTTTTTGATTGTTTTCTCCTTCTCTTTCTCTCTCTTCCAGTGGCTCATACCATGGTGGCACCTCACAGACCATGGGTCTTACCTCCAATTCACCATATAAATATCCTGTCCCCAGTGGTTCAGGCTGCACAAACGTATGTATATATATACCAGAAGAAAGTCATACATGCACCACTAGCCATCACTACAACTACAAAGGAGAGGCTCAACATTACTGTCCCTGCTAATTCTGTCTCGGCCCAATAAACAGGCCATGTGTCCTGATGTGTTCAGAGGTCTGTGGGGAGGAAGCCACTGCAGGGACTCTCCTGTTCAGACCATCAGAGAGTGTAGCTGTTCCCAAGGTACACAAACACATGCACACATGACTCAGCACACTCAGGTTACAAGGTAACAGGGAATTTATCACCATTATCTGTGGGAGTAAGCACCACAATCCTTGTTGCAACAATCATACAACAAATTCAACTCCAACAACAAAAGTATTTTTGTTTACTGCAGCCCAATTTTCATATATGCTAATTTGTGTATAATTAGTCAGACTTGATGCTTTGATCATACAGGTCAATGCATGGCCAATGAACAGTACCTCAAACAGCTCAAGGAGACATTTGCTACCAGTGTCCCAAGTCGAATTGCTGCTTTCTTTGCAGAGCCCATTCAGGTACTATAACCTACTGTTGAATTAATTATCATGCCCCTTGCATTTGCTACTCTCATTATTATTTAAGATGAGACCATGAGGATGTAAATGTGAATTTTCTTTATGCAGGGAATGGGAGGGGCTGTGCAGTACCCTAAGGACTATCTCAAGGAGGCTTACAAACTTGTTAGAGAGAGAGGAGGGATCTGCATCTCTGATGAGGTAAGATACACATTAAACTATGAGGCAAAAACCATGGCAATGATTGAACACCACTGTCTTCTGTTATTTATCCATAAGTGTAACACACAATAATAGAAATATGATTTTAAAAATGCAAAGAAACATTATTATTTATTTTTCATCAAACAGGTGCAGACTGGATTTGGGCGAACAGGAACCCACTTCTGGGGTTTCCAAGGTTATGGCGTCCTTCCTGATATGGTTACAATGGCGAAGAGCATTGGCAATGGATTCCCATTGGGAGCTGTTGTTACAACACCAGGTGAGACAAAACTGTAAGAGTCTGTAAATGTCTCCGTCAAGCATTAAATTCAGTACAAGGATGTGAAAATCATGGGTCACTTAAAGTCAGCTTTGACAGCAACAGTTATGTGGATCAAGGATAGCTCTGAAAACAATGATACCATAGTCAAGCTGACCTAGTCCCCAATACCAGCTGCCATTGCAACCAAGGTCATAAAGATAATGACAGACCAAGGCTGAGGTCAGAGGAGTTGTCTTCCTTCATTGGGACATTGTGAGTTTTGCATTGGCTTAAATTCACACTGATAAATGTGACCTTCAAATTTTAGTGACTTTCATACTCCAACAATAAGTAAAGTTTTTTTGCAACTTGTGGACATGTGATCACATTTCTCTGTGCTGTAATTTTAATTTAAAACAACACTGAGTTGAGGTGTGATTATGTTTATTCATGTGCTGTGCAGAGATTGCTGCTTCCCTTGCTAAGGCGTTCCACTTCAACACCTATGGGGGAAATCCCATGGCTTGTACAGTTGGTTCAGCAGTGCTGGATGTAAGAGATCACTTGTTAACTTGTTAATGACATTGTTAAAAAAAATCTAATTTGCAAACACATTGTAAAAACTGAAACTTTTATTATTGAAGAAAACAGAATCATAAACTAAAACATACCGGTAACTTTTTTTACTTGACAGGCTATCAAAGAGGACGGCACGCAGCAGAACTGTCTGCAGGTGGGAACCTATCTGATGAAAGAGCTAGCCAAACTCAGAGACAAGTATGAGATCATCGGTGATGTCCGTGGTAAAGGCCTGCAGATCGGCGTGGAGATGGTCAAAGACAAGGTATTGTATTCGTCACAGTTCATCTTCCCTCACCTGCATGTAGGCTACTGTGTCTATGCTGTGTCTCCCAAAAAGGGGCAGGAAACAGCGCCCCCAGTTAACCATCAGCTGGAGCAGCAGCTACTGTAACAGCTTTAATTGTAAACACAATTCTGTGTGCTACTGACTCAAGCTATAATGCTTCTTCTTTTCAAGTGTATTTTTTTAGGCTTTTTTCCTTTAATTGATTGGATAGCTGAAAGAGACAGGAAATGGGGAGGCAGAGCGAGGGGGAATGACACACAGAACAGTCACCAGATTCGTGATTCAAACTGGGGCCAGATGCAGCGAGGACTGTAACCTCTGCATATAGTTATAATCATGCTTCTTTTTATTTCAAAAAGGATGTGACCCATCTAGAAAATAACTAAAGAACACACAGTTAAACCATGAAAGTTCTTGACTTCTCTCTAATGATGCAGCTTCTTAGAATTTGTCAGATTTGGCCATGGATATTGCCAGCAGCATTCTGGACTCTCTGTGTAATTTGCTTTATTAGGAACTACTGACCTTTTCTCCACACAGCTATTATTAGTCTACTTGAACTAATAAATTAGATATAGTTGACTAATAGCAAAGCAAATCACATTCAGACATGTTTGTAGTCTCTGAGGTGATTCAGCTGTGTGTGGTTAGTGTCTTGGACAGAAGCAGATACAGTTTTCATATTTATAGTTATAGCATATTGTGTGTATATAGACCATGTGTCCAGCCTTGTCTCTATCACCGACAGGCAAGCAGAGACCCACTGCCTCCAGAGGCGATGAGAGACATCTTTGAGGACATCAAGGACATGGGAGTCCTGATTGGGAAAGGAGGAGTACATGGACAGGTAACAGCAATCACCATGAAGTAGCTGAAGTTGCTTTTTTTTTAAGGAAATGTCAAAATTTTACAATTTTTATTTTATTTTTTATTTTTATTAGATTTTAGGTTAAAAGAATTATGTGTTGGACTTGATCTTACGCCATCTTACTCATGATACAAATGACCAGTCTAATGAATATTCAACTTTTATATAACCTCTAAACATTTAATGTGAGATGTGGGTGCTGTGAGTATGTGACACAGAATACAGCAGCTGGGCTTATTATGCACGTCCTCCTGGTAAAGAGTATTTTACCATAATCTTCTCTCGACTTATTTTTTTCTCATTGCTTCAGACCTTCCGTGTCCAACCCCCAATGTGCATCACAAAGGAAGATGTGGATTTCTTCGTGGCAGTTTTCAACAAAGCCGTCCATGACTACATGGAGAGAAAATAAACAGGTCGGTGGAGCAACTCGATGCCCAGGACCAAACCCAGAGACTCACCCAGCAGCGTGTGCTGCATCTTTTAAAAAGTTTGAATGTTGTTAATAATTTTTCTCTGTAAAGACAAACTGTTTTCCTTTTGGAAAAATGAACTTTTAACATTTATCATTATGCATCTTCTAATCATCAACACAACTGTGCAGCAGCCTGAAACGCTTTCACCTCAATACTCTGAGCAAGAACTACTGTAATGAATGCATATTTATCATATTCACGTATAAACATAACAATTATTTTTATGAAAAATATCAGGTATAAATATAATATTTGTGCTTTTAAATATTTTCTTAAATGTAAAAATTGTTTTCTATCTTTCCAATAAAAAATATAACATACAGGCGCATGTTTTGTACGGACAAATCCAACAAACGGTTTATTGTTGACCACAGCGAGCAGAGGCATAAATGATGATCGTTGCAGAGTTGTTATATAAATACCAACGTGCAGCATCACCTTTATTTTCATGATGCAGTAATACCACTACAGAGTTGTTTTCATGGCAAACATATGGGTCTTAGAACTGGTGTTTTTGATGATGAGGATGAATTTATATCTGGTATCTTACATCAGCCCGGTGTTTCTGTGAAATGGACTGAATAACTGCTCAGATGGCTTTCGTCAGTCCAATCTGGAAGATTCAAGTTCTCACACTGCCTAATAAGTAATTGAAAAACAATACACTCTGTGCTGTGCTGTCAGCTCAGCCAATCCAGTCCACTTAAGTCCACTTTCAAAAGGATGCTTGTGTCCAGTGTCCTTACTGAAACAAACCCTCAGGTTCATCCTCTGCCTCCTCTAAGGTGAACTATGTGTTATCTGTTCTTCTTCTTGTCTTTTTTGCCTTTGCTGACGGAGCTGTGAGAAGCGTTTGCGGACATGGCGGTGGCGTGGCCGCTGGTTTTCAGGTGGTCAAACAACTTGTTTCTTGTGGGGAACTCGTTGTTGCAGGTCACACATCGGTTTACTTCCTTCTGTAGGTGGAAATGAAGATGTGCGTTTTAATATTGAGCAGAGAGATTTCTAATGATGAAAATTAATATTTAAAAATACAGCTCACTCCAAAACACTTTACACAGTTTTATTTTACAAACCTCAGCAAACTGCTCCCCTCCGGTGTTTGACTTGACATTCTTTGGTTTGTCTTTTCCTCCTCCCTTCTTTCCCTTCGTCTTCCCAGAGCTGTTGAGGCAACATTTGGATGATGAGTAAATAAAAACAAGATTTTGACCAGTGAGAGGCAAAACTATAACCTTTCTACTCTTAAACAACTTTTTTTGCTCAACTCTATCACAGAATTTTTATTATTTTCACCATGCATGACAATGTATGGTCAGCATTTTGCAAAAGCGTTCTTTCCTCAAAAACCAAAATGCTAATGTTTGAACTTTATTTTAAATGTGATGCAACCTATAGCATCATTATTTCTTTCTTTGTCTGAGAACATGAACTTTATCTGAAGCCAAATAGTGTTTACATGTTTTGGAATTAGCACCATTTTAATGTCTTTCAATGTCTGTTTTTCACATTTTCAATGAAGACAATGATCAGAAGCCACACCTGATGACAAAGATGAGTCGTTCATTCACTGGACAGTCAGAAAGACAAATCCTTATGTATGTGAATGTTGCTCTGTGTCTGTGTGAGACATTCAAGGTGATTATCACGTCACACTTGGTGTTATTTAGCCTCTTCTGCCCCAGAGTGGCCAAAATGAGGAATCGATTTGTAAAATTGTAGGTAGAAGGCATTTTCTCCTCTCTGAACAGAATGCAGTATGTAATCAGATTCTGTTGCACCCAAGCATAAATATACAGTAGTTTCTGCCATGAAACAGGAGTGGTCCTGGTTATGAGGCTTCATTTGTAGCCTCATTTAAATCCGACCATCAAAATGGTCTCTTTTGAGTCAAACCAGAGAGCCAGCTGAGCAGCATACACACTGTATCTGAAGAAGCACGAGGTCGGAAAACAGAGGAGGAGATCTCCAAAAGCCTAGACTCACCTCTTGGTCTCTGTGGGAGGAGAGGGATCGTCCTGCTTCTCCGGCTCTGTGGGGTCTGCTGACTCCTCAGGGGCATCTTCCTCACAAGTGGTCGGTGCTGGTGTTGGTTTCTGCTCTGACTCTGGCTCTGCCGTTGCCGCTGCCACCTCCGCCTCCTCCTCTGGTTTAGTGTGCTGCTATGGAGGAGAGGAGAATGGATAATGGGTTGGTTCACCTCATGGGGTTTAAAGTAAACCCAAACAAGCACAGTTGGCGACTGAAGGATATAGAGATATCACTCACATGTACTACATCCTTCTGTTTCTTTTTCCTCTTTTGTTTTTTGGACAGCCTGCATACAGGGACAGAAAAGTATCAGTAAAAATAAAATGAAAAGTAATTTGTTTCACTGTTATATCAAACATGGATAACACTTTTAAAATGTTTTTAAATCTCTTTTATAACATTGAATACTCATAGTATGAGCACAGTTTAAAAATTTTTGCATTTGATATAACCTACATAGTGATGAGTATTCATGCGTTATAAATGAATTCTTAATAGTGTGTACTTATTAAACATGAACTACATACTTTTGCCTTGGCTTTTCCTCCTCCTCAACTTCTTCTTCCTCCTCTTCCTGCTCGTTTTCCTCATTTCCTTCCTGCTTCTCGCTGAGATTCAAACCGAGTGAATCCTCTTCCTCCTGCAGCTGTTGCCTTAGCAACGCCACCATTTCCCGGTGCTTTTTGGATTTTTCATGGTTTTTCATACTGTGGAGAAGAAGGCAAGACAGTGATAATGGATTAAGAACACAGATTTAACTGTGTGAATTGAATTAAAGGGCTTCGGAGATTTACGATGTTAACAGAATCATTCAAATAATTACTCAGAGTGTGAATACATTTGAGACTGTGAACATCGTCACTGTATTTGGAGTCTTTAACCTTAAACCTCTGCACTGATTAAACGCAGCTAAAATGATTCAGAGCTTAGTGAGGTGAATTACAGTGTATAGACGTGTGGGTGGCAACTCACGCTTTATCTGATTTGAATAATTTGTCACAAGCTGGACAGTACAGGTCATCATAGTAGTCGATTGTCAGTTCATCTCCATCAGGCTGGTCTGCATCTGTGAATATATATTGGTACAGAGAAGGGAAAAGGCAGAAACATTACCTGTCAATCTGTTTAGCAGTGGACAAGAACGTAAAAATGACACACCCTGTAACACACACATAGACTACAATAGCACAAACCGTAGTATCATGAACACAGGGATGGTGATCCGCCATGCACACCACAAATCAACAACAGAAAGATGAATGACAGTAGTACAGCTCACGGCTCTGCTCTGCCGTTCTAAAAAATAGCTAACACTATAGGGATTATGGCAATAGGCGAATTTGCCAAATGTTGAACTATCCCTTTAAGCTTTAGGTTCAGCATAGCCGCTGGACACAGAAGTGAAGGCAAAGCGAAGCTCACATTTCTCCCTGTCTCACTAACCTCCTCCCTCTTCACTGTTCTTCTCCCGTGTGTCCATGTCCTGATCTTCTTCCTCACTCTCCGACGCGTCTCCAAACTCTTCTCCGTACTGAGCTTCTATCTGCTGCAGCTCCTTCTCCAGTTCTGACATGGCCGCCCAGCTCTGCTCTTTGTATTCCTCTGCCAGTCTTGGATGAACATACAGCATAACATTATGACTTTCAAGAAGAGAGACACACAAATGTCATATTCATCCAAGCATCTCCCCACCACTCACTTGGCCTGGTCGAGCTTCTGCTTCCGCCTCAGCTCCTCCATCTTCTTGATCTTCTCTGCGTTCTGCTCCTCCACCAGCTTCCTGTGAGCCTGCACGCGCCGGTCTCGCTTGCGGACAAAAGCCACTAGCTGTCGCACCAGCTCGTTGCGCTCCTTTCGAGCCTTGTCTCTGGTTTTCTTGTTCTCCTTCTCCATGGCTCTCTTTTCCCAGCGGTTGGAGGCCTGCCTCGTATCGTACTCCTCCTTCCAGGCAAAGTTTTTACGAGTGCAGAAGCTCTGCCAGTAGCCGTAAAACACATGCACCACCTGCGATATGGAAACAGAGGCTGTTTAAGTAGCTTGTAAAGATTCTTCTTTAATTGTACACCGTTTACATTTCAGTCTTGTTACTACAAAAACGTCCTTATTCATTTATTCATGTGATGTATGAATTAATGAGGAGCTGTATAAACTAATCTTGTATCATCACATAGACAAACAACCCTGAGATGAGTGTCTTAAGTGTGCAGCTGGCTTACAGTATCATAGTCACTCTGAGAGTCTCCGAAGGGTGGAAACTCCTCCTCGTCTTCCTCATCCTCCACCTTGGCGTGCTCCATCTCTTCTTTAACAATGGACTCAAAGAGATTCCTGTAAACTGTGTAAAAGCCCTTTGGAGAAAGAGAGTGGACAAAAAAAGAGATAATTAATTCAATTTCAGTAACTGTGTTTGTTTTTTGTCAGATTGACATTGTTCTAGACTGAGAACATCTTTAAGACCTGGTTGAAGGTTTTACTTTGGTTTGTACCGTTCACCATGCTCCTCACACACAAGAACAAACACCAACCTTTTCATCATCTGCATAGCCAGAATAACAGGTGACTGTGAAGTACTGCAGCAGGTCAATGCTGTCATCTTCATAATCTCCACTCACTCCTCCTTTCAGCAGAGCTTCCCTGTGATTGTCATACCTGACAAGACATACAGACACACAATGACACTGTTTGAACATAAAACTGTGAGGATCTATTAGGTCATAAAGAGCTCTTCACTTGCTAAAATTTAGAGACAATTTTCACAGTGGTAACACACATATGTTTGTACACACCAAGCTCTCTCCTGTGGATCGCTCAGGACGTCATAAGCTGCCTGAATCAGCTTGAAGTGCTCGGCTGCCTCCTCGGCATTGTCCAAGTTTTTATCTGAAAATTAGAGAAGGAAATCATCACCAACAACTGTTGTTTGGCTGAATAACATAGGGTGCTTAAGTTTCACATTCATTGATCCAGCAAAGCCAAATAAGACTACTAGAGATACACAGAGTGGTCAATCAATCGGTAATGACATGTTGTGCACAAGTAAGGCTTGATTCAAGATATTGTCATCGTACTGGTGAAACAATACAACCAAATTTTGTTTGGCAACAATCCCCAGCAACATATCTAAATGAGTGATGTTATTGTTGTTGTTGCGTGGTGCTTTAAGAATTACCACATAATTAACATTTAAATAACCTTAAAACAGTCTGGATAATAAATAAATAGTCTTAAAAAGACAAAAAGCATTGGTTCAAAGATCAGAATAAAGACACTATTAGGAATATTGCGTTGCTTGTTTCATACTCCATTACTCATTAATGCATACGTTATTACACTGTTGTTTCATCACCTATTTTCATTTCGATCTATCGACTTAGTGTTTACCCACCACTTCACTTTTTGACAATTAGACTGTCATTTTAGTAGGAAGAAGGTTTTTCATTCAAGCACCAACTTACCTGGATGCCATTTTAATGCTAGTTTGCGATAGGCTTTCTTCAAATCATCGTCTCCTGCGTCTCGTTTCACACCCAATATCTCGTAGTGACACTTCATGATTAGACAATTATAGACAGACGACTGACACTAATATAAATACTCAGAAAAATGTTGTCCCAAAGTAAGCTAACTTTTAGCATTAAGCTAACTGCGGCATGCTAGCGACAAACCGGCAGCATCTTGACTTATCTCTAAAATAATCCGGATTTATCGGCTGATAACGACAACATCGTAACAATTAGGTCTTACATATTTAAAACTGTCCCATGGTGTTTATACTGACAAAACAGCTCCTAATAAATTACTTCAGGAAAGCTTGTTGAGGACGGTTGGGACCATGGACAGGAGAGTTCTGGTCAGTGCCGCTAAATCTCGCGAGAGTTTCTTCTTCTTCTTTTGCGGATTTGACACGAACTGCGTTTTGCTGCCCTCTATTGTTTGTGAACAGCAAACTCAAAATGTTTAATTCGTGAAACAAGAAGGCTACACTGTATTTAAAAAAAAAAACCCAGTCAATTCTGGTTGTGTTCATACACACGTTGACAGAGATTTATACTAAACTCTACAATCTCACAGTTAAACACTGGATTCTGCTGCACACACCAGCCCAAACAATAAGAATGTAAATTTATCTTTCAATGTTAAGATTGTAGTTGGATACAAACTGGTACAAACGTGCCACTTAAATATTGTTTTTTCCTATCACACAGTGCTCTCTAGTGGTGACAGGGAGACCTTGGCTGTAATAAAATTCCCATTGAGTACACTTTCAGACACAAAGGACCTACACACTTTTTTTTGCTGCAGACTCTGCCAGACAACCAACTGATCAATTCATAGATTTCAATACCTAAGGTTGAGAGTCAATTGTCACACAAGGTTTGAATTTAGAATAAAAACACAACCACAGGGCTCTGAAATCTGTCAAAAAAAGATTAAACAGAGAAATGGGACTGAAATCATAAACTTTAAACATCATTTATCAAACACAGAAATACATTATACAGTTACAATCAAAGTAATAGTAGACATGAACTAGAGAAACCTGTAAACAATACAAAATCTAATATAGAAAAAAATAGATGAATAAATAAATGAAAAAAGAAAAGACAATAAATACACACAAAGACATAAAACACTTTTACCAGCTTTGTTTTGTAGACAGGAGAGAATTGAAATATAGGCTACTGTTAAAACTTTTGGACTTGGAGTCTGTAATAAAGAAATATGTATGTCTTACTCAAACACCAAGAAATTTGTTTGTTTTTTTTACTGGAAAATGTACATTTGAGTATGTGGGAAGCAATGGCAAAGATATTGAATAAACCGTCTTTGGCAATGGTATGATTGAACCTGTCGTCCACACTCCACACCACCAGGTGGCGATAATGCACATATTTTACGTTGCTTGCAAAAAATAAAAATAAACGATGAACCCGCAGTGCCACCTCCGCGCCACAAGGGGGCTCTTCACCCTCACCCGACACACGTGTGTTATTTGCGTTGGACCTGTAACCACGCGAGACGTCTGTCGGCGTAGAAACCAAACATGTCGGCGTTCAAGAGAAAACGTGGAGCACAAGGTACCGTCGTTAAAAAGGCAAAGAAGGCTAAATTTGTGGCAGACGGAGGAGAAGCACCGAGTAAAAATGAGCAGGGGGAGAAAAATGAAATCACAATCCCAGCGCCGGTGTCGTCGGTGAGTGATCAGACTTGTTATTGGTCGCTGGAGTTGGTTAGCCTCTTAGCTTAGTCCACCACCTGTGATACATGTAGCTTAAAAAACGCAAAACTCGAGCCAGACCTGTTATTTCCGATCTAAATAACTCGTCCGGGGTAGAGGGTAAAATCATTTTCATGTGCGCTTTCTTCCAATTAATTTGAAGCTGTAATGTAAACTCTCTTGGCACAGGGCAAATGGACCAACAAGGAAAGAGTTCTCATTTTCTCCTCCCGAGGCATCAACTTCAGGACAAGACACTTGATGCAGGACCTGAGGACCATGATGCCTCATGCAAAAGCAGGTAAGAAACACCGGCCATTCATATAGAATATAATTTCTCCTCAATACATGTTCAGGCTCTTGTTAGGTTGTAAGTATGTTGAACACATATGGGAATAATCTTTTATATTGTCATAATAACCCATTTCTTTCTTCTGTCTGTCAGACACCAAGATGGACAGGAAAGACAAGTTGTTTGTTGTTAATGAGGTGAGTGTTGTTGTTAAGACTGTGGCTACACTGTCTTGTGCAGTATCACTCCCATTACAGTATAGTTAAATATTTGCATTGTTTTTCAGGTGTGTGAAATGAAAAACTGCAACAAATGTCTCTTTTTTGAGGCCAAGAAGAAGCAGGACCTCTATATGTGGTAAGTATTTAATATCTGTCTCATTCTCCAAAACCTGAACCTCCTGATGCTGCAGAATGAATTTAAAGTTAACATTATTCTGTCTGATTTTTTTTTACAGGATTTCAAACTCCCCTCATGGACCGTCTGCAAAGTTTCTGGTTCAGAACAGTGAGTTATTTCTGTCATGGTCATATTGAAGTCTTGTTGACGGCACCGGCCTTATGTAACAAGAAAAACTGACTACATTATCTCCTTTACAGTTCACACGCTGGCCGAGCTCAAAATGACAGGAAACTGCCTCAAAGGATCCAGGCCGCTGCTCTCATTTGACCCAGTGAGTGACATACTGTCAGCCATTCTATAATACAGCTATATAAATCTGAATGAAGTGGGAAACATACAAAGTCACAATTGAAAGGCTTAAAAGTGGCTTGTTCGTCAATAAAATAGCTGATAATTAATTCCCCTGGTTGCTTCATCAAATAAACAATAACTTCAGCATTCGGTGCTTATACAATGTGATGTATTCTTGTTACAGTAACTGCATATTGACAGTGTTTCTTCAATATGTAATTAATTACGGATGTTGACAGCTTGAAAGTAAGAAATTATTGTCACCTGATGTCATTATCTTTTTTTGACTAATGTATTGGTCGTTTTCACCCACAGAAATTTGATAAGGAACCTCAGTATCAATTACTGAAGGAGCTCTTCACCCAGGTGTGTATACAGGCTGCATGATAGAAGATGCAAACATTAATTTTGAGAGCTGAGAAGGTTGCATCTCTTTGTTTTTTTATTTACATGCAAGGAAGTGCTCATGTTTTTTCCTTGTCACAGACATTTTCCACTCCACGGTACCACCCTAAGAGTCAGCCGTTTGTGGACCACGTCTTCACATTCACTATTGCAGACAACAGGATATGGTTCAGAAACTACCAGGTAATGTTTCACCACACCTGATGGGAGGAGATCACTGTTATTGGTTTGTTTATACAGTAATCTCTCAATCCATTCATTCCAGATCATCGAGGAGGATGCCTCTCTAGTGGAGATTGGTCCTCGCTTTGTTCTCAACCTAATCAAGATCTTTCAGGGAAGCTTTGGAGGGCCAACACTGTTTGAAAACCCAGGGTTCCGGTCTCCTAACATGGTATGTGTATATCCATTAAGAATAAACAGGTCACGGATGCTAGTGTGCATATATATAGTTTTTCACTTATTAATTGGTTTGTGTCTTCCTCTTCACACACCTACAGCACCGGCGAGAGATCCGTCTTGCTGCCGCAGCCAAAGTGCGTGAGAAGCAGATGGTGAAGGAGCTGCAGAAGATGAAGAGGACCGATTCAAAGGCAGGCTTGGACAAAGACGTCACAGCCGATGTCTTCGACACACCAGCAGAGGAGAAGCCTGTTCACATTCAAACAGAAGCACCTGAGCCAAAGGTGTCAAAGAAAAAACCTAAACCTTTCAAGAGGCAAAGGATGCAGATGGCCCGCAGGTAGCTGGATGGACTGGATGAAGCTGAGTGAAAGACTGACTGCTGCCATCAGTCAGTACTGTCTCAAGAAAACATGCTAATGTGCAGTAAGGTCTGGGATCCAATATTACAAGTTTTGTTTTTGTTTGGTCATAAGAAACTTCATTACTGAAGTATCATGACAGTCCTGGAGAAAATCTTAATTATGCACATGTCGTATTTCGTGTTTGTTGCCATCATTTTTAAATTCGTACAATATATACATTTATGTTGTTTCCTCATAAGGATTGTGCAGGTTATGCCCAACCATAGAAGTCTCAGTATCTGCAGTGCTGCAAACAGTTACCCATTCTTTTTTTGATAAAATAATCTATCAGTGTAAAAAAAATAACTTGTTTATTGATTCACAAAAGTTTTCTATGTCATGGAAATAAAACAATTCAAACTTACTCTCAGCATCATCTGTTGTATCTGTTGTAGCAACATCATCAGGAACACATTAGTGGCAGCAAGTGCAGAGCTCAAGATGAATCTTGTACATCTACTTCACACACAATAGTGAACACTGGGAGATAAATATGTGGACAGATTTAGCTAATTACAGCCAGTGCTCACATGTCGAAGGGCTTGTTATCTTGGCCTCCATAGTAACAAAATAAAGTAACTGCATAGAAAAATCTATGATAAGTGATCTAACAGCACTCATGTACACAACAAGACCAGGTAGGCGACATCATCCCTCCACAAGTCCAGAGTCAATAGTCCACTAAAATGAGGGACTCGTTTTTTGTTAAAACAATACAACCCACAATAAGATCTGTATTTCTTCTCTGTGTGCACTGCACTGCCTCCTCCGGCAGACTTTATCATCCTTGCCCTCAGTCAAAGCCTCTGGCCACTACTGACATAAAGGTGCATTATGTAAAGGGAGAGAATTCAATGCATGCGCTCTGATCACTCCACCTCCTCATCTGGACAACAATAATATTCTACAAAGCAGATCTGTCCGTCGTCGTTTCTGACCAGGTACTGCAGAGAGAGGAAGCCCCTGCTGTCTGTCCTCACAGAGACTTTACAGGACAAAGCCAGGGCTTTGGTGGAGGGCTTCAGCAGGGACATCTTGTACCTATCAGCATTCAACGATAAGGGCGACACAGAATATGGAGCTTTACTGACAGGAACTGAGACCAACAAGAAACACATAGGCTGAATAGTGCTGTTTGTGACTCTATTGGTACCTGTTGGTTTGTGTCTTCGTACACTTAAACAGCTCCATCATATCTGAGTCTTTAGGGTAATCATAATGAGCATTTCCAGAGTTCCCAAACGTAGATAACCTGGGGAGAAAACAAACAAATCATTGAATCTTTTGTTTTCCAAAACTATTTCTATAAGAGTATAACTGAAGTGTAACAAAATGTTTTTTCTGTGTCTGAAAACGTTTTGATAATAACACACCTGAAGTATGGCTGGCTCGGTGACATGGTGATCTGTAGCACCTCACTGCTCATATCCAGTTCAGAGAAGGGTTCTTTCAGACTCTCTGACTGCAGGATCACCTTTAAGAAAAGACATATATCATGAGTAATCATTACTTCCATGTAATCTAGTACTCTTTTTTACCTTTAGTTACATTATATAAAAGCTAAAGTTCACCTTGTTTGTGACATTACTGCTGCAGAACTCAAAGTCGACTGGCTCTTCAGGTTCTTGTGTGTTGATCTTGCAAACTGTCACGACACCACCCTCCTCCAGGAACAAGGTCAGAGGGTAACCGTACCCCTTGTAGCACATACGCAAGGCCGTTGATACCCCTGCAGCATCACATTTGAGAAATGAATTAATCTGACTATAAACTAACAGATGTAGTCAGCATTTAAAATCAGACGGTCTGTTTCTTTCTCTTTTTTTTGCCCACTTCACAATCAGATTGATCAGATCAGATTTCCTTTATGTTTACCTGGTACTGAGCTTCCTCCAAAAATATTGAGGCAGTCCAACAGAACAGTGAGATTGACCTGAAAGCCAACCAAATCTTCCCGTATGGTGAACTCTTGGAAGATTTCAGCCTGAAATCAAAAAAAGATATGTCACAAACAGTGTTACAGTTGGACAAACCAAGACTTTGTGTAAAAAAAAAAAATCGCAAACCTGGATGAATGCATTGGCTTGGAGACACTTGGAGTCCTCCACTGTGACCTTCAGGCCATTGGGTGTAGCACTGAAGATGGCATGGTCTTTGAAGGCGATTGCTTTCAGTATGTTGGAGAGGTTGCGAGCGTTATCCAAACTGGCCACTAAAATGTACTGTTCATCATCAGCTTGAGACTGGGTGGACAGAGGCATCGTAGCGCTGAAATGAAGACACACAGCAAGAACGGTTTGGATGGCACAACTTCAGCAAAGTAAAAAGCAAGAGCAGCTAAATTTAATATCAGAGTTGAGACTGATGTTTCTCCATTTTGTTATTCAATTATTTCTATGTGGTAGAAAATCAATTTCTCATCTAGGACTGGTATACAAACACTTGATCTAGACATGTCAATTTAGATTAGTGCAACCTGTTGGTGGCATTATAACTTTGTTGCCTTGGCGTCTCTCTGGGTATATAGGCTGTGTATATAGGCTGTGTATATTTATGTACTACTGTGCAATTAATTAATATGCAAGTGAAGATTAGACGTTTCACAAAAGGCGTTGTAAATGTGTGTGATAAAAAAAATATAGACAAACAACAAACTATACACTGTCAAGCTAGGCTACATAACAAAAGAGTTTATGGTCACAAAACAACGTCAAACAGCCAACTACAGGTAATTCTGAGCTTTGTTTCCACACTGTTAAGCCTCTACGATGAACAAGATGTGTAAAAACAAAGTTAGTGTTCAGTTATGCTTCTATACGAATCACTTACAAAGTTGTAATCCAGAGAGCCACAAGATTTGTGTTTTGAAGAAAGGCGCCTCGGTCATTTCCGCCTTTTTTCTTCTTCTACGGAAGTACGTCCTGCGCGTGCGCAATGACGTTCTAGAGATTTCGCTACGAGTCCAAAACACACCGGAGAAACCTCATCCACACTGACAAAAAGTGACAGCAGTTGTGTTTTGAGATCCACAGGAGGTGAGTGTTGTTTCTTATTTAAAGCTTCACTGGGAGGTAAAAATGTTGTCCTGCCGGAGCATTACTACAAATCCTCATAGAAGTTGTATTAATCATCGCACGACGGCAGGAAGCTAACCTTAGCTAACAGTGTGACGACGCTGTCTGGTGGTGTGTTTCACCATTGAGTAACTTAACATGCCAATAATCTCTCAGACATCGCCCCAAAAGGTTCAAGATTAATGATTAATTTTAAAATTAGAAACCTGAAAACATAGCAGGTCTTCTCTTGTGTTGTAAGCATTACATTTGGTCTTTGGATAATGCAAATTACAGAAACTAAACAACCAGTCTATGAACCAAGCAAATAGTCCAAGTACACCTGGATATATTAAATAGCCTCGCATGAATTGATAGCCATTAAACAGTCCCATGTCATGCTGATTAATAATAATGTGTATATTCTTCTGTCTCTGCTTTAGGTTCTTCCATTTGGACGGCTCTCCTTCGCCACAGTCATGGTGTGCATTCCCTGTATTGTGATTCCTGTCCTGTTGTGGGTCTACAAGAGGTTCCTGGAGCCGATTATATATCCATTCATTTCACCAATTATTAACACGTTCTGGACCAAAAAAGCAGTCCAAGGGACTGACGCAAGTGACCAAAAAGTTAGTGAAAAGAGTAATGGGATTCACAAGGTGAGAAAATTATTTTATCATCACACTGCAACGGTGATTATGTTAATGGTGATTTCATGTTATCAGTTGGTAAAGCAAATTGTAAAGGCTTTTCTTTGTTTAATTCATTTAGAGGATGTTGTCTTATGTAATATACAAGTGTGTGGCCCCTTTCAAGTGTTGAAAGTGTGATAGCATGCAATAGTGAATATCAGTGTTGTATAAATAGTTTTCTCAATATTATGATTAATCTCAGAAATTGTCTAGTGCAAGGATTTAAGATAAAGTCTGCTATGTTAGCTTTTAGTCAACATTTCTAAAGTTTTTTAGCATTTTTTAAAGAGATTTTCATTCTTTTGTGTTTCAGCCTGAAAGCAACGGTGAGGCCACTGCCAACGGATCCACTATAGCAGCAGATAAGAAGACAGACTGACAGCCATCAATGTTTATAATGCTTCTAAGACTGTGTAAATATTCCATAGATATAATATAGATATACTATGATTTAACTTATCAAGCTTCTTTAAATGGAGTGGTTTTTATAACCTTCCAAAATCATGTTTGAATTTTAAATTTTTTCACTAATATTAGAATGAAAGAAATTGGTTACTGTTTGGTGTACTGTTTTCCCTGTATACATAATGCATCTCCTTTACTGGCTATTCGATCTATTTTTGTTTTTTCTTTTTTTAATGACTGAATAAAACAGAGCCTTCAAATATTAAAGATGTCGACTGCACCATCATTCCACTCTGCTTGTAATTCATGACATTCTAAACAGTATGTGTCTCTGTAAAGCTGGTTCATCACTGAAACAACAATGACTATTTTAATATTATAGGTTTTTTTTTTATAAACAAGAATTTTAACCTGATTTTGCTACTGAAATATATTTTACATTAGTCTAAAATTTTTGGTACCATTTTCTGATAAGGCAGCACTTATAAAGGGTTTAGCTGTACTTAGTAACTAATGTGACCTATTGGAACCTGTGTTTGTCAATATAGTAGTGATGCCTACACAGCATTGCTATGCATTAGATTTAAATTTTAGATGTGACCTTTTCCCCAAATGATTATTAGTCACTGTCCAGCTTCTGTCAATGATGTTAGAAGACCACAGAATTGTAGTTCAGTGTAGCTGATGATGATGATGATGATGATATGCAGACAGTATAAATAAGGTAACACCTAATGAGTAAGTGAGTAAAGAGGGGTAACAAACATGGTAACAAAACATAAGAAGCAGCCTTGGTCTTTAAAGATAGAACTCGTTTATATAGATAAAAAAAAGTGTAGCGCTACGTCTGTGGATCTATCAGCCCTATTTCTATCTGCAACGTCGCCGACGTAAGTAACGTCATTACGCAAGGGGTGGCGACGTGGAAAACATGGAGGAGAGGAGTATGTAGAGTTAACTTAACAGCTTCAAATTTCACACAATTTCAACTGTTTGCTGTCGTTTATTGTATTCACCAAACAAACCGAACAAAGCTGATAATTGGCGTAAAAAATATCAGTCGTTTTTTTCAACGGTCCTGAAAGCCGAGAGCTACGGAAACTGCGAGAAGCATTCTTGACAGGTAAGCCGAGCGGTCAGCTGATGGCAAACAAGCAGTGAACGTTAGCTTCTGTCTGGACAGTGACTTATTAACCGTGGGTTGCCTGGATACCCTTCTTTATCTGCTATTTATTTAGCTATTATTTTATCCTGATATCGGACTGCAAGTAAACCGCGTTGACTGTTCAAAATGTGCCGGGGTACAGGCTATTTCCTGCACTCGAAGAGGGTGAGCTAGCTAACGTCATGCAAGTTGGGTTGACTGAAGTATCACAGACAAGACAAATGAGAGCACACAGAGGATATGGAGTACAGGTTGGGCTCACAAGGTCTTATTGGCAAACATAATAAAAATGTAATAAGATAATAGCATGTTTTTGCACATGGCATATACAGTGTGAACCCCACTTTAGCGCATGTTTGTACATTCATCTCCGTATACTATTAATGATATCATCATTATCGTCATCATCATCACACCATTATATCATATTGTCTGAAGTAGCTTATCACAGACAAGACAAATGAGAGCACATTGAGAATGGGAAGTACAATTTGGGTTAGCATGTTGTTGTTGTTTTTGTGCCAAACATAAGAAAAACACAACAGGAAAATAGCATATTTTTGCACGTGGCATATATCCAGTGTGACCGCCACTTTAGCGCATGTTTGTACACTATTCTTTGCATCATATCATCATCATTATATTATATTACACATGGAAGGCAAAGAAAACCTAGCCTTCTTTATGGTTTCACACTACGTGTGTCTCTGATGTGTCCCAGGTGGTTTGAGTAAATGTTGGCTTACTGGCTGCACCTGTATACTAAAGGTGTGTCATTTCAAGAAAACATAACTCAAATCCTGGTTCCTTATATGTCATCCTGTTGTGAAGTTTTCCTCTCTCACTAATGAATGGGTGCATTAAAATTAATGAAGACAGATTTTATTTGCTCTCACATGAGTGCTGCACCATACAGTCGGCACTTTAATGGGTACACCTCACCAACAATGTTATATACTATGCAATATTGTACCACCATCTATGTCCTTGAAATTGACTATAAAGCTGAAACAAAAAATGAACATTACAATCTTCATGGAAATAGGATGTATTTTGAGATATTTAATCAGACGACAATTAGTCTTTGCTAGGAAACCTACTGGTTGCATGGGCTTTTTGTATTGTAAAAAAAAAAAATCAGGTAATTGTGTTGTAATCATATTTAAGTTACAAACCGGTAGTTTAAGAAATCTTATTACTTACATCTCCAACTGGGCTTTCTACTGTGCATTGCTGTTTGTAAGGGGCCACTTAAAAAACAAAACAAAAACTATGTAACTTGTACCTGCATGGTACAGGACAGGTACCAAGTTGCCTTGGGTATTTTTACTTTACATATCTGTAAAACCAGTATTTGGAGATGTGCTCTGTGTTAATGTCCTAAGTTAATGGATTTGAATCAAATATAAACAAGATGAAGTTATGTAAGTTGCTCTTGAGCATCCCCACATTTTCCTGGCTGGGGAGTGATTTATGTATTTATCAGAGAGACAAACAGGAAATGTGGCAAAAGAGATGGTGTAATGACATTCAATAAATTCAGGTCCCACCCAAGCCAGACTCTTGGGTGGGACCAAGAGTCTGGACAGACAGACAGAACTAACTGGGGATGCTGTGATTATTTAATCAGCAGCCTAAACCCCTATTCCCTCTACACTTACTTGAATTGGAGTGCAGACTATTCTCATAATGAAATTATGAATGCAGTTTTATGAGCATAACTTTCTGTCATGTGACATTTGATATACATAGCTTACAGCACGGATGTTCATAATGTGTGATAGCATGGAAAATTTAAGCATTTCCTCTGCTCCAGGATTTGGCATATGCCTGGTGAAAAAGCAGTGAAGAGTGGTGAGTCTGGCTGAGTGGAGCCAGTCGAGATGGGAGCCAACACCAGCCAGGTCAGTGACCTGTCTGACAACCCAAGCCTCAAGGCCCTGGTGGGCACGGAGTCCATATCGGAGAATGACCCCTTCTGGAACCAGCTCATCTCCTTCACCTTCATCAGCCCGACCTGCAGGTAAACAAACACACACATGGGAAAGTTCAGATAGATATTTGTCAGATTATTTCCCTGAATGTTAGAGTAAAATACTTTCACACTGCAGAAAAGGGCTCCTCTTATCTCTATTCATTCTTTTCTAAATTTAGTTTAATAATTGATCAGTTCATTGCTGTTGAACCGTGGGAACCAACTCAATTAATCATCTTTGGTTTTTGAGATTTTAGCAAGTAAAAGTACCAAAACTTCTCCGGTTGTAGTTTCTCAGATGTGCAAAGCTTTTCTCAAACTTTCATCTGCATCTCAGGAGGATGGCAGGTGATGACAGGCGATGTAGTTGAAAACTCAGGAGATGGATAGTAAGCACACCTTATGTTCAGATGTGGATCTTTTAGCCAAAATATTTCTACGGTCTTTTTTTTTGTGATCAAATGTTTATTTAACAAGAATACAAGTTACAACCAAAAACATGACTCAACTATTTCTAAGGTCAAGAACCTTCTCAGTATCTTTGCTCTGTGTGTGTTTTCTTTTTCTTTAGTTGTTAATTAACTACATTAAAAAACATCTGTTTCTGCTTTGTATGTGATTACCAGACCACCCTGTCAAGAGCGTATGAATTAAAATCATTAGATGGGTAATTACCTTAATTAAAAATATCATGACATTGAAGACAAATCCCTGATAATGAACTGTAGCCCATATGGGAATAGGTGGAACAGATCCTTGAGGCGTTTCTTGTCAATGTTATATCATTGGTGTGTTAAAAAATTTATAGGCAAACTTTGACTCTAATGAAGTCTTACAAATCCCTCCTTTTTTTTGAGCACCATCTCAGTTTCCCCAAACATATTCTCCAGAGTGATAGTATGTTACACCCACAGACACACAACCAACCCACTACATTCCAAGGCTGGATCCAACTAATGTAATGACAGGATGTTTTCAGAGCTCATCTGATTAATGATCCATCAAGTTCATTGTCCCGACTTGCTGAGATTGGCTCGACTGGTTAACGTTTAGTTCCTTTGGGGAGAGTGTTGAAAAGGAAGTGTTACATATCCATCTTGTTAGAGGTTGTCATTCATTCACTCGGTACATTTTATGGCTCCAACTGGCAGCATGACTGAGGAAATTCATATGATCTGCACATTAGGGCACAATCTGTGGAGGAAACTGAAAAGTTAATACATAGATGGAATGCATCAACATATCGGGATACACTTATTATGATTCATACAGAGAATTTGATGATATAACCTCAAATGCTTACAAATTAACACAAATTATATCAGACAACTTCCTGGTCATGAGCAGTTAACAGGGAACCAGGGGGAGGCTCCAGCAAGTTCCTTGTCCCAGTCAAGGAAATAGACCAGGACATAACCGCTGGTCAAACACTGTATCACTGGTCAGAGCCAGGCAGCTGTTTCCCTCTTTTCTTTGTGCTATGCTATTTATGAGAGTGCTATCAGTGTTCTCATGTAACTCTTGTGAATAAGTGTATTCTGCCAGATGATAAACTACATGTAAGAGTTTTAATGTGGTCCAGTCCTACCAGTTCTAGCTTTATGATTTTTTTTATAAAAGATGAATTGTTTACGACGATCATACAGTGGTAATGCAATTTAAAGGGTGAATGGTATATGTAATTGACCCCTGACATGAATACAACAAAAAAAAAATTGTGTGAGCAACAAATGTCGCAAATATTTATAATGATTCTGTAAAAATATTTCGAAAAAAAAACAAACATCTTATGTTGATGTTTATCAGCATTTGGATGGACATCATAACCAACAATTTGAGTGCAGTTTTTGTATCATGACAGTAGAGGGCATATGATACAAGCAACCAGCTCATCTCATCAATTTTTCTTGCACAATATATCCATCATCAATTTCTCTCTATCTCTTCTTGTCAACAGTGGAGACTCAAAGTTGCTGGAGGAGGTTGTTATCCCCCTGGCCAAGACCCTCAGTACGTTCCCTATTATATAAATATGTGATGTGCGTGTGTGTGTCTCTGTGTCTGTGTGTGTCTTTGGGCTTTTTCACTGACCAGTATCTAAGTCAAGTTGTGCCTGTGGATATCAGCATCTCTGGGGTTTAAATGTTGTTTTTTTAATGTCAGATTATCAAATTATAAAGTTCCTGTGATACAGTTGATAAATTCTCTCCTCCTGTTTTCTTTTCCAAGTTGAAAACAATCCCAGATCGGGGAACTTTGGCGCTCTTGTGAGAATTTTCCTGGGAAGAACCAAAGAGCTGAAAATCTCCACCGAATGCCAAGAGTAAGTATGGGAACCTCGGAGGAGAGAATGAACTCAGATGACTGTGTTGGTAATGATAGATCCTGTGCAGACCAGTTACTGTTTGATCGCAGGCAGGCAGGCAGGGAATCCCTGTTTTCTAAAGCAGAGAAACACAAAGGGGTTGTGGTAGTTTCCCATGAGAAAACTGCTGAGGTATAACCATCAACACATGTGGCATTATTCTGCCAAACTCCATTCCAAAGGATTGACCCTGCCCACGTTACCAAATGTTTCTGGTGGGAACCCTTCAGTCTGTTGTAAACATCATTACAGGTTAGAGTTATCGCTCCCTGTCCTCTTCGTTCTCTTTCTCGCATGTTTTTTTAACATGTTTTGTCCCAGAAACAAATCTATATTTTCTGCTTGTAACATAATTGCCGTGTTCATATTTTGCAAATTGCCAATTTGTGGACGCGATTAGACGCCCCCGTGTTGGTGTTTAGTGGTTATGAAACATTGCGGCTTGTACCGGATGGTTCCAATCATCTCTCTTTTTTTTTCTCCCTCTGTTTCTCAACAAATATGTCCTGATTTTATTTCTGCGCTGTGAATAAACAGCAACGTGTTTAGTATCATTGCCTGCTATAGTGAAGATGACTGATTTTGCAGCATTTTCTTGGTTGTCGAAGTGAATGTTGTGCTTCAGTTAAGTTATGTTGTTCTCTGAGTTTTACAAGGAGAAACAAGGGCAATCTTTCCTGAATTCATTCTTGTCTCTTTCTCAAATAAACTTGGGTACATTGTGATGTTCAGATGCTTTATGAATTGGCGTGAGAACATTGATTTTTTTTTTTTTATGCTCCTTTGCTTGCAAATCACAACTGTCAGAGACCAGATTGCAGTTTTACTTGGCAAAAAATTAAAAGGGCATAATGCCACTTATCCACTTGCCAATGTATACGTGTAACAGTTTACATTACATGAAAAATATTCATGGTCAGCCAAAGAAAGGGCAGAGAAAACAGCATGCAGCCGGCTCTGCATAGCAGCAGAATGCACCTTTTTATAGCATTTATCTGTGTCACAGTTCTACATTTGACCTTGAACGTGATGTTCTTGTTTTTTGCTTCTCCTCCGCAGTCAGCTGTTCATCTGGCAGGCCCATAACGCGCTGTTCATGATTCGCTGCCTGCTCAAGGTGTTCATCAGGGAGATGAGCGAAGAGGAGCTGCACTTACAGTTCTCCTACCAGGAGAGGGCACCAGGCTCCTGCGGAGGTGAGGCGGCTCCATCACAGATTGATTTTTTTTTTTATGGGGGGGTGGGGGTGTCACAGGGAAACTGAAACAGGGCCACACATTGCATAAAGAAATCTGCTTCACAGTGAAGACCTCTTGCTTTGAACAGATGGCAGAGTATGTCTGAGTCATCCAGGTCATGTTATTTGTAAGTGCTAGATGATGGCAACTGGAGTGTTTCTGCACTTCACACACTAAATCCCCAACATCTGCTGAGAAATCTTGGGAACGTAAAAAGTATTTGACTCCCATTAGACTCCTAAGGTGTGAGTTATTAAAATGTACTCACTAGGGTCAAATGTGTAACACTTCCCTCCATACCTAAAGAGAGATAAGAAATTGACTTTTTAATTGAGCACAAATACCCCTGGCTACTGACCTGGATCAGCCGTCTCCCAGAGACTCTGTTAATAAAAGTCTAAATCTGCATCCACTGACTGAACATCACTTTTTTGGCCTCAAACTTTCGCCCTGTCTGAGCCAAGTCCCTAAATAAACACTCTGTGATGGTGCGTCCTCTTGATGACCTTGACAAATGTAAATAACTTTTCTTTTGGTGCTCGTTTTCTAAGACATTGAACACACCATCAAAAAGAAAGCTGGAAAGAAAATATAAAGATTTTCAGCCTCTCTCTGTTTATTATTCTGCCGTTGCTCTTTTCTTTTGTTTTATTTCCGTCACCGGTCTGCACTCGCACATGTGAACCTTGACACAAGAAACTAACTCTCTCATTGCCTGCAAAGCTCATTACAGCTCGCCCAGGGCGGTGAGAGAAGATAATCCAGAGTGTCTGAAACATCTTAACAAACATCACGTACTGTATCAGAAACCACGTAATCCCTCATTTCTCTCATTGCCTTTCATCTGTGGGCATGAAACAGGAGCTGATGGGAAAGATAGAGAGAGGAATTGGTACAGAGGGAGCTGCTGCATGATCAGGGAGTTACCGTATATGTATATACATCTCATATAATAACTCCCTTAACCCCTTGTGTAGAAACGGGGAGCGAGGACCTCCTTGAGGAGCTGTTGTCCAACCTTGTTCACCTGATCGTTGAAGTGCCCCTGCTGTAAGTATCTCCCTTGTGTATATACAGAGTGTGTAGCGCATGTGTGCGTGTCGTGACCAAGCCTGATGCAACACTGACGAGGCGTTTACATGATCAGGCAGTGATTTAATAACATCTCAGTGCTACTTGTTCATTTGTTTGACATGATACTCTCAGCACTGGACACAGTTGAAAACATCGTGTTCGTTCCGGTCGTCATCCAGACTTTTCGTTTCGACTCCCTTTTGTTGTTTCTCATAGTTAATGTATCTAGGATGTTAGTGACTGAACATTTAATGAAAAGCAGTTTGGGAGAAGTTTGTATGCCCTTCTCCCTTTGCGTGCTCTGCTTGCTCATTCGCTCCTCGGTTCGCTAACCAAGAGAAGATGAAATCCATTATGGTACACGCCAGAATGACACGCTGAAACTCTGAGTTGGCAATATGGTGAGCAACGGGGTAAAATACAAAAGGATGGGATGAGACTGAACAAAATAAATAAAGTGGTTGTGTAGCGGACGAGAAGAGGTTGAAGTGAAAGTTGGATTAGGAGTGTTGCCAGTGAGTGGGAGAAACAGGGACGATGCAGTTTTTCCTGCAAAAATGTATCAGCCTTAACCCTCATGGGACGGTGTGCACGCTAACACAGCCTGAGTGAATACTGCAGTGTGTTTACTTATCAATGGGAGAATTATCAGCTGCCTGCCACTCAGTCTGACACGGAGACAAAGACCCAGTATGTACGTCTCTGTAGAGAAATCCTCCTCTGCAGTGTCAAGACAAGTTCACAGAAAACATGACTGACAATCGCTTTTCCTTGACGCAGCATCTTCCACTTTTCCTCCCTTTTTCCCCCTCGTCTTTATTGTGTCATTCTCCACGTCCTCCTTCTCTCCCTGTCTGCCGGGCTCTTCCACTTTCTCTTCGCTTCCTCTCTGCCTCTCCTCTGTGTTGTCTCCGGACATCAAACCCTGGCTCTTGTGTAAATGCATTCAGCATTCCAACATTATTCATTGTTCCAAGCTTCAAGACTCTCCCTGTTTTTCTTCCCTCCACCACTTTGTGGCTGTCGGCCCATTTCCTCTGTACGTGCTCCTGGTTTGGATGGGAGTCTTACCATTCTTTTGGTATAGATTACCTACATCCCTAACAGGCCTCTGCACCTTTTGCGATTACATTTGTCAAGAAACATAGATGTCAGGAGATTTTATATATTTTTTCCCAGGCATGTTGATCCTCAAATAACAGTTGGTTCATGTTTTTCCACACGTACACGTACTGTGTTCCCATTGAATTAAAAATATATCATTATGTTATGAAAGGATATATGAAATACCGTAAATTCAGGCCGAAGTCTTTTATCAAGACTTTTTATTCCATCCTTTTTATAAGATTTTTCCAGCCTTGACACAGAGATCTTACCTTATCAGATAAAATTCTAGATTTGGTAAAGACATAGACATATTTAGTCTCTGTCACTAGTAATATTATTAGACCGAATGGAAAGTTATCTGAAAAATTCATCAGCCATTTAATTCTCCTGCTGCTTCTTCTCATATGAACTCGTTCTGGGCTTCTCAAGTTTCTGTTGTAGTCAAAAGAATTTGACTGCTTTTGGATCAACCTGGGCTTTGGGAAATAGTGAATTTTATCTGATAGTTTCATCTGGCCAGATTAGTAATCCACAAATCAGCATATCAAGCAACGTCAAGACTTTACATTGATACCATTGAATTTGTATTAGTTTCCTTCTGTGTTATGAGCCGTCATCCTTTAGTAGGTGACATAATTGTTGGCATGTGTTCAGTCGCTGTGTGCGTACGTGTTTATGTATCAGGAAGCAGGTAACGGTTAAAGTCCCCCCTGCCCCATTCAAAAATATGTTTTTCCCATCGTTAATTCACTCAGACGTTTGACCTTCACTGTTTGTGCACAGTTTTCCCACTCATATGCTGACCTTTATATTATTATATAGTGATACGTACACTTACACAAGAGCATGAATTTGTGACATCATAGCTTGTTTAAAAACTCATTGTTGTCCAGTATATATCATGTACATTGTATAAATATAATATTTAAACTTGCCTCTTTCAGGCTGCAAACACTGAAAATGGACCGTTCAGTCAAGTAGGAGACATCTTGCTTGCAGCTGTTCAAACGTTTTCAATGGAAATATTTGCATAATTATATATTCTGTACTTTCTCGTGGAAGGAAAAGGAGCAGACACGATTTGACCAACTTTTAATGAGATTTTTCAGAACAAAAAGAAAGAAAAATCTTCAATATTTTCATAAGCAGACGTCTTTTTTTTAAAAACTGGTCTGAACAGGGATCTTTAAGTTAAACAAACCTGCGTCACGGGAACAATGTGCTTATGTACTCACGGTATTTTAATATCCCTTCTTATAATTTGATGTCAGTGCACACAGCATTAAAATGAGATACAGCTGTAATAACATGTAAAGCTACATATAAAGTGCATTTGTTGAAATATTGATATAGTAGATGATTCATTCATTCATTAACTCCACATGCATCTATTTGTCCCCATAGTGACATCACCTACAGCATCCTGTTTGAAGCCGTGACTACGCTGCTGGTATTTTTCTCCTATCAGCTCTTCCATAAAGACATCCTCCGAGATGGAATAATCTACCAGCACATTATGAAGGGGAGATGGTGAGAAAACACACAAGTCCATATTCCACTGAGGGCTCTGTTGAAATACTGTAATGCACCAAACTGAAGCTAAAAGTATTGAATCTAATGTATCTAACCAACATTAACCCATGTGTGAAGCTAGAAATGTCAGAAAATGACACAGACCCCAATTTTTTTTAGATGCTTTCCACTGTCTGACTCGGCCTACAGTTCCTCTCTTCATATCCTGATACCTCTCTGTGCTTCCAGACAATCTCATCATGTTCCAAACAATGTCTTCATGTGTCATTCAGTTGATACTTAAAAAGGAGAAAAAGACTCAAGTCTAGCCAACCAAGATATTTGTCTCCACTGCGACCTTGCAGTCTGTGTTTCTGGCCCAGTCTGTTTTTTTAAATGATGATAATAATAACTTAAAACTCCCAAATGCAAAAGTTAAAAAAAAGTGGTGATAAGATAAACTTACTGAATGCTAATAAAAGGAAAAGCAAAGTGGAGCTAAACTTCTGATGCTGACCTGTACTTTGAAGGTAAATTGGGTTCAGACTGACTCAATGTTATCTTGAATATGAATAAATGGAGATCGCTGAATGCATTCTGAAATCTACGAGTGCAGTTTAAAGAGGTGGGCAGACGATGGAAGTAATTTTCTTTTAGGGCTCTCACATCATAAGAGGCAAAGGAGAGCACTTTGGATTAATTGCCACTGAGCTGAAGACGGACTCACAAGTAGCTGATGTTGGCAAAACAGCTCAGAAGTCTATCTAGAATGATTTTGCCATTTGTGTTTGTGCATCCAAACACGGTGATGTTTGGTGTTACTCACAACCAATTACAGCTTAAGAGTAGATCTTCTTGATAACAGTGTGGTGAAACTTCATTGATGTTAGTGTTTTCCACCTCTCTCTATCTCCCTGTGCCTTTCTGTTCTCCAGTTTGTGTTTGACCAGTCGACTGGTGAAGACTCTGCTCTATAACTTCATCAGGCAGGAGAAGTGTCCACCTCCAACCCACATCTTTGAGCCGAAAGCTGAGGGTGGCATCCTCTACGGCCTGGCGTCAGGGGTGGCAAGTACGTGTACACAAATCCTCACTGAAATGTGAAACATTGAAACAAAATCAATTTTCCTTTGCTTGTGTCAGTGTCAAAAATATATTTTTTATGATCCACTATTAAATGTTTTTAGCTATATATCTTTTATCAGATAAAGGATTTTAGTCTGGACCACGGAACCAAGCTGAGCAAACATTAGTCAGCTCGGCTCGTAGCCCATCTGGGATGATTTTTAATTAGAAGGGAATATGCTGGTGTTTGGACCACTTTTTAAACAGTTGGTCCGTTTGTTTAGGATAGGAGGAGTCCTGACTGGAAAAAGCTGATTGCAACGATGACAATTGTGCTGAAGACAACCCCCCCTCCACCCCCCCCATGACTGCATGCTACTTCACAACATTACCAAACTCCATCTTTTGCTCTTGGTTTGATTAAGAGACCCCTAGTGGCAGAAAATTACATATTGTGCTTTTATGCTTCTGAGGAAAAACACTCTCATAAAGGATTGGATTGAGATCAAATTACACAAACAAGAGCCAGACTACAAGAGAAAATGGAGAGTGGTGGTTATTTTCCCTTTTCCATGGAACCAGAGATTGGGAAATACTGTATGTTTAAACTGAAAAATGAAAGTGTGAGCCATGCTGACAGCCAATGGTAGTGAGGATGAAAGTGATGAGTCAAAAAAGAGCACAGTGCATGAGACTGGCACTGTGCTCTGTGCGTGTGTGTTGAGTGCATGTTTGTTTGAGTGTGAGAATAGGGCTGGGTTTCCCCTGCAGATAAATGGTCTTTGTCAGTTGTTGGTGGCAGATTCCTATCAGTGAGCCATCAGCATTCAACCCAGCCTGTCTGTCTGTGGTCAGTGATCGGCCCGATGAGTTATGGTGCCCTGTCCTGTTCCGTAATCCCCTAGAGCCTGTCTGTCTGCAGCCTCCTCCCTTATACACACACACGCAGACCAACAAAGACACAAGCCCTCTTATACTCGGAGCTCAGAAACAACACTTGTTTTCTTTCTCTGTCTCGTGCACTCATTTGTGCACAGTCATTTGGGATTGACAGAGTACACAAACAAGTACATTTCACGGGTATGCATGGGTGTTGTCCTGAAGTAACAATAAATATCAGATGAATTTCTTGAGCTTCACAGCGTGAGCAAATATTAAGGTTGTTGCATGGAAATTCCAGCAGTTTTTCCTCATAAAGGTCATTTTCCCCGTCATGGTTCGCACTGCTCAGCCTGTAGAAACAACCGTAAAATGTCCTTGGTGGCGAAAGAGGCTTTGTCAAGTCTGAAAAAATAATCCTCCTGATTTCATCAGGGTTATCTCGGCAGAGAGCCTGGCAGAAAAGCCAGTGTTAGTAACTGGGCATTTAGCCGTCTGTGAAAGTCTAACAAAAAAGGACGCAGCATTTTTTTTGAGCTTGAGGCATAAGAAGGAATAAAGGTCAGAATATCTCAACCAAATTCAGCTTTAATCTTGAGCCGTCTGTCTCCTGTGAGTCTCCCAACCAAATCACTGGAACGCCACTTTAGACGAGCGTATTTTATCTCATTTAAAACAAATCACTTACAAATTATTAGGCTTGTATTGGTTTCCATCCATTTCTGTTCAGCGCGAAAATGAGCTCTCTGTTTTTAAATTACTTCCAGGCCGTGCAGAAAATTAATGAAAGCAAATGTTCCCCAGAGCCGCAGGATAAATACAAAATAAAATATAAAGACTTGGTAGATATGGACACAGAACTTACAGTTTCACTCTATGAAGTCTTTCAATCCTCACACAGTGCTCCAGATAGACAGGACAGTACTTCACATTCAGAGTCCTTCATTTTTGTTGAGAAATAGCTGGTCCTCATGTTCGTAGTACTTAAAATTACTCATGTCTTCACATTCACAGACGGGCTGGATTTTCCCCGGAACCAAACCCTGGTTGTTGGCAAAGCAGAGCAGTGCCTGATTTCTGTCACCATTTTAATGTCTAGGGAGATAGGATGTCTCTTTCTGTCTTGTTTTTACACACTTGGCTATCTGAGTCCGAGGGAGCATCTGCAGGAGGATTAGCACCTAGGAAATATTTGGACCTCCTCTCCTCTCCTCTCCTCTCCTTTCCTCTCCTCTCCTCTCCTCTCCTCTCCTCTCCTCTCTTCTCTTCTCCTCTCCTCTGGAGAGCGTTTTAACTTGGGTGTTAGTGGTGGAGGATTTGTTTTAGGGATGGCTTTTTATTATGATTATAGTGAAATCACTCTTAAGTCTGAGGAATGTTCTCATAGGTTGTATATGTTTATGTTAGAAGGGTTTGGATTCGGTTTGGATAAAAGCTCTTAGAGCATATATTTTGATTTGTGTGAGATTATCAGAAGAGCGTGTTTATTTATTGTCTGTACAGCATGTTTCCCCATGTGCATTTTTGGATAATCATCACGAGTTTGGTGTACTTGTATGTGTGTGTGTGTGTGTGTGTGTGTGTGTGTGTGTTTGCGTGCTTGGCTAAGGCATTGGCCTGAAGCCCTGATGTCATATTTCATTCTGTTATGCAAGTAAATAAGTAAGTAGCACATTCTGTCTGTCTCTGCTCACTAGGCGTTCACATCTCTGTCTGAGCCGAAGCGTATATTCCCAGCCGAGATCATTTTCCCACCTCAGTTCTGTCCTCTATTGTGTCCACACAGGCCACCGAGGTCCGTCGCACGTTGACGTGAACGTTGCAGGTGGCACAGCTGAGACGGAGAAGTTAGATGTAACCCTAACCTAGGCTCTTTTTTGGAAGGAGTGTTGTTTATAATCCTGGTATGTCGGCCCAACGCTTTGGTCTGGTCTTAAGTATCTGGATCTTGTACAGACATTCACGGTCTCCAGAGGATGAATCTGAATCATGCATCAGGGCCTAGTGAAAATAATCCTTTGCTTATCGTTGGAAGTCTCGCTGCACTCCTCAAATATTGAAGGACACCATCTGAATTCAGACATATTCGGAGGAAAGTTAAGAAATAACATTCCCCCAGTGAGCAGTGTACTAAACAGCAACGTCATTATGAATCACTGGAGCTTTTGTGTGTGCGCGTTTTGATAATATCCATGATGTGAAGGGGTCGGGGTCTGGTGAAGTACGTGTCAAGGGGCAGTGGATTTAGAAGAGCCGGATTTTCAGCCTGTGTAATGTTTTGGTTTCAATATAGAAACTGACTCAGTGCCAGCAGTAATGTCTGTGATGGTGGTGGTCATTATATAAGACCCATGTAATTTGGATAACACGCACCCTTCTCTCCAAAAGCTGAGGCTTAGTTAATGGTCAAAGCTCAAACTTTAAATTTGGACTTTTTCTCTACCTGTTTAATCTTGTTTTTTTGTTTTTACAAACATCTGTTTTTGTGTGTGTGTTGTAAGATCTGTGGAGAAGAAACGACCGGCCTCACATGTTGTTGTTGTGGAGACAGACACGTACTCAAGTAAAGTAAAGACTCTGCGGCTGCTGCAGTTGTGCTGCTCGTCTCGCAGTAGGATGCCTTCGCTGCCCCCGAGTCCCGAAACCCAGATTCTGATTTCAGCGTGCCAGCCACTGTGTCCGTGTGTGACCTTCTCTTTTCCTCACTTTCCCCTTCCCTTTCCTCCTCTTCATGTCCTCCTCCTCCTCTTTTTCCACTCGGCGGCCGGCCAGGGCCGGAGCAGCCTAAGCAGTGTAGCATTATTGGGTTTATGTGGTGGGCAGGCAGACAGGCAGAGGGAACTGAGCCAGACGGATAACAAACAGCACCCACTAAGGTAAAACAGAGCTCTGTGAATGTGTGTGTGTGCGTGTGTGAGAGAGAGAGAGAGTCAGTGTGTGTGTGTGTATGCGAGAGTGCAGGAAATGTGGCTGCCAGACCGGGCTCTCTGACACTGTTGGGCTAGTCACTGTGGTGCCAGTGATGAGATGTACAGGGCTCCGTCACAACTTGGCCCTCTCTCCCTCTCTAGATCTTGTTTTCTCACACACTCCACTCTCTGTCCAGTTGGAGGACAGAGGAGTATCATGTTTGGAGCAAGAGAGACAGACTGACCAGGGCACATGATGTCACTTCTCTCTAGGGGTTTTCTTTTTCCTTTTTTTTTTTTTTCCTTCATCTTGTTGTGAAGGGACTTTGTTGATGTCCTCTCACTCAAATATAAACAACTTCCTTCTCCTCTTTACTGGAACTGTGTACACATTTATACACTGAGTAAGCGTTGGAGTAACTTTTTATACCAGTCAACAGTGAATTTAGAGGGAAACCAGCATATAAATCATGGATGTTGCTAAGATTTTAAACAGTCACAAGTTGATTAAAAGAGGCTCTAGGGCAAGGGAAGGGAGGAGGAAAAAGTACATGAAAAGCCTTTATTTTGTCATACATAATGGTTTTAAAACTTTAACCACTCTTAATCTCACAGGATCTTCATCAGTCACAGACTGTTCCTTTGTTCTGTCTCCTTCCTTTCCCAGCGCTACAAGGAGAAGACGATGGGATGTGACCTCCCATTTTCTCCTTGAGCTAATTTTTCTTATATAGTGGGAAGTCTTTGTACGTGAAGCATGTCACCCCTCTTAATGTTTTAAACTAATGCGTCCTTGTTCACTTGACTTAAATCTTTCCTGGTTCAGTAACCACATAAACACATGATGTTAGTGCATTGTAGTTGGGTGGATCAGGATGACTTTTATGGCATTACTCTTACGGCGCACAAACGCAGCCAGAGAAGTGTTGTGTGTGTTGTGTCTGTGTGTGCTCGCCCCAACCTTTGCCACTAGATGGCAACAAATCTACTTGGCTCCCTCTCAAATTCAGTGGCTCGCTCGATGAGGACCTACAACACACTCACACTGCCTCTGACTGCAGCTTGGGCCCATGTATTCTGTGTGGCCAGACGTGGAGGAGCCAGAGGCTGTCATCTGTGTACCTTGGTGTTCGTGCTTCTCATGCCTCTCATGACGCCTGAAAAGCACAAGCACTTCAGGTACTCTGCAGGAAATTTAGCTCCCTCGACCCTCTGTCTGTCTGTCTGTCTCTCTCCCTCCCCCCTCTTTCTCTCCCTGTCTCTCTCTCCTCCCAACAAGAAAAACCAAGTCCGCTCCGGCTGGCCAGTAGTTCCAGTTTCTCTTTGTTCTCTGGCGCCGTCTATGTTGTTTCAAATTTCAGGTGCTGCAAACCATCATGCATGGCTCCATTGTGCATTTCGGCCTTGATTACATCAGTCTGACTGCACATTGTGTTTTGCATTTATTTCCCTATGAAACGTAAATCAGTTTTTAAGATTGAGGCGCGGCGAGATATGAGAATACTTTTGGTGCTTTCTATAAAAAGGTTGACATACATAACCCTGCCTGCCCCTCGCCGCTGAATTTAGTACACTTCTGCTATTACACACTACTGGATTTTCCAACGATTTACCCTTTGTTGTACTGAAATGGAGAGCTGCAGGTGAAATCTCAAACCATTCTTGAAACTCTCTTTGCTTAAGTGTAACCAAGGGAACACCAGGAAAGGTGTGTTGGAGGAGATAGACGGCAAGAATCCTCTAGATAAAGAGATAATTAAATTAAAAATGAGCAAAATCAGACAAATACCATGAACCTGCCACTTGATACAAATAATAGTCAAATATAAAAATGCATGAATAAGTAATGGGGCCTTAATGTGAAGAGTTAGCATTTTCTCCCTGTGTCTGTGTGGGCTCCCTCAGGCTTCTCCAGCTTCCTCCCACAGTCCACAGACGTGCACATTAGGTTAATTGATGGCTCTAAAGTGCTCATAGGTGTGAATGTGAAAGCGACTGGTTGTTAGTCTCCATATGTCAACCCTGTGATCGACAGGCGTCTTGTCAAGGGTGTAACCTGTCCTTGCCCGTTGTCGGCTGGGATTGGCTCCAGTCGGTGTGTATTTTTAACCGTGTGGGGTTAACCTGTCTGTCTCTCCGATCTCCAGGTGGGCTGTGGAGCGTCTTCACGTTGGGTGGAGCTGGCAGCAAAGCAGGGATAGACCAGGAACACAACCCATTACCTCTGTCTAATCAGAGCCTTCTGTTACTGCTGGTCCTCGCCAATCTGACAGATGGGCCCGACTGGCCCAACCCCTACCGCCAAGCTATCACTTGTTTCAAAAACACACAAGGTAAATACATTTACAGTAGTCATTTTTTTCTATATATGTTAATAAATAAATGTTATTACAATCCTAGTAATATCTATATCTGCCCATGCAGACACATCGTCGCTGCCCGTGGAGCAACCTCACACTTTCCAGATCAATTTCAACAGCCTATACACAGCGCTGTGTGAGCAGCAGCGCTCTGACCAGGCCACACTACTACTGTACACGCTGCTCCACCAGAACGCCAACATGAGGACGTATATGCTCTCCAGAACTGACATGGACAATCTGGTGGGTAGGATTGGGACGAAGACACTTTGATGTTGTCGTTAATTTACATAGAGCAGCGCACAGATGCATGCACATTCAGTATTCCTAACTAAATCTGACTTTTTTGGAAACATTTTTTCTTTTCGCAATGTGCACTCTAACAACTCTATTAGGAGCGAGTTTTAAGTGTGATTGGACAATCCTCAATAAAGCACATTATGCAGTTCTTCCTTACACACATGGATATGCCCATGAAATCGTTTCATCCAGAGCCAATGCTATGGCTCAGTAAATAGCGAGGATGTATGCAGTGGCAGCTGGTGCTATTCTGTCCATGTGGGACTGTGCCAGTTATTCCTTACAGCCCAATGAATGTACTGAGGTATTTAGTGAATGAAAATCAATCTGCTGCTCAGCATGTCAGATGGTATCACATACAGTATGAAATTGGTAGACGGTCACAAATGAGGTTCCTTCACACTGTGCAACCAAAAATAATGTGGTATTATTGGATAGGAAGAGGAAGTGGGAGTTAAAATAGAGTATACAGCGGGGTCCAAAAGTATGAGACCACTTTCCCATTCACTGGTATCTGTTTAGCCTTTTGTGACGGGTTTAAAAAGAGATTTGAGGTTACAGCGTCTCAACTAATTGCAACAGAAAACCACACATTCATGATAATAGCCAAACATGCGCAGGCAATGACCTTAATTTGCAATCACATTCTGAAACTGTAGCTCTATTAAATTCCTTTAGTTTTGATATCAGCATGACCTTTCTGTGTTATTCAGTATTTATGGCTGCTATGATAAAATACCATCATTAGTACATCTAGCTTGAGCCTATTATACATATGTGTGCGTGTCTGCGGTGCTACTAATGAGTCTAGCCACTTTCTCAGCCGAACAATAAAGCAATGCTGAACGTCAGTGTAATGAGCTAACACTCTGGCTGTGTCTGCTCGGTGCTCACTATGCAAGCTACTAACTGCTTTCACTAGCACAGTGTGAGTCTGAGATTCTTTTTGTTCCCTGTTGTCGCTTTTTCCCATCTTTGCTGCTCATTTTTATTCCCATCTGCACTGTAGAAAAGCCACCCATGATTGAAACCATTAGCAAGAAAAAAAAAGTTCAAAATGTGAACTTTGTCTTCTGTCTTTCATCTCTTTTTCTGTAACAGATATAACTGATTTTTTTTTTGGCTTCAATGGCATCAGGTGCAAAAAAGACTGATGTTTACATTTCCGGCCACTGTTGTTTGTGCTGTTTATCCACCCATGCTGTTTGATTGTGTCCTTTCTCACATGTTTCCAGAACATCTACATTTCCTGTCTCTCTTGTAGTCATAAGCACCAAAATTAGACATGAGATAGAAAAGGTTTATTATTAGTTATAAAAACATGAAACCAAGAGATTAAAAATGTATCTGTCTCTTTACTCAGTTGGGCGCGCAACTACTCCTACAAACAACCACATGGTCAACAAGCGTTCAGTAAATGTTTTGTTTTTCTGAGGCATTCATGCTCAACCTTTCTTCCTCTTCTTCTCCCTCTCAGGTTTTGCCCATCCTGGAGATCCTTTACCATGTAGAGGAAAGAAATTCTCATCACGTCTACATGGCCCTCATTATTCTCCTTATTCTCACAGAGGACGATGCCTTCAATCGTTCCATCCATGAGGTGGTGGGTAGACGCAGATAAACACACACACACACACACGCTGGAATAATTGTGCATTTTTCCTCATTCCTGACTCCTGTCTCATTTCTGTGCCTCTTGTTGCAGGTATTGAAGAACGTCTCATGGTACACAGAGAGGTCATTGACGGAGATCTCGCTGGGCAGTTTGCTCATCTTGGTGGTCATCCGCACCATCCAGTTTAACATGACCCGAACAAGGGTAAGATGAACACCTCTGAAAACATTATGTGCTATCAGAAATCCATCAGCTGCAGGCACATTTCTCAGTCCAAAACATATTATCTCAAGGAGAAACATTCACCAGCAGCATTTGTGGTGATGGAACTGTAAAAGACTGAGATAAACACAAAGTAGTTTAACAGCGACACCATTGTTGTGTGTATCCTCCCCAGGACAAATACCTCCACACCAACTGTCTGGCTGCGCTTGCCAACATGTCAGCCCAGTTCCGGTGTCTGCACCAGTACGCTGCCCAGCGCATTATCAGGTAAGAATAGAACAAAGGATGATCTTTTTTAAAACAGGCTGTTCTTGCCTTTGTCTTATTTTCACAAAATCATTATTGTTGAGAATATTACGGCTTATGTTGTCACATACTGTGGCTTTTTGCCTTTTGGAGATTTGAAATGTGTCACCTTTAGTGGTTTTATTTCACATTCGGATCTCAATATCAATACATGATATAATAAATTGAGAAACTGTTTAACTGACATGACAAACATGTACAAAAATCCAATATTACCATAAAACTGTCCTGGTCATTGATTTGCAACAGTTCCTGCAATGATTTTTACACACCCATAGAGGAATAGCCACTACCACCTTATGAATGGCACTGCAAAACCTCTGACAGCAGAGAAATTGACTCTGGAGTATATATATATATACCATCTACCAACTCTGCTAACTGTGCTGAATATGCTTCTTTTCTGGCTGACATTTTAAATAAAAGAAAACAAGTGTGCTTTCCAGAGAGAGAGCCTGGATTCACAACCTCAAAAATCTATATCGGTTAAAGCAGAAAAAGGTACCACAGCATCAAAGCAGTCAGGGTTTCATGTTTCAGCCAGAGGCTCTTCCTCAGAGCATGAATGTGAACAAAGTCTGCCCAAACCACAGGAAACGATGTGATGACGATCTGACAGTTCTGTAGTTTCATGCACTGGAATCAACAGTATTGGTGCTCTGTATCACATTTATCTGGTGTGTACTCCAGCATAATCGCTGCTCGGTGTAAGCGCCAGGCCTCGGAACAATTATCTGCATCAGATTTTAATAAAAGCATTTGTATTACACAGACAATGGAGCCAATGAGGGAGACAGAAATCGCCTGAACACAAGAAATGGAAAATCTTAATTCACACACAAACACGCTCATTCATTTCAATGATTCATGTTTAATCGGCAGAAAATATTTATCACTATAGTAACGTGACAGTGGCTGCAGCAGAAGAAATGACTAAGAAATGAAATATTGAGAGTGGTGTGCCTGTGTAGCAAGAAAACATTATGTAACGTGAGAGAATTGAGGGAAACAGTTTGGCCTACAGGGAGACGGAAGACTTGAGAGGACAAGGTCCAAACCACACACACACACACGTGCGCACACACACACACATATCAAGTCATTCATGCCTGTTTGTTAACTCCAGGCACACGGAAAAAAAATGTTTCCTTCCCCCGAAGACGTGCACACATTCACACACAGTCAGGGATCCTCTTATCTCCCCGCCTGTGTCCCTCTCCATATCTGCGACTCCCTGGTGTTTTGAGTCAGAGAGGAACACTGTCTGTGAACATGCTACATGTCCATCCTGCAGTGATGTCGAGCGACTGACTCCACGTCTGATGATAATGATAATGATGATGACTATGATGGCCGGGGTTGGGCTAAACTGGTTGGCTGGCCACTAGATAAAGGGAAACTTCCTGCCAGGAATTTCCACATCTCGGCCAAACAACGGGTGAACTCTGCTCCTCAATTCACTCTGTGAGAATCGCAGCGGCTGCTATTATTTACAGGGAGCAGTGGGTGGATTCGCCCCAACTACTGCCCGCCATCTTCCTTATTTTATTTTCTATTCATCCATTCTCTCGATCTGCATTACCTTTCGGTTGCATTGTTCCTCCCTCCCTTGGCTCCGCATCCATATCCGGTCTCTCTGCTCATGCTCACATGTCTCTTCGCCCACTGATTACTCTGCCTGCAAACTCAGACACAGACAACAGACACACTTTAATTCACTGAAGGCCGATGACTTTTATTTTCAATATCAATTCATCTACCAATGACTTTCCCAATTAAATGCGTGGTTTGTTTACAAGTTCCCATGGTGATAGCCCAAAACTCAGACATATTCATTGTACTATCATAGATCACCCTGTTCACATTCGGGAAGTTTCAACGTGGGAATTTTACAAACAACAGTTTAAGATACTTTTAAAAAAATTATTAATTCAGCTCTAATTCACAGTTAATTCACTGTTCAGAGAAGATTGCATTAAAATATTGCAGTAAAAAACCCACAAAATGTTGTCATTGCTGTCTCTGGTTGAGGTCCAGTCGAGATAAACATGGAAATGAGGTTTTCTTATGATGTTTTGGAGTAACATTTTCTCAATTGATGATGTAATCTCATCATGCGGTCTGAAATATATACCAATAAAGGTGATTGATGTAGTTATTTTACTTTCAAATCTTTTCCTGTCAAATTCTGTTGAATACCGGAGCAGCATTTTAATGGAAACATACTTTTGAACAGAGATCACTCAAGCAGGGCTTAAAATGAATGGGCAGAATTACCAAATGTCAGAACACAGATTTTGAATAACGCACCCGTAGCCAAAAAATTGCGTTTCCAAAATTATTTTTAGGACCGGTAGAGACCGAGCACCTTTAACGTCTTGTGTGAGTGCATTGGGTTAGACCATGTCTGTCATTATCTCAGCCTTATAACTGATTTTGGGATTAAGCCAGCAGTGTGGAAATCTTTCTGTGTCCCTGTTTCCTGTCAGTGTCCGTCACTGCCTCGGCATAAATGAGGGACGTGATAGAGCGACTAGTCAAAGTGTGTTATTGTGGGCACGGGTCCCAGGTGGAGCTTCCATGGTGGTCTTTTCATTTGAATTAGAGGAAACTTACGAGATAGTCCGACAGGCCCCGTTAAGTTAGATGTGCCTAATGGCTCCTTTTGACATCAGGTCCGTAGATAACAAGTAGACCTCCACGTCGCTGCTCAGATACCTCCACTCAGCTATCATTTGACCAATTAGCCCGGATAATGAATGCTGAGAGACTTTGTGTGTGTGTGTTTCCCAGTGCTGACAGATGGACAGGTGTTGCCATAAGGGAGAGATCTGTTTATGCTGAGGGTCCTTAGCCCTTCAGCTGTCATTGAATTTAATTTATTCTGCAATTTTGTTTTTGTAACTTGATTAACACACAAATTAAAGATTGAACCCCCATGGGGGGAACTGGAGAGGGTATTAAAAAGTTGTAATTAAAACAGAAGGTCATTAATGATTTTAATAATACGTGATGGTCAAAAAAAGGAAAACAAATGTTGCCACTTTTTAAATAGTCAGTATATTTAAGCTTTTTTTTTTTTTTTACAGTGACGCAGTTGCAAATAATAGATTTTTCATGGTGCAGGTGCTTTTCAAAGCAAATCTTTAGAGACATGTTTTTCTTGCATTTCTGTTCTTTCTGGGTGATTCAGCTGACTGTGATGTTAACACTGTGCCATTAACGTGTGTGTGTGTGTGCACTGACCCTTCCCATTGCCACTGCCTACGGTCACCCAAGCAGACTGTGTGACTGTTGATGTTTGTCTGTGTCCTGCAATCACATGCAATCATGCAATCCCATCTAGACAACTGCATACACGCAAACACACAGAACAGAGGTAGAGCAAGTCAGTTGACTGATGGGTCAAATGGCAGCCTCTCATCTACGTTGGGAGCAAACACACACTCATACAGTATGTACAAATAGTGGAAAATCTCAAAGCAGAGACCTGTTCGTACAAAGAAGAGCCAGGCTAAATATTAATGGTGAATTTAGCATATTTTTAGTATTTTTACACGTCATTTCTAAAACAGTCTCCTGCAAGTTTCATGATTATTTTATTATTCCGAGATTCATTATTATTCATTATTTTAAAGGGCTCATTTAGAAAGCAAAACAGGCCGGCCTCTAATAATAATCAGTCTTAAATAGAGGCTTCACTCTTCTGTTAGTAAAGGCCACTGTTTGAGTATTTACAGCCCATGAATTGCTGGTCAACATGTGCAGTATGACGACAGTATATTTTGGTTTTGGGTTATTTGATTTTCATAGAAGTGTATCATTTGTCTGTCATTGCTGCTCTGACTCCTTTCCCTCTCTGTGTGTCTCTCTCCTGCAGTTTATTTGCTTTGCTTTCCAAAAAGCACAACAAGGTTTTGGAGCAGGCAACACAAAGTCTGCGAGGCAGACAGGGAGACAACACAGCCTTGCCCGACTACGTGAGTAACACACACTCTCTCACACACACACACACACACACACTCTGTCTGTCTGCATTCAGTTTATTAGTGGTTGGCAAATGATGTCTGCTTGGGTAAGTAGCAGTAGTTGACAAAGGCGTTTGTAACAGTGTGGCGTCAGGTTACATAAATTTGAACATGAAGTTGCATCAATTTTCACTTTTTATACAGTCAAGTTTAGTAATTCTAAGATGTTTCATTAATCAAAATATTTCTTTAATTGCTGCTAAATTATAGCAGTCCAGATAATCCTAACCCTAATTAAACAAGGCGTCCTGACATGTGAAGTTGAAGCTCGTATCAGCAAAATGCTCTTAATTTTTCATTGAGTAGACCACTCAAAGAATTGATGATCTGCATTATAATTTTCAATTCACTATCTAGTTTATTTATAGACTTGTTTGATATTGCAAGCATACAGCGAGAGACAGCTCCGCATTTTGCTGCTGGGAGCAGTTATGTCGACCAGTCCAGGATTCATATGAGGATGTGGTGTATAATTTGATGCTGGAGGGCACCAATTTTATGGCCTATTGCTGCGGGCCCATTGTCAAGTGGCAGTCTACAACTCTGTCTCTCCACCAATCCTTTGTCTTTTCCTCATTACTTTCCCAGTCGGTATCCTGAACATTTAATTTGCATTGAAATAGTTTCCACTTGTGGACTAATATTTGATGAAACTGTTGAACTGTTCATAAAACTGAATATTAAAATCAGTCTTTCAGATTGCTACCAAAGAATTATTTCACTCTCTCTGAAACATCTTTTGTAATCTGAAATTGAAATCTTAACAGCAGCACAGCAATAACTTACTGATGGAGCCAAAACCAATACATTAATGACGATATTGCTCCAATTCAATCAACTATATGTGGTTCTTTGTAACAGCCACACCTGACCGGCGAGCTCACTCTGTTCGCCATCGACTATGTATAATTGTTTCTATTTGTGTTGAGGCACCTCTGCCCTCAGGTTTGTCTGTCTACGTCTCCGTCTGGCTGTCTCATTAGATTTGCGTGGTCCTAGATAGCTGTTTGTGTGTAAACATATTTGTGTGTGCATGTGTGCGTGTGTCTGGGGGTTGGAGATGTATTAGGAGGTCCCCGCAGATGCCCCTAGGTGTTGGGGATACGAGAGTGTATTTGAGTGCTCCTTCAACCATGCAGCGTCTGTCTGATGAGACCCTACTAACAGACATCTACGCACATACATAACCACACACGCTCATAAAAACATATATAATGCAATTATCCAGCTTTATTTTGACTCTTTCAAGCTTCAGGGCTTATTTTTATGCTCTGTTATATTTACACACTCACATATATGTATGTATATATGACAGAAAATGGAAAATAAAAACATAGATTACTTTGCCAAGATTAGATCTTCTCCGTTAAAGGTATCAGTTCCACCAGCTGTTCCCACAAGAGAGTGAATGTAATTGTAGCGACAAACATAATCAGACAAATGCATCATGACGGGTCAAAGTGTTGGGTTGCCTAAACACCAGTGTGGTGTAGCTCTTTGTAAGAGACTGAGTGTGTTGCTCAAGGGCACAGGGTTTCAACAGATTTCCAGTATATGAGTATTTTTCTCAGAAGAGCGTCTGGGTCATAGACTTTTAAGACAGAGCTGTGGTCAACATCTTTGATATGACAGTTATCCTTGAGCTTAGACTATACTAGGTTAACTTGACATTGGTTCCCATGTCTACAAAGTTTCCTGTGTATCGACAGCTAGAAAAAAAATCTGGATTAATTGTGTCTTGGACTGAAGTTGAGCTTCAAGCACTCTCACACAGAAGTGCACGATCAGCTTTTCCCATTGGTCTGGTAGCAAACGTCTTGTTCTTAGCTCATGTTGTTGAGCGTGTGATAAGGTCTGTTGTCTTGTGCCGTTCAGAGGGAAAGGGATCGACCCGCCAGGTCCTGTTTGCCATGACATTCACTTCATGACGAACTGTACTATTTATAGTGATGACAAATTTGTTATTTGTTTACCAAGTACCTACAAAGCCATAATGACATTTCCATCAGCCTCATTAAGTGTACTGTGGGCTGAGCCGATTGTCGCTAAATGTTAATACGGTATACTAACATCCTACACTATGATGGCTGTAGACTCTGAGACCCATGGTGTTCAGTTGGACTGACAATAGTAGCTGTTTTCAACATCAGTCAGTCTGCTGGTAATTTTCCAAAATGTCAACAATAGTGAAAACAATTTCCACAGTTTACAAGAGCCTAATGTGACACCTCGGAGTAGATGTGACACCTCCAAATTGATTTGTTCAACACAGCACAACACCAAACAAACCATGAATATGAAGTTTATCACCACCCAATAAAAATAAAAAGCATAAAAGCCTGTTGGTAGAAGCCATGTAGTCGAGTATTTGTGGTTCTTGTTTTTCTGAAAAATGAACTAAACTATTGTTCAATTACAAAAAAATAGTTGCCCATTATTTTTCTGTTGGTCGTTTCTGCTCCACTGATCAGACGTTTCATAAAGGGTTTGACGGAAACAACAGAACTGAGTTTGCGTGCCGCAGTGACTTTTATATAAGACTGTCAGGTTTTGTCATAGATGGTAAAGTTGAATGTGTGCGGCACTTAAATTGGCTTTGCACATAGACTAAAAATTCAAAGCAAATATCTGGTTCATTTGCTCATATCAGTGGAGTAAGATGGTAGATGAAAAATAAACAGCTATAGTTCAATATTTAATGCAGCAGCAAATGAGAAAAGGAAGTTTACTCAGTACAAAAGTTAATAGTTTCCAACGTTATCTACAAGCTGAACATAAGCTGACTAGCCATTTATTTCCACCTTCCATCACCATCACTATTAATCCTAAACTGAAATTTACATAAAACCTCATGCATAGCATTTCTTATCTGTCCGGTTATAATGACCTCACATACCGGCGAAGGTTTGCCTTTGGTTTTAAAGATGTCACATCTTTGAAGAAGGACTGCTGTCTCATCGGTCCTTTGTTTCCTCCATGTCTGGCCCTACTCTCTTTCCCTTCTGTGGTGAACATGGTAGTGAACTTGACGTGAACGGCCTGCTCTGGAGTTATTCACAAACCCTCATCTTAACTTGGGAAGTGAGGAAGTTTAGGGAGCTATAGGGAGAGATAAAGTGGAGCCAAATGCCAGGAGGAAGAGAAAAAAAAGAAGAAACAATAGAAAGAGGAGAAACAGGCAGGAGGAGTGGAGATGAAGGGGATTTGGAGAGAGGGTGGGTGTAAGCGTGTTTTTGTGACGGGCATCTGGAAACAATGTAATTTGGCTGAGTCTGGCTCTGGAGAGAGAACTAATGTTTGTTTAATGTGGGATTGTCCTGGACATGTAATTGCTCTCTTTACAAGGGAGAGACTGAGAGGAGGATATGAAAAACTGTCGTCCAATGCTCTAAGCTGTGGGTTAAAGCTGGGTCCATTCAGCTTATGCGCTAATGTCTCCCTCTTTCTTGCTTTATGTCTACCTCTTGGTCTCCCTGTCTCTCCCTCTTTCTCTCTCCTATTCATATATATATATATATATAAATATATATATATATGCACCCACCCACCCACCCCCCCTCCCCTCAATCCCTGAATGTGTTTGTGCTGCTGTGTCTGGTTAGTGTCAGGGAAGAAAGAGTGAAGGGTTAGGGCCCCTTGAGCCCCCAGGGGACTGCCAGAGGCTCCCAGTCTAACCAGGGCAGCTCTCTGGGGGCCTCACAGTTGCTCTCTGCAGCCTCTGCACCTTTGATTGCAGATGTTTTTTTTTCCTCCCTTGCCCTTTGAGATATGTGCGCTGACATGCAGTATGTACCCAATACACACTAACAAACATAAAAAGAAAAGGAAGTTTGTGCAGTGTTGCATTGCTTTGCGTTGTGTGTCACTGTTTATACTCCCCAGTTGGTGGTAGTGGTAATGTTACTTCTCTGCCTCTTCGTCTGTTTACTGTTGCACATTTCTGGGAAGAGACTACAAGTACACACACACTCTCTCTCGCTCTCTCTCTCTCTCCCTCTCTCTCACTCTCTCACTCACACACACACAGCCAGAAGCATGTTGGACCACCCTGTCTATGTGTTTATGTGTGCTGGTTGAGTCACAATCTGTGATCTCTTTTTAATAGCCAGAGTAGACACATGCATTAACTTTGTAGCACCATTCCTCTTGTTTAGGGGGAAAGCAGAGCCTGAGGATATATCAACAGATAATAAACATTATGCCTTCTGTTTATTATCTGAGCTTCCAGGAATTAACCACTTTTGTTATTAGGCTACAAAAATGTTTTGTAAAATCCACAGTTTTCCATTAATGCTACTATAGCACGCAGACGACAGTAGATTGTGTGATTCATGTACAGTCTATCAAGAATATGTTGATAAACACAACATGTCAACACACAGACCGTTTTTTTTGTGGTAAATACATGTTTACTGGAAGAGATTATTTAGATAACTTGAAGTAGCCTGTGTCAAATATTTTTTATTTACTTTGTTGCAGTTTTTCTTGTTTTGTGTACGTTTTACATTGTTAGTTTATGACTCACACGCACTAGTAGTTACTTCATGCAGTGTTTTTTAAGTCACTACAAATAAATTGTCCAGAACAAATATTACCTTTTTGGAGATAAAGTGGTGCATGGTTTGGCCGGTGAGTAACAAGAAATTACAGCACAGTATGGGTTTCTATTGCATAGTTTGTCCACCAGATTTGTATTGCAACTGTAAAATGTCCCACTTGGTATGTAGTGCATGTTCATCACAATTTTTCAATGTTATTTTTTTTAAAAACTACTCAATCCAATATATTGATCATCATCAGCTTCTCTTTTTTTTATAACTCGGAAACATCAATATCAGTATCAGACAGGCTGTAGTCTGGGGTAAGACTGATTTATAATAATCACATGTTTTCAACAGCAGTGATGTGAAAGTAATGAAAAGATACCTGTGTATCTTCCAGGGAAATTATGTGGGAAATGTATTGATGTTTCTCAAATAGAGTTGCTCTCTTCCAATCTCCTTTCCCGTCCTTCTCCCCTGATCTTTCTCCCCTCTGCATATTTCATGTGAAATGACTTGAATGGGTCCGTGTTCAGCGGAGCCTCCACTTGGCTCAATCACAAACCTGAATCTTGTATTTTCAACTTGTATTTTTTTTCCTATTATTTAGCGCTGACATTCTTCCAAGTCAATTTCGTCTAATTCCATGGTGCTGATGGAGACACTGGGGGGAAAAAAAACAAAAACAGTGTTTGCCAGTATGTGCCTTCCATACGCAGTTCCCCTACCTGGGAAGTAGGAATTGATTGATTGAAGTATGAATTATCCTATCACATTTCATACGGTCGTTTGATGTAGAGCCAGTCTCCCCCACAAGACTGATGTACATTATCATGCCGCTTTCCCTGAAATCAGAGGTTACTTTGCACGCAAAGCTTCTGTCATTTCATGTGAAAATACCCAGAGGGGAGAGATGGAGAGAAAAATGACAAAGTGAAAGGGCACCTATACATTTCACCTTTTATTCCTACAATTTCAAGCCTTTTATGTATTTGCCTACAGTTGAATATTCCTGTCTGGCAGCACGGCATCGGGATTTATGACTAGGATATTATGATAACAGCCAGTTGTGAATTGATCTTGTTAAATGATGTAGCGAGATGTCAGACAAATTACTGATATTATCATCACTATTTTTGTTATGACTGTGTAGTCATTTGCATATTAAACCTTGTTGTGTCTATGGTCAGTCAGACATGAGCCCAGCAAAAAAAAAGAACAAACAGCAACTTCCACATTATTTGAATAGAAACAGACCGTGGAGGCAGTGGGAGTGTCAGTGCAGAAGGCTCCAGTTGGTTTTTCATCCACCCAACTCTGAAAGCCTTGTTGTTCTGTGTGTGTGTGTGTGCGTGCATGCATGCATGCGTGTTGCATGTGCACACTCCAGACTGTTATGTTAACTAATCAAATATGCATAAGAGCACATGTGGTGGTAGATTGTTTTGAAACATATTTCAGTCATTTCGCTCAATCACCACAGCGCCTACTCGGTGTCTGTGAGAACTTCCCACATTAACGAAACACTTCCTTGTGGTTTCGGTGTCTGATAGACCTTCAAACTGTGCGTCAGACGCGACTTTCACGTTTGATCACGTTTCCTAATCTCACTGGCACTGGAAGCAGCATGCCGCTTTTTCTTTTCCATACAGGGCTGTTATTAGTCTGATCTTCCAGTAAGGTGTTATTAGTAACATAGGTTTATGAATAAAGCTTAATAAAACAGAAGTTTCCATTCACACTTCATAAACCAAACTCAAAGTTTAAACAGTTTTTACAGCACTTGGTGGTCTTCCAGAACGTTAACACTGAAGAGAAGGATCTGTAATCAGGTCGAGCTTTATAAATTATGACTAACCTCTTAGACTTATGCCACTTTTTATATTTGCTCATTATGGTATCCTATCAGTCTGTCTCCTTCACTTCTTCTCATTAAGGCGGTTTCCTGCTGTGAGCGAAGAGATGACTTGCTCACTGACCTCGCTTTTAAAGTCTCTCATCTCCCCAAATTTTCTTCTCCCTCACCTGCAACAGTGAAGATGGTGTCAGGCCAAGTTGTTAGTTTACTTGTTACACCATCTCTCTCTATATCCGTCAGCCTCTCATCCTCGCTCCTGTCTCTCCCTCTGTCTGTGTTTATTCTTGGGCAGTAGGAGTGCCACCCCTGCAGGCAGCAGGTGCTCTGGGGTCCTAATGATTGTCTGCTTCCAAATGGTAATTGGGGCAGCCCTGCTGCGCCCTGGTCTTTTCCTGATCGAGGCGCAGCAAAACAGAGCGCGGCTCATAGCAGATAAATGAGCACTGCCCACCTATCTGCCCGGGTGCTGTTGCAGCTCTTGGCGTCATCTTCTTTTTATCATTATCACTCACCAACATCACTGCTGTTTGGCCCTGTAGCCTCCTGCTGCGAGTGCTAGCCAGGTCTCACAGAAGAAGAGTGCTTATTTAAACTGATAATAAGGCGTCTGCCTGCAAATATCATGGACTTCCCCACCGCACAGACAGTGATGCAGTGATTGTCCAACACAGTCTTTCCTAAACAGATTCTAGACTCAGACTGGCAGACTGTGTTGATTTGCTGTTGCTATTGTTCCGGGGGGCAAACACTGTCTTTTGCCTCATTCTTTGTGTGTGTGTGTGTGTGCGCGCATGTGGGTGCATGTGTGTGCGTGTACAACAAAGGATGTTTTGTGCATGTGTGAGGCTATGGGGTAATAAGAGGCTGACCTGGGCACAATGCTCCACAAAATGGTGTGATTATGACATGGCCGTGGTACCATAATGCAGGTCAGACAATGACCTATTTAAAAAACTCCCAAAAGACAGAGCAGGCTGCTGCTACTCAGCCAGTCTGACCCTCTCTCTCTTTCTCTCTCTCTCTCTCTCTGTCCATGCACTGTTTTTTCTTCTCCACATGCTTTTTTTTGTTTTCTTTCTTTCTTATTCCCTCTTTTTAAATTACTGCTTTTCTTTTTTACATTTCACAAGACACCTCAATAGTTATCTTCTCACTGTCGTTTCTTTTGGTTTTTTTTGTCTTGGCAGTGATGACATGTTTAGGTGTGGCTTTCGTCTCTTTCTGTTTGTCTCTTTGTGTATCTGTCTGTGTTTATCTCCATGCCCTTGTCTTAATAGCTCTGGTTTGTCTGCCCTGCAACAGCCTGCAGTGAGCAGCGGGGCCAGCCAGGGAATCACTAAGCTATTGGTTTAATGATGCCAGCTCCTACTTTACAGGGATTTACATGTCTGTGTCTCTAAACACCCTGTCCACACACACAAACCCTTGCATAAAAACATGCTTGGGTATGATAGGACGGCTAGACATATACACACACACAGAACGATACAGCGGTGTCCTTCCCAGTCACAGATTGCATCAGCAAACTCTATAATTTTCCTTGTCAGATAGATAGCAAAGGTCAACCATACCTGCAGACATAACACATTTGTGCCCAGCATGCTGAAGAATTAGCAGCAGAATCAGACAGATGGAAAAGCTTACAAACACACAGAGTTGTGTATATACACACTAAGAGCCTTCCTGCATGGTTTGAGTAAATGGTGAAACAAGTAAAATGGGGCAGGATCATTGAGACTAATGATACAGCTCATGTCTGAGGCCTATGTTTTCTTGGGTGGAGAGAGGACATTAAACAGCGGCATGAGTGGTTGTGACCAAATGACAATGCAGGAGGCTGGAAAATAGCACATGACTGGAGTAGAAGGGGCAGAGCAGCAGAGAGCAGGGAAGGAAAAAATGAGGAAGGAGAGAGAAAAAGAGAGAGAGAGAGAAAAAAAGAAAAGGCGCTAATGGTTTCATGCAGTCATACAAACACATGTCAGGTGTTTTCTGGTCGTCTAGCAGATACATTTTTGGGGAAAACAAGTGTAAAGAACGGAGTGGGGAAGTGGAAGAAGAGGAGGAGCCAAGATATTTAAATCCTGTCTGGGTTTCAAGTAGACCATGGACCTCTTAATCTTATCCACTTGACAAACATACACACAGGGCCAGGCAGACGTCTAGCTAGCCTATTTTCATGTGACCTGAATTCCCCAGTGTGGCATTTTTTTTCCTGCCAGGCTAATCTCATTAAGCTGGGTGCAGAGCTAGAGAACAAACACACACCAGGCATCCCTCACTCCTACTCTGCCTTCCTCTCCTCCTTTTGTCTCCTCTTCATCACATTCATTTTCTCCATCAACCCCCGGCCCCCCCTCCCCCTCCTGCTCTCTTCTTCCGTGCTTCCATTTTTGTTCCTGTCCTCCTTCCTCTACGTCCTCTGCCTCTTCTTCCTCCTACTCGGTTGTCTCCCATATCTGTCCCTGCTTTCTTGCTAATTATGGCCTGCCACGGCAGAGGAGAATAGAGCAGGTCTAGCTAAGGCAGTGGATTTGAGCCCAGAGAGCCACCTCTGCTTTCAGACGCACAATCAATCCTCATTATAGCCGGCTCCCTTGCCTTCCTCTTGCCTCCCGTTAAAGGCCCACACACACACCTTCATCCACCAGCTTGTGGAAATCAATGCAGTGCATTATTGCATCTGTGTGGCAGGTCTCATTCTTGGTCAAGGCACATCAGAATACAGTTGTTTACAATCATCTTTATCTCTGTGCCTACTTTCAGTGGTGGGTTGTGTTTGTTTGTGTGCGTGTTAACATGCATGAGATTGTGCGTACGCTGATGTGTGGCTACAGCACACACCCACAAAAAAAAAAAAAAAAGGCCACACAGCAAGCATAGTTATTTATAAGATAAGCACTTGTTTCTGAAGCAGGGCACAGAAGATGGAATATAAAATGCTACCACATGCAGTTCTGTTGCAGATGGTTCGCCCAGATTGGAGGTAGAGTCTCAGCTTGCCGTTTCGTTCTCACCAGGCTGCTGTTTTTGGATCAGATGTTAGCTGGTTATAGCAAATTCTTTACCAAATCGGGTCACCATCAGAATGGTCATTTTTGACATGAAAATGAACATTTAAAGCAAAATCAAGGAAAAAACCTATAGGCCTGTACTGTTGGTTGTTTTCCCCCGTAGATTTTCTAGGTCTGGAATGTGTCTCGCAGTTCAGAGGAAACAAGCTTTTTATTTTGTAAATCATAGATCTATTCATTTTATTCAGAAACAAACATACAGAAGACAGATCCAGACAAAACAACAAAACCACACAAGACAACAACAACAAGCTGGGAATAGCAACACAAAAACCCAAACCGAAAGGTCAATTCCGGATAAATGTGACAGGTACATTATTATATTATTACAGTGGGAGCTAAGAGGAAAATGAAAAAACAAAAACAAATAATACCGCCTTTTATACAAATGTTCTCGTCAGTAGAGCACAAACATTTCAACACATGATTCCATTTCAACACTGACATCCTGATCCGTGGTCTTCATTTAGGCTACTCCAGATAAATGAGCTGAGCCAACCATTGAGTTTTTTCATTATTTTATGATTGAATAAGAGAACGGGATAGGATTAGGATTATCTGGTGGTTGTTGTAATTACCCATGGGCATTGTCTCTGATTTGGAGAAATTAACTTTATATCCAGAAAAAGCAGCAAACTGGTCAATAATCTGAATAAAACGAGGGACTGATGAACAACACTAGCAATACGAGGGTCAGCGACAAAAATAAAAGTTTTGGTGTGAACGCAGCTTTAGAACTGCAGCCACTGGTTCTTCTAAATCATACATCTTTACTGATTTACACATCTGCACATTAAAGATTCAGCCGGCTTGCTCAGCACCTTATTCTAATGTATTTTACAGGACTTACAATACTTCCAGGGAATACACTTTCCTCATTTCAAGCCTGAGATGAAGCAGGATGTAACCCCAGAGGAAGTTGCTGATGAGTACTGTCTAAGGGGCGAGGCTTCCTGTAAAGCAAAGATAATGATTAAAGCTTTGGGGCCAACTGGCTGAACTGGTCAATTAAAAGCCCAACAGTTGTTAGAATGATGCACATGTGCACTTACAGTGTTTTGATTCCTGTTCCGCCATCTATCTCATTAATGTCACTGTCGCTGATTGGTATTCAGTGCCTTTCTGAGCTTTGTCACAGCATGATCAAAAGTCAAAGTCTGCATTTTTATAATAGTGGCGCGAAAGCGTGGTGGTCTGTGTATCAGTTTATGCCCACACACTCTGAAGGGAAGCAATGCGGAGTATTGTAGACCAATATTTCTCTTATGAATTCCATTCAGCTGCCTCAGTTTCAGTGCATGGCTTACAGGGACACGGCTGTAATTAATGTCATTAGTAACACCTGTGCTTCTCTGCTATGACTAGTGAAAATGAAAAAAGCCCGGGGATGATGCATATAAACATGGCACTCCATTCATTTTCTAGTAAAAGCACTCTCTGTGTTTACCAGAAAAATATTAGGAGAGTAAATGACAGAGTGCATCTGCAAAGTATTCTGATGCCCACAAGTAGCTCAGTGCCTACTTTTTCCTGTGCATTAGATATCTCAAGCCATATTTGATTCTCTGCAATATAGTTTTTTATCTATACAGTATGTGCAAAAAAAGTAGTTTACAAGCAGAACCGCCATCATTTAAAGAGCTTTTTACAATTAATTAACAACACGTTGCTCATATGAATCATATATTGGTTTCAGTTGTTCTCACAGTTTTGCATGTGCATCACTAGACTCTCTCTGTTAGTGCTATTGCATTAAGTTAAGTTGCTCTGAATTTCCTCGGCTCCTGCCCTCTCCGAGGCTACATCCTTTTGTCTGAGTTTCTTCTTAGCTGTTGACTGCTAAGCCTTTTGGCTCCATTCAGCCTGACATAGATACACTGTTTATGGGCATCTTAGGGGTAAATGAGCTTTCAAGCGAATCTCAAAGCAGCACACTTTTCCAAATGATCTTGCATTAAATTGAACAGGAAGGTAGTCATAAAATTGTTGTGCTTTTTGGCAAATGATTGAGAAATTACTGAAAACCAGGACATTGTGCCTCATGCCCATTTTACTGGCAGTGCTTGTTTTCATTGAGACAAAGCATTGTTTTGTATTTTTAGATTGGTTTGGAAACTGACTGCATCATCTATTGATCTTATCTATAATACCATCAGTGCATGATAGATTCTACAGAGCTCTACCCACAGTTGTCACACCACAGGAAATCAGACATCATCTCTTGAGTTGTATTCAGCAATTCATTGCTGCCTGGTTTTTTATCTCTTTAAAGATTATTCATTTTCCCACCGTCTCTGCAGTTTCCTTTCTCTGCAAGAGCTAAACATGTTATCTCGTCACAGTGGCTGGCGTCTGTCTGTCTATCTATCTGTCTGTCTCGACACTCTTTTGTAAACACACTAACTGTAGAACAATGTATGATAGAATATCTGCAGGTTTCCCGTAAAGAGCAGATGGTCCGATTAACTTTTGAAATACCTTGCTGCTCGGACGTCCATATTATTACAATGGTGGTTTTACTTGGAACGAGCATAACTCTTAGGATTTAAGTGGTGCTACAGTGGTGCAAAGGTTAATGGTTTCGTTTTACCAACAAGCCGACGGCATCAAGAAAACTGACACTTTGTAGTTGACAGACGTAGGATGTATCATGATGACTGTTCTCTAATGAGAAGAAGACTGGCTTTGACAAAACACTGAGTTACCTGCAAACAAATCAAGCACAATACAAGCAATCCAATACAACATAAATTCTCTCTGGCACTCCACTTATTAGTTCCCAGAATTAAAAAAATTCTGCATGACCCCATTCATGCTTGATTTTACATAATATTCGGTCTATTTAAGCTTTGAAGGGTACAGTCATGTTACTGTGGATACTGAGCCATGCTTCAGTGTCTACTACCCAAGAAGATGTAACGAGACTTGCTAACAGCCTATAGTTCACAAGAGAGGTTTTTTTTTCTGAAACAAGGTAGTTGGTGTAAACTGTGTAATATTTCTGGTTTTGACCACAGGCTGCTTGTTAAGGAGGAAACCTTTTTGCTGTCATGTTCTTTTTGGGTTGACTGCCTTCTGGATCAAGTTTTAATTGTCCTCAAGTCTTTTTGGACTTGGTCTGACTTCCCTCAGGATCAGGTCTTCTTTAATTAAAATTTCGTCTTTGCACATCCTTACAACACTGGTCACAAAGAGAGAACAGTGAACTATCTTGTGAGTTGTGACAAGCTTTGAGAGTAGGCAGCATGTTTGGGTGGATAGACCCACACTCAAAATCCCAAAGTAGATCAGGGATAGCCAACATGGTGCCTCGGGAGCACCTGGTCGCCCACAGGGAACCAATGAGTCATCCACAGGGCACGTTGTAAAAATAGCATGAGAAACTTGATCTATAAATAGCCTAAATTACCTCCACATTTTAATGAATGAAAAAAAGTACTTTACAATTGTGTATCATACTTAAAATAAATAATTATTTATTAGGATTTTAAATCTTTGACCCAACTGGTGTCAGTATTTAGTTCTCGCTCATCTCTGATTCCAGCTACAATAATGAACAAACTGGGCTTTTAACCGTTTAGCGGAAGAAAACCTACCACTTTCATAACCAGTGGGAGGAAGAGTTCTTCTTCACTACACTGAAAGAAATGTGTGGGGGCGACTGTGGCAACAGCAAAGCTCCACAACAAGTACATGCGACAAGCCCCACAATGCCAGATGCCCACCAGGTAGCTTATTATAGGTAGAAATAGCCTGTGAGTTAAAGAGGAACTGTGCAAGATTTTATACCTTAATTAGCAAAACAGCAAAAAAGCGTCCAGACTTGCATAGTTCCAGGAAGCTTTGAACAAAGAGGCAAACAGGCATCTTTTTGCTGTTTCATGTTTTCTCCTCAAAAGAGGCTCTCCTGACACTGCTGCCCCGCAGGGCAGCAGACAGCAACAAACAGAGTTTATCTACAGCACCATAAGGGGGTGTTTCATAGAGAAAAAGGCACCGTAGATGGAAAAGCTTTCTGTAAAAACAAACCAAACCAGTGTGATAGCCAACTTCTGCACAGGTTTTGTCATGTTAAGGTGACCCCAGTTTCTACAGTACTGCTGCTTTATGATATCTACAAGGAGGATGGGCTTCAAATACATTATACCTGGTCAGGAAAATTGCAATTTTCACTTTTGTGTAAGATCAAAGACTTTGTGGGATCCAGAAGGGAGGACAGACAGCTAAACTGATCCATTTGAACAACGAACTGCAAGATAAATTTAAGACTTTAAGTCTCTGACATGATCGGAGATGTAAATACATCTAAGGCCAAGATGAACATTGTCTCTGTGTTTTTACAAAGAAAGAAATTGCTGCACTTTCAGTGAGTTGTGCAGTGAGTGCTGAATGACAATACCTCTGCGTCTAGAGCCTTGGACAGCGCTGCAGAAAAGTACTCTCAACTCATAAATAGACTTGAGCGAGAGTTCGAAGACAGGTTCTGTGACTTTGATAAGCTGCAGCCATATCTGTCATTCATTTCAAATCCTTTCATGCGAGTGGACATGACATGCATTGCTGAGTGACTTAGACCGACTTCAGCTCGGAAGCTGCGGCGGTAGAGATGGAAAGTTGCAAAGTGACATTCACCTCAAAGACCACCTAGCCTGACTCTCGCCAGACCCTTCAGTTCCTCAAGAGACCAGCCACAGGACTCGAGGCTGCACTTTCGATTCAAACAACAATGGCGGCTCGCAGCGAGGAGTCGTGCTTTAGCATTGATTCTGCTATTTCAACTGTTTTGAATCTATGGATATTAATTCTTTTAAAGACGAACAGAGAACTGTTTTAAAGACATTTATTGGTGGCAAGGATGTTTTCGCTCTTCTTCCGACCGGGAAGTGGCAAGTGGTTTATCCAATCACATGCAAGGATTTTTTTTACAAGGCCCCGCCTTCTGAAATACATCGCCTATGGAGCAGTCCCAGACCCTTGTGTGGAGCTCAGCGTAGCTTCGCGGAATACAAGGATCTGGCGAGAGTCAGGCTAAAGACCACCAGGGCTCACCGAACTTTCGCTGCCTTGAAATGGACTCGTTTGCTCCCTCTCCAACATGATACCACTGTTGTGTCCGTGCAACAAATGTGACGTGACAGTCAGCAACTGGTTAGCTTATCTTAGCATTATGACGAGAGATGGGGAGAACCAAAGCCCGTGCCATATTACATCATATCTTTAAATCTGAAACCTGCATGAGTTTCCTTTCCCACAAACGACTCAGGAAGTTATATTCCTGTCCCAAGAAATACTCCAGTACATAACCACTACATAAAATGACATACTTTTGCACTTTACGCAAGACCAAGCTACAGCCACAAGAGTGGTATCGATCTTCTCCTTTGACGCTTCAACAGAAAGCCTTACCTTATCTCACCTCACCTCTTACCTTAGACATCAGACCTAAGCTTGAGGTCTTACGCTCTTTTCTCTGCTTGGAATCTGTCTTTACCGCGTTTCGATTTTTTTGACAAGTCTTCTTTGTGTGAAGAACTTTGTAAATAACTCATCATGTCAGCCACTCAACCTCTTGTGTCTTATTCTCCACGCATTCCCCTCCCACACATCTCTCTTCTCATACTGTCACTTGTCACTTCAGCTGTCGTCGCCCCAAGAGGAAACATACTGTGACATGTCCTGATCTGTGACATACAAGGTCACCCCTCTGTCCCTCACCAAGACCTTGGCTGACAACTTACACCGTTCATTCCTCCTTTCCCTCATTTCACTATTCACTCTTTCTCTCCTCCTCCTCCTCCTCCCACCACTTCCACCTCGCTGTTACCCCCTGCTGATCAGTCTATCAGGAGGCAATTATTTAAAAACACCATTAAAAGTGAAACCAGTGTAGTGGGAAACCAATTAACCTTTACATCCTTCCTCTCCCCTAGGCCCAGGACCTGAATGTGATTGAAGAGGTCATCCGCATGATGCTGGAAATCATCAACTCCTGCCTATGCAACTCTCTGCACCACAACCCCAACTTGGTGTACGCGCTGCTCTACAAGAGGGAGCTCTTTGAGCAGTTCAGGATGCACCCATCCTTCCAGGACATCATGCAGAACCTGGACACGGTCAGTGTGTGCCTCTTTTGTGGTAGTTACCCCCCCTCCCACACACACACACACACACACACAAATAGCAGGGGTAATGTGAGAGAGGCTTTGAACCGGGAGAGCTTTACCTCGTGGCTGCTGGCTGATTTGTGGTAATTATTCCATAGATCAAGGTTATACAGATTTTCCCTGAATGTCCTCTTCGTCTGCAGGGAAAGTTTTCAAAAAGCCAGAAACCCCGGGAACACATGCGTACTGCATCATTAACATAGTGTGTAGTTGGACTGTATAGCATGCTGAGGTCTGTGAGCTTAAGTACTATTGATGAATTAATCAGCCCCCTTGTGTCAAGAGGCTCTGTGTCAAATATTCATTGAGAGTGTTTGGTGTACGGGGGAGGAAGGGACAGAGCGAGAGAAAGCTGTCCTTCATCGCTGTATTAGTCATGTAGAAGGGGGGAAAGGAAGCTTTTGTGTATGTGTGTGTGCATGAGGGATGGGGGTTGCTGCATACACTGCCATGGGCTTTGCTGTTATCCATAAGTATGAGGGAAGCATGCTAGCTGGAATCTCCCAGTTAAGTCAGTCTCCCTAAGGCTATTCTCCGAAGCCTTACCCGTGCTTGCAAATCCGTGTGTGTGTGTGTGTGAGCATGAGATTCAAGATGAGGGGCTGCTTTTTTGCTCCTCTAAATTAACCCCATATGGGAGGCCTTCAGAGTTAATGAAGAGATTAGTATTAGATAGATGTAGACACACGCACATAGTGTGCTTGTGGGCTCTGGTGTGTTTCTCTAAAGCATGAGTGGAGAAAACATTGCCTGTAGATCCATTTTTCACTGTTGGTTTGACAAAGAAGAGCATTAAAAAGAATCAGTAATACCTAGAGTTTTTTAATGATCAAATATCAAACAATTCTCCGGGGGAGAACCTAGCACAGCAGTGGAAATGCAGAATACAGTTTCCTTGATCTCTTGTTTGGCTTAAACCCAGAAGGCCTCAAATAATTTGAGCTCCACTGAAGTTCTTATTTTAAGTGGGAAGAAACGTGCACAAACCCTATGGTGAAATTGTAATCTGAAATGCTGTATGTCTTTACTGAGTGTGTAGCCTACAGGCATACTGTACTAGCCCAGCCTGTTTTTGGAGCATCTTAAATTTGCGCAGCATGATTACACTCAGAAGGTTATAATCATTTATAACCGTCATCCATTATTGTTTCCAAATATTTACAGTATTTTGATATAATTGTCATACCATAGATGCAACACACTGCTGCAGGAAAATCCATAGATGTAGTTTGTTGGTTGTTAAACATCATATCCAAATCAAGCAGATCAAAACAAGCTAGCTGCTTCTGTGACTCTTAATGTTGTTAACAGGGTTTAACGTTGACATCAATGTTGTTATTTTCAGATTGAAGCCCCTCTATATGTAGCATGATGCCACTTTGTTCTAACTCACGTCTACATATTGCAGCCAGTGTCATCATAAAGGGTGTGGCTGCTGCAATATCAGTGTGACAGCTCCAAACAGTGGGATTAGACGAGTCAAAGAGCTTCATGACAGAACTGGGAGTGGATGTTAAAACCTCAGTGAGATCAAGACAACCAGATCCTGTATATCTAGAAACGGGAACAGGGTTTAATGGTGAAACGTGCAGCTGAGAGCCTGACCATTTCTGAGGCCAGAAACAATATTGATGCTTTTTTTAAATCAATTTATCTAAATTAAATCTGTTTTAATACTATTAAAATAACTATTTGAGAACATTTGAAGTCACTAAGACTGATAGTTCTACTAAAACAAATCTGTTTTTGGCCGGCTATTGGTTGTAATTTCATATTTAGTGCACAAAATGAACCAGAACTTAATCGTATTAAGCCAGTTTCATAATCCTCATGTAATTTTTTGCATTTCTTGGCGTGCTTTACAAAGCATCACCATCAGACCAAATGTATTTTTTTTTGCAAAGTTGCGTTCTGCATGATGATTGGCTGTTTCCTCCTGTGTGACCATTAGGTGATTGGTTTCTTCAGTCAGCGACTGGAGCAGGCTGGAAGTGACCTGTCAGTTGAGAGGGTTCAGGAGGTCATCATGAAAGGAGCCCAGGCCCTGCCCAAAGACAGACTGAAGGTAAATCACACACACACACACACACACACACACACCCCTCAGGAGGACAGATAAGATCACAGTATGAAAGGACGAGGAATAATGAAAGATCGCTGGCTGAAGAAAAAAAAAAACCCAGGGAGACAGACTGGTCATCAAGATTCATGTGAAGAATCGAACAATGTGTTGTTGAGACCTGCGAGCTACGGTGGATTGGCGGCGGCGGTGGTGAAGAAAGAAAAACGAATTAGTTTGTCTGGACAGGTGAGCGAGCGGGAGAGGTATGGCTCGGGGAGATGGACTGAAGCAAGGGGGAAAGATGGAAAGAACCACTGGGACATGAGACAAAAGGCCAAACCCCAATTCTCATTAGCATTAATGCCCATCTTCATTCCATCTCCGCTAGCTCGCTACATGTGAACATGTAATGACATTTCAAGGAGATGGGACGGCGGGCTATGGGGCACTTTGTCATGGGCACATAAGATCGGGAGGAAGGGGCAAGGGGTGGGGGGAGAAATAAATCTGCCACCGCGCCTCGTTACCCAACACTCCCAACACTCCTGGCGGGTTCGCTAACCCCCGCCCCTCCCAGTGCTCCTCCATTAATCAGTGAGGAAATATGTAACCAGCGGTCTCCCCACTCCGCTCCGCACCCGCACAGAAGCTCTTAATTGCATGTTTTATCATGTGTTTCATGTTCTATACTTGGCAGCTGGCTGCAAGGCATTTGTCTCGCTAGCCGGTGTGGAAGAGGGATGGTGCACGGCCACGAGTCCATGTGCTTCTCTCCCCGCCTCGCTCTCGCTCAGCACCTCGGAGTGCTAATGTAGCGATCGACCGTAGAGCCGTAGAATTACACGTGAAGCAATGTGGATAACCTCGCCATGTCCTTCAGCGAGGTTTGCCGTTACCTGTAGAGCGCAACTCGAGCGCCCAGCCAGCTGTGGTGGGCCGGGGATACGCGCGTGTCCGTGTGCGTTTGCAGATGACCGCTTGATATTGTGCGTTGTTAGTGTGTGTTCTGATGTGTGCGCAGCCATGTGTGCCGGGGTCTTCATTTCTGTGCAGAAGCGTTGCCGCGTCTCGCATTGACTCTCCCAACATCTGAGTGCTTTCCCAGCTCCACAGGGTGCCGTGAAGCGGAGAAAATATCTGGGCAATGTCTCCTCGGGGAGAAGTCCTCGCCGCTTGATGGTACCATCACTCAAACAAACAGCTGTCCCTCTTACCTCTCGCTTCTCTTCATCTCATGAGCTCATTCTGCCACTCAGCCTCCAACACGATAATCCATAGGTTGGATTTGTGTGTGGACTCATTGATGAGTTGTTAATTACTCAGTAAAAGCTCCTAGAAAGAGTATTGGTGCCTCAGTCAGCTGTGCATACAGAGTAGGCTGACCAGAAAGAGACATAAGGATGTTTATTCATCTGTAAAAAAAAACAAAAATCTGGTCCAAGCTTGTAATTTAGCTTCATTTTTCGGTGAAGTCACTCTATGGCAACTTTTCTATTTCCCATCAATGACCAGAAATAATTACTCCAGTCATCTAAACTGGACACAGTTAAATTTGCTGTCTTGAAAACCGTTTGTTAGGAGGAGCCGACAGTTGTTAAGTAAATAAATTTGTTTATATTTCACTGGCAAAAAACACAACTGTGCTGTTTTAGGCGAGGGCAGCCATTGTGGACACAGGACAACAAAAGGCCTGTTTACCTAAAGGAACTTAAAAGCAGTTACACAAAGATGTAGACATGTAAATTAGGTCCCAACTGAAAGAAAGGGTTAAAAGAAGGTGGTAAATACCCCAGGGACGACCCTCAGTGCCTCGCCACTCAACCGTCTCCCTGTCTCTCTCTCATTCTTTGTGTATGTATGTGTTGTTTCAGGGTGTGTGAGGCTAAGAGGCTCTCATGGGCAGTGCCTGTGGAATGTGTTGTTTAGCCTGACCAGCTGAAATCTGCCTTATTGAGCAGCGATAGCCTACAGACTCTCTGGCTCCTCAGGGCAGGACGGAGGGGAGGGGGGGTGGTGGTTGGGGTCGGGGGATGGGGGTGGCGGTGGCGGTGGGAGCTTACCAGCTGTTCCACAGTACCTGAGCCTTGATCTGAAGTCTGACGGCTGGTCAGTTATTTCCCACACGTCTCTCACTCTGAGGCCTCCTTCTGACAAGTGGAGGAATTTTTGAGGACCCTGTTTGATTGAACTGTGCAACAGAATCCGTCTCAGCAATTGATCTTTGGTCCTGCATTCAGCAAACATCTGAATATGCAACTCACAGTGCAGAAACACCAGGGCTAGTGGTGGAATACTATATAGTAGAAATTAGAGGTACCTTCTAGCTAGTTATCCTTACCAGGTATTGTTGTCATATCCAAGTCGTGAGCCAAGACTCATTAAAAATACGACCTGATCCTCAAACTAGATTAAAAGTTACTTTATTAAAGGTGTTAGGATTTATCCCGAGGGGGGCATGTGCATGTGTATACTAAATATCATAGTAATTTATCCAACTGTTGTTGAGACATGTCACTCAAAACCACAAGTGTGAACAGTCGAGGAAATGCCTGTACAACATTTTCTGCCAATCCATCATGAGATAAGGTTTAAAAAAAAAAAAAAGTAAAAACTTTGTGTGCGTGGCGACACAAAAGGAAAGGTCGAGGGGTCAGCACAGTCTGCAGGGCTTTGCTTCTTGGGAACGTTAACGTCTTGTATAAACTTCCATCCTGTGCTTGTTGAGATACGTCTGCCTGGACCAAAGTGGCAGACCAACTTCCCCATTGACATGCAGCTAGCACTCTTCAAACTCCAATACTCAATTTACATGAATTATAAACAGAGAAAAACAAGCACATCTGCACATGTGAGATCCTGGGACCTGCTTAGGTGGCAGATTTGGCTCGGCTTCTGCACTAATAAAAAATAGAAAACATTTTATCCACATCAAGATGTTGAATTGGGAGTGCAAATCCCACTATTTCACTTCAGCATGAAAGAAGACGATGGGCTTATATATCTGAGAATATACTGATGCATACGAGATACTTTGTGTCCATGTAAATCACCAATATTTTTGAAGTGAACGACCAATAGCAGTCCCTTTGTTTACAATGATTCAATATTAGATTACAGTATTTGTACACTGACCATGAGATTTATCATAGAGTAATATGTTGTACTTTGTAATATAATCTTGCAGAGCTTGTGTACCTGCATGTAAGTGAGTGTGCGCGTGTGTTTGTGTGTGTGTATCAAGTTCATATTTGCTCCCTAGCCGCATTCTTCTCTGTCTGGCCGAGCTCTGACAGCACAGCAGCGTGCAGAGGAGGGAAGGGAACACAGAGTCCTGAGTGAAGATATGAGGCCAGCCAGTCAGTCTGTGTTCAGGGGCGAGGGCCTGACCCGCCAAGACCCATAACTAACTGATATGAGCCTGGGCCAATTGGGCCCAGACAGCTGCCAGACTGAGAACAAAACAGAGGAGGGGAGGAGGCAGCAGAGTGCCAGAGGAAAGAGAGGAAGCCACAGCATGGTCAGAGTAAGGGACAGGGATAATATTAGGGTGCTAGATGCTCAGATTTTTCCCAGAAAGCACTGGAGCCTGAAAGGGGATGTTGTTGCTTTGAGGCGTATACTACTACGTGTAGTGATATCCAAGACTTCCCAAAGCATCAAATCCCCTGGTGGCTCTTGTCCAATATAAAAGTAGGAGGAAAAATGGAGGCCATTGTGATTCAGGGATCATTTTTCTTTTTTCTCATTATGTGTTCAATATCTAGTGAAAGTGGTCGAAGGTGCACCGGGGACTTTATATTCCTGCCGTTTAGGTTCATAATTTCTCCTCCAGCAGGCACTCGAGGTTTGGAGAAACACTCATTTGGATAAAGGATGTTTGTTTTAGTGGCACTAGGTGCATCATTTTCGCTTACTTTCCAGTCTCTTGGCAAGTGGTAAGATTACGTGCTGCCTGCTTCACTGATATGAGACCACACTAACGGCCTGAAGGGTAGTTCGATGTTTCGGGAGAATAAACTTGTTCGCTTTCTTGCAGAGAATAAGCTGAGAGGATCAATGCTACTGTCAGATCTGTACATTCGTTTTGACGCTTGAGGAAATGGTAAACGTAGCTTAGCTTCTTCGCTTTGCAGATATGGAGAAGCCAAGAATTTGACCCTCACAAAAACCATATTTAAAAGCACAAATTGTCTCTTTTATATTCTTGAGATAGAAGAAACAAGATGATAACATGTTAATTTATTATATTTTATCATTAGCAGCTGGTTGGTAGAGTTTTTCTAACCTTCGAACAGAGCCAGTCTAGCTGTATGTCATTTGTTTATCCTCCCATCAATAGTTTTTCCATGACACGATAAACCAGAGAGGCCTGAGAAAGGAACCCACTCGATGTTAAGAGAAACTGTTGAATTACACAGAGGTTTAAAGGAATTCTGTGCAGTCATTTTTGTCGCCAGGCCAATCATAGCTGCATTTACAAAGGCACAAAGCATTCAAATATATGCAGCAGTGGCTGAGAAAAGACCATTTGTGTGCTTTAAAAGCAGAGCTCCGATTTGTTTCACCTGCTCGTGTAAAACTGTGAGTGCTGCGTTCAGAGTTCACGATGAAGTGCTCGACGTGTTCGCAATCCAACCGCTGCTCGAAAGAGCTTATAAATTGCAACATTATTCTTTGTCGTTATTGACGCTTGTTATGTGCAACACTGTATTCCCCACAGTTGCTTACGTCGGCCTATAGACGTGTCCTTATGAAAACAATAACTTACAAACATTATATGACACATACTGCTTACACCACCTATAGATGATTAGTTATTGGGGGCAATGTTTCATATATTTGCACATTAATGAAGGAGAGATTTGATTCCCTAATGCTATAAGATGCTGATATTAAAACCACATGTGTTTCGAAGTATGTTGACATTGCAGTATTTGTTGATTAATTCTTTAATTATCTTAATGATCTAATTAGCATAACTGGTTTGTTTAATATATCATGTGATTACAGCAGGATATTAATCAGCTCAACTGCCGTCTGTTTTGTTTTGTGCAAGTTCATCAATTTCCGTCTTAAAATGAAAGGCTAACCTCTACTACGCTATGCCAACAAGTCAGAGTGGCTGGTTTTGAGTCACTGTCTCTAGCAGTATCATATGAACATTCGATGAGTTAGTCAGCGCGTCCACGAGACAATCACCTACACACAAATACCAGTCAGATAATACAGCTCCTGTATTGTGTCTAGCTGTCACAATGGCGGTGGTGTGTGCGGTCTAGCCTCAGTAGCCTGGCATATGGCCTGTGACCCCCATAGCCCCTCTGTCTGTGTCATTATGATACCGATAGTGCGGCTGTGAATAGAGGCAGCCAGGACTCAATAGACAGGACTCGGACCATCACATAAAGGCCCTCAGCGTCTGTCTTTCACCGCAGACTGATTACTGGCTGCATGTGTGCATATACATGCGTGTGTGTAGACAGGAGGATATAATGAGGTGCCGTTGTATTATTGATGCTCTTCTTTTTGCTACCTGCCTGCTGTTAGGTGGGCTGGCAGCAGCCTGGTGAGGTCTGGTTGGTGGGCTTGTGTTTGTTTCTGGCAGATTTAGAAGAAAGAAAAAAACTTGATCACCCACTATCTCAGTGGGAGACTGCGTCAAATGGAGCTGCAGTGATGAGCGGATTAATCAATTAGTCAATCAGCAGGAAATTAACAGTGTGCTAATCATGTTTGCATCATGCTTTTCAAGATCCTTTGATTCTGGCTTCTCATCATCCTGCTTTTCTCCGAGGGCTCATTGTATATTGAAAATCCTGTAGGTGGTTAGATTGGTCAAATGAAACTGCGCTACACTATGTTTTCCACCATGTTCTGACATTTAATGGACAAAAAGAACTATTTTCTTAATCAAAGAAATAATAATCTGAAGATCAAATGGTCATGAAAATAACCATTAGTTGCAGACATTTATTGAATCAGTGGATTTAATGGGTTGTTTATGGCTTATATCTGCAAAAATGTCAAGTTAAAATTAAATGTGCTGAAACAAATGTCAATAAAAACAAACTCTCTTGTAGATGTTTTTCTCTGTGGATGTGAAACAGGATTAGTTTTGGCCTCTTAAAATTAAGTCATTTCATGTGGAGGATTTTTTCATGTTGCTCTAATCCTGGATTCCACATTTTTATTCCAAATTCCTCTTTTGGTTTGTTTATTCATTTCAGTTTATTTTACTGGAATAATATATTTATTGATGAGAAAGAAAACAACTAAAAATACGCCTTGGACATAGAAAAATAGTATAAAATAACATCATTATGTCACTGAAGCTATTTTGTTTGTTATTTCTTTTTTATTTTATTTGACCATTATCTTCTCTCTGGGCTACAAATGTCAGGAAATGGTTGAAAAGAACATCAGACTCCACTGATGAAGATTAAATGAGTTTACTTAAATTTTAGAGAGGAGGACATAGAAAACACTCAATCCATCATATTTGAGAAGATAGAACCAGTGGATTATTGACATCTTTGCTTGAAAAATTGAAACGCTTAATCAATAAACAAAAAGGCTGCTGGTTAATTATCCTGGGATTGATGGATGGATTGATTGATTGCTTTATTCAACAGATTGCTTCAGCTTTCAAATTCATGTAATGCTATGAATGTGGACCCAGTTAAGAAAAAACATGGATGCCATCGTTTCCAGAAATCACCATTTCTGTCTGTGCACGTTCATGAGTTTTCAATGTTGTATAATGTTTCTAAAAGTCTCATTATATGCACTAGGAAATTCTGGAGTAGTTTGGAGCCCAGGTATTAAAAAAGTGATGTGTTTCAGACCTAAATCGTGTTAGTGTGGATGTAGCCTCAGCACTTGTAAACAATAAGGTCAGAGCGGCTGACAGACTGCTCTGTAAAACAACACTCCTACATTAGCCAGCCCATTAAAAAGGTCAGTGTTTGGACCACAGAGTGATACCTGTCCTGCAGGCAGCGGTAACCGAATTTACCTCACAGACAGATGGAATTACATCTGCCGGCAAACTACTGTACCTGATGAAGAGTGATTACTGAAAAGGGCCTGAGCGAGTTAACCTACCTGTGTAGCAGCACCTCCATCCATCTGAGCGAGACGTCGTTTCTCTGGTCACGACGGCACTTTACAAATATCAAATGCGGTTGGAGGCAATTCTTTAGTGGTGTTGGCATCGAAGGTCATGTCAGGACCGACGATACTTTAACTTTAACATTAACCTCAGTGCCTTTGTCTGCAGAAACTAAACAACATCAGCAGGTATTTACTGTATGTGAATGTTGCCTCAAACTATGGATGGATAATATGAGAATCATATTGTGGGCTGTGATTGGCTGTTATCTGCACATGCAGAAAAAGGCCATGGCTCATTAATGATATTTGATTTTCCTACTGTGACACATCAAAATGTCTGCCATGACAAAAAAGGTCAGTATGTTGAGGAGGAAGGAATTTGTGATCATTCTTTTGTTTTTGTTTTTCATTCCTTGTGCATCACCCTGACAATTTCCTCTGTTTTCTCTGTTTCTTGTGCGAACAGAAGTTTCCAGAGCTCAAGTTTAAGTACGTGGAGGAAGACCAGCCGGAGGATTTCTTCATCCCCTACGTCTGGTCCCTGGTTTTCAACTCTGGAGTGGGTCTCCACTGGAGCCAGCATGGCATCGAGCTGTTCAGCATGGACTCTGGCTGAAACACCTGCTGCAGCAAACTGTGTGTGCGTGTGTGTGTCTCCATCTCCGTTCAATATAGGAAAAAAAAAAGAAAAGACTGACAGCATGTGTGTGGGTGCGTGTGTGTGTTTGGGTTTTTGTGTGCGCATTACCCTTTATAAGTATGTGCACGCTGCTTTGAAAGTGCCTCGACCTTGTACAGAAAGGTGTTCCTCTTTTTTTTTTTTTTTCTTTTTCTGCAGCACCATCTGTTTTTTTTTCTCTCTCCCTCGTATCCTAATGATTCCTCTGCTTCTACACTGTGAAGCTTCATTCTGCACTGGTTAATAGTTCACACAGTAGCGCCCACTCATGTACAGTCAGTCCTGTGGTGAATACCTATTTAACATTTGATCAGCTTCACCCTGTTCCATAGCTCACGCCGAGTCGCATCTCTTCTGTAAAACCTTGTGTCGTTGTGAGGAGCTCAGGACGCCGGCAATGGATAAACTCACAGCTTTTTTCATGCTTACAAAGAAAAGGTCAATTAAAACATATGCACCCACGTTACACAGCTCTGGTGAACTTTCATGTACTGCCGCACTGAATGCTAAGAAGTACGGTACTACGGATTTAATATTCAACACGAGCAATGTGTCTCGGAAGACACAGGGCACATTTTCTTAAACATCCTCTAAAACACAGAATTTTGAATGTGTTTATCTCAAATTAGTGTTTTATTTTCATCATGCACATGTCTCTGAATACAATGGGTTGTATAAAAGATTTGTGTTTGTGAAATTAATCTCCAGACGGCTCAGAAAAAGAGAACTGATGTCCAGCAGAAAGTCTTATGTTGTGTTGCAACAGATTTCAGTCTGTGCTGCTGTGGCCACCACCTCCAACACGCCCGCTCTGAATTATACTTTAATTAATGCTTAATTTCAGTCCCTGGATAATATTCACACTGCAAGTCACATCATACTGATTCATGTGATTTCATTGTTGCTCCCAGCCCATTCATCTGACTTTACCCTGTCTTTGTCGTTTTCTCTTTTTTTTTCCGGACAGTAACCTGAGGCAAGTGCTCAAACTGGGGCAAGTCATTAAACCCCTCTGTCCTATTGTGCATAATTACAGTTGTCACTTTATTTGCATGTTTAACTAGAGACTTTGTATGAAATTATTTATTTTCCTGTATATTGTTTTTTTTATATATATTCAGCCCCTCAAAATGTAAACTGTAGTCGTACTGAAACGACTACGACTATGAAAGAGAAACCGTGGTACTTTACTTTGATTCTTCCCAGGTGGGAAACTGGCTTTATATTATTACATATTATATGACAACAGCTGTCATATTTTGTGGCAAATATTACTATGAACATAGGAGTTTAAATAAAAATAATGACTCAAAGCAACCAAAGTGTCACATGGTTATTTAGCAAAGTGAAACACTTCCATTCAGGCAGAATGTAGTAGTAGGAGTATATTGGATTTGTCATCTTTTTAGGGTTTGTACAAATAGTTTGACACCTCAACAGTAAATGTGAGCTGTAGCTTGTTTTAATTTAAATATTTGCCCTCTGCCAATTTCCCCATTGTCTTCCCTTTTATGACACTGATGTATGCACAGTGTAAATACATCTACAGCTAGAGGACACTTAGCTTAAAGGTAGTGTGAACAAAAACAACTAGCTAGCCCAGCTTGTTCCAATGATAGGGTTAGGGTCTGAAGCTCAGTAAATTACACATTATATCTCACTTGTTTAATCTGTATATAAACTCAAGGTTTTTTTTGTACAGATTAAATGTGCTCTGTGGAGTTTTTTGGTAAACAAACAAAAGTTACGTTTACATAATTACGCACCAAAACGCATTATGTGCATTCTTCAGGTCTGACAAATGTGTTCAGTGCATTTCCTGTCTTGTAAAACACTCGCAAAGCTTATGTTTTCTAACATTTAAAGTCCTCCGTTGTTTATATCCGTGTCTTCTCCGGGCTCCCAGACCCTTTTTTCTTCATAGCCTTTGTTGGTGCATTGCTGCGTCTCATGCTGAATGAATACCACCTGTAGATAAGCAGAACATTGAGAAACTAGCAGGGGTGTGTGTTGTGTCATCCATGTGCGCTTGTTCATGCATGCACAACAATCAGTACAGGAACCATCACCATAAAAAATGCTTCATAGCTCCATAGGAAAACACACAAACCAGATTTAATGTGCATCCATTACTGAGCTTTAGAGGTGCTGATGAATGGGTTTTGCTTCATCCTTTGGACGGACTCTTTTGGCTATAGCTTTGCTCCCTGTTGCGAGCATTTGCGCTTTGCTAAACTATCTGGTTACCAACTTTAGCTTAATATTGTCTGGTATGAATCTTCTTATCTCCCTCCCAGCAAGACATCAAGAAGTCAAAGAAGCATATTTCACAACATGTCAAACTATTTCTTTAAAGAAATGCAATATCTTTATGATTCCTTGTCATACTGCTGTTTGATTTAAAGTTTTTAGAAGCTTGAAGAAGTGAAACTACTCAAGACTTGTTTGAAAAATTATATGTTGTTTACCTCATCCTCTCAATACCAGTTAAGAGTTATCTTGCAAACTAAAGAATTCATCTTATTTATTCAGGTTAGGTTAAGTTAAAAAATGAGAGACATCATAGCTCCAACAGTTTGTACATACAGAATAACTTAGATTTGTTGTTCTTTTTGGACTTCAACAGTGCTTTAAACAATGCGTTTGTACCTCTGTACAGCAAACAACACAAAAGAAAAAATCACCCTGAAAACCCAACTGTCAACATCGTTGATGTCTGCATCACACAATATTAATAAAGTTTAGCACTGACTGTATCTCCCATGTTTTATTGTTGCCTGTTGTGGTCATAGCTGCAGAGGCAGCAGAAACAGAGGCATGAAACCACTTAGGAGGAAGGGGGGGTTTACAGCACAATGGCACCCACTGTGTCGCTGGAGCTCCCACTTCCCCGGAGAATTTCATGCCTTTCGTCTCTATTGTATTGATTTTCATGCCTGAAATTCTCTTATTCTCAAGGACAATATAATGGATGCAATTTGATGTAAAGAATGGCCCATTTTCAACATGAGGTCGTTGGTAGGTTACAGTGAGTCTTCACGCTCGAGGAGACTGAGGCGCTCTGTGTCTACACCGACTCTCACCTGCTTGCAGCTCTATTATAGCAGTGCCAGATGGTTGAGCGGAGGTTTTCACAAAGTGACATGGCCCTCCTTGTTCCTTCATGGCGTGGGGTCACCTTACCATGAGCTCCCGTTTCAGGTGACAGCAGGAAGATGAATGGAGCAGGGGATTCTGGGATGGGTAGTTTATTTTTTTTAGAGGCTACTACATTTTCCTCAAGGTCTAGGTGAGATTGCATTGCAGAGCAGCTCCGGAGGCAGAGGTCACGCCTATATCAGTGTCTACTGAGTGTTGTCGAAAGTAGGGCGCTGGAGACCAGTTAGCTGAAGTGGTTCTGTACTAAGTACTGGTTGCCCCTAGTGACACCAAACTCATTAATATGACAGATCACTACGGTAACGATGGAAGGTCGTTAGGCTCAGTGGTTTTAGGATGAGGTCACAGCAACGGTGGGTGGGAGGGTGGCTCACGTACAGCATGAAAACAGCACCGAGAGTCAGATATAAATATAAAAATAAACTCAGACAAAACAGATAACACTCAGTCTCGCTGTCATTCCTTCCTACAAATCTCCAGTGGAATGAAAACAGGCTTTCAATCGTCTGGGCCATCAATGGAAAAACAGAACCAATTTTCACAGCGACAGATATAAAGGTAGAGACAGACAGACTGTATCATCATCTTGATGTCTGCGAGATAACCTGTGTTCTGTGGTCACAGGTCACTGGAAGTGAGCAATCTCCGGCCAATACACCTTGGGAAATACAAATTCTTTCAGTTGTTGACCTTTATATATTGATCAAAGAAGAAATAAAGAAACTGAGAAAAGACATTTTTGTAAGCCATAGTAGCGGCATGGCTCTATGGGATGGCAATATCGTTCTGCTGGTCCACTGCTTTGGTTCAGACTGAAATGTTGAAAAATTGACATTCATGCAAGCCAGTTGCGATGCTAATGATAGTGGTAGAAAACAATAGAGACTAAACTTAGCGTTGGCATTCCTTTGCACAGGTAGACAACTCCTAGTGGGTGAAAGAACAGCTGTCACTGCTAATGTTGGCTAAGCAGCAGTAGAAAAACATGCAATTACCTAACAGTAGCCTAATGCAGCTGGGGTTTTTTCTTTTGTTCACTTTTTTTGTCAGAAGGTGACCAAGTATCATCTGAGGGGCATGATCATGCTTCTGCATTTCTTAGCCCACCTTATTGTGATGCTTGTTGTGTAGGCTACAACCAGTAGGCTAGTAGGATATTATGGCAAAGGCTAATGGTGAAGCTTAGGGCGGGATGTTCAAGTCAAGAGGTCATGAAAAACACTGGTACCATCATCATGGGATCCATAAAGATATCATTCGACTACTCATCAAGTTTGACATATCTCGTTCCAGGTGATGGACAAAGAGACTGATTGTCATTGCTGTCACCATTTGGCCTTGACTGTCTTGTATGTAGACCAATTGCACGTATGCAGATCTTCAAAATTGTTTCACTCTAATGGCCTATAAAGGGAAATGGGTCACTGAGTCCTCAAGCTACTTTGATAAAATGTCACAAATTGAATCCCTGAACAAAACCAGACTAAAGAAACGTGACAGTAAAAATGACCTTCTCTTTACAATGTCCTCCACTGGGAAAAGTTTTGTCACTCAACTGTTTTTAAGCATGAATCCCACCCTGACATCCTTTTTTAACAAATAAGTGAAAGCACACTTAATAGGTAAAGAAATTATCTATACAGGGAGGAAGATAATTAAAGAATTAGAGTCTCATTTAGTTTGGCACATCACAATGCAACAGTCTCAGTTTGATCCATTTTAAAAGTTTGGATGGATTGAAACTAATTAATATTGTATTATGGTGTTTCTTTTTTATTGACTGCAGACTGGGGATATGTTTCTGTTCCAGTTTTCTTCTCTCACATAACAGAGCAACATAATAATGAGCTGTAGTTGATTGATGATGAAGTTTTGAACTGGTCCCTGTAAGGTTTGATTGATTTATTCAGTAATTTATTGTAATGTACTGCCATACTTTTTTTTTCCTATCACGCAATTTAGTAGCTTGTATAAGAAATTACTAGAAAGATATGGTGGAAAAAAAACAACTAAGCTAATACAAAGTTCAGTTGAATTAAAGGAGAGATTTATTTGGTTGTTTTACTTTGTGATTAAAAATGTTTATGAGTAACTTTCAAGAGATTTTTGTACATTTTCTCTGCTCACATTCTTGTCAAGAGTGGACGGTGGTGATTGTCACTCAACACAAACTGTGGCCATCATTGTCTTTATTGTAGACATAAGAGGTTATGTCATCTGAGTATAGCGTTAAGTCTAATAGCTAACCCAATTGGAGGCTACAGTGAGTCGCTATCGGAAAAGGGAAAGACAGGTTGGGGCTAGCTTGTTAAGTTTGGTGCTTAACTTATATCCGTCTTCTACAAAACAGCTGAAAATGCTAACAATAGCTATAGTTAAACTATTAACTATAAACTTGAACCAAAGCAGTATACATTACCCATAAGCTACAGCTAAACTCTGTGCATGTATCGAACTGAGCCAGGGTGCGTTTTATTTCTTATGAATTAAACTTTTCACTTGTAGGATAAATGTGTTATGACTTCTTTCAGTGTCTTGCAGTATTTCTTTGCAAGAAGCTTTCACAGGCTGTCTGCGAGTTGTGAGCAGCTCAGTGAGAAAGATGTTGCGCCTTCTCATGTTGTTTCATTTGAAAACTTTTCCAAGGCCTGCAGAGAGTTTCTTCACAATGAAGAAAGGGAGACTTGGGAAAAAGTGAATTTGCATAGCAGAAACATTTTTTTCTTTTACATTATTAATCATCTCGGATCTATTTTTGCAGCCCTATGGGAGGGCACTGCCTTAGGACAGACCTTTGCATTCCTTCATTTGATTCCACATGACAGTATGTTGCTAATTTGCCTCGTGTTTCTGGTCATATTGGAGGATAAGGGTGCATTTACATTGTATTTACCCATTATTTATGATCACACATGTTGAAATCGTTTCATTATTCATCTTGTGCATTTCCCCAAATCATTTAACCAGGGTGAAATTTTGTGACTGCACATGTTTTTAAGTCTGTCAGCATTTAAATACCACTTTGAAACAGGAGCGGCTGCCATGTAGGCTTATTTATCTGTGTGTTTGAAGTTTATTTGCATCCAGCACCTTCTAGAATTGCTTTTTGATCATGTGTTTTGCTCCTTTTTTCTTGTGGATTAATAATTAATAAGCAGTATTAGCTGCTCAGAAAGTGTACAATTTGAATTTAGCATGTCATGAAATCACTGAGCTCCTGCATCTGCTTTCAAATGGAAATGCGTTTTATATGCGTCCAGTTATTATTGTCTGGGGATTTTTTTTTTCTTTTTTTACTTTGATAAGATATTCTTTTCCATTCCGTCTTTTTTTTCTAAACGAAATCACTGAACTGGTCGATGGAAAGAAAACTAATTGGCAAATATTTCTGTCTGCCAATGTGGGAGTATTTGTTGCTTTTATTGTTTTATGTGATAATTTCTTCCGTTTCCCCCTACTCTTTTGTTCTGAGATCTTATAGACCAAGCAGTTAATGAATGTTGAAAATAATGGTTGCCTTATTTTCTGTGGCTTTCCTACCTTTTAACTTTCTGAACTTGTGATGAGCTTCATGAGCTTCCTCCCCAGCTGTCAGTGGAAGCTCTTCGTCGTTAGCTCAGATTACATTATTATACTCTCTTTCACTTTCTCTGGGAACTATCGAGACAAATCTTGACTAAATATTCTGACTCAGGGATAAAACACATTAATCTCCCTTCTAGAAAGTATCGAGAAAAATGAGTGTTAACCTTTGACCTCTAACCATAATTCACTGAAAGGCCAGCAAGCGAAAACGAGTGTAAGTCAGGTAAATCTACAGCTAATATTCTAAAGGCTTCTCCGTTTCCCCCCAAGGAATTTTTATTTTTTAATTATGCAGTGACATTTACCAATGTGGGTGTTTTTTTGCTCTTCCCTGACAAGCTATCAGATGTGCAAGTGGTGAAAAAAGTCATCTCTATCTTTTTAATTAAAGTTGTCTTATTTTTATTGTTCTTATCTTAGCAATGACGAGCTCCCTGTGTGCCATCTTCACCCTGTTCTGAGCACTGTGGTTCAAATAGAATAAGCCTCTTTAATTGCATATGCATGGCCCCTTGTCTGGAAGCAGTCACTGTGTCAATAAATTATAGTAAAGGCCAGGACTGCTATCTAGAATATTAATCATCAGTCTTTATCTATAATGCCGTTTTACCCCATTGCATGGCCTCTTTCGAATCAGCTGTGTGGACCACATGACAGACGAAAGCCAAGATTTCACTCAGTTTAGAACCTAAACCATGTGGGATTATTTATTTTTAATGGGAGAAAATGTGGAGGAAGAAAGTCCTGCTAACACACAATATAAGCAGATACAAGAGTGAAGAATTTGAATTATATTAAAATAAATGACTTATAAGTGAATATCTATGACTACATTAAGTTATAGATATACATATGGGTATACGGATAGGTTATATCAGGTTATTCAGTATGTAATTTTGATATAAATTGTGGCGTAACATATTTTCTGCAAAGTTTAACTGTTAAACGAGAAATTAATGCAATTTATTTTTGCCTAATCCAGCTAAACAAACAAACAAACAAAAAAACCTACGAATTAAGGTATGCAAAAATGATAGCAAAAGCAAATTAAGCCAAGACACGAAGCACTTTTGCTTCTTTGATGTGCAACATTCCCTATTCTGTCCTACAGCTAAATGGAGCCATATAAAAAGTGCACGAAAAAATCTCTAAGCATTTACTAATTTATGTTATCCTAAGGGATGTACTGCACCCAACCCTAAGGGACTGTATACAAAAGTTATCAAGAGGGTAGGGGTCAGAAAAGGGGCACGCTAGTTTTATCCCAGTCGTATGCAGAGGATGAGAGTTTGCAAACACTGGTGGCATTGCAGTTTGAACAATTAAAGGAGATTAAGAATATTGTATTGTGTTTAGTATTATAGTTAAAGGGGATGTAACAAATGCAGAATGTTGCAGCTTTTTTCAAAGAGGTGGTCTGAAAAAAAAAACTGTTACTAAGTGGACCATTAGGTTAACTTCCACTCACCACTCCAATCATGGGAATCATTAAGTGTCCACAACTACATGTTAAAGGGCTCATGCAGCTGGTTGCATCCTTCAACGTCATATCATTTTAACTTAATGGGGGATGAAGGCTCAAGATGAATGCTGTGGTTCAAAGCTTTAAACAGTTAAATAAAATCCTGTCTTGCACGTTTGTGCAGCCTAACACGCAGACAGACTCCTGCTGCAGCCGGACTGAAATGGAAAACGGTTAGATAAATTTGGCTACTTCCTGGAGTCTGGAGAATAGTCACACACACACACAAAGGGAGGGCAGAGAGATGTGTAGAGACTAGAGAGAGGGGGGAGGGGGGATGGGACAGTGTACGTCTGCAGTCACTTGTGCGATCCCTCTCTGACAGACCTTTCCCCCTGACTGATTGCTCCCAGACTACCTTTTAAAAAAAAAAGAAGTGGTGCAGTCCTCTGCACCGTTTGGGCTCTTGCGCTGCGCTCTTGCTCGGCGCCAGTGGGGGATTCTGGGACAATGCGGGGATGAGCTATTGACTGCCCCCATCCACACACTCACACACAAACACACCCTCCCTCCTTCCCTCCCCCTCCGTCCTGCGACCCCCGCACATCTCTCCCATCATCACCCACCCCACCTCACCTACCCACCCTCCCTCCCTCCCTCCTGCCCTGCAGCGACACTGGCTCACCGGCACATTAACATACTGCTGCCTGCTCCTCCTCCCCCTGGATACTGTCTCTGTCTGTCTGTCTGGGGAGCTCCGAGGAGATACGCATAAAAAAAATGTTTATTTATCCCGCATCCATGCAATGCTAGTGTGTGGCCGGCTGCAGCCAGAGGCTTCGGTTTTTATATATAGATATATAAAAAAGATATTATTCCTGCACAGTTTGGTATTTTTTGGTCCTGGTTCAGTTCTTATAGCTATACAAAGTGCTAATAAATAGAATAAATGGCTAAATAATAAACAAGGGTCAGTATTCTTATAGTATTCATTGGCCTCTTTTATGATAGTTTTAGCCTATGTAACAAACTGCCTCAGCCTGTTTCTCTGGAACTGCATGGCATAAATCTATGTAAGAATTAGCCTATAATAAGTATAGATTTAGCAAAGATCAATAATCGAGTGGGCACATGTTGCACTGCAGAACAACTGTGATGCAAGATAGGAAATTGATCCTCGGCTCCTGGAAAGTTCCTGGATAAATAAAGGTGGGTGGAAACCGTTGTGTTGATAATGAAGACAAACTCAAAGTGTGTGTGTGCGTGTGTGCGTGTGTATGTGTATGTGTGTGTCCCACTCCCACCTGGAAGCTAAACGTCCAGAGGGCGGCAGCAGCGCGCTCCCATCTGAGTTTCGGACATATTGACTTTGGTGTACTATTCCCCAAGTCTCGTCTCGCAGGCGCAAATTCAATTCAGCCTCAGCTGCTCTCTGGGCTCATTCATTTACAACAGATGACCTTATCTACAGGGCTGCGACCATTGCCCAATGCAAGTAGTTCCTCAGTTAACAACCATTTAGTTAGAAGGGGCAAAGTGGCGCCTGAAAGACTACGCATAGGGCATAAAAGCCCACTCACTTAAAACAAGCAAAACTACCATGAGTGATTGACATGTCAATAAGCAGAAATGTTTAATTTTGAGCAGAAATCGCCTCTTTGACTGATTTCCAGTCCCGTTCACACTTCTCTACTTCCCATGAAAACACAGCTAATAAAACACGTCAAATACACCAGACAACTGAAAGATTGGATTAAAAGGTCTAAAACCTACATAAGTTACATTAATAATAGTGAAAATATTTAGGTTTGCCCCTTTTTTTATTTCCATGCCATCAGAGCTGTGTGAATAAAGGCGTGTGAGTGGAAAAGACTCGTTAATGAGACAGAAAAATTGCCTAATCTATTTTTCTATTCATCATATTTGCCATTTATTAAACATTCACAAGTGCAACACAAATGACTTTCGTGTAGAGTTTGTATCTTTTGGCCTCAGTGCCACAGTTTCACAACTTCAAGTTGAGAATGGGAGCAGGTCCCATTCTCAACTTTACACTTTGTCAACTTTTTCTGGGAATTTTCTTTTACTTTTCTGTTTCTTTTATAAGGGAGAGAGAAAGAGAGAGAGAGTGTGTGTGTAATGTGTGTGCGTGTGTGTGTGCGCCGTGGGCTCTGCTTGATCTGTTGTTTGCGCAACACAATCACATTTCTTTTAAGCGACAGGGTGTCTAGACACACACGTGACCGGGCGCGTCAATGCGCACTGGAGACTGGAGACGGAGCAAGGGCACCCAAACCATCCGCCTCATTTACAGACAGAGAGCCTTCCAACCCCCCTCGAAATCACTCACTCGTCGGCTCGCTTTTCCTCCACAGTCAGACGCGGAAACTTGCTGCGAGATACGAGCCTGGATTATTTGATTTTTTGAGGGATTCGCTAACTAAAAATAGGGGTTGCGAGGCTTTTTCACTGCGTGGACGTGTAAAAAACCCGAGGGTCGCTCTCTCTCTCTCGCTCTCTCTCTGGGCTTTTTTTTTTTTTTTTTCCAAACGCAACTCAACTCGGGGTTAGAGATTCAGTCCCTGGATTTGATCCCTGGCTCTTTGGACGAGACTCATTCCTGCCAGCAGACCACATCCTCTGCAGACGAGTGGCACATTTAGACGACAACGGATAAATAAAATTTAAAAAAAAAAGGCGAGAGAGAAGCTCCGCGAGCCCGGTGGAGAGACATCTACTCTGTGCAGTCGGATCAAGGATTTTGTGGATTAATGCTCTTGAAGACACAAGCGGCGAGCTTCGGGTTTTCATGGGATAATTGTGATCGCGTTTAGGCTTAATTAGGCCCCAGTTTGTCTCAGCCGATGCACACACCAAGATGTTTTGACAGTGTTTGTGTGCTGATAATACTGGAGTGTGTGCGTTTTTTTAAAAGGGGGTCAGCTCCGATGTGCGCCAGGCTGCACATCACCAAGTGAATAATTCTAACACATCGAGGCTACATGCTTGTGTGTTGGAGCACCGCTATAGAGGTGTCCAAGGCTGCTAGGTTCAGTTTTATAGACCGGTCTTAAACGCTCCGGGGGTGATGGTTATTTATCCCCAGAGGAGAAGCTGACTGTCCCGTGAACCTTCGCCTCGCTTTACGGTGACTAGTCTGCAGGAGACGCGGACAGAGACTGGCGTATGCTACAGATTTCCTCTGCTTATCCAGCTCCCAGTTTTTCCACCGTATTTTCTCAGGCTGCTTATTGTCATTGCCTGGACTCGGATCCCGGAATCTTCATGATTTGCGGACACCATGCTCGTTTTTTAGCCGGGGAACCCTCTTTTCGTCCCGCATGTTTAGGACCAAACGATCGGGGCTCGTCCGGCGACTCTGGAGGAGCCGTGCGCCCGTGGAGGGCGACGGGGAGGCGGATAGAGGAGGAGGAGGAGGTGGTGGTGGCGGCGGAGGAGGGACGCATGGCTCCGGGGGCTGCTGCATGGGCAAAACGACAAAGGTGGCCAAGTCCAACGCCGGGTCCGAGGCTGAATTGAAGGCGTTGACCCACTCGATACTGAAAAAGATCAAAGAGAAACAATTAGAGGTGCTTTTGCAGGCGGTGGAGTCCAAGGGGGGTGCCCGAAGCCCCTGCTTGCTCCTGCCTAGCAAAGTGGACGCCAAAGTGGGTCAACAGTCTTACTCTCTCCCCATGCTGCTCTACAAAGTGTTCAGGTGGCCGGACCTCAGGCATTCCTCGGAGCTGAAGAGGCTGTCTTGCTGTGAATCCTACGGGAAAATCAACCCAGAGCTCGTTTGCTGCAACCCGCACCACATGAGCAGGCTTTGTGAACTCGGTGAGCTGGATTTTCTTTTTTCTTTTCTTTCTTTCTTTTCTTTTTTTAATAACCTCATCCATTATCTCCACAACAAAAAAGTTCTGAAAATTGCGTTTAATTCTCTGGTGGTCGGGCCTCATTTATTTTTGAATCAAGTACAAATTCAGACACTGTGACATTATGTCAAAGAATTGGCTCTTAAAGGACTAATTAGCCTAATTCAAATGACATCACCTCTCTTGGCACAGTTGTCTTGAGTTTCCATAAGGTCAAACTTGACCCAAGTGGAAAGCGTGCCAAGTGGTCCTCTTCATCTTTTCGGCGCTGTTGTGTCATTAGATTTCAATTTGGTATGTTACATTAAAATACCTCACCCCTCACCCCCACCCACCACAGAGCCCACCCCCTCTCCAAAAAAAAAAAAAAAAAAATTATAATCACGACAATGTTTTTACATGTTACACGTGTTGATTTCTTAATAGAGATCTGTTAATTATGCTACGTCTCAACCTTAACAACATGTTTTTTTGGCACTTTAATAGGTGCCAAATTACTTAAGGGTTGTTTGTTCCAACTTTTTTTTTAAAGAGGATATTTTCAACTCGAATCAAAGCCCCTCGCTTTTCAAACAAACAGCCTTTCTGGCATTTCAACATTTCACAATTGGCATTTTCCAAAGTGCAAAGCGACTCAGCCAGGGCTTTACAGTCTTTCCACGCTGAAGTTTCCAGGGCCTGTGTGTGTGTGTGCTTGCTTGGCGTCCCGGGCCAAAAGAGGCCCGTATCTCAGTTTGTCCTAGACGCTGATAGTGGCCCTCCTGGCGCCAGGCGGCCCCCTGTTTATCTGCCTGCCAATGAAAGGCAATAGCCGCCCGGCCGGCCTCTGTCAGCTCAGCCTGCCTCTCCAGGCTGAGCTGACAGAAACAAACCTTTTCCCTGAAGAATGACAACTCTTATCATAAAGTTTAGATCTCTGTCTTGTTTTTCTTATGCTCTGCTTCTCTTCCCCCCCCCTTCATGCAGAGTCTCCTCCTCCTCCATATTCGCGCTATCCCATGGACTATCTTAAACCACCAGGTGAGCTCAATCTACATATAGAAATATAGACACTTTATGGGTATTTTAGTTTGAGCTGCAGCTAAAAGGCTATCTTGTATTCATGAGTGCTTATGTGTTGTCTGATGTGTCTGAAATTATATTGCATATAGTCTTACACACTACTCATGCAGTGCATTTGTGTGTGTGTGTGTGTGTGTATGTGTGTAGGAAATGGCTCCATGTTATGTTGTGATTTATGATAGCAGTGGAGTGGCACGCCTGGCTGGCTGGGCAGTTCTAGCATGGCTGGCAGCCAGGGCAAAGCAGCACAAAGTTGAGATACCAGCTATAGACTGACTGGCACGTCACCAGGGGCACATTGTGTGTGTGTGTGTGTGTCTGTGGGTGTGTGTGGGTGTGTGTGTGTCTGAGAGGGACTTGTGTGTGTGTGTGTTTGTTTGTGTGTCCATCTATCTATTGTGAATCACAGAGAGAGAAACAGACAGACAGCGGCGTCTCTGGAGCCAGCCAGCCTTTATCAGCTGAATTAATCAAATGATTAAGGTTGAGGGCTTGTGTGTGTGCGTGCGGGTGTGTACGCGTGCATGTGTGTGTGTGTGTGGATGTGTTTGTTTTAGGGACTAGAGGAGAGAGCATTTGCGTATGATCTTCAATTTTTTTTTTTTTTGTCTCTTTCTGCACCAGCTTTGGTTTAGTTGAATTGTTTTCTCCCCTCCACCTGTGCCAGACTCCACATGCTGCTGTGGTTGTCATCCTATTCCCTGGTGCCGGGAAGTGGCATCAGGTTATGTCATCGCCTATTAAGTCGGTTTTGAAGTGTGTTAAATTTCAGGCTATAACCAGAATAGTGTGAGACTGGGGGAGAAGAGGATGAGATGAGATCCTTTTTACTCCGTGCAACAGCTTCTCTTCATGTCTTCAGAAACTGCGATAAAGACGCGAACGCGCAGAGCGACTGTGACACGGATACAGCCTCCGTTTTGCTGGATCTCTTCTCCCTCACTTTGTTGCTCATTTACCCCTCGTCTGGCAGTCTGTCAGTGCAGGAAGAGCTCAGAGTTAAACAATGACCAGTCGGCCCACCAGCCACCTAGTTAGTCAGGAGAAAGGAGAAAGTGGCTTTCAGTGAGTGGAAACAATAGGAAGTCATTGCAGCTGCAGCTGTGGTTCTTCAAAGCCTCCCCTCCTCTCTGTCTTTGTCATCTGCGCTCACCAGGCGGTAGCGATATTGGTTTACCTGAAAAAAAGAGAAAAGCATAGAGAAGGCATTTCCAAACCCTCAAACAGAAGCAGACATGGATCTAAAATGTTGAATCTTCTTGAAACTCAACCCGACCTGATCTGATCTGTTGACATAAACGTCCGTGTTTGTGGGGGAGAGGGTTTAGAGCCAGAGAGTTCATTTGGAGACTTTCCTGTGATGAAGGGAAACATGAAGGTAAATAGGAAATGCAAGTTGGATGCAGACAACGGAAATGATTATTCAACTTGTGTTACCACCCCGTTTCCCTTCTCAGAGCAAACTGAAAAAAAAAAACACAGTAACATTGGCATGACCGTGTGGGAATTAAACACTGCCAACAAGAATAGAACAGAACAAGGCGAGGAAAATATCATCAGGTCCGCTCCTCTTTTCTCTTCAAGTAGAGATTTTACACTTTTTTTTTAAAGAATCAATATGGATCTCTTTAAAATAATATTTTTCATAATTAAGCGAAGCAGCAGAAGTGTCGCTCACCTGTCAAACTATTTCCTTGTTTGGTTGCATTGCAGTCAGTGCAGCTGCAGCTGTGGTTAATCAAAGAGTGTCTGTCTGTATTGGCGAAAGACAACATATATTAACAGGACAATGGAGCAGCAGACTGGAGGGCACACACACACACATACACACACACACGTGCACAGAGGACAGATGAGCTTATCATGCAGAGAGACAGGGGTTTTTCCCCACTGCCTCGGGGAGCTGTCAGTCATCAACTCCTTCCCATTACAGCACACTATTCCAATTTTCTATACCATTCTTTGCATTTGCGTCGTATGAGGCCGCGTTAAATCATCGTGACATTCAGAAAATCTGCATAGTTAACTTTTAGAAGGCAATTAAACGCTGTAAAAATCTGCATGAAGCGGAAGAGCCATGTATTTTATGATGATGGTTTTATGACTCCAGTGAGCAGGAAGTGGGGTTATATGTGTCAGGGTGCCTGTCCGCTCCAGCAGCAGCAGCGGTCAATATGAAAGCAGCCCAGACGTAAAACGCTACCTTGTTTCAGCTCTGGGGAATATAAATCACACACTGTTTAGCTCTTTCTCTCTGATGCCCCCCTCAGCCCTGTGGTCAGCTGTGAACTGTTGCCCGGGAGACCAGGGCAAGGCTGCTGGCAACCAATGAAAGCCAGGCAGGCTTGGGCTATGCCCGTGCATCTCGTTACTGCGACCGCAGCAGCACGGGCCGCGTCCGGACGGGGGCAGGGTTTGGCGGCGGCGGCAGCGGCAGGGGGGGAGGGAGAGAGGGAGTCGGGTCTCGCAGTGAAACCGCACTGGTCGCTGTTTTTTAATTACTTCATTGCTCCTGCAGCTCTGCTCGGTCAAACAGGCGGCCAATGAGACGATGTGTTTGCTAGAGAGAGGAAGTATTCACCAGAAACACCATCCACCTCCTCCTCCTCCTACTATGTGGAGTCCTGAACCCCCTCCCTCCCCCCACAATCCCACCTCCCACTCTCTGAATGCTAAGAATCCTCTCTTTATCTCTTGGTATTTTATAGCAGTTATGCATTTGTTGCTTTACAATGCAGCCATCAGACTCACTCCACTTTCAAGTCACAATGGAGGTGACCACCACCACCACCTCCTCCTCCAGCCGTCACTGTGGCTCAGTGGATGGTAGAGGTGTAGAGCAGCGCCCTTGACGTGCACCAAAAGGAATGTATCATTAGTGAATTCCAAGCTACCAGCAGCAGCAGCAGCAGCTCTGCAGCAGAGCTAGCCGTCTCGTCTCCCAGCGGTGTGCTGTGCCGCTCCGTTTTTTTTGTTAAAGCCCCATTCAGGTGTCGTGTTGAAACTAGTCGACGTTACAAGTCTTAGTGGGAGTTAAGCATTCAAATGCAAAGAGAGGGCGAGAGGGAGAGAGACGAGTTTTTTGCTCTTGTTTGTCTTGCGAGTGAGTCGTTAAGAAAATCTATGGTGAGCTCTGCTTTTCAAGGCCTTTTCAAACCTCTGTGTGCCTCGTTGTTTTTGCGAGCCCTCTGTGTCTCCTGCTGAAATTTTGAATTCCACGGCGGCCGCGCACACATAGTTTGAGGTACAAACATTTCTGATACACCTTGTGCTGTCGGTACGGAGGCTCCGGTTTCTGATTTAGCTTATAAAACATCAAACCGCGCTGGGTCTTTTTCAGCTCTTTCCTCAGCTCTTGCCCTCGCAGAGACACCGGGCTGATTTGAATGGCCATTAAAGCTGAAGAAACCCCCCAGATCACAAAGCGTTGCGCTTGCAGCCTTCTAGTATTTGATCTTTATTTGGTTATTGAGCGGGGGGATCAGTCTCCAGCCCCAAACCCTCGCCTCGGACATTAGCAAAGAGAATACAGCTCTTTCCAGATCAGCGGCTCGTCCATGCAGAGATGCAGGGCTAACGTTCCTCCTGAAGCAGTGGATTATGGGGGATTATCAGGGGTGTAAGAAACTCTCCGCTGTAAGTCTTCTCTCTCTCTCTCTGTGTGTATGTGTTGTGTGTGTGTTGTGTAAGTGTGAGTGTGAGCTTCATCGTCAGCGTCTTCATTAGGCATTGATTTCACTGGAGTGATTGACGGCCTCACAGCTGCTGCTTTGCCTTCTCTCCACACACACACATGCACGCAGACACACTGTACTTATTCAAAGCCTCTCTCTCTGTCTCTCTCTCCATTAGATTCTCCAGACTCTGGACCTTCATCCAGTGATACTGGGGGAACGACATACTCGGCCCCTGTGGGGCTTTCAGGTAAATATTTCTACTAATAGATTTTCCTGTTCAAACAGCCCACTCTTCTTCATCTCCTTTGCCAGTCATATTATTTTCCTCGTTTTGTTTTCTTTTCCTTGTCCTTTGCATTCCTCCTCAACATGCACACCCATCTCCCCTCCGTACTTGTGATGAGGCAGTGATTGTGGGGGCCCCTGCTTCCCCTCTGTAATAAAAAAAGCCAGTGAAGGAGGGTGGTGTATTTCTCCCACATCCACATAAATTCCTCCCTCCTGGCTCTTTGAACAACGCTCCTCTCTTCTCCTCTTCCTCTCCCGATTCCCTCTCATCCCTTTCCGTGTTATGTTGTAATGGAAGACAAACACGCTCAACCGTTGTTTGGAGAAGAATATGCTCTGTGCGTGCGGTATTGTGGGGAGAAAAAGCAGCTTCGACTGACATGCGAGTGTTTGTTTGGGTGTGTTTGTGCGTACAGGGGACGTCTTTGTAGACGGTTAGCTCTCCTCTGGGCTCTGTGTGTGGATAAGAGCGAGACACAGGCGCCTTTCTTTCTTCCATCTCTCATGCAGGACGTGTTTCGGGCTTCCTCAGCTTTTCTCCCATAATCCCCCTTGGCAGCGTTGCCTTCCTTACCCCAGCAACCCTGTCCGGAGGCTACAGAATAAGATGGTGTCTGCGAGGGAGCAGGAGTTTTGCTCGGCGCTAGCTGGGATTGCTCGGTGCTGTTCTCTGCTTCCCTCTGCCTCAGATGGTTCTCATTACTGGGCCTTTAAAGCCTGTTTTATGTCAGTTGGTGTTCACTGCCCATTCCCCCCCTCCTTTGTTTGGTGGTAGGGGGGTGGAGGGGTTAGCCTGCCTGCCTGCCTGCCTGCCTGCCTGCCTGCATATGTGTGTGTGTGTGTGTCCTTAGATGGGAGAAGAGATTGGAGCAGTGCTGAACAGAACAGAGGAACCAAAAAATCAACCTCTCCTCCTCCTCCTCCTCCTCCAGACCCCCAGATGGACATTAAAGTCCTCCCTGTGTGCATTAAGTAAAGACACATTTCAGACCCAGTTCAAACTGTGAAACCCAAGAACTGGTGTCTTAACAGGCGCCCCCATGCTCCCTCCCTTACTCCTTCCCTCCCTTTACTAAGGCGTACACGCTACCCCTCCTCCTTCCTCCCCTGTTTTCCTTCCTGGCGAGGATGACATGGCAGCGGCGGCCAGCTCTCCAGTGAATGGGCCCCCTCTGTAAAAAGCAGTAGAGAGGTAGAAAAGGCCGGGGCGGGATGGCCGAGGCGCTCTGCCCTCATGATTTCCCTGGCAAAGCCGTGGAAGAAAAAAAAAAAAGGGCTGCTCAATTCCTTCTTTTCCCCTTCCTCACAATCCCTCCCTCCTTGCTTCCCTCCTTTACTCCCTCCCTCTGGGGCCCTGACAAAAGAAACATGGCTCTCCCAGAGGCCCGCCGCTGACCTTCTAATTCACTCACTCTGCCCTTTTTATGTTCTTCTCCAGACATATTTACAGAGAGGAAGAAGGAAGAGAGAGGCGGGTGGCTTTGAGGGAAGGAGGTGGCAAAGACTTGAAGTCAGCAAGAGTTACACTCTTAGGTCTTTTTTTTGCATTGTCGTAGAATAATTGAGTGCTTGTTGACTTTTAGAAGGAAAAAAAAAAGTGGATGGGTAGAGCAGCTGAGGCCGTGTTCAGGAGTGAGAGCGAAGAGGGGAGAAAATCCTCCTTAGTTCAGACAGAGGCTGGTGAGAGGAGGTTCAGGGGGAAAAAACATCCTTGTCTCCATCTTGGAAAGCTGAGGCCATCCAGGCTGGAAGGAGTTAAGTGAGCTGCGACAGCGACAAGCGCAAATGCAAACTAGGCTGCCTGCCAGGCTACCAGCTCCAAAGCTCCTCTCGCTGGCTCACGTCATCAGCTTGGAACAGAGCAGAGCAGAGAGAGCGGCGGAGAGGAGAAGAGAGGAGAGGAGAGGAGGGTCGATGGCTCCAGGCCTGGAGCTGGGTGTCGGGGTTCTGATCTGGGCTTGAGCTCGGGGTGAGGGCTTAGCTCAGGGGGTTTAGGTTCACCCAGGAAATGAAGAGAGAGATCAAGAGAGAGATTTGGAAATGGGAGCTCAGGTCGGGATTAAGAGGAGGCTGGGTTGTTGGTTAGGAATCTATGGAGTGTTAAGTAATATTTAACCTTGTTAGAGACTGTATCTTTCAGTCTTGAACAGGAGCAGCTCAGGTAACGATAGCCCCGATATGGAAACAAAAATTCCTAATATTCTCAAATGTTAATGTTGCTTAAATCCAAGCAGATGTACAAAAAGTTTCCATGGTCTAAAATTGGCCAAATTATGACCAGAGTCTGGAACTGTGTGGTCAAAGAGCAAGTAAACAGGATTGTGAACTCGTTTGGTCAAATAATAATAATAATCACAGAGTCAATACCCAGCTTTAGGGTGTGACATATGCATGAACTCTTCCTTAAAGGTGAGTTATAGACATGTGTTTGTGCCAAGCTCTTATTGGATGTGTAGCATTGATGTGTGTATGTGTGTGTGTGTGTGTTGGTGGCATGCCTGCTGGTGCCATCGGGGACTGACCCGGAGTGCCTGTGTGTAACAGGATCCAGTCGGGCTGTGGTGACACCTACACACACACACATTTTCTCACACATACGCACACACACACACACACCAATGCATACACACAGACGGGCAGATAGAGTGACCTGGTGCGAGCCCTGGCGCACGGCCGACTGTCACACAGGCGCTTCCTCCCACTGCGGGTTAAATTTAGGCTGAGTTGTATTCTTATACCACCAGCCAGTCCCTTCACTCGACAGACAGTCGGCCAGCCCATCAGTCAGTCAATTAGTCATCCAGTGAATCGGCTGGAGGTATAACCTTCATCAGGGGCTCTGACAGAGATTAAATTTAGTCCTGGCACCTCGCTTCATTAAATCAAACTCGTTCTGCTGTCATATGGAAAGGCCTCGGAGAAACGGCCCATTTTTGGTCCAAGCCCAGCGAGAGAGAGAAAAGGCCTGTCTGTTGTTCTGAATTTGTTTATCGCCACCTAAGACACTATCTTTGACTTTTTTTTTTTTTTTTAATTTTTTGGAAAGGAGTCTAGAGCTCATCTCAGAACAGAGCACCCTCAGTCTCCCTCCTCGCTCTCTCTCTCTTTTCGGCATTCCTGCCTTGTTTGGGTTAGCGGGGAAAGGAAAGGGCTGCGCAGGATATGACCTCATGTCTTTGAGGAAAAGGCGAGCGGACAGGGAGGCAGCCGAGGCCTCATCTTGACGGAAAACAAACACTGGAGTGCACCAACCAGAAAGAAGGGAGGGAGTAAAACAAGAAGTGGAGAAAGAAACTGAACATTTGTTTTTACTTCTTCACAGATATAAAAGTATATGTTGGCCCGTCGGCAGCCAGGTGACTACAGCTGCTGCAGAGTCGCCTCTGAGAGAAAATGAATGCCATTCTCCGCCATAAATTTCTATTTTGGTTGAATCTTGATTTTTCTTTTTGTTATTTTTTTTCTTCCTCACTTTTTTTGCTCGAACAGTAAGAGGAAAAAATGAAGAGGGAGAGAAGATGGCGGCTTTGGGTGGAGGGAGAGATGGCCGGCAGCTCTGCTCTGTTCTCTGTAATTTGGAGGCTGCGTGTTAGCCAGCGAGTTGAGCAGAGCAGAGCCGGGCCGCTCCGTGCCGGGCCAGGATCTCTCATTACTCCCCACTTCCTCTCCTTGCGCGGCAGCCAAGCCGCCTCTTGGCAAGGGACTTAATTTTGGTTTTGGCCGTCCTCTGTTCCCCACCCTGTGTCATTATGCTGCACAAATCGAAAAAACAGCATGCGGAGACAGCGGAGGATGGAGAGAGAGAGAGGGGGAAAAAGGAGAGAGGAGAGCTCAGGGGAAAGCGTGCCTAGCTCGCATGGCTTCTCTGAAGATTTTTCACGGATTCAGACGCTTAATGCCGTCTTGTTCTTAGCGTAGCATCGAGATAACGTTTACAGTTGAAAACATTTGCCTACCTTTAGCGTAGCCCGTTGATTGAGAGGTGGGCTATGCAGATTTGGCGCCGAGCCAGAGCTGGAGGGAAGCCCAGAACAAGATGAACATTGTTTTGGTTTGCAGTCACTCTGTGGAAGTGGATTTTGACATTACCTCAATGTATGAAGATATGAAAGGGAGAAAGAGACAGTGTGAGTGAGGGCGAAAGAGGAAGGGAGGGAGAACCCCACACATCCCACATTCCCCCCCACACCTCCTTCAGCAGGATAAAAATGAATATGGAAATAAGTAGAGACACATTCCTGTAAACCTGTAAGTGTGTGTCTGTGTGTGTGTAAGACTTCTACTGTGACACACATGGCGTCTGTCTCCACCCTCCTGCCTGCTCATTCATGTAGTCACTTTGTCTTTTGTGTACTCAGACTGCGGAGGGGTGTGCGCGTGTCTTTTTATCTCAATGACGGACTCAGCCCTGTCAGTAGCCGCATCTTTATCACAGACTGCAGCGCCGGCGTAACGCGCGCACACACATAGACACACATGCATAGCCCTACTATATACACACACACAGACATTCATGAACGTATAGAAGGATAATGATCATTATTAGCAGAAGAACAACACAACAAAGTCTGAGACCGCTCACAACTGGCTCTGCTGGTTGTCTCCGTCTGCGTTTGCGGTGCCTGTATTATTTAGTTCCCACGGTGTTTCAGTGCCACAACAATGCGGGTGATTGTTCCGCTTGTCTGTCCATCTGCCCGTGGCGCTGTGTGTATGTGTGTGTGTCTGTGTGTACATGGTTTCAAGATGCAGAGCCTGCGGGTGATCTTCTGACTTGTGTGTTTGCAAAAGTGAGCTGATGACATCATTACGGCCCGCCTGGCACCCTGTATCCAACCAGCTAGTGTTTATTTGTCCTGTCACCCAGGGAAATCTGGGCTGCAGGGGTTTGTGTGTGTGTGAGGGTCAGCATGGTGAAGTGTTTGGATAATAACTCAGCGGGAGGAGGAAAAGAAATGTTCCAGAAAGACAAAATGGCTAAAAGTTGTTTTTTTTTGCGACGACGAGGACCCAAATGGGAGATTCTCCCTCTTTTGTTTTTCCAGAAGACACCATTCCTGAGCGACATCAAGACATGTGGATCGTGTAATTATAGCAGAAACTTCCACTCAGAGAAAATTATACCGTAGATGGACGCATTAGGGAAAACATGCGCTATTTCTCCTCCTTATCTTCTCCCGGTCGTGGCCGGATGGTTCATGTTAGAGATGGCGTGTCTGCAACTCATTCTCTCTCTATCTGTGTTTCTGCAAGGAGTCAGATCTGTAGATAGTGAAACTGTGCCACTCCCCTGTGTGGTTTTCCTGCCATCGGGGCTTATTTAGGTTTTCTTGAGATGGAGGAAGGACTTAACATCTTCTTACACAGCCTGCCACTCTAAAGAGGCACTTCCTGTGTCACCCACTAAACCCACTACCATCAATCCATCTGTCTATTTATCTACTTGGGCTTGAACAATATGTCATTTCCCCTTGAAAGTACTTGTTTTGCAAAAAGGTGTAGCCTATTTTAATAAGGAAAATTAGACGCAGCAGACAGAGCCGTTTTGCAGCTTCAGAGAAAATGAAAACTGTCAAATGTTTTCTACCTTGGGGACTGAACTTAAAGGGAAACTGCAGCGATTTTACACATCAAAGTCTGTTTACGGGGTTCACATGCTAGTGCATATGTGAAAAAATGTGTTGCATAAAAACCTGGTGCGTGAACATGACTTGAGGCGATGTCAGTTGCGGCTGAAGATGATAAGTTTGAAAATGGGGAGAGAAAAAAAAAATCTGTTTTAAGTTAGAAAGGAGTGAGTCTACCAGATATCTGTAGCCCACTCCTCATCAGCTTGAAGCTGGAAGCTCCAGGCAACGCTAGCCGCTGCTAGCATAAATATGGCTTAAATTTACAAAGCTGTGGCGTTTTTATCGATGCGAGGACGAGGACAGTTCCTCTGCCTCGGCTGGATAACCTTTCTCTTTCCGACGAGGTCGCCTGCCATCGAATTTTGTGCGGCAGAAGACAGTGAAGCGAACACAATGCACTCGCTGTTGAGGACTCTAACTTGTATTAACTCGGCGAAAAAAATCAATGAGTCCAAATATTTCAGTGAGAAATGCACAGGCTTTCATTACAGAAATGCACACAAGGTTGAGCCTATACGGCATGGCAGAGCGAACAAAAGGAATGCCTCCAGGGTGACCCTTGACCTTTGGAATAGACTTTCCCCGGCCTGAGAGAGGGTGTTGACTTAGAAAATAAGGCACCGTGAAGAGTCCTTCCTTCCCCCCTTGAGCTGTTTCCTTCACGTCTTCCTCATTCTTCTCTTCAGCCGCCTTGTGTGTGTCTGATAACGACAGGGTCATTACATGTCTGAGCTCAGAGACACACATAACACACACACATAGAGCTCCCAGGGATCAATACAAGTCAGTTCTCAGGAGCCTCCTCACTATTTACTGATGTTGATAATGTTGTGTCCAGACCTGAAGGTTGAAAATTGTGCGTGTGTGTGTGTCCATGAGTGTGCTACTCTGTGACTGTGTTGACTTCTAAGAATAGTAGCGACCTGGTGAGTGTGTGTGTGTGTGGAGTCAGACAGAGGTAATGATTAACCTTTCCAGACTGTGTCTCTGGCCCTGAGAGAAGCACCCAGTCTGTCATTGCCCCCCCCCCCGCCCCGCTCCCCCTTCTCCTCCTTTCAGCCGTCCCTCCTCCCTTCGACCAAGTCCAATTGTCTCAGCTAGCGTGGCGTCCACTCTTAAAGACCGTAGGATCATTAAAATCCACAGGGGAGCTGGCAGCGTGTGGGTCTGTTTGCCAAATATTCCCTCCTTGCGCTGCGGTTTAAATAGTTTGCACGCATTTATTTACATTGACGTATGTCTTTGATTTGAAGCATGGCCTGGTTTGTTGCAGTCGCCCCCTCCCCTTCTTACCTTACATGTAACAACCATAGCCTGATCATCCATGAAATGCCTAAAAAACAAGGGTGCAGTATGCTGCTTTTGTTTGCACAATGTTGCTATGCTAACACTCACATTAGCTCCTGCCAAAAAAAATAAGATTGCTCTTAAAAAGGCTTGTTATCTTTATTTTATCATTCCAGTCTGCCCCTGTATCTTTCTGCAAAGACCTATCAACGTTTTATCTCTCTGTTTTGGATGGGGGGGGTAATGTGCGGACCCCATGGGACGAGCCAGAATGGGACAGACCAGCAGCAGACGACTGACAGAGGCAGAGCAGGGCGGAAAGGGCCGGGGGTTGACAGATGGCCTCAGGCTGCCAGCTAGCCAGCTTATCTCCAGCGAGGAGAAGCCTGAGACACATGGGCTTGAAAGGCCGCAGAGCAGACGAGCAGGTGGGGCGGCAGACAGATAGACGGACTAATGCTTCGATAGGCAGACATCCAGGAAGCAGACAAGGCACACAGACAGATGTACAGACGAGGGGGGAACTACATACAGACAGCTCTGCGAGTGTTCAGCAGGCCGGAGCTGATGGAAAACGCGGCGCTCCAAGGACAGACGGACTCGGCGCAGACAGTCTGACGACACCGTCTGACATGCATGCGTACACCTATGCGAGAAGCACCTGAAATAGTGTCAGACTGTAACACGAGGAGCTCGAGCAGCAGACACCTCGCACGCAAACACAAGACACACGCACGCGCAGTCGGACCTAAGCACACGGATGTGTTAAAAATTAAAATTTGTTAAAATGAGCCTTGCACTTGGAACAAGGTGTGTTGATACGTGGTCGCTTGTATAAGTGTGTGTGTGTTTATATATGTGTGTGTGTTTCCGTGTTCGGAGGCATTACTCATGAGGTGTAAGCTCATCTGCTGTCAGGACAAGCTGTGAACATACTCTTCACAGGGCTGCGCCCCGCAGATGGAGGAGTCTGCCTGTCTCGCTTTCTCTCTGCTGATGTACTGAACATAGAGAGGAGAGGGGAGGAAAAAAAAGTTTGGTTTTGTTTACCTGTGAGGTTAGTTTGAGCTGGACAGGAGCCGGCAGATAGATTTATTTTTGTCATTGTCTCGATGGACTCCCTCTCAGATTAGTTTTCAGTCAGTTTTTTTATCCGACTGCGGTGGAATGGGAAGAATTCAGGGGAGCTGCTGTCACGCTAGGAGTGAAATACAACTTTTTTTTTTACTCTTCTGCAGTTCATTTTCAGCAATGTTTAGAGATATAGATACTTGTTCTCATGGATTTTTATATATCAAACTTTCCATCAGTGCTTTAAAGTGATTCAAATTAACGTTAACCTCAAACAGCTTAATGTTAAAATGGTGCTTTCCCTACATCAGGAACTACTCATCCTGTCATATAACGTCCTCTGCGCCTCTGGAGGAAGTCTGAGAAAATAACCCCTGATTATGTCACCGCGACGTCATCAGATATATGCTCTCAGAGACTTTTAATGTACAACAGAAAGTCTGTGTGGAAATGGACTTTGGAAGACGTTGACATTTGCCAGTCAGGGAGGGTCCGGCAGACGAGGGTAAATGCACCATCCAGTGTTTTGCGCAGCTTTGGCTGTAACTAGGGACTAAAAGTCAGATTATCTCAGATGATAAATGTGTCCCCATCGTTTTTTCATCTGGTTTCTCATCTTTGGCACCGCTGTGTTTCTACATAGCAGCATTACAACATTCACATGAGACGAGGGTTTTCTGCTTGACTAGTCGACCCTTTCTATTGTCCATCATATTTCCCTCTGTTGTTTTTCTGTCTCTGCCTCAACCCTCTGCTTTTATCCTCCCCTCTCTTTTCCCTCGTCTGTGGTTCTCACTTACCAACAGTTAGAGGTTCTGAGAGGAGGAGGAGAAGAGAGGAGAGGCGACGAGGGAGGGGAAGCGGGGCAGTTAGTGTAGTCCTGAATAGCAGGGTGTTTTCAGGCTGCAATGACAGGCTCAGACAGGCAGCCGCTCTAATGACCTCTGACGCCAGGGCCTGTCTCTCTCAGCAATAACAAACACACACACAGGGCCCCACAGGTGAGCTCCACCAGCAGGCCCTCTCTCTGTCAGCTGTTAAGAAAGTCCAACGTGTCCCTCGTCTTATCAGCCCTGTATCTGCATGTAAAAGAGACCTGGGAGAAAAGTGGTCGTGGACTTTGTTTGACTTTCAGCCTGAGATACCAAAAGACACTTTCTGTCTCTTATAATCTCAAAGATGTGTTTTTTTTTCTACTTCTTCTTCTTCTTCTCCTCCTCCATTTGGTTGAGGGCAGATAGCCGGGTACTTAGTTTCCCCCAGCACCTCATGAGGACGGATTTACGATAAACTCCCCGAGGCTCGGCTCTGACCAACTTCAAAGAACACAGCCCCTCTTGTTTTACGGAAGGCATGCTTTCAGTACCCCCCCCCCCCTCCCCCTCCTCCTCCTACCCCCCTCTCTCTCCCCTCCTCTCTTTTTCTGTCTCTTCTCTCCCAGTGTTGTCTTTTTCTTCCCTTTTTTCCCTCCCTCTCCCTGCGTCTAATGAGGGCTAATGACAGGCCGCGGTGAGTCCGCTCGGGCCGACAGAGATCCTGCTGCATTAACGTTGCAGTTTGTCTCAGACGGGACCTTCCAAATTACCGGTTTCGTTCACAGCTACCGCAGGATGAAACGAGGAAGGGAGGGGGGAGAGGGGGAGGGGGGGGTGTAGGTTGGGGTCGGATGGGAAGGATGGGGGCAACTGAAATGGCTCTAAGAGGGTCTCTGTTCATTTTTTTCCCCTCCTTCACATATTCCCCTCTTCAAGCTTTCTTAACCCTTGAATGTGTCTTTCATCGAGGCTGGATTTGAGTGTGTAGTGTGTGTGTGTGTGTGTGTGTGTGTGTTGAGACAGAGGGGGGGAGAGGAAGTATGAAAGATTACTGAGCAGTTGATAGAAGTTGCAGCAATTAGGTGATGACCTTAAAAGCACAAGAGACGCTTAAAAGTCAGGAGAGGAAGCAAAGTTGCAAAAGTAACAGTCAAAATATGTGCAAAGCATTCCTTCTCTTCCCCACCCCGCCCCCTCTTTCTTTCCTCTCGCGCTCTCTCTGTCTCCCTCTATTTCCCTTGCGCCTGACTGGCTCCTACTTTTCTAGCTGGGAGTAGCTGGGAGCCAGATTTCTGTGGAATAGAGATATGAAGGGGAGGGAGGAGGAGGAGGAGGGGGGGTGGGGGGAGAGAGACGGCGCAGGAGGCACACTAAAGGGAGACAGGAGAGGGAGGAGGTGGGGGGTGGGGATTTGGAAACTGGAGCATGGCCAATGCTACACTTCTTTTACGCTCAGGGGAAACTTTAGACTGGAGAGGCCTAGCTTGTCAACGATTCAGACACCAGGGTTTGAGAGTTAACGGCCTGCCTCGCTCGGCAGCTAAACACCATGTGCTCGGGCTGTAGACAGGGGGGATGGTTTATGTGTCCATGTGAAAGTCCCTCATCTTGTTGCTGTTGCTCGGTAACCGCCGTGCAGACTTTTTTCTTTTTTTGCGAGACACAAAGTCAAAGTTAGTTTCTAATTTCCTCCGGCGGGGTGTAGCATGTTGGTTGTCGAGAGATGATCTTGAGTACCGGTCGGTTGACGTCAGTACATTGTTGGCCACGCCGCTACAAAAATACAGCAAGCCAGACAGAAGATAAGCATTTAATGCCTAGACAAATATTGTAGTGCGTGTGGACACTTGCCTGCCAGTGTCTCTGAGTTGCTTCTCTTGTCTGAAGTCCAGGAATTCCAACATGGTTTTCCTGTATGGCAGAAATTGAGGATGACAGTTTAATTTTGGCTCTCGACTAAAGCACATTCTCCATTTCCCAAAACAGGGATAAGGAAGAAGTTGTGGAGAGGCAGCAATGTTTGAGTAACTTCATCGTAGGATATTTCTGATCACATGCCCCCTCATCACTGCCTCGTACACTACCCTCCACCCTCCTCTTTCTTTCTTTCTTCTTCACCGTACGGTTTGATGTTTCCATCATGGTGTCGTCCACAGAGGTCTAACCATCTCCTTCTTTCTCTGTGTCCTCCTTCAGATTCCCTGGCGTTGCAGGAGTCTGGCGAGCGGGCCCATTGGTGCGTGGTGGCATACTGGGAGGAGAAGACACGTGTCGGGCGCCTCTACTCAGTCCAGGAGCCCTCTCTGGACATCTTCTATGATCTACCTCAGGGGAACGGCTTCTGCCTGGGCCAGCTCTGCTCCGACAACAAGTCCCAGCTGGTGCAGATGGTGCGGGCCAAGATCGGCTATGGCATCCAGCTGACGCGTGAGCCAGACGGGGTGTGGGTCTACAACCGCAGCTGCTACCCCATCTTCATTAAGTCGGCCACACTGGACAACCCGGACTCGCGCACGCTGCTGGTGCACAAGGTGTTCCCCGGATTCTCCATTAAAGCTTTTGACTATGACAAGGCCGGCAGCCTGCAGAGGCCGAACGACCACGAGTTCACTCAGCAGCCTCGCACGGGCTTCACGGTGCAGATAAGCTTTGTGAAAGGCTGGGGACAGTGCTACACCAGACAGTTCATCAGTAGCTGCCCGTGTTGGTTGGAGGTCATCTTCAACACCCGATAGCAGCAGCCTCTTCTTCACCCTCCTGGCCTCTTCTGCCCCCCCCCAACCCACTCACAAAAAGACTACACCCACTTTCCTTTTTTTTTTTTTTTTTTGTTCCTGAGGTTCAAAGAGAGAAAAAAAAGTTTTAAAAGAAGAAGAAAGTATAAGATTCTGATGGACTTTGTTTAATAAATGACGAAGATTTAATTAAATAAAATAAGAAGCGAAAAATGTATTTTATGTTATATATAAATATATTATTAATTGTAAATATGAAGACGTTTTATATGCATCATTATTTATGTATTGTGCAATGTGTTGATGAGAAAAAGAAAATAAGATGCACTTTGCTTAATATAAATGCAAAACAAAGAAATGCCAAAATAAAAAAAAAAGTACAAATAACATTCTTTGTTCAATCTATGCTTTACCTTCTGGGTTCATGGTGATTTTATTCCGTTCTTTTTTTTCTCCTGTTTGTTTCGTGCATAATCCAAATTAGATTATGTGAATGGATCCATATGTCAATCCTCTAAAATCCTTTTGATGTAGTTTTGGTGAAAACGTTTCTTCATTATGACCAAAGTCAACAAAGGCTCGACTTTGTGTCACAGAAGGACTAAATGTCATGTCGTGGATCGTAAAAGCATTTCCCTGTGATACAACATGAGTCAGACTGTGACAGAGTCGTAACTCACTGTCTCTGCTCGAACAGGCTCATTATGCCCTTTTTTTTCAAGTTGTCTGCTTTTCCTGAGTTATTTTGGGATGAATGTCCCTCTTCCTCTCTGTCATTAATCGACTGACATCACAGCCGGGAAGCAGTAATGACAAATTTCAGGAACCAATAAAGTCAACAGAGGATCCAGCTTCCTGAAGGAGCTTCCTCATTTTAATGGCCGATAAAAGAAAAGCCATGTAATGTATCAAACAATCGCACAAAGAATTTGGTGCCACACCTGCAGGAATGCACACGTAGCCGACTGGAAGATTACAACTTCGCCCCAGACATCTTAGATATCAGAGGATTGGACTGAGTATGCGATTAGAGATGAAGGCCTATTTATGACCCACTGTATTTCTAAAAATCCAGACAAAACAAAATAGATTTCCTTCTAATAAACCCTTTTAGTTTATGTGTGCGTGCACGAATGTGTGTGCATGTGTGTGTCTGTCTGAGCCCCGTCCTGTTGCTAGTCAGATGGGTGTCTGTGAAGAGGATTACTACTGTAAGCCTGCTTTACCCACACACACTGTCTCAAAGACCTACATTCACAAGACCCACTTTCGACGTCATCCAACCCCCATCCTCTGCTTTGTTCTGCAACACTTTTGAAAACCTTGAATAAAAAATAGGGGGGGAAAAAAAGTATTTAGTGTTGGAAGCAGGATTTAAATGGAGCGTGTACTTTATGTGCCCTCTTCGCCGTCTTTTGAATTATCATTTAAAAAGAGCTGAGTGGCAATTAAATAAAACATTTAGAAAAGTCAGAATTCCCATGTCCCTGAAAACAAGATATTGCCCAGTAGCAATATTCAGATTTTTAATGTTACACATGATTTATTCATCATATTATAATCCAGACTAGGAATATTTAATATGATAAATACTGATATTTATGCCTCACTGCTAAAAGTTTCCCTAAGTACACACTAGTCCAAACATACAAGTTTACAGTCTTTCCCTCCTGTTTTATTAATGACTGTGCCCAGAGCGCTAATTACTGCCTGTACCTCCGTGTCTGAAAGAAAACACTGTAAAAACACTATTGACAATGAGGATAAGTTATTGCAAAAAAATATTTGAACATACTCCATCAGGCGGCTGGGACGGCATGAGTGGTACCCCATTCCTTGACATCATGCACTTCAAAATCACAGCCATCTCCGTGCCCTCGCAACAGTAATCCCTAACCCCGCTAATACAACTAAAGCAGCTCTAAGCTTCGTGTGCATGTGTGTGTGTGTGTTTGTGTGTATGTGTGAGAGAGAGGAATGGCCTCATATCCATGACTTCCCTCAGACAGGGTGACCCTGATTCTGCCCGGCAATAATTCCATTAAAACTATTACAGATTTCAGCAGCGTAGATGTACGGTACATTACACATGTAAGCTGTTTTATGTGAGCACCTTCTAAGAAAAGCACTGAGTATTTCCTGGTTCATGTGTACAAGTGTTCAAATCTGATTTTACACTAAGAAAATAATGGACAAGTTAGTAAATGGGATGAAGATTGAAAATCATGTTGGGATATTCACATAAAATATGAAGTGTTAACTGAAAATGTGAAAAAAAGGAACATAGACGAATGACTTACAGACCTTTCCAGTGGGTGCATGTTGATTTTATCTTGGTTGCTGTCTCAGGGTCCCCACATGCAATCACATTTTTATCAGAAATAAGGCTCCCTCATTATTGAAATAATATAGCTGTGACTTTAACAAATAACACAAGAATAGCTACACTTTATCAAATAATCAATGTGTGGAAGTTATATAATCATCAGGGATATATGATTATCATATATATTTTAAACAATTCTGAGCATTTGTAATGTATTTGTAACTTACTCAAGGATAGGATACTTCCATTTGGCAAATAGCCTATTATACTCTACTGCACTATTTGGCAGCTTTTCACAAATTACTTTGCAGTACACAAACCTGAGCATATATGATTTTGATTAATCAGCCTATATAGTCTACAATGTTGTAGGCTACTACCTATTTGACTTAAAAGAGTAGGCCTACTTTGAGTAGGCTTCTTCTTCTGCCATCTCTGAGTTTCTTCAAGCTGGTGAAACAGCGCCCCTCTGGATTCTAATGGCCGCTACATATTAGTTAGTGTATGTGGTGAAAAAGGGTATAACACCCTCCACGGTCAGGCGATATTCAGGTGTTCATGGATGAAACCTGTGCATTTCATATCCTTTGATTAAAAACACGGATATTGATTATCACAGAGTGTCTGTCGTGCCGCCGGGAGACCGTCAAGATACCGAAATTAACCAAGTGACTGTCTCGCGCACACTAACTATAGACTTTGTTAGAGTTTAGTTAGGCCTAGTTAACTAGTTACCCAGGGTTAGCTTAGCTAGTTGACGGAAAACGAGTATTGCGTGCAGTGGGACCTGTCTATCAACTGGATAACTACTACTCCATCTCCAGGAAATTCAACAGATTCACCAAGTAAATGTGAGTCAAATACACTCTTTCTAGTGCTGCACGTGTAGAATCTACTTACAGTGTTTGTTCATCCTTGGCAAATCTGAAACTGTCTTTGAAGCAGCAATGATTAGTCAGTGTTTGAAGTGTCTGCAGGGACAGATTGATGATTACAGCTGATTGAAATGGAATAAATCAGCAGCTGCGTTGATAACCAAATAATCATTTAAAGACGTTTTTGGCCAAACATAACAAATATTTGCAGGTAAATGAAAATGGCCCCATCTTCAAGTAGTACATAATCAGACAAATATTTTCAATATTTGTCAGATAACCCATCACAATTTTCTGACGCCCAAGAAAACATATCAAACCTGCTTATTTTGTCCAACGCCAGGCATCCAAAGATGCTCAGTTTAGCAATTATGCAAATTGCCTATTCATATCTGAGGACATGGGCCCAGTGATTTTTTTTTTCTTGTGGACATTTTGGTTTTAAATGATTTAATCAATTAATTGATTATTCAAATTGTTGCAGATTAATTTTCAGTGCTTGGAGTGACTAATCCTTTCAGCTCTATATGATTATATGACTACACTTCATGTAATTGGTTGCAGTAATTACAATTCCTATGCATTGGCTTTTTTTCAGAAATACGTGGTAGGAGATGGCTTAAAAATCCGTTGCCCTGTTTCTGTTCATTTCAAAGTTCAGAAAAAGATACATGGTCCAAAACTGCGGGCTGTGAACTGTGGACATACATGTGGTTCTGTTTATACTCTATCAGTTGTCTGTGTAGTTGGACGTGTTCACACATGTGTATTTGGCACGTGTGGTCCACATGCTTATAGGTTTTGGACTGCACACAGATGGTCCGTAAGACATTTGTGTGAACCATCATAGACACGTGCAGATGACAAACTTCAGATGGATGTTTTAAAGTCTATTCAATCTTCATGAGGCAAACGTACATGAGTACAATCCCTCCACATTGTTATTTTACTACCGGTTGTTTATTCTTTCATTCTCATGTTAGCTGCAAGCGATCTTCTCAGGTAAAGGTGACTATGTGAACATCTTTGTTTAGACACATACCACCACAATAGATGATGTCACAATTGACTAGTCACAGGATTACAATGGTATGTAAACTGTCAGCTATGCCACTTAGCCTTGACTTTACGGTTCATCAAGGGTGACATTCCTTCTTTGGAGATATAGTTTTCACTGGAAATATTTGCTCCATTAAAACTTTGCATTCTGTTTTCCATCTTGTATATTGCAGTCGTGCTGCATGGCTAGTATGGACAAAATGATACCGCAATATTCTGAATTAAAGTAGCCTATATTCTCAACCCTGCACTTGTTGATAAGAAACTTTGTCCAAAATGCATTGACAAAGTTGCCGTCTTTGTTCTTCTACCATCTGATCTGAACGCAACAAGCTCCGTTCCACAACACAGTGAAGCACCATCCGCCTGCACGTTGGACAGTTAGATCGTAGAATCAAATTAGTGTGCGGTTTCTCTGTGGTTGTCACACCCATGCATCCATAGCGGGTCACCCACTTCCTATGTGTATGTGTGTGTGTGTGTGCACGAGTGTGTACGTACAAACCTGGGGGGTTGGGAGGATGAGCGGCGTTGTGGTGTGTAGGTGTGGCCATACAGGCCTGTCTAGGTGGGGTTAGTGGGGGTTGTCGTTGTGTGTATGTGTGTGAATGTGCCCTGACCTTTTCACAATAGGAATTAATTTCCTAATTAGAATGTGATGTGACATTGAGTCTGATGTAAACATCCTCTTGATTGTCTAAATAATGTGTTGTAGGTTTGTCTGGAATGCGAGTCATCTTAAACTGCATTATTGTTTGAGACATCCTATATATGTGGTGTATATATAGATCAAAGGATCCTGAATGCTTCGACCTTGCGTTTGTGTGCTATGTGTCACATATTATTTGCTCTTGCTGTGTGTGTGCGTGCGTGCATGCATGTGTGTGCGCTTATTTGTATGTCCGTGTATTCCTGCACACGTGCCTGCATGCAACACAAAGTCCTCGTCTGTGCCGGTAGACACAAAGCCAGCACCCCCATCCCCCTCTTCCTCTTCCCTGGGGGGGCGGGCGAGATAAGACAGTCTGTCTATGTGGCTGCTCCCAGCAGGAGGGGTGGGGGGGTTATGGGGGTGGCGGGGTAGGGACAGTCTAGCCGTGTTTACAGCCTGGATGTGAGGGTTGGGGGTTTAAAAGAAGGGGACAGTCACTTCTGGCATTCTTATGCTTATTTAGCTCCAGCATGGCCTGAAGTCATGTTTCTGCTAATCTCGGTGAATCACAGAAAACACACAAACTCAGCGGCCGATATGTACGTGCACACACATGCACACGGAGCATGTCGCGCATTAGATGAATGTTGATCTCTGCTACAAATAATAGCCCCCTTCATTTCACAGCCAAGTCCAAACTGCATTTTGCTTAATTAAAAGATTTTGCTATTATGCTCACCACTCGCCACCAAAATTAGCTCACAGTGGCGAGGACACAGCTCACTGATCGTCATTAGAAAAATTTTGAGTACAGCACTTTCCATGTGATGGATTTGGAGCCAATATTGATCTGTTGCTGGGAGCAGTCACACACAAGACTGCTATTCGGTGCACATTGTAATTAGAGTTGGTGAGCCTAGATGCCTGCGCTTATTTCATCTCCATGCCAACTGATATTGGCACCACATGTGTTTGTCTGCAGCGTGTAGAAAAACACGGATGCTGCATCTCTTAAGAAGTTTCTGAAGGAATGTTTTATCACCTAAAGCTTTCGCCGCTCTTCACATTCTGTTAGTTTTTGCAGCCACAAAACCCAAATTAAAACAAAAAATGCAGTGAGATAATTGAAAGAGCAGAAGTCAACTCATTACAACTGTGCAGACTCGAGGATCAAATGTCAGCACAATCATTTAGGAACTGATTAGATTGTTAAACTCTGTCAGATTTATGCACTATTGTGTTTAGGAAGAAGTGGCAAAGCTCTTTGTGTACCGCCGTGTGAACGCTGTGCTTTTAGAGCAATTAGCAACAGCTTGTTTGGGAAAAAAACAACAACATCCAGATTAGCATGAACATGGTCGTCATGGTCGTCACTTCCATCAGAACAACAGCAGCAGATTTCCACTGACACAGGGCTGCAGCTAATGATTACCTTCTTTGCCAATCTCTCTGTTGATAATTAGTTTTGTCAGTTAATCAACGAGTCCTCTGGCCCATAAAATGTCAGAAAATACCGAAAAGTGTCTGTCAAGGGTAAGGTGACGTCTCTTGAACTCCTGTCTTTGTTCAATCAACAGTCCAACGCTTTATTATCAGTAAAAAGAAAAAAGCAAAGCGGAAACTCAAACAACAAACACCACAGAAGGACATGTCTGGTTTTTGCTTGAAAAATAACTTTAACATTAATGGATTATGTTGTTGTGGAAGTATTTTTCCTCTCCACTGACTCATCATTCAGATAAGTTTGTAATAAGATAAGACGGCAATCAAAATGTTGATGTCATACAGAGGATTGTGGTATTTTCGGATGAACAAATACCAGGATATTTGGTCTCTCTTATTTGCCAGCGGTTATATTGATGAGTGGATCTTTCGATTACATTCGATTACATTACACAGCAGGTATTTATGAGAAAAAAGGAAGTTACAGAGCTGCAAAATAACGAGAGCAAGATTAAACTGGATATTCACCACCAGTTCAGATTTAAGCATCAACCACAAACTTTGGCTCGTCTCTGATTAAAGAAGCAAAGTTTTCTCTTTCCGTCTTCATCAAAGGTTAAATGTTTATCACAAATATCACCCCTACGATATCATACAATTTCTAAATATCATGGTTAATTAAATTTTTTTGGCGCTTTCACACAATATTGACTTTGAGGTGCTAAAGTTAAATGTGTTTGCTAAAGCACTAATGGATCCCATCCAACTCAATAATTTGTGTTTTTACTTCAGAAATTAGAAGTTTTATCAGAAGCTGCTATTTCCTTTGCACATGAAAGAGAATGAATCTTTATTTTAATTAATATTTTGTAAAGTGATATCTCACCCAAAATGTGTCTAGAGTATGAAATAACTCATCCTCACGGGCACAGCGCTTCCTCTTTAGCTGCATTTGCATGAAAAGACGACTATTTGGATGGACTATATTGCGTAGATAGACGTACTTTATATATTGTACCCTCAACCCCCCCCACCATACACGCATCAAATCGCATTAAATCATAATATGCACCCCCCTCTTTGATGCCCCTTCTCTTTCTGTATATTCACACACGCAGTGGGTGCGTATTATTACAATGATAAATCAAGAGAAATGTCAGCGAACACACAGAATATACCCTATGAAATATGATTGATAGGTGCAATATCAGCATGAGACAAGCTTGAGATGACTGCAATATCCTCTCCTTTTTCTTTTTCAATTACGTTACACAAGAAGAGCCATTTCCTTGCCTACGTCTTGATTATGAATTGCACTGTCCCCTGTCCTATAGGGCCCCTCTCCCAGCGGCCGGCACCACCACCGCCGCCACGATGTTCCCCCCGCCGTCACACATAGAAACAATGTTGATGTCAAACTCACTGACAGAGGGCTGACTTTAATAAAGCAATGGGAAATTCATTTTCAAAAGAAAGGAAGCGGTGAGTGGTGACAAGATCTCTCAAATCGGAGGCGCCGAAGGCCTCATGAGGTAGCATGCATGCGCCAGGGCTGCCGCCGCGCTCCCACTCCCACTCCCACTCCCACAGATTATGTGTTCAAACACTGACGTCATAAAGTGGATAGTCTGTGAAAGTACACAACGTCCTGTTGCAGTATCACACAAGGACTGTGCAACATGTGGCCACATGAGCAGCTGGGCGTCTAGTCGGGCCGTCTGTAACGGCATTCCTTCCAGCAGGAGGGTAACAGACGAGGCCGAGGGCTAAACCACCACATCACCGCCGCTCCCCCTCACAGTTTGGTGTGAGGTGACAAACGCCTCCATGCGGATTACAGCATTTCTGGCATTTTACAACCAGGTTAGCACTGCAGCGGCAACACAAACCTCAGCCACAGTCCGAGTTGTTGTCTGTTGTTGTTGCAGTTTTTTCGATTGACAAGGAGTTTGTGACGGCGGAGAGAGAGAGAGTCAGGGGGGAGACGTGAAGACGTGGTGGGCGATGAGTGTGGTGATTTGAGACGAATGTTTTGACTTTAACGTTTGACTTGAGATCTGTTGGGTTTGTTGGTCCCTGTGTTTATGTGTGCGCCTGTGTGTATTTGTTCTGTGTGTAATGCTGAGTTTGTAAGATTCCTGTGCGGATTGGAGTAAATGAGGGCTGAGGAATGTGAGTGGAGGGTAATCATGGCAGACCTACAGGAGTAACCAGATACGACTGCCAGACTTCAGAGGAGTGGGAATCCCTCCACGCCGACACACCACCTCCTGCAGGAGACGCTTTGGCTGGGACCTTAAGACCCCCCCCTCACCCCCCCCACACACATACACACATACACACACCTCCTCCTCCTTTAACCCAAACCTGCCCCTTAGTGTCCACTCTCCTGCCCTCGCTGCAACATCTCATTCTTGTCCACTTGTCCTCATGTTGTACTTTGCTGCTCTCCTGCTGCGAGTCAATCAGTCGAGTGAAAGTTAATTGGCAACTGTTTTGAATATGTTAATTAGTTATGAGGTTTTACCGCTTTTGTTTGTTTAAAGGTCCAGTTTGTAATAATTGGCAAGTTTTTTTTTGGCAAAATCTGAATATACTACCCATGAATGTATGTGTATAATCACTATAAAATAAAATTTGTTTGGTTTTCGTAGCCTTGAGAGAGTGTTGCCATCTTGCGCCGCTGTGTTTGTACGTTAGCCGGACACCTCCAGCCAGTCAGAGAGCGAGTTTCACAAGTTCACAGAAGGAAAGAAGGAGTAGTAGGAAACAGCAGACAAATCTTAAAATGGTTTAGACCTTCAACTCATCGCTCCATGCTCCTGAAATATTCCCAGTTGTCCCAGTCGTGGTAAACAAGTTTTTTTGTCCTCGGAGGCCACCGTCACTCTGCCGACGGGAGGGGTTGAGTGTGAGCAGTGATGAGCAGATAAATCAGTGTTTAAAATAACTGTTGTTTGCAGCCATAGATGTTATGCATCGGATCAGAATACTAGCAACACTATTCTACTACAAATACATTACATAAGAGCACTGGAACTGATGATATACTTGTTTTGTTTTTTAAGTATTTTTTGGGCTTTTTTGCCTTTATTTGATTCAAAATCCCGCATCTGCATAAGTAGCCTCTGCATATGAGCGCCTTCTCTACCCACTGTGCCACATGACGCCCTAGACGATATCCGTGTTTGTAAAAAAAACAAACTGCTTTCTAATTGGGCATGAACTTAAAAAGAAAAGCTTTGGAGTTATTGTTAATACACAGTGGAAAAACTATAATAAAATAAATTAATATAGTCAAATATATAATTTAAATAAATATTAAATTATTCATTATGTTTTGTTTGTATAGTTTTTAGACAAATTTGGCGTAACATGGACCAAAGCAGAACCCATTGGGGTAGATCCAGTTAAAGGAATCAATCCATTAATCTTCTTATTTATTAAAAAAATATTTTTTTTAAAGTCACATATCATGATGAGATATTTCAGTTTTATGAATTCCTCAGGAAATAGGCTACTCAAGCAATGAATCAAACTTTATTTGTATATCTCCTTTCACACTAGTTAGAGCAGTTCAAAGTACTTCATGGATGACTAATACGCCGATTAAAAGACTGTAATGTAAATAATGCAGGGCTCTTGATGTAGAAAATGAGACATATTAATGGTGTTGAGCTCTATGACTCTGTACAATTGGGTCTGACAGATGTGTAGGATTGTTTGGCCTTGGCGGCGGTATGTGCTCTGCTGAGTGCCATTCTAGTAATGACATTTCATTCTGCCTCTTTTACAACAGCAGAGTATAACGTTAAGTTTTTCATTTCACAATGCCATCATTTTTTCCAGCTTCCCCCGAAGCGCAAAGGGCAGCACATAGCCATTGATGAAACTGAGAATTACTTCATCTCATTCAAAGCATTATTTAGCGACTTTAGAGGTGACGATAGACAGGTTTTATTTCGATGTGGCGGGATAACTGTTCCGCGCCGTTGCCAGTCTTTGTGCTAAACTGAGCTTGCGGCTGCTGGCTGTAGCCCTGTATTTAACACAGAGATATGAGAGTGGTATTAATCTTCTCATCTATCATCTCATCTTATCCATTTGCTGAAATGATGGACTATTCTTTCAATGCCACTTTTCATCACAAAATCTTTGTCTGTCAGTCAAGACAAACAGGGTGGAGCCCGACAAGTGATTGGCTGTTTCCAAACGCTGTCCTTACTCCTGGCTTATTACGGTACGGCGTTTATAAATGATTTATTAACGCACCAATCCAGCACCACCGCCACAGTCGTGCCGCATTTCAGATTCAAACTCCTCATTACTCGCTGGCATCTCGCCTTCCTAGAAAGTGCGTTTCTTCTCCTCAGAGTAAACACTGCAAGTATTTGCATTGTAAAACATAAAACTCATTCCAGGCTCCGCAGAGACGACGCTTGAATGCGAACACACACAAACACAGAAACGCACACGCATATGATGCAAAGGAAATGGTTGATCTTTATCATACTTTCTGGATCAGACCGTGACCCCGCTGTCTTCCTCCTCAAAACATCCTGTCTGACCGGAGACAGAGGGAGAAAGAGAGATACAGAACGAGATGGGATAGATGATGTTATTTGATCGCAGAGAGAAACAAAATCTAACAAAATACCAGAAATAGTACTCTCACTAATTGCTGGAGAACATACTGTCCTTCCTCTTTTCTGTGCATCTCCTCATTAGTCGTGAAAATAATCCACATTCCACAACTTTAAAGATTTCCCCAATCCTGAAGCACTTCCTCATTTATTTATAGTCAGCGCACGGTTTTAAAATGTGTTGATTAAGGCAACAAAACCATGACAATTAGACGCATAGCTGAAAGTTCATGGATACTTTTCTATAGTTGATATAAGGAAGCATAATGATATTCAATTCATCACCTTCCTTAGTGGCAAATTAGAGTGTCCTGCTTTCATGCCAATTAAGCAACCACAGGACTGAAGTATGGGGGGGAAAAAAATCAACCAAGCAGCATCACTAATAGACTATGATACTCTCTTCTAATAAAAGTAGAGTGAGCATTTCAGGAAAAAAAGAAAAAAACAGCCGCATGAAGAATTAATCCCTGAGGGGAAATTTGTCAAGCGTCTGACACAAGCGAGAAGATATTCAGCACATAGTTAAAGTATGTATACACATAGATATACACTTTGTGCTTGGGTGTGTGTGCGCACACACACTGTAGTTTGGACTCTTTCTGCTCTCTTGTACAGTATAAACCCTGGGGCCTTGTTATATGAAGAGCCAGATCAAAGCAATAGTGCTGATCCAGGCAGGAGAAAGAGATAAAGAGAAGGAGATTCAAAGAGGACGAGAGAGAATGAACATCCTGCAATGAATGCAGAGACGACCATAACTTGTGCTTTTATTCTAATTATTTCCCACAATGCCAGAAACTGCTGTCTATTCACACACACACACACACACACACTTGGCTGAGAGCTTGGTAAAGATCCAGTTCGTCCTGTGCTACTGACTCACGTCATCAGCTCAACATTGGCCTGAAGAGTGACAATACAGACAATACCGCCTCACCTCTGTGGTTTCTGGGCATAAAGACAGTTTTTGTTTCTAGCTTTCAGTCTCCACCCAGCCACAGTGGAGTTGAGTTTTCTTTTGTGGCTCGGCAAAGCATTGACTGCAAACGTTGAATAAAAAAATAAAAAAATAAATAAACGAAAGATTCAACAGAAACTTCTTCCAGAATCCGTGTCCTTGCTACTCTATGATTGCTACTATGATTCACAGAACTCACTGTGAACACTTTACACAGAAAAGAAAAAAAAAAGTTCCTTAGAAAACTGACGCTCAATTTCTATGGATTATCCAAAAGTTTTTTTTTTACAAGACGAAGAAAACCTCTTTGAAATTCAACATTTCATCCAGCACTATTGTGTTTGGGTTGTGGGCAGACAGCGCAGTGCAGAAATAAAACCAAACCAACCTGTATGATACCGCTAACTTGTCCTGAATACATCATTCCTTTTTTTGGTTTGGGTTTGGTGTTATTATGATAATTAAGGGGTAAATATGAATTTATTCACAACATCACAGTCTTTTTGAGTGTGCCGAGTCCCTTTTATAACTCCATCTCCTGCTGAGTGTTGCATCATGGGTGATTTGTACTGTATAGCCTTCAAGTTGCTCAGCGAGGAAAGTCTCTTTAAGTCTGTTTATAGTGTCTCTTTCTGAGTTAGTCAGCAATTGTTCCTGATTGCTTGTGTGACATGTTTTGCATCCTCGGAGGAATTAAATCCCTGACGAGCAAAAACATCTGACCCGACTTCACTATTATAGACGTGGAGCAGGGACCAAATTAAAAAGACTGAAAAATGAAGGAACATGTGAACAGCCAGAGAAAATGACTCTGTCTGCTTATGCGACTGACAGGCCAGGGTGATTAACTAGGCCTATTTCACATTTCACTTTTAAAAGAGAAAGGGTTTTAATAATGAATCTTTTTCTCTCCTCGGAAAAGTAGTATGTCATCTGAACTTTTCTCAGCAGGATCACTCTGACAGTGTTTTACATCTTCAGAGAGACTTTTTCCAAAAACCAGGTGCTGGAAAATGGAGGGACATGTAAAATTTTTGCATTTTATCCTTCATTCAAATCTCATTTTTGGGTAACTGGTACTTCCCCTCTTTAACTGAGCCTTTACCACAAGGATGATTCACAAAGACATGTGACGTCATCTTTAATGCAACCCATGCAGAGACAGTGGAAGATGTTGTAGGGATGTACCAAACAGACACATCTTTACCTCCTCACCTTTTGGTATCACTTAAGCTTAATGGAGCTAACCCAAAACATGGTATGTAGCCTACCAGATACAATGAAAAACAAAACAAGGTTAGTATTATTGAATAGAGCTGGTCCCATGCAGTGGAAAACAGCCATTAGTCATCCATGTCCACTGTTTGCGTTGTTAATAAAGAAATGGCTTCAAACAATGAATCGAATGAAGAGCAGTCTGAAGCAGCACTAAACAAGATCTAGAAAGCTATCGAAATCGCCCACTGTCATCACCGCTCCTCTCTATTTTTCTTCTCTCTCTCTCCAACACAACCCTTCACCCTTCTCTCCTCCACCTCCCCTCCTGGCTCCTTTCTCTCTTGAGTGGTCTCTTCCTGTTGCCCTTTTCGAAGCATGAGCCAACAATGCTGACGTACTTCCATGTCGTACTGGGCGAGCTGTACTCTCCAAACAAACATGCTGAGGTTGATAGAGCCACCGTGGCAGAAAGAAGATCAAGATAACGACGGGGAAAGAAAAAAAAAATTACCACCGGGAAAGACTGTTTGTTAAAATGAGATACCACAGAAAGAAAAAGTCCAGAGACCGTCAAATTCACTTGTGCTGAATGCACCAAACTAGAAAGACAGTAGATTTGGATATTTATATATGCCCATGTCATAATTTTAATGTAGAGTTTCCTTCAATCATAGTCAAATACCCACAGCTTTAATATTTTTATTCTGTCTAACTGTGTCCAACCCGTGTTTCACTTTTATTTTGTCTTGATAGGGGAAGACGACAGATCTTCTGCTGCTATATTGTAGTCAGGACTCGAAAAATCATAATTGTTTTTGAATGAATCAATGTGAAGCATGTCTAAAACAGTGAAACTGTTACTTTAAAAAGTTTCCTCACACTTTCAAAGTTTTTCTTTCTGGGCTTTTGAGCCGCACATTGACAAACACCTCACTCCAGATTGCCTTGGTCACACTTGATGGAGCTAATCATACGTGAGAAACCGGGTGCTCTTTCATCTTAAACCATTTTCTCTCTCTATTACACATCACTCTTTGGTTTGTGCAGCGATGCCTGATATTGAATGGTACTGAATGAAACATTGGAGAGAGTCTTCTAGCTGAAGTGAAGCAGTTGATGGCTTTCATCCAGTACCTGCCATCATTCATCTGAGCAACAGGGGTTATTGAGAACAATCAGAGACGGAGAGAGAAGTGTGCTGACAAGCTTTATGCTCGTGATGATGTGTAGGTCCTCGTCTGCAAAGAGCCTGAGAAAATGTTTTTCATTCCAGCTTTGTGCCACCGTTACTAACTGCAATCTCTCGCATTACAGCAAAGTAGACATTTTTATGGGAAAGCCAAATAAGATGAATACATGCGTCTACTGTAAAAAGCAAAACCTCAACAAAATCAAACAGTGTTTTACAGCAAATGGAAGTACTGAAATATCTCCATCTGAAAATGGAATCAAGCCTCAGCTGGCTTGATCTTTATTTATTTATATAAACTTACTATCGTGGGGAAAAAAAACAACTCCATTCAGAAATAATTTTCATATCTCGGTCAAATAGGATGTGGATCCCCTGGTGTTGAGTGGAAACTGAGCTTTGGAGTTGTTAGACTCTACCTTTTGACTGCTTCCACTCTTGGAGCTAAGCTAGGCTAAACATGTCTCAGACCTATTACTGTACTGAACGCACACACACGGATGAAATTGATATCGATCCGCTCTCCAGACTCCCGGCGAGACGGCAAACAAGCCGAGTGCTGTCAGAGTAATTCTTCAAGAAAAGTTGTTTTACGGACGTAAATCAATAACTTAATTTCTCACTTGACAAATAAGTGAAAATAGTAGAGGCCCATTATTGGCATCATCATCACACCCAACGCACGTTGGTGATGGAAGAATGTCATTGTGACATCGTCTGTGTCCACGTGGCAGCAATCAGCATTTACACACTGGACTCATTTCAGACGCCTTTGTGTGCAGTTGATGACAGCTCTTTGTTGTGAGAAATGTGTGACAGCGGTCGATGACCTTGATGCAGGTGCTTCTTATAACTGAGCGTGTGTGCTATTTCAGCATCGACCTCATTAGTCGTTGATGTTCAAGTAATTTAATTAAAAAAAATCTTAATTACAAAGTTGCTTAATACTTGAGAGAAAGAAAACTCATTATAGGTCCATAATCAATATTATGTATAGATAAGAATAGGCATTTACAGTGATATTTACACACTGTATTCAGATGTTTTATAGCTCAAATGAATTATTGAGACTTTATTGAGCCTCGAGATGAATTGATAATTGAATGAATTGAAACTTGGAGCTTCACAGTGTGGTGGTTCTCAGCGTTGGTTAAAGTTGTATGATGGCAAATAGAAAACGGGTCAGCTTTTCTATTCTGATCAGAGCTCAGCTGCCGCTCCTGTGCATTTTCATGGTTAACTGTCAGGTCTCCAGCGTTTCAGTTGGACCAGGGGGGTCAGGGGTCCCTCTCTCATAGGTCCACAGACACCTGTAGTCAAGCCATGAGCCGTATAGAGACAGACGGACTGTGGGGTATAGCTACAGTTCAGGCAGGAATCAGCATCCAAACAACCTTGGCTCTGCTTTCATAATCCCAGCTGTGTGTAATCAGGTATAATGATTCCTCGTCACCTGTGGGCCGTGGAGAGAGAAAAGGGAGGAGATGTCGGCGGTGGAGAACAGAGCGGCCGGTGAAAATCTATTAGTAACGCGGACAGACAGACAGAAACAGAAACACAGGGGTGGTATAAGAGCGCAGTGTGGAGCGTGCTGCGGGTTGTAAACAAACGTCTGAAGCCGATGACGTCTTAAACACGGAGCATTAAACCTTAAACAGCGGAGGCAGACATGGTGAGATTAGTGAGCAGTGTTGATGAGAACACACTGAATTTACTGGACCACTGTTGGCATGAGTCACGCACACACATACACACACAGAGCAAATCCTGCTCATGTAATGAAATCCCCTTTGTTAGCAGAGGAATTCATCCAGGGGTCCAGGGTCTATCTGGGCAATGTGAAGCCTTATCAAATATTTGGCAACACACCAGACAGAGCCTCTTTGATTCCTGTGACCATGATGGAGGGCTGAGGGGAGGGAAAAACCAGTTGGATGGATCAAGGGACGTGCATGGGATCTCCAAACAGGAAACAAAGACCCAATAACAAAACGGAAAAGAAAAAAAAACAACAACGCACAATCCCGTCACTCTCAGCCTCCCTCCCCACCTACGTACACAAGCCCCTTGGGGACTGTGATGCATAAGTTATGATAGTGATTAGAGCAGCAGGCGCACACGCACGCACACACGCTCGGTTTCTTCTTTAAGCTTTTTCCAGTCTGGAATCAAAACATGGACCGACTTCCATCAGAGTGGAAACGCACTTTCATCATCTCACCGTGCTGTTGTTGTTGTTGTTGTTTAGGAATGCTCAGCAAAGTGAATGACACCACACCAAAAATATTCATTAATTAGATGAGTTTGTGTAATGAGCGGAGATGTGCCCGTGTGTAAATGGAATGGGAGACAGCGTTTGGGGCACAGCAGCGAGCCGAGCAGCGCCGCATGCGTGGTCGTGGAAAAACACACACACAAGACTCACTGAGCTCTGAACAATCATTAGCAAAGCAGTCACATTTCGAAGCCAGTGCTTTCTCAGGTTAAAATGACAAATGTCGCCAGGGGGTGGGTTAGATCAGCTGTAACTAATTAATGCTAATTCTGTGAGTAACTTGATGACAGAGCTAAGTGAAACTTGGCTGCACTCGGGTTGTGCGTTCTCCCCGAGCTGCCGTTTCTGAGGGGAAGGACTTCCAAACAACAACCACACGAGTGAACTGAGCGTTTCTTTGCTTCCAAGAAATGCAACCGAGCGAGACGTGTTCTTCTATCGCACATTGCGTCACTGTCAGGGAAGGTGGCCTTGAACTTTCACTCATATCAATTGAACTTAATTTTTAGACCATGATCCTTAGTAACACTTCCAGGTCCAAACGGGCCCACACAAAACAACACACAACCGTTGAATCTCTATCAGGGCAGGGAACGGTTTGTGCTTTTGAAGAAGAAAAAGTGTGGAGCCAGTGGATGGTTGGTTACATTACTTTTGACGCTAGTTATTTCTAACATTATGTTGACGTTAACTCTTTCTTCATGTGTTTACGGATTATTAACTGCAGCCTCTTCCTCTTCTCCTTGTCATCAGAAGGAAAGCAGTAGAAGGACAATTGGAAGGTCTTTTGGACTCGGACTTGTGTTTTTTGTTTGTTTGTTTGTTTTTTTTGGCCAGTGCAGTTTGGACCCAGAAACAGTATAGGCTTATTAGGCTAGTATTCAAATGTTGCTTTGTCAAGACTTAACAAGCGGATATGGATCAGGAAGCTCATACATGATGAGGTGTGTGACATTAAGAGGTCTCATTGTTATTTCAGTCTCTTTAGATAAACAGTTTCATCATTTGAATAATATAAATTCAAGTCTCGTATCACTTGGTATCAGCAAAGGACTCAGGTCAGGGCTGGGGCCAAAGATGTAGTCTATGTCCCTCGTATGAGTAAACAAAATCAGCTGTTGGAGAGAGACGACCTGACGTTGCTCTCTGGTTCTTCTGCTGCTGTAACGCTGTGATTTATTTACACTTGACATATTAGCATGAGAGGTCAAATGTTTTGAGTATATTTTAATAACTCAGTGTTTTGAGTTGTGGTTGTTTTGTTACCTTCCTCTCCATCGACAGTTGAAACAGTTGAATGTCCATGACGAATAGCTAATAATAATAATAAACTATTTAATTTGAAGTTGTTTGTTTACTAATTCATCTCTCGCTCAAAAAAAAAAGCTTCTGAAGTGTATTTACATAAACTGGAATTATTTCAGATGAACTTAGGTCTGAGTCAACACGGGAATATGCAGAAACTAAACCAAAATGGATATCAGAGAGGGGGGGATACAGCACTGCTGTTGCTAAGCAACTGCATGTCTCACAGTCCATGGAATTTAAACAGTGGACGGGATCCAATTTTCCCAGGGACTCATTTCAGCGTAGCGCCCGTCTTAGAGGTGCCCTGGACGTGAGAGCAGAAACCCTCCTGATGGGTGTGTGTGTCCATTTCTACAGCCATGAGGGAGCGGAGGCCGAGTGGAGTGAGTGAGGTCATGTGCTTGAGTCGGTGTAGCCTACACTTGAGTGTGTGTGTCTTTGTGAGTGTGTGTGTACCCTAGTGTGAGATTAGTGTCCAGCCATCAGCAGCAATCGACTTGTCGCTGGTTCACCTTCATTAAAGGGAACTTCTCCTCCAACACAGATTGACCCGGTCCCAGTGTTGGACCCTCACGCTGAAGTGATGTGACTGAGTTGGTGTAAATGGGAATGGGATGTCACTTTGGGGCATATTACTTAAAGGGATACTTCACCCAAAATTGATAATTCACCAATTTTCTACTTAGGGTCATACCAAGGAAGGGGTCGGAGAACTTTCAGAGTTATTAAAATGCTTTTGGATTTCCAGGGCGTCCGGCTGGCAACGGATTTTCATATAACGGCGGTGGACTTGGCAGACGTGTTGCGCGATGTTCTTTCGTCATTGTAAACCATTGGATATATGATGAAGAACATCTCGCAGCAAATCTTGCACATGTGCTACTGCTACAACAAGGCTAAAAACACAGATCAAATACATTTTTTCTGAACAACTTTTTCATGTGGCGGCTTCAGGACACTTGGGTCAGTGCGTAATTATCGATTTTGGGTGAAATGTCCTTTTAATTTACCTGTCACTACCTTGATGATTTGGGACTTCGACGGTGGATCAACATCTGCAGCTACATTATGTACACATACATGGAAACTTCTTTCTCCTTGCAGCACTTCTTCCATGCTTGTTTGTTTACCTTTTTGTTTTTCACTCTAGGGCTTCCCCCTGCTTACCTTGTGTTTAACATCACGATGCTATAAACTGTGGGTGTGTGAGTCTACCGAATGGAAAACTCGTGTAAGGGCCCTTTCCCATTATGGACCTCATGGTGGGAACACATCTCAGAGTGGAATAAAACAAACCAAACATATACGATTTTGCACTTTTCTAATGTTTGATACTGAGCTACAAACAGTGAAGAGAAGCTGAACAAAACACTTACAGAAAAAAAAAAATCCTCCTTTTTCCTTAGAGGGCACTTGTATAATGCACTCTTTCATCTTTTGGTAATACTTGTCAGTAAAGCAGCCTCTCTGGTGGATTCATGGTAATGGCGGCGATTCTGTGTCCTACCAGCTGAGCCACACACAAATCCCCCAGACCATTTACTGTGGCATGCTGAACTCTTACTGAACCAGTGTGCTGTTAGTGGAGCTGAAAAGCACATCCAGTTCACAACATTGATTTCACTCACCCAGTCAATTAGCCGGCCAGTCAGTCATCCAGCCAGCCAGCCAGCCAGCCAGCCAGCCAGTCTTTCTTTTCCTTCTCTTTTTTTTGGGGGTGGGTGGGGGGCGATTTCAGATGGTGTTTGGGTGTGAGTGGGCATTAGGGATGAGATTTGAAGAAGATTACCAAGGACCAGAAAGCTGCCTTGGGGCTTCATGTGCTTTTCAGCAGAGCCGCCGCCGTCCCTGCTGCATTAGTGAAGGGAAGATGTGGTGTGTGTCACTCTGTCTCTCTCTCCGTCTCCGTCTCTCACTCTCTTTCTCTCATTCGCTAAGTGGTTCAGACATTGAAAAACATGACTGCAGGGGCTTACATTGATATCTAGGTCTTCTCTTCTCTTCTCTTCTCTTCTCTTCTCTTCTCTTCTCTTCTCTTCTCTTCTCTTCTCTTCTCTTCTCTTCTCTTCTCTTCTCTTCTCTTCTTCCATGATATTTAACCATTTGTGGTTTGGGTGGTCATGACACACATCACATTGCCGTGGAACCATCCAGTCGGTGCTGTCCTCTCACGAGGGCTCCCTCTGTGCGTCTGCTCTGAGCTCGCTGGGGGACGTAGCTGGGTACTGCTGGCCCAGAACAGGACATCTGGCCTAATTATTCATCCTGCTAATACCCTCATCTGGCCTGGGAGAGTACAGTAGTAGATTACAGCGGCGAGGCTCTGCGCCGCAGGGAGAGGTTGAGTCTGGGGTGACGAGTGAGCCGCAGTTCAAAAGCTTCTGTTTCTCTTCCCTGGTTCGACATGTTGTGGTGTCAGTTAAAAAAAGGTGTGCTATTATGAAGCATGTCATTATTAGGAGGATCACTCAGTTGTGCAGTTGGGTGTGTGTAGCACTCATCGAGTGAAATTGAGCAACTATGCATATAGCTGTTTTTTGTTTTCACGTGATGCGGGTTCAACGCACAACCCAGTGGCTGCAGCCAACATAAATACAAGTCGGTTATTGTTGATTCCGATAGTGGGAAGTTGTCATGGTTACAAAATACTATGAAAATATCCGTAAAAGTAGCCTACAATCCCTCGTATCTAGGGCAGGATAAAAAAAATAATTGGCTTATTTCTAATTGGTCACAGTTTTTTTTTTTTTTTTAAACTTTTCTTTCTTTATTTGTTTATTTGAATGAGACCGTGCACATTAATGGACAAAAACATGTAAATGCGTGTGCCGGATTATAGCAAGATGCTAATTTCCGTCCGGACCACTAACCACTTATCCATTATCGCCCCTGTTGGGTAGGATACTTATTAAAGACGGTGGTTCGGTTTCGTAAAAGTTATTACAACATGCACAAATGCAAAAAATCTCACCGCTAACATGTAATACATATGCGCTCCTTTATCCATCGTAGATACGACTCCCTATTCATCTATAGATATTCTTCACACTATTACTTTACATTTTTTGTGTGTATGTTTGCCAGCTGCTGTAACACAGTCATTTCCCAGCTTTGGATCATTAAAAAGTATATTTTACAATACTTCAAGTTTCAACAGTCCTGTAGATTGTGACATGACCATTAACACGGCGGTGTACAGGACTGCTGTGACTCAGGATGTGCATCTGCCCCTTGCAGCACATCCAGAGATCACATGTACCAGAGCGATGTATTGAGGAGAAAAAAAACGGCTGCTCACTGAGCTCTGGTTGTTAAAGAGATGTTATCTCTGGTTGTGGAAGTCGAGTGAACAGTGTGTAGATTCTACTTTATTCAGTTTGTCCCTGCCGGGGAGCCAACACCAGCCAGCAGCTGTCTGCAGATATCAGGCTGATGTCTTGTCAACACAAACGGTGCAGATGAATTAGTGAGCAGACTTTGAGTTTCTGCTCTGTCTGCGCTGAGTGATCATTAAAGTACATGTCTGTGCTTGAAGCTTCTGCTACTGACAGTCCATGTGAATGGAATTGCATTTACTTAAAAAAAATATGCATAATGATGAGTAGTGCAGGGTTGTTTTTTTTGTTATTCTTCTTCAGCTGTTTTCCACATGTCAGCCTTCAAAAATATTACATTTCAGTCATTTTGCATGTGCCAGATTCCTTGGTTCAGTTTTATAGCCATGAAATATGTTTACATGTCAGCCTTCAAGGAAACAACAGCGCTGCTCACTTGTTGAATATACATGAGATTTAAGTTGATTCTTAGAAGCGTTTTATGCAACATTAGTGTTTATCTGATGTAACTGAATCATCTGCGTCAAAACAAATGAGTCGTATCGAATTGAATCTTCTCTGGACTTGCCATTGAGTTGATTCAGTAGATCGACGCCTACACATGAAATTAAACCTGCATTAACAGACTTTCTGGCAACTTGTCGGACAAAGTTGTGAACACAGAGTTGACATGTTTTAAGCTGATATTGGCAAACAGCTGACACACATCACTGCAAGTCATTAGCATTTGTTTGGAGCAGTGTGTCTCTGGATGTCAGCCAAACATCATTCATTTGCCTTTTTATGGTTTTACTTTCCTTCAACCCCTGAAGAAATCTGGCTCTTGGTCCACAATGCTCCTCTCGATCTGCTGGTGCACAGTGTGGTCGATGCTATGAAGCACGCGCTCCGGTTGAAACGCGTTATCCATGTTTCTGATCGCTGTCTGCCGTGGGCGCAGCTGTTTGATTAGTTACTGTTATGTCGGTAAAACAGAGGAAAGTAACGATGATGAACAACGTAATAACAATCTTTGCGGAAATGAAATCAAAGCCTCACACAGGAGGATACGTTTAATGTCGGGCAGATGAAGCAATGCAGAAAACGTTCAGGTAAATTAACTCGGTCGGGCTCGTCTTCATCTGCCGAGGTAATTGAGTCGTCACAGAAATGATAGAAAGTGACAGAGATGGTGGGAAATCAAAGACGCACCTGGATCTCCACACCTGCCTCTGGGTGTCTGATGATGATTTCTCTGTGCAAAGTCCACTTATTATTTCACTCATATTGAGAAATAACCAGGTTCCTCATGTTCCATCAGAAAACATGATGAAGACTTGGTTCCTAAATGCAGGGTGTGGTCCAGCGCTCATATTTGCTGTGTTTGTGAGCAGCCGGAGCACAACTGTGGGACATACTTGGTTAATAGTTGGTGCAAAAACGTGGCTCAATCAAGCTCAGACGCTTTGGTGGTTTTATTTAATTTCACCATAATGAACAAATCATCATGAACAGCTCATACTCCAAATAGCTCCTGGGTGAATTTGTGTGTTCTCTGAAAGAGTAATTGTGTTCCCCTCGGTAATTTCCGTAAATTATAAGTATGTGCAGAACCGAGACAACAAGGAGCTCAGCGGAGAGACAGAGGCCGGGTCTGGTTCTGATTGTGCGAGATCTAACCCAGGCACCTTCACAGGAAGTGGTGTATGTAATTTGACTGGCTCTTTTGAAGCTGTGCAGTGCATCCCTCAAATTAACGGTTGCCAGCGGAGCGCACTCACCTGTCCTGCTGCCTTCAGATAAGATGACTGCAGGGATTTAATCAAGCGAAAGTGATGGGTCTCACACAGCATACAAACATCTGTGGCTGACAGATACCCCTCCCCACCGCCACCAGCTTCACTACATTATGGACCTATAGCTGCACTGGCACACGCTGATGTGCATGTAGCTGTGTCTGCTGGTTGAAGGATTTCTATGAGGCCGACAAAGGGAAGCACTGATGTAAATTTGGAGAGCTCTACGTGGGAGTATCTTTGCAAAGTAAAGCTGCTTTCACAGCTGTGGTTAGCACGTCTCGGCTGTCTGTGCTGAATATTTGGAGGAGCAAAAAACGCTGTGTTCATGCCAAAATTACACTGATTGGTACCTTTACTCATCCCCAGTGTCCTCCCTTCTCATTTCGCCACAAGAGATGTCAAGAGGAGCCTTGGAATGAAATGAAAATTATGAAAATTACCAAAAAGGTGCGGATGGAGGATCATTACCACTTAGGGTTTAGATGTCTTTGTGAAAGTTGGCATTTCTTGGCGTCTTATCTGTATCTGATGAGTTTTTTGAAAAAGGATCCGCGTTTTCCTCCGAAATCATGCGAAACCCTAACGAAATATATATATGTATACGAACGCCGCCGAGAACAAATGCAGAAATTGGATGGATAGTCAACATGAAATCCAATATGTAGCGACTGTGCCAGCTAACCCACAACTGAACTCTGTGTGACAGAGTGTGAGAGACGAGGAGGAGGAGGAGGTGTGGGAGCGACAGAAAAAGCCTAGTGAGAAATGAAGTGGTGTGTGTGCGTGAATGTGTGTGTGCACTCGGGGTGTGTCCATGTCACCTCCCCTCTCTGCACCACGACTTGTGAGGGCGACAGCCTGTGAGAGAACAGGAAGCAGAGGAGACTTTGGAGGTGTGAGTGTGCGTGTGTGTGCTCATGTCCCTGTGTGTGTGAGGGTAAAAGATGAGTGGGCAGTCTCGCAGCTAGCTGAGCAGGCTAGCACTCTGGTCTATTATTAGGATCAATACTTTATATCTCCAGGAGCCACTTCTCAGGGAAGAAACTTTAATGCATTTGAATTATGTGTTATAAATATAATTTGAAGTGGGATTTTCAACCATAAAAAGTAAATTGCTTACGTTAACATCCTGTAATTTGCCCCCTTTTTTTTTACGAGCATCTTTCCTTTAAACTACAGCTGACACCATGCACTGACCAGGATGACAGCTCCATGCCTTACTTAAGAATTCATCTGTAATTCCCCGGGGTACCAAACAGCTTTTCACCTCGCCGGTTAAATATTAAAAACCGAACGTGCGCCTTTGAAGGGTTCGAGCCACTGAACAACTGTTAAGTGTCGACACTTGTTCCTACAAATTACACAAACTGTAGTATTCTTTCAAGTAAAGTCCTGGAGGGAAGTAGGAATTTAATTTAACTTCAAAGTTTGTTTACAGCACTGAGAATATTATTACACAGAATAATTTTGGTTAAAAACAGTGAGACCAAAAAAAAGAGAGAAAACAATATGAAAGTTTTATTCAAAAAGCATACTCAATCAAAAAGAAATCCTTATCAAAAGGAAACTTAATATTTGATTCCTTTAATCTATAGAATACACTCACTATACACAGCATATGTGAACAGCCTACCTGAACATCACAGCTTCAAGGGAATTTTTAAATCAGTATTTTTTATTTTTTATTTTTTTCCCTTGACGTGAGGTGGAGCGATGGAGGTACTGATGCAGGGACATTAACCCAGGCTGAGCCCTGTAATTGCAGTCCTCCCAGCCAGCTGGTTCCTTGTCTAATAAAGACGAACGGCAGCAATTGGGGCCGAGTTAACGCAACATTTTAAGCCACAGGACAAACAGGAATCGACCGTACGGCGACAAGAAAGCGTGCAAATGACGTGGTTATATGCTGTAATGAGTGATCTGATCTTTATCCAAGTTACAAGTACAGGCAAACACAATGTGTTTAAGGTTATAATCATTCTGTCATTACTTAATGCACCCATTAATAAACCTTTAATTTTAATAATTGCAAACCTCCTTTGGCACAAATAACCTCAAACAAGATCTTCCAGTAGCTGTAGATCCGACCTGAAGACGTTTGGTTCACTCTAGATGCTGCATTTTCTTCGTCTGAAGTCGTTGTGTCGTAAATTGTTCAGTTTTACACATGTTTCCCAAAGACATTTTAAACATGTTTATATTGTAATTTAGATTTATACACAAATGATGCCAAAGGGTTCATGTTTCTTGTGCACCAGAAGAAGGTGTTGTGTTTGTGATGCTCAGCGCTCAGACCCTCCCCCCCAACGTGTCTGCAGCAACACAATGGAGGCTTCCAAGATTATTGGCAATAAGCTAATGCTGCTGTCTGCTGCTGCCCGCGGTGACATGAACACTGACCTGTGGGCCAATGACCATCACCCCACAACTATACAAGTCATAAAAAAGATTTAAACGCTTTTATAGTAACGTATAGAATACAATCCAATATGTTTTGCAATCATATAGACCATATATCACTGGTACTGCCAGTTGTGACAACAAAACAGGTTGAACACTCACCTACACAATTCACTGCCAAAACTATCCCACTTTTAATTACATATTTTGTGTATAGATGGTACAGTAGGGAGGTAGGCGTAATGTTTGGTACAAAAACGTTTCATAGCAACAAAACTGTTGAAATGAAATGTTGACTTCAGACTTTTCAAGAAAGGACAGATTTCAGTTATAATGTTATAGTTCTGTACAAAAGTTTGAACCCATTGGAAAATAAAAAAAAGTCAGCACAACCCCTGCAGCAAACAGATCTTAAAAATGTTATTAAAAATGTTAATGCTCTAATAGTTCTTATTTTATGAACTAAAAAAAGCAATTTCTTGTTACAGTATTTTTTTTTTTTGTCTTTTTCTTTCATTCTTGCTGGCATGCCTCATAATGAAACCCCAAAAAATGATTAAGAACCATAATTTTTTATTGCTTACATGTATTTTTCTGAAAGGAGTGGAAACACTTTTCCGAAACATAAAGGTAAAACACACCATAAAACAGTGTGTGGTGCACAGAGAGCCACAATTCTGTATTCATGACCTGCCCCCAACCAGCAGACAGGATACCGAGCGCAGCTGGCAGCCAAGTGTTGATGTTGGTGTGTGTGTGTGTGCGTGTGTGTGTGTGTGCATGGTGGCTGCATCTAAAGTAGCCCCTGTTGTACACTCATGGCACCATGATTCAATTATATAGAGCCAGTGCTTTGCCTGAATATTAATCTGGGGGCCCAAACTTAATTTGTCTGGCGATGGGGGACACAAGCCCATCTGGCTGTATGGTAAGTGTGACTCTGTGCGTACGTGTGTGTGTGTGTGTGTGTGTGGATGAGAGGGGGTTGTCTGTCTATTGTGAGACACAGAGGGACCTGTCACCCTCCTCTGAGGAAGACAGATCAGTTTGTGGGAGGCAGACAATCACTGACTGGACACACACTCCCATTCACACACATGCACATCTACACACATGCACATACACACACTCCCCAGAGACAGGAGGGGGGAGGAGGAAAAAAGGGGGTGAGGGGGTGAGAATAATTCACAAAAAATGAAGGATAGAGAAAATAAGGATAATTTTTCTCTTTAATGCAAAATATAAAAACAGTTCCCAGACGCTGCTTTTAAAATATGAAGACTAAAAAAAAAATAAATCCCCGTCTCCCTGCGGGCATGAAAGGACTGTTAGCATTTTTATTTGGATTGATGCTGTGAATCACAATAAACAGTAAACACATCCACACAAAATGTGCATTTGAAGCTTTATTTTCCGCCGTAACGTCAGCAAAAAGTCACATTTCCTTCATGTGTAGTTGAGTTATATTGTGAATGGAGATGGAGCTCCATATTGAGCGCGGTATAAAAGTCAAGCATACAGCTGTACGTATGCAGCTGAACATCCACAACCCACCCCCAGCCCCTCGTAGGTCAAGTGGGAACCCCCCCCCGCCTCGTCCTTGTCACATTGCCTCCAGTCCTTTGGGACGGAGGCAGCGCCCCGGGGCATGGACGCAACCTCTCCTTGACCTCCTTGTGTGCAAGTGACCTTCCTCTGACGTGGAAGGTTAGCTTTTATACTGGTGCTGAGGTCAAAGGCAGTGACTGAGAGGAAAGAGGCTGAATAGAGGGAGGCAGCAGAAAGGGAGTGGGGGGGGTTGGGGTTGGGAGAGAGCTGGAGAAGAGAAAGAGATAGGGGGACAAAGAGCAGAGTGTGTGTGTGTGTGAAGGAGACAGAAGGGGGGGGGGGGTTGAGGAAGTTAACAGTTCACCCAACATGTCTCTCACATTCTGCTTCACAGATATATGTATTTTTTTTTCTTTTGCTTTTCTGGCTTTGCTCGTCAACAGGAAGCTGCAGGGTCCAATAAGGGCGATAATGTGAGGTGACAGACAGAGAAAAACACACACCACATACGCACCACACACACATACACACATGTACTGTATGTGTCTGAGAGCTCATGTTGCGGGGAAGGCGTCCATGACTCTTTGCTCGTGTTTTGGGTTTATCTGTCTGCTTGCGAGACGGCGACAGACAGGGAAGCTGAGAGGAAAGTGCGGACGAGGAGTCGAGGACACTGCGGTGCAGACTCACATCCTCTGTCTGCACCATGACTGTCTCTGGCATGAATGGAAAAGAAACGTTCACCTTCATCTGAATCTAACGCTGCACAAAAACAGAAACCATAACCTCCAAAAAGCAGTAACATCATGAACTGATCGCTGCATTAGTCTGGTGCACAGTGCTTGTGGTCCATCTTTGCTCTCTGTGATTATATGAGTATGTCTGATTAAAGAACCACCAAATTTTAATTATTTGCAAAGAAACATTGATGTTTAACCCCAAGAAAACCAAATTGGTCTGAATTTACCAGTCAGTGTAAACTGTGCATGCTGCCATCTTTGTTTCAAGGTATATCGTATAAGTAGGTCCTGTTTTTGTCAATGCAGAAGTTTGCAAACATTTATATCACGTCTGCACGATATATGGTTCTTTCAGCTTTGTCACTGCATTGTCAGCATGCGTCATAGTCACCTCGCAGGATGTACATTGTACTGAAGTCAAACACACGAGTGCTTACTCACTGTGGGAACGGCTTCTCTCTTTAATACTTTAAGGTCTTATCCTGTAAATGTGCTATCAAGATGATGGTTGCTGTAATTTGGCGCCAATAATATTTGATCAGTTTATCAAATGGCCAAACTTTTATCAAATCAAATGTTAGATGCTAGATTATTAAAAGTGGTAAATGTTTCCTTTCCTTATTAGGAAAGATTTCTGGTGTCATGTACAACTACGATGGATTCCAGTAAGACGTGAATAACCTCTACAAGTTGACTTTGATTGTGAAATACATGCAACTATAAACTTAAAAGGCAGGAAATCAGTGTAAAAAGTAGAAAGAGATTCTTTCAGAAACAGTCAGCAACAGAGTAAACACATTTTATGGCTAATGAGCTGAACCCACTGTGCAGTACGGAGCTTTTTCACAGAAATCACCATCTGGTATTTGAGTGCATAGATTCTGATTTAAGGTCACCTCTCAGTCAATTTACTTTAAAAGGTTTCTAAATGCACGCTCAAATAAACCCGTGTCTGTGTTCGTTAGCTTGCGGCTTAAGATCTGTGTGTTGACAAGAATATATCAGCCAGGCCCGTGGCTCTGTAATAACACAGAGCCCAACAGGTTTTTACACCTGTATGTTAATTCTGACACGTCGGTGTTTCCCTTGGCTCTGAGCTCAGTGTTAAGACAAACTAGAGTTTAATTACAGGCCGGGCAGTCACTCCACGCACACGTTAGCCCGCGCTGTGAACGCACACAGGAGGAAAAAGGTGCATGAAAGCACCACATGGATGAAAGTGAGCGGCGCCGACGTTCAGCCACTCCCCGATTCTTCATCTGGAGATCAGGAGGGAAATAATGAATGTATCCCACCTGTTTGTTTACGTCTCTTTGTTTCTATCTCTTCACCCCCCCCATTCATTAACATCCCTCATTTCCTGTGTCTGGGGCTCCTTTATTACCTCCCCCTCCCCTACTCCGATCTCACCACACGCCCACTTCTTAGCGTTAAAATGCACGTTTATGGTGTGTGCGTTATTAATAATTTAGATCAATCACATCAGCCATTTAAAGAGGGTAAAACACATGCCAGAGGAGATGTTAGCCACAGTGGTTTTGTTCTGTAATGACCAATCAATAACTTAATCAATCTGTCTGGGAGAGGCATGAATGATGATAAGCAATCTAGTCCAATAACATCTCACCATAAGCAGCACAGCATGACTCTATCTGCAATACAAGGAAATCAATCAAGTTCATCTGATTGTCTAAAGGGTTTGTCAATGGAGCTGATTTTAGTCAAGATATTCCTAATATTTTTTGATTATGCCGGTTTTTACAGTTAAGATTGATTATTAGAAAACCAACAGTGTCCAGAGGAATCACAAACTAACTCATTAGATCTGTCTGCATCACTTATTTGGGGATTTTCAACTTCTAAACAAGTGTCTTCTTGTCCTTCCTCTGTACCTTACAGGTTATTTGTGCATCTCTGCGTGATGTCACCGCTCGGCGGCGCTTTGTGAGCTCGACGGCGGGAAACGTGTTGGAGACACATCGAGGACGGGAGAGAGCGAAACCGCGCCGCTGCTCGTCGGCGCGCCGTGTTGTGAGAAAAACGTGCGAAACGAGGTGAGAACCGAGCCGATCACCTTGACTGAGAGGAGAAATATCCTGTTACCAAGACAACATGCCTCTAAACACCTTCTGCTCCCGGGAAGAGAGAAACAGGCATCCTGAGCTCGACTGCCAAACGCTTTCTGAATGGCAGCGTCTCGAGTTTGTATCACACACACGCACGCACACACAGCAGTGGTTCACAAACAGTGTGTGTGTGTGTGTGTGTTTAGCATTCAGAGCCAGGGCCCAGAGTCATTCTTCCAAGAAGCTGTGCTGACACCAAATAATGTCACTATTGTAGCGCCTGGTGCCACCAATCTCGGCGTCAGCCCCACTGTCTCCAGGAGAGGCCTTGCGATCGGCTGAATGGGACGATGAATGGTCCTTTGTCTGCGCGCCTCGTGTCTGAAGTGCAGCCACGGAGGCTCTGACACACAGACACACATGTCTTATCCATGGCGAAGTGGAGGCCAGACTGAAACATTGCGGCTGCGTTTCATTCAAATTACATTAAATGAAGCATTTACAAGCATATACTCACACACACACACTTGGATAGATGCATGGATACGTGACCTCAGGAGACGGATAATGAGTGACTTTAAAGGGGCGAGAGATGCTTCAACCCACACATGGTAATTATCATATATATTGTATTGGCATTTTACTCATGAGTCAACGTCAAAAAAGGTACATATTTAATGAAAAGTGTCTCTCCTGGATGAAGAGTATCAGGCCACAGAGTGTGTGTGTGTGTATCATATCTGATCTCATTAAGCATGCTATTATTGTCATAAAGGAGCAGTAATATACATCGTTACCACAGGGAGCCATAAAGATGCTGTAATGGAAATGCAACGCTCCACTACAAATCTCATCTTTAACATCGATTCTAAAGGACGATGAAGTAGCGTCTTTTTTTTTTATCCTCAGCTTGACTGTATGAGATGAGATTTTTAAGAGAGAAAGAGAGGAATCTGTCTCCTGCGCTGTCGCCAGATGCCCTCGTGCTGAAAACGTGTGATAGAGAGAGACGCGTCACGATGGACTGTCTGTCTGCTCCACCTCAGCACAGGGAGACACAGGAATAAAGTAATGTTTTGTTTCTCTCTGGCAGAAAGCAGAAAAAATCATAAACAGAGATCGAGAGAGAGGGAAAAACAAGCAGCCGTGTATTTGTGTGTGTGTGTGTGTGTTGTGGATATCTCGGTTCTCAGTTGTTGACACAATGGAGCATTCACCGTCAGACAGCAGCATAGCCAAAGAGCTGTCGCCAGGCCTGCTACCCCCGTGGTCTGGCTGGTGGTTTGGATCACCACATGACTAACGGGGAGACCCACCGACCACCCTGTGACGTCAGACAAAACCCAAATGAGGTGTGTGTTTGTGTGTGAGTGTGTGTGTGTGTGTGTGTGAGAATGACACTCCTTTGCAGAGAGAGTGTGACAGGTGTGCTTCAGCCCACCGGCCTCCCGGGACATTGCGTAGGGGCTGCGTGACTCTGTTTCACGTCCTCCCACACGCACACAGTCAGATGGAGCCGGTCAGATTTTGCCATTGTTGTCTGGGTTTCCCAAAATGCAGCAGGGCTGTTTTTTGTCATATGAGCTCACAGCGGGGGGCGGGGGCGAGGGGGGGGTTCAAAAATGTCAGCAGGAAGCCTGTGGGATACGCTGTCGATGGCATTTGAGTGAGAAATCAAAATAACACCTGTATGTATTCATGTTTACATGTTGTTTATGAATATATTATGTTTTTTTACATTTATATAGCGCTTTTCTTTTCTATCGATACCCAAAGCGCGTACAGAAACCATTATTCATTCATGCCACATTCACACCGGTGGCAGTAAGCTATGTGTGTAGCCACAGCTGCCCCGGGGCAGACTGACGGTAGCGAGGCTGCCAATGTGTCGGCCCCTCCGACCACCACCGCCATGATCATTTGCCCTGCCCAGGCTGAATGTCAAAACAAGTAATTTGTCCCCTATGACATTTGGTGTCTGTTGTCACTGCACTGCATGAATGAAAATCTGTCATTTGACCACTACATTAAGTGTCGGAACATTTCCAGCACTTGAGTGCAGTCGTCACACAGGCCACAGAACCAAACACGTCATCACAACACGCCGGTTCAGCTGCAAAATAAAGCCTGGACGTAACCAGCAGGAAGCACCACGTCACGTCAGGCACCCGGCTATATTAGAAATGCAGATGGGTGACAAATTAAACAGAACCTAAACTGTCCGAAGGCGTTGACAGTAAACACAGAAAGGCAGCAACTGCGGCTAACCGCAAACACACTGCAGGTTGAAACAGTGTCGTCATTGTCCTGCTTTAACAGCTTTTCCTGACCAGATAAAGTTAAAGAGCATAAACTCAGACTTCTACACCACAGCATTTTTTGTGCATAATTTCTTTGAACAAGGTTTTTTTCTTCTTCTTGGTGGCTCAGGACCTGGAAGTTTCTTTTAACACTTTCCACAGCAGGAAATTTCCCCAGGTAACAGGAACCTTTTGAGGAATTCAGTTCCTCCACCACAGAGATACATAACTGTAGGCGCAGTGACTGGTTGACTAATGGGTGTCAGCTAATGTTTGTGAAGGGTTTGCCACATGACCACACAAGTCGCTAGTTCTCACTAGTGTATGGACCATAGGTTGTAAACGGAGGGACGTAGCTTCTGTAACTGTGTCTGAAGAGCGGTTTTGAAGCTCAGATATCCGTTCAACTCGTGTTCCTCCGAAGAAGCAATTTGCTTTTCTACTGGCAAAGAGCCAAGTCAAAAACACGTTCCCCATGCAGGGGCCGCTCCTGTCTTTGCAAGCCTCCTATAGAGCTCAATGGAGCTGAAAATTAAAGGGGACATATTATGGAAATATGAGTTTTTGAAGGCTCTTCAACGTATATTTGGGTGTTGTTCTTGCCTTCCGGCCCCCATCATGTGAGAATTGACAAAAAAATCTGTAATGTGCAGGTTCCCTAGGTTGAAATCCACGAGGTTTTACAAGCTGCTACCTCAGTTGTCTTCCAGTGATGTAACTATAGGTTTCGAATATGCATAATACCACCCCTACCTGGGACTGGTAGAGGGGGCAGGGCGGGGGCAAGCAGTAGTTCAATTGCATTTAAAGGGACAGGCGCTGAAACCAGCTGTTCTGAGAGTATGAAAAGCCGAGCCGTGATGTTTGATCCTTGGGGTATTTTGACCAAAGCATGTCACAGATATGTCTTTAAGACACCTGGGAACTATTTTAATTTGTCTCCTTTAAAAGCCGTCTTTTGTTGTAATCACAGAAATGGCAACTACAATTTGTCGGCGAGACATTTTGCTTCTAATTATTGTTAGCTGTTGTTAGCCACAGACTGTAGCTTGGCTACTTAGCGTCAACTGATTCAATTACAGTCAAACAAATCTAATACGATATTGATAATGTCATTGTATATCTTTGCGCTGATCCTGTTGGTCAGGTAACCCCTCCCTTGACTCAAGACCAGCATGAGTTGGTGCTGGTCTGGAACCAGTTAGGTGGTTGAAAAGCAAAGAACTGGTGCTAAGTCACTAAAGTCAGGCTCTGGCTCCGAACCAGCACTAGTGGCACCTACTCAGTGAAAAAGGGGTAAGAGTGAGGTGGTCTGTCGTCGCCATCTTGCCTGTACCTGATTCTGCTGAAGCCCCAGCTGATACAGACATAAGAAGAAAGAAGAGGGTTTGACCAAACGGTTTTAGTACCAGGCTGGTAAACATATTTATTTCTGCTGTGAAGTTGGTCATTTTAACACAGGAGTCCATGGGGAGTGACTGTCTTCTTTGAAGCCAGCCAGTTTGAAGAGGTGCAGTTGTTTTTTGATGCCTCCGTGTTGGTCTCATTTCTCAGTTTCGGTGGTTTTGACGCTCGATGCGGACACGGTCTCGGTCAGTCAGACGAATTCCAGTTAAAAACAGCAGACAGCAGCTCGACTGCTGCACCAACTTTGGTTACTAGGAGACCAGAAGACGCCTACCTATCTGTGTGAGCCTTTTGTTTGTGTGTGCTCGTAGGTGCCAAGTGGGCATGTCATTGTTATGTGCCAGGGAAAAAAAATGAAACAGGAATATGAAGAGAAAGAGGGCAAGGGGAAGAAAAAAAACAAGAAGAAAAGAACTCTCTCAGTGTTGGAGCGAATGTAAGATAAAAGACTTTATAGCAATTAACCTGCTGGAGAAGAAACAGACAGAAATAATGAAGACGTTGTGAATAATTCACTCACTGGCCAATTGTTTTGTGTTTATTAATTCGCTTTTTACTGTGCTTTTGTTAATGCACTTCAAAGCTCGGCTAGTTCAAGTAAAGCAGAAATGTTATGGTGAACTGATGCGCTTGCAACAATACTGTTAATTAGATGATTTAACCGAGATCTCAGCTCAGCATAATTATGCTTCCTGGTCTCTTTCTCCTGGCCTTGAGCCACAGCACATTCATTAACAGTCTCTGTAAAACATGATAGTAACACCCAGCAGCACATATACGTCTCAGGCTGATGGTATAAATCAATCAAATGTGAAAGAGATAACTGGGTTGAAAGGTCACGGCGCTGCTCCTGATGTCCTCCCTCCGTTTCCTCCCACAGTCAAAACACACAAAGGAGGCCAACTGGGGACTATAGATACGTGTATAAGAGGCGAAAGAGGCAGTGAGTGCTTGTGTGTGTGTGTGTGTGTGTGTGTGATGGTCTGGCTACCTGTCCGGGTTGTTGCCCTGCATGCTGTGATAAGATACAGCTTCCTGCAAGACGGAGCTGGAATAAGCAGATTGAGGATTACAAGAAATGTTTACACTGTGCTATAAGGCCGGAGCTTTTCTATACAAACACAGGCTGATGTGAAACTTGAGGGAAAAGATGCATCTCATTCTCTTTTTAAGGGCCAGTTTTTTTTGTTGTTGCCCATATTTACCAACAGGGAGGGAACCCCCTGCTAACAGCTGTAGCCTGTTAGGTGTGTTGTTGTTCCATGCACTATTTTATTTAAGCTCATCTGTTTCAAATATAGAGATGAAAATATACAAGAATACAACTTGGATATTCTTGGACATTAGCGCGTCACAAAATATGCAAGAAAAGAAAATTGTGAGGAAAAGCTCAAATATTTGTTACTGCACAATTTCCGTCTCTTCCCTGGAAGCTTCAGTGGATGTTTTAGTTCCTCATGTCTCATGATTTATTCATCATCTGCTGCTATAGTCTGGCCTTTGTTGATAGCAGTACTGAACTGATTTGTACCAAACTCAGAGGAGAGGGATGGGCGAAGGAAGAACCAGTTATATTTTGGTTGAATGGGTAGATTCAGGATTTTCTTTTTTTCTTTAAAAAACACTTTCCTCTTCATTGTGATATGGCCCAGTTTTTGACATTTTTGTTAGTGTCTCAGAAGGATCATTAAAGATGTATTTATGTTTTTTCAATTTGTTAAAGATATATATTTTTTATTTATAAAAGCCAGACAAATGTGTAGGATTTGCCTTGGCAGAAGTACTGTACGTGCTCTGAATATGAGATATGTTCAGATTTTTCGCTTTGTTTTGGTTACATGCACATCGAAAATGTGCATTTAAAAACACGTGGATGGAAACCCGCCTACACTGTAATCTCTTCTGCGTATTGATCATCTCAGATTGAGGCTGACAGCGATACAGAGTGTAGAATGATAATCAAAGTCATGTTTAAAGTAGCACACACACAAAAAAAAACAAAGCAAACAACATCCTCACAGCCTGTGTTTGCCAATATTCACTCACAGCTACCTAACAATGGCAGGATGGGGGCACAGTGTGTCTTCATGGGCTGTGTGGGATGTGTGTGTGCACTCTAGCTATCAACAAAACGAGATGTAAGAGACGGCACGAAAAGAGGAGGTAGATGTAATGAACGTTCAACCTTCATTAGTTGATCAGGACCTAAAAAAAAAAAAAACCCACCACACGTAACTGCATGATACATCCAACACCCTGAAACGCAGCATCATTTAGACTGAGACTCTGCAGCGATGCCTGGAACTTGTGGGCGTATGACACTCACCAGCCAAAATCACTCTGACTCACACATCACAAGTATTCGCACAATGCCAATACTAATGGAGTTTGGACACAAACAGTTATATTTAGGGAGCGTAGCATTGCCAGTACCTAACCTTCTGACTCATCCTCGTCCATTATTAGGCATGTCAGGTTCGACTTTTTTTAACAACTTGTTTTATCTATCGAAATGTCAGTGAGAATTTTTTCACGCTCAGAATTAGTGTTTATTGTAGACGAGAGAAAAACATTTTATGTCAAAGTAAACCTTGTTCATTAAACCATGTCTTATTTTAAGATGTGTTATTGAAGTTGCGTAAAAAAGAAAGAAAGAAAAGAAAAGAAACATGCATCTGCTTCACCATGACAACTGGCTGAGCCAAGTGGTCCAGACATTATTCTTTTCAAAACAACCTCCATCAGATTAACAAGAGCCTCCATCCCGTGTCTGTGTAATGTGTGAAAGAAGAGACTGAAACCGCCTCAGTGTGTGGCTGTAAGCACTGAGGAAGACCTGCTCGACTGTTAGATACCGCAGCTCGCCTATGAAAAGCAAATTTACCTTCTTGAGACGACATCTAAAGCCAACGTAAGTTTTAGTTTCACCAGGTAGAAGGAGGAAGATGTCGATAGTAGAGACGACATAACCATGAGTCCATTTTAGATAAGATTATGTTTACTAAGATTAACTAAAGCATAATTCAGTGATCCGGTCGTTTTGGCTAATGCTGCGTTCCAGGCAGGCTTTTCCCGAAATTACGGAAGTCACGACTTACCAGTTCGATCTGGTAACCCGAACTCGTGTATTTCCGACCTGTTGCCTGTGAAAGTTCACTATAACGGTCTCGTTATAGTGAACTTTCACAGGCAACAGGAAGGAAAAACACGAGTTACGGGTTTCCTGAACGCACCATGAGTTAGCAGCCCCCGCCCTCGTCAGGCATCTATTGGTCCTCGACCCTTCGCCACATTCACGCGCATCCCTTGGCTGCACACAGCCCTTCATGGTTGCCTGCCTTGGATAACACTTGTATCCCACAAGGAAAATTTTCTCCTGGGTTTACAGCAGAGCAGAGTGACGGAGAGACTCGTGTTTCGGCTGAAACACTCTATGTAAGTGATTGCTGACGGAAAGTAGGACTATTTAGGATTCCGCTGATATCTGCTTTAACTAAAAATAAGTTATTTTATTATTATATACTTTATTATGATGTATATGTACAGTTTTTTCCCTTGAAGCTGCCTCTGACCCGTTTCACAAGTTGAAATTACAAAATCAATCATTCAATACCTGTTCGATTTAACTCGGTAGTTCTGAATTTGGATCAAGAAGCTCTTTAAAGGGGAGCTATGCAAGTCTGGTCCCTTTTTCACTCCCCCTACACTGTCGTAAAAACTCACCGCTGACCCCACCTCCTCCCTCCTGTTCATTTGCATTTGTCCTCAGCAAAGCCGATGAGAAGCCAATCCGTAGAGTGATGTCTACTGAGTTGAGTAACATTTACAAGAGATGACTTATTACGAGGCGTGTTTGTGTTGCAGCGCCGTAAAGCAGTCCATGTTTCTTGCCGCACGAGGTCTGGGACACCGGGTCGGAGGCGCTGATCTTTTCGAGATGGTTTTCGGCCAAGAGACGCTGGTTGGGAAAGTCCTGTAACGAGTCATTTAACATCACAATGACTCCAGATCTGCAGTGTGAGTCGTTGTAGTAGTGTGAGCAGCCCGCTGAGGACTGCGGTGCCGTCACGATACTATAAGAAAGTACAAACAGTAGAAACAGTGAGACTCTCAACACGACACGTACTGTACAGTACATGCAGGGTTCAGCGCGAGGGGAAATGAAGAAGGAGGTTGTGTAGAGTGGACGAAGTGTACCGAGTTAATGTGTTTGTGTAACGGGAATGTGTTTAGTGCGCGTTTCTGTGTGTAATCAGCGGCAGCAGCGGCCGAGGCAGGAGTCGTACGCAGAGACGTCGTCCACAGACAAAGCTCTACCTTGTACAAGAGTCCGTGTGCCGGGCTCTTTTATGTTGTGTTTACACACACAGTAATACTGAGAACCCGCCTCGCACAGCACGCCACCTCACAAATCAAAGGCCTGCTGGCATGCAGGGTGGGGCGAGGGGGGGGCGGACAGATGCACCGGTTCTGATGAAGACACACACAGGTTGAAAATGTCACTTCTTGCTCTTGTTGCGCTTCGCTGCTTCCTTTGATAAGTCGTCCACGGACCTTCAAGAGCTTCTTAACGTTTATATCCCGACGACTTCTTCTTCTTCTTTCTTTTTTTTTTGTTGCTTTTCATCAACGTCTGAACCCAGCTCTCTCTCTTCTCAACTTCTCTCTCCTCCTCTTATCTTTCAGGGTTTTTTTTGCATCTCATCATCACACAACTTTCTGAGTATCTGTCACAGAAGTTCAGGTTGCCTAGCAACAGGGTCGTGTTTTTCGCAGCAGGTTGCCCCAATGACAGTCACTAGGCGGGAGCCTGGCAACAAAGACATCAGGTGTTACTTCCCACTGCTCGTCTGCGGACACTTCCATCGACCTCCAACGGCTGCACCGTGTGTGTGTGTGTGTGTGTGTGTACAGTATGTGTGTGTTCACTTCTGCCCCAGTGAGCAGCAGTGGCTGTGCTGACGCTACCCCTGTCCCTTTCCCATTTCTAATTATGGTGTGTGTGTGTGTGTGTGTGTGTGTGTGTGTGTGTGTGTGTGCACGCCTCTGTGTGTTTGTGTGTTGATTTCTGCTTGAGTGATCGGTCACCGAGTGCAGCTCACAGCGGAAGCTTTGCTCACGCCAGCTTGTCAGCCACAAAGACACACTTCTGGGTGGCTGGCCTGGTCAGGCTAGGAAATGACACACACACACACACATACACACACGCACACACCATTCCTCCTTGATTACGGCATTTAGCTGAGATGAACCTTGTAAGTGAGATAAAGGCAGTGAGAGAGTAACTGACCTAATGATTCCTGATCTCTGCTCTGTCCAAGTTTCCGTGTGGGAAGTTTTTTTTTTCTTCTTCTTCTCATTTTCTGTATTTTCCCTTCTACCTCTCCGTCGCTCCCTCTCCTCTCCCTGTGTGAAGCGCGGTCTGTTGACATTGGCATTGTGTGTGTTGCTGCTGGCAGCGGCAAAGTGAGACTAGCCGAATGCAGCACACCTCTCAGCCAGGCCACTGCAGGTGCACATATGCTCCCGAACAACAAACACGTCATGCTTTCTCATGTGAAAGTGAGCTGTTCCTGGGCCTGTCACTTGCATATGACTACACCACTGTTGCATTGCATTGCTCTAGGAAAAAAAAATGTTGCAGGTATGTTGTTTCTAAAATGATCTGGTGCATCACTCAGATACAGTATTGTGATACATTTTCTAATCTATTTGTTTTTTGTGCAGTGTTTTTTAAATGTTGAGAATATGACTCTCTGTTATGATATTCTACTTTTTCCTCTTTAACAATCTTGAGCTTTACATGCTAATTCTTTTAGAGAAACATCTTGAAAACTGTTGGATTGAACTGTCATGACTGAACTTTGGTTCATATACACAGTGATGCAACCCTCATAGTCAGTTCATAACTTCACAAAGACTTGGGTTGGTCAGCTTCTGGTTTCTTAAAAATAAAAATAATAATAGTTATTGTTAGAGATGCTCATCAAAAGTATACAAAAATGGATAAAAATAGATTTAAATTTTTATTTGCTATAGTTTATGTTGCTGAAAGGTGTTTGAATTTATATAAATCCTTCTCAGTAAAACCAGATTCTCCTCCCGTGTGACAAACCAAATTAGTTAATGGCAACACCTTCCATTCACTGATACTGAAACCAATAATTGGCTGATTTACTGAGTCAGCAGCTCCTCCGTGAAAGAGGCCACTCCAACAGTTCATTCAGGAAATCAGAAGGTCATGACATCATTTCCACCACCACCAGTCCAGGAAGCAGGAATACAGCTTTCCAGTTTCCGTTCTGGTTGCGATTACGTTTTACTTTTCCCTCGAAAAACCCTCTTTTTTTGTAGAAAAAAAAAAAAAGCCTGTGAGAATGTGTGAGCTGCTGAATACCAGCACTGATGTTTTTAGCCTTGTACCAGTTCTTTACAGGCCTATTGTGAGGTTTTTTACTGAGCTGGAGCAAACTGGTTCCCAGACTGTTCTTACAAAATACAAAAAATTCTGGCTGACTTACTACTGCCAGAACAACATAACGCTGTATATGTGTATGTTTCTTATAAACAGGACAAAATGTTAGTTAAAAGGAGTATTCCTATTGCGCACAAATGCAGAGGTGTTTATCTATATATATAGAGAGAGAGTGGACACAGATTTATTTTGGAAGGAGTGGTAATAAAAACAGTATTAATAAATAATTGTGGTCCAGTGAATCACATTAGTCTCCAGAATCATCTGAAATGTCTGCATCCAAATATAGTTGAGCTAGAATCTGTTTTTTTGGGGGGGAGCAGAATAAACCAGAGAGCAGTAGCTGCTGCTGAGATGGAAAGGTCAAGAGAGCAAGCTAAAACCACTTCATAGCCCACAGTTATTGATTTCTCCCACAGCAAAGCGTACTGTTGGAAAACATCTGGGGATGCTTCTGTGTGTTTTAGCACCACTTTGTTTTACACAATATCTGGCCTCTGTACCCCTCGGACCAAACAGAAGAGATGCTGCTGCCGCGCTCCTCTGGTTCACGCCGATCAAAGACAGAGGAGACGCGCTGTGTGCAGACGAGAGGGCACGCACAAACAACACACACACACACGCACACAAAATATGAAGGTCTAAAAACACAATGTGCCAGCCGTCAGACAGCTAAAGAGTACGAGACGCGTCCACAAGGAGACACTTGAACATGGGAACTGCTGGCGCTGGTGTTGTTTAAGTTTGTGGGAGAGTAGCGTTTGAGTGTGCGAGCGTTTATCTTAATGTGAGTGTCCTTCCTACTCGTCTTTGGTTCGTCATCAAGGCCAGCTGAGCTGCAGCCTGCTTTTGTCTGGCTCAAACAATGGACAGTACTAGTGTGACTCACCCTACACACACACATCCATTCATCCATCAATGAGAGCAGAGAAAACAGGCCAGTCTCAAGTCATGATATGGCGCCATGAGCCATGACGCATGCATTGTTATATTTACTCTCCACTAAAGATTAGTATCACAGGCTAAATGATGTAATTATTCTCTTGATGATGCAGTTCGTTGATTATTAATATGAAATGTCAAAACGTATCAGTTAAAGGTATCTCCAAAGGGTTTCATTAACTTCACAGCTTGTTCTGATGTGTTGTTTTTACCCTCCAAAATATATTGTTTATATTTTCCCAAGATCCATTTTGGCAAGAAACATCCATAACTAAGTGGGAAAAAGCTTAAATCAATTCACTTGTGTATTCTGGCTCAATTCTGGATGAATTCAACAATTATCTATGTGTTTTTGTTCACAAAGTCAAAGATGACGCTTTTTTCAATCTGCCTCCGACTTCTTCTTCTCCGTAGCAACAACAGCAGCTCGGGCTCATGGGTATTGTAGTGAACTACTACATGTCAAGCTGATGGACTACAGCGTTGTATCAGGGCCAATGTAGGATTAAAAAAAAACAAAACAAATAACAAGGGTTAGGTTTAGAAATATATTGGTGTGCTTTTTTTTTTTTTGGTTTATCAAGAAATGACACGTCTGCAGCCAATTCTTCTTCTAGCGATGATAACAACCTGCCTGAAAAGTTTTGTTTTTCTAGCATTAAGGATATTTGGTTAAGTTTTAATACAGATCAGGACAAACAATAGCAGATCCTCCCACTTGCAAAGCCAACAAATCCTCCCATGAGAAGCAGGGAGATGTTTCGCCCTGATAATAAAAATGTTAATCAAAATAATTGCAGCATCATTTTCTGTTGATTTATGGATCCATAAATGTCAGTTCTAGCGTGACCCTATGCAAAGAGAAGTTGAAATGTACTGTAACAATAAAAGCAGCGTCTTCCCGTGTAGCTATAACCCCACGTAGCCTGCAGGTCTGTTGGTTCACTCATCAGTGTGTGAATCTTACTCCTCCTGTCTCGTAATTTGTCGCTGTGTTTGCAGACAAATAACACCGTCTCTCTCTGTAATGTGATCTGATTCTAAATTAGAGATTCAGCTCCTGCATCTAACAAGTGTAGGCTCCAGCAGCGTAGCCAAGCCAACGTGATACCATCCCTCAGGGCCAACATGCCCGCTCAACTGTCTGTTTTCACCGCACACAGATAAATTAACTGTGATGCTAATTGTCAGCCAGGGCCGGCTCTGTCTTTCTTCCACTGTTTGCATCTATTTCTCAACAACCCCCCCTCCTCTCATGAATCAACTCATTCTATATATATATACACACATACTTTTTTTTCTCACTTAATCTCCTACATTAATTTCACTTCGTCTGTCACCATTTCTTCCCACTTAACTTTCTTCTCTCCTTCTTTCACCCCCCTCTACAGCAGCTGAATAAATTTTCTGCCTTCACGCAGTCTTTCCTGCATGAGTTGGTTTCTTACTGTGTAATATCTTCCCCATTGTCCCTGTTTGTATTGTGTTAAAGAGAGAAGCTTAAGCATGTTGTGACTTTAAATGAAACCAAGACCGTCGTCATAAAAATCCATCTCTGTCAAGGACGGAGAAGAAGAAAACAAAGCTTCTCCCTTCGGTGCTGACGGCAAATTCAACTTTGTTTAACTCCCGTCAAATTGCATTTGAATATTCAGACACGTGGGATTGTGTTGACTGATGTGGACGAGGGGCTGAAGGACGTCCTGGAGGTTCCTCAGTGGGGAGGCGACCCCGGCACCGAGGGGTCCATGTTGGGATCCCCACAGTCGCCGGAGCCCCAGGCATGTGTCAGGGCTAACCAAAGGCAAATCAGTGGCCAAGGACGTGCCGCACAGACGCACACCCGGTGCTGTTGGAAAAACTCTGAAGTGTGGTCTGTCTAATGTGTGACGGTGTAAAGGCGAGGACATGTAAATGAGGGGCTCCAGTGTGCACATGTATGAATCGGTCGCATAATGACCCACCGCGGTGCCAGGATTAGTTACACAGTCTATCTGGTAATGGCAGAGGAAACGGTGTGTGTGCGGCATTGTGCTTTTCTTTTGTCATGTTGATATATCTTCATTAAACCACATTTGACTCCCGGCTGACTGCGGCGGATAAGCAGAGCAGACAGAAAACACACCACACTTTTGATTCTGTCACATTTTTTTTTTTTTTGTATTTCGTTTTTTTTGTTAGTTTATTTTTCAATTGCTTAGAAAAACAAAACAAGAGCTCACAGATGACCCACTATTGCCAATCTACAGCTTGTCTGTGCGCCGACTGGAGCCTCATTTTTTCAATATTTTTTCAATATTCATGAGAATATGCAAATGAAGGTGCGTCTCATTCAATCGTCGAGTGAGTCATGTGACCCGAGCAACGGGGTCTAAGGGCACGCGGGGTGGGGAGGCTCCAGCGCCACAGACGAGGGGGGGGTTGGTGAGTGGGAGAGGGAAGGAGGAAGGGGGGGGGGCAATCCCCACCTGCACCCATCTGCTGTGAGAGCGAGCCACTCTTTGCATAATGGAAAACGGACCAATGGGCTTTTTTTCTTCTTTTTTTTTAGTTGTTTGTTTTTTTTTCTTTTCACAAACTAAAACACAGTAATACCACACTTACACACTTGCCAGCAAGCTAGGTATCACAACAGTTTCAGATTTCTTGAAAACCCACCAGAAGGGGAAAAATTATATATAAATGAGCTAAATATAATTTAAATAGAAACCTAGAAATAAAATACGGACAACAAAAGACCAAAAAAAAAAAAAAGACAGTTAAACAAATCACTTCTTTAGCAGACACACACTTACAGATAATTAGGCTGCACCTCCAAAAAAAAAAACAGAAACATTTGTGAGCTTTAAATCACGCGTCTCATCTAACTAATCTTCTGGGGTGTGTTTCTACCACACAGGATCTTAATTCTTGATGCAAGACAGAGAAAATAATATAAAAACACTTATAACTGCCCACAGAGATTCAATGGGAAACTAAGAATGTATATGCATGTTCGTGTGTGTGCGTGCGTATGACTACTCCCAAGCAGTGACATAGTTCCTGATACAAATGCGTGGGAAAGGCCATCCTCTAGCCACTGGTCTGTCTATGTGTAACATCTCTGTTGCACTACTCCCCTTTTGTTTCAACGATTTTAAAATACTTGTAAATATACTGTATGAGGATTATATATATATAGAGAGCCCATTTACAAATGGTACGTGATTGGCTTGGTACGTCAATATCATAGTACACACGTTAGCTGGAATAAGGGTCACATAATGAGAAAGCTAATGAGGTCATAACGATAAGATTCTTCTGCTTTTCATCATTGTCATCTTCAAATACACAGGTTAATAGTTGTCATTTTTCTCAAAAACAAAGCAAGATCAAATACAGTCGATATTAAACACTTGCAAAATGTCCACTGCAAAGAATGGCTTGAGTACGAGAAAAAATCTTTTGAAGAAGCGTCCCACTTCTGTTTCTCTGTGTGCCATGCTCTTTTTTTTTCTTTTTTGTTTAACGTCACATCACTTTTTCATCTTCAAATGTGTTTTTCTTTTCTTCTTTTTCTTGAGCAACAGAACAATGTCAACAAAGTCCAACTGTTTAGTCCTCAGCATGCTCCCTGCTGCCACAGGCCCCGCAGGCCCCAAAACAAGAGAGCTCCTATAAAAATGGATAATTGACAAGGCCACTAGTCCATTAAAACATCCTAAAATCCCTCACTAGGCTCAACCCATCTCTCTCACTAGAGTTCTTCATATTATAATACCACAAGCACTGATTCAAATTCAAACTTTTGCTTATTTTGAATTTTTTCTTAAAGCAAATTGCCTCAAAACAGTGCAAAACAAATCAAACCTGTGCAATAAGGCCTACCGCTACAACATCTCATACATACATTTATCATAAAAACAAGACTTCAAAATGAAATGACAATAACAAAAACATGATTAAAAAAATAATATAATAATGTCATAATAATAATAATAATATCAATGATGGTGTTAACAAAGCATGGACATGCACGGCTTAACAGAGGAGAAGAGACATTCCCCTGTAGGACAAAAACAAAAGAATTATCAGACAGCAGTGTCTACTCTGTTTTAATGCTTTTTTTCATTCCTGACCCCCCCCAACCACCACACCACTTCTGCTGTCTCTATTGGTAACAGCGGCCTGAGCTCGGGGAGCAGGCTGGGGTGCCAGAGGGGTGTGTTAGGAGTGTGTTGTCTCACAAGGGCTCAAGTAGCCATCTGCCACCCTACTCTAGCCAGCCTGATCCTTATCCTCAGCCCAGGCCGGCCCAGCAGGCCCGCTGTCCCATCCCCACAAAAAGGCTTCCTGCTGAGGGGGGTCGGTGGTGGTGGTGGTGGTGGGCTGGGGAGGGGGAGACAAAGACGGGGAGGAGGCTGGGGGAGCTCCACAACGAGACCTTTTTGACCTGGTCCCCTGGTCCGGCGGTGCAGACGGGCCAGACAGACAGCACCGTGTCTACTCCCTGCCTCCTCCACCTCCTCCTCCTCCCTTTTATCAGCCACACAGACCCCAGGGGCTGACGGAGAGACAGAGGTGGGGGGGGAGGAGAGAGAGAGGGGAAGGGGAGGGCGGCGGGGCAAATGAACACAATGAAGAGACTGACACGCACTACCCCCGATCACCCCCTCCCTTCCTCCATTCATCTTTGGGCACAGATCTCTCTATTCCCTACGGACAGTCTGCTGCCCTCTCCTCCTCTCCCCTGCGTGACCCCCTCTCCTCCTCTCCCCTGCGTGACCCCCCCCCCTCCTCCCGCTGCCCCTCCTGTCTGTTCTCTCCTTCACCCCTCAGCAGCCACATCCAGGCGAGCTCCCACAGTCTGTGTGGCCCCAGCACGCCCCTACTGGCCACCTATTTACTGCTGTTTTGTCCAATCTGTGTCAGATGGGCTCGTCATTGTTTCAGCGCCACATGTAGTGTTGTTGTTGTCTGGGTAACCGAGAGCTACCTTGCGTGGGGTTTCGTTTTGTGGCAGTGGTCGCCTGTCTTTGAGAAATGATCCAATTGTACAGTTACCATGTGAAGCATCTATTATTAATTACGAGATTACGAGAGTGACGTCGTTAACTTTTATTTATTTTTAGCGGTAAAACTAGACGTGCGGACTGTTGCGCAATTGGAAAAATGTCTCCTCTCCTCTGGTGGGAGCTGGCACCCTAGGCAGTGGTGGTGAGCTTTTGGATGGTACGGTTGTAGTATTGGGTGGTGAGAGCCTCCAGGGGGCTCCAGCGGTGTGCGTGCAGCTCGATGACCTCCATGAGGAGAGAGCGGGTCAGCTGAGACTCGGCCGGACAGAGCATCTTGTCCCTGACGGCCGCGAGGAGCTCGGTCATCATCTCTGGCAGCTGCTCTTCCAGGAGACGCCCGGCGCTTTGCAACTGGCAGAGAGAGGGAGAGGGAGAGGGAGAGAGAGGGCGTCGGTGAGGAGGCTCGAGGTCAGAGAAAGTGTGCGGGTCCCTCGCTGAGACCAGGACACAGCGTCTGGCACCTTGTTGCTGTGGATACAGACTGTGGACAGCAGAGGTTCACACACCCTCTGGCCATAGAGCTGCGAGTGTGTGACGGCCCGCTGGTAAATAATCAAGGTTGCAAAAGGTTGGAGTTGTGTTTGTGAGCAACTGGGAACTTTTTTTTTTTATTGTGCTGACTGACTGTCGCTCACCTATCATCTCTGCTTGCTCTGTTTCTACACTGTATTCTGCTCTTGGACAGTGGCTCCAGTTTGGTTCCATCTATAATCCAACTGAAATTCACCTGCGCTGCTTTAATATTCATACCACCGAGGAGATCGGCAGAAATGGTCAGAGCACAAACTGCTTTAGAATATCAAAGATGCAGTTCATATATCTTTTTCCAGTACTGATGTAAACCCTCAGGTTAAAGCTGAGACTTGGTGCTTTATTGCTGTTTCCATTCTTTCATTTAAAAACACAGAGCCTGAAAAGACCATGCAACTTTCTAAATCCTGGACTATGCATTTGTATTTGAGATTGATGTACAGTTACTAAATAGGCTTCTGACTCTCTACAAGAATTACAAATCAACCTCTTGCAAGTATTCTGCATTTGTGAGTCTCGTAAGTCTATTTTTGGGGAGTTTTAAACCTTGAGAGTGAGGACGTATTTGCAAAGTGAGGACATTTTGGTCGCTTTGGCACATTGGGACCAACCTTCAAAGGGCTGTTTGAGGGTTAAGACTTGTTTTTAGGTGCCTGTCTGTGTGTGTGTATGTGCATGGTGGTGATGGTGGTGACAAGGTACATACCTCCATGGAGCAGCAGAGGACTGCGTCTTCCTTAACGTCTGAGGACTCCAACAGCTACAGGGGACAAGAACAGACACCGTGTGAATATAAAGCACAGAGGAGGAGCTGCACAGAATGAAATAAACGGAGAGATATTCTAACGCAGTATCAACAACAGGTCCAGCACAGTGACCGAAAGTCTAACAAGGCCAGCAGATGTATAAATATATGTATATTTGGGCGCGGGCCACACGGGGAGATTAAGCAAATGCAAGTGTTTGCGTGTGTTAATCAGTTCACAAGAAAAAAAAGAAAGAAAGAAAACAACCTAATCCCGATTGTAAATATTTTCTACATTAACATTTTAAATCTTGGAAGACAACAGACCATGCTTTCATCCTGCCAAGCTGGCTGATCATCACACACCAAGGCTCGCTTTATGCACACTGTATATCTGCACACGCGCACACACAATATACACACACACACAGCGTAGCCAAAAACAAACAGTGGAGCTGGTAAACATGTTCGCTGGCTTTTCCCCCCTTTTGCTGGCCCCATGCACAGATGGGCACACAACTGCCACTTTTGAACAATGCGGGGAGTGGATGGCGACAAAGGGAGGCAGAGCGATGGAGTCAGAGGCCGCCATCTTAAACTATGGGGCGTCCAGTCGGTTCTGTCAGATTATAGATTAAACACACATCTGAAGCCAGTTTACTTCTTGCGAGTCTTTTTTCCAAAGTGGCATTTTAATTAACCTGAAGGAGGGAAGGAAGTAACGGGGAGGAAAAAGTGGGGGGTGGGCGGAGGTTGTTGTTTTTCTGGAGTGATGCTTAATTAAACCGTGGAAATGTCGACCTGCTGCACAATGAGCAAAATAAGGAGCAAACGCAGGGTACAGCAACAAAGTAATGGAAACAGTGAGTTCATGCGGTGAATACACAAGATGTTTAAAAACCGTACGAGAGGTGTTTTTACATATTCTCAAGAAGAATTAATGAAGTGACAATTATGTGAGGTCACGATGAGACCTTACGTGTCTGCGTGTGTTTAATCTTAACATTTTTAGTACAACTCCATCCACGCACAGACTCAAGTACGCTTTAAGTAAGAGCTCCAAGAAAAACACTGTCATGGAAACGACGTCTGAATCTCTGCGAGTGAAAAAGCAACAGAAATCACCACCATCCGATGCTCTTGATGGATGCAGTAAGATTAATGGCGTTCCACCGATCATTCGGGCCCGGCGCTTGTGCAGACGTCAGCTCCTCAGTATGCTCAGACGGGTGTGTGACAGTGTGGCTGTTTGATGTGGGAACACAAGTCTCGTCGCTTCCAGAGCAGGAGAGGAGTGTGACAGGCAGGATTAGCTCGTAATGAGTTCTCTGGGGAGCTGAGGGTGAAGTTTTCCTCAATATACGGTTTAAAACGGCCTAATCTATACTTACTGTATCTATTATCACTCCTCCTATCCATCACAACAGCTGTTTTCTTTTTCCTCTGACTGTTCTCCGATGCCGTGGCTGTCCTATTGTTCTTACTCCGTAATGGAAGTAGAAAAGGAGCATCAGCAGAAGAAGCCGGTTCTTCAAGGCTGCTGAACACCGTCTCTCTCTCCTGAAGCTGAAACAGCCAGTCAGCCCCAGATCTCTGCTTGGTTACATCATCAGGAAACAAAGCTCTCTGCACCGGGAAACCTCGGGATTCTGTGTCATTTCCATTTACACTATATCTCGTTCAGAAGACATTTGATCAGGAACATGAGAGGCAACAAAAACTAGGACAGCCGAGATCCTCCTTGTAGCACTGATGGGAAGAAAACGCTGGCAACATGACAACAGCACCTTGAGTGACTTAAGTGAAGTCAACTTAAAAACAAAACAACCTCAGTCAATTAAATTTTCTGCTGAGACTCCATCTGCCTTCAGTTTGACTTCATTACTCAGATGCATCTGTTTGTATACGTTGATACCTGTCTTTAGACTGCTGACTAAAAAAAAAAAGAAAAAAGAAAAAAAAAAAGGATGAGAGGATAAAAGAGAAACACGTTTGATCAAGCTTATGACTACTTCAACTTTATAACTGGTTTTCACATTGTTGCATAGCAACAGCAGGTCTAGTGTCAGGACCAGCACCTCCCTTAGTTACATTACATAAGATTACTCTATTTGTGTTGCATCAGTACTGGATTTTAGAAACAAAAAGCTCAAACAAAACAAAACTTGCTACACAAAAAGTACAGCAAAGCAGACTTAAAGCTGATTGATGGACAAAATATGAAAGGACAGGTTGAAGACTGAAGCGGACACACATGTATATATGAACACTGTCTTAATAAATATTCTTATTCACTGACACTGGCTCGTGAGGGTCCATGGTGTCTTTCAAAAAGGGGAGAGCAAGGCACAATATAAAAATAGCCTCTGATGTCACCACCAGACAGTGTAAGTGCATGCTTTCTGCCGTGTGCAAATGCAAACCAATATCCTGATTCCTGGTGAAGTCCTCTGTGGGCCACATGCAGGTCATTTGCTTCAATAAAAGAGGGTTTTATGTTATGGATAATTAATAAGTGTCCTGAAACCTGCCCTTTGATTTTCCAGGACTATGAAACAGTGCAGGGCTGTTTGTTTGTTCCTTTTAATCCCTTGTTTTTTAAAGCTGTTTTATTATGATTCTGTTTGTGTGTTCATTGCTGTAGGTGCAGGTTAGCAGAGGCTCTGTCTTTATTTTTATACCATTGGTCTGGGCAGAAATGAACTTCTGACAGAAGCCAGAGTAGGTGTATTTCAACTGTTTCATGCACATGTTGCTTGGCTCAATCACTGTTCTAAATTTATGCACCCACCACAAAGTTTCTTAACAACCTATGTAACCACAGCAACATGCCGAAGCAGATCTAGCTCAATACACAAGCCGAGGAAAGGAAAGCTCGTGCTGCATAGTGAGACCAACCCCCCCCCTCCACGGTAGAAAAGTTTCCCATCTGATTTGCAGAAGCATCTGACTTAAAGATTCTTTAATCAAAAAATCTTCTTATCAAAAATGGAGCAAAAGCCTGTGTGTCATGTGGAAGCAGTTGGTTGTAGTGATGGACCTACGGAGAGTAATCATCCCGCTCTGCCGTTTCCCCTGCTGAGTATTTCTGCATCTGTCATTGTTTTGCTTCAGTTTCACTGCTGCTGTCAGCATCGTGTCTAGAGGCAGCTGGGAGTTTAACACAACAGCACTCCGCTCGTACGCCCACAGCCCAGCAAAGTTAAAGAGTTAGAAGTTTTCCTCGGTGATGGTGGAAACCAAAAATGAGAGTGAATACTGGTCACATGGTGGCCAGGAAACCCAACTCTAGGCAACAATCAATAGTTGATCTGCGGCAATTTGCTGCATTGTAAGAGATGAATGTGTAAACATGCATGACTGACTGGGAAATTGGTTGGTTTGTATGGATAGAAACTAGACTTGACTATTTAATGTGTGAATTGTATATCTTTTGTTTGTTATATTTGATAAAAAAAGAATGACAAACACAACAAACAACAAATAAGAAGTAAAGCTGAATGACATAACAGTCATTGTAATTTTAAAATCATTATTATTGGGGAAATAAAACTTTTTTGTGGCTCTTTGCTTCCTTGTGCAGCTGTCTTGTTTGTTGATTTCTCAACCACTGGAGGCCGAAATCGGAATTGAAAGTGAAATTAATTTATTGCTGAATGCAAATTAGATCCTGTCCTGCATTTATGTGAATGACTGCACTAATAAAAACTGTCACCATGGAGCCAATCAGAGGACTGTCAATATAACACCCTGTTAGTCATGAATGGATGACATCACTCAAACACACACCCCAGCACACCTCAGTTGTTACCATCGCCAGGCTCCACCAATACCATCGCCAGGCTCCTGTTTGCAGACTTCTCTTCTGCATTTAACACCATGCAGCCACACATCCTCGCTGAGAAGTTAATGACTCGCTTTGACTTGGACCACCAGGTCATTAAGTGGGTCATTGACTTCTTAACCAATCGGTCTCAGAGGGTGTTTGTCAACGGATCCTACTCCAACATCCTCCACACCTCCACTGGCTCTCCGCAGGGCTGTGTCTTGTCGCCCCTGCTCTACATCCTCTACACCGATGACTGCAGGTCCACTCAGCCGTCCAGTCATCTGGTGAAATTCGCTGACGACACAGTCCTGCTCTCCCTGCTCTCTGTCCCCAACCTGCACCATGGCCCTGTACTTCAGGACTTTACCTCCTGGTGTGAGGGCGCCTGTCTCCAGCTGAACTCGAATAAAACCAAAGAGGTCATTGTGACATTCTCCAGCAAACAGAGACAAATGGCAGAGGCTGTCACTACCACCATTCGAGGGGAGCCTGTGGAGTTGGTGCAAGAATACAGATATCTGGGCACAATATTCGACGGCCTCTTAAGGTTTTCCTCGAACACCGAGGAGATTCTCAGGAAGTGCCACCAGAGACAGTACTTGCTCAGAAAGTTGAGATCGTTTGGTGTAAGGAAAGATATTCTCCTGACCTTCTATCACTCCTTCATTGAGAGCGTACTAACATTCTCATTCATCTCCTGGTTTCACTCCATCAGCCTGCAAGATCGGACACGCCTACTTAGTATCACCAAAGTCTGCTCTAAAATCATTGGACACCCTGTTAGAGCTCTGTCTGCTTTTTGTGACCAACAAACAATCAACACTGCTTGCATGATTCCTCACACACATTACACTCTGTGTTTGAGTGGCTTCCATCAGGACGCAGACTGCGCTGTCCACGTTGCAGGACACGAAGGAGGAGGGCCACCTTTGTTCCCACAGCAGTCCAACTCATGAACAATGACCCCTCCCTGTCTCAACAACATTGCCCAACCCACCCCCCCCACCTCACCCCCCCGTCAGACTGTATGCACATAGCACTTTAACATGACGCACAGCACACTTTGATATTGACAGCTGCTAGATTTGTTCTTTTTAACTGAAGCACTTTGTGAATGTTTTTATGTTGTCTGATGTCTTGTCCTAATGCTGCTCCTTATGCCTTTTAAATTGCCCCTTGGGGACAAATAAAGTTTTTGATTGATTGATTGATTGATTGATTACCCAATACCGGTCTACGAGGGACAGCTGCTACAATAGACACTGCCACACACACACAAACATACACATAGGGACATATGTCTGCACAACACACGCATCCACACAAGTAAACATTTTAGCACATGGCTTGTTGCTGGAGTCTGACGTGTTATAGCAGGATAGTCAAAACAGCAGATGGATAAAAATTAGGAACAATGGCTTTTGGGAAATAGATTGTTGAGCAGGCACATGGGCCCACACACACTTACACACACACACAGTTTATATATGTGCAATTATAGAAATATTTTCACATTGTTAACAGGTGTGTTCTGACCTCAGGCGTCATAAATCTAAATGACACACTGCTGATGCTGGAATATGGACGTGTGTGCGTATATATGTATATGTATGTGTGTGTGTGTGTGTGTGTGTGTGTGTGTGTTCCTGGCTGGTTACTCCACACAGCCTTGGTCACGTCGCTGAGCGTTTTAACAAGCTGTGATAATGCCCCAGGCGTACGCTCAGACAGGGTGTGGATGGCATTAGCGCTGTGCGATTGTGTTTGGTAGCGAGACGCGGGGTGTGTGTGTGTGTGTTGAGGTGTGGACGTGGGCTGTAAAAACTACCTGCCACGTGTCCCCGAAGCCTGTCATCATTTCTTTCTCTTCAACGCTCCTAAACTACACGTTAAAAGAAACCGTTCGCTCCCAGATTCCGCCTCTCGTCTCCTGCCCGTCTTCATGCCTCCTCTACCTGTCGTGCGATGAGTAAACTTCCTGCGCACCAACTGTCGTCCCGACCACAGTCGCCCCCTCCCCTCGCTTCCCCTTTCAATATTCCATCTGTCATCAACCACTTCTGTATTGTGGTACGTCTGCTGCAGCTACCCTGTACGGTTTCCATGGTGCTTTTTACGACAGCACGACCAGCTGATGGGAACTGAAGCTTGGGGAGGTTGGGGTGTCATGTTTTTTTTTTTTTCTTGGAACTGATAGAGTCCTGACTGTTTGCACCAAGAAACCAAACCTCAGTGTGTGGTGTCTTCAGTCTAGACTAGGTCTGACCAAAAACAGGAAACTCTAGGGCTCGGTGCGTGCATTGATCTGAGCAGACGAGATGTACAAACAGAGAGAGCGGCAACGCTTTCATTATTAGTGGACACAACAGATGAGGCTGATCAATTGCTTATTGACGAGAGCGGATGTAGATAGATACAGACCTCTCGTAGGCAGGTGTAGATGGGACACACCAGTACCCTGAATGGCTCCCCGGAGCTGCTCCTCATGGTGCCGAACACCTCGCACAAGAAAGTGATGAAACCCAACCACCTCTCCACGTCGGACTGCTGCAGCTCCTCGCGGCGGGAGAAATCCCTCTGTGGAGAGAAATCAGATCAGATCAGACAGACAGACAGATTTAGTCTGGACGGATACACTGACAGTCTGTTTTATAAAGGTGTCATACAAGTTCTGTGTAGGCAGTAGGTAGGTGGATATTGAAGTGTTTCACAAACTCATCAGCAGCAGTGGTAATCACCATTAACATCTTACTATCTCTGTGATGGGGAGTTTTTTTGTAGGTGGCACACGTATTAACCTTGCGGTGCTTACAGTACTTAAAGCCAAAAAGCTGTTGAAAAACACATTAAACAAATTCATGAATTTCTTTTATCTGCCAAAAGTAGAGGAGAATATGTTAATTTTGGTTTGAAAGTGAAGGGTAGTGAACTGTGTCAGTGCGCTGGGGTTAATATGGGTTAATGCTTAATGCGTACTTGTAAAGATGTTATACAGCAGGTTAAACCAAAGCTTTATTAACAGTCAGAGCGGCTCCGCTCCGCATCACATATTTTTCCCCGTGTGTACCTCGTGTTATTGTCGACTGAGGTGAACTGGAGACACGAGCGGTTTATATTTCTCACAGACTCGTAGGACTGTGCCGAAGGTCTGTGCGTACGCAGACTCGCACCAGCTTTGAATGGATCCCAGAGAAAAAAAATCACTCACACTGTCGAAAACAAACATACCATACACACTCAAAAAACGACGACACACGCCTCTCGCACATCTCCCAAGGACATCGCCACGGTATTTGACACTTAAACAACAAGCCAGGAAAAGGGGGAGATAGGCACGCACACATCCACACACATTAACAAAGCAATAGCGTCGGCAATAGCAACAACAAATTTGGTTATGAAGAGGAGACGATGGAGAGGCCAAGAGCATTAGTGGGAAAAATCTTTCATGAGTAAAAGTCTGGATATGTTTAATCAAAGCAACAACAAGCAACAAACCCCGATGCCTGTCGTTTAATAAGCAGAGCGGTCGCACACTAATTACCCCCATATTGAGATCTGGGGGTCTGGAGGCAACATCATTAATGATGGCCTTCATGAGCCCACTTGTGACATTTAAAATGTTTAAAAAGCAAAACAAACATTAAAAAAAAAAAAGCCAAAATGTCAAAGACAAGGAGGGGGTCCATGCTGGGTGGGAAGTGGGAATTAAAGTGAGAAATAAAGGAAGGGGTGGGACCACACAGCTGTGATAAAGGGGGCATAAATAAAAATTGATGGTGGGGGGGGATTAAGAGGATTAAGGCAGGATTCATGACTGCTGAGTCTGGGATAAGAATCTCAACATCTAAAGGAGGTGTTTCAATGGAAAAACACAAAAACAGAAGGGGGGGTGAGAGAAAAAAAGAAGTGTGGCAGAAGAGGTCATTTGCAGGAGGAAAAGATGGAGAGAATTGCGAAAAAGGAGAAGAGACGACGAGGCAGCAGGTGGATTAACATTTAGACTTTGAATGTCATTTGAAGACAGCGTGTATGTTTTGTTTGCCTGCTTCTAGACTGTCTGCCGCTCCGACGAGGCTGTCTGGCTCTCAGGACGGAGCGAGGGGTGAGAGGGAGGGAGGGAAGGAGGGTGGCGGAGGGAGGGAGGGAGGGAGGGAGGGTGGCGGAGGGAGGGAGGGAGGGTGGTGTGCAGGGAGAAGTAGCGAGGCACTGGCCCGTGTCTTTCTAGGGGGGAGCACGGGAATAGAGAGCTCATGAGGGACGCAGAGGGAGAGGAGGGGAGGGGGCAGCGGTGAAATATATAACGGCTGAGAGGATGTTTTCATCATGGGTGCAAGACTGGAACAGTGGCGTAAAGTGAAGGGATGAAGGGTGAAGGAGGTGTGTGTGTGTGTGTGTGTGTGTGTGAGGAGGGGGGGGTCTTTCTGTCTCTCTCCCCTGGGTGTTTAGATTAGCTACTTTGCCCACTGACATTTACAACATCACCCACACAGTTGGCTTCCACCTGAGAGTGCTTCTCGTAAAACCGTGGCGCACTGAAACGGCTGATTTTATTTTTAAAAAACAAAAACAAGCAGGATCAACAAGTAATGTTTTGTTAAAAACACACTGTATTATCAAATACTATTATCTTAAACTGAGCTCCGAGGGGGCGTGCTCACCTGCAGCATGTTGAGTAGCAGCGATCTGAATTTGGTCCCCTCCACCATGAACAGCGCCATCTTGTCGCAGAGCTTGGCGGCCGTGGCGGCGAAGCTCCGGTCCGACACGGCCTTGGAGTAGATGGTGCTGACCACCTGAGCCAGGGTTTCCTCTGACCGCGCCGAGCACTGCGCCTCCTCCATGAAGGAGGCCAGCTGCTGCTCCACGCCGCTGCTGTTGCTCCTCATGCTGTTGAGGAGCTCCACCAGCCGGTCCATGTTCTGTGACCCGGAGCCCGACGCCTCCACCCGCGCCTCCTCCTGTGGCCCGGAGAGGAGACAGGATGTGATTGACAGGTGACAGGTGATGATGCAATATTCACCTCCATCATTGGTTTTTACCACAACCCAAAGTTTCTAAGGACTAAACTGATGACGTGAGCCAGTTTTTCCACACATTTGATGTGACAGATGTTGAAACAAGTCAGTTAGTTCAAATACATAAGATAAACTAAGTTCATGCATTTACACCGTTTATATGTTAATGTAATTTCTAAGCTGCTTGAACATCTCTGCTCTGCAAACACGCACTCACAAATTGCAACACGTGGTTTCCCACATACATATAAATTGGGAAATATATATATAAATCCAAATTGTTATTCCTATTTTTTTTTTTATCGAGCCACTCCACAATCCATCAAAGTCCTCTCCATGGGAATCACTGTGCTAATGTATGCCCCGCCATGACAAATGACACTCACTTTGCTTTCACATCAGTCGCACACAGTCCACATGACAAGAATCCCAATCAGTGGCTCGTTGTGACACGCAACCAATACACCAGATCTTGTTTTATGATCTTATTTACGGTTCTTATTTATGTTGTTAATACTTTAAGTTCCGCGCATCCCGATCGGGGGGGGGGGGGATGTGGCTTTTAGGCTCGAGTCATTGATTCGCCGGCATCGTTGAGGACGTGTTTATTAAATCCTGCCTGCTGGAGGGTTCCATGCTGTCAAATCAAACCACCCCTGGGAAGTAATGAGTTCGCTGCAGAGGGAGGAAGCTGAGAGCGGCAGCGCAGTGGGGCCGATTCGCCAGTTCAGTGGCCACAGTGGAAAACATCAAAACTGTTTAACTGTTAATGCTGCTTTAGTTTCTTCACCTCCTCGGTGAGAACACGTACTCTCTCCTCCCTGCCAGTCTGAGTGTGTGTCAATCCGGATGCTACAGAGCTAAGTAGAGCCGACTAGAGGCAACGCAGTATGAGAAAAGTGTGTCTCTACATGTCTGTGTATTAATGACAGAATATCTGTGTATGCGTGTGTGTGTGTGTGGGAGAACATAATGAAAGTAATTATAAGACCAAATGGAGGCGCGTGTGTACACATACACATTAGTCCTGATTGCCTTAATACTGACTGACAGGCACTAAGCAGCTTTTCGGTACCTTGTCCTTTAGTCTCCTCCTCAGCCTCTCCTTTGACGACTGCAGCAAGCTGATTTTGGGCTGCTCCGACTGGCCCTCGCTTGCCTTCCCACTTCCTGCTGGGTTGGGAGATTCCTTATTAGCTGTCAGATCAGGGAAAGCATATGTAATGGGTGTGGAGTCAGAAGTGGGTGATTCATTGGGACTCTTACGGCTGAAGTCTTGAGGCGGTCTGATCTGCTCGTCGCCAGGTTTTACATTCTCAGTCTCTTTGTCTTTGGTTGTTCTCGGGGGTACTCCTTTGTCGCCTGAGGCGTTTGTCTGTCCGTGCCCCTGACCTTTCTGATTGTGGTGCCAACGCCGGTTCTGGCTGTACCCGTGGTGCGGCGGCGGTCCTCCCAAGCGCTGCCCATGTCCACCTTGGTACTGGCGAGGCGGTCGGTCGGCGCTGTTGTTTCTGTTCTCTCCCTGTTCCGTGAAGTTCTGCTGCTGCTGTTGGTGGTTCGGAGGCTGCTGTTGGGTTTGATCCCTCTGGTGCTGCGGTGACTGTGGCTGTATCTGCTGAGGCTGGTTCTTCCCTCCTCCTCCTCCACCACCGCCGCCACCACCGCCGCCTCCTCCTCCCTGAGGCCGCTGCTGTCTCCTGGAATGAGAGCAGGTCTCGGTTAGCATGATGATGAAGCAGCAGCTGGCTCGCACCTTAAACTCCTCTGCTTTACTCTGACCACCTCGCTGTCACACTGGCACCATGACAACCTCACAACCTCCTCACCACCCTCAAACTTCTTGTACTAGTGTAAAGATGGTCCATTTCTTCTCCTTATCCTTAACCAATGCTCTTATGAAAATGTTGCTGTCAGAACACAAAACAATCTATCTACTGACACGATATTTAAGCAGCTAAATCTTCAAAGGCCTGGGGCCTGCTTACATGTGGATGCACAGTGTGTCTGTGTTTTCCTGTCCTGCATGGCTCTGTGCTTTTGCTGCACTGGCTCTGGGCTTGACAAGCCGCTGACATATGGTCCAGGGGATTAGTCACCCTGGCACCGAGGAGGCAACCTATTATCTGCCTCGGCCTGTGAACTAGCACAAACTCAGCGAGCAGCAGCCAGCACACCTTTGTTCTGATTCAGTTGAGTCCATAACTGCTTCTTTTTTTTTTTTACACATCTTGACATTTCGCAGAGAGCTGTGGAAATGCTCGATTATCTGAACATACAGTAGGCTGCTTCAACTTTGCTGCGTAGGGATGGATACAAACATAAAAAATAAAAAAAACATAACAAAAACATTAGCTTTGTAGCACTGTGTAGATGACACATTCCTCCCATAACCATCATTAAACATTTTGTGCAACTAGTGCCACAGTAACCTCCCTCAGTTTGGACGAGGATAACCTTTAGTTAGTCTGGCACAGCAGTGATTCATCAGTGCATGGTTTGTCCATCCACCCCACAATCTGATACAGAGATGCTGCGATCCATTCATCTGGTCATTTTAGGCTCTTGTCAACATCACTCAGCTGTCCCAGTAGTTAACTACACTTGTCCATCAATCAGCATGCAACAGCAGCAACATATGTTTCACTGTAGTTCACCACAGACTGCATTTCACCTGCTCAGCAACAGCAGATGTAAAGTGGCTCATCACCAAATGTGGTATGTGGTGGCTGACATATCATTTCAATAAAAACAAAAAACATTAAGTAGTTCAGCCATGACAAAATAAAACCAACTAAATTTTGAATAATTGTACCCATAGCTGAGTTATTATTTTAGATACATGTTTATGTTCCCAACTGGATTCAAGCTGTATGACATCAGTGTGTGGATGTGTAACCATACAGTATAAAAACACACAAAGCCATATGTGCTGTTGTGGAGATCAGAATAATAGAAAACATACCAACTTTGATTTACTAAAACATCCAGGATATTCTGTGGCAATAGAAGCATCAGGTTATTATGTGAAATTAAGCAAATCTTTAAATGGACAGTTTGGATTGGACCACGAGAAACACAATGCCTGAAAAATAATAACTTTGTTCTGTTTGCACATGTATTGAATTCAGTGGCAATTCAGTGGGTGTCAGAACGGTACAAAACGCACCAGAGGTCCTTGCAGTTAAATTCAAGCTGTTCCAAGACTAGGCAAAAAGATTATTTTACAAAGAATTTTTTTGTACTTTTAGAAAAGAAACAAGACACAAAAGCCAAAATGTTGCAGAACTTGTGAAAGAGAACTTCTCACAAGGTGAAAGTTCTCTTTCAAAGGCCCAGCATACAAATCCTACCTCAGGAGTCAAGTTTGCAGACCTATTCATTTCACCCAAAATGGTTCAATACGGGGAAAACCTTGGAAATCACCTCAGAAATGTTTTCAGCTTCAAAGAAATCTAGCGCATTCATATGCACAAGTTTAACAAATGAAAAATGACAAACTTGGTAGAAATTCACAGACTGCGGCGCTGCTGATACATAAATTGTTCTGTACCTGCGAAGTAAAAGAAAGTGGTGAATAATAGACGAGACCTCTCTCTGAATTTGAGGTGAAAATAACTAAGAGATGAACCAGTACACAACTCCAGACGCCAATTGATGTACCTGCCCTTCTGTATCGCACAAATGACTGAACACAGTCACAGAATGTATAGGTGCAATGTTAAAACTCATTGTCCTAGTGTTGTTATTGAGCTGCTTTATCCTTTAAAGGTTTGTCGGTCCTCTATACAGACAAGAACCAACTGAAAGGAAAACACCATCAATGCACGAAGGACTCACTGTATGAAAATGTTCTGTGTTCTCAGTGATCCCATCTCACCCTAACATGTCACCTCTGAGACATTTTGGACGGCTGTTTTACACAGTAGCCTGGTTCAAGGCCTCTGAATCGCCTATCTAACATTATAGCAAATTAATGTCTGTTTCAGTTTTGAACTGCTGGTTGGACAAAGTGAGACATTTGATTTGGATTTGGAATTGGACGTGGAAATTGTAATGGACATGTTCCATTGTTTCCTGATGTTTCATAGACCAAATGACATAAACCCTACTTACTTCTACATTTTTCCAATAAAAACAGTGCATTTCACTTCCAGCTAAGGCTCCATCTGGGATTATTTTAGTTATCGACTAAATAACTTTGGATCTCGGGCTGTAAAAGACAAAAAAAATCTAAGATAGACTGAGCTCTAAGAAATGGTGAACATTACTTTGTTCAGACTTATTTTACAGCCTGGTGGCTGAGAAAATAATCAGCAGATTAATCAGTGATGAAAAGATTTGAAAGTTGAAGCCGTAGTTGGTTTTCCCTTCAACTGGCACCCATCTGTCTTGTGTGTATGTGTGTGTTGGGTTGCAGCAGAGTGTATTAATAGTCTTTTTTGTGTGCTTTCATTTGGTTTATGTCTCGCCTGGCCTCCCCGCTCCAGTCTCTTGGGGAGGTTGGGAGACAGTTCATCTTCTGACTCTCTTCTGCACCCAGCCACAGCCTGCCTCCAACACTTTGCAAGTGTTCTCGGCATCTTTCTAAGTCAGATCTGTGTTGCATCAAACAACTCGTTTAATAACACAGCTAATTTAAGCCCGATCCATAGCAGACAAAAAGTGGCTTTCCCTCCAAATATATCCCAAAGTCTAAATTAAGTTTGAGAAGAGAATAATGTGATTGGATGCCGGTTTCCAACCACTGCTATTATGCAAATATCAGGGGTTGGAGACAAACAGCTGGTGTCACCAACTTTCCAGTTAAAGGCTGTAAAACCACTGAAGAAGAGGAAAATGTGTCAATCAAACTTCATATGATGGAAACAAATGTAGAAATAGCTGCTATTTGTTATCTCTTCTTTGCATGTTTATTCGTGATTCATAAGTGTCACGATTGATTAACCAAGCTCGTTTCCATCGCAGACTGTTGCGTTTTGCATGCTTCAACACTTGACCGAGCAATAAACTTTTCTTTTTTAGTTTTCTTAGATTGAGATTTCACACATTTTGCTTTAATGAGAAAATTGAAAATATAACTATAGTGTCTCTTTTCTACAGTACACTTGTTAATAACACATGACAGCTTATCATGTTTTTTTCCTCCTCACCAAGCTCTTTGTATTAGCTTAACGTTGACTGACAGAAATAGTTTCAAAGAGATTTGATTTTATGTGCACTCTGTGCTGAGAGGGAGATTTCATAATCTTTTGCAAAGCTGTGGACTGCTCAGAGACGCCCTAAGAGTTGAGGAGTACAATGTCTCCCTCTCTGAAGCAGACACATTCACTCATCTGATGATTAATTTGATCTCTACAGTGGCTGTTACTTCAGGCTCAGCTCTAATAAGACCTTCCCCTGATCTACTGGTGATGCGGAGAGGTGAAAGTGAGACAGTAATAAAATGTTAATCATATTTAATGACTGTGAACTCTGCAGTAGCTTGAGTGTTGCTGGGATTGACCATATATCAGTCATATTAGTGCCAGGGAGATGTTTGCATTAAGGATAAATGATGGGGCCACTGATGAAATTTCATCTCACAATATCTTGTTACTTAAACACATCATCTCCAGCGTGATTAACTGTCTAATCAAATGAGAAAATACTTTTTTTGGGGGGTTGAGATGATGAGTCCTGTAACATAAATTAGATTTCAATTAGTCTTTGATGTTGCTTGGTTCTTTTTATTTTCATTCTAACTACTTCTTACATTGAACTATTTAAGTATTTGATGGAAGAAAAAAAAACAAACACAAGTGAAGCTCTTTATCCTTGTCTCATCATTTATCAGCTGACCTTTAGATGTCGATACTTTGCTAAGGAGAATAATCCCATGTAATTTACAGCTTGTCAAATATTTACAGTCTATTCACGTCCCAGTCTGGGCTCTGGTTTCGGGCTTGTACACGTTGTCACTGACCTGGCTGAGACTTGCCGCTTTCCCCCGGGGCCAGTAGGCAGAAGTACGGTTAACTGGTCTCGGGTGAACTGATCAACCGCTCTACAGGCAGGAGGAGAGGGTATGCCACAATGCAAGTGATTGGAGGAATGGAGGAGGAGGGATAGATGAAGAGAGTAGTAAAGCAGCAGGACGAAAACGGCGGAGGAATTTTTGGAGATTTCAGAGAAGGAACAGAAGATTACAGAAGATAACGGAGAAAGGAGCGGCGAAGCAAAGAGGGAAACAAAAAACAAAAAGAACTACAGGTTCATAACTATGTCATTCAAACAACATGCATACAAGAAGTAAGGAACACTATAGGAACTAAAAAACAAAAAGGTGAAATGATTGGGCAGACATGATCACGGGAGGAGGTGGGATGCTGATGATCGATCAGGGCTGTTGCTAGGTGTGCGTGCGTGTGGATGGAGAATTCATGGACCCATTGGACCATTGGTTGACCCAGACTAGAGAATCGATTGGCCCAGGGGGAAGAGAAGCCTGCAGGCCAGACAGTCAATAACTTCATACAGGCCACAACACACGGCTTTAATGGACTGTGGGGAGACGGGTTTTGACTGTCTGACGGAGCATCTGCAACACTCTTTACACCATTTTTCTTTTTTTTTGTATAAGTTTTAAGATTCTAAAAACCCAGAACTTGACTGAATGCGTGTGCATACATGACTGCATAAATACATTAGAGATTACAATCAATAACTTTGAGTCATCACGCCCAGAAGATATGAGCAGGGAGAGGAAACTGTTTGTCGTAGGTGCAGAAAAACAAGCAGACCTGGGGCCAGATGTATAAACAGTGCATGTACACAAAAGCCATGCGCAAAAAACCATCTCTCACACATGAACTGCTATTTATTTAGAAAGACGGATGTGTGCTGCCAATGCATGCGCCGCACACATACTTCATCTCACATGTACACAGTTTAACCATCTGCGGGTGATATGATAAGGAAAAAGATTAAATATAAGACGAGAGGCATCGAAAAGTAAAAGTTGTTCAAGTTGCTCGCTAAGTTCACCCACTGTGTTATTGGATTTGCCGTCGTCTTACACAACAGTGCATTTCACTCAAAAGGTGCATTTTTAGGCTAACGCAGCGCTAGCTCAGGTTGAGAACTGGCATTTGATTGATTCACTGTTTGCCCTTGTATTAAATATGGCATTGTGAGTCTTAGAGTTTTAATGATATTGGTGCTGCTGATCAAATTCCTGGTAGTGTGACATCCCTGTTTGGGAACGACTCTCCTTATCCACACACAAACTGACATTTTCTTGTGTTAATAATTAAATCCTCCATTATGAAGCGTTTTTGTCTGTTTCAGTCTGTGAAACAGACTCTGATCATTTCCTCCTGTTGTTTAATAAAGATGACTGAGGTAGATCCACAGATGATGGCTTCCTGGCACATGTGATGATGAATTCTGAACATATGAAAATGTGATGTGTTAATAAGAGTTGCACCAGCTGTTCAGGTGCTACTGGAGACCCTTGCCTGACACGGTAGGTAAAACCGCACACTGCCATTATTGTTATTGGCAGGTCTAACGAATAGTGAAGAGGCAGAAGTTCTCATATGCAAGCAGATGATTAGGTGTGTTTTACATCCATTTCCAGCAAACTGTGGGAGTGGGAATAAGGCTTGTGCATGTGTGCACAGTCCCACAGTGATTGAGGTTTATAACACAGAGCCATGTGCATGCACAGCTTCAGAAGTCTCTATGCAAATGTCTGTCTCTGTGCATACACAAAGACCTGGACACACAGTGTTACACGTCTGGCCCCTGCAGTTTGCTTTCACTCAAGTGCATAAATGCATGCATGCACACACAGCAGACATCATCATCCTGATCACAGACTAGATAGTGAGCTAGTGCTCGGTGTGGTTAAACATTTCTGCAGTTTAAAACCCCTCTGTTCACCTCATCACTTTATAACCACACTGTCTAGCATCTCCACCAGGCAGAGAGCTGCAGTGGCTGCCTGGTGTTGAAATCATCTTTCTTCAATTGCAAGAACAAAGGAAATAACATGTTGTTGTGTAAAAAAAAAGTGCACCCTTTTCAGACCAAATAACATGTACATGTGTAAAAGTTCCTCAATCATTTACAGCTTTTTTAGAGAGAGGGGAGAAAAAAAAGAGACGATAAAGAGCATATTGGCTTCCTTTTTTTTTGCCCCTTTTCTGTTTTGGAGTAGAAAGCAGTAAGCAGCACATTCCAGTAAATCACAACTAATTTCAGCCCTGCTTGACGTGCCTACTAAAGTAGAAACACATGCACTACCTCCCCTTTCTTTTCCTTCCTGCCACAGCCAGCCTACACTTTTCCTTTACTCAATCTCGCTGTGTTTCTCTTTCTTGCGCTTCAACACAACCCTCAGCCCTCATGCTTTGCACATATAGGGTCAATATTTATCTCGGTATTTCATCATCTGCTTCCAACAAGTTTACATTTCCCTTTATTTTCTACGCAGACACAAAATACGACGCAAAACTAAATAAACACGACTCAAACATTTTCTATGCGGTTTCCCCTTTTGCGATGAATATTTACTGTATTGCCTCAGGCTACTGGTTGCGTTCTGTCACGGAGCCTGAACGCTGGAGAATATCGACATAAGAGGATTACCATGTTTGATAAACAAACATATGCAGTTAATGTGTTTGATGAGTAAACATGCAGAGCTTCATAAAGGACAGTATAGAGCGATGATGGCTGTGCAGGCTACACTAACCCGTTTTCTCACTTGGTCAGATTTGATTGCTGTGTTCATCTCTTCACAGTGCATTCATGGTGTTTTTCTACTGTCTATAAGAATCTCTCTCTCTCTCTCTGTGACTTTATGCTCCGTCTGTCCACCTTGTTATATATATACACTCACGGAGCACTTTACTACCAATACTCGTACACCTGCTTATTCATGCAGTTATCCAATCAGCCAATTATGTGGCTGCAGTGCGGTGCATAAAATCCTGCAGACACAGGACAGGAGCTTCAGTTCATGTTCACATTTCACATCAGAATGAGGAAGGGGGGGCGGGTGGGGGGTATGTGACTCAATGGCTTTGACCGTGGCATGGTTTCTGGTGCCAGACGGGCTGGTTTGAGTATTTCTGAAACTGCTGATCTCCTGAGATTTTCATGCACGGCAGTCTCTGGAGTTTTTACTCAGAATGGTCTAAGAAAAAAAAAAAAAAAGCCTAACCAGTGAGCTGTAGTTCTGTGGAAGGGAACGCCTTGTTGATGAGAGGTCAGAGGAGAATGGCCAGACTGGTTGGAGCTGACAGGAAGGCTACAGTAACTCAGATAACCACTCTTTACAACTGCGGTGAGCAGGGAAGCTTCTCAGAACGAACGGCACGCCAAAACCTTGATGTGGATGAGCTACAACAGCGCAAGACCACATCGGGACTGAGTGGACACAGGTTCACCAAAACTGGACAAACATAGCCTGGTCCGCTGCCTCTTGATTTCTGCTGAGGCGGCGCATGGTGGAGTCGCAGTTTGGCCTCATGAATCAATAGACAGATTCTGATTGTATCAACAGCCCATGCTGCTTCTTATGTCCATATCTACTCAGATAATACACCATATTATGGTTAGTGAACACCCATGAAGATCTGAGGCCCTGCACAGCATGACTATGGTAGTTGTAATAAAGTGCTTGGTGAGTGTGTGTGTATGTTTTAATGATCTGCAAGATGGACCAAAATTTTCCACTTCTGTGAACAATAAACTTCTATTTTATCCTCCTGACTTCAGCTCGTCTGCTTTCCGTGTCTGTCTGCGTCTTCTTATCCTCTGCCTCATCCCTCCTTTTGATATTCTTCATGCTAAGCTTCACTCCGCTTACCCCATCGCTGCAGCGCAAATATATTTGGCCAGCCTCCGAGGTGTCTGTCTTTAGTGTGAGGAGACCGGAGGCTGAATTTAACACTGAAACATTACCAAGAGAGATGAATAGTAATACAAAAGCTAATGTGAGGTTCAGGTTATAGCCTGGTGGGACGGTGGCCCAGAACAGCATGTGGTCACTGCAGAAGCAAGTTTGAGGTGTGGAAAAGATCATTAAGAGTCATTTTCTGTCTAACTACATACATTCTTAGTCTAATTATATTGCTTCTCTCTCTGTGCAACCTTGTGATAAGCATTTGCTATTTCAGAATGCAGTCCTTAAATAAAAGCTGTAAAGTTAGTGGGAAAAAATGTGCATTGAAGCAGCGTGTGTGAGAGAAAACAAGTTGATTTCTTGTTAATATTTCCAGTTTGCAAGTCAAATAGAGTGAAAACTAAGCAAACTGCTGTAGGTCCAAGTTCATATTTTTGTTCTTTTCCTTCTGCCAGGCCTGTACTGCACCCATCGCACATAAACACAATAGCTCTGGACAGAACCAATTATTCTCTGTACTTAAAAACAAGGATGAATGTGCTTTTGTCCATTTCGTATAGCTGAAATTTCCTCTTTTTAACCACAAATACAACCCAAATATTTTCTCTTTGCCTGTCTCTTAGCAACTGAAGAACAGTTTTCCAGTGACATCAGAGTAGAGAGTGAGAGAACGAGAGAGAGAGAGATTTTTTTCTCTCTCTTAAGGGCCTGGTTTCAATGAAGTCAGACTTGGGTGAAATTAGATTTCAGAGTGTATACACTTAAGATGTGCCACTTCAAAATGTAGTGCCAGTGTGGCACAGTTCAGACTCTTGCTGCAGGAGAATAGAATATTAAATGTTAAAAAAAATAAAAAAATACTGAAAAATAAAAACCTTGAACATCTCCTCAGTGTTTTTTCTTTTTCCTGTCTGCAGTGAAGTGTGGAGCCTGCATTCCTGTCTTGACATTGCTTTGGCCGGCGAGAGATGTTAAGGCTATGGGACTGGCTGTGCACTGACATCTGACATCAACACATAAAAAAACATTCCCGCTCACTGAGGTAGGGGTGTGTGTGTGTGTGCGTGTATATGTGTGTGTGTGTGTGTGTGTGCAGGCTTGCATGCGTCATTACCGTCGGTCATTCCTCCTGCGTCGGAAGAGCTTTTTGGTGTGTGCAATCTCAGCCTCATTAGGAAGGGGTGGGAAGACCTGTTAAAGACAAATCATAGAGTAAGAGACAGCCGCTGTCAAGGCCGGCAATTTATATCACTATGGAAAGTATGCATAGAATTCTTCATCACTGCACAAGTGGAAGTACACTCAAATGTGCAAACTTTTCTCATGAAAGAAGACATAAATTCCAGCCTTTTGCTTTAGGAAGATGTTTTGATAACCCTGCAGAGCTGGATGTTCTGGAGAAATCTTGGAACACCATCAAAAGTGACTTTTTTTTTTCCTTTTTAACACCAGTCGTCTCACGCAAAGTCAAACATTTTAAGTATCTACATGTATTATTTGTGAAAATATGCCACATCTGAGCTAAATAAAGCCATTGGTTGCATTGAGCGTGTTCGGTGCTGCTGAACACTTTCCCTCCTCACTGATCCTGCAACCTCACGTTGCTCAACAGGCAGGCTCCAGTGATGAGGACACCACGCCCTGATATGTATTTGTGTTTATGTTGTGGTCTACGTCTCCTTAGCCGTGGAGACTTTCGGTAACAGAAGAGAACAACTTGACAGTTACGATCCTCATCTACTCCTTCACTCGGCCACTCCCCGCTCAGTAATGCACTGTGTAGTGAGCAGTAAATTGATATTTCTGACATTTACGAATCATCATCACGTTGCGTCATAATTGGCAGCGGTGGAGCTGCACAAAGGAACTTTTACACATCTATTAAATGCCGAGTGTTGCCCTGAGGGGTTGTTAGCAGAAAATAGCGCACACATGCCATGGCGGCTATATGGGGCACTAAATAAACATACAGAGTCTGAACATGTAATTAAAACGGCAATAGATTGAGTTGCTAACACACTTAGCTTCCTGGTTTAAATTGTAACAGGTTGACAGGCTATACCGGTCATTTCTGCAACTGCTATAATTTAAAAGTTAAATGCAAAATCACTCAAATTCAATAAACAGCAAACAGGAGGAGAAGCAAATAGAAGGATTTCAGTCTGAAGGACAGTGGCAGTGAAGAGGAAATTAGGAGATGTGGAGGGTTAGCGATGGAGAGTTCAACATGTCTGTGTCAATATATAACGATGTCACAGCGAGAAGCTGATTTAATCATATCTGCGAGCTGGGTGCAGACATTTCTCTTTGCCTTGTGAAACATACTCCTTCCTGTTTAACTGTATGTTTCCCCAGCAACACAAGCGGTTGTTACAATCTGCAGGATCAAAATGAGTTGACATCAATGAACAACAGGTATTTTTTAATTTTAATTCAACGACGTGTGGCATTTTGTTGGACAGCGACTGTTAAACTTTGTCTGGTATTATCCTTCACCTGCACAGGAAGATAGGGATCATCCATTAAACATCAGCCCTGTCAATCAAACTGCACATTTCGTCCCCCCCCCACTTCACCCAGCATCACCGTGTGCCGTTACTATGGTTACAGGTGGCGAACGACTCGCGCTGTTGTGTACACATAGATTCTGTCACGGTTGATGATTTCCGTGACAGGACGGGTGCGTACATGTACCACCGTGCATGGGAGCGATGTTAGCAGTAGATACAGTGCATAATGTGACGAGTGGATGGAGGTGGAGGAGCGGGCGAGTCTTTGGAGAGCATCTACCTGCGTCATCTGCACAGCCAAAGCCGATGAGTGTCAATGTCAGTCATTGATCAGAGGGTGTGTGTGTGTGTGTGCTGTGCAGGAGACAATTGCAGGCTGATGCAATAAGCCCCGAATGTCCCCAAACTCTCAAAGCAATGCATTGTGCAAGAAGGTAGCCACAGTCTGGAAGAAGGAAGCTGAGCTGTTTATTATTTGAACAGTGTCATTCAGTTGTTCCTTTTTTGGTTTCTACTGTAGATAAAACAATGACAAAAAAAAGGAACCAAAGAGTTTTATCTCAAAGCATCAGGTCTATAAACAAGAGAAAGTAACAGAAATTGCTTTTTGAGCCGTTCTGTAGAGCTGTGATGGTATTTCCACTGCAATACAAACAAATAACATGTTTGCAGTACGGGTTGTATTCATTCTTTTGCTTTTATTCACAAAAGTACAGCACATTCAGACATCCAGAAACACGTAAGGTAGATATTCAAATGAGTTTGAGAGAGAGAGAGAGGTTGATATCTGACACTGCCACTCTAACCTACTTCTCTCCTAGAGAGGCTGCTGCGGGATTGTTGGATTCTGATTAAATCCAGATGTCAGAGGGAGAAAAAAAAGAAAAAAAAGTGTGTGTTTGTGTGTGTCCAGGGGGGTAGACACTGCATTTGTGTGGCACATAGTGATAAAAAAAAAGGAAAAGAAAAAAACACACATGAACTGTTGGTACAGAGCTTTACTCTGACCAGAGTGATTTAAAAGGTTTCACATATAAACCCAAAAGTATTAATGTCTCTTTTTTAAACCGGTCTTCAGCTTCTCACCACAAGAAAACACTGACAGGGAGAAAAAGTAGGTGGAGAAAGAAACAGAGGAACTGTTGCATGTTTAGCTACTGTAGTTTTCCTCTAGGATATCATTAGCTGTAATTCTGCCTTCAAATGGTAACCAGATGACAGTGAACACACACACACACACACACTACACACACAACACATATTTACTGAAAGCCTTAAACTTTGTTGTTGTATTTTTCCATTGCTAGTTCAGATTGCATGTAAGAAAATCTCAGGTTTTTGCTGTAAATGAAAAAAGAAAAAGCCTCTTAAATCATGTGAATCTGTGTCCAGAGAACAAAAGTATTATTTTGGACAAGAGCCACGCTTTAGAGAAAAACCCCAGAGTGTGTGCACAGTTTATGATGCATCCAACAGAAACATAGAGGCAGGAAGCAGGAGATGTAGAAATGTCCCTGTGGCTGACAGGGAAAGCGCTGTGTGTGTGTCTCTCTCTGTGTTAATATGCTATCTGCAGGTAGCAGCCAGTGCGGGGTAGATCAAAGAGAGGCGTGTGCTGCCCTGGTCCCCAGACAGAAGACCTCTCACCTCGCGGGAGGCAGCGCAAGCCCTGTGGACGTGACAAGGATGGCGAGGGAGGGAGGGAGGGAATGTATGTGAAGGAGTCACAAAGAGAAGATAGAAACAGAAACGGAGCTCGTGCGTGCATTTGTTTGTATTAATATGTTTATAGGACAAATGCTGCAAAGAGCTACTAATGTGGAGTGGATATGTAAAGAAAAGGTTTGTATAATTTTCTCAAGGAGCTTTTGCATTTTTTTTAATCCAGCAAAATCAATAAAATTACAAGTAAATGAAAAGGGAAACAGGAAATGAGGTGTGTTCAATAAACACAAAGGCCTGGTATGAATGTGTTGCCACAGGTACAGATGAAATATGCGACATATAGAGAATATAAAGTGGGAGCCAGGAGTTCCAGGTTTAGTGAAAGACCCATAATAATCCACGAGAAAATGAAACACTGCTCGGTCGTAAACAACGCTGTAACACAGAAGGAACAAGGAAAGCCAGAAATTGATCAGAGCTACAATCTCAAGGTAAACGTTGAATTACACTATTCACACTGCCATCAATGCCTGCTGGCGAGGGATTTGATTGGCCAGCACTTGGAAGGTTTCTGGAGGTAAGACCAAAGAGGAGATGACTGCAGCGGTGGTTGAAGAGCAAAGCGAGCGTGTGAAAGTCGTAGGAGCGGGAATCAAAAGGGGGGGGGGAGTGTACAGTAGACATTTTGTGATGAGGAAAGACAGTTTTGACAGAATGAGTGATGTGAGGTTTTGAAGGAGGAGAACAGAATCAACATGCAAGAGAGAGAAAAAAAATGACGGAAACTGTCAACGCAGAAGGAGAAGTTCCGCGTGTGTTGTTGCGGGATCTGAAATCAATGCTGATGACTTCAGACTTGTGACGGTTAATTTGGGAGAAAAAGCTGAGCTTCATCTGGGCTTTTATATCCTCAAGGCAGCTCACAATAGAGGAGGAGACGGTGACAGTGGTAAATCCTCTCTAGCTAGTTAGCGGATTCTTTCTAATTTGAAGTCGGGGTTTCAATCAAAAGCATGAATCATTTGTTTTAATCAAAGCCTGCGGAGCATGGCTACAAATTCTCATCCCTGCTGGAAAATATTCTAGTCTCTTTTACGAGGTTTTGTCTGTCAAACAGGTTAAAAGGCCTTTTTCTAAGTTGTTCTCCGCTGCTGAACCACAGGTCGGTGTTGCAATTATTTAACAAGAGGTTACAATGTCTTGGGGGAATTTTGGAGGCTACCATCACAAAGAAATGGGATGGGCTAATTTAAGTATATAAAAAAAATAAGTGGTAACATTGGAGTTTCTTTCCACTGCTGGAGGCAGCTCTTGGCAAGTAAAGGAATAAAATTTTAATCCTGAACTAGCAGATAAATAAATAAAAGGAGGTGAACGCTGGCTCTGTTCCAAGCTCAAAATTTACAAATAACTTATCAAAATTATTGTATAACACGGACGTCACACTCAAGTATTGCAGGCTCCGACAAGCTGTTTCAGTTGTCACATACTGTGCCAACAGCCTGGAGCTCACCCGCCAGCCGAAAAATCAAATGAGTTTGCTGTCAAGTTCAGATTTAATGACCCCCCTCCCCGATTGACTTGTTCATTTATGTGTGTTTGTGTGTTGCATTATGCTGCTCGGGTGTACGTGTCAGCCTTGGGAGGAGGTGGACAAACTCCGCAGCATTCCACGGGGGAATCGCAGGTCAGTGGGAGAGGCTACCTGAGATGTTCACAGGGGAGGAAGTGTTCGTACGGCACAACTTAGCGACGCAGCTCCCGAGAATAAACAAAACCCTTCTCTGAGAGGAGTGGGCCGTTTTGATTTTAAAAGAGACTCCTCGACTCTGAAACTGAAAAAAAAAGGATCTAAAAAAGGGGCTTCAATTTTCCTAAGGGTCTGCCAAAAGGGTCGCGGACCTGGGTCGGACACCATTGTTGATCCATTCATAACAATGACGCTGCTTTAGTGCGAGGGGAGGGGGGAGGTATAAGTAACAAGGAAGGAAAGTAAGGAAATGATAAAAGCGACTAGGGATGGAAATGTGAAGAATAGAAACTGAGAATAACGATTATAGGACTTTCTCTGCAATAGCATAGAAACTGAAGTGCATGTCTTCCTGTCCCCTCTGGTGTATAACAATCCTGGTATGATGCTCATTCAATCAGTCCATTGTTTCACGCCGCTTATTTATGTTGCAAAGGGCCGTCAGCCAAAGGCAATAAATTTAAAAACTGCCCCAGGGGTGGCATTACAGGACAGGTTGTTGAGAGCAGAGGTGAGAGCGAGAGCGAGTGTGACAACAAGAGAGAGACTGTAAATACAAGATAGCACATAAAAGACAAGAGAGGGATGCCAAGACGCATACGCTGAAATCATTCTGACGTTTTACCCGCACATCAAGCCTGCCTCTCTGTGTCTATATGGAAATTACATTTAGCTATTCTGCTTTATGTGTTGGCGAGTTGGAGCTTTCTAACTGCGATAAAATGTCTTTCATGTATTATTACACACAATTTTCTGCAACTGTAAAATTTACTGTAACTGTGCATCTAGAGAATACATTAAACCTGCAGTGTTTTAACAGTAAGAGGGGGAGACATAATGTCCTAAAGGAGCAGCACTGACATACAGTATCATCATCTTTCAAGCTGACACAGTGAACCTCAGTCACAGGGCAACGTTATCATACATTTGGAGTTGTGTTTCCGTCAACCCTGCAAATATAAGTCCTGCATTATCTGTCTTTTATCTCTTTTGGTCTCCGACAGCTCCTCGGGGGTTGAGGAAGGAAAAAAAAAATCTATTCACCAGCCAGTCTTTTACTGTCTGGTGCATTCGCACCCTGAGAATTAAAGAGAGACAGGAAATGCTACATCATTTGAAATAGGTACCGGCACGCGGCTGTCATGATCCTGGATATGCAGCGTTGAGCTGGCTCGTGTTAGAAATCAAGTTAACATTTGGGACTTTTCAAATTGTTTTTCTGTAAAATCCCTGTAGTAAAGGATTTACCCCATGTTTCGTGATCCCCGCTCCAGGCCTTTCATGTAACTTACTCTGCAGCTGATGCCTGCCAGCAGCACAGAAAGAGGAGACTTAGAGCTGCCACAGTCAGGTATAGCGGGTGATCAGTGATAAGAGGCAAAGATGTGAGGTCCTGACATCCATGTCTCATTTAATAAGTGATCTGAGGCCGGGGCCACGGCTGAGCACAGACAGATAGACAGGTACATCAAAGAACTCGGGGGTCTAGCTACAGGAGGAGATGGAGCCATTGTGGGATCAAAGTGTCAGAGAAAAAAGAGGAAAAAAAAAAACCTTAATTACCCAATAGAAGTGTAATCAGGCGACAACCAGGTTCCACGTGCTCATAGCTCTGTTCTTGCCATCTCTCTCAATGATTAAAAAAAATGGAGGGACTTCAATCATATGTCCCCTTTTGTTATGTTCCACTGACAGTCACCTGATCCTCTCTGCAGGACCCTCTTTGTGTTTGCATGTGTGGTCTGGTTTGTGTTGGATTTGTGAAAAGCGACTGTTTAATGACCCAGATTCTTGTGGAGACATTTTTAGTTGCTGCTTACAAGAGAAACAAGCTGATTTTACTACCACTGGTATATTACAGACATAAATTGACAGTGTGGGCAGCAGTCACAGGTGACTAACCTATCACAAACCGAGGCTGGGAGTAAAAAATGAATTTAATTATAGCCCAGGCTGGAGGTTAGCGAGTTTCTTGGGATTTAATAAACCCATAATATGACAAGTACATAAACTAATACAATAATTAAAGAGGGGAAAAAGAGGGGCGTTGAATTAGTTTGTCTGCCTTTTGACCTTTTTTTTTTGCATGGCACATTTCATGAATGGAATAAATACAGTGAAGCCGTCGCTCTCTACCTGTTTACAAACTCTGGATGATAAATCTAACAGATCCACTCAATCATGAGCTATAAATGAATATCTCCAAGGGGTTAGTCGCAAATTTCCCATGGTGCCCTGCTTCCATGCATGTACTCAGCCCTCCAGTGTCTCTCCCAGGCTTGAGCCCAGAACATAATAGTGAGCAGTGGTCATTAAGCCAGTATGTGTGCAGTTGATAGAGTGGAGGAGCCAAGTAGCAGTAGGACCAGGGACAATAGCAGGAAGAGACCACAGGGAGGGGGCTGCCGGTCACCATGACCCCCTGGATATTGTTCTGCTGCCCACCAACGTTTTTGAAGGATGGAGGGGAGGAGTGAAGGACGACACGAGGAGAAGAGGGAGGAGGAGGAGGACGACGCGGCGTAATGATGGTGGTCAGAAGAGGAGAGGAAAAAGGAAACAGCAAATAGGAAGAAGCGAAGGGAGACGAGGCTAAAACGACGTTAGTGAAGACATGAAGGAGACGGACGATGGCTGTGTTTGAGAGGAGAGCAGAAACGTACAGGGACGGTAAACGTGTGTGTGAGTAAACACTGTGAGTGGAATGCAGGTCTCAGGCAAACTGACAGCTGACAGACCACCAAAAAAGCCCCCCTCCCCGCCCCCTCCCTCAGTGTCCCTTCTCAACCCGAGTCCTGCTCTGCGGCACGTACACTTCCAGACGAGCGGGGCCGACCAGTCTGTAATGTCTCAGCTCCAGGCTCCTGCTTTGTTCCCCTGTTGGACGGCTTTGTCCACACACCAGACCGGACCGGATGTCTCCTCAGTGACTCGCCGCTTTCTCACTCTCTCCCTGGTCTCACCCTCTCCTGCTGTTCCCTCTCTGGTGCCCGACATTCTCACAGAAGTCTGGTCAACATTATCTAATCAGCAGTGCTGTATTATCATGAGAGGTCTGTCTTTAGGGGGGGAAGTTTTAAGTGCAGGGCTGCAACGGAGGATTATTAATGATTCATTTTCAAAAGATTATGGTATTCACATTACCACATTACAATAAAAAAGACAAAATACACCTGCAAAAAAAGTTCTCAACAGCAATTGTTGCAGCTTTAAAAAGAAAAAAGAGATAATTAATCATAAATCTGTCTATTTTTATATATATATATATTTCTTGTCATCATTAAATATTTGGCATGTAGGTTTACCTGACTTCTGCTGATGATCACTGATGCTGTAACAACACAATGAATAGTAGACATGTGTCTAAATTTAATTCAAACTAACACACATGTAGAATATTTACCTACATACCTGAGAATAATTTTGCTCCTTTAAACCTGCTGTTCTATTAAACCTTAATTTTTGAGTTATCTTTGATATGTTACGATGATTGATGTATGTATGAATGTTTCTTTCCCCCAAGTATATTTATTTCTATAGCTTTTCTTTAATTTATCATTTTGTGTGAATCAGATGGGATATGGTAAAAATACATCTAATTATGGATTTTATTACGTAATACTAATGGTATTCATAATTCTGGATGTGATACGCAGATTAAATATTTGCCCTGTGACCCGTGGATGCTTCAGTCATTACGACCCGACTCTGGACGTGAGGTCAGGGTTATTGTATGTGCAGGTTGACATTCCTGAGAGGCCAGCAGAGGTGCAGCAGCATCAGAGGGTGAGAGGAGGAAGCCCATTCTTACCGAGCGGCTCGCACACCCACACACACAGACGAGATGTTTTCCGCATCCCAGGGCTATTTGTAAATCTATTCTGGCTCCTGGAAAGGGGAAGTGAGCGTCGGTAGGAAGTGGATGATGTAGTCCTGCCTTACAGTAGCTGGAGGCGATGACTGGGGGAAAAAGAGACGTGATATTGTTGCTTGGCTACGCTGATAATGATCGCACCGATGCCGGGTATTTATTTTTTAAGATAAATAAATGCCATCTTCTTAGAAATCGTATGCATCTCTTTTATTTAGGTACAAGTACCAGTATAACAATGTCCATTGTTACTGATGTGTCACCACTGTTAATATGGATGCATCAGTCAATAAATAACTATAAATAAGTAGCTGTGGAGGGGAGGTATTTTAATTAGTCCACGAAGTGAGGTAGCAAAGTCCTGTGGGTCTCAGCCCGGCGGTCAGATCCTTCCACACAGTCACAAGATAAATCTCAGCGGTTGTGGGATGATAAATCGGAGAGAGCACTCGTCCACTGCCACGAGCAAACAAGTGAGACGTGACGGCCGCCGGTCATGAGTTTCAACAGCAGCACATAAAAATCCCCCGCCACATCATATTGTTGTGGTTACAGTCAGGAGGATGGACAAGTACGTGCAACTAAAGGGAAAGCGCCAGCAGAGAGGAGAGATCCTCTCAGACAACACAGGGCAACTCTGAGCAATAAACCACATTACCAACATTTTCTAATGTAAAACTGACTGCAACTCACCCACACACAGCCAGTGAAATCATAATGACCACACTATATCCTCTTTTAGTGTGAGGAGTGATTTGCACATGATTTTGTTTACCACTTAGCGCTTCACTGTATACTCCAATATGATACTGATAATATATTTTCCTGGAGTGTAGATTGAGAGTAGATTGAGAGTAGGCATAAAGGGACGCCCATTCAAGGCAGTACAGAATGGTAATCTTATTGTTGAAGATGTTGTTGATTGATTTCTTGATAGATCCATTAACCAACCTTCAGTAAAATAACAAAAAAACTAAACAAAAACACATTTTTTAGACTAAGTTTCCATAATTACGTGTCAAAAACCAAAATAAACTAAATTTGGCACCATAAGGTTAATTACTATTGCGAACTTTGCTTGAAAGATGAGTGGAATATTTGATTGATTAAAAAGAATAATGTTTATGTGGATCAACAAACCAAGTAATAAACTGTTTCAGCTTCACTCCCTCTGAAAAGAGAAATGTGGTTAATAATTTAAAGTAAAGTTCATGTTGTCTCCATTTACTTATCGCTTAACGATTAGTTCTGACATTTCTCCGTGCTCTGGTCAGCAAACCACTCTGCTTCATGTCAGTTTAAGTCCACAGTGATTTTGGACTGTTTTATTCTGCAGTTTGCTTTCTCTGAAACCACGGGCCAAGAGGAAAATGGAAACTTAAGATCCAGACCAGTTGTCTTAGGGGACATTCGAGACCAAAAAGGGTCCTGTCATTACAATGAGAAACAACTGGACATCAGTGAGCCGCCTGGCATCACTGCTGAGTGATACTAAGTAGAGACAGGAGGTGAAAGTGACACTAAGTGGGGATTGTGAAAGTCAGGAACAGCTCAGGAATGTGAAGGAGAGAAAGACAAAAAAGAAAAAAAGAAAAAAAAGATGGCACCACTCACTCCCCCGCACTGTGTATTTGACCTCACTGTGTCCCACTGCCAGCACACGTCCCATCCCTAGCACAGCAGACAGACACAGTTGACCCCATCTTTCTTTTGGCCCTAGCTGAATGAACGGAAAAGACAATGTTGCCTCACGGACTATGCAATGCGGAAGTCATCTCGGTAGTGCAACTGGGTCCCGTCGTGGACGAAACTCTCCGAGAGGGGAAACGCGGCTCGGCTCAGAGGCCAAGAGGGGAAGGAAAGAGGAAGACACTGCGGCTAAAACACCATGAAAGATGGAAGACATCTTGGCTCAGAAAGCAGGGCAGGAAGAGAGAGGGGTGACATCGTGACCTACGGTGAACCCTCTCACCTCTATAAATCACAATCCGCCTCAGGGAACACAATGCTTATTACCTTGTACCGTGCAATGGTGTACACAACTGCAAAATTAATTTCACTTTGGTGGCAGATTCATCACATTCAGACACAGATGATGGCCGAAGTAGGAAACTGTAGGCCAACACGCCTTTTACACTGTAAAACATAAGCACGGAAAGGACATACTGTACTTGAACATTACCGAAGCACTCTGTACCTCCGATCCTTCAGCCACTTTCTTGTCTGTCTGTCTGAACTAGCCAAAACAAGTGGGTATTTCCACAGTTGCAGTCTTTTAGTACAAACTTCCCTCTCTTTTACTAGCTGTGTGCTGAAGCTCAGTCTGCTGGAAGAAAGAGGGGGAATTTTATGCTGAGAAGACGATGGTGGAAAACACCTACATGATTTGTCTTCTCTGCAGTGGCCTCTTATTAGCATCGACTGAATTAAAGAACACATTTACACGGAAAAACAGGACTGTGGATTTGGTGATTATTGCTTCGAGCAAGACTTGAGAAACTGTGAAACTATCATTTAAGTTGAAGCTTTAAAGTGGTAAAAAAAAAAAACAGAAACAACCACTGCTTCACAACATAGCTCACCTCAGATACAGATACACACATCTGCCAGTTTATTTACTACACCTAGATCAAACTAATGCAGCCTAGTACAACAGTTCTGCCATAAATCCTCCCTCTAGGACAGCTGTAATGTTCAGTTTGTGTAGTAGCTGTTACAGAGAGAAGTATTAATTCAACTCTATGGTCATTTTAGAGGCTGCAGTTTATGGTGCTGTTGAATTGTGTTGTAGTATATGGACAGATATTTGTTTACCTCATTCATATCAGTGTGGGTAAGTGAAATAAAAGAAACGCCTCTCTGTATAAAGTAATGCAGTTCAACAGCGCCATAAATGACACCCTCCACACAGCTGAATCAACAGTTTCAATAAAATCTGAACATTACAACCACCATGAAAGGAGGATTTACTACAGGGTTTTATTCATCTATAGTTCATTGAACCAACAGAGTACACTCAAACCTTAATTGTTGTTCACACATGTAACCACCAGGGGTCATTATCACATTTTTATCCCCTGCTCAGTAATTACAGTGCAACACCAGCATCTGCCCAGTAGATGGCACCAAAGGCTCATTTATAGTCAAAAAGTTTCTATATACCTTGAAAATCATCTCTGTACAGAATGACCTTATATTACCAAGTTTAGAAGTTTATCATCAACTTCCAGAGTAGATAAGTTGATCACTGCTTCTGTTAAGTTATTACAGTGAAGTTTCATATTCTGTTGATCTGGGTTTGAACCTGACCTGACCTGTTACATTTTTTTGTCTATTACGCCACCAGAGGCCGCTCTCTGACAATAAATGAGGAAAGTTTTTCTGTCGACAAGTCACAGTCAACTGTGTCAGGTCAACACAGTAGTTCTGAGAGTGTCTAGTTGGATCAAAAGAGTGACTCACCGAGCGCAGATGAGGTAGGAACCTCTCTATGTCGTTCATGTCTATGCCGTCATCCTCCTCAAACTTGTTTTTGTTCATCCTGACGGAGAGGTCGTGAAAGAGACAGACACAATCAATGAACTGTCACCCTCAGGGACGAAACTGACATGAGCCGGATCGATAATGACAGAGGACAATACTAAAGACACTTACTGAGACAATATGGAGTAACGAGGGTAAATTTTCGAGACAACAACGAACGCCGCAGACGCTGAAGACAAAAAACTCAGATCTTACCCCTCTCTGTCAATATGTGGCAGGTGCTTTGGCGTTCCCCTGAAGTGTTTCCTGTGGAAATGGCTGAAGTCCAGTTTCTCTGGCTGCACATCCCAACCTGCACCTCTTTAAAACACAAAGACAGACCAAAGGTTAGAGACAGCCAGCATCCATGCAACAAGTGTAAATAATGGAAAAGCATACAATACAACCTTCTACATCTTAAACAGACTTTTTCCCCTACATGTACAGAGATACATAAAAAGGAAATACTAAAGAGACATGCAAGCACCTGAAAACAACACTTGATACATTATGCATGAAACAGCTGACCTATCAAATGCAGATTTTCTTTATGTTTTGAGGTACATATGTCAGGAACCCAACTCATAGCCTAACTCATCAAACATGGAAATATAGGATGTTGTTATAGTATTTTAATGATCATTCTTATAATAAAAGAAATATTATTGGGTTTGTTTTTGTTGTTTAAAAAGACTAAGCTATAGAACCACTTTGAATGGCAAGCCATTTGTTTCTCATAGCTTTAACTAGAAACGACTCCTGATTAATTATCAATGCCAGTTTTCATTCAGTATTCAGTCTATATACCACCCTACGTCTGTGTCTGTGAGATGGTTTCTTACATCAGCCACTGTGCCGACTCCTCTGCTGTGTGATCAGAGGTGCCAACGTGGCCGGAACCTAGGTATCTGAGGCTGCCGTGCAGCTGTAACCATGGCAACCCAGACCCCCACCCTCCCACTCCCCCACCTCAGTGCAAGTGATTTATGTCCCACTCACTTCCTCCTTGTTTTTCTCCTCTCTCTCTCTCTCTGAGTTTCAGATCCAAAATATCATTTAGTCACACTGAGGTGGAACAAGATTCTGTGAAGATTTACACTTGGGTTTCAATTGAGTAACACTAACAAGATTTTCAGCATTAAGGTTTTTTAGAGAGAGCAGTCGGGGCTCCGGTGGTTAGGTGTAATATAAATGTGGATTTTGGCAGAAACGGCGAGACAAAATGCTTTTCATCAGACGAGAACCCCCCCACCCCCACCACCACCCTCCTGCCTCAACCCCAGCAGTGTGAAGCAGCTCAGTGTCTGCTTTTGCTCTAAGTGAGGTTGGAGCGAGGAGACAGAGCTGGCTTATCCGACTTGCCCTAAAGATTGAGATGATACATTTAATGTCGATATGTAATCCTTTGGCTCCCCCTAAGAAATGCCTGAAATGAGCTGGGTCTTGATGTCGTTTCTGTCTAGGGTTAATCAGGCCAAATCTAATAAAAAATCTGGACAGCTGCCCCTCAAATAAAAGAAAACTGAACCGTCCAAGTGTGAGACCGATGAGAGCGACCGAACTGCATGAAAGAAGTGCTACAAAGTATGAGGGCAAGAAAAGAGGGCAAAAGCTAAGAGACTCCTTCTGTGTGTTGTGTGTGTGTGTGAGTCTTTTTCTGTCATATGACCCCAGAAACTATGGCTGGAATTCAGACTCAGTAGACTGTACAACATATTAGGTTTGTGAGGCAGCAAGGCACCTACCCATGTGAGTCCATTGTGTTGGCAGCCCATATGTCTGTACCCAGGATGTCGAAGGAGCCGTCTCTGTTCCCGTTCTGAACCGCACACAAGGAAAAACACAAGTATGACAACAAAAATAATTGTTACTAAATTACACACACTGTTTAACAGGCTTGCATACGATGTATTTAACATTTATCAACAGCTTCAACAACGGAAATACCAATACTGTTCTTAAAAAGCAGTTCCTAAACACCTACAATATTCCTTCAGTATACAGTATATGTCGTTAATTAAAATGGTATCTCATTCACTTAGTTTGTAGTGCACTTCCAGAGAGTTGGGGGGCTTCCAAGAGACACATTTCAAATGAGAGTGTGGTCAGATAGTCTGGCTTGTAGTCCTCGAGTATAGGTCATGCTCTAAAATAACTGGAACCTACGCTTCCCATAATGCATCTGTCCTGCCTGTTTTTTAATTCAGTCTCAAGTGCCCCTTAAAACAGTGACAGAGAGTTGATTTGTGGTGACATGTTTAAGTGCTCATGATCAGCGTTCAATACATCAATACAATGAGCATGGCGAGGGATATCTTATCTTATCTCCTTGGTGATTGCTGTAAGAAACACTGATGGGATTTTGTAGCGGTAAAAGAGTCATGAAACAGCAGATAAACAATATCTGTACCTTGGCGGGGCCTTTGAACTGGTTGTTTCTGCCTCTGCTGCCGGAGCGTGAGCCAGAACCTGGTCTGGACCCTGAGCTGGGCCTGGAGCCTGTGCTGCCGTTGCTGCTGTGTTCCCACTCGTCCTGTGGAGTTGAGAAAGAAAAAAGAACCGACGTTTAGCCAGCATTAGGAACAGTATATTCATCTTCAACCCAAATGTTATGTTAACAAGCTGTCTGTTGCACTCTTCTGCATGTCTCTTGTGTGAATACTAGAAGAAGAGACTTTACATTTAACACACTTGTCAGTACAGCAGCACTGAGATAATAGCTCCTATTCTTGTCACTACGTCTGTTTCCATTATTGCTGAATTGTTCCTGATCATTGTTCTTCTTGTTTCTGAGTTTCACTATGTACCGCAAGAAAAACGGTGTCACAATGGTTCAAACAAACCTCTGTTTTCTTTGCCAAGTCTATTATATCATTATACCTCCAGAGGCTAAATGTCGAGACAAATTGAAAACAGAGGGTTCATGGTCTGGGACTGGGGAATTTGATGTATTGATATATAAATACTGACATTTCAAGTCTAGTCTCTCCTGTAACCTCCTTCATATTATGGAGCTCCTTGCTCTCTGTGAACGTCTCACCCATGCTGTGTCTTCCTCACTACTCACTTCCGAGTGAGTCATAGAAATGAATCTCAGACGAATCTCCCTGAATAATACTCCAAATCTCTCTCTCTCTCTCACACACACACACACACACAGATATTCAGCTGACTAATTGACTGATAATTCATTTAGGATTACTCGGTTATTGGCTTAGGTCTTGCAGTATCTCATGTTAGTCATTAGAAGCATACTTTGTCTCCAGCAACTGCAAGAAAGCCGAGGATCTGTGAATCGCTTCAAGCTGGTGTTACGGTCTCTTATGATGGAGAGGGAAAGACTGAACATGGACACACAGGACTGAGAAATGAACGAACCTACACATTAATCCACACGAATACAGAAAAAGACAGGTAGCAGCACCAACAGGGCCGTGGTGGACTGATCACTCACATCTCACATTATTAAACATGGCAAGTTGTGTGGGTTTTTTTTTATTGTTTCAATGGAGTGGCCTGCAGTTTGTAGTTTGTGCTGTTTAATCTGCTGTTGGAGCAATTTTACACCGGGAGAAAGTAAAGGATGGGTTGAGGACAGAAGACAAGTGAGAAGAGGTAGAGATGTCTAGAGATGGTGAGGTCAAAGCCAAAGTTAAGGTGAAATCCAACACTGTTAAATATGCTAAACACCTACCGGCTTGGATGAGCCTCTCCCCCGGGAAGACGTCCAGCTGCCATCTCTCTTGTCGATGCAGTCGTCTGTCCACTGGAGGAGAAAAATCGAAGAGAAAGATGCTATCATTTATTAACAGATGGGGTACAAAAATAAAGTAACAAGTTAAAACCCAGAGCAGAAAACTCTTGATATCATCTCAAGCTACTTTGTGTGTTGTGTATATTTGCACGGAGGACAAACTACAGGAGTCACAGCAGCGTGAGAATGTGTTCACTTTCTCAGGCTGAAAAGAGGACAGCTGCATGTCCGGGGGCACTGGAGGTGGATGCACATCAACCTTTGTTTCCATGTACATTGTAACAATGAGGGCAGCTGTTTTGATGCAGGCTGAGCCCCACCAGTGTGTTGTGGAAGATACAAAACCCGACACACCGCTGGAGCCCTCCAGCAAAATGTAACCACTGCTGCTCGCAGATATGGGGCAAATGAAAGCATGTAATAAGCCTCTGACCTGTGGCACCTTGCCACCATTGTCCAGGTCCAAGTCTCCGTCGGCCTTGTCTCCCAGCAGCCCCTGCACCTGGTACTCCAGCACGTAGCTGTCGATGAAGCGCTCCAGCTCCTCTATCTCCTGTGAGCGCGTGCTCCCGGCCTCAGACGATGCAGACGCCACTGAGGAGTTCTCCATGGCAACCGTTGCTGCGAGCGGCGGAAGGGGGAGGAGGAGGAGGAGGAGGGGAGGGGAAGGAGGAAAGTGACCTGAGGAGAAAAAAAGATGCAGAGAGAGGAGTTAGTTAAAGCACTTTGTATCAGAGCGCTCATTTCCTCTGACTACAGGGCTGATCTGCTGTGTGTTGCCACAACAAGACCCCCAGCAAGACAGAAAGTCGGTTTAATTGTTTCTCAAACTCAAACATATGAGATGATTTTATGCTTTGATGGACGTCCACGATCGCAAACTGAATACATCTACGGTTTTCAGATTGTTTGCTGAATGGAGCAAACAATGTGGGTCTAATCTTCTTGAGCAGAGCTTGATGAAAATGAATATTTGTTGGAGGCCAAAGTCCCAGCACCAATAGTTGGAACAGTTATTTCTCTCACCTTGGTCTATTTGAACTTTCAGCTGCATTCAAAGAAGGCACTTAACCTCGCTGCTGTCTGTCAGTAAACATCCATATCTGCACAGTCTGTTTCCAAGGTATCCGGTAGCGAGCCTGTCCTGGTGCACAGCTACCGCCGGCCAAAATCACATTAGATCCATCCTCTGAAAAAACCTCTGACTCATGTCTGCTAATTTCTGCAGCCAAATGTCAAACCCATGTCGGTTTTCTGTTTGTTTTTTTTCCCCCTCGCACCTCTTCGCTGCTGCTGCCGCTCTCTCAGCGCTGTAGATGTTGTGTGTGATCACCTGACCCCTGGCCAACGGGGAAGCTGCTTCCTGTCTGCCCGTCTATTGCTACTAAGCTCCTTTACATCACGGCTTGATCACCAGCCATGCAAAGAGGATTTATGGCCCTGGAGCACGCAGAATGGTATCTGCTGAGCCCTGGGGACTTGCTAGGGAACCCTGTGCATTTGCAGCCAACAAGTCAGCTCCACAAGGTCTAAAGCCTTTGTTTTGGTTTTGGCTGCAGGGCTATCTAACTCTATCGAGTGTGATATCCTGAACACTATCTCACTCTTTTTATTAATTTATTTTAGCATCAAGTCACATCTTGCTAACTGCTGCACTATGTCAGCCTGGTCTAATTACTAACAACACAAGAAAGTGAGGACAGAAATTAAAGCATGCTATTTCAACAGAGCAAAAACCACAAAACAGTCATTGAAATAACTATGTTAACAACTATTACACTGCAGTAGAAACAACAAGTGGGAAATGCTCTATTGGAAGACCCGCCCACACAGCAGGGCACCCTCGTTGAGCAGGTCTGGAACTTGAAGCAGCCTCTTACTCAAGGACGTTTCATCGATTCAGAATCTCCCTGCTCATGACTTCGCGGCTACTTTCCTTTGTGTACATTTAGGACTAATTCCTTAATCTCCTTCATACTATGCAGCACGGTCAATATGACCTAATCTGACCTAGTGTAAATAGTGTAATCCATTCATACAATGATGCCAGAGCTTTGATTAGCCTGGTGATTTGCAGCTAGCAGGTTAGAAGCAATTGCGCGCAGACGGAGCGCAATGAAGAAGTGTTTTTACCAAAAAGCACACATAACATAGAACATACATACGCATAAGCACATGTGCAAGTGTACCATCACCTACTGTTTGCACAAGTGCACCATGTTTATCTCTGTATGCAAGTGGAGATACTTCTGCTTTTTTCCCACTCACTATTTTTCCCAGTGTTTGAAAATAGCTGCAAAAATTGCATTTGAATGTTTGTTGTTCGCGTAATAATTTCAGAGCACAGGACAAATTTCACTTGATCTACTACTTGCCCCATTTCTGTTTCCTTTTCCTGAATTCGTGTCGCAACTCCAAAGTCTGTTAGCTCGGCTCAAATAAGACAGATGTCGCACAGATGTTGTCCTAGTCGTGCCACTCTCCAACTCCTCGGCCAACTCAGCCACAAGCACTAGCCTCACATCCTTGTGAGACGAGAGTCAACACTACATAGTTAAACATTCCCCAACATTAACACTTAGAGCTTCACAATGTAATGCAACAGCTCTGCGTTCAATCGTATTTTATTCATCTGAAAATGCTTAAGTGACTCAAGCTGGTTTAGATTAAAAGAATAAAGAGCATCATATGTTTGCAACCAAGGGTCAACTGATGCATATTGGTTGCAGAATGTGTCCTACTGTTGTGTCCTTGACACAAAGTATAGAGTTACTGCCTGCGGGGAGGCTGCCAATAGTTATTGACCCATCTATTAATACAGCTTTCGCCTGTTATTTCACATGCGTACTGCAGGTCAGGAGACTGACCAATCTGTATCAGGTCTGTGCATTATAGTCACAAATCATAAATCAACCTGAACCTCCAGAAAGTAAACACTGGTTATGCATTATTATCATAGAAGGGGCCTGTTGTGTGTCAAAGTCCTCTCTAACGCTGTTTCATAACGCACCACTCCAAACCTTCAGCGCTTCAGACGGTGAAGTTATAATGTGCACTTGCCCGTTGTCTCCCATTTACTTTGCTTTCACTGAGAGTTTGTCTTTCAGCTTAGAAATAATAACATCAATGTTCCTCTGGCGGAGGAGAAAACACGCTCGCCTTGGGTGGGTGACACATATTCGTTCATGTGAGAATCAACAAGCCAAATTACCTTCCCTGCAGCGTGCAGGAGAGAGGGAGAGGTTGGGAGGAGACTGAAGCAAAGGGATTCATCTGACCCCAGACAAAGAAAAAGGCTACTGTCTTAAGCACCCATGTGAAAAACAAACACAAATATAGACAGGACAGGAGGCCGGGTGGCCCCTCTGAGCTTTGGCTAAACAGAGAGACTGACTCCGCAAGGTCAGGAGCACAAATAGCGTTGCAAGGCATCTCACATTTTACCAAGCACAAGACTCGTCTGGGCAGCGAGCGCATTCACACCAAGATGATGCAACGACGACACAGACTCTCGCATTACAAGATATTGATGCAAATGATGAGGGAAAGCGTTCATAAAGACTTTGCATTTCAACTTTGGAGAAATGACCTCTCTGCACTTACACACAAAGAAGAAGAATTTGATTCCAGCTCTGATTATTACTATTATTGATAAATCTGGTGACTAGTTTCTCAATTAACATACAGCAGTATTGTGCCTTTTATCTGATGTTACTTTAATCAGCATCTGAAAACAGACTGATCTGGGGGGTTCGAATCAGAAAGAAGTGAGCTCACCCGACCCCTAGAGCCCCCTGCTCTTCTCAGCTTGAGGCTGCATTTGCTGCTTCCATCACAATACAACATAGGGGTGCCCGCTGGTTCACCTGGTAGAGAATGTACTGATGCATGCTTTGCCTGAACCTAACTGGCCACTGGTTTGAATCGCATGTGTGGCCCTTTGCTACATGTCATCCCCTCTGTCTCTCTAACTTTCTCCACTGTGTCATCACAATGAAGACAAACAAACCAACAACAAAAAAACATAGCACGCGGGACCCTCTGACCAAAGTGTGAATGATCAATTTGCATTGGGTAATAATGAGTAATATAGGCATCTTATAATGGCTGAGAAGAGCAATGCTTTTGAGCCAGACAATGTGACAGAAGTGCAACACAAATCTTTGACTTAATAATGGATTGTAGAAAAAAAAACAAGAGTTTGAGAGTACTCATGGAATTTTCTTGTTTTGTCTAACTATGAGTCCAAAACCCAAAAAGATATTTTTAGCTTAACCTCAGAGAAGACAAAGAAACCTATCAATTTTCTGCACTGTGGACATCCCTCAGTGCTGTCAGCTGGTCTTTAGCAGCCTGGACAGTCCTACAGTCTATGGGTCATTCATAATGTGACACAACCCCGCCTCCTTTTCTCCATCTTTGTTTTTTCTGCCCATTCTCCTTCCCCTGCTCAAACTACATCTTTCAGTCCCTCATCCTACATCCCCCCCAAACTCCACCCCTGCTCCTTCCTGCCTCCACCCTTCTGCACTCCCTCTACTTCACCAGCTGTTCCAACAAAGAGTGGCCTGCTACTTTAATCTGCCCGTGGAAGCAGTGAGGGACCGGTGTATCAAAAGTGTGAACATTTAGTTTAGACTTTTGAACTCATTCAGCTACTTCAAGCAGAATCATCTGGCTGTTTCTACACAATGCTCTCGAGGTCAAACGGTTTGTGCCTGAATCGCCATTTTGTTTCACTTTATTGATTCATTCTGTTGCAGTCAGAGCTTCAGTGGGCAGGAACCACGCTTTAGTTTGCGTGTGACCTTCATTTTCAAACAACCACTGACTGGACACATTGGTAGTAACAGAGTAAGGGCCCTGAGTCGGCTGAATCGTGTGCCAGGGATGAACAGTGACGCGATTGAGTACCTGACACAGCCGACGACACCACGGGCCAGCAGAGACGGACGGAGAGACTGTGTAAAGAAGAGTATGATCAGGGTATGATCAAGCGGAAGGATGTCCCCAAAGCCCAAGACCGACCAGACAGATACTCAACCGGCCAGACAGACACAGCGTGGCACTGGACGACACACTGTTTCTTTGTTCGTGAGGCAGTGATGAATGCCAGTCTACACCTTCTGTGCTCCGTGGTCGCGTACATCCCCTAAAAGCTGATCATAGCTTTATGTCTTACACAAAGAAACAATTGTGATCATTTAATCTCGTGTAATATCCTTCCCGGTTTTAAACTCTTGGAGAAACTACAACAAGAACACGCCATTCTGTGTAATGACTATTTCAGAGCGGCCTGCTAATGTGGTGATAATGCCAGGAACGCTGAATGAAGTGTTGAATACTTATGTGTTGGAGAAAATTATAGCCGTCCAGTACTTTTCCTTTTCCTCTCCGTTGAGGATGTGCTTCATCCCTCTCTCTACGCTCGCTAATGTGCTCCTCAAAAATGAAATGAATTAACTGAAGTTCTCAAGATTTATACTCAATTAAAGTCATATGGAAATTGCAATATAGGCAAAACAACCACGTAACCCATAATCCCCTGGGGTCCAAAGACAAATTCACCACTACAGCAAACACTGTCCTCCTACAAAACCACACTGACTGCATCATGACACGAAACAGCAACACAACAGATGTCATAAAGTAAAACATGCCCTGAGCTGCCAGCGATTTGCAGTCTTTGATATGGTTCCACTGCAACTGAAGAGTAAGAACCATAATCCCCAACAACCCAAACAGAGATGAACATGAGACCCGGTCTCCCCAGTGGGAGTCCAAGCAAATGTTCTCACCCCATGGAGCGAGAGCTGCTAATATGCCTAATCTGGTCTACTACTGACTGGCTGTCTCAACAAACTCACACTCGGGTTTAAATATAATTTGGAGTACTCTATTTTTGAGAGCAGGGCAGCAGCATGGTGTCTCTCACTGACTCTAATGAATATAAATCGTTTGACGTATTTATTACTGTATGTGAGTCTGTGTTTTCGTTCAGATGGAACAAGCAGCTGTGTGAATAGTGGAGTGGCACAGTAAGAAAATAAATAACACTTTTTTTTTTTTTCAAATTTTGTGTATGAGTAGTACAGACACAGATCAGCTGCTATGAATGGTTCTGTATAATGTTTACTCATTTCCCGTGACACCAACCTTTTCAAAACAGCCTCAGCATGTCACAAACAACACATTTAAATCTCATTTTGTGTTGCATCTTGTCACTCTGAAAGTCAGCGCCAGTATGAGATTTGGATAAGACCTATGTGATTCCTCTATTGCTCTATAGCATGAACAAAAAAAGTTGCAGCTTTTAGGAGCACTTCAAAAACACTTCAGTTTGTGGTGCGCCTACAAAGTCTGACTGAAATAGTTGCAGCTTTCAACACAAAGTGGCTTCATTCACATCACTTGCATCCAATCATGCATTACTCTCTTGCAGCTATCTGTTAATTGTGTGTACCCATGAAATCCTTAATGCAGTTTTAAACCAATCAGTACACTGCATCTGGTATATCAGGCAGCACAAGGCAGCTCCAAGGTATCAGATAAAACAGAGAGTAATACACAGTACACAACCTCTTCACCTGAGAGAGCAACAGGTGCCATGATCCAAAACAATGGCATTAATTACAAAAAAACAAAAACAAAAAGCACACAGAGTTACAAGACCACTGAACTGATTTGGGAATCATCCTTTGTAGAGCAGAGCTACAAACCAACTTCAAATGAGTCCCCCGCCCCCCATTCATAGTAACAAGCTGTTGTGAGTAAATGTGTTTACTCATACAGTGTGAAAACTGAATGACCTGAATCTAGAGAGACCGACCAGTAGAAGAGAGGGGGGTCCCATTGGTGTGTTTGTGTGTCCATGCACCTAAAACAATACCCTCATTGTCCCCCCGTGCCCCTGTAGTGACCTAATGGGAGAGGATTGGCCATGTGCAGTACTGTGGAACTACTGGGACTGGAGCCCAACAATGCCATTCTGTCCAGATCCACACAAAGTCCTGGCAAACAACTCAGGGTGTGCAACGCAGCTCATGGCCTTCACAACCTGTGTGGAGTGTAGGTAGAACTTCTGAGGCCTCAAAGCTGAATGGCAAACAAAGGTGGAAAGGGAGACAACAAAGGTTAGCCCGCAGCAGAACAGTGGCCGTTATTGGTTACAGCTGAAAACACCAGATAATGACAAAACAAGTGAAGTGACCCCGAGAACAAAAGACCTACAACCATAGAAAGACCTGAAATGCTTGTTTCCCCAAAATGTAGGGGGTTTATTCATATGCAACTCCTCTTCATTCCTGCATTAAGCCTTATGCTCTCAGCTTTAAACCACCACATGATATCCCTCCTCTCACAAAGCTTCTGTATCTGTATGTTTCCCTCGATCGCGGCCCGTGTGATCTCCCTCTCTCTTTCCTTTTCCCCCTTTTGCCACTCACTCATCCATACAGCAGTGCACAGGCAGCGTAATGAGCAGCAGCGGTCCCCACTGAAACCAGGCTAGCTCTCTGCTTCGCAGCCTGACTCAGGGTGTTCCAGTTTTCTGCAGGCAACTCCCACTCTCTCCATAACATGCAGCTGTGTGTTCGCTCCTCCTCCACATTCTTCAAAAAGCACTGCATGCGTATAAATGGGTCTGCGTCACAACCCTAAACATTAGCCTACATCTTACTAGCATTCACTTTAACATGAGACACCGACACAGAGAAGAGACACACGAGCTGAACCTTGGTGCCAATATTCATTGATGGTGGTACAGTCTGGGATCGATCTCTCATTTCCTATCACTGTTTGACCTCTGAGGGCAAAGTTCACCACCCCAGTTATTCCTCACATCAAATGCAGAGTATGTGCTGAATGTGGAGATCACAAGGGTGATGACACTGCACTGACTCTGCTTAGAAAGTCTAAATAAAGCTATTTCATGCCGAGTTTAAACATCACCTAACAAAGTTTTTTTTCTTCCATTTCAACGCTCAACAGTAAACTTTCAGGAATAAAGTAAACATTTGCTTTGATGTAGTCAGGAACGATCTTTAAAAACAATGCAGGATGGATGATAAGAGGCACCAATTGATCAGTCCCAATCCATTCTTACAGACTACATTCAAAGATTAGATCAGTTTCGTGGGACAGGGCCCTGAACAAAATACTGTAATTTCGTGCGTCACCTCTGTAATGAGGTGATTAGTCATTAAGCACGCATGAATGTGTAATTGCAAGGTCTGGGTGAGGCCTATGATTAATCTATATACTCCAACATGAGAGCACTCTTTTAACATGGCATATTATGAAGTCTGGATGAGATGCAATGACTGAAAACAATGTTGCATGACAATTTCACAACATGTGACAACACGCGTATGCAACATTAGTGTGCTGTGCCCACACAGAAACAGTACACAACAGTATGTTAATTAATCTAAGTACTGTAAGTTGATGGTGCAATCTCATGTGGGGTAGAAGTATTATCTGGTGGTTGATACTGACATCTGTCACCAGATGGAAAGATGTTTAGTGGTTTCCTCTTGCACACTTCCTTCTTATACTTGTATATTATAAATGACTTGAGCCAAGTATGTCTAAGTCCATGTGAGATCAAAGCAAGGCTATGATTAAATTCTATCAATGGCACTATTTTATCATTTACACAGGTATGACCTTGTCACTTTCACTAAAAAGTACAACACTGGACTTGGTAGACAACAGGCACTTAGCCAAGTTCAATGTCTCCCAAGAATACTGGCTGAACCTGACTTCCCACTTGGTAGACTAATGCATCTGCACGGTTGAGGCCACACAGTCGTGCCAGCAACTTGGTCAAAGGTAATAGACGATGTGAGAACATAATTTATTCAAACAAACAAATGTTCGCACAGTGTTAGGACAAGGTAAATCTCCTAGTCCTGTAGGACAAGGTAAATCTCATCACTCATTCATGCATTAGCCTGTAGCTTGCTCTCTGCTGAAACTGCTGTCTGTTTACAAGACGTTTTATCCTGTTTTTCAGCACTTACTTGCGTCTGAGTCCTGTTGGTAGGGTCTCTGAGATTATGTGACTTGTGGCAGCATGCACACATTCCTTCACATCTATAAAGTCACTCAGATTCAATCACTGTCTGAAAAGCAGGAATCTCAGGAATGTTATGAGCCAACTGGTCTTAAGTGATATTTACAGCAGCACACAACAACACTAGTTTTAAAATTAGTTATAATCTGTAATCACACAGACTGAAGCTGCAAGATCTCTCATCATCTCCACATGGTTTAGGCTTGTTCCACCTTGGGCTAGTTCTGTAAACATTACTACCAAAACATCTGCTTGTGTTTGCTGTATCTGAGATGACAGGCCCCGCTTTAGGTAGTACCTGCAGGTACAGCTGTGGTTTACAGCAGCTGTCCTTCGTGGCTCTACTCATAGAGGCAGTGATCCGGTCTTTGTTGTGAGGGTCAACAGCTGATACAAGCTCCTGATCTGCAGCCATCTCAGCTCATTCACAAGGCAAACTCACACACCTAATTCTATCCTGATATACCTGCCCAGCAACTGTAACGTGGCGTTACTGACGCCTAACTATTTGCGAAGCTGATAATCATGAATCTATTTTAATATTGACAACAGTTTTAGATTTTTGCACTCCCACAACCACGCCCATGCTGTCTGGGATGCTAGTGCTGCGTGCGTGTGTGTTAGCCAAGTGGTGTATCCTGACAGGAGGATGGCTCTAGTATGGTAACATTTGACTTAATCACTGCACCACAGTGTCCCTGTCACAGTAAGTAACAAAGCCACATCTGGAGACGCCTCCACGCCCCGGTGTGTCCGCCCTGTCCGCGTATCGTCGGTAACAATGGTGACGCAAGCTTTGCGGCTAACCAGCTGGCTAACGTTAAGCTAGCCCCTAAGTACAACCGTAAACAACAACAGGCCCCACATTTTACGACTTAAAAGCCGGCCACCGATAGCGGGGGCCACATCAACAGGTCTGTCGGTGGAGGTGGGAACGAAAGAAAGCAGGTCAACCACAGCGACAGCTCGTAGCAAATCCAGCGCATCTTATAAAACAGTTATCTGGATACTATGGTAATAGCACTGACTCCTCCAACCGACACACTCACGCACCTTCTTCAGCTGGTTCAAAATGAAATAAATCCTTACCCGAAGCGAGACTGTGACTCCTGGAGAACCCGGGATCCCCCCCTGAGATCAAATCCGCCGTGTCATGGGTGTGTTTCTCAAAAAAGAGAAGAGGGAAAGAGGATTAGGTATCCGGTGGTAACTCCGACGTCCCAGACTGAGGAAAGAGGGAATGCAGGAATGTGACGTTCAGTCCGGTTTGCTGGCAGCGTTGACACGTGCACTCGGGAGCGGAGCATTCTGGGAAGTGTAGTTTTAATATTCAACTAATTCATGTTCGATTAGATAGGCATATCTTGTTGATATCTGCTTTGAAGCGTTACGCAAGTTGTCATTGCATTCTTACCCACAGGACAAACAGTGTTGATACAGCAACTCAACTAAATACAGATTTGAGCAGTTTGGTTGCAAGATTGAACTGAAAACAAAAGAGCTAGCAAGCTACTTTAGCCTCTCATGCGTCTTCCTGAAGTGAATCTGCAGGGGTAGCCGGTGGTGGCAAGTAGCCTACAAACAGGAACACAAAGAGGCAAGTGTTGTCCTTTGAACTCCATGTCGTATCAGTGACACAATATGGTCAATATACAAAATACAATATGATTACTAATATTGAAATTAGCACCCACCTTACCTTACCTTATGAAAGTGACACAGCAGCCTAATTAAAAATATTTTAGTCAAGTCAAGTAGTTTATATAGTTGATATATATTTTTTATTTTATATCTCTATCTCAATATATTATACAGTATATTTTTAAAGGCTACATATCATACTGCAGAGTGTGTCTGTCTCCAACACAGACGATTGCATAAATCTATCTTTATCTGAATTTATCACACTGATTAATTCATTCATTTACTTATCTATAAATTATTAGAATATACAAATATAATCTGTAATTAAATTAAAGGTGCCACTTGATGTTAAAAAAAACTGAAGTGTGTTTATCAAGAAATCAAGCTGTATCTGCATATTGGCAAACTTTGCAGCTCTTTTATTTTATAGCTAAACATATCTTGTACTTGAAAGATTTTCTGCCTTTTTAATAGCCAATATAAGTGACTGGATGAATAAATAAATAAAAACTTTAAAAGTGAGGTGACGTCCATTATGTGACAATTAACCACTTGCTGGTTCAGGGGCAGGTCTCTGAAAATATAAAATATAATGCAGACATATCAATAAGCTGTAGCCCATCCCTTTGAATCTAGAGCAGGAGGTGCATGAGCCCAGCTTGAAAACCAAGAGCTCAGTCAAAACGTGATAATAAAAAAAAATGTAATTATGACCCCTGGTGGAAAATAAGAAAAGTGCAGTTATAGAAATGTGCTCCAATGTGTGCGTGTGTATGTGTGTAGATTTACATGTGAATATTTCTACATATTATGAATATGCATAGGACCACAAGGATTTATCAGGGCTCATAGTCAATATGGCAGACAGCTGGAAGATAGTGCTCCAACAGACTGAGTGATAGACAGAGCTGAGTATGAACATGAGAGAGAGCAGAGCTGTGGATAGTCTTTTTTTTTTCCACAGATGATCTTAACTATGGATTTTAATTTGGTTTAAAAATCTGAAAGTGTATGGACAGGTAGGCAGACAGTTGAGTGGAAGAACCCCTCCTCCCCTGCACCAGATGGGTGCAGAATATATTTGCCATCGCAGCCAGAGGCTAATTAACCACCTCGCTATGATGAAGACCCCAGCAGGTCACTGCACCCCCCCACCCGTGATTTGGTTTCTTTTCTTTCAGTCTCCCTTCCCTTCTCACTCCCTCACTCATGCTCTAAGTCTATCCTTAGTCGTCCCATAATTACTTTGTTGTCCTCTTCACATCACCCACGGCACCACAAGCCATGCAGCCCTCCATTTCCCTCCCATACTGCTGTAGATCGCCTCTGTGCAGATGCTGCCTTTATATAATCTCCTCTCACATGTACTCACCTATAGCTGTGCTCTTTCAACATGTGTGCCTTGAAAAAAGTAAAAACCAAAAGTCTTCTGGTCAAAGCGTTGATGTGCCATTGTGGCTGTTTGGGACCTGAACCGTGAGCTGAGGAAGAAGACAGAAAATGTACAGCCGCACTGAATTTACCGTCTTCTCTCTGTCTTATAAATCTTGCATCTTTTTTTTTTCTTTTTTTTTGTAAATCAACAAGTCTATAAAACTGTAGATTTAAGCCTTGCAGCTAAGTTGTAAAAGTTAGTAAGTTTCAAAGTCATTTGCACTGTTGCCAAGGAAACTATAATGTTGAACTCCTGTATAATTTCAATGTTCTAAAAATGTCAGCTCGAATTGCGTGGCACGCAGTCTTTGAAAAGTTGTTCACAATGCTTATTATTGACATAATTTCTTAGATTCTTTTTCCCGTTATATGTGTCTTAGTATTGTGTATTGATAATATTAAAGACTATCACAGAGGGCATAGACTGTTTCTATGGAAATGTGATTGTCAGAAGTGAGAAATGTATAAGCTCCTAGTGAGCAAAGCCTTACAAATCTTAAATTACAATGATCTCAGTCACTTTTTCCTCAAGTGCCAACAGTTTAGATTTACATATAAACATGCATCAAGGTTAATTTGTCACTTTTTCTTTTCGTCCATGGGAACTTTACTGTTAATACCTATTTTAATGCTGGTTTGACCTTCTGACAATAAACTCTGTGGAGCCATAGGAAGCAAAGCAAAGGCTGAAACTGGCGTTTCTCCTCAGGTCGCCCTGCACAAAGCTGAATCCTCACCAGAGGGATGGTACCAAGGCACCAATTAGCAGTGGAGAGGGCGCATGATGATATTTCCGTGTGCTTGTGGCCTGGGCAGCTCCGTCTGTGTGCGTTATAAAAGGCAAAACCATAAACATGGAATTAGACAGTACAGGCCCCACAGCTCTTAAGGTCACAGACTCTCCCCTCGTGCGGCTTGTGAGAGCAGCAGTGTGGTATAAACAACACTGGCCAGCAAACTGTTATTACTGTACGTGCAGGTTTTCTAACGGGGCGCCTGATTATTTGTGCTTGTCAGTATGTGAAGTTCATTAGGCCAGTGGCCCTGATGTAGCAGACTGCTGCTGCTCTGCTCTTTTATTGTTAGGTCGAACGGGTGCAGGAGATAGGTGTGGGAGAGAGATCACTGTGAACCAGATAGAGAGAAACTAAGTGGGTGGAAGTGACTGAACATATCATCTTTGTGTGGAACGCACACACAGGCACACGCACGCACGCACACACATTAACACTCAGACAAATAAACACACTGGGATTTGGCCACGGTTCAATTTGTTGAGTAACAAAAACATGAGATCTTTCTAACCAGCAGGTGGGGGCAGTAGACAGATCATAGCGCTGTTGCGTACTGAGCTGTGCTATTATAATGTGCTCTCACTAATAAACCCACCACAACCTACGGAGGGTAAGTATAAGCCTCTCTAAAATAAATGTTTTCCTTTCTTTTTTTGTTGCAACGTGTTAAACTCTGTGGCACAAGTGATAAAGCAGCAACATAAACAGATCCTCACTCATCCCTGACAAACTCTATGTCATTTGAAAGAACAAAGCCTCGTCATTCTGTGTCTGTGTGAAGCATTTTAAAATCACAATATCCCAGCTGATGACAGAGTTGATGGTTTTGGTAACAGGGGACACATTAAGAGAACAATATGATAAGAAATAATAGTGCATGTGTAGGTTTAGTGTGGCTTTCACTAACTTTGTCTTTTGGTTTGGTTTTAGCAGCTTCTAAGAATTACAGTATTTTCTGATTATTGATTGATCTAGCAGTTATTGTCTTGATAAACTAATTCACTATTTGGTCAGGAAAAAAAATGTGCAAGATGTCTTTTAGTGTCCTTTTGTCCAAGCAACAGCACTTAACCTAAAAATGTGTAATTTAATATAATGTAGGACCAAGAAAAGCATAAATCTGAGGAACTGGAAAAATGATAATGCTGATAAGTGACCAGATGTCCAATTAATTGCATGCAGTTCATTTTCTTCTTCTGTTAATTGTTTCGTTTAATTTGGTTTGTCACTGTCAGGTTTGTGCACAAAGACAGCTTGAAAGAAAAAGGTGCAGAGAGGATCAAACATGAAAAGTGGGATTATTATTATTCCAGCTGCAAGATTCTTCTTTTTTTTCAAAATCGCAGACAAGAAATAAATAGATCAAACACAAGTATTGCTTGGTGTTACTTTGTTCTTCAGTCTCCCACTTCAGGATTAGAGGCTGAAGGGCGTCTCTGCCCCCCTCCCCACCCCCACACCCCCCTTCCACTCCACTCCCTCCTGTCCCTGGCAGCCCGACACTCCCCCTGCTGTTGAACTGCGGTAGAGCGTGGACCGTCCGAGGAGTGAGTTGACAGCTCCGGGCCGTGTGTGTGCCCGCCCGCATGTATGGTGAGCACCCGTTGAGTAGGTGGGTCTGCTGGAAGGGAGTGGGAGAGGTGGGAAAGGGGCAGATGGAACACAGAAGGAAGTTCACCAGCGACACATAGTGAGTGTCAGAAAGTAGAGAGGGACGGAGAGGGAGGGGGTCAGTGAGAGCCACATAGGGACGGTGATAGGTAGAGGAGGCACAAGTGAGAGAATGAGGGGATGGATATGCGGAGAGAAAAGGGGGTGGAAGGATAAGGATGGAGAGGGGAGTTGGGAAAGGTGAGACGTGTCAGGTACCAGAGGGAGAGGTGACGAGCAGCGGGGGTAGGAGGGAGGGTGACAGGTAGGGTGGAGGGTGGAGGAGTTGGGGTTTGGGGGGTGATAATGATATCAGGTGCAGGAGGGTAGCGGGATGGGTGGCTGGTGCGAGGACAGGAGGGAGGGATGGAGGAAGGGAGAGACTTCTGACCTTCAACAATATTGGACTGAGGGCATAAAGAGGAATTGAAATATTCCCTCGCTAAAAGTTATTTGCACTTCTCGTCTGAGGTCAAAATACATGTGTAATGATTCATCTGACATACACTGGAGGGGTTGTGGCTTGGTTAGGGGACTTTAACAATTTGGGAGTGCCTCAAACTCTTTGGCAAAACATTTAAAAATAGATCAAACTTATGGGTTTTAATGTCATGTTTTAACTTTGAACCCAGCACTTTTTTTTTTTTTACCCCTACTATCCCTTCTGAGAACATACTTAATGACAATTTAAGTTATCGAGAAAGGCTTTTACTTTTAATAGCAAAAACATGAACATAGTGTCTGGTTAAAGCTGCAGCTTCCAAAACAGTGCAAAGCAGAAATAAAATATTTCTTCATGTAATGAAGAAGAGGACTGCAAAGCTGCAACTAAAGACTGAAACATTCACAAAGAAACAACCACTATGGCAAAACTACAGTGTATTTAACAGCGTAAAATCACCTTTCCCCTTATAGGCTATGAAGTTAAGTAGGTAACCTATAGGTTCAGGAGCAGGACAACGCCTCAACCACACTTCTAATCACTAAGCCAAGCCTTCATATACCTGGTCAACCCTCTCTTCTTCTGTTTGCCTCAGACGTTTCGACCCATCACTCCCTCTGGCATCATCCAGGGGGACGCAGCGTAATCCCCCTGAGACGGAACCGGGGAACCGCCATCCTGGGTCTCACTCATCCAGCCATCACTTCATCCTTCCAGACCATCACAGCTAGACTTAAACCTCCCTTCACCTTCACCTTCGCCCACCGTGGTCATCCACTCCCCACAACAATCCCATTCATTGAATGTTTAAACTCACACTGTTGTTGCTCGGTCTTTGCTAAGTGAATCTTTATTTAATTTATCTATTCCTTCGCCTTGACAAGGTCATCTGACACATTATGTCCTGAGCTGATGTATTAAAAGTAAAGTTAGAAAAAAATAGCTATAAAAGGTCAAAAGAAATGTGTATAAAAGCCCAAAGCCATTACTAAATAAATAAACAAATAATAAAATACTTAGTGAAATACAAAAAAATGGATCTTCACTGCAGTATAGAAATTGCAGATCAGTTTACATTAAATTACAGTATGCCCTTCAGGCATATGTTAAAGAAATATACGATTATTTTAAATAATTGGAAGAATTACTAAATAATAATTTGAAAATTGACCTCCAAAGTAGTGTCACAAAATCCACTTTTCCTGTACAGTACATACTTAAGACTCAGACAGATACAAGCAGATGAACAGGAACGGATTCCTATTGTCCAACTATGTACTCACTGTCAAGGAGACTAAAAGTTTAAAGTTCAAATATTTCAGATATAATGTTCTCATGTAACCACTTCTCAGAAAACAGACACTGCCCAATATGATGTCGTTTGTTTGTTCAAATCTATTAAACCAACTTTTCGTCTGAATGTTCATGACAGATGTCCATGACTTGTTTCCTGTTGGTTTATGTCAGCCCTCAGGGATTGTTTCATTATGCCAGCTCCCCCGTGTTGATGCACTGGCAGTTCAATCTGGTCTAGTCTTTCTGGTTTACGAGCCATGTAGTGGCATTATGCTGTCTGGACGTGAGTAAGCGCTGGAATCAATTCAGCCGTTTGGAAACAAAAGGAAAGTTTAAAAATGCGAGGAATTGCATTTACAGCCCTGTCTAACAACCGTCCAATTCAAACTCTCCTTTTGTCCACGAAGTCTATGTCATTTGACTTGTTATCTTCCTCTTTCTGATCTCATGTCTTTCCTGATATGAATGAGGTCGCACATGTTTCTCCGTCTCCGTGTGAACAAAAAGTGGCTTTTTAACCACAACTTTTTTTTTTTTTGTCTGCCTTACAATAACTTGCTCTCCCTTGCATATTTCTTTGCATGATGTGGCTACATGGTTTCACATGAACTCCTTTCCTCGGGTGTGTGTGTTTGTGTGAAGACACTTGTGTGTCTGAGTGTGTGTGTGTGCGCGCGCTAAGCAGGAGGACTCCAACTAGGGGCGTTAAAACAGAAATCTCAGCCCACTAACTGACCTTGTCTGAACTGCACAGTGCGCACAGTGATAGCATGAGGTACCTTCAGGTCAGAGTAGGGTGTTAAAATTATCCAACATAACATCTGTGTGTGTATGTGTGTGTGTGTGCTTATTTGTGTCTTGTCTGGGAGGGGAGGGGGGAATGAAAAGAGTGTGTCTGGTTATACCATGTCCATGCCCAGCCACACTACATCCCACACAAGGCTGAGAGACTGTGGGCTCCTCTGGACCTTTTTTTAATTAAAACTCCCCACTTTCCTCTGTATGTGTATGTGTTTGTGGTGTGTGTGTCATGCCTACAATCATTTATTTGTCACGATACTAAAGTATATTAATTTCACAGACTTTTGTAACAAAGCCATATGAGTTTTATCTGTGTTGCAGCTATAATTTAAGTCTTTTTTTAAATAAAATAATATAAATGATAGCCAAAACAATTGTTTTTCTGTTCATTTGATCACCTCTTCTCTTATTTTCTCATCATTATAACTACATTAATCAACAATAAATAAACAGAAACTAGGAAATTATTAATGTATGAATGAAAATTAAATGTAAATGTAATCCCTTTACTTTTCATTTATTTGGTAAATTCAAAACTAAACAGATGCTGTTGGTTGTTTTTCACAGAGTCTGTCAAAGCCTCAGATATAACATGATCCTTTAATGCAATCTGTTTTATTTGTTCTGTCAAACTCTTTGTTCGAGCAAGTGTCAACTGTTTTTATAGCACTTGACATTTTATTGTGTGCTGAGCTCTTTTTTCTGTAGAAAATAGAAGTTACAGATCAAGCATTGTCATCAGAGGGTTCACTTGCACACTGAGCACGCTCAGGTAAGCTCTTAAAGCCAAGAGTTGCTATGGTATTCACTTGCAAATGTCTTTAGTTACTGAAGACTGGGTTATTTTTAAAACATGCGTCAATGTTAAGCTCATATGTCTCCACAAAAGCAATACACTTATAATGTATCAAAGGGTTTGGAAATGAGTTTCAAATACGGTCTTTATGCACAGATTTTGTGAAATAATTGAAGAAATTATTAAAATGTAACAAATTGAACTATTATCGCATCATTTATTGTTCTTAACCTTTCATAGTTATTCTTTTGTTTCATATTGGTATTTGGTAATAATAATGTGCCACTGCAGATTGCAAAAATGAAATAAAAATATTAAAAAATTTATTTTGAAAGCGTAAAATCTCTTTTTTTTAATGCATAAAAGAAACTCATGTGAGATACTGCTACAGATTATGCACATTTCATATCATGTTATTGGTCTATTTTACCATAACAGTTCTGATGAGACAATATACGGCAAAAAAAAAAAAAGACCATTAGCCAGTGTTTAGCTGGGATTTGTCTCACAGAGCTCCCATTCATTGTTTGACCCCAGCTTCCCATTTCTTGATATTCAACTCTGTCAACAATGCCCTGCACATATTTGAAAGCGTTGCTCCTATGGGCGGATCCTCTGTGGTCCAACCTGTCCTAAGATTCAATGCATGGCAGTGATGAATCACTGTGGGATCACTTTTCAAAATGAGAATATGATGTTCTCCATTTCCACAAATAAAACAATGGCTGAGGATAAATTGGAAACTCTGTGTCATTTACTTTTGGTCTTCACAGTCAATTATGCCAAGGTTACCATTCTATCAACCAGTGTTTCAAATGATGTGGAGCCTCAATCCAATTTGGCAGTACTATATAATATAGTCAGACAGATCTTGGACTGTCAGTGGATGTCAACAATCAAACCTGCAAATATTTGAATCTTTCCCTTCACCTTTTTCCCTCCCTCATCACGTGAACCTTACAGAAACCAGACATTGACAATATTTGCAGCCATTCCTGATCAAAATTAGATGATCACTTATTATTGTAAAGCTGTAGTTGACGAAGTTCACTGACAACATCAAGGAGAGTGATAAAGTAAAAAACACGAGGACCATGCCATTATGAAAAGAAATGATCTAAGAATAGAAAAATGGTGTATCATTTATAATAATTATTTATATATATTTTTTTCAATAATGTACTTGATACATAATTTCCATGGAGGAGCCATGGCCGCTATTATTATAAGTACAGTAAGTCGGGAAACACCTGTGGGGCGTCACCTTCAAATCCAGACCCCTGATGTTAATTCTGGAGAGGCAGCAGAAGTGTGTGCACGTTTCTGTTTGTGTGTGGCAGTGTGGCCGTGTGTGTGTGTGTCTGTGGTCGTCATGGTGAGGGGAGGTTGGGGGATTCTGCAGCTACAAGATGTGATCAAGACTACAAAGTTTTTTTGTGTTTATGTGTGTGTGTAGCAGTGGCTTCAGTGAACCACCCCAATACTATAACACTATAACACATGCTGCTTTATGGGTTGTGTGTTCAACAGGGACAGGGTGTGAGTCTCTTTTCTTCATGAACAAATGGTACAACAACAACACACAACACGAGACAGGGATGTTTATGCATTCGTAAAAGGACACTTATAGCTTGTAAAGGAAGAAGTACACACGAAGCTGATTGGTGCTTATTTTATTGCCAATAATCATCTAATAGTTTGGACGGTGAGTTTGTTTGCGAGAATGTGTGCGTGTGTATGTGTGTGCACGGGCTTGTGTGTGTCTGACTCATCCTGGAACATGCCTGTGTTACAGTTTTCTGAGTTTTAATAGTCAGTCACGTTCTGTATGTTGGCAGAAGTGGCAGTTTAATCATCACTCACTCACACACACACACACACACTATCAAATGTTCACAGAAAAATACTGTAAGCACTATTCCAAGTGTGTGTGTTGTGTATTTGCACCAACAGTGTTGTCTTTTATACGCTATGGTCGGAAATAAGTTTTTACACCACTATGATCTTAAACATTAAAAAATGCACTCTTTATTATTCTATTTAGTTGCACCTCGACCATATACAGTAGAACAGAAACCAAAGAGTAATTAATTATAAATCAATAATAGAATATTTAAATATGAGATAACACTCATCTGAATACTAATTTAACTTTGAGTGCATTGTATGATCTATAATTCTACACTGAAATGATAAATGCAGGATGCTTCAGTCGTGATATATATTGTGGTAGATTGGCAACTTTTATTTAAGTGAGGGACCTAAATACTTCTTCCATCATTGGACGCAGATGTCTCCGAAAACCTGCTCAGAGGAAACCAAGACTACATAAAAAAAAGATATACAGTAACTGATTACACTTCTGTAGGGAGGGCCGTCTCATAAAATTTGAGAAATGCTTTTATTTTGTGAGTGACGCACTGAAATATTTCTTTCACTTTGGGTTTGTGGAGAGTGTTTTTAATAGCAGCTAACCGTGTGGCTGCAGGCCGAGTGGCCGCTGCGGTGAAAAGGCAGCAGTCAAGAGTCCTTTTTTTCATGACCTGTTTGGGTGAGGAACTCTGCTGACACACCACCGGCATCCGTGCACATGCAAATACACTCATGTGCCGACACGCCCATGCTGCACGTGCACGTACTGTATATACCATACACATACACACAAGTGCACCATTTAACACATAAGTCCAACGTGTGCGTACATGTGGATGGAAATGTACATAATATTCAATGTGTGCATAGAGTGCAAGCGTATACAGACGCATGCATGCCAACACACACACACACACAGGCGCACACGCAGTATTTATTCTAAGAGTGTATCCCTCCCTGATGACCGGTTAGGGTGAAGAGTGCTGCCGGCGAAGCGGACCAATCCAAGTCATTCTACAGTTGATTTACTGTCCCACCACCAGTCCACTACTGTATAATTACCTTAACACACACATGCACACACAGGCACATAATTACCCATGCGGCACAAGCACACACTTACTGTATACTTGCATGTACACATATGGATTAAATGTGTAACACAAGGGAGGAAAAATAAACAAAAAACAATGCATAGACAAACACCGACATGGAATCTTTGGTTTGTCTGGGTTTCCAGTTCGTCAGTTCCACTTTTGTGTCCGGGGTTTTAATCATTGCTGCTGCGTGTTTGCATATACTATGGAATTACAGCTAAACTATTATATTATCTCTGTCTCTGGTCTGGCAATGCTGCAAAAATGTGATCACAATAACATATAGAGCAGTTCTATATATATTCAGACCTGAAATATGATCTCAAGAAAAATGGAAATGAGATGGAAGCAAAGATAGGATCTCATAAGAAGCTAAATATCCAAACTGTTAAATATGATAACTTTATTTAAATCTAACTTTATTTAAACAGCAATATAGACAAGGTCTAATATTAAATTTATTTTTTTTAATTTTTTTTATTTATTTTTTTACAATTAGGCTATAATATTTTTTATATCTAAAAAAAATAAAATATAAAAAAGCCCCCTCAAAAATCAAATGGTTCACATTTCATTAGTTATCAAGGACCCAGAGACAGAAGGAGAGGAATTACTGTCAAAACTCTGAGGAAAATGATTCCACTTGATTTGTCTTGGAACCACAAATACAGTATGAACGGTGTGAAAAGTCAAACATAAACCCACAAGTCTGAAATTATATTCACCATTCAACATGTATTTACATAAATGTCACACTCGTAAATCCTGATCCTGACACATCTGAGAATTAAAGCACTCTGTTTCCCAGAATGCACTGGGTTGATAACTGATTAATTGAATGGACGGAAAAATCGGTTAATGACTGAATGAATAAAGACAAAAAAAAAAACTTTCTCATTCATACATCTACACGTGAATGACCAGGGGTGACACTCAAATTCAGACCCTTTTGCGTTTACATTTATAAACATAATAATTGACTTTACATTAGTTTGATGTGCTGCAGCATCTTTTTATCTCCACTCCACTACAGCAGCTTCCCCTTCTACTCATGTAATTTTCCCCTTGTCCTCAGCCGAGTCTGCCCGCCTGCCTGCCTGCCTGCCCCAGTCCGATTTGTCACTCTCTAACCTGCAATTGTATTCAAGGCCAAATATAGGGGTGGGAATGCTAGGGTGGGCTGTCTGTGTGTCACACAACAAAGCTTCGCACAAGGGTGTAGCCCTCTCCTTTACATCCTCCCACCTAACCGCCCGGCATGGCCAAGTTGTTTGCATGGAAACACGTCTATGTGTGTGTGTGTTGAGGTCCAAAGTCTCCCCACCCTCCTCTTCTCTGGTGAGGCAGAGATTACTCCCTCATACCTCCCTCCCTCCCTCTCTCTCCTCCCTCCCTCCCTCCTCCCCTTCTTGCTGCTTTATTTTGAGTTTCTCAGAGATTAGTCTCCTGTCACTCCTTCTGTCTACAACACTGACCTTCAATGTCTCTGTTTTGTATCTGTATCTTTTCCATCCTGTTCCTCCTCTTGATCCCTCTCACTTTCACTTTTTCATCTCCACACAACCGCTGTGCCTTAACAAACCAAACATATAAAAAAACATCTTTTTTTTTCTCCTTTTCTTTCTCTTTTGGAGTTTTTGTAGCTTCCACAGCGAGAGAAATAAACACCAGCGGGGAAGTGCCAGCTTTTTGATGGGCATGTGATTTGTACAAAGTTACAAGCCGTTGTAGGCAAAGGCATGAATTGGAAGTTCCCTATTATTACATGGTAGAAAAAATGAGTGGCCTTTAATGTTGAGAGATGGAAAGGGAGATGATTATGGTTTTTGTGCTAGGGCATCCCGATTATATGACCACAAAACCCATGCTGAGTCACATAGGTCAAGATAGGATGTGAAGGAAGCTCTCTTCCTCTCTCCTCCTCTCTCTGTCTCTCTCTCACACACACACAAACACACACAAACATGACAAGAGTGAAATTATTATTTGTTTCCTACATTATTTGCATTATTCAACAACAAGCTTATTTTTCACATTTGCTGTTAGCAAGTCCATTAACATGAACACATGCTGAGCAAAAGCTTGATGAAGCAATTTGACGACTCAATTTGTTTAAGCATTGGAGCTGGAAATCATGCCAACATTACCACTATGACATGTTTTCCAGGAAGAAAGATAGGGAGAGGTATGGCATCCCAAATGAGACACTGCATAAATCTTTCTCGTGCATTTTTGTAGATACATTTCTCATCCAAATCTAAAAATAAATGACATATTTTTTCTGAAATGAAAATTTTCAGTATTTTGCTTTTTTGTTTTGTTTTGCACCTTTTTATGTATCTCATAATGTGGTAGTATCTAGGAATTTTCATGAGCCAAACAAACTAATGCATTAACATGGTATAAAATAGATTAACTTAACTTTATTGTTTATCATTTATATCGTGTAATTTTTTCTATTTTTTCTAATTTCAGTCAAAAAACATAAAACACATTGGCTTGATTTAATTTTAATATTACAATGCAGTTTCTGAATGAAATAAAAAGAGGAGGTAGAGGATGAGATAATGCTATTTGTTCCCTGCATGTTAAATATGTTCCATAAATAAGAGATCAACATACATCTTTTTGCAAAATGGTACTGAATGGAGTTTTTGAATAGTTTCATTATATATTAATATGCACTAAACTACATACATAGTGCAAACCAAAACACACCTATTCATGTACAAATTAGGACAATTACATACGGTTAGGTTCTAAAACTCAGTGATGGCAGTGACAGTTTCTCCATCACTTTGATCCTCCAGAGCTGCAGGATCTAATCTTTCTCATGTGAGCTGACAGCTACAACAACATTCGTGTTACCACCAGGATGAACTGTGATTAATCTGGTGATTCCGTGATTTTTCATCTGATGCAATCATCAGGACAAAATTTTAAATTTGTACAATACTGTATTTATGACAGTAACATTCCCACCAACCTCATCTTTGCCCATATTTTTAGTGCATCTTTGCCTGTATTCTTAGTGCTAATTATTAATAATAATAATGAAAATGTTGCATGCTAAAAAGCTCAACTAAGATGATTGTGTGATTAGCAGCACTGTGCCACAGTACACTGACTGTACGCATTCTTAATTTTGTTTATATGCATCCACCAACCTCCATGTATTACATGCGCTGTGATGCATACCCTATAATATGTAGCATGTAATTCAAAATTAGTGTCGCCTGCCACCTTTCCTTTTAAAGCATTCAGAACATGATTACTGCTGATTTCTTCTGCACGCTCGTCTCCCAACAACACAACCAACAGGTCTCTCGTCTGTGCTTAATTCCAGTCTACACTCCCTGCTCTACACAATGAGACATCAGAATAATTTGTCTGAGGAGCAGGGAGGCACATGGCGCGCCCCATGCTCAAATACCCCTCCGCCCCATGATGATACTCCTCAAATATGCAGCGTGTGTGACAGCGGCTACACCTGTGACTCACCTGTGCATGTCCGCGCCCCTGAGATATCCCTCACCTGTCACTGCCCCGCAAACCCATCCTCCACACTCTGCACACGCACACACAGACACACACGCAGAGGCCAGCAGCACCACTGAGGGCAAAGGAGGGGGTTCAGTCTGGGCTGAGGTGCAAGACGCTGCCCGCGCGCTTTAATTTTCACCTCCCCCACCATGACCCTCTGCGACTGGTGACACAAGTGGCCTCCTGCTGCACATCTCTCCTGTTTTCTCCTCACCCGTCTGCCCCATATTCCTCTCGCTCCTCAATTCGCTCTCATCCCCACCATTTTGTGCCTTTCCCCGGCCCAACAACTCGCCTCAGTGAGTGCATACATAAAACAAGACACGACAAGTCCTCGATCAGGACGGAGAAGCAACATGACAAATGAACCGCAAACATTTAAAGTCTTACAAGTCACAAAGAAAAGCTCATGCATTTTTCCGCCTCGATCCAACCCTTCCACTGGCAAGGTTACTACTGTGAATATCTAGATACTTTATTTTATTTTAATTTTTGTCACTTGTATATAACAGCTTCAGAGCTGATCTCTACATGGATGTGGTTGGTATTTCTTGAGTGCATGTGCGTTTATGTTTACATACGCACACGTGTCTTTATGGATGCCTACGCGCACACGTACACTATTCACAGGAGCATGTGTTTTCGTGTGCGTCTCACAACAGTCATACTAAGATCTTCAGCACTGTGTGTATATATGTGTGTGTGTGTGTGTGTGTGTCTCATCAGCTGATGAGGTGTTTACTAGGTTCTGTCTCTAGCCTGGAGGGAGCCCAAGCACACTCTAGTCCCAGCCACCACACACCAGAGTAATTGGCCTTTTCACACTGCATAAGCTTCATTACCTGCACCCCCCCTACCCTTACCCCTAACCCCCCCTCCATTTGCAATGCAGAATGTAATGTGCCACAGAGTATATGGAGTGAATGCATAAACAGTTTTGGTTCAATTCATTTTTTAGGGTGCGGGGCTCGCAGTGAATTCGAGGGGTGTGCTAACTGCGAATCGTCCCGTATGCCTCAGTGGGTGTTTGTCATATTTCTAGATCCAGTCAGCTTATTAATGCAGTTAGTCAGTCAGTTCCTCAGCTGGTTACTCAGTGAGTTTCTGTCTTGAAACAAGGTCAAATTACTGTAGAAATCGTACACATCTACTATCTGACTGAAATGACATTTGCTTAATAAATCACTGAGTGAAAATAATCTTCCTCTTGTGGCCTATAAAACAAAGGGGCACTGCTTACATATGAGGGGGCATTTGAGGCAATCATTTCCTTTAATGTAGTTTCTGTAGGTGGCCTTTTCTCTTTAGCAGGTTCATATTTTGTTTGCTCTAAACTAAATTGTTGTTTTGCTACTGGAAACATAAAAGCTATAAAACAGCATGTGGTGAGAAACATATCAATTTTCAGTCCTATGAGTTAATGATTCAAAATAACTGCTCTTCCATTTTCATCTTTGAAGTCCCTGTTTGAATGTCACTCAAAAAATGTTTCCTGCATGTGTGGAGCAAAATATCACAGCGCCACTCAGCATGTGATGTGTGTGTTATTTTCCAGTTCTTAAACATCTTAAAGCAGAAGTAAGCGATCCGGTCGTTTTGGCTAATGCTGCGTTCCAGGCAGGCTTTTGAAACCGTAAATTATGGCTTCAAGTCACGACTTACGACTTTGTAGCGTTCCAGGTAACCCGTAACTCGTGTTTTTCCGACCTGTTGCCTGTGAAAGTGCACTATAACGGCCTCTCGTAACTTCCGACCCGTGAACTCGTACCAGATCGAACTGGTATGACTTCACAGGTCGGAAAAACACGAGTTACGGGTTGCCTTGAATGCACCATGAGTTAGCAGCCCCTGCCCTCGTCATGCATCTATTGGTCCTCGTCCCCACGTCACCACATTCACGCGCACCCCTTGGCTGCACACACAGCCCTTCATGCCGTTCTCTCTCCTCATTGGATAACGCTTGTATCCCACAAGGAAAAATTTCTCCTGGGTTTACAGCAGAGCAGAGTGACGGAGAGACCCGTGTTTCGGCCGAAATACTCTATAAAATAGGACTATTTAGGACTTACATTAACAAAAACATTCCACTGACTTATGCTTTAAGTTTAGCCTTTATTCTCTTGATACCTATGTGTTTTCATGTTATGTAACAACACAATTTTAGTCCACTATGCTTAGAAGACAAACTGTCCTATATTAAACCAGTGGATCCCATTTTTGTTTTACCTCTTGTGAATCCGTCCAGAAACGAATATGTAGGTGTTGTGTTTCAAATGTCAATGAATCAGTGAGTCACCTAAAGAAGATTTTAAGGCTCAAAGGCAAGTCTAAAAAAAAAATGTATACAAATTTGAAATGCATAACTTTGTTCCCCCAACTTTCTTACCAGAACCACTTAAATAATTGATAAAATGTCAATCACTTAAATTGGATAATATGATTAATTGCTTAAGAGTCCATGGTTAATATCAACTAATTACATAAAGTTTGGTGTAAAAAAAAAGGCCAATATAACAGAACATGAATTAATTGCATGTCAAAAAAATGACAAATAAAAAAATTAAAAATGGTGGCATTAAAAGGAATTTGAATTGAACATGTTGTCATCTTTGACAGCGCTAATCTATCACAATTAAAATGAGCCCCAATAATGACCTCACAACTACATATAATAGTACTGCTTATATGTAATTAATGCATAAATATTAACAACCAGATAATGCAAGACAACTATTTTTATCGAGTAACATTTTGCTGATGATACTGCGCTGTACGCTTTGAACTAAAACTTTAATTCATAACATATTGGTATATTTGTACTTTTATTTGAGTCTAAACTCTAAACGCATCTGTCATCTTTGCCACCTGCAGCTCCGTAATCTTCCACACATCAACCTGCACTTCAGGGTCACTTATCACTCACTTACCAGATGTGATACTGTCACTGTGTTTCTAAGAATATACATCTGGAGAAATAACTTGAAACTGTGGTTGTGAATCACGCACATACTCACGTACCTTTGGCCCCACATGACTATTCAAGGCGCCCTACCAACGATGGCAGTGCATCCGCTGCTCGACGCCTACGATCTTTATCTCTCCACAGCCATTTTGTTTCTCTTGGACTCGAACGGCTTCCTGCTGCCTGCAGCTCATTAGATGCCCAACAACACCTGAATTACAACTTCCTGGTCTGTTATAGAGGTTGATCCTTGTGCTGTTTGTTGTTGTTGTTTTACACTATAGCAATATCCTGGGAGACAAACAGACCTTGGCTTCTGGTGCCGGCTCCTCCCTTTCCTTCTCCATGTCACTTCATAACATCATCCTCTCCAGATAGGCCTATACGTCAGACGCAGTGCAGAAGTGATGGAGCGGCTCTGCTCAGGCTCAGAGGTGACCTCATTCCCCCACGTCAGCGCTGAAAATGTAAGAGGTTTTAAACACAGTCAAATTTCCCAAGTAATGTTCATAAGTTCACTTCTGTGGTACTTTTACATAACTCGAGTATTTTCATTAAATTTTCTACTTTGTACTTCTTCACGGGGGACATATAATGACTTCACTCCTTGACATTTATCTGACAGCTTTTTCTGACTGTCTTTGTCATGCATCAGCCAAAAAATGAACAGTTTCCAGTTAGTCCTCTTATTAACTTCTCAGATGAGCTCAGTTCATTTTACAAGAGTAAAGATAAGAGAAAAGTCCAAAAAAAGATAAATACAGATTAAACTTTGTATTGTATATGAAATCAAAAACAGTTGCACATTGACCAGCTACCACTCACTTACATTATTATAATATTGATGACAGAGGTGGTCTTAGTTGTACTTATATTTAAATGCAGAACTTGAACATTGCACTATCTTTACCTTTGCTTCTTCAACCACTGGCTGTTCAGTGTCTTATATCAATAAAAACCACTGACTGGAAACAATTATGTGAACTGGTTCATGTAAATACATACAAAATGAGAATAAAGCTAAATTCAGATGATCAGCAGTATACAGTTTGAGAGAATCGTTGCGCTTACCCTGAGAATATTCAGCTCCATCACACCTCTGTCTTTCCTGTTCCTGTTTGGTTTTTACTGTATGTTTTGTGTACAGCCTGTTCTGTACCATTAACACTCTGCAAACCAGCCCTCCTATAAAACAATGACAGGGACAGTGGTGAGGGCATATGTGACTGCTAATAGGCAGAGGATGTGAGGGTGAGTGGCTGATGCTATTTTAGTCCGAGCAGGGATAACTGGCTGGACTGTGAGACAGCCGGAAGCGCAGTAATGGTCAGTGTCTCCCGGGGGTCCAGGGGTGAGGTCAACGCCACCAGGCCGTGCCTCTGCTCTCAGGCAGGCAGGAAAGGCATCGGAAGGGGAGGGGTGGGCAACGGGGTGGAGGGATGAGGACATGGAAAGAAAAAGGAAACGGGTTAGAGAGTGTGTGTGTGTGTGTGTGTGTGTGTACGTGTGTGTGTGTGTGAGATAGAGAGAATACATGTCTGCCACTCACACATACACAAAGACTTACATTCACCTGCACACACACAAACATATCAGTTGCCCACTGTGAAGTTTCATCCTACAGGACACAAAGATGAAGGACTTACTCGTCACCATGGCGATAACCCTGATTGGATCTTGGTTACATTCACACCATAGCAACCAGCGATATGTCCCACAGCCACAACACACACACACACACACACACCCTGTCTTCAAGAAATTATGCTTCAATACAATGAAACTGCAAGAGAACACAAAGCCATTCATTTCCAAGCACACTGATACTGAACACATTTGACAGAAATCCATTGTTGCACTCTATTATCCACTTTACTGACTTGCAGAGACTGGTTTGCACAACAAATAAGACATCAGATAACGTCCATCATGTAGAACACCTTGTGTATGCATCTGCAAAACCAGAAGAAACCATTCAACTCAAACAGAAAGTTAAATTCTCCTAAACTAAAAATGATACCCAGATTGACTCTGCTGCTACTATGCACCCCCCCACCCATAAAATAGTTTCTTGAACAAATTTCTGGAAACAGTTTCTAACTCTCAGGAAAATACAGTAATAGTAAAGTAGCACTACAGTAGAGCAGGTGTTTCCCTTTGTGTCGTCTCTGACTGACAATCAAGAGCTGGTATTTTGAACTGTAAGTGTCTGGGGTGTGTTACTGAGCGGAAAACGTCATGAGCCAAGTTTCCATCTACTAAAACTCCTGAAAATGTGTGACCGAAATTCAAATTAATAGGCAATAAAACCCATAAAACATTGTCTCCCTTGTTTCATCCAGCTCTGTAGCTCTGCTATCAGCCGTGAGCGATTATATGATGTTTAAGAAATGTTTTATTCTTCTTCTAGACAATGAGAATCTCATAGATACATAATAATAATAAAAACAACCACATGATGTACATGTGGATTCCTTAGCTATAGAGTTAATTTAAATAGAAAAACAAGTACATATATACACGTGCACACAATGTACTTTGGAGCTAAGCTAATCTAAAGGGGTCATCATTTCCATCCTTCTCAACCTTGCTATCAGTGTGTGAGTCAGACACAAAGTGGAAAGACCCACCACATGTTGGCCTTACGTGGCCTACACACAGCACTGACCCAGAAACTTAGGCCCCTTTTCTTTCTTCTTCATCTACAAAAAAGCGACAGATAGCAAAACTCACACTGGGTATGCTACTGATCTTCTCCGTAAAGGCAGAAACATCAGTTCAGAAAAAACTAAACAAACAAAAAACAAACAAACAAAGAAAGACAGCACATCAGAATCTGCAGGTGGTTTTTGAGCTTTCTTATGAAAGCTACTGCAGCCTGTGCAGGATATATAAATATACAATACCTTTCTCTCTGTTGTTTTAGCCTGTAATGCAACTAAATGTACGGTTAATGCCACGGCTCACAGTCTGAAATGCCTGCAATGAAACTACTCACACTGAATGTAATTATGAATCACATTTATTTGACCTTTTCCTGGTATTGTTGTATTCATAAGTAGCATGTCTTATTTAAATAATAGAGGAGTGCAGCAGTTTATTTTTATATTATTATTATTATATATACTGTATCATAGGCAGCAAAAATAGAAAATGTTACATCAGGGAAATGAAGAATATTAACAATTAAGTGATTAAAACAAGCAAAACGTATCTAATCCACACTATGATCTGACTTGTGAAAATTAAAGCAAAAGCCAAAATCCAAAATCTAAATCCATGAGCATGAAAAATCTACAATGTAAGTTGTTTGTGTGTGTGTGTGTGTGTGTGAGCATGTACGTGTGAGTGTCGGTGTGTTTGTGGCATTTAATGGGGCAGTGAGAGGCCCAGGAAGAATTTCGGTGGTCCCAGCGTGGCTTTTTGTGCCGTCGGCCAGAGGCTGGCGCCCAAGGAGGTAAGATGATTAGAGCCTTTTCACCACACAATACAGCAGCAACCACTTGAGCAGCCATAGCGGAAATGTGTTGCACCAAGTGAAGTGCATAGACAGACAGACCTGCTGTAATATTCAAAATACAGATAGATTTTAATTATTAACATGTATCGAGCCTGTTTACCATAAAGTTTCACCACAATCCGCTGTCACGTTTTGTTTTTCCAGCTTCTTGTAGCTGGAGTCAAATTATAACAGCAGCAAACCTAGTCTTTTTCTAAACCTAACCAAACCAACCTAACCATTTAACTACATCGACTGCCTGCTGCCGGTGTGGTCCCTTAAGTTGTATCGGATGGTAACTAACCTCTTATTGTAGCCTGCACTTACTTTTTCCAACAACATCTATTTCAATGGTTTGAATTCTGTTTATCTCAGTAGGACCCAGCACTAAAAGGACATCCTGCTTCTAGATGATGCAGCGCTGCATTATGTCCCCATTGTTCTGTTGTTTGAGTTCAAGGTAATCTTTAACCAGCTAAGAAACTCTCTCACCTGTTAGACACACATGCATTGATTGCACATATATACAATACATACTGTAGTGGCTGAGTGGGTAGAGGACTTAAGAGTATAATCTTTTCTTTCCCACATACTCGTTGTGTGACATTTATTACACTTCTCTATATGTTTGACTGAAGGCAAACAGCATCTATGTAACAGCTCATTTTAACTGATGCGCTACTAAATCTTAATGATGTATCATTAATCCTTCATAATACATCATCAAAATGTAACATAAAATGGAAATAATGAATTGATGTGCAGGTACTTAGTTTCTCTGCCCCGTCCTCTGCCTCATTATTGCAGCTCTACCTGCCACTCAGTCTCCAGACTCCTGTCAAACATGGCCGCTGTCCTTTGGGTGCCTCAGCTCACTGTTTCAAATCACAACACCTCCCTCAGCAGCACTGATAGTAACAAGTTTAAATGCAGCAGCTTCAGTTGTCTGGATAAATACGACATTGTCTTTTTTTTTTATGACAGAGCTGCACATGCCACCCTCACTTTCAACATTTACTTGTTTTCTTGTCGCCAGTTCATTATTCAGCTCCGGCGTTAAACCCCAAGACACAAACAGCAGCCCATCAGCTGTACACACACACACCCACACACCCACACACACTTCTTTCCCATGATGCCCCTTCCTTCCTTCACTCCCTCCTTCTTTTGTCCTCAGCGTCTTCCTGTTCTTCTTTCTCCTCTTACAAGCACACCCAATCCCCATCCACATCATACAGCTCATTGTGTTTTAGGTAAATCTAAAATTTCATCGCAGTTGCCAAAACCAATGCAATAAAATCCAACAATCGTGCAATAAAAATTTGATGCCAGAGAACTAAACCCAGAAAATTACTCAGTCTTTCAAGTTGAACACTAACTACAGGAAACACGAAAACACTCCTCTTGATTAAATCACTGCAGACGCATCTTAGTTAATCCACTGTGACTAATGACTAATGACTGTAGGTCAGAGCTGTCTGATGTTACAGATGTGAACAGAACATGGACATCAGATATGAATGAGCTCGTGTAGGGGAAGTCCTGTTTTCATTCTATAGGGTGCCTAATGTGAAGATGTTAAACATTCAAGGAAAATATCATTGTCTCGTTGTTATTGTCTTAGTGACAAAGTCAAAATACAGCCCATAACAACTTAAATCTACTAAACTAAACTAAAGTCTCAGTCAAAACTGTGCTGGAGATGAAGTAGAGGAACTTTGTCACTTTCAACTGCATTTTAGTTTAATTCAACTAATTTACAGTAAAATGAATTGCATGTTACTGTAATGAATATCAATTAGGGATGTGAAACTGCTTCCCTTCACAGATGGACACTAAAATGGAAACATATACAGTACTTGAGCTTAAGTATTTTAAGAAAAGGTGTGAAAGACATCACACCTACTGATTCTCATCAGACAGTGAGTCAGGGGTGACATTTCTGAGCACTTCTCTTTCTGAGTGAATTAAATGAAAGTACCCAGTCACCTCTGGCGCAAACATCTGCCAACATGTCTTGCACAGCATAAACAGGGTTTTACAGATAACGCAAAGTTTACGTATATGCTACGTCAATTACAGACATTGTTAACAACTCACTGCTTTTTTTTCTACACTGCTTCCGCTCTATAGTCAAGGGTCAGGCCCATGCAGTCACAAAAACTGCACCACTGAGGCTCGCTTTTGGTTGAAGGATCGTCTCTGTAAACACTCAGCCACCCTGCTGAGTGCGAGAGTTGTGATTAGCAAGAGTGAAACACCAGTACCATCTGTCCAATGCCCAGCTACCTGACTGTCGGCACATAACGTCCGCGATGGTGGGATGAAATCTTCACGCGCCTCCGTCAAACACGATGACAATTACTGCACATGTACATGCTTGTTTGAGACCTTTGATGGACTGGTGGCCTGTCTGGGGGTGTTTCCTTACCCCTTGTCTCTTCATGCTGGGAGAAGATTCAGCTTTTGTGGCCTTGAGTGGTGAGCGATGGTCATCTGATCATGATCACTAACCTCTTTGGGGGTTTTAGAATAACCTTGAAGCACAGCTGAGGTTTTTTTTTGCTCTGCTTTGAGGGCAAACGTTACTTTTCACTGAACTTATTCCATGTTTCCAACTCATACGCCACTATAGAGAAACATGAAGATCAATATGTCAAACTGGCCTGACACACATGCAGTATACTGCAGTAACAGAAGTCTTGTACATTGCCACTGTAAAAATGTTGTAGTTTGCAAGAGCAAAAACACAACTGCAACTGCAGACATACCTGATAATCACAGCCATAAAACTCAACTATTATTACATGCACATTCTTCTGCTACCAAGTTAAATGTTAAAGCTGAATTGCTGTGAAGTCCATCCGGTAAAACAAGGTAAAACCGCATGATTTGGTGCAGAAATGTGCTTCTCAGACGCCATCAGGTTAAATATAATATACTTCAACGAGCCATAAGCTCATGTCCTCTCTATCATAAAACTAGCATCTAAAACTGATAACAAGCCCAGAAGGTGAGTAAACTGTTGAGTGTTCAAGAAACACAACAACCATCTGCGATGCAGTTTCCTTTCCACCTCCCCCAGTTCACACACGTCTTGCAACACAACTGTAAAACAGTTGGTTTTCCTTCTGTACATGCGAAAATGAGGGCAATTGATTGAGCTGGAGCTGAGTGCAGGGAGATGTTGATGGTGCGCGGCTCGGCCCTGAGCGAGTTGCTGATAGGTCGTCAGGTCACACACCCACCCACTCCTCATTTCCCATACTGCACTGCTGACATGGCAGAGCTCAAACCAGTGGTGGGCGTTGCTTTTCAAGGTGAGGTTTGGGGTTGAGACTTATCTTCATTATCTGCAAGTTATTAGTTTCAGTTATACACACGCACATGTATATAAAGGTCATAACAAGTACTCTAAGTACATTTGGCTGAGAGCTCTTCTGTAATTTTACTTTGGGATGATAAATGCAGGAAGTTCGCTTGTAATTGAGTATTTTGCTGTACTTTCTTCTACCACTGCAGAGTACATTTGAGAGATATGGTGCAGCAGAGCATGCAACACAGAGGTGCACAGTATGTGCATACAGTAATATACAGCAGCAAGAAAAAAATATGTGAATCCTTTGGAATTTCTTAGTTTTATGCATTAATCGGCCATTTAATGTAATCTGATCTACATCTAAGTCACGAGTATAAACAAACTACAATGTGCTTAACCTAATACCACACAATTATAATATATTATATGTCTTTATTGAATATATTTAGGATGTGTAGTGTGAATGGCTCTTGGGGTCATTCAATAGCATCTGTATTGGATTCAGGTCCTGGCTCTGCCTGGGCCACCCCGAAAGGTGGATTCTCATTTTTTGAAGCTACTCTACAGTAGATTATCTAGATTTACTTTAATGTTTTCAATGTCATTGTCCTGCTGCATCATGCAACTTCGTCTGAGTTTCAGCTAGTGGACAGCCAGACATTATCCTGTAGGATGCCTGGCCCTGTGACAGCTAAGCAGCCCCAAACCATGATGCTCCCTCCACCGTTATTCACCTTTGAGATTATGTTTACATGCTGGTATACAGTGCAATTTTTACACCATACAAATAAATAAATAAATAAAAATACAAAAAATTTAATCTTTGTTTCATCAGTCCACAAAACATTTTCTCATTGTTGTGGAGTGGCAAAGCAATTAATGCAGAAAACTAGGAAATTCCAAAGGGTTCGCATCCTTTTTCTTGCCACTGTATATGTATACATAAATATATATAAAATATATGATACAATCTTTTCTCATGTATTCTACTTTTCATAATCCTGGATAGAAACCATGCAATATAAATCCTCATCCCTGTTATACATGTGCCAACTACAGCAGTAGAACAAAATTCTCCAGTTCTCTGAGTAAAAAGCACAAAACCATTATTCGTCATGCAAACCTTAAATCAGCCTGAGTGTGTGTCCGGATGTGTGTGGGTCCACAGGGAGTGAAGCAGTTTTTAAATGATGAAAATTACTTCAAGGGAACACAACTAAATTGGCACCCACCACTATCACCAAAATTGTTCCTGCCATATCCGAAAAAGAACCAATTTAGTCAGTTTAGCTGCAGCAGCTTCAGGAGGACAGTTGATCTCTCACATGCGTTTATTGTAAAGCTGGTGGGAAGTCTTGAATCTGCATGTTTTCGTCAATGAAGGAGTAATAATGATAACACTGTGCAACTGTGTGGTTCACTAATCCCTGATAAACAGAGGACAAACACTGAGTTGGTTTTGAGGATGAGCTGTTGTTCTGTGAGTCAGCGCCTCTGTTCTTGTGGATGACTTCTTCTTTTTCACCGCTGAGTCATTTTTTTTTGTGCAAATGGCTGAAAGATTTTTTTATACAGAAATTTAATGAAGTTAAATTCCAGTTCGTCAACATGCTTGTCCCTTATGCCCTCTCAATTGTCATATCATCTTACTGTAAGAGAAACTGATATGTACAAATCAGTCGCCTGTCAAACTGATGCTTCGCCTATATGTGGAATACATCTTCCTACGCTAAGACCAAGCACAGGGGTAGGCAGTGTTAAAGTCCAAAAGTTTGAAATAGTAAGCCAATGACTTCCCAGTGGTAAGAGACTGCATAAAAATGAACACAGTGAAAGAGGTGGGTAGAGGGTAACAAGTGAGAAGAGGAGAGACAGATGGAGGAAAGGAGAAATAAAGATTAGACAGGGAAGGAAGGGATGGATGGATAGATGGATGGATGGATGGAGGGAGAGCGTGATAGAGAGAAGCACAGAGAGAAAAAAGAGAGGGATGAGGATGAAGTGTGAGTTTGGCTCAGTGAGAGCAGCTGTATAGAGGACACTGTGGGTGGAAGTGGTAGAGTCGTGGGTGAGCTCAGAGTTTAACTGCCAACCCTCCCTGGTCTCACAAACTGTCCATCACATACACACACACACACACACATGCACGCACACACGTGCACATACACGCACACATACAGCCATTCACATCCATGCACGCACACTTACACTTGCACACAGAGTTTTAGCTTGACAACCTGAAAAACTTTCCATCTCGCTTCATATATGCGAGACATGAGAGGAGTCTGCTCTCAGTGTCGCCCCGCTCGTCCTGGATGTTACGTACAGTTATGCCATCGTCCGTGCGTGTTAGAGGGGAAAATGCGTCTGTTTTGTCTGATGTTTTGAGCAGCGTGTGGATGGCGACATACAGTACATAATTTGGGTGGGAAGGAAGGTGTGTGGGTAGGGAGGGGGTTTACTCTGCTTCGGCCCATTTGCACTGATGCATGTAGTCAATTGTAGGGTGCCTCTCCTTGTCGAGACTTCTACTATGATAAATAATGAGAGCAGCAGATCCTGAAATAGAGTAAACCCCCCCACCCCCCCTTCCCCCCTCCACCCTTGTCCCTGTGGTACGCCCTTGTGAAGCTCCGGTCCAGCCGTGACTTTTCCAAGTGATCCCCTCCCTGCTGCCTCCTCCGTTATGGTTAGCATGCCGGCTAAATCTGTAGCCGTGCGTCTGTAATTAGGCTTCGCCTTTGCTGGATTGAGTGCTACACACTGGCAGCTGGCAGGCCGGGGCAGTGCAAACACACACACATGCACACAGACACACACACGCACAGCAACATGCACGCAGGCACACATTTTTATCTCATGTAAAGTGGATAGAGGGTACGCCAGGACAGCACCGTCTGACAGTTACAGTGCTGGGGTTAAAGGATGAAAAGAGCAAATGTGGAGCTGGAAATGTTAATTATTATCCATCTAACGCCGACCTTCATCATCCTCTTCATTACTGTAATCTCCGTAATGCATCAATTTCTGCCCCTTTGATTCTCCTGTTTTTCAACCTTTCTATATTCTCCTCTTACTTCAGCCCCCCACCTGTTCCTCTCTTTCAGCATCCCTCTCTCCCTCCAACCACCTGCATGCCATCATGTTCCCCTCCCCAAATCATTTCTATCATTCCCACTTCTCCTCTCTCACCTCTTCCCCTGCTCAACCCATCCCATCCCAGTGCTGTTGAGTGTAGAGTGGGCAGGTTGACCTGGCAACACTAAAAACCACAGTAGTTATGAGAGCTTTTTACTTCCAGCTATATATATTATCAAAAAAAAAAAAAAAAGGAAAAAAGAAAGAAAGAAAGAAAAATCGTGTGATGTTACCTCAGCCCTGTTGCCGCCCAGTGAGGGGGCTCCAGCACAAGGCAGCATGCACATGCAAAAGCACATGCTCGCACAGAGACACAAACACCTGCAGGTGTGCGCACTTCTGAACCATTGCCTGTAAAGTTAAATAACGTTCCCATGCTGCAAACACACAATCACCTCTTTATCAATTGTTAGCCCTGAGACCAACAGTTCTGACTGAGCTTAGCTTAGATTATAGACCACTAAACAGGGGAAACAGTGGCTGTCCAGACACTACAAATATTCCACAAATTAAAATGTGATATCTGTTAGAGACAGAAAACAAAATTCAAAACTATCTTAGCCAGCTGATGTGACTTCTTGGCACAGGTGGAATGTGACTCAGTGCAAATTATTTTGAAAATACCTGTACTCTCCTTGAATATTTCCATTTTATACTACTTTAGTCCTCTGCTCCACTTGTTTTATGTATTTGAAAACTACAGTTTCTTCACATGCTCAGTTTACAACATGTGATACAATGATGGACTGCATTTAAACAGCACCTCAACCATCTGCATCTGCACCACTTTACACTATCAATATTGTACTGTATGTATATACTTTATATGTATGCACTAACAGGTACACGGTTTCATATAATTTTCAAAAACAAATAGCCTAAATACTCAAAATGTAAGACAAGCTGTTCAATTGTAAAATGTTACTCATATAATTGATATTTAGAAACAGAGCCATCTAGAATCATATGCATGTGTGGACGTCCACTGTGACAGAAAAAAGCAGCGCTGTCCTGCCCAATAAAAGCCAAGTATCATCCTCAATCAAACAACCATGAAGATGTTTAAATAAAACATTTCCTCTCCTTTCAGCAGCGTGTGTTTTTCCCTCTCACTAGCATGGCTTGACACTCGTAACTTGTGCTTTTGTGGTCTATAACTGCCTGCTTGTTTCTGACAAGGGCCTCTGATTCCCTGTGGAGATGAAAGGCATCAAGGCCAGTCATTTGTGTCAGCGTGTGGTTTCGTCAACCCTGCCAGGACGCTCTCGAGCTCCGCTGGTCCCTGTAGTCATATGCCCCACCAGTCGCATGGCTATTTTAGCTGCTCTGAACTGCAAAACCCACAATCCTCTACTGACCAGCGCCCTCTCCTCTCTGCTGGCCATAATGATTATGTGGATATTGATAGACCAGGGGGATTATTATCATTCACCGAATATACTTTTATATTGTCTTGCATGTGACTGGTTCAATCTGGAAAACAGTAAACAAGTAATCATGACATCGTGCAGTGTCCTTCTTTCACTCTGTCGTTGTGTTTTTGTTTAATTTCCCTGTGACCCGATGTTGCCCTTACAATATGCACATTTAGAGTGTTTTAGCTGACACGTCCAATCATAATTAGCAAAAATGCCCAAATGAATCAAAACAATATGATGGACAGTTTTGAGAAAAGAAGAAAATTCATTAAAAATGTAATTTACATAAAGAAAAAACAGCAAAGAAAATTCAGAATTTATTTTTCTGTTTGGTATGCTCCCATTTATTCTAATACCTCTTCTGAGTTAATAAAATCAGATGCTCAAATTGGCTGCTCCATGGATCTGAGGTCAACATCATGCACTTTTGGTTGGAGAGCAAAACATTACATTTTTTTCGGAGTCTAAATAAAACATTTTTAATACAGCCACTCTTGGCTGTAGTTCTGGGCCAATGGTTAATTAGACAGCTACGAGTTGGAATCTGAACTCTGATGAACCGTCACTGTCTGCTATGAAAATATGTTTTAATCCATTACGCCTCAGTGCTGCAACATGTTTTTCAGTGAGAGCTGAAAAGAAAAGAAAGGTAAGTGATTCTTTATATGCTCCGGCTGAGATCTGGCATTTCACCACTCAATGCTGGAAATATATACAATAGGCCTACTTCAGCCTAGAGGAATAAAAGCAGATTTGTGCCATTGAAAAGATATTTCAATTCATTCATTTTTAACTCAATATGAAAACAATATTATAAAAATGGAAGAAAAGGCAGCATTATTTATGTTGGTCAGTGGGTTGGTCCACAGCTTTGGTTCAGACTGAAACGTCTCAGCATCTGTTCAATACCTCGCCATGTAATTTGGTACAGACACACACGTCCTGCTCAGGATTCACTGTAATAACTTAGGCAGCACCACTGTCATGTCAAAACTCTAAATTGCTGTTTTGCAAGGTGGACAGTTAGACCTATCAATATTACATCAACATGTTTCTCAGTAGGCTACAGCCACACAGAGCTTCTGACTGAGGTTTAAACCGTTGGCCTTGTATTAACACAAACAATAAACAAAGATTTAATTGCGTATTTATATCTAAAACTAGCCAGATACTTAGTGTAAACCTTCTATAATAAAAACAACGATAATGTTGAACGCACCAAGTTAGCAACTAGCTTATATAGCGAGCTAGATATTTCCCTTAGGAGTTCATAGAAACCAAAACAACTCTAAAAAAGAGAATTAAATATTCTTAAATACATCAGATGCCCAAGGACATGACTTTATATTGTTAGTCTGTAAATGCTGGATGTGTAAAGAAGGAGCTGTTATTGCGACATGTTCATCACCATATTGACTATAGTCAGTGTTGTGCTCACTAATTGTTTCCACTGCCCCCTATTGGCTGAAGAAATAGTGACTGCAGGTTAAAACTTTCAGATTGTAGCATTTCTTTTCTTTCTTTTGCAAAGCTAATAAATAAATTTGACACATAAGCACTTTGTGGAGACACTGTAAAATAAATGTTATCATTGATTTTTGTTTTGTTTTGTCTCTAATGTTTTGTACAAAGTTGTTTTTGTTGTTATTTTAGATGATGGTACAAGTGGGATAAGCTGAACTAACTGACTGTAATGTTACATGTAAAGGGAAGACAGAATAGTAGCCATAATCTCTCTCTCTTTTCTCTCTATCTCTGTGTTTTTCACGAGTTGTTGTCACATCTACACCAGGGGAGCAGATCTGCTGAGACCCACAGATGGATGCTGTTTCTGTTAAAGGGCCCGAGTGAGAAAACCACAACAAACCGATGGCAGATATTGAGCCCTGCTGATAACAGACACCTTAACCTTTAAAGCTCTCTCTCCCCCTCTCTCTCTTGCTCTTGCTCTCTTTCTCTCTCTCTCTGCGGAGAGGAATGAATCCTACACCACATCCTGTCAACCCCACATCATCAGAGGCTCAATGAGACTGCTGCAAACACGGTGTGCAATAAGCAGAGCAAAAAATGTGGGCCAGATGAAGGATCGAAACCTGGAAAAGATGCTTCGTGAAAACCCTCTTCTTCTTCTTCTTTTCTTTTCTTTTTTTTTAGCTTTTCATGTGTTGAAAGTAAAGAGGACGAGCGAAGAATCATGTTCGCATGATTTTTTTCTTTCTCAGCAGTTGTGTTTTTTTTAGTGGAACAGTCACACTGCCTGTCCCTCAATAATGGCGTTATTGCCCACCCAAAGCTCTCCCACCTCCTCTCAGTGGGTCAGCTGGGCCCAGGGTGTGTGGGATGTTGCTGTATGTTGAGGGAGAGGGAAACTGTGTGAAAAGTGTGTAGGAGAGGCTAAGAAAAACATTACGGCCTGGCAGCAGCGTTGTAGGGAGGGAAGGACGAGGAGGAGATCAGGGGGAGCAAGGGAAGGGAACGCTGGCGGGGTGGTGGTGGTAGCGGTGGGGGAGTGGAGTGCACGGGTTTGGGTATGACAGAGGGGAGGTAGGAGTGGATGTTTGTGTGTGTATGTGTGTGTGTGTAGGGGGGGTGGGGGCGGCTGCTGAGGTAATATCTCTGGGAGTGCGGTTAGATCATATTCCTCTCTCCCCGTCTTCTCATGGCTGTGGGTGGGTGGGGCTTTGTGGTGGGGCCGGCTGGGAGAGAGGGAGGGGATGGAGAGACGGAGAAAGAAAGGGAAATAGAACGAGAGAGGTGGGGGGAAGTACAGCGCGAAGGGACATGGTGAAAGACGGGTGGAGGAGGTTGAGAGATGGGCAGTGCCGACAGTTCTCACTAAAGCAGCACCAGCGTTTACGCCCCTGAAGTGGCAAGACTGGTTCACATGAGCTCTTCCCCACCTTTCTTTTCCTTTCTGTCATTCTCTATGACTTGCGCCCTTTCAGTTATCATTATTATTCTTAAAAAGTTTAATATGAAGTGGATACTCTGGAAAAATTTAAAGACATCCAAGCAGAGAAGCACTCACAGTACAAATTGGTATAAATCTGTGCTATTTTGGATTTGTTTGGATGGTGGTGACTATGGTAACACTTCATGTAATACACCATTTTCTGCTGCAGGTGCCTCAGTACACGCAGATGAAAAATGCACATTTATATTATAATATATTGACATTCCCCATCATCCTTAGCTGTGCTTTGTATTTAGAGCTAAACACAGCCTTACAGAGCGCTAGCATGGCCTTAGACTCTGAGTCATGTTTTACATTTTGCTAATATGATTAAGGAGGCAAAACATTCCTGAAATGACACAATTCCTGCCCGAGATGAGGATGAATATAAATTCTTCCATAACTAAACGTCTAAGCTTCTTCTTTTTTTCTTTAAAGTAAATGGTGCTGTATTTTGTTGTGGAGTATATCTGCATTTGCTACATTTGGTGCCTTTGGCAGGATGTATATACACATTCATTGTGTGGAGGGGTGCCAGTGTTGTGTCAGATGTTATATGAAGGCTTTGATGCATCAAATGGTAATCCACACACCACAGTACACCACAGAGAGAGGAAGCCCACCGCTCTCAGTCCGTCAAGCTGCAAGACGAAGGAGCCACAAATCTCCAACATTTCACTGCCATTAATTTTGATACAGTCATGCTAATTTAATATGGACTTTGTTGATTTGCGCCAGGCTGTCAGAAATGAAACAGATACAGTCCATGTAAGATGACAGAAATGTACTGTATATAACCTGATGGACTGAGATGCCCTACTCTTGACGTTGCAGTCTTTGTCTTGAAGATTAGATTTATGAGGATGACATCCGGGAAGGTTTGGACTTGGATGGCAGGAATCATTGACGGTGTTATTGTAATGAACACATTGTAACGCAGAGGCACCAGTTTTGGCATTCGAGACTCCGCCCACATTCCTGATGACTCCACAATATGATCCTTTCAGCCAGTTTCACAGTTAATAACAGTCTCATCGGAGTGTGATCAAAGTTAGTTGGCATGGATCAGACACCTTTCACTGAGTGTCACATCACTGTTCTCTTGTTGTGATTATACAAGCCCATACTGGCAAGTTCATGACCCCTTCATTATTAGTCTCAGGCACAGTCATTTTTTATGCTAAGCTGCATCTTCATTCCTCACATACAAATATGACAGTGGTGTCAACGGTTTCATCTAACTTCCAGAACATGATAATGATAAACTTTTGAAATATGACTTTAATCCAAAGGCCTTTTGGACCTCAAGCAGAAATAAAAGTCTGCCTCCAGTCTGTATCTCTGTCCAGTCACCTCCAAACAACCAGAGTAGGGACAACAGATAAGCACTAAAGTTAGCAAACATCCATTTGGTATGCGATACAGGCCAGGTTGTTGCACTGTTGTACTAAAATCTCTATGGTGACCACGTCCACCTGTTCTTTCTCTTTTTTAAAGTTGCCAAATGTTTGTGCCATGATCTCTTTCTCCAAGAAAATCCTTTGGTTTCCTTTGGCACGATGTAAGAATGCGAGAATAAGGATCCAAGAATCTGTGTAAACGTCAGCAACTTTGTTTTAAATAGGTTGTTAAAACTTGTGTTACGACTTTAACTCTTTAAGTCTCATGCCATCCCTCTCTCGTGCTCAGTTCTGTATTGTCTCTGTCTTTACCTCCCTTCTAATGTATTGTTGGCTGTTATGGCGAGGCATGCTAAACTGGTTTCATGATCGTTATAGTGGCCCATTGGCAGATGAATAATGGTGTGTTTGCGCCTAAAACAGCATATACCCGTCTTATCCAATCCCACCTTGTCATCAACATTCACACCCCTGGGTGTGTGCGCAGGTCTGTGCGTGTGTGTATGTGCCATCTGCTAATGAAAAATGGTTGAAACTTGAACTGGATTTCCTGGTCTGAATATTTATCCCAGTACAGAGGGATAGCAGCAAAGACCATATCATGGTAGCTTATGTCAACAACCAGTGTCATGCCTTAAACATTAACACGCAGGGCTTTCTACACTGCTATTGTCCCAGATATTTCATATATAACTGCAAGTTAGTAGCGCTACTAGAAAAAAAAAAACATGATATAATTTGGGATTTTCATCCAATAGTTTATATTAGAGTTAATTCAGCATGTGTAAAAACCTCCCGGACTCACTTCTTCAAACTTTTTCTTCAGTTGCAGTATCACTTTCATACCGCTCAGCTCCTGCTAACGGAGCACAGCTCAGGCTATATCAGGCTGCAATTGAAAATGCTGGTCTGAGGTCAGTACATTAGAGCACCACCCTGACACTTAACTGGCAGAGAGCAGGAGAGCTGTCTGTGTACGCTGGTATCACACCAACAACTTTAACACTATATACTGTACAAGCATCATCCTGGAGACCAAATGTTCAGCAACACTTCTTTTATCCATGTAGGGAAAATAATCAAGACGCTCTTGTGATGGATGAGATGTTAATTTAATTAGATACACAGACAATGCTGTACATGTACATCGATCAATTTTTAACTTTAAGACAAAGAAAGTTGCAGACCAGCGTGAGTTTTAATGTATGCTATTTTTTCCAGCCATCAGAACTTTAACTACCACCTAGATGAAGCTGATGTAGCTGAAAATAGACACTGTACAGTTGGTTTTTAATTTTGATGGACTTGAACATACATTGGCTGCCAGAAATAACCTGCTTGCCAGTTGAGTTACTGCTGAAGAAATGCATGTCTGAAGAAGAGTTTGCATTTTCTCTTTAGCTTCCCATGACATGACATTGTTGTCAGGACAATATGCTGGGCTGACAATATGCAGTCATTTGTACCGTACTGTAATCCCCAGAGGAAACGTCTTACTGACTTTCAAATCCTCTGACTTTTTTTTTTTTCGTTTAGCGCCACTATAAGGTTGCAATTTGGGGGTTTCAATGAAATGAAATGTCTGTATTGACATGGGTGTGTTGGTGGGACTTACTGCAACCTTGAGAAGGTCTTCAGGACTCAAAACCATCCAGGATGAATCCAGCAGAGTCACAGAGGAGGTGGACCGGGATAGAAAACTTGATTCGTGTCTCGGGCATCAGGCCACATATGTTTGAACCTTCGAAAAGCAAAGAGAGCTACAGATAACGTTGATGTTGCTGCAAACTGACACCTCCTACACACACCTACACACCTCTGACCCATGTTACTGCCTCTAGTTCTAGTTGGTTCGACCAGTTTTTTTAGAGAGATGGGCGGACACGGTATATTTGGAATAAAACAGACAGAGGAACGATAAACAGAGAATACATAATTACTCATGTTGGAAGTGATCACGCTTTTGTGTTGTTTTCATTGACGACCAGTGGTTAATTATAAGATATACTCTGTATTTTGAAGTAATTTACCCTCGTTATAAATAAAATGAAATTTTTCTCATTCTACTCTCCTTCTGTTGACCATATTTATATCTGTTTGGCTTCTGCTTGATCTCTGCACATGTCTGAAAGAGCAGGGATTTAATTATCCAGAGGACCCGACCACATAAGTGTATTCTGAGAAAAAAAACAAAGAAATTTGAGACTAAAGACAAAGACGAAACTTCATTCATCTTCTAACACACATACAAAAACATGTTTCATCTTCTTCTGCTTTTCATTTATAAGCATCATTAGTCTACCTTAATCATTATTATGTCTCAAAGCCCAGTACTTAATCACTACCACTGTGTGGGGAGAGAAGAGCCTACAGCAGAACAAAACAAAAACTATTCATGAAACAGACTCCATCAACCAAAAAACATGGCCTGTGAGCAGAAACAGGTCTATCTGACAGATTTGGTGGATAGGATGGTGACACCCACTCCACAGGTGGCAGGATGAAAGCAACAGCAGCATGTGGGTGTAACTAAGAGTTGTTGCTTTGTGTGCTGCAAGCCTTTTTTGTTATTGTATTCAAAGGGGGTAGTTCTGCACCCTGGACCCCAGCGCCATGTTCTTAGAAAAAAAGAAAAAAAAAACCCAGACCAGGTTAGGAGACACATGCAGAGACGTAATTAAAAATCCAGATTTTAATCAGTGTTGGAGGTGAGTTTATGCATGCCGTTGAGAAGACTTGTTTATACCAAAACAGAATTTGCACAAGATTATTCACTTTTAATTTGGTAAGAAATTCAAAAATTTCTCAAACTCTGCATTTGCTGTGCTGCACTGCCCTTGATGTGTCTCCTCCTGCTAAAGTTTCTGAGAAGCCCCAGTAATTAACAGGGTGGTAAACCTTGCCAACGGATTTATGCTAATGAGTGAACCAGCCCATCATGTTTGTTCTAAGAAGCAATGAGAAGAAGTTTAGAACAATCTCAAAGATTCATGATTGGACTTTGTGTGAACTTTATATTGATTTAAAGCTCAAGCCTTAAGGGCTTGTGTGTATCCCCGTAAAAATCATTGCTTCTGGCCGGGGAAGCAATGATCCATGAAAAAATACATATACTTATGTGTATGTGTGCATTAATGGTAACTTAGGAGCTACCAAACCAAGTAAGCCTAACGACTGGTTAGCTCAGCATATGGACAGGAGACCTGGGGATGAGCTAACTTGGCTTCGTAACAAAATCCAAACATCTCAAGCATACTAATTAACACATTATATTATGTTTGTTTGCTCTTGACTAAAACCCAAGTGTAAAATCACCTCATGCTGACGACAAGACTCAAGGTAACCCCCTGTAAAACCACAGCCTGTTGTTTTTAACACCTCCTTTTTTTTTTTTACGGGTTAAGCAAGCAACATATGAAATGGTTATAAATGACCTCAAACATGTGTTCAGAAAGTACTGTAAGTCAAGCAAGTGTGAATAAGAATTCCTTGCTCAAACTGAAACCTAAACAGTTGTAGTTATTAGCATGGCGCCGATTTTCAAATTAAAAATTAATTGCAAAGTGAACGTCTCACTATGAAGAAGGTTTTCCATGGTATGACTCTGAAATTGGGTCAGTTCAGCGGTGAGCATGCCATTGGTAGCATTAACGTATTCATGAAATGATATTTAAGTAGCTAAGTTTTCTTCTCAGTAATACTGTTAAATTGTTCATGTCTGGTTTTTGTCTGGACTTGCACTTTGCAGCCTTTTCTTTAAAAAAAGGTATATGATATAAAATTAAGATTATTACAGCTTTGGGATGTGCTGTCAAGAGGCAAGATCTGCACATTTGGTTTAACAATGTATAACCTTAAGTAACACTTCCCAAATTAGACAGATTTTTCAAAGAACTATTCGTGTTTCAGACGAAAAGCAAGCGTCTTAACAGTAGCCGCACAAAAGAAAAGTTAGACACTGTGTTACATGTTTAGCTGTGCCCCACTATAACCTTATGTGGTCTGCTTCAAACACTATAGGCTGAGTAAATTTGCTCAAGCCAATTTTGTATTCATAAGTTCAATTTTAGGCCCCTCCTTCCAAAAACCAAGGCAGACAATGGACACTGGGCGTATTTATAATCAAATGTAGTACACTAAAGGATTAACTTTGCAAAATCTAAAGAGTTGGGGAATTAACTGGAATTAGCTATCGTGAAACTCACAAACCTGCCAAATTAATTAATGTAGGCTATGTGTATGTGTATCTTGTGTTGTATGGCACCTGAGATAAAGGAAACCTCCATGAGATGCTATACTGTAGGGTGTGTTTAAACCTTTTACCTTAATGCTGTGCTCCTGGATCTTCCTGCGTGAAGTCTTCGTCCTCTCTCTGTTAGTCCGAATTTTCTGGCACAACCTCCTCCTTCCAAGACGCATGGAGAAAGGAGAAAGTTTCAAAAGGTCAAAACTCCAGCAGGCAGCAGCAGCATCTGCAGTAAACAGGAGAACTTTAACAGACCAGTGCATTCTGTTGAAGGTCGTCAGGGGTCACCACAAAACCCATTACAAGTAATATGAGCTTCAAGTGAGAGACAGATAAGCTTGTCTTAAACTGTACAGTGAGTGAATCTATAGCGACACCTTTCACATTAGCATTGCATATTTTGTTATTGAGCAACATGTAAGTAATGCTACACAGCTAATGTTAGCATCATCAGCAGTTTATCTACCAATATAAAAGAAACATTGCAAGCTAAGTACCAAACTTCACTCCTTTTTGCGACTTACTTAGCTTACTGAACGCTATGCCGCTAGCCCAAGCCAGACTGATCATTTCCCGATAGTGACTCAGTGTAGCATCAAATCTGCCCCGAGGCTGTCACTCTCTTCGTCTGACCTTTTGCCCTCCAACACCATGAAGCGACAGATGAAGCGCTTGTCAAGCCACAGTCACCTTTAACTGCTCCTGAAAGTGAAACAAAGAGAAGCACACACACACAAAAATGTATCAGTCTGATTTTGTTTCACATCATATCACATTTTCTACAAATGCAACTTAAAGTGGAAATAAATATGAAAAGTAAAACCCATGTATATGTGGAGCTTGTTTGCTAATCTTTAGACCTTACGATGTTTACTATTTCCGTGTCACCCACTATGACACCATTTTGCCTTTACATCACTCATTACACCCTCCTATTATAATCTCATTATACTGCATTATGGGCTTCAGAGCAGCACAATGGCTCTTACATCTCGCCAGGTACGAGCTGGTACACTGTTGTACACACCCAAATACACTCACACTACCCTCCTTCAAATCTTTTCACTTCTCCCCTGATATGTCTTTTGTTCGACACCTGATATGAAGCCCTCTAGCTCCTGTTTGGCACAGACAAAGACCCACCCACTGGTTCAACCTTGCATTATACTGGAACTACCTCTACCTCTACCTTTACCTTTACTTAACCTCTTCTCCCCCCCCTCGACCCTGTTTTAAAAACTCAGTGCTGTCATCCAGCATCAGCCTGGATGATTTATTACCAGCTCCAATCTCTGAGCTTCAGCCCTTGCTCCTGGTTTTTGCCCCAGACGTCCAAACCTCCAGGCCTCCATCTCCTCTGCCCCAAAGCCCCGGCCCCCAAGGCTCAACTCTGCCCATTTCCAACCACAACCATACCACCCAGTCCAAGCTTGCGAGCAGGTTTTTAGGCTTGGCCTGCGAGTGTGAGTGTGAGTGCGAGTGTGTGTCACTCCCCTCCCCTAAGCACAGGTGGACTTGTAGGGAATGCTGCCAAATACTTTTGGTTTAGAGGGAGGGAGGGGTGTTGGCTGAGGCTGGTGGGTGTAGCAGTTTTTGTTTTGTTGTGTTTCTTAGATAACCGTTTCATGGAACGGTACCTTTTCACTCCCCCAAATCACTGACACACCTTCAGAGCAAATTTGAGACTCTATCTCACCCGCTCTCACTTTCACACGTCTGCCCGCACAGAGTGTGTTGACTTTCCTGACAGGGACTGAATGCGTGAGAGGGGGAACTGAACTTAGAAACTTCTCTTCTTCAAAAGGTCAGTAACATCTCACTGCTTCTTTCTCGTTTCTGTTTTTTTTTCTTCTTCATCATACTACTACTATTTCCCCATGTCCTAAAAAAGTCATAATGAGAGGTTCATATTTTCTGTGCGTTGTGGCAAAATCTCAAAGTCTGCAAAAACCGTCTGCTACCCACTGAGCACCAGAATCAGACTAAGAGGATGGCTGACCTTTTGCAGAATTGGCTCCACGTTAACAAAGTCTTTATGATAAAACAAAGGGATGTGTAGGCTAATAATTGTCAAAGCTTTCCAGAAACCTTCCTGTGCATGTCTTGCAACAGTTGTGCATGCAGTGAAAGACTCCCCCTTTCACATACTGTAACAGCCACACATGGAGGAGGAAGCAAGTGAAAGCATGACAAAGCTGGAACAGATTTAAAGACTGACATCAATTTTTATTCTTACTTGTTGTTGTAGCAGCATCTTGCATAACTACACAATAAATTATTGTGCTTTATTTCTACTTCCTCTACTCCCCCCACCCCGCTTCTTGTCTTCACATTTCTACCTTCAAGAGACTGAGGTTGCAAGACAAAATTAGTTCCATGTCTACAGTACATTGACATGGCACTAATGAGATGCATTGCGTGAGATCTGTCCTGTGGGAATTCACATCAGTAACACAATCAGAGTTTACGTTAAATCTAAGCGCAGATTCAGTTTCTCTGTGGAGGCAGAGGTGTGACATTTATAATTCTCTCACTCTTCCTGTCCTAACCCCCCCCTCCTCAAATCATCGTGAGCAACTGTACAGTATGCAGCACATTTATTCTGTCTTGCTTATCTGGGACTGGTTTCTGAGTGGGACAGTTAAGTGTTACAGATTGTGGTCTAAAAAAAAAAAAATCAAATGAATGCAGCTTCTTAGTGGGTGAACCTTGTAAACGACAAATTCTTCATACAGTACACGCACCCAGTTTGTTTCTGCTGATGGATGATTCATGAAGAACTATATAAGAAAAAAAAAACTGCTTCCTTCTTTCAGTCGGAAATGCTTATTAGCTTTTGTCAGCAATAAAAAAAAAAAGAAAAAGCTACAGTGGGGGTTAGATGGGGATAAAGTCAAGCAGACAACACCACACCTACTCTCAGGTGAGAGAGAACGGCACTCTGTTTGCCTCTCTCTATCTCTCACAGCAGGATTATCTGTGTTTAACCTAATCCACACAGGTCTTTTGTCACAGGGCTTCTGTGTTTTACGAACATTACCTGTGGCGGTTTGCGTTAACGTATTTATCTCTCACCTATACCTTACTGTATAATAATACCTTTATAATAAGCCAGAACTCGACTCACTGCATAAAGGAAGTGACCTTGTATTTGTATAAAGAATCGAGCCAGTGTGCGAGAGTATAAACTTACTTGATTGAGAGAAAGACAGACTTGAATCTGTCAAGTGAATGAGGGTGTAGCTGCATAATTGCGAAAAAAAAAAAAATGATGCAGTGTGTTCATTATGAGCTTGACTGAGTGAATGAGTCCACACGCCTTCTTCCCAACTGACAGTGTGTGGGCATGCCCATGTAACAGCATTTACACAGGGATACGCAATCTTGAGTTTAACCTCCTGTGACACAGATGTCATCTTATCACAGCTGTTTAAAACAAGATTTGGTGTTTTCAAGTTCCGCTCTGTCAGCTGCGACACAATCTAATCTGTGTGACATCTGATCAATTAGGTGTGTACCCTTTAAAAAAAAAAAAAAGTGCTATGTCTACATTGCCGAGTAGCTTGCTCGTGTGTGCAATGCATGTGTGCGTGTCCGCCCTCCTCCGTAGGATCGAGGTCCAGGTTTTGTTGTGTGGAGTTGGGCAGGGTGAGTAAGCCGCCCCTCACAGATGAATAGAGGATGGGAGGAGGCTTGAAGAGGCTGCCGTGGGTGGGAGGCCCGAGCCCTGCCAAAAAAGCTCCTTCTGTGGGATTTGTGTACTTTTGCGCTCCTCACGAAACGCAGCACCTGGCTCAAACGACAAAAGCAGCCAGGGAGGCAGGCTCTCGCGCTCGACAGAGGTCGGCTCCATCGCACCCTCTCTGATTTACAAGCTGTATGCTTTTATTTCCATTAACAATGAACCATTTCCACCACTCTGGATTTAAATGTCTTAAAACAGTACATCACATTTGCCACCTCTGCACAGTCATGAGAAACTACAGCATGCGTTTTGTTTATTAAGATTTACATGCAACCCCTTTGCATCAGTGATTAAGTCAAATACGTTTTAGATTATTTAATTCAGCTACTGAGAAACATTAACATTCCACTTCATAAATTTATGTCATTATACGCTTTATGGATTGCTCATAACACTGTAACTGTGCTATGAGTGTGTGTGTGTATCTGTGTTGCAGTGGTTTTTGTATTCCCGACTGAGTCAAAGTTATTTTTTGTCACACATTTCAACATTGAAATGTCAGTGCAGCCACAGTTTGTAATGTGGTTGCACAATGAAGCATTTTACATACAAATTGTGGGTGTTTCCTGAATGTTACCTAGATAATAGAAAATAGGCCCCTGTAACCACTGGCAACCCACCTTTCCTCAGTCTATGGTGACAAGTGCAAAGAGACATGATTCTCAGCTTGACAATGAAGTAAAATTATCGTCTAGTAAATTGGAAAATTAAGGCTCTAGCTTTATAGAACAGACGTTGCAGAAAACGTTTAGAGTTGAATGTCATTCAGTATCAGGGAGTTAGATGAAGAAAAAGAAGAAAGGGAAAGAAAAAAAAAAGAGCACAATTTCATAATGTCTAAAAGAAAGATCTGGGTTGAATAAGTGGGTCCACCCACCTGTGTGTGAGAGGCAGCGAGAGAGAAAGCAGGGCTGGATGGCAGTTTTAGAGACATGAGTGTGTGGGTTAGGCTAGCTGGCCTGCTTATGCTATCTAATCACTGGGAGAGAAAGGAGAGCAGCATGCCTTGATCCACCCACCCACCCCAGACAAACAGCAGTTAGCCTGCTCAGTACTATATGTGGTCGCCTGCAGCTCTGGGCCGTACATGGGGGAACGGAGATAAAATGTGACAGAGCCTGCAGGTAACAGACATTCAGCACAATTATGTCTCACTCTGTGCTGGAGGGGGGGTTTGGTGGTGGTAAGGGCGGGGGGCGTGTGTCAATCTGAAAGCTGCTATGGGTCACGACTGCATGCGAGAGAGAGAGAGAGTGTGAGAGGCACAATCGTGTGCGTGTCGCTGGAGTTCGATTTTTTTTTTTCCAGGTATAAATAAAACTAATGAGAGTTCATTGATGGATTTTAAACCAAATTGGCCAAATTTGTTGTAACCTGAGGCTAACCTTTTGAAGATAAGTGATGAAATTTTAATGGTGAAACCGGCACATTATCAGGTCAGGCTACAAACCACGTTCACGCATGTTGAAACGCTCTTTGTTCTGAGTGATGTGCAGATTTATTAACATGAATTACGCTCCTGCTGTGTGGATTTCACTCTTTTCTGTCATCTGGGTCAGATACAGATTACTTACCTGTGTGATACCTGAGTGGGTGGGATGAGATTGTTCAAAAAATAGCTGACCCACGCATCACACTAGTGTATTTGTGAGCGTGCGCGTGGTTGAATGTGCTCTGCCACCTCATGCACGTGCATGTATGTGTGTGCAAGTGTGTGTGTGTGTGTGTGTGTGTCATGACAGGCATCTGTCTCCCCTGCCCTGCAGCCTGACTGGTTTTAATTAGGAGGTGCCAGAGTGCCCGAGGGCTCTCCTGCTGACACACACACATGCGCACACACAAACATACAGACGCACACACTACCTGAGGGCAGACAGAGGCTGTCCCACCAAGGCTGGCCTCCTTCTCGTTATCACCGTACGGAGTTGTCCTCGCTCACCCCACGACCCTCACAACAAGCACATATGCACACACACACTCGCACAAAGTCAATCAAATGAACACAACAACAACACGCGATACTGAAGTAGCAACACGGTGGGGGAGGTCAGGAGGTTGGGTCCTGGTACATTTTGTTGCAGTTTGAGGTCTTGAATTCATTTTCATACTCTAAGCAAAGATGTAAAAATAAAAGTGGACTAAAATGGCCTCAGACATTAAGAATAATCATATTTGTCTTCAACAAACACCGCCGCAGACGTTCGAAGTTGCGTTCACACACAGCAGTGGGTTCATGCGACGCATTACGGCCACCTGTGAAACACTGTAACTCTGTCTCTCCCGGCTCTCGCGGTTCTAAATATGCAGCTTGTGTACTTTGCCTCCCTTCTGGCACAGCTCAGCATCGCCGATTAGGATGTTTGAAAAGAAGACGAAACTGGAGAAAGTTAACGTACAACCAGACAGGTCAGCAGCAGCAGCAGGCAGTGAACGCCCTCACCTCGCTCACTCACCTAAATGGCATGCTCCGAGGTGAGTTCTAATGACCCCAGTGCAATGACAGATGGGTGTGTATCTTCTGCAAGCATTGGCCCGTCACTGACTGGTTGTGGCGTTGCACACATACCTGCTCCCCTTTGTGTTGGAGCAGCAGTTGCATCTGCGTGCGTGTCTCCGTCCTTGGACTCGTGGAGGCAGGGGGTGTCGAGGCTGCTGCGATCTCCTCGCTGTCAGGGAATGACGGCCTCCCTTTCCTGCTTCTCTCCCACACCAGACCACACTTGGCCTCCAAGACACCTAGGGAAAGACCACAAGTCAGACTGATTGTATTGTCTGTCTGGATAAGGTGTTTTTGTTGTTGTATACAATTGGCTAGTGAACTGTTGAAGTTCTTTTGATGGTCTTTCCCCTATAACCAATCAGAGATGGGTGGGAGCCCACTGCCTCATGCTGGGCAAACCTCATCAGGTATGCATGTTGTAGCCTTAAGCTATAGGATGCTTTGTCAAGAGCATTTACCAATATCTTTGGAGACCCCATACCCCTACATCGCTACAACGCTGCAATCAGGTTGGTTGTGTCTGCGTGAATTACTGAAACTGACAACCTAACATTCACGACCAAGATTGACCACTTCCAGGCTTCAAATGTTTCTTTTTTTCCCCCTGAAACTACTTTGATGTGGACACCTGAATGCAACACTGTGACTGCGTTCCCAGAGAGACGGTGTACCAAAGTGGGCCACTAACCCAACAGCAGAACAACAGAGGCAGCGCCGTATACACTAGATGTGTCCCACTAGCAGGACGGCACCATTCGTCTGTGTCTCTGTGCTGTTGAACAATATGGCAACACAATGTTTAAAATTTGAATTAGCCTCAAATGCAATTTAGGGAAAGATCACGGTCTAGGTGAGATTAACTACTTAGTTAAGGTTAGGGGATCTTTGTTGTCATGGTTACGACAACAAACATTCAGTTAAGGTTACGAGATGCTTTACAGCAAATTTTCTTTTCACTTTTAAATATGCACACAGGGCAAGGTTACGGTTTGGGCTTCAATGCAAGTCCGTCAAATGTGAATAAGACAGGAGCTGATGATTCTCCGGAGCGCCACGCTTCATGCAGCAATCGTTTTCCGTTCATCCTGCCACACGACACTGATTTGCAGTTGGAAACAGGAAAAGTAGCCTACTAACATTTTGTTAGTTGATCCGTCCATCCACCCGGACACCGTCCCTACGGGGACTTTGTCACTCCGTAACAATGCCACTTGACTTCCTCCTTTGCTTCCGTCATAATGAAAAGATCCGCTCGAGGGCTTTGTCACGTACACAAAACATACAGTACGTGAAACAACTGATGATGTCCATTTTTTTTAGAACACAAATTCAAGTTCAAGTTAAACCATTTGGAACAGTAACAATAAACACTTTTGCTTCCTTACACGGTTGGGAGACACTCTTTTCAAGCAGCCTGACCTTTGACCGCAACTATGCACCACTGTTGTTGTTGTTGTGCCACTGTGATGGTGCAGACGGACGAAAAACAATTTTCAATCTCTGCTGGTGCAAACCTCAGTTGGAATACATTGTTGATTAAGCAAACACTCACTTGTTTTATGAGTGATGCCTGCGACGCTGATATAATTACTGCACACTTACCTACCAAAATGATGTTATGGCTGAATGCCGTGCAACTAACAAGAACACATAATTTATGTTATTAGGTGATTGAACGCTGCAGGTGACTGAATTGCAAGTTGTGATGTGATCAAAATGAGAAGAAGAAGGGGGGGTGGGTGGTGAAAATACGTGCCTGTGTGTGTGTGGTGATACATTCGTACAGCAAAGATGTGGTTACTGCATGTCAAACAGCCTGGCATCTCACGCTTGTGAGACTAAGAAGTAACCTTTTATCAAAGGTTTTCAAATATTTACAATATTGAATGATCTTGCAGAGCTAAGAACTCTTTACTTTCAAGGAATTAGATTTATAAATATGATGAGCCTGTCAGCGAATGTCTTTTTGTTGACCTGACACATGTAAATCAGTGCTCGGTTGGTGCAGAGTGTGGCCGTAGCAGCTCTTGAGATATTCTGATCGAGAGCCAAGTCTTAGTCAAGTGCAAATTCAAGATATATTTCTGTTCAAAGTCTGCGTGTGCTGTGTTTGTGATACTGTACAGCGAGCCAAGTCGAGTGCAGCCTCAAAGTCTCCGTGATATCAACTTTATGTAATGATGCTTCACACCCCACCTCCCCCTCCAACGTGCCAATCTGGTGCCCGGGTAACGTGCATCTTGCCGGGGGCAGCAGGTGGCAGTAAACAGGTACGCTGAGAAGACTGACAGACTCACAGACAGACAAAACAGATGACTCTTACTCAGCCTTCTTCAATCCATCGAGTCTTGTGACCATTAGCACTCAGGCTGGGAAACAAGACGTCTCGGTGCAACCAAACACTCGAGAGGGGAGGGAAAGAATCAATATTCAGCCTGATGATAATGTAAAGAAATAAAAAACACTCAAGCCCCGAGATGCATTTTCTTGTTCTTTTGGGCTGCAGTGAAATTGATTTCATGCTTGTATTTCAATTTATGAAACTGTTGCAAGAACATAAATTAGGCTGAGATTTCACTTGTGCAACTTTGTGCATCTTGCAGCGTGATATCGGCACCACTAGAGCACAGGTTTGTGTCAGCTGTGTCCTTACAGGTGACACCATTCACAGAGCTTTGCTATGATGGCAGCCACATGTTTAGAATAGATAGCTGATCTTATAGGATGACAAGTGTTGTTTTTCTGGCTGTCTGGCTGGTCTGCTAGCAGTTAGTGGCTAACCCTGTTTATATATACTTGATGCCAATGTGAGCTGGCCTCAGCTCTCACCCTGCACAAAACAGTGTAAACCACCAGGGCATGGGCTGTGGTTCGCTTTGGTCCATGTTTTCCCGAGGGGGAAGTGGGCATAGCAGTCTGATGTACACTCTGATGTCTTCCTTGTTTGCGGAGGTTAACTCGACATAATTTGACTGTTTTCACAGTATGATTGCCGGGCATGATTTATGGCCGGTCCGGGAATATTTCAGTAGATTTGTAGGTGCAGTAACCACTGAGGAAACAATGGCTCAGTGCATAGTTCACCTTTATGAATGAAAAAGTACTAAGATAGGATTGTTTTATTATCTGCACATTTTTGATATTTCTTTATGGCAAAAAAAAGAGTCTGTTTGAAATAAAAACAGTTCTTTTTAAAATGTAAAACATGCTGGCGAAGCTTTCCTGGAAACTTAATTGAGAAAAAAAAAAGAAGTGTAACAAAAGGCGTGGTTTTATGTCGTCACACAGGAAAGCCCAATGGCTGTTTCAGATCCTGTGAATATGCTATGTCATAGGTCTGTCTATGAAAGCAGAGGAAGCACTCTTCCTCCCTCGTTCTTCTGTTTGCTCTCCCTCTCATTGTGTCATAAACACGATAAACATAGACACGGCGCAGGAAGCAGCTTTCGCTAAGTGTCACTGAGGTTTGATGCCATGAACGTCTGCAAAAATGTTTGCAAAAATGTCCTGTATCGCTCCTCTATATATTCTTCAGCTTTTTATTTCTTCACCTTTCTGCACAAACTTCCTCCTCCTCCTCCTCTCCACAGACTGAGGCGGTGGTGCACACACCAACTGTTTCACCCTGCTTCAGCGCTTTCTGACTCAAAACAGGAATCTAACGTTAGCCCTCCACTATCCTCAGCCCGGCTTTTGAAACCTGGGTTTTAAAAAAAACCCCAAGAAGTCAGTACATAATTACTTGTGGTATATTTTGTTTGTGGTCTAATTCTGTCTCAGATAGAGTCGGGTTTCAAGTAATATTTCCTCTTGAATTAACAGCTTTGTCTGGAGCACGCAGCTAAAAGGTTTGCTGTAATTAGTCTGGGGGGGGATTGGATGAGGTATTTACAGGGGCTACATGTGCCCCCAGTGTGCGCCTCATGTCGCCCCCGTCTTGAATTGGCTTTATTGAGAGAGAAATGTCAGAACGGCAGGATTAAGATTAGGATACAGGTGCAGAACTGAAACTTAAAAGCTGCAGTTGTGTTTCTGCGTCTGCACATCTCATCTCAGCCCGAGACTAACCAACAGAGGTGCACAAAATAGTTTCCCAACTTTTCTCTCTCTTTTTTTCCTTTCCTTTTTTACCCTCCCTCGGTCTCCCCAAACAACCCCTTCGAGTTTCTTTGCCCCGGTCCCTTTATACCAAAATCCACTCTAACACAACTAAAAATTCATTTTGTCTGACCTAAATCAGAGGGTGTCTGCGCCATGGGCTTATTACACAGTGCGCTTAAACTTGTGTTGTGGAGGAGGATGGGGTATTATTATCTTCCAGCTACCCACCCTGCTATAAAAACTAGTGGTGCGACATCTCCACAGCGCAGTGCTGCTGCCCTCCCTCCCTTCCTCTCACTCTCTCTCGCTCGTCCTACATGAGCCACACACAACAGTGAGCCTGACTCTAAACTCCACACTAGCCACGCTGCTTCACAGACAGACCCAAGAATCACACTCTGCTCTCTTCTGTTGCGCCGCTTTCGCTTCTCTCCATTGGATATTCCTCCCTGGGTGTTCTTTTTTCTTTTTTCCCTTTTTTAATTTTTGTGAATGGGCAACCGTAGCCAGTGTGAGGAGCTTGTGAATGGGACTGACTGCCTGGCTGACTGATTGACAGACTGGCAACAACAACAAAAAAAAAGAAAGAGGGGCAGCTGTGCTTCAAATAAAAGAGGGCAATGCTGAGAGGTCAAGCGAGGAACCACAGAGCCTCTTAGTAGTCTGGAAATACAAAGACACGTGAGGGGAATCGAGAAACTGCAGGTACGGTAGGTGAAAGGCAGCCGAGAGCTGAGGAATGCTGGGGAACATATCAAGACATGTGTGAATTTATCTGGATGCCAGACTTTTAGCGCTTGCACATGGGCGTGTATCTGTGTGTAGGTGCCCGTAATAATTTTGTCACATTGTTGCAGAGTATGTGCGTGCATGTGCGTGTGTGTGTGTTTGTGTGTGAACAAGCTTCCACTTGTGCATTAAGCACACGTGCATCACTTGGAGTTTATACGAGTGCAGCCTTATGCTCCAGATCATAAAGGCCTGACAAGGTGCAAACAGTTCAATAAAGTCACTTAATGACTCGTGTAATTGTTCAGGCTGTAGTGTAAATATTGTGCTATAAAAGTCTGGAAATAGCTCGAGTGTTTATAGCATCACAACATGTCTTTGAAACGTTTTAGTGGACTTAAGTATGTGTTTTGTCTCCAGCAGTAATTACACAGTTCACTTTTAGATATTCCATATCTATACGACATGCTCCTTTGAATCCAAAATAAGTAGTCAGGTTATTCAGAAAGTTGAAGGTGGTGTTTGGGAGTGTGGCCAAAATAAAAAAACATGTTATGGATTTTGGGCTAAGCTTCAAATTATTGTTTACGGGCAGTCCGCTCATAGACCTCTTACCTCATGTAGTTACAAAATGTGATGGCCAGTAATACCATTAGAGCTGTTTACCAGCTGTTGTTTTTCATTCAGGTGTGAAGATTTGTTTGCATGCGCTGAATTCTTTCCTGAAACAATGAGCCGAAAAATTAAAAATCCACACTTAAAAATGCAGATTATAATTCAGTGTACGTGGGAAATAAAATACAGAGCTGTTTTTGCACACAACAAAAAATGTTTGTCACTCATGTATCAGAATAAGCAACCTTAAAAGAGTTCATGTGGTTACACACCTACTCAACAGACTGACAAACTGTGACAGGAAATTAAATGTAGATCAATGTCATACCAAGGACAATTGTTGCTTAATCACCTCGACTAACTCTCATTACTGTAGCTCCAGTCAGTTTTAACCTACACCTGCCACTTCACATTTACTTTTTTACACCTGACCCTTATAATTTATAAATCAGGGTAATGTCTGTATGAGTCCACTCTGTTTTTCTGGGCAACATCTTTGAAATGAATTTGAAAAATTTGAAAAAATACAAATAAAAAGGATATTACATTTGTACGTAAGGCTAATCTGTAATAATAATATCCCTGCCAAAAAAAGAGAAAAAAAATCATCCTCCCTTGTGCTGTTGAGTGCAGCCATCTCCTGTTCATTAGGACGTCTATAATGAAGCCAAAGACATGTAATGAGAGAAAACATAATGCGACCACTAAAGAATAAAGTGTCCTTCATTTCCCAGTGAATAGTCTAGAAGCGATGTTCTTAATCAGACAGCCAATATTAAGCAGCAAACCGTAAACTTTTGTGTACTTTGGGGGAGAGACAGATAATGGTGTGTAGCCGTGGGCCCCCCTTAAGGCTCCAGAGATGACACTTACAGCAAACAGGCTGAGTGAATCCAACTGGCCTCCAGATCCTCTTCAAACCAGATCACGTGTTTATTTCTAATTAATAAAGTCATCATTCATTCAGTCACATTCCAGCAAATAAAACTGAATTGTCAATTACAGGCATAATTGGAAGTAATTCTGATAATGAAAAACATGAGGTAACATAGTGATATTATAATTAAAACTGTTGAAACATTTGAGAAAGAATCTCCTGTTTCTAATGAGTTTTATGCCGCAGGATTTTAGGAAAACTTGTTGAACTTGTTGTGGGTTGATTCCTCACCAAAATCAGTTAAATTAAATGTATTATAAGTACACACTAATTTCCTTACCCTCTGCTTGTTCTGCAACACTGAATATGAGGTACAAGTCTGCGCCGAACTGCGAATTTCACATAAAGTGAAGTAATCCTCAACTTTTAAGCGAAACTTGTGCAGTTAAATGCTTGAAATTTGGCCCTGACCTTTCCTCGTTATTGTAAAAGACAAATACACAACCCATGTTGTGCAACGTCCATCATGTGCTGCTCATTGGCTGTAATTGACAGCAATTACGCTAAAAAATTTAAAACCTCTCCCTGTGTGGCCCCCCCGAACAGGCTCCGGACAATTGGCACTTAAAACATCAACCGAGGAAAAGTCTCGTGCACTAGTGTGGTAGTGGTGATAATGGACTACCATACACACTGGGTTAAATGAACAGCCTCTCCTAATAAGGAGGTGAATTTTGTCTGTCAATACTATAAATTATTGGCCATGCAATCGTCCATCTGTGACAGTTGTTTAGCAGGTGTTTGCTATGGGCAGTTGGTGACAGGGGTAAAACTTTGGCTGCTGGTGATTTAGCATGTGGGTCAGGTGGATGCAATGGCCTGACAGGGATAAACTAGGCTTTGGGTGTTTGGGTGTAGCTTATAGGCCAAATGAGTGTCTGCCGTGACAAGGGTTGAGATGGACATTAGCTGCTGATTTGTGGCCTGAGCGGTCAGGGCTGGGGACAAGTTTGTCGCTCCACTCCGGCCATAATGATGATACAGCTGCAGTAGGGACAGTGAGAGGAGGAGGAGGAGGAGGAGGAGGAGGAGGAGGAGGAGGAGGAAGAGGAGGAAGACAAAGAAGAGGAGAATGATTAGGAGGAAGATGAGGAGGAGGAGGAGGAGGGGGTGGCAGTGGTGGTGGTCAGAGCCCGGGAAAGCAGATGAAGTTCTTGGGAGAAAGAGGACACTGAATGGAGGTGACACATAATTTGCGGTGGGAGTGCTGAGTTGAAAGTGTTAGTGACTAAGTGAGGCATGAGAAGAGACGTGGCCGGTACAGGCGAGCGGAACGAGAGACGGACAGAGAGACACGGCGCTCAATTAAAGGCCAATTTAATAATTAAGAATATTCTGAGCCATTATCACATGCCGGAGTTAAATCCCTGTTTAGTAAACTAATTCACTGACGCTTCACGCTTGTGTTATAAATAGAAACAGATGCCGCGGATCATTATTGAATTAGAATATGACTTCATTGTTTTATTGAAAAATGGTGTCACCTTAATAATGGCAGGTTGATGCGGGCTGGCCGCCGTTTAGTGCGTCAGTTTTATTGCTAAATAAAGAAAGTTTGACTGTCCCTTCATGACTCTCCCAGAAGAGTAAGATGGATGTCGGGCCAAATGACTTAAGCCGTAATTATCAGAGCCTTTTTCACAAGACGTCCCCACCCAGGCTGGTCTGATGGGTGGGTGGGGGTGTGTGCAAAGGGTTAAGGCTGTTTGGGCTGATGAAATGGCACTCCAGGACCTTGCGGTGGGAAAGCTGTGCCCTCCTCCCCTCCCTGTCTATGTGGCACATCCTCCTTAGATCCTCTCCACATTGTAATTAGGGGCTGGCCGCTAAGAGCTAGCGCTAGCTATAGTGGCAGGCAAACAGTGGGAAAAGAGGGGAGTGGTGCTCGCTGGGGCACCAGGCGAACAAACAGCAACAGCAGCACGTGTCCCATAGTTCCAGGAGTGGGTGGGATGGCTCGAGAGCAAACGAATGACAGTGAGTTCGCCAAGCCCTCCCAGTCAGACTCTTTTTCTCTCCCTCTTATCCACTCTGTGTTGTTCCAAGTTCTGCACTATTGTTTGCCTTGGCAGGCTGTTACAGGGAGGGGCCCCTCCGCTGGTGTTTGTGCAACCTGTTAGGGAACTTTTAGGGCCATCTGATCTCTTCTTTGCCGTTTCACTGGAGATTCTCTCACCTTTTACCCAGGCTAATACTTTTGTGAACGGAACAAGTGGGTTTGATACATAATAGAAAAAGGATATCGTTTAATTCTCGGTACAGGGCAACATTAATCTGTAGAAGAGTCATTGGGAGTCATTGAGATTTAATGCGTTACCTGACTTTATACTATAGGATTTGAATTACATTGTAGGATTTCTACGAAATGCAATACAGTGAGAAGAATCCCTTCTCCGTTGATCATCCGACACAACCCTGTCAGTTTTTTCTGGACACTGTAACTTTTCCCTCCCGCTCTTTTCTTCCAGCTTCACCCTCGATGAAGTTGCACGGGTCCGTGGGCCTATATCCTATACCACCACCCCCTCTATAGACATTTTAATTATGTCCACACTGTATCAATGGCATGAACATAGCAACGGTAACCTAGCAACAAGATCGACAAGAATAAACTACATGTAAGATTGGTATCCAAGTTGTATGCCTGCAGGTGAACTAAGGGATTTTCTGAGATAGTTTTATTTTTTTCTTCTCTTCCCTCCTGTGGTGTGATCCGCTGCAGCGCACAGAAACAAGAAAGTGAAACACTCGGGTGTGTGTGTCAGTGTGTGTCAGTGTGTGTGTATGTGTGGCTTCAGCCCTGGCCCATTTAGAGCCAGTCAACAATGCAGCTGTGGTGAGCGGGGCCGCTTCAAAGTATTTATCTACACATGCCTCCAGTGACCACCAAGTGTGGACGGCCAAGTTTAAGCTCTATTCATAGAAGTGAATGAATGAGCACTCGGCCAGAGGAAGTTTTATCACTGTAACTGTAAACAACAGCAGAGTGAATCAACAGGTACTGTAGGAGCTCAGGCACGCAGCCGCGGGGTTGGGACGGAGGGTTTTAAGGCCGAGCACAGCCTTGTCTGTACATCGACAGGGGATCTGCTGTCACCGCGCCGAGAGACGATCGTTGAGCGAGGTGTCTGCAAACTAAGCATCTTGACAGGATACGGCATCTAGAGTACAATCTGACCTCCTTTATTGTTTTTCTTCATTTCTCACCACATCCAAATCACACACTGTATTGTTGAAATGGAGGTATCAGCTTGCTTTGTGCTCATTATCTGGTGGAGAGGCAGAGAAAAGAGGAGGTGGGGGGGGGGGTGGACATTACCAACATTATCACTGAATCTCACACGCACCTATAATCACAACCTCATTGCGTGTTGAACAGAAAAAAAACAAAAAAAAGTCAGACACCGGCGTCTTATCAAGATGATGGGTTTCCCTAACTCGCACGGTTGCAACGTGCTCCTACAAGAAATCGTGATAACACATTTCAAGAATAAATATTCCCCAACGCGATGTTTGCTCAAAATGAGACATGCCGTATTTACCACTTGTTGTTTGCTGCACAGATGGCACACAAACAAGCATGCCTACAGTATATTTCAATAAAGCTAGACTGCCACTCACTGTGTTAACAATATCAGCTTCAGTTAAGAGCCTCCCTGCTATTCAAATATCAACGCTTTTTTTTTCTGAAAATCCTTCATCTGATGAATGGATGCTGATTGTTGTCGGTGACACTCCATTTCCCACAGAGGTGCAGGTGTGAGCCGAGCCGTGGGCCACTTGCGGCTCTCAGTGCACTCTTTAAATCAGTCACCCAGATCCTGTTTCATTATTTGCCCTAACGTATAAAGGGCATGTTTATATTAATCACTGTTTAACACCCCCGCGAGCTGCGACTCTCACAGTGCTAAGTCACAAAGTTCAAGATCTGCGTTTCTGAATACGTCCCTAAACACTGACCAGTTTTTACAGAGTCAGCGCACAGTTCGCTTTTCCTTGGAATGGAAATCATTTTTCCTTTGCACAATATGCTTTTAAAAAAAAAACTCATTCACCACATTGTGGCTTCATTTTGTAATCCAAACAGTGACAGTAACCTTGTGACACTTGGCCTTGCAAATTTGTGAAGTTTAACTGAGATCAAGAGAAACCAGAGAACTAATTGCGTTATGAAAAAACATTTTTAGAAAGTCTTTGTTTGTTTTGTTATTGCTAAATTATATCAGGTATGTTATTGTCAATTAGAATATGTTTTCTTACACTGAAGCACTCTCTCATTAGTGCTATACAAAACGAGCACAGATCTGCCTCATTCTCTTTCCAAGGGGGAATTAAAGGTCACATCGGAGGATGTGCATTCAAAAAAACTTTGTTGTGTGCCGGGCTCGATGTTTTTTGGTCGAGACAGACCTTCAAAAGTTTAGGATTCTCAAAATATATTTTCAACAGCGCACAACCTTGTGCATTTTTAAATGACGAATTATCTCTTTGAATCACAGAGCTAAGTATGTTTTTCCATGAAAATAGGTAGAATTATAAAAAGCAAATAAAATTATTGGAAATTAATGGGTTTTTAGAGAGAGAATTGTGGGGTTCGCTGTATTTATTTATTTATTTTTACCTTCCAAGTGTGTTTCAAGTGTCACTGAACAGTGTATTGTTACTGCCTCCTATCTAGATAACGGCCAGAGACAGAGAGAGGAGAATGGTCCATCACAGAGAGGAGGACCTGATTGGGATCCCCTTCCCGAATCACAGCAGCGATGTCCTCTGCAGCCTCAATGAGCAGCGTCGCGACGGACTGCTCTGCGATGTCATTCTCATCGTCCGCGACCAGGAGTACCGCACCCACCGCTCCGTTCTGGCCGCCTGCAGCCAGTACTTCAAGAAGCTGTTCACAGTGGCCACCGGCGATGCCAGAGATCACCATCCCGCGGCGGCCGTGTACGAAATTGACTTTGTGGCTCCGGAGTCGCTCACGGCCATCCTGGAGTTCGCCTACACTTCCACCCTGACGGTGACAGCGTCGAACGTGAAAGAGATCCTGAACGCGGCGCAGATGCTGGAGATTCCCTGCATCATCAACGTTTGCCTGGAAATCATGGACAGCGGGGGCGGAGGAGGCGGAGGGGGCGGGGGAAGGCGAGCGGAGGAGGGAGAAGAGGAGGAGGAGGAGGAGGAGGATGCGGAGGAAGACGAGGAGGAGGAAGAGGAGGAGGAGGATGAAGAGGAGGACTCCGGGTCGAGGAAGGAGGAGCAGGAGGAAGAGGAGGACAACGTCAGCGAGAGGTCGCTGCAGTCTTCGGAGAGCAGGGGGGAGCAGACGCCTTCGGGGACGGAGGATTTGCCGCCTCCGAGCACCTCCGCGTACCATCAGCAGTTTGACCTGCGCAGAGAGTCGTCCCAGTCCCAGTCTCCAGACAACATGAGGGGAAAACAGGTGAGTTTGGGAAATTATCTTGTATTTTCAAGGCAAAACAAAACTTTGCACGACTGTTCTTTAGTTCCAAAAGCTCATGATGTCGTCTTCGTGTTGCAGGAGAGCATGGAGAGTCGAGCTCTGAAGGATTTCTCAATTGAGTCTCTCCTCCAGGAAGGGCTGTATCCCCGTATGTCGACCCTGGACAGGAGGGCCAACTTCTCTCCTCTCCTCCCAGGTTTCTACCCTTCCATGTGGGCTGCCGAGTTCCCGGCCTTCACCCAGCAGCTCCTGGACCCCGGCCACCATCAGCATCCCCACGCGGGAGCCTCGCTGCAGACCAGGCTTCCCCACGCCTTCTCCACCTCTGCCCCTCTGGAGGCCTCCAGGCCCCTCGATCTGGCTGTGAAAAGAGAGATTATAAAGGAGGAGATGAAAGAGGAAGTCCCACCCAGTCTGCTCCACGGTGACTTCCTGAAAGAGTTTGTCAGCTCAGGTCTGGGCAGCGCCATGAACACTGGGTCGGTGCCGTCGGAGGGTCACCACGCTCTGGGTCAGATCAAGGACGAGGCCGACTTCCGGTCGTACCTGAGCTTCCTGAGCTCCGCCTCTCACCTGGGGGCGCTGTTCCCTCCTTGGCAGCTGGAGGAGGAGAGGAAGATGAAGCCCAAAGCGTCGCAGCAGTGCCCTATCTGCAACAAGGTCATCCAAGGAGCCGGGAAACTGCCTCGCCACATGAGGACGCACACGGGGGAGAAACCATACATGTGCACTATCTGTGAAGTGCGATTCACCAGGTAACGTGAAGCTGCACCTCTAATCACTCCATCGGTTCTTGACTACAAGGGTTTTGTGGCTGATGTGTTCTGACGACAAAGGTTATGTAAAACAGCACAGTTAACGGAAAAGTACCCCATGTTCTTTGGCTGAGGTTAATCTGTTTTCACCTCATCTGAATATCAAAGAGCTGAAAGTGGAAAGCCCCCTCCGCTGGTTTCTTTGCATTAGTGATATCTCACTCACCTACATCCTTTTTCTTCAGCATATTTTCCACCTGTATTTTGGAGCTGAATTTGTCAGTGAAGACGCTATACATCATACCTTTGTCTCTAAACACTGGCATTTAAACCCAGTCACTCATATGAGGAAGGATCTAAAAGGGCAAATACATGCAATGTTGTAATCTGTGTGAGGTGCTGTATGAAAACCTGTGGCTTTGATCTTTTTTCAGACAAGACAAACTCAAGATCCACATGAGGAAGCACACGGGTGAGCGCCCCTACATCTGCCTCCACTGCAACTCCAAGTTTGTCCACAACTATGACCTGAAGAACCACCTGCGAATCCACACGGGCGTCCGTCCGTACCAGTGCGAGCACTGCTACAAAAGTTTCACACGATCTGACCACCTACATCGACACATCAAGAGGCAGAGCTGCCGAATCTCACGCCCCCGGCGAGGGAGGAAGCCAGCCGCGTGGCGGTCTGCGCCCACCAGCAACTTCCTCTGCCCACCCACCGCCGCCCCCAACAGGTTCGAGGAGAACGGGTTAAGCCCCGCGTACCAGGGAGTCAAGAATCACGGACTTGGGCAGATGCTCGGCCTCGGCAACAGAGGGCTGGGATTTAAGAGCGTGGATGGTGCGGGCAGGGAGAACAGGGAGGAGCGACGAGCAGAGGGGAAGCAACGCACAGAGGAGGAGAAGGCAGGAGAAGGGAGGCAGAGGGGAGTGTTTGCCTTTGCTCTGGCTGGAGAAGAAGTGCTTACCCGGGCTCCATTTTATGCTGCGACCTCTGACCCCTGGACCATGAGACTGGAGCGCGCTCCACCCATCTCTGAGCCGGCCAAATGAACTCTGGGCTGTAAAAGGAAGACAAAAGACAAGAAAGAAAATCTCTTTAATCTCTGTGTCTGTTCTGCTCCTGGAAGCTAAAGCACCTTTATAAAAAAAAAAAAGTGAAAAGAGTGAGATCAGTCGACCTTTTGAAGCCTGTTGATGTGGCTGTAGTTACAGACTTTTTTGAATTTTTCTTTTTATTTTAAAATGTTTTAAAATTAAATAATTTCACAGATGTCATGTTAAATAATTGTTTCAGCCCTGTGAATGTTTACAAATACTTTCATAGCATTTAAAAAGAGCAAAAAGTTTGACACTGCTAATGAGGAAAACATCAGAATACTGTTTTATGTCTTATTTGCATTATTTATCTCACGATGTAAAACGAGAGGCAATTTATTAAAAAAACCACCATCATTCTATAATGTCATCTGACACCAGAGAAGATTTGGGTTTTATGTTGACAATTATTCATATGGCATGCTTCATCCAGAGCCTGACATATTGTAATTTGAATCGGCAGTGACAAATTTCATACAAAACATTTTATATGCAAAGTCATTCAAACATATGTTGTAGAAAAATATCATAACTGTACCATTTCTGTCTAATAATGACGTAGGGACATGGAATAGACATAAAATCTAATCAAAACGCCTTTGTCCACACAATTCAGTGACTTATTTTAGATAGTTGTGTCTAATAATTGTGAGAAAGGGATGTTGCGTTGTTAAGAAAGCATTAAAAGTAATTTGATGACAGCAATGTGTAGTCTGGCACATGTCCTGCAAGTACATTTGATTCCAACCTAGTTTTTTTTAGTCATATTTCAAAACAAAAGGAAACCCACTTGAAGTCTAAGATATCCAGATATTTGGTAACGTGTTATTTTCCTTCCACTGCCTTGTTCTGATTTAAGCTCCTCGTCTGCACTATTGTACATAGACACAAACTTTTGGCCATGGTGGTGTTAATTATGGTTGTATTGCTGATGATGTACAAATATATATATACATATATATATATATTGTTCTTAAAAGACTTTGAGGCATCCATCCAAAGATGTGTACTTTGATATTTCAGACTTGAAAGACTTTTGTTTTAATGTTTATGAATATGTGTCTTCAGAGGATGTATATTTCTGACTAATCAAACTGCCGCTTTAGCTATACAGTACGCTTGTGTTTTTTTCTGCTGCAACAAATCAAGAGGGTTTGAGGCCCGTTTTTCATATAATGTTCATTACTGATTTGTGTATAAAGTTCAAAAAATATTTGAATTGAAATGGGAAAGTATTTTCTTGCTATTTATGCGTATTTAAATGAATGAGCCTTGGCTATATTTTGCAAATCTGTTTTATAAAGACACTAAATGTTGAACTTTGCTCTTGTCCAGGAGTATTTTCACCATAAAACTTCTACAGTCTGTGTCTTCTTACATCTCTGTGAGGATCAGTTTGACATTAAAACAATTTTGGAGCATTTTCGTTATGCTATACCTCACTATAAGGTGAAGAATGTGTTTCAACGTTAGGATTATCATGCAGACATGGTTATGACTAGGACATAAATAATTATACTACTACTAGTTATCGCTAATAAAATATTTGAGTATATACACTTTTTAGTTTGCTCCCTTAATAAAAATGAACTGAATTCATGAAACGTCAGTTTTAATGCAATTTAATTTGCATGTTTCTAAGTAACAGCCTCTCAAAGCATTAACTAATACTTGCATATTACGTATGAAATACATATCGGTCATTATTAACAGACAACTAGTGCAGGTAAATTGTTAAGATGGACAAGAAGTTGTGATGGCTGGGTCATGCCAAATGTGCAAAATGTCTTACAGAACCAACACACTGGTACTGAAACAATTAAGAGCTTAGACAATTTGGAGAACATAATAAGTAATTTTTCCCTTCACAAAACCTGCACAGCAGAGAAATAATATTTTAATTAACCTTGGGAAGTAATGTGGTTTAAAGAGATGGATTACTGGATCAATGCATGATTTAACAATACCATTAGCACGCCACTGAGGCTCATGCAGTCTGATCATATTGACCATTTGATTTTCTCCCAATTACCACGGAAAGTGAAATGAACGACATGATCAGAATTTAGTTTCAACACTAAACTAATTTTCTCACAAAAGCCTTTTCATGACTTTGTGTCAATGGCTGTGCCTCATGCAGGTCAGGATAGTGCTCATCTGTTTCTTTGCCCTGACCTCTAGTGGAAAATAGGAGGCACTGCATCTGGCTCTGCTTTTACTCACATATTAAAATATCCATTCCTGTCACTCAAGATTCATTGTTGTAACATACTCTAGGTAGGCCTAATATTAGTTAAATATTAGTTCACATGAGGGAAATGGGGCCTAACAGCCCTTACCCTCACCTGTTTTTTTTTAACAAACCCATATACTTTGTAGGGAATTCCGGAAAATTTCGTATGTTCCAGTTAAACTTGGTCCATAAATGTAAACATGGTTGTGCTTGTTTTAAATGAGCGCCCTCTAGCGGCAGAATGTGCGTACTGCATCCAAATATTGTTCACTAGAGCTGCTGAAAAAGAAATGGCACACAACATATCAATACAACGCCCTACAAGTATGTAGTTTAATTAAGGTTAATTGGTTTATACTGTAGCTCTCAGTTTTACTCAAACAAGGCATAGCCTATGTGGAAAAAACTACAATGCTGTCATAGAATTACATGTCCACGTTTCATTTTAAATGGTCGAATGTCATGATAAAAGTTATTTCAGGCCTTTAAATAGCTTACTTCACTCAGGTGTTAAAGAGCTAGGCTATCTAAGCTACAAGTTTGTCTTAAAAGATAAACATTAATTTAAAAGACAAACACTGACACAAGAGTCAAGACAAGATGATGCATTACTTAATGTAGCCTACATAGGATTTGGATATTGCACTAAAATGCCTCCAATCTCAGGCAGCTCTAGGTTGTGAATTTAGTCAGCTGAATAAGGGCCGGCCGGTGGACCTTATTTCTAACATAACATTATTTACTCACCCAGATAACTTTGGTGTCAGAGTGCTTCCGACGAAATTAGATCCAGCGGAGAGCGCTATAGGCTAATGCTAGTAGCTAGTAGCTAACGTTAGTAGGCTACATTGCAATGCAGACTCTAAATAACACAGGAGGCCTATCTGCCGCGAAACTCCTTCATTTCATCAATATTTTGTTATGATACACTAGTGTTATTCCCATGGATGTATAATAGATCCATGGTTATTCCCCTTTGAGTCCGTGGTTACCTAATACATCCATGGTGGTTAACTGTTATCAACATCCGGGCCGGGGTCTGTGGTTGACCTCTGACCTGGATGATATCATCTCCGAGCTTAGTGAGTCCAGGTTGCGGACGGGAAGCCCGTGGTAGGTGAACTTCGTCCAGCTGCTCATTTTGTTCTGAAACATGCAGAAACAAACTGTCTACTAGCAGTAGCAACTTTCAGGTAAACAAGTTAACATGAGCATCCGGCATCCGGTAGACCGCCTTCGTTGCTGATTGGCCAGTGACAACAGCGGAGCGAGTGGGTGGTGGCAATGCACCTGTCAGCTGGATGACAGCTGTCAATCAAATTTAAAAGAAGAAGAAAAAGAGGAAGCAACACTTGGTTTTGTGGTTTGAAGGTAGGCGTATGCCTTTGATCACTTGCTGTGGCCTACACTGGACCACACAGCATTCTTTGCTTGAAATGAACTTCCTGTGGACAAGTTTACTTTTTTTCATGTGTTTCTATAGCCTATAAATTGATAGGGTGAGAAAATTACAGTTGGAATTTAGTAGACCTAGTAGTAGACTCAAGAAACATACAAAAAGAGAAGTAAGAAGCCTGACATCTGACATACTTTCTCCCCTCGAGCAGCCCGCTGTGTGGTTGGCTGGCGGACATTAGGCTATAACTTATAGCACACACACATACATTTTCATTTTAAAGGGTTAAACTTTATTCAGGGGAAACAGCAAGCCATCTCAGTCTGTCTCTCCTGCATCCTTCATCCCTCTGGAGGGCGCTAAAGATTCAAGTTTGACCCCTACATAATAATAATAATATGCATTTGATTTCAGATCTGAAGTCAATGAATGTAGAAATAACTTGTCATTAACAACTATTCAGGAGTCACAAAAACAACCTTTTGCAGTAGCCTAAGAATGTGTTTGTCTCAAAAGTCCTATTAGGATAATAAAAAAAAGAAGAAAAAAAAAGAAGTTGATAAAAATGAAGTAGCTGTGGTTGGGGCGTTTTTTATGGTATACAAACCACATCCCAGGGCAGAGACAGAGGCAGCTGCTTCCTGATTATACACATGTTTGCACAGGGTTTATTAATGTGATGAATGGTTGTGCTAAACCGTTATGTATAGATGTGGTGTGGCAAGTCAGACACTTGTAGGTATGCTTGTAAAGTAGTATTTTAAAGGGGATGGAAATAATGTTGAATAATGTTGAAAATGATTTTTTTTAAAAAGGAGGGGGTGGGGGGGGCAGTGAAAAGGACCTTTGTGCAGGTTGAGGTCGTTCAGTCAGTGTCCTCTCATTTAAATTTGACTTGTGGTTTAGGTGAAAGGTTGGCTCAGTTCTCTCATATTGCTTTGGTTGTCCCTTTCCTGTCGCTATTTTAAGTGTCTGTTCTGTTTTGTCAGCTAAATTTCATCGTCAGTGTCTTGTCGGACCATCTTAATCAAAATAAGGCAGTTCACCTCCACAGAAGATTTTAGCAGCTCAAAGCCTGTCCTTCTTCTTATCAAGCCACCTTGGATTAAATACAAGATTACAGAGATCAATATATCTGAATTTTGAGGATAGAAACAACAAGTCTCTTCTAAATCTGACATTCTGACTTATTATGGTCATTTTTAGTTGGGGAAATTTGATTTGCTGTGATGTAATTTGTCTAATCTGAAGGTGATTTAGTGCTAGACTATTGTTCCTGGACCACACACATACTTGGGGTGTGTGTGTGAAGAAGGCTACAGACGTTTAGCACTGGAAAATTTACACTTGCATGACCAAGTGTGTCTCTCTGTGTACACGTCTTCCTGAACCGCAGCCCCCTCCCGAGGTGTTACTTCCTGGCCCATTAACCTCCAGTCTTCTCTGGGTTCTTGTAGCCGTTAGGACCTTACTGTAACACCACCCCGATGAATTCGGTTATGTATGTGTGTGTGTGAACGCTGTATATTGAGGGTTATTTTCCCAACAGAGGGTCAGGGTAAAGCATTCAGTTGTGATGGTTAAGGTAAGGGCCTGAGGAATGCATGATGTAAATAAATGTCCTCACAAAAATAGAGTAAAATAGAAGTACAGGAATGTGTGTGTTTGTGTGTGTGGAGGAGGGGGGGGTGCATGTGTATTATGCCTGCACACACAAAGCGTTCCTAATGGGACATCCTTTGAGGAAGCTGTGTGACAATGCAGCTACACAATACAAATACAAGTTAGACCACAGGGACTGACGAAGGTAACACGGTCTGATGTTCTCTGTGGGGTTTCTGAGGGGCCAATGAGGAAACACCTTCCAAACATAGGGCCTTGAGAAAGCCACAGTTCTTCTGTGTCAAGATCTCAAATACGAAGAACAATATGTGTTACATCACCAGAGAGTAACTTACTGACATACACATCAGCAGCTCCACATTTACTGATGCCCCAGTTATTTTCAGTGCTGATGGAAGACTTCAGCACAAGATTATTTCCAGTCGAAGATTTTCTATTATAATGATGTCTAGTGGTTATATGCAAATAAGCCACAAAGGCCCCTTGCCTTTTAAATTAGTTCACCTAATTTTGCAATTAAAAAAATAATCACCCAAAGAAGCGTCTATTTGTTTTTACATTGTTGACCCAATTTCTTAACCCTGCAATAACAAATGTTTTTGGCCACTTGAAGGCAGCAGAAAACAGACGTGGAAAGAACACTGAATATATTATCAATTTAGAAAGTATCTGGATACATGAAAAGTGAATTTGTACAATGTGTGAAAAGCATCAGTGGGACTGCGGGGGCCTGGAGTCATTTAAATCCTCTTTTATCATCATTTTGTCGTAGTTGGATTGTATAAAGTTATCAGCATTAATAGTCCATGCAGCTTTTCTGAGGAAAGACAGATGAGTGAGTGTGAGTAGGGATGCAAATGCACACCTTTCTGTGGATAACAGATTCTTCATAGTAATGCAGAACTACAGTACATTTGCACTTCTTGTTTCTTGTGAATGTTTGCATCACTGCAAGGTGTTTCTTTGTGGTTGACAGACAGTTTCAAATGTAACATGCTATAAGCAGCTGTATCAGCTGCAGACTGCATGTCCTCAACTACTCCTTTTTATTGGCACCAGACAATCACTCAGACTCCAACCCTTTCACAGTCACTGGCAGACTAAGCTGAAGTGTGTGCGCATTTCCATGTCTGTGTGTTTGTTTGTTTGTGTGTGTGTGTGTGTGTGTGTGTGTGTGTGTGTGTGTGTGTGTGTGTGTGTGTGTGTGTGTGTGTGTGTGTGTGTGTGTGTGTGTGTGTGTGTGTGTGTGTGTGAGGACCAAGGTCAGCAAGGCACCAGTCATATGGCTTCTAATGAAATATGTATACAGGAACTCTATACTAGAAGGTCAGAGCATTTTCCCAGTCGTTCTGACAATATGTAAACACAAGAAAATGTGACAATAACATGAGTGTCCCCGTGACAACTGATTCTGTTTTAATATTTTATCTTTTTTTTTTTTAACAAAGTAAAGGAGAAGGTGCCACAAAACTGACGATACTGCTCTTCATACTAGTGTCACTTGGATATTTCTCTTGATCCACTAATAGACACACATTCAAACACACAGCTGAAGACGTCAGAGAAACAACTTATGAGATAAACATGGTGTAAATAGTGTGTGATGGTCTACAGTAGCTATAAATATGCACATGATGACATCCTGAACAAATTCTCAGCATTGTCATCTTTGTACGAGGCAACAGGAAGGACAGCCCACATGCATACGTCTAAGTATGACTGAGCTGAGCTGAGCCGTCATTAAGGGTTTCTCATTTATTGATCTCTTCCACTTGACCATTACAGTTGGAAGGTATCAACAAATAATGTGTTATCTGCCATCGCTTCTTCTTTCCTTAGGTGCAAAATTGATGAGCTATACAAATTTCAGAAATTCTAATGTGTGTGGTCACTGCATGCTGCCCACATCCTACCCCATGACTATCATCATCTCCTCATTTAGGTGAAGCACAGCAAATGTGGCAAGACAGATCAAACAGCTGTAACCTTTTGTGCCTACTCTTAACCAAACTGTGGCCATCCTTTAGTATAACCACATTGTGACAACAGGCCCATCAGATCAGCTGTTAGTGACAAACACCCTATATGCTCACTCAGGTTGGGGCCCATTCAATACATTGGATGTAAAAGACGGACATCTACTAACATGCATGCCAGCTAGGCTTTGCAGCATTACTGTATGAACACTTATATTTAACCTGGCAGGCTATAATGATTTCCTGTACACTTTACTATCCATCTTATTAAATATCTAGCTTGCTAAAGAGCCGTCTTATTGATTCCACGGACAGGAAGCAAAGGGATAGCAAAGATTTTTCAACGCTCTTGAGAAAGGCCGGCAAGAATCATACTTGAAATATATATTCTATTTATTGAACTTTATCTGTGTCATTTTTAGACAGCTTACAGACACGGGAAAGTAAACTTAAGAATATTGCAGAGTATTGGACAGCAACAACTAACAGGCTGTGCAACACCTAAATGTATAGGGGATGTAAATGGGGATGAAGCATTGATCCACCGGCCGTCTTCTTCAGACAATCTTATTATCTTAAAGGTAATGTTGTCTGACTTGTGCAAATATGAACAGTAATGTTACCTGAGGCTTTCACTCTTGTACCGTAGACACAACAATGGTTTTGAATGCATTCTTATGGTATCAGCACTTATGAGAAATGAATGTAAACGAACAGCAGGGATGACAGAGGCATTGATTTGAAATGCATTTTCAGCCAAGTAAACAATCTCAGGTGGCTCTCAGGTGTTCTCTCGTCTGTAACGTGAGAGTTGAACTTTACAAAGGTTGGATTTAAAAGCTTTCGTTGTACAAAACAAGGAGCGCTTTTAAACTTCCACCTTATATGTCACCTGACTTAAACCTATAGTTTTTGAACATTGGGCCTGTGGTTACATTGTGGTGGTGTCACCTACAGACAAGCAGTCTTTCAGTGGGGCTAAGTTTTCCTCTGCATCAGCATCAACCGCAGAGGAGTTAGAGTAGAGGTCGAATGCAACTGCAGTCTAGGTCGGTCGGCCAATACATAGTGTATTTAAATTATTTGTTTAAAGTTGAGCGTTTAATGCAAAAACTATTAAAGTTGAAACCGCATTCAGGAGATGTTTAGTGTTTACATCAGCTATTCTCAAAGCATAGCTAAGGAATGGATAAGTTGTGGGGAGAACAACTAAATGAAAGATCAATACATATATTACACATGGCCCGTCTTGATATTGGAGGCCCTTGGTGAACTTTGCTCTATGTGCTACTCTGACTCCAGACTCCTCTCTGGTTAACAACTATCTAAGAGCTATCCATTCAGCAGTAAGTCATGCACTGACCAGTGACCACTGGACATCAATACAACAAGCTCTGAGTGCTGCAGACCTAATGGGCCTGAGAGAGAAAAGCATTGCTCAACCTCGTGATAAATGGACTATTGCTGCATGCATGCTCGCATTAACTGTCTGCAAGGCCAGTGCAATAGCGCTCAACGAAAACAGAAGGAAGTGGCTTTGCTGGTAATCTGATGCAGTTAAGCTAAACCAGGCCAATACCTTTGCATCAAAAAATCTTGATTGATGTTAACGTACCTCAAGCTGCATTGACCATAGAGCTCTGTTATGCAAACAATCTCAACCTGGAAATGGATTGGAAACTGGAATAATCAAGTGTGTTTACCAGTAGGTAATAATAACCAGTGAATTTCCCTGAAGTGGTATTAAAGTGAAGGGTTGTAGAGGGTTGTAGCATTACACATCTTACACAAGCTTTTGTGGCAATGCCCTTTAGATTTTCTCAGTGCAAGATGATATTGCAATAATTTAATCGCAATTTGACAACTAAATACACAGTCATGGTGATTGTAACTCAGTAACTCAGTTACAGTATATTGCATTAATGAGGACAACCTGTGGGTTGCCAGGTTGTGAAAATCCCCTTAAAAGCTTCATTACTTAGTATTATTGGAATTTCAAAACGTCACAGTGTTTTTCTAGTTTGCACTCATTTTCGCTTTCCATGTCCCATGTCACATAAGGCCTTTTACTGGCGTCAAGTTGTTTTCCCTGATTTGTAATACCTGTCCTGCCAAATATATTGATCTTTATAAGCTGAGATAACTGTTTGAGTGATGACTGTGGACACCTTGAGGCTTCAAAATATAGCCATCTAATGGTTTATCAAGAATTAATTTAATTTAATCATTTATGAAGTCATTAATGACATATACGCTTATATTCACTTCATACGGTGTACTTCAGACAATGGTATCACAAACGTTTATATCAGATACAGCACAACTCTACACATGACAGTTTGAGTGCTCAGTTTTTGAGTGGTTGTATTGGATGCTTTCATATTAAACTGTATGAATGTGGACGGGGGGAAAATATTATGTATGCTCACAGGCATCAGACCAGGCTGTAACCTTGGCTGGGAACCATGCAATTATCACGGAAGCCCTCAAAATGAGTCTACTACAGAAAAACTGTGGCTTCTGGGTTTTTTTTTTCCATGTTCAGTGTTAAGTGATTTCATTCCATAAAATTTATGCTTGTACGGCAATGTCAGCCAGTTTGACACTAGATAGTCTGTTGAAGAGCCACTGTAGTGTTATTGAAGGCAGACTCAATTGGCAGAACTTCAATAAAACCATCCGATTAATCTCTCAGCTGGAAACAAATGAAATGGAAAATTAAAAGCGCTGCACTAAGAACTAAAGGTAGAAGCACTAAATATCCAAGTAGCAAAAGGAAATGACAGAATTTAAGACTATTTCTGTTTGTGTGGCCTTCTAAAGTTGGCAGATCTAGACTAAACTGTGCCACAGCTGAAATTATGCTTCAGAGAACGTCTCGGAGGCCTTGTTCTGTTAAGTTGAATGCAAGAGACCGCCATGTCTAGAAATACTGCCGCCACAAAGCCGCAGGGCAGGAGGGGACTCCGCCTCAGATTTATAGCCCAGACTCACGGGGTGTGTTTTTGCCTCAAAATGGCGAGGGTGAAATTAAAGGCAGGGTTTTCATGTAATTGCACATGGATGTGCCCACTGCCCACGGCTTTGACCCCAGCTCTTGCACTCTAATGAAGGGTTGAGAGCTTGAACAAGGCAAACCCTGGCAAAGTAATGGCTATACTGATGCTGGCCAAATAGATTTTGTAATGTGCTTCTAGTACAGAAGCACAGGGCCCTTATCTTTATTCTATCCGGCCGTTCTCGTTCAACCATTAGTTCTGTTCTCCGAATGAGAGGCTATTATGTTACCAGTCATATAAACTGCATCATTATGAATTATGAATGTCCTCCCAGAGTACTCCATACATGTTGGCATCCATATGTGCGCTTTTATGATTAATAAGGGATATTTTTGATATATTTATGACCTGAGCTCTATATCTATATCCACAGGCGGCAAACAGATCCTGTGCAAACCTATTTAAATAGAGGGGCCATATTTCTGGGTCAAATATCTTATCTTCGATCTTGATGGTTTCATTATTTGAGCTGTCAAACAATGTCAAGTTGCCGAGAGCAACTTAGTACATTTAAACAAGCACTGTACGGTAATTTTGATGTATTTATACTCTATTTGAGTATGTCCAGCCACTGTACACTGGAGTACTGTTTACTCTTCCACATAGACTCGATGGCAGTAGACATCGGTTACCTGCTGATAAGGTTTTTTCACACAAAACATGTGGTATAGCCAATAAAATATAATGCAAAGGGAGACTGAAGAGTTCTGACTATTTTAAACACCTCTTTACAGGAACTACTTGTTGTCTGTAGATACACTGTACACGCACCATTATATTATGCACTTACGAATGCTATTTGCCAATGACATTCATAATTGATTATAATGCAGTTTGTTTGACTGGTAACATGATAGCCTCACATTCAAAGTAGAGAACTAGAATGACCGGATAAAAGACAGGACCCTGTACTTTAGTGCTGTCTATTCGATTTACAATAATATCTAGACTATATAAAAGAGTACCAGTTGCAGAACACATTATAATAGACTACCAACAGGGACACGGGGGGTATACACATATACTTTTACCTTCAACACTTTGTGCAAGAATGTTAATGCATGACTTTTACAAAGTACGAAAGTAGTTCAACATAAAGGACGTCAATACTTCACCAAACCACTAATGGTGTCACTGAAACTGTATACTGTATAAGATCCAGTTCTGTAGTTGAGCAGTGGAAACTTTCCCTGAGGGATGGTTTTAGCAGCTGTGAGGCCAGCGACTCTGAGGGAAGGAAGGACTGTTATATTGTACAGTGCCTTGAAATTAGGGGGTTGCAGCTTGTAGATTTACACTCAAATGATATGGCATTGTAATAGGAAGAGATCACACACATATGTTGCATCGATGATTTAGGGGAAACGTGCCGCTCCTGGTCCTGGAAAATGACACCTATAGAAAACTTTAATTAAAGCCCTGCTGACAAAGATGACAGAATTCAGCTTCACTTAAAACCAAAGAAGCAGCTGCTTACAAAATCACCTCTTAGTGAGGGTGGTCCTGCAAAAGTGAAAACCCTCCACCCATGCTCCTCTTCAGTAGTCTATGAATACACATAGACATAGACTCAACTCTAACCACATATTATGGGTTTCTACTTGCTGATGGTTTCATATTTGGCCCATAGTTTATGTAAATGCAGATGCGAGCCCCACATCACTGTAGTTTGCTGAAAAACCCAAGGTTTTTCCAACCATGTTCCCGGTCTGTTAATCCAGCTGCCTTTACGTACCCACTCTGTGATTGGTCCCAGATTTGCTGCGGGTCCAGAGTAACCATTTAGCTTTTTCACTGAGATTTTCCCATTGCTGCTGGCACAGTATGACCTGCAGGAAATGACTGAGAATTGTGACTGTAACAATGCAAATGGACCGATGCCAGACCACAGCTGTTTATTCAACCACACAGAACATTCCTCTGGGTTAATAACCACAAACACTGGAAGATATCTGCTATTTAATGATTTGGTCTGTATTACAGTACAGCATGTGCTTCGTACAGGGAAAATTGCAAGCAGCATGTGTGGCACTGTATAAAGTAAAGCAAAAAAGATTCTTAGTGTTTGAGTCATTGCGGCACATATGCAGTGCACAGAGCTCATGACTCGGTTATTCTTGGTGCAAAGTCTGGATTTTGTTTGGAATTGAAGTTTATTGTTTCAGTCACATTTTGTTCATTTTAGTTTGAGTGAGGGAAGTCTTTAAATCTCCACAGTTTAGATTGAACTTCGTCACATCTATTTTAAAGAGTCATCATCAGTCTTTCTGCTTCTCGGACTCCCTGAGTCCTTCTTCTGGTTGCCCGCCCTGCCCATCCTTCCTGGATATGAGGTCATGACAGACTGACCAGAACAAAGGATGGGCTGCAGTCATCTTAACCTAAACTCTGACAGCATAATGTACACGCTCTCTCTTTTTTTTCTTTTGTCCCCGTGTCAGGTCAAGACACACCAGGGAAAATCAGCAGCTACAGACTGCTGACTTAAATTGAAGTTAGGGGTTTATGATGTGTGGTTACTGAGGAATAGGCTTTTGCTGAACTGTATTCAAATAACATTTGCACGAACTTAAGAGGTATTAGCATTTATGGTACTATTTTTAGTTTGGTTGCTTGCGTGTTCTCAGTTCTGCTTTTTCTTTTTTTTTGTCTTGGATTTTGTTTCCTTCCTAAAAATTTGGGGGTTAATAAAAATATTCTGCCTGGTCTGTTTCAGTAGCTAGCAAGTTAAATTGATATTCTGGCTTGAATTGAATTAGGCTAATTAATAGGCTATGTTCAAGAAAACTAGGTATCTGGATTCATTCCCATTCACAGACTCAAAAGCTTAGGGAAATGTAAGAAAAACTATGTCAGACTATGTTTATTTGCATAAATATGAGTCAGAAATATTTAATATCCTACAAAATATAGCCTAATGGTTTGCAGTTTCCACAACTATCAGAGATATCTGTGTAAAAAATAAATAAATAAAATAAATTACTTAAAAGTACCTTAAAATTGTATTGGACTTAAAAATGAAAGAAAAAATGAAAGAAAAAAACAAACAAAAAACTACGAAACCCATTCAACCTACCTATCTAATGCCAAAACGTATGTCTTGACAAATATAATTAGCCTACAATAACTGCAACAACGTATCTGTAAAGCAATAAGTTATGCTACTTCACGCACCTCCGTGGCTCTGATAGGCTTCAGGAGTTGGACTGACCCTCAGACAGACAGCAGCCGACCCAGCCTCTGTGCAGGGAGGGAGGGGTGTGACTTCCAGCCAACTGTCGAAAAAACTCCGGAGTTCAGAGATCAGCAAAAGATGAAGAGCTGCTCTCCTCCACGGAGCGAGCGCGGAGGAATTAAAACTGTGGAACAAATCTGCGAATTACGGAGATTTAACGCCTCAGCGATGAAATGCACGTGAACCGGAGCGAGTTTAACTTCCAAGTAAAACCTGAACTGCGAGCATCCCACGGTAAGTTGTGTTAAGCTTTGTCATCTGGGGAAACGGGACGAGTTAAGTAGAGGCAAAGAAACCAAATAAGATTTAACCACAGCAGGCTATATTGTTATGTTTAAAAATGAAACTACTAACTAATCAGCGTCTCTTACCTACTTGCTACTACTAAAAATATTCTTGGAAGTGGTCCAAGATTAGCAATGTGTAAACAAACCAACAAAAACAGCATGCAATAAGGAGAGTACTATATAAACTTAGTTTTAGTTGTATGTATTTTTCTGTACCCATTTTATTTGGTTGCTTTCATTAATATCATAACCAGGGAAAGAAAGAAGATAAAGCCATAAAGTGTAGCATTATTATTACTTAGTATTGCAAATGTAACACTGATGAATAAACTGGTTTACCCTATGTCACAACTCAGATCTTTCCCTGCCCTTGAACACGGTGGCTCTGTCTGCTGACACTGGACTCCCTGCTCACTTCTCACATCCAGTGTCAGCAGCCGGCGGCAGCTTTGAAGATGAACAACCCCCAGATAACTCTCCACTACAACTACACAGGGAAGCTGGACCACCGGCCTGGCGTTGGCACGAGCCGTAGCACCGTAGACCCCAAAACCATCGTGTTCCTAATCATATGCAGCTTCATTGTCCTGGAGAACCTTACCGTGCTGGTGGCCATATGGAGAAACCACAGGTTCCACAACCGAATGTATTACTTCATTGGCAACCTGGCGCTGTGTGACATGCTGGCTGGAGTCGCCTACCTGGTCAACCTGCTGCTGTCAGGAGAGAAGACCCTGCAGCTCTCACCTGCCCTCTGGTTCGTCAGAGAGGGCAGCATGTTTGTGGCACTTGGTGCGTCCATCTTCAGCCTCTTGGCTATTGCCATAGAAAGACACCTGACTATGATCAAAATGAGGCCTTATGATGCCAACAAGAACTACAGAGTGTTTCTCCTGATAGGGACCTGCTGGCTGATTGCCATTTCTCTTGGAGCTTTGCCCATCTTGGGCTGGAACTGTCTGGACAACCTCCCAGATTGCTCCACGGTTCTGCCTCTCTACACCAAGAAATACGTAGCCTTCTGCATCACTGTTTTTATGGTTTTGCTCTTGGCCATGTCAGTGCTTTATGCCCGAATCTACATCCTGGTCAAGTCCAGCAGCCGAAAGGTGAGCAAGCACAGCAACTCAGAGCACGCCATGTCCCTGCTGCGCACCGTCATCATTGTAGTCGGGGTCTTCATCGCCTGCTGGACGCCCATCTTCATCGTGCTTCTCGTGGATGTGGCATGTGGGCAGCGTTGCCCCATCCTCTACAAGGCTGACTGGTTCATTGCGGTGGCTGTGCTCAACTCAGCCATGAATCCAATTATATACACCCTGGCCAGTCGAGAGATGAGACGGGCCTTCCTGGGTCTGGTGTGTGGCATCTGCTACAGGGGGAAGGCTTCTGTAAATGGCAGCGGGAACAAGCCGTCTCTGGAGCCCAGCCGCAGCAGGAGCAAGTCGTGGAGCAGCCAGAACAACCCCAACCAGAACCAGCAGGGCTCAAGGCAGACGGAGCAAGGGAAGGAACAGAGCATGGACACTGCTCATGGTGAGGTCTCAGTGGTGGTAGGAGGGGCCACCCAGGCTGGATCTGAGAGTGATGCAAAAAACTGAGAGAAGGGAGCCAGAAATCTACGGTAAGAAGGTGAGGGAGGTCCACATATATGCTCACGGGCCTGTGCAGTGGTCATAACGGACAGATGACTTTTAACTGAGAAAAAAGTGAAGTGTGGACTTGAGGCCTGGCTGCAGGACAGCTGTTTCTCCTTGGTGGTTATTATCAATACAGTATCATCCATAATCAGACAACTCACACTTGACATCAGATTGGTGTCATTCATTTCATCACTTTTGTGTGGGAACCATGCATCTCCCGAAATAAAGGATAAATCTTACAATGGCTGAGAAAATCAATGATTAAAAGAAAACATTGATATTTCGGAGATGCATGTTTTTCGCAGGGCAGTGATGATTTGAGAATCGATGGTGCTCTCAAACTTGACAGAGGGAAATGTACCCATGTGGTCACAGACAAGGACGAAAAGGGCAAACAGGAAGTGAAAAAGAAATCACCCATAATTATTTAAAGTGCAATTATAGAGCTGCAAAAACAATGTAATGGAGAATGATTGTAGACAATTATTAGTGTAATGATAAACAACTGAAGTTATTTATTCTATGCAATCTGTATATTCACTCAGTAATACTACAGAATGTTGTGCAGTAAGATTACATGAAAACTGCATTGTAAATAGTATGTGATTTTAAAAAAATATGCATGTTGAAGAGTCAGACATGCCACCTTTTTCATTTTACCAGTAGCACCATGTTTATGCTAATGCAACTGATGCAGTTCATTCAATAGCAATAGTGTTTTCAGTGAAACCAGGGCTCCATCTGCTGGTTTATAATGTTAGTGGTGAATGCTAGTGGGATATGTTTATTTTTGTTTGTTTGTTTTTTAGGCTTAGGCTGCATGTTTGATACAGAATATCTCAAATCCTTGTCTTAGTAGCACATTTTAAATTGTTATTGTAGTTTCTCTTTGTATGTTTTTATCTGATTATTCCAGAATTAGAAACGTATTGTATCAAACCTAAAAGCATGAAACTGGTAAAGTGAAGGAACAAAAGTCTTGCACGGCACGTGGATGCTGCATGTGAAGTAGAACTAGTTAGTTAGAGGCAGCTGATGCAAAAAATTATTAGCTTTGGCACAATGATGTAAAAAAAAAAAAAAAGGCTGGAAGTACTGTATAAAGATGAATCATCTTGATCACCTCATGTGGCCAGTAGAGGGCGCAGTTCTTGCCTTGTGTTGTGCCTTCCTTACACATTTCAGAAAATGTCAGTGTTGGTTCATCCAAATTACAAATTAACACATTATTCACATATTCATAGCTGTTTTCATTAGTAGGCTATGTCTATGTTTAGAAGCATGGATTGTGTTTTTAAAATCTTGTTGTCGATGCTTTGATCTACATGGATGGCAGCAGAGATCTGGACAGATTGTAATAAAATAAAAACTATATAATAAAAACAAAACCAATATAATTTGGATGAGCCAACACTGAGATTTTTGAGGAAATTGTGATGACCGAGTCTGCCATGAGACGAAACGTCTTCCTGATCATTACAGAACATATACCACAGAGATTCTACACATTCACGGTTTTATTGCCAACAGTCATACAGAATAATGATAAACCCATACAACCAAAAGATTAAATCTGTAAACATCATTTGGACTTGTCTCTTTGTTTTTATTTCCATTTTTTTTCTGTACCTGTTCCAAAATAGTGAGTTCTCTGTGTGATTTCCCTCTGACAAAGATTTATACTTAGAATCTGGAAATGATACATTTAGAATATATAATAGAGAGGGAGAGAGGGAGATAAAGAGACAGAGATAGAGAGAAAACAGTAGTCTCAAGCAGCAACACGCAGCAGGGCGAAACACAACCTCTAGTGAACAGGCATGCCCCATTGAAGATCAGCTATTGCACTTTGAAGAGAGAGAGAAAGAGAAATAAAAACACCATTTGTACAAATAAAAGGCACATTTTCATCAACAGAAATCTGGAGAGAAGCCATGTTCTTATTTGTGTCCCAGCGTATTTGTTTGTATAATTTCTTGATGCCACACAGCTAATCATCATGTTATCAGAGAGATTCAAGTATGGAGTTGTTTCCTGCTGTATATACGCTTTGTTCAAAACATTGCACATTTTGTCAAGGTGACTCTACAAATTTTAGAGCTTTTTTTTTTTCTTTTTTAAGAAACCAACGCTGATCTCAAAATAATTTTCAACATTAGCATAGTGCTGTTTTTTTTTGAAAAAAGAAAAACAAAATTAGCACATCATTCCATATCCCAAGATATTAGATTTGATGAAATTATGTCACAAAGAATTGAACAAATAAAAGCGAATGACGGATAATTGTCAGAAAAACTAAACACACAACAAAAAATAACTCCCCAATGATTTTTTTTGTGTCCTTTCTTCTCCTGCCATTTCCTTCAAAAATACCAATTTATTCCTCTTTTTCTACCATGAGCTCTCCTCGGAAGAATCCTGAGAAGCAAACTGGGTCATGGGACACAAGGAATCAAGGGGAGTCTTAATCGGCTTTAACCAAAATGGATCTGGTGGATTTTTTTTTTCTAACAATCCCAATACTGCTCTTTGCTAATATGTGTTGTTGTGAGATGCTTGTACTGTACACTCCCTCTTGCAGCAAAATACAGGCACGTTATATTACATTGCATCTGTCTTGTCAAACTCATTGAACACATGCTGATTTTGGTTCAACTGAAGTGGTCCAGTGCATATCAAATACAATGCCCCATTCATTTGGTATCCATCAGAGTACTGACAATAGTAAGGATGAGAGCATTTAAAAAGCTGTTGCCAGAACTGCTGTTTACTATTTCTATAAGCCTTTTCAAAATTTTTGATTCCCCGCTCTACAAAAACAGTCCGTATAACCTAAATACCATTAACTGTTCTGAGGAACGATTGTGTACAGTGGACTGCAAAATGCAAATGAACTATGAACTGTCAAGCAACAGTGTTTGAAAACTCTTTGAGTTGGATTTTCCCATGTAGTGTAGTACTATAAGCAACGCTGTCAGATAACATCCTTCACTACTAGTGAGTAATAAAATAAGGGAAGTGAAGTTAGTGTGCCTGACTGGGGGTAAACAAGTATTTCTGTGGTGACACCTAGTGGCCATAAAGCAGTATTGACACAACCACATTATGAAATAAAATCTTTGTTCAACATCAACAAGTGAAGGTGATCTAATATTGAACATTGTGTATTTGTAGGTGCACAATGTGTGTAGTCAACACTGGTCTAATTAAGTCTTGTGAGTAAAAAGTGAAAATCACGTCTCAACACAGTGGTAATTCGTCTTGGTACAACTGACACATGATGATCTAACTGATCTAACTTTCTGATTGTGCTATTCATTTGTGATCATTCAAATGATAATAATAATAATAATAATAATGATGATGATAATATCTTTTAAAAGTTCACAAAAAGCCGAAAATGTTAATTAAGAATGTGAGAATATCCATTGCATGACTCAAGCCCCAAAACTAATCATTGACTACACACCTAAAAGAAGAATCCAGAGAAAACCAATTCAGAAACAATCCCTGGTTGAAAAGCATAAATATTTTTTACAGTGTCAGCATACACAAGCACCTCTTTCAAATAAAGGGGTATCAAGGTCTACGAACAATGTCCACAAGAACAGTTGATTTTAAGTCATGCGACTGTGACACAAGAAAATACTTTATAAAAAAAAAGGTTATCTTTAAAGCCATTGACAGCACTATGAAGGATGTCTGTTTGCACCCCAAAACTTTGTGACTACTGCAAAGCAAAACACATTCATTTCTAATCCCCAATAAAAGCAGATTTCATATAGTGACTAATTGAGTGAGCTGTCACGCTATTGGTGAGATTAAAGGACTTTTTTTTCCTAAAGTAATTTATTATAAACAGCATTTATCGTCCAAACTGTTTTTGTTTCCAACCTCTTACTGTAGTCAACAGTTCCTGTAGAAATGTGGTTGTGCTTGACAGACAAAACTAAAATTTCAGGTTTTTATTCTAAAATACTCTTGTTAACACCTCTTTGAGGTTTAATTTGCACTTCATCTAAACTACAAGAACATCTGTATTTTTTCTTTTAAGTCTTTTAAAACACCAAATCAAGATAGTATGTCCAAATGCACCTATGTCTTCTCAAAAATATAGCATTTCAGTCATCACAACAAAATAATAACAGTTCTATAAATTTTTTTTTTTTATCTTTAACAAATCTTGTGTCTTCCGGTGCCTCCAGCAGTGTAACTGTGGGCCAACTTTCCCAAAAACACTGTCAGCGCACAGAGCCTTTAAGCATCTTCTCTTCACGTTTCATCTTCAAGTTTCAGGATGGTAGGAGAGACTGTTCAGAGCTTCCGATTTCCCATCAGGCATTGCAAGCATCACTGTTTCCTTCCAACGGGCTGTAGGAGACACAGTTCACTCCCAGCTGACACAATTGGCAGATTGTTGTCACGATGATGGCCAATAAGGTGGCTAATGCTGTCAAATATGTGATCTTTTGTCCGTACCTTAGAGAAGAGAAAGAGATATTAAAATGTTGTTTTTCTTTCACAGTGGAAATCATGTGTACCTATACAAATCAGTATTTCTATCTACAGTATCACGCTCTACATGTATTTTAACCCTTCTTACCGTTCCCTCAGGGTCCACCAGCAGTAGATGTTTGGCAAGTCCATTGTGCATGCCTGTCAGTACGTAGGACCCTGGGTTGGTAGTGCTCTTGCGGACTAGGAAGTCCCCGTCTTCTTTCAGTAATTTTTCAGCATCACGGCGGCTCATTTTGCCGTGGTACCATGTCTGGCCCTCCAGCTCCTCCTGTGCCCGGAAGGCCAGTGAGCGCACAAGAAGGGGGCTCGAGTTGTCCACGGATGCTGCCTTATGGATACCGGACATCTGGGACTGGGCTTGCCCCTGGGACGGCGGATGGGACTGAGACTGAATAGCATCCTCGAAGGGCTCTGGTGTAAGTGAAGGCAGCGCCAACATCATTAAGACAGGAAGGATATCTCAAGCACAGTTTTTAACTCAACATCCTACAGCTGTCAAATTGTATAAAGTATGTTATCCATGAATACTTTGTTGGAATGGAAAACATGGAAAGTGAAAGGTCATCATTGCCGTAGCTTCTAGCAGTGTTTTCTTTAATTTCTCCAAAATGGTTATTCACATATCTGTTAACGACCAGGGGCAGAAGAACTCATCTGTCATCTGTGACGTATACACAAAGTGAAGGTTTAATGTCTTTTTTTTTTACTCACAGCATTTGTATGTTAATCTGTCTAGAAATACATTTGTATATTTACAGTATGCATTATGTCAGCAGACAATAGACAGAGGGAAAAACATCCAGCTGAGGATAAAGCCCAGAACTTCCTTTATTATTCTTGAGCAGACAGAAACACTAAGCCTGTCTGCGTAGTCTCTTATGCAGTAATTAAAGCATATAACTTTCTACATATTCTTTCTCTATTATGCTGACGATACAACAATAACCACCAATAAAATTTCCTTTAATGCTCTTAGACATTTAACATCAATTAGACAGTGGACTCAATGTCTGTGCTGCTGAGCGAGTTCAGCAAATATTAATGTTTATATTATAGGTTAATTTAATTCCACAGCACTATTATATTTATTATATAGCCTATATACTCTATACTATATAACCTTTAATTGGATATACTTAAGAAACAGTTGAAAATGTTTGTTAATCATATTATGCAACTGTCTGTAATCCTAACTTTCTTTTGTGGAACAAGTGCTGGTGCTTGTTAGCAGCACAGGAACAAAGTTAACAGAGAACCACAGCAGCAGACAATAACACCTTAGATAACGACATAATAATAGCTCACTTTTGAACAGTATGGCAACTGCTCACATGTAATTTGTGTCATGGATTCTTCATACATAGTACACACATCGTTATGTAACTAATCTTTCATGTGTAATAATAGAAAAGCTAAGGTGGAAGTTGAAAGGAGGAAAGAACACAGCTCTACACTGGCATTAACATTGTCCTCCTATTGTCTCCCTACTGACATGATGTTATTATAATGCCACACTAAAGTCACAGGGAAACAAAAGCTAGGAAATCTCTATAATTAAGAACTTTGATTAGAAATTAGTCTCACAATTAGTCTTACTATGTAATTGTAAAGGCACAGTTACTGTTCATACTTAGTAATGCTGCAGAAGGTGAGTTTTACATTTGCGTTGCCTCAAATTCATAGGTCCACAGTGAACTATGCTTTTTCAAATTATTCAGAGTCCACTGTTCAAAGCATCTGAATAAAAGAAAGTGAAAGTTCAGTACATGCCAACAAAAGACTCACTCATGTCAAACAGGTCCTTCTGTGGGCTCTCTTTGGCTGCAGTTGCCATGCCTTTTGTCACATTTTCTGCCTCCGCCTGCAGTGCCGCGAGCACCTGGGCGTCAATCTGCTGGGTGTTCACATACGTGGGCATCTCTGCTGTCTTTGCTGCCTGACCTTTACTCTCAGGCAGACTGCTAATATCAAATGAACCTAGACATTTGGAGAAACAATCATAGTCTCAGAGATGAACTGAGTTAAACATGCCATTTGTATCCGAGTAGTGGGAAACATGGGCTTTCTTACCCTGTTGTATGAATATGGGCTTTCTTTCATCTCCCCAGTTTTCACCGCAGTGCCGCCCTTGGTAATATGTCTGATCGACTGATCCTGGGCCAATCTGATAACATACACATAGTGGACATTGAAGACATTTCTGAATTAAATAAATACATATAATGAGTACGCATTAAAAAACAAATGTCAGTCATGTAATGTGCAGTTCAGATTATGGGTACTTTAACAGCTAATAGCCAAAATGATCTCTAGTACTTTTAGAAAAATAAAGTTAGTGAAAACCGTGTAAACTATTAGAATAAGAGCTCAAATGCAGCGGTGTGTAAATGAAAATGCATGTGAACCAAAATAACACTGCTCAGTTGTACCTGGCATCCATCAGGTGCTGCGTTCTGATTGGTTAGCCGGGTGTCAATGAAGCCTCCAGGAGGTGGCATCTTGCCAGGGATGTTATTGTAGTAAGGATGCTCCGCCGACTCCTCCTCTTCCTCTGTCCATGGTAACTCCTCCATGTTTAATACCCTGGAGAAAACATAGTTTGATACTAGAACTCAATATCAACAGTCACTGTGTTATCTTCTGTGTGTTTCATTAGTGTGGTCTCAACACCTCACCTGTCATGTGTGGAGGACAGCTTGCTTGAGGGACATTGCAGATACTGCTGGAAGCGAAGGTCAAAGGCCTGGCCGATGGTACTGATGACATCCTGGGCCAGACCATCAGAGCACTCCAGGATGTGACACGCTGGTGAGAGTTAGAACAACAAACTTTAATGAGAAACATGTTATACTGTATGTGAGACATAAGACACTCTAGAGTAAGGGAATGGACGCTTACCTCTTCTGTTGACAGGATCCTTTGCTACATAGGCAACGAAATCTGTTGTGTCCTGAAAAAGACAAGATAAAAAGACACATCTTTTACAGATAGCCAAATACACAAAGCGTGTGGTTAAACAGTTGCCTGTAAAACTCTAATAAAATAAAATAAATGTTGACCAATAACAATATGACTGATAATCAGGAGCATCAGCCATAGGCTAAAATGTTTTTTAAGTGATCAGTAAATCAGTTAATGTAATGCTGGTGATGAGTTACTTACAGGGTCTCCACCTGATGCAAATGAGATGGACTGCATATGATGGTTGGCAATGATCTGGGAGGAGCAAAATCATACAGTAAATATCAATTAACCCAACACATCTGTGATTCTACACACATGTATCACAATAATTCTTTTTCAAGTAAAATGCTTTGACAGTACTACCCTGCCTCATGTCTGATGAGTATCTATGTGTAGGATTTGGCTTGTGTTGTTACTTTGGCACCATCTGCTGTTAGTATGAAGAATGAGACTGAAGTAGAGAGCACACAAATAAACAGTAATCTACAACGTGCCGACTTCCTCTGGTAATTCTATTAACATCAGTAGAGACCATGTGCTCTCACTTGTTTTCCTCTTTAAACAGCTCTCTTGTCGCATTAGCCTCTTTAAATGGACACCCTTCATTCTAGAGAAAAATCTTATCTCACTTTTTCAAAAGCTAAAAGGAAGACTTACAAAAACCTAAATTTGTGTGTGTAATAAACTATGCCACTTTCTTACACGGAAAATCATAAATTGTAATATCATTAGTGTGTGTTGTAAAAGGTTGTCCACTGACCTGTTTGCAGTCGGGGGTCATGAGGTTGAGGCTACTGGTGGAGATATTTAGGTTGATGGACATGCCAGCGAACTGCAGGTTGCTCTTTCCCAGGATACTGGACAGAGCTTTGGACGGTGGCTAGGAGGATCAGAGGACGACACAGACAGACAGATTTTAAACAAATTAAAAAGACGTCTCTTTTTATGATTTAGTAATTTTTGTTAATTATTCTCACTCTTGCAAAGAACTGAATGAAAAGATCAACACTGACGTCTCATCTGGTATGAATGATATGATGGTATGATATGAAGCTACTCAGCAGTGGGTTAGCTTAGCTTAGCTTAGCATAAAGCCTGGAAGCACAGGGAATAGCTAGCATAGCTCTGTACAAAGCAAAACAAACAAACAAAATGTTGTGGGATGGCATCATGGCAGGAGCATTTATTTCCTTAGAATATAGGTGGGCTAGCTATTTCCCCATCTTTCCAGTTTTCATGCTACGAAGTAGAGCAACCACTGCTATACTTTTAGGAGGATTACTCATCCTAATGAATAAGGAAAATGTATTGTTCCGTTTGTATTGATTATACATTGGGCAGCGCAAATTTCATTTTAAATGACTTAAAAATACTGTTGTGAATAGTGATTTCAATGATGAGCAGAGGAAAAGAGGCCAAATAAAATGGTCAAAGCCATTCAGAAAATCTCAGTATCAAGCTGATGTCATCAGTGTGTGTTTGCCAAATTAACATTATCTTATACCTTTATATATTCTATTATGAGAGAGAAACTAGTCAGCAATGATTTTGTGTTCTATACTCTTCCCTGACATTTGAACGAGCTCTAGAGAGTGGAGTAATGCTTCATTTCACACCCCACATTAAGACACAGTCTCCTCACACGCTGTGGACACACACCATGTAGGTGCACATGCACACAGAAGACAGACGCTCACACAAACACGCACACTCACGCACACTCACACACACACACAAGATCAGCCTCCTGATCACAGATATTGTGCACTACATGAGTCACTAAGCACTGTGCGCGGTGTGCAATGCATCGTGGGCTGGAACTACACCCACGCATATACAGTCCCATACCTCTTCATCTCTCTCCTTTCTCCTCACTCTCTCTCTCTCTTCTCTAAGTACAATGTCTCTCATCATTTCTCCCTCTCTCTATCTATCTCTGTTTTCTCTCTCTTTTAACATGAAGGATGGATGAGAGAAAAAAAAAACTTACTGAGGCGATGCTATATATAGAACACGGAAGGATAAATGAATATCTAATGCTGTTTCCTCTACTGTACATTTCACTAACACTCATTTTCTCAGCTCTCGCACTGTGGCAATCACTTGGATTTCTCCCTCCCTCCCTCCCTCCCTCCCTCCTTCCCCTCAATGTCCATCCGTGTACCTTTCTCTTCCGCAGAGCTCCTTTGGTCCCTGGAACAGCCTCACACACCAGGCTGATGGCTTCCCTAGAGGGAGGAAGAGTGGACGATGAAGCCAAGATGGTGACCACAGACAGCCACACGATGACTGGTATTTTGGCATTAAGTTCGACCGTATTACGTGTAGTCTAGGGATGTATTTTGTTGTCTTAGTAACAACAGGACAAAGAGTCTACAAGCTAGTGGCTGCGAGAGGCTGTACTTGGCAGAGCAGTTAATGTTAACATCAACATGGTAACATCCTCATGTTCAGCAGGTATGCTCATCATCTTCACCATCTTGCTTAAATTAGCAGAAGTGCATCTGAGGTCAATGCAGATGTCATGTGTTCTGCAGTTTATTTTTATGCTTATAAATCAAAGTATTGTTTGGATTACATGTTTTGATTTGGTGATAGAGCGAGAATAAAAGACAGCGATTACTGAAATCCATCCTCTTGGTGCCATGGCCATCCAGATCAAATGTCATGGCCATCAAGAAGATGTAGATCTAAGAAATCAAGTATGGTAGATTGAATATAGATATAATAATAATAATAGAATGTCTTTATCAGATGAAATATGAATTATAAATGAAATAGAAAATAGACAAAAAAAACAACAATAAACAACCATGAAACCAAGTCTGGTAAACTGTGCTAAACTAAACTGTGGATCAAACACTGGCTGAAGAGTCGATTCGAAGCAAAAGCTCAAATTCACCTCTGACATGAAGTGAATGTTGGATTCTTGACAGAAGCAGCAATGTTAATTTCTGTATCCTTTTTGGTGGATAAACCATGCACAGCAGTAGGTTCTTTCAGAAAAGGAGAAATCTAATAATAGCAACGGCATGAGCCATAGATTTCTCTCCGTTTGTTTCTCTCTTTTTCACCATCTCTCTCTTTATTAGAGAGAAACCGAACACACAGTGAGTGAGTGAGTGAGTGAGTGTGTGTGTGAGTGTGTGTGTGTGTATGAGAGAGAGAGACGGCTTACCACAGTGTGGCCTTGCTAGCTAACGTTAACACTGGACTGATTTCAGGAAGTCAGGCAGAAAAGTGGACATGACACAAACCGATTCACTATTGGCCTTTGCCTCACTGCACATTGGTCAATGATTTTAAAGATACACATGGAGCCACAGAAAATTCCACGCAGACAAATTGTGATAACAGGCAGCCTAAATGTACTACTACATATAATATATAAAATCAGAAAAACATCACTTTTTTTTTGGTTCAGTTGCTGATAGAAAAACGCATTATTCCTGCTATGTATATAATAGATTTGGTCACTTTTTTCTCAGCACAAGCTTTAGTGTGATTGTCATTCTCTTACTATAAAAACCAGGTGTTCATCGTGTAAGCATCACCCTCGTAAGATTTTTAGCTCCTCAAAAAGTAAGGTAAATTTGTAAGAAGTTTGGACCATTTCTATATTTACATTACTTATCATAGCATTCTTGCCAACAGACATTGGCAGAGCTATCTAGCAAGTTGGTTAGCTGTCTAATAAAAGTCAGCTGTTCACCAAGCATGTTCAAAACATGTTCAAGAAGTTTTTAACTGAATTTCTTCTTCTAAAATGATACCTTATATGAATTCTGCTTCAACTAGTATGATTCATTTAAAAACATGCAGCAAAAATGTTGTTTTATTTAAGGGTCAGGGATTATCATAGCATAGTTGAAGACATTTTTGGATCAACATGTTGAACATTGTCCATCAAAACACCAAATGGGGGAAGAATGCCAAGGCACAATGAAGCTGTTTCTGTGTCACATGGTCTCCAACACTTTCATGTTGGTTTTCCCTTCAATGTGTCACTTGTGAAGACTATAAAACTGGAAAACTACATACCTTGTTATTTGTGACCTTGTGGTGAAATCCAGGGATCTCATTGACCGCAGGACTTCTATACAGCCCAGGTACTGGAAAGCAAGAAAAGCAGTCTGTGTGAAACAAGTGTTGAATATGATGTCAAAAGTAACATTAATATTTTCACAACATGTCATGAATGGTAAATAGTAAATGAATGTACAGAAAAGCACAGCTGACTTGTGTGAGTTTTTCAATTGAAACTCACCACGTCCAACATTAACTTAATGACTTTACACTAGGGGCTTATATCTTGAAGGAAGACCATGAAAGGCTGGACTCCAGGGGACGTGGTTTAGTGGTGTATTTCATGTGTAGAATGCTATTTGGATTATTTGATTATTTGTAGATTTGTTTGCATAATGCGGAAAAAAAAGTACTTTCTTACAACGCAGAAGTCCGGAAAGTTCACCTCTTTTTGTGAACTAATCCATGGAGACAACAGCCCAGAAAAGTGAATTCTACGTGACGTCATCTCAGTGTAAAGTGTACTGGAAAGAGTGAAGTGTAGGCAGCGTCAGCAGTGGAAACACTAATGCACGTGTGCTAGAACTTTTTTTGGAACGAGGTGCCAGTCCATTATTCAGTAACATCCATGCCTTACATCAGACTAAAAACACAAAGCCCTGCCAGAGACAGTGGTCACTGTGTGACTAAGTATACTCTTGTGGAATAGTATCCCAGGTTGCGCTGCTTTCAGTGGGGGCACTGAGTTTAACAGTGAGTCTGCACAAAACCGAACAAGCAGACTTGAGCCTTTGTTACATCAGCAAATGTGTTCTCATAAACTTGCTGCTATTATTGTTTTCACTTGAGGCTGAAAATAGAAACATCCCGCTGATCACAAAGGCAAAGTCTGACACAAAGTTGATACAAATCAAGTAAATGCTCCTTCACCATAAATATCTGTGAACTGCATCAGTGTGTTACTACGCCACGTGAGGTGAATGCAGTGCTCCTATCCCACAAAACCATCTTCAGTATCAGCCACCTACTCGTTACAACACCTCTCCTAATTAATACTGCACAGACTGGGAACATTTTGTGCTGATGAGTTCCTATCATTATCAGAATCACATTCATAATCTTAATCTAAAAAAAATAAAGAAAATAAAGAAAAACATCTAATGTTTCTATTTCCTGTCCTCTTCAGAAAAAAATTAAGTAATTAAAATCATAACTTTCATGTTATGAGGCCACTTCTCTCCAGTTCACTTTACAATAACCAGCAAATGAATACCATTTAGTCAACATGACGTTTGCATTTTCTTTTTCTACTCTATTTTTAGAAGAGTGAGTTTAAAGTGCACACTTCAGCAGAGCCAGAAATATATCAAACAGTTAGGAAATTGTTAGAGACCTATTCTGAGCACCATGAGACTTTTCTTCTCTGATGCTATACGACAAACAAGTACATGATTCACACAGTAAAACTCAACAACTTTAGATTAATTATAATAATCAGTGAGGGGCCAGTTCTAAAGAGCCTCTAATTGATCCCAGAAAACAACAAAACAAGTCTAAGCGATTGTATATGAAGTTCATATAACTAGACACATGCACACACATTGCATTTATACAGTACTTGCACAAACAGGCAAACACTTGCACACACATATTTTTTGCCAATAAATCCCAATATTTGGTTCATTGTCAAAATAAAAATGGCTGTAAAAGAGTAAAATGTTACATATACAGTAGCTGATGAAATAAGTATTTATAAATGTTGTATATGGCAAATCTGTGCCCCTAATGCTGATGATGACCTGTGGTGGACAATGTAACCATAACCATGTGAACTAAGGTTACTGTTAGACTCAAGTGATGATTCTCAGTCACCACAGTCTCTTATTGGAGAAAATGCTAATCAAGTGCAAATGGCCTTCACTTTAGATAATTGAAGATGTTTTCTGAACTTCCTGTGAACTAAAGCAGCCTAGTGGATGAGAGGTGTCTTAAATCCAGTTGTCCCTATTCAGAACTTTCTTAAGTTATTATTATATAGTTATAGAAGCTATAATCATTGTTATGTATGACCAGACAACTTCTCTGCATCAGTGATGAAGCTGTGGAGAATTATCACCCAAATATGCAGTTCCACGGGGTTATATTTAGTATCTTTCAGCTAACTGTTATGTTTTTTGCAGCCAACCACGTTTTGGTTTTTCATTCACTCCCACAGCTCTCATAGCATCATTTTGACCTAGCAACAGTTTACAGGAAAAAAGGAAAAGAAAAAAAGGCACTGCACTGCAAATCTACAAAACAACACTGAACCTAAATAAAAACAAAGCAATTACATACAGCATTACATTAGAAGTGCTATCACAGAGATTCTTGAACACATATCATAAACACGTAGCTACCACGGGCTAAAAGCATGACTGTAAACAGTGGCGCTGTCAATCAATGTCCCGTTAGAGTAATGGCGCATGATGTGCGAGGAAGTGACCACATGACGCTAATTAAAAGTGCTGTGAGCAGAACACCACGTTGATCTCGATACATGCAGGAGTCAAACCACAGGAAAAGCAGGGGGTTGGGCCCATCCCCCCCTACCCTACCCACCCACCCACCCACCCCCACCTCCCTCCCAGTGTGGATGCTTTCAGTGGCATTGACTGGACAAAATAAGCGCTCTCGGCCTTAATGCAGTTAATGGAATGTCACACTGGTCACAGATACTGTAGGCTTTGTTCGGCCGAGTTGTAGAAGGTGTCATATGACGGCAATCATACTGTGTAATTTGATTTGGAATATAACACATTTAACCTGGCATCGCTGCTTATTCATCCCCTCCCACAACTATTTTTTGGTTGCTTTTTAGTGACATGTGCTACATGAATAGAAGACAAAAATATTCCACCATCACGCAAAAAAGGTTCAATATGCTGCTGCTCTGTGGTCTCAGTGAATATGGTTTGCTCCGTTTTCTTCATTCACTTCACACCTTGAAGAGCCAGGGCTCAGCATCATCACTCCTCATGCTAGTGACTCATTGCCGGCATGATGACATTCACAGCTCTCGTAGTTGTGCGTACTTGTGCTCCTTTAAACGATGTTCGATGGCCGACCGGAGCATTAACGCTGAAGACGCTGATGTTGATGAGACACAAAAACATGCACCGTGTGTCTTCTTTTTACCTCCTCCTCCTCCGTCATTTCTCTATCGCCGAGCGGAAAACAGCCACAGAGCTCATACAGATGCACAACGTACAGAAATAACACATCACCATGGTTACAAAAGCATAACGCTGTGGCTCCACATACACAGGACAGAAATACTGTATACAAGACAATGTTTACAGCATGCTCTACGAAGACACTGATGATTGCCGTTTTTATTTTGCAATCACATGCCCCCCCTCCGCCCCCCACACTTTACTTTCCTCCATCGCTGACCTTCTCTATTTTCTGAATTATTCAATGTCTGTTTTCTAGTCGCTCTCCATTTGCTCAGCCCTCCGCTGTAGCCAACCTACATACACCCACTCAAGGGCATGTTGTGATGTGCAAGTAAAACTACATTATCTCTTCTTTATACTAAACTTGCAGGTAGCTAAGCTTGAGTCACTGAAACAAAAGACAGAATGGGTAAAGACAAGAAAATAAAGGAGAGGATGATAAACATTTTTTTAGATTAGAGACCACTAACCTTCACTATGTATGTCACTCCTGGACCAGAGATCTTCTCACTCGAATGTAGCCATCCTCTGGAGGGTTTGCTCAGCAGTCCACCACCTCCACCTCCGTTCCAGTCCTCTCCACTGGGCTGGAGTTCATCCAGCCTGCTCTTCTTACTCATGCTGACAGCCGGCTCCAGCTGTGAGCAGGGGGTTGAATGGGAGGCCGAGCCGCACAGAGAGCCGCCCACACCAGAGGCTGCTGCTGCCGCTGCTGTCGCCGCCGCCGTGCTGGGGCTCGGGCCACTGGAGCTGCCTGAGCCCGATCCCCCACCCCCCTGCAGCTTAGACACAGCCAGGTCCTTGACAGCTGAGGGCAGACCCTTGATGCCCAGCAAGCTGCCTGAGTTGCTGAATTTCAGGCTGGACACCTTGTTGATGAGAGTGCAGAGGGTGGTGCCTCCATCTTCCAGGTGGTCAGAGCCGTGGCTGGTGGGGTTGATGGAAGCAGTGGTGGTCGAGGAGGGCTGGACCTCAGTCGGGGGTGTGTAAGATGTCTCGGCTGCAGACTGGGGGGTGGCCGAGACCTTGGGGTTCATGGACAGGCCGTGGAGAAGCTCATCGACGGATGTTACTGACTCATTCCTGAAGCGGTTGTATTTGGTACGGTGAAGCATACCCTTCTCTCTCTTGCTTTCTCCCCTCTCTCCACCAACCGACACGCACAGCCTGCCTCTTTCACAAGTGTGCTGGCAGACGTGGCTGAGCCGTGCTGATTACCCTCTCCTGTAACATAGCAGCAGCAGTACAGGCAGCAAACGCCTTTTAGCAATCACAGGCCACCTGACTGTAATTTTCTCTACTGAGGTTACAGTGGTGGTTGTGTTGTGTTGGGCTGCTGCTGCTGCTGCTGCTGCTGCTGCTGCTGTCGCCAAAGTCCAATCTGCTCTCAGTAAAATCCAGAGCTGCAATCCAATCCGTAAGAGAGAAACATAAAGACACAATCCATTGAAAACACAACACTGAAGCAGAGGAAGAAGGGATGGAGAGAAGAAAAGGTCTCCAAAAGGCTGCCAGTGTTGTGGTGCAGCTTGTTTGGTTTCCAGTGGTGATGCTGCTACTGCTGCTGATTTCTAGCCTCAAAAATCCAAAAAGTAAGAGAACAGAGGAAGGTCTATGTTGTCGATGATCACGGATACAGCGAGGGAAGAGCAAATACTCTCTACTGACTGCTGCCTGCCTGCCTGCCTGCCTGCCTGCCGGCTCAGAGCTAAAGCATGACTCACTGATCTGAGAAAACCTTCTCAACAAAAGGCTTGCTGAACACTGCAAATCACTTCCTGTTGGAGGGAGAGAAAAAAAAACCTCCCACTTACAGCACACTGGAACCAATCAATTTTTAAATTCCCTAGTCTGATATTAATTTGCTGTAATTCTTCCACTCTTATTTGTTTTTCTGGGAAAAGGAAATGAAGAATCAGAGGTAGCTTGATTATTTAACTCAGTAAACTAATTACTCATAATAGTTTGCATGAATTCATTTTTTTAAACAATTAAGGTCGTATAAAATGGATGGATGGACTGATAGAAGTTTACAGACACAAAGAACTAAGCGCAGGATTGTTAATAAATGAAATAAGTGTCATCAGCATCCACTTAGATGACAGCTACAATCACAGTGCCAGCCAAAATCTTCTAACGAAAAATAAAATAAACGCAGACTTCTCAGATATGAGACTCAAAACCTCCATGGAAATATATCATAAAGGTATCATTTTCTTTAGCACGTATAAAGGAAACCTCTTTAAATCACCGAAAAAAGCAAAACAGTGTAATTTTAGCATGACTGGAAATTAGTGATATCATTAATATACTGTCCATGATCATCTATAATAGCTGCAGAATATAGGTAGACATTCCTGTTTCTCAGGTTTGTACTTTCACAAAACGTATTACTAGACAGTAATCCTATCGTTTCTGCACCAAATATTTATAATCGTCTATTAATGCAGAAAGGTTTAACGCCATATTTTCTTTTAACATTAAACTGTTTTGACACCATTTGTCTAATGTGTACCATTAATTCTCTATCAGCATTCTGCAACAAAGAAGCAAAAAAAAAAATAATTCAGTTCTACTCGGACGCAGACACAGATTCACAGCTTGTCTAAAATACCCGGTAACTAGTCCTGGTCGAACTACATGAATGATACAACTGAAAAAGACACAGAATGAACGACATGTTTCTCAGGCAGATGAGTGAATGAAACAGCGGAAAGGATAACAGAAAAAAGCCCAGCAGCACCAATGAAGCATCTTTGTCTCCCCGGTAGCGGAAAGCACACAGCCAGACACCATTCATGTAAAATGTCCTCAGGAGCATATAGCAAAGCTGAAAGACTGACACTCATTCATAAGCAGCTTCCGCTCTCACTCTGCTGCAGATTTCGCACTGCAGTCCCTCCCAACATCTCTCTTTCCTGCCTGGCAAATATAGAAGAAAAAAAAAAAAAAAAGACAGCGCGTCTGCCTTCTCTCCTCAGAAACAAAGGCAAACACAAAAGCAAGGAAGAAAAGGCAGGCCCTCGCAAATCAAAAGAGGAGGCAAAAAGACAAAGGAGTAAAAGAGCAGAAGACAAAAAAGGCATGCAATATTTAGTCTTTTATGTGAATGAAATAGCAGGCTGGCATACCAATGTTTCTGTGAATGGAAGCAAAGGCCTTTCTGCCTCTGCAAGGCAATCCCTAGGGATGGCATGGTCTTATCCAATGAGGAGCCAGCTGGATGACTCATTCAGGGGAGGCTTGCAGAATAGTGGAAGAGACCATTTCAAATGCAGGTGTACATTTTGTTTCCTCTTAACTGCCATTTAAAAATGCTGCGTACATCATCAGATATGAGATGTTTGTGTCATTTAAAAAGGCCACGTTCAGTTAATAGGAAAATAAACAAGGAAATATAACCTGGACAGAAAACTGAAGTAAAAATGCCACCCCCATGATTTTGATTGTCACCATTATCAGCTTTTTTTTTTTTTTTCCACATTCATGTGAACAGTTACCACCTACACATTTAATTAGCAATTTACTGTTTATGTGTATGAGGGCAGATAGTAGGCTACCAATGCAAAAGAACAACAAATGTATTTTGCTCTGACGAATATAGTTGGCGATATAATTAGAATATTTCTGTTTAGAAAATGCATAATTAGCATTCTTGTTTTCATATTACTACAGGTACTGCAGTATTTCATGATTTTGGATGATTTTTTTTTTCAAGCTTGAATTGTTGCCTGTTAACCCTCTGAAACTCACATCTGAGAAACAGCAGTCATTTAGGCGCACATCTTTTTTACCACCTGTATAGACATTTATCAGCTAAGCTACTGGGTTAATTAATCAGCGGGTGCTACTTGGTAAAATGAAGAATCATGATTTATCAACAACTCTATATGACCTTGCTATTAGACCAAAGAAAAATCACTTCAGCAAGGCAAGACTAGTCTTTGTGAAATGTAAATTTGCTGCTGTTTGATATTGCTGGAGTATTAAAACTGCCTCCACTGTCTTGCAGTTTTAAGGCCTTGTCAAGCAGTTATTCTCTGCATTAATTTTAATTAACAGCATTTATGCCACAAACCACACATGGCACATTCTTAAACCAAACATAGTGCATGTCATTATGATTAGCTGAAGCAACAGTATAGCTGAAGGCCTGTATCATTATGACCTAAAAAATTAACTTTTCAATTTTGAATAGGGATCTTTACAATCATTCCAGTCCAAAGGGATTTATCCCATATACCATTACAATGTATTAATAAATATATAATATAATATAACAAAACAGTGGGGAAAAAACTGCACAAACTGCCTGAATCACAATCACCAGAAGGAGATACAGGATTAACAATTAAGATGTTAAAATAACTAACTACTACACTTAAGGTTTCTGCAGTCCAGAAAACGTGTGGGCTTATTGTGCCAAACTTTTTTTTATACTGCTTTTAAAACAGTGTCCTGTATCCTATCATAATGATGCCGACAGTTTTATTCTTTTATAAACTTCCTTTGTCCAACGTCACACGCTACAGCTGTTCATCTTTTTTTAATTGGCCCTCAAAATGTCTGTGTTTTTTAAATTGCAAATTTCTTTTAAATTATATTGACTCTAATTTAAAACCTTTATACGTATATGTACACGCATACATTTATGACTAAAGAAAAAAATATATAATTATTTCCATGCACTGCTCTATCATCTAAATGTGGAAGTGAGAAAAGTACAGATGAACTGGGCTGTGTAGTCTGTCTTCAGAGTACTGTGTAGCCATGGGGACAGAGGCGCAAAAAGCTCTACCCACGCATTGTAGTGCTCTGTAAGCAGGTGTCCAATAAGGCAGAGATCCTGAGGCACTGAAGGCCCACCCACCGTTTCCCTGCCACTGTGGAGAGAAACACAAGGGGGCTGAGCTGAAAAGAAAGGGAGGGAATATCTGGAGTATCTGTTGCCACTGAAATGGAGGATGATGACGGCTGGTCACTGGGGGCATTTCCTGCTTACAGACTGCTGCCATGGAAGCTTAATGAATGGTGTGATGAGGTCCAACTGAGAATAGGTCCCACAGCATCCACAAACAACAAATAAGTGAGCTGACTTGCCTGCTCATGAAGATCTACAGGGACAAACAGGAAAAATGGTCCTGAACTATTCTTTCCAAAACTAACCTACTTTTAACCTTTAAACAGTCCAGAAGATAAGGTGATGCTTTCAAAATAAATAAAAAAAACATGAATGTTCCCTGGATAAATCATGTGCAGTTCCTAGGATTTTACAAATGGTTAAAAATAACTTTTTGTAGTAAGTTAGATCATGTTTCATAGTAATTAAATGGGATGATCTGCCTCAGTTTTAGACATAGCCTACATTATGTAGGCCTACAAATGAGAACGGAGAGACGGAGGAAAAGAGCATCCATTGGTAAGGAAAGCAGCAGACACTTCTCCACTTGACTACTGTTGCCAGGTTACCAAAAACATTCAAAAAAGCAATAGTTATTTTAAGACTAGCTAGGAGCAAAATAACCAATGTTACAGGAAGGGCAGACACAGACAACTGGTTTCTTTCTTTAAATTCATTCTCTGAGGTCTGACCAAATTTCCCCCCCATTTTTAAGAATTCCCTTTATACCCATTGCAGCTTTTTGCCCAGTAGCCTATTATTAGCTATTAGTAGAGAGCTAAGCTAAGTCAATAAAGCACATATTGATCCTGTTACGAGTATAGCTGGCTAGAGTGATATTAAAGTAAGAGTAGGTAAAGGGTATATTTTTTCATTTAATAAAAGTGGGGGGAAAACCTATGTGGCTTAATTTCCCATTGGCCCTCCTATAAATACAGGAGGTTACACAACTTGCCATTCTCTTCATATTGAAAAGAATATCTGGAGAGTCCTTTTCCTGTCCTACATCCATGACCTAATATGAACCTGCCTGTGACCATATTTCAACAGTATCAATGCCTGTGGTAGTACAATTGTGTGTCATGTTTGCGCTCCATGAAACACAATAAAATGAATAGTGAAGGGAAATTATACTGATATCCTGCTTGAAGAGAGCAGCGGAGTGATGTAAGAATTTCCTGTGTGGGCAATAACATCTACAGCCTTGAGAGCTAATTTTCATAATCACGTCTAGGGCTTCATTTGAGCTTTCTGTGAACGGTTCATTAAAAAAAAAGAAAAAAAAGTGGCAGACGAAGGAGAAGCACAAGAGGATCACATAGCCTATGCATGAGTGTGTCTGCCTGTAGCCCCACAGACCCAGTAACCTGATACTGTAACATTCAAGCCATCTGTAAAAGTCAAAGAGCAGCTACAGAAAATTCATTCAAAATTGCAATTGGTGTATAGAGCACATTGAATATTTATATTAGCTGTAAATACAGTATTGTGCGGCACAAGACCTGTGCAACCTGAGAATTTAAGGTAAGATATTATATTATTATATAGGGGATGCACATATAGCCTCGCTAAGAAGTTATCATGGATGTATGGAAGTTATACAACAGATCTGTGCAGAAATGCAACAGTCACCAACAATTTATAAACATTCAGCTTATCAGAGCAAATATGATGACCTTTATCATTATGTCAACAAATGCACTCACCTGTGTGTTGATGGTAACTGAGTACTGGCTACTCACCTGTGCTTTGATAGCAAATTGGACGCCAATGAAGATGGCCCGAGTTGAGTGTCCGGTCACATGACCTTCATCATCCAATCAAAGCTGAAGTGCAATTTCCACGCGGAGCCCTAGCATGGATGTATTGTTTACATTAGCTTGTTGTAAAAGTTTACTTAACACTTAAAGTTTCTCTGAAAATATGTCTCGCAACCAAATATACTATTCCGACAGGTAAGGCGACAAGGTCTTTACAGGTATGAGCGACATGACGCAGTTATGAATCCACTTTAAACCTGGATGTTAGCCAACTATCAGGCTTTCAAGTTGTCAACTTTGAAAGGTTTGCTTTTTTTAAACAAAAATACGATACGGTATGGTACGATATAAACGTCTCAGTTATTCACGGTATATCCCACCTTTGCGTCAGTTGTCGGAGTTTATTTACAATCGTTGAACTGGATAGCTGCTTCCCTTTGTGGCTGTTGGGGGCAAGACGGCCTGGGTGCATTCTACCGTCTGGCCTCAGGGGGCAGTAATGAGCCGACAGCTTTCATGAGAGATTTTAGCAAGTGTACCTCTGCCTGCCCTTGCCCTTTGGTTAAAAAACAAACAAACATTAGAAATACCTGAAAAATAATGCATTTTAATGCTACAGCACAAATATATATAATTGCAACCTGTGTGAACATCATTCTGATAGGCCTATACAAAAGCTTTAAACCCCAAAGACTCATTGTAAAGTCATTACATTAGCAGCAGTAGCATTGGTGCACGTGCACCTAATAAAATGAAGTGCAAATCCCATTCAAAAAGTAGGAAATGTAAAGTAGCTGTCTAAAGCTAGCCACAACTATGGGTTAACCCACATCCTACGCTTCAAGACCTCTGCCAAAGTAGTGACATGATCCCTTGCAGTCATCTGGGAAATTTCTCCTATAATTTTAGAGATTTGTCTGCTGTCCTGTGCATTAGTTGTATTTTCTCAGCCAAATATCAGTTTGTGTGAGGATGTGGACCTTTTCTATTGCTCAGTGTAGCATGTGGTTGTCAAACAACAACCAAAGTATCAGATTAACCGTCTTTAATAAATTGCTCAACATTTCTGTTTCTAATCTATATCTGGTGATATAATATGAGTATTTATTACCTACTTTAAGTTGACAACATTGACTTCATACAGCCAGGAGGAAGAGGACTTTTGTGTGACTTTGTACTAGAATCAGCAAGTTGCTTGTGGTCTGAATCTGTGGATCATGCGATTTGGAAAACACTTTCAACAGTATCTTTTTTCCCTCTTCTCCAAAATGTGAAAATCTACTTGACGTGTGGTCATGGTTATTGTGTGGCTGGAGATTCTCAAACCACTGTCGGCCTACCGATAAAAGTCTCGATTAACATTGTATTTATTTTTGTTTTTGCTTGACTTGTTACGCTGCTGTTACACACACAAGTGATGAACTATTTGATAAACAATGAACCATATCTGCCATTTTTTCCTCCAATTTGCATGTCATCCCTTGCTTGATCACAAGAGGGTGCTATAGCTCTAGTTGTGGTAGACAGCACCATAACATAGATGACAACATCAGGGACCATGCAGAGATGGGCCTGTAAATATCCTCTGTCATAATCTTTTCCTCTAATTTTAAATGGTTTTATGTTTCATCATTAAGGTGTTTTCAACACCTGTTAGTATCTATTTGAGGCTTAAATGTCTGTACCACAATTGATGTATCTTCCAGTCAAAGAAACGGTTGTGTCCTCTGTTAATGTCAGAAGTGGCATCCAAGGAGAAGTGCATGATGAAGGCTGGTTAATAATTCACATGGTAGAGCATGTTCCTGTGAAAAAGGCTGACATGTCAGTGTCAGCCAGTGTTTGATCCTGCTCCTGGAGTAATAACTTGTTTACCATTTGAAATCAAAAGGGATATACGGTATGTTCTCAAATCAAATAAGACGAGAGGAGACAATGGGTTTGTTGTAATAGATGCTTAAATCAATGTAAGCAACAGATAAGACTATGTCCATTTAATCCTGTTTCAAAGACAAATAGGTAGTCACAGTTTCAGAGTAAAAGGAAAACTAACCGCAGACAGAAAGCAGGAAGTCCATCAATGTAATTCTTGGATTTTTAAGTCATTTTGGATCACGTGGGTGGGTGGAATTTCACTTTGGGTGATATAGTCTTACTAAATGTCAAACATAAAAAGGATATTGTAGTTGAAAAGGCTTCCCACAGTGACACACTCCATTCCTGATATCAAATCCTTAGTATAAGGATAGGATTTGGTTCTAGTGGAAATAGCTCAAGTGAAAATTTAATAAAACGCAAGGTAGCTGTGAAGGACCAGAGGCTTTGGAAGGCAGAGAACATGCAAACATCATTAACTAAAGACTATAAACAGGCCTGATCAATGCTGCATCATCTACAAACATTCATCAGCATTCTTCATAATACTACACATTTTATTGTTCCAGACAAGCACTGCTTTCAGGATGTTCATTTCATCAATAAAAATAGAAATAAATGTATTTCTGGTAGAAATGGTCCTTGGACTGAGGCAACCAACGAGCTTCATCTCCTCGTCAGGTTTGGCAGGAGTCCCAGCATCGTCCATCATCACAGCCAGGTTGAGGCCCTGCAGGAGGCACGTGTTGTGAGTGCTTCATGTCACTGTCCATCAAACTTGCAGTGTCAAAAAAAAAAAAGTGACACTGGGACATTTGTATGCGTTCTAGCTGTTAACAATCGTGTCCACCTGGGCTGAGGACCATGTTCACGCCTAGATTCAGCCAACACAAGTGAAGCTTGTGACATCTTCACAGGGCTCTTTGGCCATCACAGCTTTCCTGTGGAGGGAAAAACAGAGTTGAAGTGTAGAAAAACATTGGGGGACTGATGTTTACGTCTCACAAAATGCCTTTAAGCCAAAATGAAATGCAACAAAATCGTTAAGTCTGATTATGGAGGTTAAAATTAAGGTTGTAAATCTTATCTAAATATAGAAAAGTAGAAAATCCTGAATACAACCCTCGATCTAAACCCTAACATTATTGAAGAATAACCCACTTCGAGGTGGCTCCCATCCCTTTCCCAAGCCTTAATCCCAAATAGCTTCTACAAAGATTTATGACTTCACACATTTTTGCAACTTTTCACTCTGAACAGTCAAGGCAAATGAGTCTTCTCCAAAATGGCCTCTCCTGCCCTCTAGTGGTCGCTTATCGTATCCCAGCAACAGCACAACCTAGACACGTGGAACTAGCTCTGGGTTCAGGAAGGGTCACAAGATCATCCACCACACCAAAACCATATCATTTATCTGCCTCAAAAATCCACGGGGTTACAGCCAAACAATCGAAACCCTGCAACCAGCAAACCCACTTCCAGTGGACACAGACTCGAGCTTTGTAACGGTAGATGTGGAATGGCCACAAATACCTAATATCTCATTCAAAACAGACTCTGAGAATAGTAGTTTCTAACCATAAGTCCATGCAGTTTTAAGACCATGACAAACAAATAAAGCATTTTGCAGAGCTGGTTTACTACAGTTTTGCGTTCCAGAGTATTTGCCACTGGCCCACTACATCTGGACTTTACACTCCTCTAGTGCAAAGAGGGAGTTCAAAACACTTGCCTAAAGCCAAACATGCAGAGCAGGTTAAAACTGGTGGGTATGATGTAAGTCAGTCTGGGCAACTGCACAACACCACTCATGAGATCAGGAGAAAAACACACGTACACATGCAAGAACTTGGACCTACCCAGGCCTTTTCCCATCTTTTTAGCAGTTGCTCATGCTCTGTGAGTGCACCTCTCCACTGGTTCAAATCCCTGGATGGAATGCTCTCCTCATCTGTCAAATAACATCATAATCTTATATGGACATAAATCATTGCAAATGTCCATCTCTGGACTACTATGGACCAAGTCCCAGAGCCTGGACCTGGCACTCTACTCTATAACCACTCTACATGCATTACTATGCACTATCACAACATTGGAGGCATAACAGGATTTTATTGTCTCCACACCAGACATGGTTACAGCCACTCAACACCAAATACCTCCAATAGAGAGGTGGAGGTCCACCTCAGACATGTCATTTCCTGTGCTGGCCTCAGCAACGCAGTGGTAACGGGCGTCTTTGATCAGCGGCCCCTCTCGGAGCCAGCTGCTCACAAGTACCTCTCTCTGACCCACCGGCAGGCGGTACTCCATTATGGGGGTGTCCAGACTGTGCCCATTTATTAGCCAGTGAATGTGGACATCACTGGGACCTGAGGGACAGAATTGGACTTCATGTTGACCCATGACGGTCGAGACACTGACACGCCACATACACGTACTCGTTCATTGAACAGTGCCAGTCAGAGGAACTGTACACACCCATGCAAGAATGCACTGCACTGTAAACATGAAAATGAAGATTGAATTAAGTTTAAAAGCGTGTAAAATCTGATATCAGCTCACTGCAGATGAAGCAGGATTTTACATGAAATAAAATTATTCAGGTTGATTGATTTATATATTTTTTTTCTTATGTTTTCATGTATATGTAGAAGACTCACAATCATGTATTCACATTTATCAGTTTAGTAACACTTCATCCACAATGTTAAAAAAACAAACAAAACAAAAAAACAAGTCAGTGTTGAAAACATTTGACAAGATTTATTTAGCCTCCCTAACAAGAGACACAGCCCCAAAAAGTCTCCTAGATTTATGTACATCTTCAAATGGTATTTATTTACCCATATATACAAATATATTTACACTTGTTTACAGGCACAAAAATTGAAAGTTTGAGATGCAAGACGACTAAGCCTACAATAATTTGTTCTGAGGAGAGATCCTCAACACTGCTGGATGAGAAAGATCCACCCCTAGGTTTTACATGAGTCATGTCAGATTGCGGTTACACAATAATATACATACATTTTCGCTGATATACAAGTGAGGACTGTGAGACGACCAGATCGCTGAGAAGTGGACAGTTTAATACTGAATCCCAGCTCTTTAAAACATTCACTCACGATGCAGGTATCTGGTGAGACACCTAAAGTGGAGATGAAGTCTTTTCTGTGAGTCAAGACACCTTAAAGCGAAGGGCAGGCTTGTTTTGAGCAAATCCAGAAGACACACACATACACATACACACACATACTCCCAGTTAGTTTATGTGTTGGGAAATGGCGGCATGCAAGAAGTAGAAAGAAGAGAGAATGAGTGACAATGATAGTGTGGGGAAAAGGGAGGGTTAAATAGTGAGAGGAGGTTTCCACAAACCGAGGACTGTTGAGTTTTGGGGTGTGAGCATTGTCAGAGGCACCACTCACCCAGGGCGAGGCAGAAGAGCAGGAAGGCCTCCTGGGCATGAACCCCCCAGGCTTGGTCCTTCAGCAGGGGAGGCAAAAGTCTCACCTCTGCCTCCCGAGCCTCCACACTGTGGGGCTTGACAGAGGAGGAGGTGGAAGTAGAGGAGGAAGAGGAGGAGGAGGTGGAAGAAGGGAGGGCAGAGTGGGAGCTACTTCCAGAGGAGGACAGGGAAGATGAAGTGTCGACAGGAGAGGAGGCTGTGAGGGAGGGAGTGATGCAGAAAGAGAGTGTTGAGGAAAGCAGTAAATCCAAACAAGGGAGGACATGCAGAACAGATCAAAGAGACTAATGAGTGAGAGCCAGCGTCTAAAGGTCTGTTGCAATAAATAAAATAAAAGCAAAAGGAGGAAAATCACAACTACTTGCACAGTGAACAAAATGACATAACCACAGACGGGACTCATCTTAAATAATAACTCTAAAACTGAAGGTTTAATTAAAAAATAATTATATATAAAAAAAAAACATCTTCAGATTGTTTCCAGGGCTGTTTTAGAAAAAGAACAAGTGATGATTGATAGTACCAAGCATCGTGTCATACTGTACATAATTCATGTTATTAACAACACATTAAGGAAGATGACTAGTAGAGGTTAATACACAGGAGCATCAGTTGTATCCATGTAGGAATGTCTACTTCACAGGAAGGGAAAAATGTAATATCCAAGAGACTGAACACTGTCCCGCAGGACGACTCTACACACGACTGTGGCTTGATTTCTTCCACTTTTTTTTCTTCTTCTGTTTTTATCTCTTTCTGGCCTTCGAACCATTCTCGGCCACCAGATTAAGGCCCACATACCAAGTGCTGCAGATGGCAACACTGTACGACAAAGCAGGCTGCAACATACTGAGAAAATCTTCCCTGAGATAACACTAGAACATTGAAGTGGCTGCCCAAAAGTCCAAAAGCCTCCGTGTTGTTTTCAAAGACAAAAAAAAAAAGGATGCAAAAGCTTTTCAGATCATTTTTCACCCAGACTGTACAAAAAAACATGATTCCAATTTGGAAAACATCACAGTAACTTACCAATTTGGTAAACAATGTTTCCAATTTGGAATTTAAGTAATAGCTTTACTTGCTGGACTAAACTGAGAGGGTGCAGCTTCCATGAATACAGTTTTGCTTAGTCATCAAAAGCCCTAAATAAGACAGCAGGAGTTAGATCTCTACAGGGATGTGGGGCCTGACATAATAAGCCTTATAATGATTCAACCTCACTCGATGCTGTACACTGAACAAACTTCCAAATGGAGGGCGCCGGTTTAGACGCGCGAGTCGTGGGAAGATGCAGCGAGAGCGTGACCCCCTCCTATAAATCGTCTCTGTGCAGAAAGAAACAAAAAGTAGAGCCGAGGCCTCTGGCTAGCAGTAAGGTTCATCCGCATCTGCGAACTGGATGGGCTGAGATTCACAGTCCACATCAAAGGGTCTCTCCTGCGACGGGCTGTCACCTCCGAAACTGTGGGAGGGGATCTGACCGTTGCCGCACTCCGGCTCCGTCTCGTAGCCCGTGTCGCGGAGCGCCCGGAGGTTTTGGGTGGTTTGGCTGCCGTTCTGCGTCGGCTGCTCCGTCAGGTTGATTTTGTCGGTCGCGGACGCTTCCATCAGACCCGCCTCGCAGGCCCGGTACTCAGGCTGGTGGGCGCTCTTCTTACTGCCCAACAGAGCGGCTCGCATGCGCAGGCAGGGAGCGGGGAGGTACTGCATGTAGCAGTTGTAGGCCATCGCAGCCAGGAAGAGGAGGAAGAACAGGAGGAAGAGGAAGAGGAGGGCCATGCTGTTGTTGTGCTGCAGATACTCAGCCGCCGGGTCCCGGTTGTCCGGGCGGGGAGCGTTGGAGCTCGGCAGATGATGCCTGGGCTGGATCTTGATTGTGCTGCTAGGGGGCGGGGTTAGTGATGAGTCAGTCTGGGGCGGGGAGGTGAAGGTGTCTGGGGCTGTGAAGCTGGGAGGGGCAAGGCCTGACGTTAGTGGGGCTCTGTCTGTCTTACCATTACCTTCAGCTGCGTGCGTGCTAGATGTCTCCGTGCTCCCAAGGGTGGTGGTGGTGGTGACACGGCCCCCCTCGTGCGGGGGTCTGGGCGGGAGATCCAGAGTGAGGACGTATCCGGCCAGGAGGCGGGTGAAGTTCTTCTCTGCGGCCGGGGCCCATTCCACGGACCAGCACTCGTAGTGGCCTTGATCCTCGGGGGCCACGCTGTAGATGAGGAGGCCGTTCTCGCCAATGAGGTGGAAGCGAGAGGCCTCGGTGAGAGCCGAGCCGTTGGACTTCCAGTTCACCTGGGCGAGGTTGGAGGGCACCAGGCACGGCAGCTCGACAGAGCTCCCTGGTTTCACCATCACATGCTGGTAGTCCCTCAGAGGCAGACGTGACACTACAAAGCAAAACAGAGACTGAATACTGACTGTGGATGTAACAGGTGTTCTGTATCCTGCTTAGAAACAATGTTGATTTGAGAAATTTAATACAAACATCAAAACTAAAGAAGTCTCTTCATCATCAAGTGAGCATGTTGCTTACCTGAAGGACACTTGTCTGCGTCACCATTCAGGCTCTGGATTAGATTCCTGAAAAGTAAGAAGATTATTTCCATGAGCCTAAAATATGCCCTCACCCTGACATGAAGAAATATCTAGTCCGAGACGAGAAAGCAGGTCAAACTGGCTGGATTATCTGTAAAGATGTCTCTGAATGGTGCTTTTGCTTTCGCTAACCACTATGATGATGCATGAGTGGAGGACTGGTATTTGAACCAAGACAGTGGGATAACACATTGTAAATGTAGCTGGATGGGTGACTTACCCAGGCTGCTGTCTGGGAACATCAAATATATTGACACAGGCGGCAGTGTGGCGGTCCCAGGCGCAGTAGGGGTCTCGTGCCAAGATACAGTCATAGCAGGATGAATACCTCCCACAGAACGCTGTGGGGGCCTGGACCACGCCCGAGTCTGAACCAGCATACAGGGACCGGGTCTGTGGGAGCAGGAGGTTGTTCACAGGAATGAGCCAGAGACGGAGAGCTCACACTTTCATATCAAAATTATTAAAACTCTTTTTTTTAATCAAGAAATTCACATTGCTGAACACATACATCTACAAATCACTTTAAAAAAAGTAAAATGATCAAAATTGATATCTGTTGTAATACAAACTCCACATGACCTCTCTTACACATGCTGCTGTAAAACAAAAATATGCAATCTTCTTTGATTTAGAGGAACTGCTAGTTTTGCTCTTAACAGTCATCTAACAGTGTTCCTGTTAACTTCCTATTGTGAGTAATCACATTAGTTGCACACTGAAGTTCAAAAGTCACTGACCTCTGAGGATAGCAGTAAGTTCTTGATGGGCTCAGAGTTCTTCAGGAGCTGGATCTCCTCCACAATATGAACTTCTCCTTCGAACACGACTGATTTGTGCAGAAGGCCTTTGTCTAAAAAGGTGAAGAAGGTCAAATATTGGTCATTCACTCAAAAGCAGAAAAACCACTGATTCAGCACAATCACCCTCAGATCAGCATCAGCAGCCTTTCGTAACGGCGTCAAAGTGTCAAATTTCATTTGTGTAAGTATCGGCCGATGTGTTGTAACCTGTTCCAGTGAAGATGACGTCATAGATGTTCCCATCAAGCGCTCTGATCCTCTCCACAACAATCTGAGTGTAGTTGACGTCCTTGGCGATGAGGCGAGGCCCGTTGCCGATGGGCAGGACGGGGTCCTCCAGCAGGGGGTGGTCCTTCACAAACTGAAGGGTCTTGTCCGGCAGGTTGAGAGAGCTGTTGATGTTCTGCTGTCGCATCAGGTTGTTGATGCACTGGTGGAGAGGAGAAAGTTCACAATGGAGGCTCATTATGCACTGTGTGAAGCTTTTAACTGTGTACGTTTGTGTTGAAGGTACTTACCGCTCCAGGACGTGGAGAAGGAGTGATGCCGTTGTACCGCACCCACTTGGTGTGTGACTGCTCCACTGTGGCCTTCTGCATGTACTTGCCCTTGGAGAAGACGTCCTCCACAGCGGTCAGGTTATAGGCGCACACGGCTGATAAGCCCACGTTGCCCCTGGAGGACGAAGACGGCGATGATGATGATGAAAGACAGGGAGGGAGAGGAAGTGAATTTAGAGATCCTTGTTACTGGTCCCTCGACTGATTTCAGCTGCTCAACATCCTCAAATCAAGTCACTGACCACTGGGAGGTGAAGACGCCGTAGATGACCGTGTCCCTCCAGTCTGGCTCCTTCAGGATGAAGACGTCGTGCACCACGTTGAACACAAAGTTGAGCTCCGGCACGGAGCACACCAGCTTGGCTTTGAGGAAGGACGTCCACTTCTTCTGCAGAGTGCGCTGACCCCCGAGGTCTCCCTGTGGTGGGATACGGAAGACGATATGCAGTGTTAGGAGAGGCAGATTCAAGGACACATGTACAGTTTAATGATACACAATAGAAACTGATGTCTCATAACATAACAAAATGAACTAATGTGTGTTATTTGTGGGTTTTTTGGGGGAAATACATTCATTTCAGGATTTCCAGATTGCATTCCTGGTTGTTTCCTGAGTTACATTTCAGAACTGAAACCTTTTTGTGGCTTTTGGAACAGGATACAGTGTCGCCTGTTTGCAGCATGTTATATAGAGGAAGTTTTGTTTTCGTCTAACATGCTTTAATGCCGCTCGGCTCCTGTATTTGCATGATGACACAGTTAATAATGACTAACTTGTTAATGCTGTGATATGAGCTCAGGTCAAATACAAGAGAAAGGACTCTATACAGACACACAACGAGGCTAAAGATGGATGCTGCTGGTATGTACAGATGGTACATGACGTGTTGCTGACCTTACAGACGCGCGCCACCCTGGGGATGAGCAGCTTGCCAAAGAATTCGTACTCCACCGACACCTCGGTGAAGAAGTAATAGATTTTATCGTCCTCGCCATATGCTCGGTTTCTCCCCTCTCTGATCACGTCAGCATGAACGAAGCTGGGCTCTGCGAGGAAAACAAAGTGGAGAGGGAAAGGTGTAAGATCAATTATCCTAGTGCTCATTTTGCTGTTATTGTATTCCTGCTCACCAGGCTGCTGTTCATTTAGCAGAAACCGTTAGAAAAGTTAGTTCACCCGTAAAACCTAGACACTGGGGTTTGTTCTAGCCGAGTTTCATTCGACCCTGATTCCAATCCAAGCCCTTTAACAGTCTGTCTCTACTGATACCAACTCTAATCCAATACTTTGAATGATTTAAATGTTGATGATATATGTGTCTGGCACTCTTGAAGAACAGCTGTCGCCTGCTATATCGGACACCATGTTTTTTTTTCTCACAAGGTCCTTTAAATACTGAAGTTCCTCATTTAAAAGTGTTAAGTTAATCGGCTTAAATTATTGATATCATGAGTGAAAGTTGAACTGGGAGAATACCACTGTCATGACACAGGAGAGGTCTCACTCTGTTGAAGTTTTTACAACTACAAAAACCCTTGTGCAGTAGGACTGAACAACTATTTTAGCCGATGACCTGCTGTATCTGCATGTTTTGCATGTTGCAGTATCTGCAAAATACTCATGAACCATCTGATTATTTTGCCTAAATTGGTGTCAGGACTCAGATCAAACATTTTTTTTAACAATTTCACATGTGCATTATGAGCAAAGAGCTCTCACAGACTGGATTTTGAACGGCTTTGTCAGATGATGTACGTCCATTAAAAACACACCCAGATCAGCCCTAATACTGATGCTTAGGATTGGATCGGGACATCTCTGCTAGGCATATGATCTTTTTTCAGGCTTTGGAAATTCATTTTTTTTAAAAAAGCTTGTCCACACAATGGAACAATCTTTGATAATTCAAGACGTCACATATTGTTCCAACTCACCGTTGAGCCAGGACGTGGAGTACTCTGTCCTCAGCAGGGACTGATGTGGAGAGTATCTGGAAATAATCGGTTCGCTGCCTAAGAAGTTATAAGCTGTTCCTGAGTACAGCGCTCCATCTGATAGACAATGAAGCAAGGAAAAAAGCAATTAATTGTCCAGCAGGTCCATTTTATCTCCTCCCCAAAAAAAGAGGAGAGATTATTGAGGATTATTATGTGTTTTACAGCGGGCTGAAAACCAAAGGCGCTTTTTCTGAAATGAGATGAAAAACATGGCCTCTACTCACCAACCATGACAGTGGTGAAGCTTTGCGAGGGGTCAAAGGAGCATTTTCCCCTGCCATCTTCAGGGCGACCTTGCAAAGAGAAGTCGGCGAGGTTCTAAAAGAGAGATATTAAGTGTCAGTTTAAAAAAAGAGCTGCTGATTGACGAGCCCAAACACGTTTATTTGTGCGGTGTGATTTTCCCATGTGAAAGAGGGATTGAACATTAACCCACCAAGTGATCGCACTGAGGTTGAAAGGCGTGCGTGCCGCAGACATACAGCCGCTCGTCATCCACGACTTGGAGCACTCGGATGTAGTTTAGACAATCCCTCTGCAGAGCAACGCACAACACTTTTAACACACTGGTACGAGACTGAACACTTTTCCTGTCTAAAATTAGAAATACTTAAAATGAAACAGTATTGAATATGAATTGCTGAACGAACCTCTTGTGATTTTCCTTTAACTGTGCACATCAGCATGGGAGTGTGTGCAACTCTCCACTGAACCTGAAATGGAAACATTTTCGTTATTTCCATTTTTTCCTTTTTCTGTTTATCTGTTTTTCACACGTATTGTTTTGTACTTTGATACCTTGTTGTTTCTGACTGTCACATTCTTCTTGCTGAGCTCAAAGATGGCCTCCCTGGCTCCCACATACAGTGCATCCCTTTTCTCACTCAGCAGCAATGTGGAGTAGTTGAAGATCCCTGGCTCGGAAAACTCCATCAGGTCTAAATCTGAGCACAAAACACAATAATGAACACAAATGCTGACTGACTGACTGACACAATGACTGTGTCAGAGTGAAGGGTTGTTAAAGGTAAGCTGCACTGATTCTCACAGACCGACAGAATGACTGCAGCTATTTATATGAAGCGAGGTACACAAACACAGCTTCCGCCTGAAAGTAAATGTTCTAATCTGAGAAGCAGTGGTGAGACTGAGAGCCGTCTGCTCGATAAATAGAGGAAATAGAGGTTCAGCACCAGCAATATGTTGTGAAACTGGACCTACAGTCAAAAGAGATCTTTGATAGATTATTATGATCAGTCCGTTGAGTATTTACATACAATTCTCTCTTCATTACCAGTAGAGGAAGTGAACTAAACAGAGATGCCATGATCATGTCATGAATACCAACTCACTAACACGCAACACTTATCTGAGAGTGCCACAGGCTGAACTGAAAGTTTCGATGCAAATCATCAACAGTCATTCTGAGTAATGTTTACAGAAATGGTTAATTTTGCTGAATCACAGAATTGAATATCTGCTTGATTGACACCTGTAAAGAATCATTTGTTGACAGAATAAAAACAATTCAAGCCACATAAAAGTCCAGACTGATGATTTGAATGGTTAAAATATAAAATATTTGGCGTTTTTAAAGGTCTTTGGCCCTCACACATGACAACCTTCACTCAGATGTATTTATACAGTGCTATTATTACACCTTACCTTGGTGTCTCCAGGATGTTCGGGGCACACCATGGGGTCCATGTGTGGAGACCTCCAGGAGGAGCCCGAAAAACACCCCCAGCACGCCAAATCCCATGTTCGAGTCTGATAACTTCGGAACGGTGAAGTTTCCTCTGTAGAGACACACACACGGGCCAAAAGTAAAGCGACACAGTCAAACCTGACGCACCGAAAAAGCATGAATGAGTTCCTCACAGCCTGATCTTATCATGCAGCACAGCCGCTAAAAGGGGGCAGGCATCAAATCCACTTCCCTCAGACTGAAAGCTGGCAGCACTGATTCATCCTCTTTTGTATCGCTCAGAAGGTTAGAGCAGCACGTCACACGCATGAAAGATGATCGTTTGGACAAAAACTGCACTATTAAAAAAACACCTCTCTCAAAATAAGGATACACATCAAAGTCGTGTTTTGCTATGTGAGGCGCAGATTGATCAATTAGTCACTTTAGTCATTTTTCAAGCAAGCGCTGGGGTCAGCTTCTCAAATGTTAGCATATTTCTTTATCACCGATGCGTTCATTTGGGTTGTTTGGACAAAAGAAGCCGTTTAAAGACGTCACTTAGCTCTGATAAATAATAAATGGGTATTTTTCACTACATTAGTTATTCAAAAATATTACATGCAGGTGTACCCTTCTATGACAGAATACTGTATGTCACATGGCAAGTATCCATGAGCCTTGAGTACCTGTATCAGGTGTCAAGTATCACATTTTCCCTTGAAATGAAACTAGCCGGTTTGTTTTGTTTTAAAGGAAGAGTTTAAAAAAAAACATACATATGGACATCAGCGACAAAAGCCTCCGTGTCCTTCCTCCTACATGCTGATCAGCAGTTTTCAAACGCACCGCAAAACTAAGGAAATAAACTCTCACTCGGGCAATTTTCATACAGTCCAGGCCATCATGTGATTCAAAAAGTTAAACAACAAAGAAAGAAAAGAGTTGGACGTGGAGTTCCTCTCTTGCCCCAGAGGGGGGGCAGTGAGGAGTGAGGGATGCAGCACATGATGAGGTCCTGACCCAATCTGACTCCTGAGAGCAGCAGATAATCAGCCACTGTATTTTGTATAAAAAAAATACACACACAGCTGTTATGCCATGTGTGCTTTTTGACCACTGCATGACACCTCAGTTTGCCGTTGTGTGTTGTGTAACAACTTAACACTCAACTTAACACCTGAGGCTTAGGAAAATCCCCCCTTTTATTCCAAACTTGTTATTCTGCATGGCTGCATTGTCGACAAACAGCGACGGGCAGATCGGCTCCCTCGGCTGGTGACGATGACAGCAGCGGTGACGGTGGTGATGATGACAGCGTATCTGGAAGCTTTACGCTCTTATCAGGTGCAGGTGTCGTTTTCCATTTGCCAATTTGTAGAGCATTGTGATCCGCCTGCCTTTTAACAGCTCCTTCCTGGTACACCCACCTCAGGGTGCGTCTGATAAAGCCTCCATTAGGGAGCTGTGTGTGTCATGTCTGAGTGTTAGACTCATCCAGACCCACCTCAGGAGGCTGATGTTGTCATGTTCAATAAAACCTTAGGATGTCTTGTTTAAACCAGACATTTTCCTTTAGCTCTAAGCCTTAAAGTGCAAGTCACTGCAGGTTCATGACACGGGTGAAGCTGAATCACTTAATCAAGTCAAGTTGCAAATGCTATTCCTGATTGCTTTTGTGTTTTATAAGATTTCATGATTATAGGAGGCCATTAGTAAAGTCAAACATTTGGGACAAGTGTATCGTTTCATCTTTTAGGAGGAACAAGCCTCAAATTTAGATTCATGTCCTATTGCTAATGGCGTTTTGGTGCTTTCAGTCATTTTGTCAGGACCCACTTTTATCTGCATTTGTTAATATTTTATCGTTGAACGAACCATGTTTAAAATCAGGCGTTTTAGGTCAACAGGAAAGCAGGGGGGAGAAAGCACAAGCTTTAAAGCTTAAGTAAAATATTAAAATAAATCTCTAAATCTGTTCTCAATCCTGCTTGTAATACACGCCATGTTTGCCAAATTTACCGCAACGAAGGCACATAGGGAAGATAATCTTGAGGTCAATTTTCATGATTGTCAACTAAATTCATTCTGACGTGGACGGGGGACTGATTACCTGCTTTTACTCTGTAAATATCATTAGCAATGAAAATGGTATTAAGTCAGAAAGTGATTAGCTGGTGTAATTCAATTGTTAGGCTGATGGGTTTCCTTTCTCTTGATCCAATCATGTGAGAGAGCAGCGGTGTGGTGCGGTGCGGTGCAGCAGCCCTGTACCCTGCCTTCGCTCCTGTTTTCTACCAATGAACATGACTTTTACTAACTTCAGACTGGAGGCCGCTGGTGGAAACGCTCGCTGCCTGAAGGCCAATGAAAGAGTATCGAGCAGATGGAGGGTGGGTTTGACCGGTCAGGTGACTTGCTCCACTTTCCCGAGAGAGTAAAGTGAGCTGGCTCCGAACCGGTTATTCTGGTTTTCATAAGAAGCTCAAGTACCCGCAGCAGCACACCTCCGCAGAATGGGTGGGCCGGACACACAAAGAAGGGGATAAAAGGTTATCGGGTGTCTCGTAAGATGAGGATCGAGACTGAACTTTTCACTCACAGGAACCAAAACTCTGCCTCATCACGTGGGAATAACACGTTTGCTAATTCGCGTCCAAGTCACTGAAAAGGAACATGTCACCATCGAGAGCCTGAATGGAAAAAATTAAGCGTTTTAAGGTGCTTTATCTGGTCATTTGTCCTGATTTTTACAGAATGTAGAGAACAAACCATAGGGTCACGGGACAGATAAATCATTGTCAAGTACTTTTTAATGACCCAGTGGCACCATTGTGGCTCATTCCACTCAAATATAGGTTAGCAATCAATTACCCAGCTGGAGGGGGGATATGTCTCATAACACAGCATGTAAAGACAATGAATGAGGACCACCACAGTGAGAGAAAAAAGGGGGAGAACGATAATTGATTATTGATTTGGTTGTAAATGAGAACAAATAGCCTGAGAAGAAAACCCCCCTCCTAATACCAGGGGGTGTTGTTGTGTTTTTTTGGAGGGGTGGGGGTTTGTGAGGGGGTTCCACAAACTGAATCAGGAAGAGATTGAATTCCTTTCCAGCTTCAGCTCTAGCCATGGACTCCACTCTGCTATAGAGGGGGTCAAATACACAAGGACCTATTGTTTACTGAAGATGAGGGGAGCCTCCACTCCACTGCACTGCACTGCGCTCCCACCCCCCCATTACATCCACATCATCACTGCAGTGGCTACAATGAACAGAGAGAGAGAGAGAAAGAGAGAGAGGGGAGGGGGGGCAAGAGAGCGAAGGAGAGAGAGAAGAGCATCACTTCTCCCTCTCATCTAGTTCTTTTACAGTCTTGCCAATCTAAATGCCAGGACAGCTTAGCCGTGAGGAAAGCCCTGAGCCAAACCAGCGTTTTCAAAGATCACCCAAGCCCATGAGATCTGGATCTGGGAGCGTCCTGTAAAGATGATCCATAAACTGGCTAATCATAATAATAATAATAATAATGATGATGACGGCAGCATAACTGTTTGTTTAGTGGGCGTAGAGAGAAAGAAAGGCGCCTGACGTCCACACGGCTTGAATGGATGAGATAACAATACTGAATCCATGATGAAAAGCCGCCGGGCGGGCAGGCCGGCCGAATTTCTCTCTGTTTTATGGCCTTTGAAAAAAAAAAAATCCTCTAGTGGCACGCTGCATGAATAAAAGCTTTAAATGAGGCTCATCCCTCTATCTGTACACTCCTGATGCCCTCCATCAATCTCACCACTCTGAACCCCATTTAGGCCAGAGCGTTAAAAAAAAAAAAAGAAAAAAAAAAAAAGCTTCAAACCCCTTTGAGAGTCAGTGTTACAGTAGCAGAAAGAGCTTACTGGCAGCAACCCTGTGCTGCGGAGAGATTTAGAGGAGTGGCCATACTGGGCCTGGGATATTTAAGACGGTTACCATGCTGGCAGGTTTCTTTGAGTCCTTTGTGTTCCCCTCTCAGCTCCTTTGGCTGGGCAGGGAGGTTGACACCTGCTTGGGGCCTTGGGGTTCCCAGCACTGGGCTGTTAACTGGGCACGGATCTTGGCCGGCTGCCCGCTGAGGACAGAGGACAGAGAAGGGGGAAACTGGAGCTCGGCCTATCTGAGCACGAGAACGTGGGATGCGTATGGAGCGCTCACTGTAAAGTGCTTTAAAGTCTTTGTGCAATACAAATAAGTCATAAGGGATGTGCCAACCATCTCCCTGTATATCCAGATTTAACCACTGCTGCTACCTGTTGATTAGAGTGTCCCTTTGACCCACACTGTTTGCCAATTAAAAATAACTATAACGGCAGCTTTATTACCAAGACAATCTGCTACAACTACAGTCTTCTTAATAAACCTTTCCTAATAATCTCTGTAAATGAAACTGTCCATTTTAAAGAGGCAGAACAGATGCTAAGTAATAAAAGGCCAACAGGTGCACAAGATCTGTGGGACTCCAATCAAAACCCTGGTGAGAAAACATCCAAAGTTAAATTTAGAGGCTAGAGAATGAAACGCCAGGATGACTCCTCACTTGGGAATAGTTTCACCACTTGTCACTTCATTTCCAATGCACAAGAGTTCAGACAAGAAGCTCCACATCCTGTGAGCAAGAGAGCGCAGCTGAGGATACAGCCAGCGTGGTGGAGGGTGGGTGATGTGAGGGACTTGGACATTCACTGCCTGCCAACGTCTCCAAACCAACATTTCTTTTTTTTTTTCCCCCCTCTCACTGGCTCTCGTTTCCATCTACTCACTCATCATCAGCATCAATGCACAGAAATGCTCTTCTTCCTTTTTTTTCTCTTCTTCTCTCTCACACTGCAGCACGCCAAAGAGCCGAGCTTTTTCCTCTCCGTCTCTCGCCATATACAATACTGACGGGGCCCGACCGCGCACAAACAAACAGAGTAATGGGAAATGTGCTTTAAGTCGTTCATTCTGTGGAAAGAATGTGTCCACTGGCTGTTCAATATGGTGTTTCCACACCGCGCTGCACAAAAATCTGCTCTAAGTTGTTCACCTTCTGCCGAGTGAAACTCTGCTATTTGCCAATGCCAAGTCACCGCTCGCCCCTCCAGTAAAACTATTCTTTTGTGTGACCGTTTGAAGGTTGTTGATATGTCCCCTAAGAGCCTCGCTGGGACAAACCCCCGTCAGTTTAGTCTCTTTGACTTCTGCAATACAAACTCTGCCATGTTTTCTTCACGTTGGATGGCTGCTGGCGTAATCACCGGGACCATCTGGACAGTACCCGCCCAGCTGTGTGAGGGGTGACAACATGGCACCAGTAGAACCATGATAATCGAGCTGCGTCACTGACGGTTTTCTAATAGAGCCATCACAATTTAGTCAAGGAGCTGGGTGAAACCAACAGAAACTGACAACCTTCACAAATTATACAGTTACACTTAGTTCCTTCTTTCCATTTTCAGATCCAACACATAACAGCAGCATAAGAGTTCAAAAAAGATTCTACTGCAGATTAAGACACAATTAATCAAATGACAGAAACACAAGCGCCTCTATTTTGGTCAGATTCTTTTTTACAGCGTTTTATAGCAAGTACAGCAAAAAATCTTTAAAATGTCATGATATTCTGGTTTCTTCCGTCTTGTGTTGATACACTGAACATCTCTGAGAACTCTACTATTCAAAAAATAAATAAATGAATAAAAAGACATCTTAAAACGTCACCATTGATCGTCCTTTTAGGAGATTTATCTGCAATAGTTACAGCGCTAGGCCTCAAATAGTTCCCGCAATAAATTTAAGTTGATGCATATTTACACTCATGAATATCAGGTCAATGATCAGACTATGTGTCGTCGGTTTTGTTTTGCATGGGCAAAAAGGGGAGCTTCGGTGTTTGCAGGACTCAAAAAGTACTTTGAGATTGCTCTTGCATTCTCCAGGGGCATTATGGGTCATTTGGAGCCAGGCCTGTATGAGAAAGTGAGCTAGCGAGAGAGCCGTCACTTGAAACAAAATACTGAGACCACAGAAAATGACACACTGATGGGGACAGATGTCTACTCCAATGTCATTTACAGATTAATGGCGTTTGGCTATAGATGTGGCGGAGACTCTAGCACGCTCACATGTGTGCATGATAATGCCAACTGTGGGCATCAAATCCCTCTTATAAGGGCCAGCGAGGGACCGAGGGCCCATCTTAAAATACTGCCAGCTGCATCAGAGTTTTGGGTTGTGTTTCCCCACAGCCTGATGAACCGTTTTTGACATTTCGAGTATAGACGGCCAAGGCTTTATGGTCTCGGTATTGGCTAAGCTACTGGCATTACAGCTCCAGCTGACTAGTGCACTTCCATCTGATCTGATGATCAAGGCTATAGTCTGTCTCTGGTTTTTCTGCTACTCGCAGACGACAAGTCGAAGGAGGATTCTGCAGATTTACTGTTGCACTCGGAAAAAGTGACGCAGCACAACCAGAGATATCGTCTTCTCTGTTCCACGCAATCTTCTTTGTGTCTACATCACCGACGCTGGAGCTCGACCACAGAAAGTTTGCTGCAGAGATTGTGGTGCATTATGCTAATGGAACCTAGTGTAGCCTTGGGGCTCAAAGAAGGATGAGGGGTGGGACAGAGAGAGAAGGAATAAGTGATCTTAGCCAACCTCTAACGCTTTATAAAACATTTCAAACTCGTGGTCCTCAGGCCAAACCAACGCTGACTCAGCTGATATCACTTCAGACAGTTTATCTTCCTCTGGAGCCACACAAAAGTTGTTTTCATCTGTGCAGTATTACTCCCAAAGATCTGTAAACACACTTTGATGTATATAATGAGTTAGTTCCCCTGACTTTTAAGATATGTCTGAATGTCTGAAATGGTCTGGATAAAATCACAAGTCTGCAGCTCCGGTCCAAAACATCTGGAATTCACTGGAGATAGATCATCAGCCTTCAGTTGTTGAGTGCAAAGCCACCATGTCAAAGCCACATCATGTTCAACATAGAGTCATCTGAAAACCCAGAGAACAGCTGTACGACCTCCGCTGCACAGCTGACGACTCATCATATGGAGAAAATCGTCTAAAAGAGGGGAAAAAAAAAAAACTGCAACAGATGATACAGCAGTCATCGTGCATTATCCACGGTGAGCTCCCTGGATGACAGATGGGAGGAAGAGTTCAACTTTTAAAAAAGGCCAGATCCAGGATTAACGTCACGATCTGCTGCGTTCGCGACACTAATTCACATCCGCGTGAGGCTGAATGATGACAAGGCGCAGGCTGCGAGCAGAAACGGCAGCATTTCAGGTTATATTGAGAAGCAGGTAAAATTAAAACGTAGGTAAACCACCAATGACAAGCCCAAACGTCTCCACTGAGGAAAAGAGCTTGTGTGAAGGCAACACTATACAGGGGATGTAAAATGGAAACCCTCCTATATAATTACTAGTTGTTGGGCCCCTGCTGAGCTAGCATGTCGACCTAAAGTGGCCACAGCAAAGGCAAATGAGGGGTCAGGTCCAGTAAAGGGTATATTTAGGCCGTCGATGGCAAGCTTTTTAAAAACAACACGCCCTTTCGCTGAGTCACATGGTACTGGAAGAGTTGAAAAACTTGCCTATAAACACACAGGCAAGTGAAGTAAGCTAACTAGGGGAACAAGGGCCGCTGTGTGGTGTTCCCCATGCGAGTGCCGAGTGTGCCTCTGTAGTCCGACATGAAAAACATAATCACCATCCACTGTTTATTTTAATTAAAGGAGGAAAAAGAATCGAGGAGTTTTTACTAGTGACATCTGCAATAGCGGAAAGTAACAATAAAAAGGATTCAGTTTTCGAGGATCACATGGGAGAAAAAAAAACAGGAGGTGCTACTCTGCATTTACACATGTGAAAATTGCCTTTATGTCATCGTCCAGTTTTCACATGGCATAGTAAAAGAGTGAAAAGGCATCACTCCTGCACAAACAGCCGTTTCCCTTCTAATTTGTGCGCTGCTGCTAAAAATGATATTCTGCAGCTAAAACACAGACATAGAATACGGATATAAAAAGAGAGAAGAATTAAAACTTCCGTGTCTGAGCTGCAGCTGTGAGATGCACTAGTCTGCAAATATGGCAGAAAAATCCAATGACACGAATGAAAGTATTGTCTTTTATCTTGGGGTGAGTAGTGTTAATCTTAATAGCCTGAGGTCATATGGAAGCCTCCAGTCACAGTGAGGTCATAAACCTTTCACTTGATGTAGTTTCCTTGAGGCTGCTGTGATACCAGCCAGGCCTTGGGGCGTATAATGTGGAACTATTTTGGGCAGCTGCGAAAGCCCAGCTGAAGGTCTTGCGGTCCCCAGCTGAAGGCCTTGTGGTCCCCAGTTGGTGAATGGTAGTCGCATTGGCGGTAGTTGTTTTAACAGCAACAGCAACAGCAACGGCCAAGGGCAGGTGACTTCAGCTCCCAGAGTGGAATAAATCTTAAGTTTTCAATTCCACGGACGCAGCATAAAAAATATCAACGCTGTTGCAGGTTATTTTCAAGCTGCGGTGAAAGAATAAAGCAAGTAAGCAACAAAACAAACCATCTTTCCCACCAGTCAGGGGACATTTGAAGGGGCCGTAAACATCACTTAGAACCCGGCTATATTTTCTCCTTTCTTTTCTGCTTTTAAGGAGGACTCCTTTCTCTCGTGCTTTTCTCCCAGCACAGTCTTCGGCAGGCACTGATTTCATGGTGGTAATTTTGGCCCGGCAGAGACAAAAACCTCCTTTGGAGAGTTGTGTGAAAACTCACCCCATCACCCACAGGCTGCCACAACACTAACAGTGTGTCCTCCTGAACTTGGCATACCAGGAGATAAAACACTGATTTCACCGTTCCCCACTCAGCGCACACAGGGATAAACAACACAAAGCCAAAGCCTGAAACACTGAGCACATACCACACAGATTTCTTGGCGGTTTTTGGGCACAGGCCCCATCCTCTAGTTAATTGAAAGCATTTTTTAGAAAATTAGGGCATTACAAATTTAAGCAGCTGGATAAACAAAATGATTAAGAAAAATATGACTCCATCTTAAAGCACTGGAAGAAAAAAATGAATGGGCAGCACTTATGAAAGTAGTGAACCCTGCAAAACAGGTGTTTGCTTCAATTGACCCTTTACAGAGCGCTGCCTCCCGCTGCTAATTCAGCTACATCTGTCAAGTTCTCCATTCTAGCACAACATGTGCTGTTTAAAATAACAGTGAGATACTTATCACTAGAAATTTATTTTTGAAACAATGGGTCTGCTGTTTCACGCCGATGTAAACACAAGCAGGCTTCTTATTTCTGCTAATGACAGGTGTGTCTTTGTCGACCAACTGCCGGTGACCCATTTCATTGTAGGACAGCAGCTATCTGAATGTTTTCTCAATGAAATGGTTAATTGTTATAATTTATTTTTGTTTGCCTGTTTTTTTTAACATGAGCACGCTTATTTTATGTACATATTTAACAAAAAAAACAAACCTTTACAATGGTTTTGCATGATATTACAAAGATAAATAGAGTCAAAGCAGAGGCCAATTTGTTTTTTGTCGATTGACTAATTGGTCAATATACAAATTGCTTTTAGATGTGGACATGATTATACAGATTAAACTTGCTATCTCAAGCAGAAAGCCAAAGTAGGAAACTGAAAGGCTGAGTGTTCTTGTCCTGCAGAGTAGAGCAACATAATAAACAAATAAAAAGGTCACTTAGCTAGACATTATAAAGTATTGTTAAGGGTTTAGAAAAGGTGCTTTTACAACAGTGATATTCAGAGAAATTCAAAGCTTGATAGAGCTGCTGTGCCTAGATACTGTTGCTAAGCTAAGTGGACAATCGCTGTTCACGGGAGGAGTTTAGCAAACAGTCGACTGCAGAGCAAAGCTACAGAGCAAAGTTGGCTGTCAGAGAAAAGAGGCTGCTGGAAGCAGGCAGCTGCATGTGCATTTAGGATGTCTGCCACGAAAACATCGAATTGAAAGAACGCAGGTAACAAAACAAGCAAATCAGAACTTGAAGGAGGAAGGAAAACCAAATCACAAGGCGAAGGCAAATAAAGTGATTGGGAGAAAGGAAAGGTTCACTGCAAACAAACAAACAAAAAAAAAAGTCCACAAGCACCAAAGCCAAGCGGAATCAAATCAAAGTTGAGTTGCCCAGGTGTGGTCATGCAAAGGGGGTAATAAAAAAAGAAAAAAAAGGAGTGAAGCCCCGGGGTGGTTACAGGGAGTGTTGGAAAAGCATGCGGCATTCGTGCTGAAGCATGCAGACCTGAGAGCAGCTCAGTGTCGGGTCCACACAGTGGGGGAGAAAACAAGTGGAGGGGGGAGGGAGGGAGAGGAGTAGAGTTTCTGACCTGTGGGCTCCTTACAAGATGCGACGCTCTTCCTCCGGAGAGAATTATAAAATCCTCAAGCTAGGGAGGGGGGAGAAGACAGAAAGATCAGACAAGACAGTTATGTGGTGTGTGTGTGAGTGTGAGTGAGTGCCTGCAAGAGGGAGGAAGCAGTTTGTGTCCGTGTGCGTGCGTTTGTGTGTGTGGTTAGTTGTCTAGACAATGGCAAGACAGACATAATGATGAATCAATCACAGTGAAAAACAATAGAACTGCCAACATACACACACACACACACATGACACGAGTGCACATGAACCACCGAAGCTGGTGATATCATAATGATGTGCGCCAACTTTTCTTTTTTTTTCATAACCAAGGACGAGTGGATGACACACATTATCTTGTGTGAATACCATCAGAGGAACCCTGGCTTGTTTTCCAGCCTGCAAGTGCAAACACAAATGTTAAGGTTGTGGTGGGCAGCAGCCACGTCTGCGTGCACGGACCAAACATAAACAGAGTAAAAGCACTCTCCCTTCGACTGCTGCTGAATCTATCTGCTCTGTGTGGTCTAATCCCAGGAGGTCAACCATGGTCAAGCCTTAAACCGCTATTCTGGGAACAGGTTGCACAATTTATATGATTATCAATTTAATAGTGGAGCGCAGAGACATGAATTATACATTAGCTAATATTTTACTAGTTTTTATTCATTTTCCATTGCAGGTAGGGGTCAAACCAGTTGTCAATCACATTATACCTTTGTAGCCACTGAAGACTTTGTATTCAAAAAGGTGGGTGAGCAAAAATTCAAGTTTAAGTTTGGCAAAGACGACCTTTATCATTTTGTACAGTGTCAGCATGCATCACCGCGCATCACTAATTTAGCAAAGAGGGGAACAAAAGACGTTCAGAAATAATCTGCATCACAGCAGTTACAGAACAGTAAGCTGGGGGAAATTCTTTTGCTTTTCTTTTTGGCGCATGGAAAAACAAGATTTTATAAGTCGCAGGGAGGGAAAGTAGAAATCTTCTTATTGCCATTGTGACAGATGGTTGGGCCTCCATTCACAACGCTTTCCAGTCTGTTCCCTCAGACTGCTTCCCTGAGCAAGATGAAAACCCTTACAACGCGGTTGAATATATTCTCCCTGCCGACGTGCACAGGCTTTATTCCCACAGTCCCATACAATCCAACTCTGTCTGAGTGGGCTTACATATTTACTCTGCTTGGACAGGATCTCATGGTCAGTTTCCACCAGAGAATCGAAGCCTTATTATCACTACATCCTAAAATAAAACTTCAATTTATCACCAAACAATAAAAAAAAAACGAAAAAAAAAAGTAATTGAGTTCTCAACAGATTGAAGCTGGCAGAATGGATGTGGTTGGCAATGCAACAAATACCGTCCCCAAACAATTAAGGAGACAAATCTTCCAGACAACTGAATCCAGGTCACCCAAATCAACCCAAATATGCAGATTCATTAGCATTTGCTTGGTGGGGTAAGCTACTGTAATGCAGCCCCCCTACTCTACTGTATAAAAGAATAATCAGATTATGTTAAGCAGAGATGATGCTCACCAGACTACAAATATGGGCGTTTCACTTACAACTGATCACATTAACTGTATAAAACTCTTTTTTACCCCAGGTTTAACTTCCACTAACCTGGTGGTCACACTGTCCTGTAATGCAGTGGTTGTGGTGAGGAAGTAAAAATGTCAAGTTAAAGCAGATGTTAATTGTTTTATGATTCCAAGGCCACAAGCATTATTCACACATAGATCTAGGTCAGTGTCATGACTGACAGTTGCAGTGTGGAGCCACTTATAGACACAGGTTTCTGCATCTTCCTCCACTTTTCCCACTCACTTGTCACTTTTTCCTCTCAGTGACACACGCACAAAAGTGAAACACATGTACGCAAAGAGACACAAATGCACGACGCAGCGAGTCGCTGCCTCTCGCCCAGCTCTGACAGCATCAATGGAGCAGTGGGAGAAGATGACAGTCGCAGAAGATTGATGAGCTGGAGGCCAGAGGGGGCATCCCCCCCGACATCCTTAGGAAGCACTTTGATTTGGCTTCCCTCGGCTCCCACAAAAACCCTGTGACAGCTGATACAGAGCACCCACGAATCCCAGTGACACCGGTGACACCGCGCCTTCACATGTCTCAATTCAGGATGTCCCGAGTGGGTGTCGGGCCTGGGTGCGGGCCCAGCGGTGCCCTACGCCACGCCCTTGGTGACACAGCGGTCTGGAGAGGGGACGGAGAGGAAGTGGAGATGTCACGGGTCTGGGGTTTTTTAAATTGATGAGTGGACTTGAATGAGGACTGGGCAAAGCTGTTCTTTTGAAGACTCTTCAAGCCAGAACAAATTTATTAATGGCCCTACTTCAGCGACTCTAGCCTATGGTAAACATACTGACAGGCCGGGCTATTGAGAACCCTCCACTGTGACACCTGATTTTCTCTAAACTGATAAAAAAAGACCCAGTTTGAGTGTTGATCAGTATAATCTGACTGCTACCACTCCATCTCCCTCTTCAACACCTTCTGCAACACAACTGCTGCATTGCATCCAGGCGTTTTGAACCTATTCCTTAATACGGCCCCTTGAACACTGTGTCGAAGTTGAATCGTCCATCGCAACACAAACTTTTAAGAGGAAATTTTACTACCCCCTCTCGTCTCCGTTAACAGAAATGAACACTGTAAAAGCTTAAGCTGACAACAAGCCAGTGCGACTATTTTCTTTCAGCACAAATTGTTCCAGCCAATTATGTTGTCAGCACTTGGTTTTTATTTTTCCTTAACGTTTAGTCCTGTGGATGAGGTTTTAAGACACACATAATCAATTGTAATGTCCCCTGGTTTGATTATAATTTAATCTGATGATGGTGCTGTACTATACAAGGAGTCAAGACCTGTAACGATGTTCCAACGGTTGTTGATACATTAGCCTCGAAACCACAAATGTCACGATAAAGGCCTCTGCAAAAAAACTCTGCGTCAATGCATTTTACAGATGTTGAATTATTTCATAAATGTGGATTTATTGGATAAATGTGGAAATATTGGTGATCACCTGTCTCATTGAGATTGATTGGCACATCTGTATCAAATTTCAAGGCAATCTATCCATCAGTTATCAAGACTTTTCAGTCAAAACAACAAACGGCATTATGGGTTGAATTCATCCTCTGGGGACCATGAATGCCTGTAGGCAATCGACAAAGTCATGGCGATCCATTCAATAGTGGTTGAGATATTTCATTCTAGACCAAAGTGGTAAACTGACCCACAGTACCATCTCCTTCCAGACCCCTAAAAATCAATGTGAGTTAAAAGCAAAAACCAGTTTAAATCCTCTTTACATTGAAGTTATTGATTGGTGATTTAAAAAAAAAAAATCCAATTTATCTACAAACATACAGTCGGACTGTTATATGAACCTTTCAGACCAGATTTGGAGGTGTTAAGCGGGTTTCTAATTGTGAAGGCTGCAGTTTTGTATGTAAGCGACAGAAAGCTCTTAACCGGCCTCACAGGTTGGCTTTCACTCCCATGAGACTAACATGAATACACACACACGCACACACGAGACCTTGACTGATACAGATACACAGTAGGCTGGGAAAGGCCACTCATCTCTATGACACTGGGTCGTTCCAGTAAAAGCCCACCACCCCTCTCCAACCCACCCCGCACGCACGCACACACCTGTGCAGTCATCCTTACTGTCCGTCTGTAAACATCCCAAGCCTCTGACGGGGCTGTCAGCGGGCAGGGAGGAAGGGAAAACGAGAAGGACAGAGGAGGAGAACGAAAACAGGCTTCGGCATGAGAGAGAGGACGTTCAAGCGTGCAAATTCATACAGTGGTTGAAGAGAGGGAAGAGAAGGAGGAGAACAAAGCAAAGAACAAGGAGAAGTGAGTAGGAGGAGGAGGAGGATTCTCCTTATGGAAAACAAGAAGGAGAGTGTTGCATAAAGAAATACGATAGCATGGTTTGAGGGCGTATGGAATGGAACAAAGCATTTTTCCATCCTGTTTTTTTTTTTGTCTTTTTCCTTAAAGCGAGGATCCATCTAGCTAGAGGTGCAATTCACATCTGAGATTTTACATTTTCCTACAAAACCTATATTTTCCTCTATGGATTGGATACACCGTCTTTATCATGTATGATGCAATACAGCGAACCTCAGTGTAACCCCTAATCAAAAGAATATAATTACAACAACTGGGTGAAATTCTTGCTCATTTAAATCCTGGATGGAGGGTGCATGGACTCTGTACTTTAACTCGCAAACATGCACGCACATACACACACTCACTCACGTACACATGCACAAAGCAGTGTGTTGAAGAGGATTATGCAGGCTTGAATTTCGACAGAAAGAACCCCTGTCTACAAGCACTACAGAGCAAATCTGGCTTTAGAAACTTTCCTCATCCCCAGAGCATCCTGGTACAATAGAGGGGCTGAACTTAAAGTCCTGCACTTTAAACATGTTCATTTTTGCGGATGGGAGAACAGTTTTTTACAGACGGACAATCGGCCCCCGCCCCGCATCAACAGCAACATCTGCACAGAGAACACAGACATGAAACTGTTTTCTCGGACAAACATGAGAATATTATTATGAACTCTGTCGTGCAAAATTTGCTGGAAAATCTCAAAAATATTTGCGAATGCCAAATACCCCACTTGTTGCAGATGTAGCTGCAGGCCAGCTTGTATCTGGGAATACTGAGTGGAATGCACGCATCTACGGGAATGTCCACTGATATCCTGCTATGTGTAAATGTTTGCTCATGAACGGGCTGGAGAAAAACAGGAGGCATTAGTGTGTGTGTGTGTCAGAGAGAAAATAAGAAGCCTGCTTCTTCTGCCTTTGTATGAATCTTAAGTAGTCCCATGTTGAGGGAGGCTTTGTTCGCCATCACCGTCGGGGGCACGTCCTCCAACTTTTCCCCTCACTTCCTTTTGGCATAACATTTATCATTCTTCCCCGACGAACAATCATCCTACAACACGGACTAGCATCTAGCGCACAATAAGCTACCACCACCGCCGACCCCCTCCTTCTTCGCCCCTTTCAGGTTGCTTGGATACCTTTCATCCAGTTGGACAGCTTGTCAACAACATCATCACTTACTTAGAAACTCCCAACCTTCACTTCACTTTGAATTGCTCCAGCTGAATAAGAAGGGGGAAAAAATAACAAAAAAAATACTGCTACGTCTTGTTTTCCAAGAACATCTTATTCCTGTTTGACTTTTATATTGCATCCAAAAACACTTTTAAAAAAACTTCCACGCCTGAATGTCTGCCTCTGCAAAAATTGCATCCTCAAGTGGTGGAACCTTCTAATTTGCAAGAGAAATTCCCTTCTGGGCAAATACAGCCTTATCTGGCTTCGCTAAGCGTCTTGATGCCACATAATTTTGATGACTTTGTATAATGTTGCTGGTGTTAGCCAGCGCAGCTACCCTGAGGCCCGTTTCATAGAAGGCCCGAGTGACTCACCAGACCTCCCCCGATCCCTCTGAAAGGGTCAACAGGTGCATTAGCAGTAAGTGAACACTGAATCACATCAATCTCTTTTCATCGATGCTGGAAACTTCACTCCATGCATACAAATCTTTGGCCCTAATGGTTCCTGCAGAAGCAACTAAAATCTGATTATTCTGAAAACAACCCATTTCGCTGGTTCTTTCATTTTCTGTAACTCATGCACATGAAAGTCCGGGCCTCGTTTGGCCTCCTATCCCTTTCAGCTGACTGCCCTGCACCACTTATTCCGCTTATTATGAACACTGACAGCAGATTATTTTGCTTACTGCACCCAAATTCTCCATCCTCTATAGATCGAAATCCAACAAACACGGCAAACCAAGAGACAAAGACAAAGTTGACAAAAGAGACAAAAAGAGAAAAGAGATAGGGACGGCATAGGCAGAGGGCCGGTGCAAAATGAAAAAAAAAGGGGGAAGGGAAAAGATGAAGAAGGAAGCGCATAAAACGAGCGAAAAAAGGCCGGGGAATACGGAGAAAGAGCAAAGAAGAGGTAATGTGGCAAAGGCGCAAAACCCCTATAAATGACTGTGTTTTGTCAGGGAAATAAAGAGCGACTAGCAGCGGCAGCAACATACCAGCACAGTGAACGAGAATGCAAATTAGCCCTGATGCAAATGTCATAGGTCTTCAGGGGCACAACAGACTGTCTTTATACCAACCCCCCACCACAACACACTTCTCTCTGTACTATCAACACCCCCCCCCCCCCCCTCCAACCACAGCCCTGCCTCAACTCCACACCGAGACACACTCACACAAACACTTCCAGGAGACAATCTTGCACAGTCCGAGAGAAGTGTAATCACCAGAGACAACATCATGTTCGTACTCCACGCCGAAACAAAGGGGTACAGAGTACAGTGGGCTCTTTACACAAATACACACAGACGCACTCTTGAGGAAGACAAACCACTTACTTGTCCGTCATGGCGTCGGCTAGCGAATACTGATACATTAAAACTTCTTTCTACTTTTCTTCACACAGTTGGAAATGGTTGAAGGAGAAGCCAGTGTCTGAAGTCACAGCAGCGGTCTGCAAGAAAGGAGAAAAAAGGGATATTAGATGACAATTAGCAAATTATTAATTCACAACTATAGTGAATAATGGCATTAATACCTCTTTGTAAAGTACTTGATCTTTATGAAATAAGTTTGGAGTGAAACTGAAGTCATTTTCATTATTGACTGTTTTGTTTTGTCTGAAATAAAGCCAAAAAAATTGTGTTTTATTTAACCAGTGGCTAAAACAATACACTATTCAGCTTACTATCACTGAGAAAAACAATAAATCTTCACAATTGACAAGCATGTCCATCAATGACTTGATTACTGGTTGATAATTGGCGTCTTGTGTGTCTTTCTACCATGAATTGAGTACATGATTTTGCGCTAGGTGAATGCTAATCAGGTATCTCAAACAAAACCTTTACAACACAAAGGTCTGAAGAAATCACTAGTATTGTGACAGCTACTGTTTGTCTGCACAAGTCAATGAGGACACACACACACACGCACACACACAAAAAAATTCCACTGAGCAGGGCACGGTCCAGGCCGGGACAACGTCTAACTTTGCAGACATGCTTCACTTGCTCACAATTAGCCTAGCAAGGCTTGGTCTCTTCAACTTTCTGGGGGGATACTGTTACCATAGTTACCAGGGCGGCCAACCAGCCAGCTAGCTAGCATAAATAGAGTGCAGCAAGAAATCCTCTTGGGTAGCCAGCAGACAATATGAATCCAGTCAGAGATGACGAATGCATTGTGTGTGTGCCTGAGGGCCAATTTTGCCAAATCAGTGCAGCTGATTACCATCAATCACCACTAATAAAAACATCATAAAAACCTCAATCGCCAAGTGCAGCAGATTAAAATGCATTTAAAGAAATCCATAAAGCACACATCTGTTATTGGTGCGTAGCTGTGAATGCACATAAATCAGCAGATGTTTGCTGCCAGCCCTCTGATTTTGAAATTTTAATGAGGCAATGAGACAAGACACATCCTGTGCCCTGCTGGCTGATGAGCAGTCTCCACAACCTGCCATTAGCTCTTCAGATTATCTACCTATTAAAAAAAGAAAAGATTACAGCAGCTGCACATTAAATTCATAGATTATACCCTGTTATGTTAACACAGACTGTGACCTGCCAGAGGGGGGATTTTAGGTTCACTAAGCAGATAAAGGGTTAGATACCAATTCACAGACAGACTCAAGAATATAATAAAACCTGAAGCAGCTTTTAATTTAATGTATTTCACCTCTAATGAAAACGTGTCAATTTCAGTTAATAACCCATCACTGATTAAAACAAAGAGGCCTTAATGGGTTTATCGCTGTCAGCTGATACGACTGCAACTGGAGGGGGGAGACAGAGGCGTGATGCTGAGGTCTCGACCCCACCCAGTCACATCAGCCCCAAACCCAGACAGACAGCCACCAGCCTCGGAGCCAGCCAGCCAGCCAGCCAGCCAGCCAGCCAGCCAGCCAGCGGCAGTCTGTCTCTGTAGGGACCATGGCTAAACGGGTGCATGTGGCTTCTCTTCCCTGCTTTCCGTTGACCTTTTCCAGACTAAATTGAACTTCTCCTCTGGTGATTCTCCAGTGCATTAGCTTACCTGTCAGTCTGTCTCTTTCATTTCCCTGATAACAGCTCCCTGAACTTTCGTCTGTTGTCTGTCTGTCTGTCTGTCTGTCTGTCTGTCTGTCTGTCTGCAGAGTAGAAGCAGACATAAGCTGCACACACCCAGTCATCAATTTACTGTAGCTCCATTTCCTCTGGTCTCTTAGATGCTGTGTTTGTGGAAAATATTTTAAAAAGGAGGAGAACCTCCAACAACATGAATTAAGTGATAAATGTTATTTCCATAGCTTCATTTTTAGAATTCCTAGTCGAGTTATATGAAAAAGGACCGAGACAGAATTTCAGGGTTAAAATGTCACAGCCCATTCTCTCTAGAAGCACAATAACTCTGATTCAAAATGACATTTACTTACATTACTAAAGAGTTGAAATATGTAAGTGCTTGTGCTTTTGCACAATGTGCAGAATCCGACTCAACTATGAGAGCTTCATATGATAAACATCCCACGCTCGCTGTGGTGTTGATGTGTGTGGTGTTTTCCTGCAGCGAGCGGAGTTCCTAAACCAAAACCCAAAATTAGATTCTAGCCTTCTCCTCCTCCATATGCAAACATTGATGCAGCGCCTGGTTCGATGCTCGACACAACACTGAACAACAAAGAAGTGCAAAACTCTGCTGGCAAGTTCACATGCAGCTGAGTCGCTGAGCTAGATAGTGTGGTTTGCGGCGGTGCACAGCGGAGATAGGAACCTGCTCAGAGCGAGAAGAACGTTTCCCCTTTGAAGTGATGCGATAGCAGTTGAAAACACATGTTAGCTCGCTTTGATCTACCTGCAAAGAGCACCTACAATTAAACCAAGCATCTCTCTTTAAGCATCTGGATGTCCAGTTAAGAAAAGGGAGCAACTAGTGGCATGGTAAAGGAAAATGTGAATGGTCCAAGCCGGGAGCGCAGAGCCACTCCTTCCGCTCTCAAGGGAGATTTATGAACTCCAGCCAGGATGTACACACTCTTTCCACATCTTGCCGTAAACAAAAACAGCAGACATTGGCGAAAACAGTGAAAACTCTGCCCTCTTCTTTCAACTCATGCATCTGAATTGAAGCAAACAGCTGATATAAGTGAGTCCTACTCATGCATCATGACACCCTGCCCTATAGCACACTGAATTATTTACCTACTAGATGAGATTTAGGTAAAAATAGCCAGCACTATAAAGAAGACTCTCTCTGGTGCAGAGAGAGGGGGGTAGGCTTACAAAAACATATCTTATTGCTATGGCAGAAGGAAAAAGGTGTTGACGTTCACAGAGATCACAGCAGTCAACACTCTTGCTGGTGTCCGCACGAGATGCTTCGCGATGGGAATCTTACCATGGTCTGTGAGTGGGAAGATCCTGCAGGCTGCGCGAGGAGAGAGGAGAGAGGAGAGAGGAGAAGGCTGTAGGAGAGGCTCTTCCAACCTGGCTCAGTCACACTGTCATTACTGGGAAAGTCACCAGCAGCGGTTTGCATGACAGATGAGGAGAAGAAAAAAAAAATAGAATATGATCGTCCGACAGTCTGTCTGTCACCTCCTCCCTTTCCTGCGCCCTGGTCATGCTCCTCTCACTCTCCCTCCTTCGGTCTGCCTCTCTCTATCTTGCACGATAAACAGTGAAGGGAAAAAAAAAGAGAGAAGCACAAGAGCAGGGTGGAGAGATGGTGCTTCTTGCATTAAAGGGCTGTTTCACTCAAAGGCACGTCAGCAGCCTCCATCTGAGTGTGCAGGGTTTTGCTTCTCTCTCCCCTGTCACAGCAGTCAAGTGCTGCTCGCCGGTGGAGAGCGGCAGCGACAGGATCGCGCCTCTGGAAAGCGTCAATGCACACAATTGCCTGGGAGGGGGAGGGGGAAGTCGGGGTGGCGGGTGAGAGGAGGAAAGGAGGGGGGAGGGGGCTGAGGTTAGGGTACTGTGCATGTGTGTCTGTGGGAGTGTGTCTATTGTTGTGGGGATGTTTTTTTTCTCTCTTTCTCCGTCTCTTCTTTAAAAGAATGAATGGGGACTGCAGGTCCAGCTGCTGCTCTCTCTCAGCACTGTATTTAGCCCTGGGTGATTTAAACTGCACACACACACACTCAGTCACACACACACACTCTTAACTGTAAAAGACAGTTTGCATCCTCAGGCGACGGATCGTTGATGCGTTTTCCAACTAAACAAATCGAATGAGATAACAATCTGATAAAAATCAGCCACGTTGTGAATGAATTCTCTGTCCTGCAACGTCCTGCGCCATCACCTGTAAACAAATGTTACTGACTTTGCAACTGCTGAGCTGCGCCACAACAGATGAAAGACGGTTAAGGGCAGACAAACACCTTCTCCTTTCAGCTGTGTCACACAGTGATATCCTCCAGTCACAGAATGTACTGTATGTCGGCTAGCTCTCTCTCTCTCTCTCTCTCTCAGCGCTCCCATTCCCTTCCAGCTCCCTGCGCTCGGCAACACAACGCTGGGAACCTTTTCAAAACATCAAGCTGCAAGCTGTCAATAGCGCTGCAGCGACGCATCAGTAAGCTTCCTGCGCCCTCAGCAATAACTGCTCATACAGTAGCTGTGGGTGCAGCATGCACTGTTCATTGTGTTCCTGTGCGTATGCTAATAATAATATTCAGAATAATAATAAACAACTGCCACGCTGTGGATGCTCATGCAATAACCAGTTGGGAGTCAATAAAACAGGTAAAGCGACTGAGCTTTCCAGGGCGTGTGCTCTTCTTCACTTTTATTGTTACCTTGCGCTGCAAAATGACAAAAACAGGAAACCGAGCTTGACATCCAGTGTGTACCTAAGCATCAGCTGATCCGGAGCCACCTTTTCAAATCGTGAGACAGCTTTTGCTGAGACATCTCTGGAATGCGGCAATGCATTATGCATGCCCAGTAACACGCGAGCGCGCGCACACAAAGTGCCTACACATGCCACTCTGTGCTGCTCATACGGAGCCAGATGCTACTCTGTTTTTCCAATAGGAAATTATTCCAGCCTGAGGGGTGCCGGGGTATACTAGGGTGTGGCAAAGGAGGTTTGTGTTGTTTCAAAAGGAGGTGGGGGGTTGCCCCAGATGTCTGTTTCATTGAGGCAGTGCAGCCCACCTCAACATCAGAGCACCACAGACTGGCCCCTGACCTCTAGCCTTTAACTCCTGCAGGACCGTAACAATGAGGTTGCTGCAAGTCACACATCAAACCCCTACCTACGCCGTTTCCTTAAAAAGCGTGATGCATAATGGGCCCGTACGAAAGGTCATTACCGTCTCGCCTTTCCGTATGCAGCACAAAAATGATTTCCAATTCAAGGAAGAGTATGGTCTGACTGCTTCTGCTGACTCAGCTGCTGGGAGAACACTGATAATTAGATTGCTAATGAGCAGAGGGGAACAATAAGGGGCCGTGTGTGTCTGTGTCAAAGACGTGGCACCTTTTACAGTGACCTCCACAGCAGGAGGTGGAGGGGAGCTCCTGCACGGACCATTTGCAGGTATTCCAGCCTTTTGTAGTTGAGGAGCTGGCTGACGACCAGACTCAGCAGAGGGGACTGGAAGAAAGCCTGTGATGGCTCGTGAATGGTCCCCCCTCAAACCCATTAAGAGTTTATTCAATTACCTGACAGTCACTCACTGTAAGCATGTGAAGAAACGTGACATCTCCAAAAAAAAAAAAAAAAAGGAGAGTGGGGGAAGCATCTGCTCTGAGGTGGTCAAATAATTGCATTTAGATCAGAGGAGAAACGCACCGATGCAGTATGTGATTAATGCAAGTTCCCTATAGGCAACACTGGACACGCTCCAGTGAGAACCAATTCCAATGCTTTTTTTTTAACACAAGAGAGAGGACTGACAAAAAGCCAGAGCTTGGTCTGAAACCCAAAAAGGCATCCAAATAAATAACCCCTGACATCCAAAACAAGCGCCATTTCTGCACAAAGTTCACATTTAAAAACACAAAGCTCCCTTTCAGCCTCTCAGTTCCTGCCTTGGGTTTCTACTTCCCACCCATTTTAAATTGATTATTGATGAAGGGTTTGCATGCTCAAGTGTGGTTATCATTAACAAGCAGGAGAATTCTGTGTAATCTCATTGAGCGCATGTGAATCCCGTGCATCCAATGGAGGTGAAAGACAAAGAGCTTAACTTAAAGGCCGATCAGTTTCTCCATAAATAGAATTTAAAGCCAAATCAAATACAGACTCATGTGTTAAAAGTGGACTAATTAACTTTTCCTAAAACAGGAGGAGGGCCTGGGAAAGCTTTGTGTGCGCACAGCTCTCCTCGCATAAAGAGCAGGTAAGGACAAGCTGAGCTCCGTAAACATCACAGAAACCCACAAAACAAATCAAGGCAACGGTTTAGAGGGCTGAAAAATTGTTGTTTAAAACCCTCAACTCTGCCTGTAATCTGCCTCTTTTCATATAAAACCTACCAAAGTGATCCTTCTTTCCATTGACAGTTCCAAAACCCTGCAGTAATGACAACCTTACCAACGCACACACAACCTCTAACCCGAGGGGAAAGTCGGTGTGACTGACAGACAAGAGATGCCTGAGCGGCGCAGCAGCACGCAGTGGTTTAATGATTTGTCTGCTGCTGGTGAATGATCACACAGCAATATCCTGTTCTGGCCAGTTCTCCGGGCCCCCCTGAGGGTCTGACTGACATGATTCTGGCTTGCCCGGGTGCCACCGTAGCGCCAGCCCAGCCAGCCGGCCCATCATATTGACAAGATCCGGGTGGGCGCACCCCTCCTGATGCCCAGCAAAGTGACCCAGCAAAGGACCTGTGGAATCAGACTTGATGAGGCAGAAGAATTACTTATTGAGGTCACGAGGAGAGGATGTCATATCCCACGCACTTTTTTGGTGAAACGCTGAGCGATGAGGAGGGAGGGGCCGGGCGGATAATGTCTCTAACGAAGCTGTGGAAAACAGATTTAGAAAACACAACAGCTGTATTTAGGGAGAAACTAAATAGCTGACGTGCTCCAAAATTCCTCAGTGCTTATGCAATGTAAACCAAGCCTGCATGCAACATGAGGGGCGTCTCTTTACCATCAAGTGATGAAATCGATTCTGTCGTGTAGTTCCTGAAATACTGAAAGGTACTGCAAGGCAAATGGTCCAGACTAAACTTTTGACTAATTGATTAACCTATAAAGTTTCCAAGATAGGGGGAAAAGTTCTCAGAAAAGTTCTCTCAAAAGTGCAATGTTGTGGAAATGCTGGTTGATCAAAACAAAACACCTGCGGTCATCAACTTGAAGACTGGTGTTGTGATATTTAAATACAAAACAATTCATTAAGCTAATTATTATTCACAACCCTGAATTTAGCTTTTTTGCCTGAAAATTACAAATGTGTCTGGTGGGGGCGTTGAAAAAGAGACTCGATTAGACACTGGTACAGTGGACAGAAATGATCAATAGTTGTCTTCTTTTTTTCCTATCTCACTAGAGGTAGCCTTTAATATAGCCTAACATTTTCTGGTTTTCTTACTATATTCTATGATCATAAATTGAAGATTTTTGGGCTCTAGATTCTTTTTTGGACCAAGCAATATGAAGACTTCAACCTATAGCTTGGGTTGAAGAGAAACTATAGGCTACTGACTAATGCTGGAGGAAATCTTCATTAGTCACAGGATAAACTGTCCAAGTGATTGTTCAGCTCTTATCGTGAGCGACACATGGAAGAACTTGAGCCTGTGAAGGCATTTGCCTCTCCATGGATGTCTCAAAAGTATTTAATTCCAGGGTTGAAGAAGGTCAAGAGAAGTAACAGGGTGATGATGTGTGTGTGCTTTGAATTATACTGCGTAGAGCCAGAAAAAAGTCGGGACTTCAGTCAGTACAGGCCAGAGGGCAAGTGGTGAGACAGAAAGCAACTCCATAACTTCTTATTACTCCCCCTCCAGCCAGCACAAGCCCTGGACCAAGGAAGACTGAGACATGCATGCAGGTGAAAGGTTTATGACCACTCACTGATGGGGCCCAGCTGCACTGGGCTGCCCTCCTGTCTGGGCACAAAATGCCTGGAGAACTACAAAAAACAAACAAAAAAAAAACGCACCTTGACAGACATAACAGTGCATGCTGCTGGTATTTACATTTCACTTGAAGCTCCAAACCTCATATAAACCTGTGGTTTTGTGGATGTGTGCTCCAGCGCTGTCACTACAGCTCTTTTGTTGTTGCCCGTGAAAGAGCACCCTTGATTTATGCAGGCAAGGGTAAGAAACCCCTGAATGACCTCTGGGTTGCCAGATTGGCATTTTGAAAGTGCAAAGGGGGGAATTTAATCTTTAAAAAGATTTGTGTGAGCACGTCTGCTGGACACGTAATATTATATTCACGAGTTATTTTGCGCTTCAAGGACAGTGACAGCGGCTGCGTGGACCAACAGTCGCAGCACTAGTCCGCTAACATCTTAGTTTTTTTTGCGCAATTGAACTTTGAAACGCCGTGGTGAAGATAGTGAAAAGTTTGTTTATTTTTGCGCGCGCGCAACGAAAACGCGGACAAACTCAAAAAAAGAGATTATTATCATGACGTAGTTTTTTGCAGCATTGTATCTCGACTCGGTGGGGGTTTCGGCTACAGCCAGTGCAACAAGTGCAGCTGAGCCTGAAGACCGCGACGGCACGCATGAGTACCGAGCAGCAGCAGCAGCAGCAGGGCTCAGGCTGAAACAACTCCAAGAGGTTTCAAACAGTAAAGTGTCTCGCGTGCACAGGTAAAAGCTTCGCAGTCAAATGAAAGCGACAGGTAGTGTGGTGTACTCACTGCTGGAGGAGGGGGAAGTTTTTCCTCTTCGTCCCGGTTGTGTAGCAGAGATGAGCGGTCGGAGCAACGGCAGCGTGACAAAGTTTGGGTTGTAGCTCTCCCTCAGCTCAGCATGGCGGCGACTGGATTCAAACCTCTCCGGGCTGTGATATCAACAGACAGGGGGAGGGTACAGGGGGAGGTGGTGGTGGAGACAGACTTTCAAAAAAGTTTAGTCAACCTGGACTTTTTCGACTTTAACGTTAAAATATCATTCTTTATTGCTTAGATTTAGTTACTTAATAGATTTAGATTATTAATTGTAAACATGTAAATAATAAATGGATTATGGTGCAGAGATATTATTATGTAAAATAAAATGCAACTAAAGGAAGTCAAAATTAATCAGGAATGGTAAAAATGTAAGGGTGCACAAAAATGCATCAATAATAATCAAACTACAAATTATTCTGAGGCTAAACACTGTATAACTTTTTTTTGTAAGGTGATAGGGCACAGACTTGGACTTGTTGATACCCAATGGAGGAACATTGCACATTTCTGTTTGAAGTTAATGCATCAATTATAGTCCAACAATATAATGGTCCATTCCACATAATGAATGATTCTGCTTTTGGCACTTTTATATTTTTTATTTTGTTATATGGTACTTCCTATGTGCCTATTTGGGTACTTTACTAGTATTTCCATCTTATACTTCTAAATACAAGGCAAGTATTGAACTTTTAGTACCACATTTATCTTTACTAATGCTGCAGCTGATAAATACTGTATATACAACACAAGTACAAGCATGCTTTTTTGTAGGTCTATATTACTAACAAAGTAGCCTAGGCTTAACACATAAAATGATTTTATAAAAATGACAATTAAAACCCAGCGGCGGAAGTAACCAAGTATATTTAGTCGGTTACTTTAGTAGCCTACATTTTGGGGATGGTTTTTGTAAGTACCGACATTTATGCTGCTCATACTACTGCACAACAAGTGAGATACTGCAATTTTTATTGACAAATTCCCTTAGTAGTACCATTGCAGCCCAAAAAAAACCCTTCAAAAGATATTATTGGGTGGCATGATGCAGTATCTAGCATCCATGTAAACAATTATGGAATATCAAGGTTCAATGTTTTTTATTGTCAATTCAGCTTGTACCAAACATACAAATGAATTGAAAAGCCGTTTCTCACTGTCCCACGGTGACAGAATAAAATACAATACACAACATCACCTAATGCTAAAATAAAAATAAACAAATATATTTTCATTTACCTTTATCTGAGTGGTGCTCTTTTGAATCTGGTGGTTGTTTATTGCCAGATTTGATGAGAGAATATTTAAATGAGGCTCAAACAGGCCATTAAGTTCAATATGTGTATAATCCCAAAATGCGAACTCGTTTTCATGTCAATGAACCCTACAGACTTCCAGGAATATGACAGAGGACATGCCCTCTGTGTCCTCTGTGTAAGCTAGCCACAGCCCTGGTGAGGACCAAGTTACCTTAAAACTCTGGCTGAAGGGAGGCTCTGTAGGTGGAGCTAGTGGGTTTAAAAGGTCATGGCTGGAGGTCAAAGGTTGTACAACATTTTCCTAAAGGAGAAGTGAATCAAAAACATAGTGGAGGAAAGACAGGCTGACCCTTGTCTCATTGTGCAGGGCAGAGGAGGAGGGAGTGGGGCTTTCCATGGCACTGCGGGCTGAATACAATACCATCTTTGAGTGAAAGACAGATTGCTGCTGGTGTAAGACGGAACAACGTCGCTGTCTACCTCAGTGGCTGCTTTGTGGGCTTACTTAGTAACAAATGTAGAGACATTTACCTGCTCAATTTAACTCAAATAAGTCCATAATGTCCTCTTACATACACACCAAGGAATTAGGCCGGATCCCTAATAATGCCGATGCTCCACGGCATCATCATCTATACTACAAATTGTTTATATTCATATCAGCCCCTGGTGATTTGAGAGCTTAGAGTTGAAGGCTGGCCGCAGTTAAAAGGGGACGGTAAGTGCTGCCTGAAATGAATACGAAAAGCAGCTGGGTTTATCTTCACTCACTCTGTGACATGTGCTGCTAAGAGAAAACAGGTGACCGAGGAATGTGTGCTGAAACCCAAACATAATACCAGAGCTCAAATGATTTGTTGCCACTTAGCCAGATCTGTATTTCTGAAGACATTTTATTTACCTCTCTGGTTTCTATATTCTAAACGTTTCTGTCCTTATAGGATTTTCTTGTCTCATCAGCACGCCTGTCGGTATTTCTATCTCTCTTTCATGGACACACAAGTTGTACTTGTACTTGTTAGCAGGTAATTTATTACTGCTTGGCATGGGAATGATATTTTTATTCATACATAGTGGATGTTAAAAAAAAAAGAGACATGCAAACACAGAGACTCTTCACCATGAACCTTATTTTAATGTTGGTCTGGATAAGAATATCAGATAAATGCCCCAAAATGTAAATGTAACATGGACAGAGTCAGAAGTACACACACAATGGATGAGAAAGTAATAGCCTAAGGTGTAGATTTCAACTGTAAGTATATGATCTCCATGCCTGAGCTCTTCAGACACACCAGTTGGATATATTTAGAGTCTCTAGCTGGTGTATCCATGCTACAAGTCAGGCCACAATTATTCACAACACTGGAAGGGCCAGCACTGGTCTGAGATCAGTCAAGGGGAGAGTGCATGTGTGTGTCGACTGGTACGGGACGGGATTAACACCGTAAGAGTCAGAGGTCAGGGCCAGCGGTATACTCATAATAAAAGTGAGATTTTCACTGTTAAATACTCTATATTCAACTTTTATTAGTACAAGTGTTGGCAGAGTTTAGGTTTTCCATCTACAAAGCAAATTTTATGGTTGAAAAAATAACTCTCAGGATGCAGTCCTGAAGGATCATGGCCTGACAGCTACAGAGGATCAGATAGACTATACTCCTACTGCGGTCATACACTGAAATGAGCACCAATGTTGGCCTGTGTGGGACCAGCCATCCATCATCTTCACTGTAAAATGAAGAAGTTAAAATTTAACATACACATATCTTAATTAAGTGCAACAGAGCATTGAATGTGTGTGTTTTTCAGACACCTGTTAAGACTGTTGTTGAGCAGCTGGCTTAGATCCCACTGAATGGAAATAGTTCCTGAGGGACAGAGGGACGAGGACATCCTGCTTCATTCACACCAGATATGTTCACAACCATACAAAAATGGAAAAAGACAAGAGGTTTTTTATGCTTTTTGTCTCTGTCATAACCTGTAGTTGACCTCTTATCCACTCTTTGAAGTTTCCGGCCCTTCCTTTCTGTACTGACTAAATGCATGACATATTTCTTTATACTCAAGCTTAATTATTACCCAACTCAGCCTAATGCAACAACCCTGCAATAAATCCTACTTTCATGAAGGTCATAATATTCAGTGTGTTGAAACTGTACACTCTGTACAGTCATCCTGGAGGCTGCAGCTTGTGGTTCTGTTGCATTCAGTTGCCTATCCTCACTCATATAAGGCATGAAGAAACTAATAACACCAGTAATTACAATGAAAACTGTAACCTCCAAAATGACACCAAATTAACAGCTCTGATAACTTTCTGACCTTTTTGTAGGTATGATTTGCTGCAGGATTGATGCATTAGCTTTATTTGCATCTAATTATTTGGCATCACAATGTATAAAGTTGTTCAGTTGGGTTATTCCATATCTTCACATGGCTTCAGGAAACAATCTAGTCAGAGGTCTGCAAATATAGTGTGTCAGAGCAGCACCATCTAGTGGCAAATGAGCAACATGTCATCATTATGCTTGATGAAATCCTGTAACTGAGTCCATTTGCGCAGTTTCTGCTGCAGCCACATAATGAATGCATGAACGACCATCAAGATGATACAGATGGATATAGAAATTGCATTGAAGTTTTTCAAGTTGGGAAAATTGCACATTCAGTGACAATGTGAGCAAACTCCAGACCAGATTTAACACAAGAACTTTATATGCTACCAAGTTAAGAGAAAAATATACACACATAAAAATATACTATACCCCCTGAGAATGTGCTAGGAACTATGGCTAGGAATGAGAGTGGATAATGCTTTCACCGGAAATCCTGCCTCCCTTCTTCAACCTCTAAAGTAACAGCGCCACCTGGTGGGTGGTGGGTGGACTTTTATTTTTACTTTTACAGTTCCTACACAATATTCATACAGTGCGGTGCAATGTCTATGAACTTAGCCTACTATCAGTGTGATGTAACTGACCTCAAGTGCCACCAGGTTGGTTTTAAAAATAGCCTTCCTGACTACCTGGGTCAACATGAGGACGTGTGCTGTGTTGAGTAGCCTACCAGCACAACTGTAAAGACCTTGGCTGCAAATTACAATTAGTATTTTATCTTATTTTATTTCATTCTATTTCTAAAGCAGCATAAATGTCTGGTCATGTTTACACAGAAATAGGGAGATGAAGGCCTGGACAATGGATTTGACTGCTCTAAGTAAACTCTATTATTTATTATGCATAATAATACTGCTACTACTACTAATAATGATAATAATAATAATCATCATCATCACCACCATCATCATCATCATCATACTATCCAAAATTATGCATAAAGCTAACAGTACAAATAAATATAATTCCTCTGAACAAAAGTATACTACCTAGCCTATTGTACTTTTCATTGTATGGTTTCAGTTATTATGTGTTAGTGGGTCATTCTATAGAAATGGTCACTTTCCTGTCCCTGCATTATTCACCAGGAAAAGTGCTCTAAAGTGTTAAACAATGACATAAAATATACATGTTTTTTTTTTTATTAAAGTGTGTTATTGTTATTAAACCATGCATAAGACAGTTATAATGCATTTTTTAAAATATATATATCTTGAAAATCTGGTTAGTGCCATGAATTTGGCTTGTCCCTCGGGTAAGGAGTCATGGTTTAGTGACATATTTTGAATTTAAATACATTTTTTTCTCCTGTTTTAAAGATCATAATACAAAGTTAAGTGTTATAGCTATGTAGGAAAATACTTTAAAAAATTAAAATATCAATAAATAATTTAAATAATTTACAAAAAATAGCTGTCCCTTGATTTCATGTCACTGGTGTTACTATTTGTAAAACCTCTTAATTTGAAAAACTACTTCATCTCTGCAAACATCTTTTGGGGTGAAGAGTTCATTGGAGGCGGGGCCATTTTGAAGAGCACATGGAAAGTCAGCACCTTCTCTTCATATGTTGACAATTTTAAGATTTAACGAGTAATTTCATGTGAGGACTTAAGATGCGTCACTGGTGTTACAGAGTTTATAGTAAGGGGAAAGGAAATTTTATTAAAATAATTGATAAAATTGTATGATAAGCTGATATATTTACAAGTTAAGAAGTGTGGGTTTGCCTGCAATGTCCACCATCTTGAATAGGCCATCTTGTCTGTCGATGTGTCACTGGTGTTACTGTCACTGGTGTTACTGTTCTAGCTAGTAACACCAGTCTGTTGTACCACTGGTGTTACAGTGTGTCACTGGTGTTACTGTATGGCATATTGGTGTTCTGGCATCAGAGTTGCCAAGTTTATTTGAATATGTTTTTTTGTGTCTAGCTAACTGTTGCAACATTCATTATTAAACATTTTAAGGATATGATATTTCAAATTTGAAGACTCAGTGCCAATTAATTCTCAAGTTATGTAAAAAAGTGATTGACGGAAATTGAAAAATGTCACATTACAATACTGTACACATACATATTTAACTAAATTATTACCCATTTAAAAAAAATTCTTAATATTGTCATTAAACTTTTCTTTCTTTGATTATATTTGCAAATTAAATAGTCCAATTACATCCCAGGAAACCTGAATTCTCATCTAAAACATCGGTAACACCAGTGACAAAAAGGCAGACCAAGCATTTTTTAATGTAATATAATAAAAATATTAAAATACATTAAGCTGTAATTTATGTTGATTTATAATGGTAAGTGGTTAACTGTTATGTGACCATGTTTAAGTTGTTAAAAAAAGAATACAAATGAAACATGAAATTGCTGTTCAAAAAGATACCATTTTCATAGAATGACCCTAGTATGTATTTTGATGACATAGATTAAGGGTGGCAGTGATGTAACAGTGTCTCTGTGCATCGTCCATTCAATAGGACAGCTTTATAGATCTGTAATAACACACCATGAACCAGGATCTGCCTCATTATCAAACAAAAATACCAAAGACTGTTGCCATTTCTGCTCACTCTTGGTGAAATCTGTTAGGCTACTATCATGATGACAATGATGTTGGTTAAGCAAATCAAGCAATTCAGTGAAATCACTCTAGGCTTTATGATGTTTTTTCTTCTTATAAGCATTGTATTGATGACTCAAGGAAATTGTCATTAAATAGGCCTACATTTAAAAAGAAATTGTTGTGTGTGACCATAGCAATTTTATGATATTGTCCACTTGAACCTTAATTTTTAATGGAAGCTAGCAAAGTGATGGTTCGTCGTCATCATCAATAGGACAGGTAGACTGTCTTTATATTATAACCTATGAATATCCTCCATATGTGACCAGCACCAGCCTCTGCTAAGCTTCATGGCATTAGATTTTAGCAATAAACCCAAAGCCCCTATCTGTGGGGGCGGGCCCCAGAGCCAACCAGCCAATCACCGCCCTCAGCACTATCACGTGCCCCAGACTGGCCAATCAGCAGTTGCAGATTTACCCTTTTGCCGCACCCAAGTGGGATGATGGTGGATGGGCGGAGCGAGCACGTAGGGCCGAGAAGCGCAAGGAGATAAACCCACTCTGAGCTCACCAGGGTAGGGGATAAAGATAGTGAAAACCTCCGTGCAGCTTTCACCGAGCGTTGTTTATATTTCACCACTGCTTCAAAGAGAGGGTAAGCTCCGAAACTATCGATACCGTTTGCATTTCAGCGGCGTTTCAGTGTCGGTCCGATGCAACACGGCCCATGTGTGTTTTAATGTTGGTGCCATAGTCGTCCTCCTTGTGTTTCAGAGTCGCGAGCTCTCCCACTGTTTTGCTACTATCTTGCCTTTGATGTGGCGACTCTGCAGAGGCGACGAGCACGTTTTCTCACTATAAATCGACTATTTGTGTGTTTGCAGTTTTGTTAAATGGCTTCACCGCTTTCCAGACGGTTTTCCAGTCTGGAACAAAAAAAAAAATACAGTCCAAGGCTACGCACTCTGTGCCCGGTGTGTTTGGCTCCAAGTATCGTTAGCCCGCTGCCCCAGACTAAGGCCTGTAGTTGCATTATTTTGCATTTTCACATGTATGCGTCCTTGTAGCTGCTGTAGCCAGTAAATTAGGGACTTTTTGTGCAGCTTTCCTTTTGATTCAGTGGTTCTGCACCGTCTGGGCGTATGTTGGAGTAGAGCAGGGGGGTGGGGGGTTTTGGGGCTGGATTCAGTTGTGTAGTGATGGAGCAGCTTCCTGTCCGAGGTCAGACAGACAGCACCATGTCCTGCATGATATGAACTCTGTACATTGATTTATTTATTTATTTTAATTGCATATTCAGCACCAAGGCTCACTGCATTAGATAGAGGAGGCTACTTTGTTAATCCCCCGGGGTTTGTACTGCTAGTGTAGCCAAAGCACATGCACCAACCATGAATAAAATCCTCTATACAGTAGGTTATAGATAGGCCATAGCTGTAAACTTGTGAGACAGAGCTTGCCTTTGACCAGACTCATACAGTTTACAATGATGGTTAGGCTAGTGGTAATACCTTGCACTGTATAAAAAATCCATATAGTTGTTGTCATTCACTGAGAAAATAATTCATGTTTAAATGCTTCTTCTTTAATTTTCTTTTTTTAAAAATCTACTTTCATAATGGCAAATTGTTTTCTCTTTGGGGTTTAGGCTGTGTATCACATGAAAACCTGTGAAATGTTTCACCATTTTGTTATTATTATCATATGGACTGATTTGACAGATTGATATATAATCTATAAGACCAATAATACCTTTAATGACAATAGTAGAGAGTTTTACATTAACCTGGAGGCTTAGTTTCCCTTGTAGCCTTGTTGACTGACAGTTATCTGTCTGTTTTCAGGCCCAAAACCAGATAAACACCATATTGTTGCTGTCTGCTTTCTTTCTAAAGTGCAATGTGAAGTCCCTTCCCCCTTACACAGTATCAGGATTAGCCAAGCCAAACTGCCAAGATTAAGTTGTGTGTGAGTGTGTATGTGTGTGTTAAGGGATGGTAACTCCCTGGATTTGGTAATTCTGTTAGAATGAGTGAAATTCCCAGAGGAGCAGGCAGCTGAGCTCTGTCAGACTGACTCTTGTGTTGCCACCCTCGACACACACTACACTACTACACACACACACACGCATGTACACTCACTCTGGATACAGAGCTCTATGTTTGTTTTACTCCCACTCCCCACACGCCCACACCCTTGACTGCACTGCAGCTGAAAATGTGTTCCTCATTTCAGGTCTTTTCTCTCTCTTTCACTCTTTCCTTCCTTCCTCCCCATATGTGATCACTTAGCATCAGCTTCAGGAGGTCCTTTTTTTTCTTCTTCTAAAGTTAAAGATGTAAAACCAGTCATTCTTGAACTTGCATTCACACCCCAAAGGTCACGAAAGATCATGTCAATATGTTTGGGTCAAATATTTAGCCAGCAGCATGCTACACAGATGCACACATGATAGTATACTGGATTGTGAGACAGGGGAAACTGTACAGGGAGGGGTGTGTTGTTTCAGACGGCAATCTTCCGCCACTCTGTCCCGTGTGACGTGCGACAGCCTGATAAACCTTTGGGCCACTGCACTCGCATGCTAACACAGCGCTGCACCTCACTTGGCCCTGGCAGTCGGAGACAGATAATACCTTTCCCACACTGATAGTCCCACCGGTGTTGGAGCTTACTTAATTTCCATTTTAAGAAATGATTGTTAGCTTTGTCTGAGGAGCTATTTTTCTTGGCTCTCTCAAATCAAACTGTGGTGTATGAGTTGATCACTTTAGGTTATGAAGCAACCAGGAAAAGGTAGTGTTGCTTTCTTTAAACTTTCATTTTAGTTCCTCCTTGCCATTGGACCTCACCTATGCTGTTTTCTGGCAAGGGTAGCATCCGTTGACTAAGCACAAACGCCTAGAAGCTACACTCTTGATGATGAGTGCATAGTGGAAAAAGGAAAGACTAAATGTAATGTAGTAAGTGAGTGGATGGCACAGTGACGTCCTCCTTGTTGGCAGTAATTCTCATAACACCTCTAAGCCAGTCAACCTGTCTTCAAGGAGCCTGGTACAGGTTTTCACTCTTTTATAATACACCAGGGTGCTAAAAAAAGATTGCCATATACCGATTTATCTATTAACATATTTTCTCAATTAATCATAACTGGAATAATTTGTTTTATTTGGCCAATCTATCACAACTCAGTGAAAACAAAATCCTTGCATCCGAGAAGCTTGAACCAGCAAATATTTGTCATTATTCTCAAACATGACTATAACTAAACTTAGCTGCAACCCTGCCATAGTTGCTGCAATCTGTGCTTGCTAAATAAAGGCTGCTTCGTGGATTGCATCTGTGCCGAAATGTGTGATGGACTCACACCGACTGATGCACCACTCAGGACAGGTTCACATGAGAGAATCAATGGATTTTAAGATACTGAGATGGCGTTTTTCTTACATGCACTATAGTACGTTATATTATGCATGATGATTAACCAACAGAACAAATTGTAGCAGAGTATTGCGAGTCATTTCCTGGCCTTCTTTCCTCAAACAACATGTTGGCAAAGTCAGTTACACCCATGTCTATTGTTGCCTTCTTGTTTTGTTAAATGCTGTATTTCAGTTTGTCTGCTGTTGCCTCACGTTGTAAATAACAGCACAGCGTACTATCTAGTGCGCAACACCATACATGGGGCAGTGCTTAAGTGACACATAAAGCATTTCTGCCTGTCATAGTAGTTAGGGTCTGTAAAACCTGCACCCACCCACTCCCACACCCCCACACACTCAAGAGCAGTTGCTGGTGGATTCCTCACCCCCAGTAATGATAGGCATCCAGCTCCGAGATATAAAGAGCCCTGTCTAAGTGTCTCTGTACGCACACACACACATGCTGAGACTGTTACGGAAAGACCAGCAAAACATTGAGGCCATCTTATTTCTCTTATTTATTTATTTTTTACACACAATGATCTTTTCACTAGCAATTGCTTGATTGGCATATTTTTGGAAAGAACTAAATGGATCTTTTTTCACAGCGCTTAGTCATGCAGAAAATCATTTTTTTAGTGAGAGCTTCCGTCTCTCAGAGGGGAATTGTGATAAAATTGAAACGCGTACAATATCTGTCGTGCAGTTTAAAGTTTAAAAAGAGAGCGAGACGTGCTGTGGGGGAGCAGTCTCGTCGTCGTACGGCGTCTCAGCCTGTTTTTCTCTTCCAGTCATTGCCTCATAGCCGTCTCTGTGGAGAATGGAAACATCTGCATTAAGTGGTGTCATAGCAAGTTCAACACATCAGTTTGAGTCAGTCATCTAGAGGAAATCCTACACCATTTTTAACGCACCAGTATCCTGTTGATTTTCTTTTTCAAATGTATAGATGTACATCTCTTCTGGTTGGCACTGTTAGGTTTCATTTTCACTGAGGAAAAAATACATTTGTTAGGTGTTGTGAATGTTGTTGGGTTTTGTACCAGACAAACATGTCACTTTACATCTTCAGAGTATGATGTGATGGTTAGGGAATTTCTGTAGCATCACAACACTTATGGTGCTGACATATTGTGAATTATTTTACCTTTTATTACTATAATAAATCCAGCTCCTGCAATTTGGATGTTGCACTTGCCCATATTGTGATTTTTTTTGCCACACTAATTGAATCCATATCTCCCTTTCCCACCCCATTCTGGGGTGTCCTGACTATGATGGTGGAGCAGATACTTCTGTAAATGAATATGACCAAGGAGTAATGGAATTGTATGAAATAGGAGTTGCACAGTCAGTCGGCTCTCTGAGAGTGAGATGTAAGATGCTCTCCCTAAACATCCTCTCAAGGCTGCTCCTGGCTTCTTCAGTCAAGCCAGTGGTTTCCTATGAATGCGACCTTTGGCCTAAATAAAGTGGGTTTGACTGGCTGTCATTGGCCACCAAGTTTTATGACAGCCAGTACAATGAGCTCATACTGTGTAGTGTTCTCTGGAAGATGGTGCAACAATTTCAAGTGTTTTGCTGCCATTTCTCTTCTGAATCCTTTAGAGCATGAGGTGTAAAAACACTGGATTCTTATGACAAATTAAAACGTCTCCTCTGATTTCTCACAGACGAACAGGTGGCTCCTATTGCTCTATATGAATGTGATCCTCGCTTCATCATCACAACATTTTTCCTGTTGCTCAGTGACGGAGAAAATCCTGGGTGCGGGTCCAAGGGTTTCCCGCATCCAGAGCGAAAACGGAGGCAGAAATAGCAGCTTTTAATGTGCGCATGCTGTCACATGTCCTATCAGTGACCCTCAGCAGACAGGCAACCCTCAGTGTGTTAAGTCTGCATTAGTTCTTCAGAGCAGGCACTCTATGGCTGCATCCTAAAGGTGATTTTTGCTGTTACTGCTGCATGTCACAGATAAGAGACGCACTTGCCGTCAGCCCAGAGCTTGGAGAAGCTCAACCTCTCTTCCCTGCCCCGGGCTGTCAGCAGAGACGGCCAGAGCTGCTGTTAACATCTCCAACATTTGCAGGGCGGTTCGTCATTTGCAACTTCAGACAACACCCATGGTTCCACTAACTCACTGGGGAAGTGATACTTTCCAACACAGGTTATCTAATGGGTGAGGTTATGGAGGAAATGGTGAATCTCCCTTTTTAAAGAGACATGGCTTCAGAAGAAGGTCCATTGCTGCATTTTTTATGTTCAGTTCAGTTTATTCCATCCCTCTCAGAGAGGGTTCAAGTGGAAGAGATGGTTGTCATGATTTGCCCTAACATGTTATGACACCAACTCACTGATGCAAAATGATGCACAGTGACATTTCTGGAGTTGAGCTTGATAACAGATGTATGAATATTAATTAGCTCAATGGCCCATAGTGGTATTAGATTTTGAATCTTTATTTTGTTATTATTTTTAGATTATGAATAATATTTTAGTTTTCTATCCAGTGTCTACTGAAAGTCTAGAAGTGCACAAGTTGTTGTGAGCCAAAGGCACTGACATATTTTGAGTCTAATGTAAAGTGAGTTACACTTCAGTTTGGGGATGTGCGCCTTGTGACACTGACTGGCTCGCAGTGTGATGCTGGCCTACAGCTGTTCTTACATAACTCTAATCTTTGAAAAGGCTGTCCCGCGTTGCCACGGTTACGCGATTGGTTTCCATAGCGATTGCACTCTCTTAACAGGAGCGGAGGCTAGCCGAGCCCCCTTCGCCTACATTTTCTCAGGGAGAGGGATGAGAAACACGGGTGCTGGAGGCGGGGGCGCCGGCGGTTGTGAGATGACAACATTCTTCATAGATGGGAGAGAGGGAGACGGAGAGATTCCTGCATCTACGTCCATTTTTAATGTTATGGTCCAGGAGAAATAAACACTTCTGGGCCCAGATTTTCGTTTGAGTGTAGTGTTTATGCCGTAGGAAAAGATGCAGTAGAGATGTCAGTGGAAATTATCTGATTAGTTGTATTTGTGAATGCACAACACAACACAGCCTGTATCATCCTCATCCTTTCTTCACTCTGGCATCAAGTTGGTGAATCTGACACAGCAGAAAATCTGAAAAATATTTGAAAACTGCTCCTCTGTTCTCTCTCTTCATGCAGATACCTAAACACAGTTAGGGTTAGTTCGCCCTGTGTTTGCAGGTGTTGGCACATTTCGTGGTAGCGTGCACTGCAGTGTTGGACTGGACTAATGTAAGCCTCGAGAGACATTTGAATGGATCCTGTTACAGTCCTCCTGCAGTGCTTTAGAGCACCGAGCCAGGGCCGCTGTGAGCAAGCAAGATTAGCATTTATATGAAGACTGAATTCAAATAGTTAGGACTGAAGTCATTTCCTTGATTCTTGGTCAAATCAAACATGTTGGAAATCTCCAGAAATTTCCATCCCACAGTGTAAGACACAGACATGATAAGACAATTACTTCAACATTTTGGCAAATTCGCCTATAGCCATAATTCGGTTCATTACCTGTAATTGTCAGTGCAAGCTGTTTTGAGATTGGTGGGGCAGAGGCGTGAGCTCTGCATGGAGCGCGGTATTTCTGGGCTTTCCCTCATCAAACTCATCAAATACACGATCAACAACTCCAAAAAAAGTTGGGACCTGCACACTCACCACGGTATAATGGAAAGTTACGAGATGGAGTTGTTTTCGAGGCAAATATGCAGTGTTGCATAACTAGGCCTATACGTTAGGCCTATTTCATAGTGTGGCGAATGTGCAGGTCACTACTTGTCCACGAGAGCATTTGGAGTTTGATTGTGTATTTATTTTGTTTTGACTGATCAATAAGTTGAAACTTACAATTTCATCTTTGAAAAGGCATCACTGTCCAGTTGCCATGCCAACTGTGTGTTAATGGTTTATAAAAAGCACAATAGAGAAACCACTACAATGTTTTTGGTTTCACTCTGGATAATAATAGTTTACTGGTACACAGTAGACACAGTGGGGTTTCAGTAAATTCTCCTCTAATTTAAAAGGTCAGCTTGAAGACTAAATCTGAATGTCACCTGCTTCAGGTGTGTTTGTCACTTGTTCATCCTGTTGTCAGCAAACATGTTTGTTTTGCCTGGGCGCCGCTGCTCTCAGTAAACACGGACAGACACAGCATACGCAGCATAAACAAGCCAGACGAAAGAGAATGAGATGTGACCGAGCGTGGATGCGTTACGACCTACTTCCTGTCAACCGGGGTGACGGCGGGTCGGCTGGAGAAGAGCTGCAAACCCCGGTGTCGTCGCGTTCCTTGACTGGTTTGATCTGCTCAAGCTGCCTGTTATCAGAAACCTGAATGAAACCTCTTTGAAGAGTGAATTTTGAGGACGTGCATTTGTGCATCTCACTGTTTTGTTTTGTTTTTTTGCTGCTTCTGAGTAAGAGCTGCATTCATAACAGGTCAGGAAGTGGGACTCTCTTGCTCCCTAATGAGTGTGTTTGGCACCAGAGCTAATTGCTCATGTCCTTATTCATCTGTCAATAACTGATGTCCTAATCACACAAGCGACATGGAGGAAGAAATCTCCTTCCTGAGTGAATGCAGAGAGTGTGCTGCCTGTGTTTCTCACATTGTTTATTTCTTAAGACAATGATTATTATTTGTAAAGATGTGTTTAAGATAAAGTAGATTAGGTTTATCTGTGGTGCTGTGTATCAACAGTCAGCCTTGAGGCATTAATATACTCTCTACAAGGTTGTTGTGTGATTTCATCTCCCACAAATTAACGAGTTTATGAGGTGAAACTAGACAAAGGCTAGAATTAGCCCAACAGCATGAAGACACAGTAACCTTGATTGGAGGAGGCGACCTGCGTTTGATTTTTTTTTTTTTTGGTTTTGGGGGAAAAAAGCCTCTGAACAGCAATAAAAGCAGGCAGACACAGAGAGAGGGTCTGTCAGCTCTCAGTGTGATACTCTGGATGCTTTGGGCTCGGTCTGCAGTTGTCATGGAGGTTTTGGCTGAACATTTGTATTGATGCGGGCTAATGGGCTGCATCGGTTTCTGCCAGAGCGCCCCCTCCATTACCCATGCATGCTTGCACACGTGCACATACACACACTTCCCCTATGCTCAAAAGTCTGTCTGTCTGTGTCCTTCAGAGTCACAGCCTCCAGTAGTCTGGGCCGTGACAGACAGGTGGAGGCCGTTTATCCTCGCATACACCCAGCCAGCTGGATGAGCATGGATCGATTGGAAAACTGTCTCTCTCCTGTCAATGGCTCCAAATCTCTCCCTGTCGTTGCCACTTAACTCTTTGGCGGCAACAGATCATTGATCATGTGGAGATGTATGAGCAAGGACTGTCCATACGCACTGTTTGCATCATTTTTATTTTTTAAGTCTATAAAATGTCGGAAAATCCAGGGATGACATGGAAAATGTTCATAATTGAATTCACTTCAGGCAGATTTTTTTTTTATTAGACCTATCTATGTCTCTATTTCCAGTGTTTATTGTCTTTTCTATTCCTTTGTTCAGCCTTGACAGTGGAGTGACGTTGTTGTGATTCCAGGAAACACATTGTAGGAAATCAATTAAAACCTCTCTGGCCACGGAAGAGCAGTCACATGACCATGGCAGGAAGAAGGAGAGAGTGTGGTCACTGTCTGAACTATTCCCTATATAGTCCACTAACGTATACAGCGAGCTCGCCATTTTGTAGAGCTGTCCGAATGTATAGTGAGAAGTATTAGCCTATAGCCTGCGTAGTGGGATGCAAATGACTAAGGAAGCAGGATAAACCATCATGCATTGTGCTGGGCTGAAGGACAGAAGGAGTGATTACAATCACAGCCATGGGTCTTCTCTGCCAGCATCTGAATGTCGCCCACTTCATAGTAACCAGCGATAAATCTGGACTTCCTCTGCACTCGAGATGATCTGATCCAGATGTTTCCTCACCCACTCCAACACCCGAACATGTGTATCAGCTGATAATGACTACTGTTTTGGACAGACTGAGACTATTATTTAGAGTCAAAATCAGTACTAAAGTAATGATTTCAAATAATTCAAGTGCGCTTCAAGGCCAAAATGTAGAATTTATCATAAATGTCTGTGTACCTTTTAATAAGAAATGATATGATTTCTCTTCGTCTACAGGAGGCCAGGCCAGGATGAACGGCGAGTCAGGTGCCGGAGTAGTGACGGCCCCCCCTCCCACCACGGCCCCCCACAAGGAGCGGTACTTTGACCGGGTGGACGAGAGCAGCCCGGAGTACCAGAGGGAGAGGAACATGGCGCCCGACCTGCGGCAGGACTTCAACATGATGGAGCAGAGGAAGAGGGTCTCCATGATACTACAGAGCCCGGTCAGTGAGACGGAGATATTACAACTATGGAGATTCAGTCGTTTATATATAACACATCACAAAACATTTGCTGTGTTACCCGACTAATAACTCGCAAACACACGCTGCCGTGACCAGAAAATGTGAATAGGCTTCTTTTAGTGTAGAGGCAGCAGCGTCACATGATGGATCCAGTTTATTCTCCAGCAGCAGGGTGTCTGTGACCAGCTGAATGCCCAGGACACAGAGCTGCACTGTTGAAAGGACTATTGTATGTTTGAAAAGCACCGTCCTGAAAAACAGGCTCTCGATGATAAATGAATGATGAGTTTCTGCCAATTGATTTTTAAGTAAAAAAAAGAAAGGACATAGAGGCAACATTGCAAACAGAAGCATGTCGAGCGTGCGTCGAGTTCATAACAAAAGAAATATCGATTTATATAGTGTATATATACCTCAAACAAACCTGTTTGTGTCCCTTTCTGCTCCTGTTGTTTTGTGGTTTTTGTTCCACCTTGTGTTTGTTTTTGCCCTTTACCTATTTCTGTGTTGTATGTGTTTTGTGTCTGCGTCGATGACCGGCAGGCTTTCTGCGAGGAGCTGGAGACGATGATCCAGGATCAGCTGAAGAAGGGGAAGACGCCCACGAGCCTGTTGGCTCTGCAGCAGATCGCAGACTTCATGACCACCAACATGCCTTCCATGTATCCCGCTGCACCACAAGGAGGCATGGCGGCGCTCAACATGAGTAAGCATGGGGAGGAGAACGCAGTGTGTGCGACTTTTTGACCTCTGCAGTGTCTGTGCTCACAATGAGTAATGCAGCGTATGCCGGAGTTAATTTCTGGACAAAGAGTCCTGTCGTACTTCCGAAGGCAGCCTCTGTCTGTTTGTTATTATCTGTAAATGGGAATTCTTTTCTTTCCAGTTTGTTTTCCCTACAGGTCACTGTATTTGTCAGTGTTTATCCTGAACCAGTCTCCTTCTTCTCAGCATAATCATTATTAACACTTCCTTCAGGTTTGGGCATGGTGACTCCTGTGAATGATCTGCGTGGCTCAGACTCCATCTCCTACGACAAGGGGGAGAAGCTGCTTCGCTGCAAGCTGGCCGCCTTCTACAGGCTCGCTGACTTGTTTGGCTGGTCCGAGCTCATCTACAACCACCTCACAGTAAGATTGTTTACAATAGACCATGTCGACTCGTGTTTTTTGTCCAAAACTCACAATCATCCTTTCAGAATATCCGTTTATTTCAGAGCTGTTCCACTAAAGTACTAGAATATGTTGTTAACAAGTTAGTATTGCATCATAAGGAGCTGTTAAACAACGTATATCATTACAAATATCAATTTCATATGTTCCTTGATTTAATAGGTTAAGATCAGTTTTTTTTGTCAGTTTCTGTGTAACACATCTAATGTGACTTGTCCTCTTGTCTGATAGGTCAGAGTGAATTCAGACCAAGAGCGTTTCCTTATTGTTCCTTTTGGGCTCCTGTACAGTGAAGTCACTGCCTCCAGCCTGGTGAGAATCTCTGATAATTCCTATTGGGAATGTTTTCCTTTCACTTTTCCATCAATGAAGGAAACTAATTTCCTTATTTTTGCTAGTTTTGTAGTCTTGTCTACTTGAGATTCAGAGCCAAACGTCAAACCTTAAACCTGCTGCGTTGACTAAAATTTCACTCTCTGCTCCCCTCCACCCTCCAGGTGAAGATAAACCTTCAAGGTGAGATAGTGGACCGGGGCAGCACCAACCTCGGAGTCAACCAGGCTGGCTTCACGCTCCACTCTGCCATCTACGCTTCACGGCCTGACGTCAAGTGCATCATTCATATTCACACACCTGCGGGCGCTGCGGTAAGAGGCAGTCGTTTTACTCTATCCAATGCAGATCCAGATGTGGACCCATCATCACAGTCTTACTCATGTCCCCGTGTCTCTTGTGTGTTTTGGCTGCAGGTGTCGGCCATGAAATGCGGGCTGTTGCCGATCTCACCTGAGGCGCTGTCACTGGGCGAGGTGGCCTACCACGACTACCACGGCATACTGGTGGATGAGGAGGAGAGCACTCTCATACAGAAGAACCTCGGGCCTACCAGCAAGGTAACAGTTTGTGTTTGTGTTTGTGATATCTTAAGATGTAACCCTTTCTGTGTGATTGTTGTTGTAATGGTGTCGTTCCTCCGTCGCAGGTGCTCATCCTGAGGAACCACGGCCTGGTGTCTGTTGGTGAGACAGTGGAGGAAGCTTTTTATTACATCCACAACCTGGTCACTGCCTGTGAGATCCAGGTAAGACAAAATGCTGCTATTGCTTCTTTTATAAGTAAATTATATAACTTTCTGAACAACAAAATCACTAAACTTGAATATATTTAAAACTGAAAGCTTGTCAAGTTGCATGATCACAACCAACCATGTATTTTCATTTAGTGTTGTGATATGTTTGTCTGCATTTTTCATAACAATTGTCTTTGTCTCTTGTCTCTCTACATCCTCTTATACATTCACTTTCTTCATTAATGTCTGTGTGTGCGTGCGTTCTGTTGGATGCATGTTTGTCTCCTCTTGTCCCTGTTTGTATTTTCCTTCTTTATTCTGGATCTCTCTCTTTCCCCTGTCTCTACCCCTCCTCCCCTCCCTTTCATATTTTCCAGGTGCGAACACTGGCCAGCGCTGGAGGGCCAGATAATCTGGTGATGTTGGACCCAGCGAAATACAAGTCACGTCCAAGGGTCCCTGAGCCCGCCGGGGACGGGTCCGCCACACACCCTAAGTGGCAAGTCGGGGAGCAGGAGTTTGAGGCTCTCATGAGAATGCTCGACAACTTGGTACGTACAGAGAAAAGGTGGAGGGTGGAAAGTAAAAATGATCGATGAGCATCTTAACCATTTTCTTAAACCCGTGTTTTCTGTCCTCCTGTCTCTCAGGGCTACAGGACGGGCTATCCTTACCGCTGCCCTGCATTGCGAGACAAAGGTAAAAAGTACAGTGATGCGGAGATCGCTTCCTCTGCCCACGGTGGCTACTCATACGGGGAGGACAGCGACTCAGGCGCTCGCTCCCCGCTGAAACACAGCTTCCAGCGCGGCCAGCGCGACAAGACCCGCTGGCTCAATGCCGGCGGCCGGCCCGACGAGCCCTACGAGGACGGGCCCGACGGCAGCAGCCCCAAGTCGAAGCCTAAGGTGTGGACGAACATAACACACGATCACGTCAAACCCTTGCTGCAGTCTCTCTCGTCCGGTGTCTGCGTGCCAAGCTGTATAACCAACTGCTTGGTCTGTGCCTACCTTATTGTTCATAGTATAGATTTTACAGCTACCTTGTTGGTGGAAAACGGGTAGGTGGTCGGCATCCTGAGGTCCTGGGGTCAGTGAGGAGTAAAAGTCTAGTTCAAACCTGCAGCCTTCGATTTCTGATCATCACCTCTTGAGGCTTTTTACTTGCTCCGAGGCTAAAAATGTGAAGGGAATCCTGCTTTTACTGCTTTTTAGGCTCACTCACACTGTAATTTCAGATGTCCTATTAACCCACCTTTCCAATGCAGCTACCTCTGCCCTGTTAATTACTCTGTAGCATAGCTGTGATTATTCCTCGACCCTCTTTGCTCTTTTTTACCCCTCTGGTGTCCTCATGCTTCACGATGCTGAGCCAGCTGCCCACAGCATGCCCCACTGCATGTGTAGTAGTGAAATGCATTGTTGGTGTTGATGTTTTTCCCAGAGGAGCGAGCAGCAGGGGTGTGGCATGAGTCCTCAAGCGGTGAGCAGGTGAATGTGGACAGACACTGACCCACATTACCTCTCACCCTGTAAATACAACACGCTCTGTAGTTTTTCCCTCTGCATCTTGAAGTTGGCTAACTTTGTCGCTCAGAGCGAATCAGGTTGACGGATCGAGAAACAGTAAGTTCAGAGAGATTTGAGGGAATAACAATTAAGTTTTGTTAAATGTGAGTTTGCTTTTTTTGGTTGCTCACAGAGTGTATTCAGTTTGCATTGCTTGCACAAATCAGGGAGGAGGCATGTCTCAAGTTGAGTCTTCCAGAGTAATGCCAGATATATTAAAGACGTTTTCATATTGAAATAAATAATTAACAAAATAGAGCATAGCAAAAACGTCCGTGGCGAGTTATGCAGCCTGCTTTTTTCTGATTTTTTTTAATTTTTATTTTTATCAAACACCTGCAACTGCTCCCAGTTGTGTGTTTCCGTTTCCTCTATTATTTCTATTTTTGTTGTTTCTAATTTCAGTTTGGTTCTGAAAATGGTTTTTGAAAACCTCAAGGATTCTGCATGAGTGGATTTTTGTTTGAAGAAAAAAAAAAAAAAAAAACGGAACAAAATTTGATCTGACCTTTGAATCAATTATCTTCTGTTGGGAAAGTAGGAAATGTTGTGTTGTGAGACTCTATCTCAGTGAGTATATCGTGTTTACATGTTCATCTCATACTCAACCAACCCAACCCAGCTGCTTCCATCCAGAAACCCTTCCTCATCTTAGCCCCTGGTTTGGCAGCTAATCAGCCGAGCTTAGACTAAAAGCAGGAATGAAGTCATGAGCTCACGCTTACCACTGCGAATGACATGCTTAGTGTCCAAAGGTGACGTAAAAAAACATTTTGCATGGAAGCTGAAGATTTGATTTTGTGTATTCACGCGCTGCTCATTCAGTTTGGTGCAAGAGATTGGTGCAGACTTTTGTTTTTTCCCCTCAACCATGCTGCTGAGCATTACCAGGTTTCTGAACAGCCAATGGGATATTTCTTATATTTATTAAGACAATAAAAGGTTTCATCCTTTGCAGGAAAGATACACGCTTATCTTTATATCCTAGCGTTGTTGTTGTTTTGTTTTTTTTTTCCTGTCCCAGTGTGGACAAGTGTCCTCGGGTGTGTTTCTCTCTTATCTCTGTCGTCCTTGTTGTTGTGTATCAGCCTGGGAAATGACTTTGGTGATGCCAGCTCACCCCTCACTGCCACTCTCGCTTCGTAAGCCAGCCTCATCGTCCCGGGTCACCCACCCACCCACTCAGCCAGCCACCCCTCCCTCACCTCTCACCACCACCACCCCACCCCTCACTTCCCACCCTCCCTCACCCTCTCACCACCTTTCTTTTCTCATCCTGTGATGTTTTCAGTTGATCTTCAGTGTGCTCCCTCTGTTTTGCTTTTGATTCTAATTGAACATCAATGATGATGACAAATGTTGTTGTTGCACTTTTCATCCGTTTGTGACAGAGCATCACCAACACTGGTCATTTCAAAAGGGGATAATAACCATATGAATGATGTTAAAAAAAAAACTTTTCTCTACTGTTTTGTGTGAATAGCCTTTTTGTAAAGGCAATATTTCATTCACAAAAACGTTAAGGGAGGGGAAATAATAATTCCAACAGATTAAGGTGTTTCAGGTCACATTGGTGTTTTCCTTGTTTTAAGGAGAATCAGACTCCGAATATGACAGTTCTGAAATTTATATAGTGCCTAGGAAAAATTTGCAGTACGAGAACCATGCATAAGTGGTTCTTGCAGGAGACCCACTGTTTCCTTTGGGTCTTACAAACTCTACCTCCCAGCTGCTTGTAAAATAACCTCATCTAGTATTTTCATGAAGCCCATGAGCTGAATGAGAAATGCCAGACTACATGTAGAAGCACAAATTCAAAACATCTGTTTTGTCTTGTTTAACTTCACTTCTCACCATCAGAACAATTTCATCAGAGATTACAGCAGCCTATATCAATATTGTGTAAAATGAGTCACATCATCTGTGAAATCTAAAACTCATTCAAAATTTGTCTGAACCAGATCATCAGTCCAGACTCTCCCAGCTCTTCTTGACAAACATGTTTATTTTTTTTGAATGACATTTCAGATCTGAGGTTACCCTTAAAAACACGGATGAACACTTAGAATTCAGTCTAATGTACCATGGCCACCCTAATGCTCACCAATTAAACCATTTTGGATGTTTTTCCATTCCTTGTCAAACTGCTAGACTCACATTACTGTGGGTATAATCTAATATCATGGGTTGATGAATAAGCGAGCGATGCTGTGCTTTAGTTAATGATGTTAAACACTCCCCCACTAAGCAGACTAAAATATAAATGAAACATATTTTCCTAAATGTGCCTCATCATCATTGGTTCACTTTTTTACATTCAAACTTTATTATATTCATCCAACTTTGTCCATTTCAGTTCAGCATGACTCTTGTATTGTGAAGCCTGCATAGTATTTTGTCTCTATTTTTGTGCTTGGGTTTTTGTGTCAGTCTTTTTTTGTCTGGTTTTAGTTTGGTTTTATTTAGTTTTGTTTTTTTAACACGTTATGTGGTGTTTACAGTGGACAAAGGAAGACGGCCTCCGCCAGGCTGCCGTGGCCAATCAGTTCATCCCAATGAACACCAACCCAAAGGAAGTCCTGGAAATGAGGAATAAGGTATCGCATGTGGCTGTAGTTGACTGAGATGCACATGGAAGTATTTTGTGTGTCTGTCATTTGTTCATATTTTAAAATGTGGTTGTTGTTCTTTTAGATCCGAGAGCAGAACCTGCAGGACATAAAGACAGCAGGACCCCAGTCTCAGGTCCTGTGTGCCGGCACCGTGGGGGAACGAGCCTTCACCCAGGTCAGTCTGTTAACTGTGCACATGAAAACCTCGCTGCTACAGCTCTCCTGACCTGGAGATGAATATATGTCTTATACGGATGAAATACCTAATGAACCAATGAGCTAAATAAATAAAACAATAATTAAAAATCTTGTTAGTATTCAGTCCAGGTCTGGAGTCATCCCTGAAACCAAAACGCTGCAGTGTGTGACTTATGTGTGTGAAGTTGTCCTCGACGCTGAGCTGTAATGAAAGAAATCGGACACAATTCAAAACCTAAATCTGATCTCAGTTTCTGAAGGAGTAACTTCCACACTAATAACGGAGAGCCAGCACAATGTCCTCCATGACCTTGTAACTGTGACATTATTCTTTAACCACAGAGATTATCATTCTGGCAGGTGAGTAGTAATGTGGGAGAGGTAACCTCACTCTGCTCTCCAGACCTGCCAGCTCCGGTTCTCTCCATCGTCATACATTGTTTTGTTTTTTTTTCTATTTATTTCTTTGTGGTTCAGCCTTTTCTGTTCAGTAGTTCAGAGTTGAGGCTGTCACCTGTCTCAGCATTCTGCAGACCGGTTGTTTTGATATCATGAAATGTTCAACAAAATCCCCATTTAGTAAATAGAAAAAGAGTCAGTTTTTCTTTCAGTGCATGCCTCTTCAACCTCTTTTGTTTTAGAGGTATAAATGCAACCAATGGGGTAAAATGTGCCTTTTGACTTGAGTTTGCATGGTTTACTCTTCTTTCATATCGGAGACCTTGGCTCAGTTTTTCCACTTGTGTTTAACCCAGACACCATGAGGAGTAAGACAGAAGAGAGTCGTTTCATTACTCAGTTCATTATTCAGTGTTAACCTGCAGTAGTTTTAGTGGAAGCTAAAACTACACGAGCATGTTGGTATTTAAGACCTAACGAGGCCTTGACGAGCTCGTTAAGAAATGGTTGAGCTCCCCCTGCCTTGTGTGCATGCTGCTTTGCTCCATGCTGCATACTTCACTGTTTCATATCTCTCTCCAGAAACCACCTCTCTCTCTTTTGCATGCATCTCCAATGTTTGTGTATGTATCTGTGTGTATGTGTGTGTGTATGCAGAGGTGGAAAGTAACAAACTCTCACATTGTGTTCTTTTTTAAAACAAACGATTAAGCCACTTGTTAAAGGGCAGAATCAGACAAGTGTGCAGTTGTGTTGTTATTGCACAAACAAGGTGACCTATTAAGCTTTTCCAGAGCGTGTATTATCATTGACATAATTATGATTGGGGCGATAAAAAGCTGTTACTCTAAAGCGTCTATTTCTGCAACACTTGAACTCGACACAAGAAGCCTCCCTCCTGCTTGGGTAACACTTTTGATAACAGCAAAGTCTCACTCGATGAGAAACGCTGAGATGTTTCCACCTTTGTGCGTGCGTGTGAAAGGTGGTACGTTTGTGTGGTGAGTCTGCACACATTCACGCCTGCCTGTGACAGACTTGCTATTTTTAAATGTCTTGGTGTTTAAGAGCTGGGTTGTTCCCCCTCCTCCTCCTCCCCCACCTCACTGGGTTTACTATTGCAGGACGCCCCTCTGTCTGACTGTACAGACACTATTGATGGCCTCGATGTGTCCGAGGGGTCCTATAGTCCTGCTAAATCAATTAGAAAGGTACTTACTGCTCCAGTCACAAATGCTATTCACCTGTACTTCACATCATCCTCCAGACATTTCCTCCGAGCCTGCACATAGGTGCTCCACATCTGGGCCTGTACAGTTGACAAAGCGAACAATAGTGCTAGAACGAGGCAAATTTTCTCTCTTGTTGTGTGTGTGGTCATGTGACCTACTCTTTTCTATGCTCTTTAGAGCCTGAGGACTTTGGATACAGTTAAAGTGATGTGTTTCTGTGCCACATAGACCTGTATGTTGTCAGCAGTCGACCCACAGGAGAGATTTTTTACCATTGTTTTGAAATGTGTTGTTGCAAGCTGAGGTGGGCAGTGAAGAGGGCATGTATTAGATCCAGTGATGGTGGTTTTTACTGCATGTGTTGCACACAGTTTAAAAAAAACAAAACAAAACTGACCAAAATAGAGCACAATGATGGCTGTTTGTTAGTTTGCTGTAGTTCACCTTCACCTTGAATATTCAGTGTGCACCTGGTCATTTACTGTACTGTTGGCTTCAAATCTATCAGTGCTTGGTTTTTATGTAGCTGTGTTATTATATAGAGTGAATCATAATGTAATAAGAAGCAACCTGTTATCTTGCAACATAATGTGCTTTTTGGATTTTGAAATGACCTGTCGGCTTTAACTTTACACATTCATTCATCTGTGGCTGTTACCTCTGCTCACGCTGCATAGTAGTTTTGTCTTCAAGTTTGTGCGAACACTTGACACAGCAGCTTAGTTTTCACTCTATTAAATCCTTCCATGTGCAACCTGAACCTACAGTGACTCAAGTCTGTCTCACATCTTGCACTGATGTCACCCCCCCTCCTCCCTGCTTTCCTCTGTGTGTCCTGAAGGGGGAGCTCGTGACCGCGTCCAAGGCCATCATCGAGAAGGAGTACCAGCCCAAGGTCATCGTCAGCAAGCAGGGTCCAAACCCCTTCACCAAACTCACCGACCAGGAGCTGGAGGAATACCGCAAGGAGGTGGAGCAGAAACAGAAAGGCCCCGAAGGTAAAGATGATGAGCTGAGCGTAGAAAGTGAGACAAAAGTCATCATGGTCTGATGGAGAGAAAGACAAAAACACATCTCCCATGTGTCTCTGTGTTCAACATTTCTCTGTCAATTTTTGTATTTGTCCTTTTTTTTCAGAAATGTGATGTCTAAGTGTTGTCATCCTGTCAAATTGTCATGTTGTGTTTTTATCCTCCTGTTTTGTGTTAGTGAGTTACGACTAGTGTAGGTCTGTGTCTGTCTAGATGAGACTTTTATAACTGACAGTTTTTAGGTTTTTGTTTTTTTTTATAACAAACTGTAGTAAAGGGGGAAAAAACTGCTGAAGTTTAATGCAAAATAAATCCAAGCAATAAACTTTAAATTGGCCAAACTGTGATGTTATCTCTCCACACACACACGCACGCACATGGATTCACAGTGCAGGGTGGAGGTGCTAGTAGTGAGGGATCGTCCTGCCCCGAGGCTGAAAAGCTACAGAGCGGTCAGGCCTCTGTCTCCACACCGCCGCGGTCGACAGGCGACTCGCCCATCTTAGAGAAAGCCCCTCCCTCAGCGCCCACGCCCGCTACGCCGGCCTCCGAGCTCGTCTCCTCTTCCCTCGGCCCGGCTCCGGGCGGCGGCGGCACCACCGGCACCGACTCCGCGGGGACGTTTGCGGATGATGTTTTTTCCACCGGTGACGAGGTTTTTTCAGCACCCGATTCCCCGCATAAGGAGTTCCACTGCGCCGTGCTGCGAGCCCTCAGCAAGGAGTCGTCAGTGGTAGAGGTCGCTGAGGCCGAGGCTGAGGCCGAGGCAGATCAGGCTGCAGGTACACCAGATGAAGCGGAGTGGAGCCTCTTAACTCTGGCCTCGCGCTTCCCTCCTCCCCCCTGCTCAGCCCCCGGTCCACCTCACTACATACCGCTGCACTGGGAGTCTGGGGATCCCTGCCTGCTGTGTCCTCTCTCCTTTTTCTGGGGGGGTTTGGAGTCTGCTGCCATTTATTAATATATTTTTTTTAACCATACGCAAGCACCCTCCCTACCCACAGTTCAATCTTTGAAGCCTTTGCTTGATCATCCCCCTCCCCGCCCCCCTCCTCTCCCCTCCCATCCCCGATCTCTGATGTCTTGTCCAAAGGCATCAGAGCTGTGGCAGATCAGATACCTTTCTGCAGTTTGATTGGACGAGGAGCTGAGGAGAGAGGACGTTGTTCCTCTCTTCCAGGATGCTCACTCCTCAACTATGTTAGGAAAAAAAAAACGAAAGAAAGAAAAAAAAAAGCTTTTGCAGTGGAGTGCCGTGCTAACCTTTTGAAGAAGCTGTGTCATCCAATCAGAGCGTCCCGAGTGTGGACAGCAATTATGGCGTCCTCCTTCTCTTCCTGCTAACCTGTCCTGAAAATATCTGTGGTGGTGCCCACTCTTCCTCCTGTGCCTCTGACTGGTTTCCATTAAGACTAATGGTCATTTGGCTCTTGGGGACTTTTTAAGGCCAATTTAACTGGGAACTGTTTGAAAGGCTTTTGCAGTGTTTTCCTGATTTAAGCTTCCTCCCTGGTTCTTTGGTTCTGTGTGCTGTCCTCCCTTTTCTTTTGTGTTGCAAAGGTTTCCATTACACAGAATGTTAATAATCACAATGCATTTGAAAGTCATTGATTTAAACCAGCACCAAGATCACTTTTCCTGTTGTTGTTGTTTTTTTAGCACTTACAGATTCTTATTGTTTCATTTTATTCATTCATGCTGATTTCCTTTCAGACTCGGAGCAACTAGTAGAGCCAGCGGAGGAGGAGGAGTCCAAAGACCAGAAACCCACCACCACGCCACCCAGCACCCCGGTCAGAGCAGAGGAAGGTAGGTTGGCCTGACGCACTCGACTTAACCTGGCTCGGCTCGGCTCGGTCCCGTCTGGTTCAGCATGGGTTTCTCCTCCGGTCCTGTGGCTGGGCGGCTCGAGTCTTTCTAGGGTCTGCACAGGGAATGCTGAGGCTCCTGGCTAAAACATCTGCCTGTCTGTCTTGGGGTCTGTTGTTGTTGTGGTCTTTAATACTACTACTACAGATGCTGTGCTGTGATTTCTGTAATAAGAGGCCAAGAGGTTTTTACCATTTACTTCTAATATTTACCCAATTAGACACAGATGCAGTGACACAGGGGCAGATAAACAGACAACAACAAAACCACAAGGTTTAATGTTAGGAAATATATAAAAATAAGTCTCTGTAGCCACTTTGATAGACCCCAGTGCAGACTGTCCAGTGCATTATTTTTTTTTTAATTTTGATTTTATTTTCTCCCTCTTGGTCTTTATTACTGTTGGATTACACCTATGTCAGCAGTATCATCCATGATGATACCAGGACTGACCCTAAAATGTTTAATAATTCAGGTAAGCTTTATTAATTGGCATTATTTCACATCAAGTTTTCTACAGCAAACAGTGTAAACATCAGCATGAGGGAGGGAAGGAGGGAGGGGGACATTTTGATCGCAGGTGTAATCTAATACCTGAAATGGTGTGATATAACATGTCTCTTTATGTACAGTATCTCCTTTACCCCTCCACTTCCATTCTCCATCTTTTGGGGTCTACGAAGAATGGTTCCCAACCATTCTTTAAAAAAAAAAAAAAATCTTCTGGTGTTTTGATTTTTTTTTCTTCTTCTCTCTTCCACATTTATTTTTCTTTTTTTAATTTTAACACGGTGCCTGTGGTTTGATCTGCATAGACATTTGTTTCTACTTGTGCTTTTTCTTCTTTGTGCCTGCGATTACAATCAGGAGATGGAAATACAAAAGAGTACCTGTTGCCATAGTAAGTACGTACTGTTCCACCTCCTCACCAAACCTCCCAATTACCCATCACCCTCCACCCAGCCTTGTGTTTGATCATCTACCCCCTTTTCTCTTCTCTGCATGGCTTCAGTAGCAGAGCTGTCCTGTGGTTTGAACTAACTCGTCTGTCGGGGGCGGGTTTGTGACCGTTCGCTCGGTCTTAACTCGGTTCTTTGAACTCTTCTGAATCTGTCTCTGTGTTGATGGGGGTTATTTCAGAGCTCCTCCAGCTTTCATCACCAAATGATTGACTCTTTCTGAAGAGAGAACAAAAAAAGAAATGAGCATAGAAAGAAAACTAAAAGGGGAAAAAACTGCTTTATTTGACCTGGTTTGAACAAAAGTGGAGGATGTCCCTGAAGTAAACCTCACAACCCACCAAACCTTTTTCTGTTAGATAACTTCTCTTCTTCTTCCTGCCAACGACTCACTACCAAACTAACCAACCTCTCTTGCACATGTGCACATTTCTATAAATGTTATATGACTGTGATATGTACATTTCTGTCCCATGGTAAAACCAGGTAACGTTTTGAAAATGTGTTGATGTTGTTTGTCTTCCAGACGAGTCCTTTACCAGGTACATCAGTGTTTTATGAGTGTTGCTTTTGACTGGCTTCGCTGAGACTCACTGTTTAGTTGGTTTAGCTTTTTAAAGACGGTTAAAGCCCAAAGCTTGGCTGTGTGGACAGTGTGGTGTTTAGTCTCCATTTTACCCGTCTATGTTGTTTGGCCTCATCTCTGTTGTGAGATGGAAGCTGAAGATTTTCTTGTAGTGTTTTGTCAGGTCTTGGCAAGGTTTTGTTGTTGTTATTGTTTTAACACTAGTCACTTTAACATGTGAGCAAACGGCTGTAGTTGTTTTGCTGCTGGCTGCACAGTGTGAGCCTGTTGCAGTGGTTTGAATGCTGTGTGGACCACTGAGGATGGATGAGACCTACGCTTACCTAATACTGTTACGAGAACAGCCAAACTAAGTCAGTGCTGGTACTAAAAAAAAGATTGATCTGATTGTTCTCAAATATGCAAAATAATATTGCTTATTAAGCCATTTACGGTATGCTTAAACTTTACATTTTTGGTTTAAAAAAAGACTCCCCGTCCAAACTAACTCTGAGTACGTGCTTGAGAGCTGCAGCAGTTTTAATGTAACTTCACTAGTGTGGTTTTTATTGGAAAAACCTTTTTTGTGTTGCAGACTTTCACCTTTGTTTGTTTGTACACAGGGTGCAAATGAACAAGAGAACTGCACTCATTAAGTTTTCCCTGGTGAAATGAAGGTAAAACCAAAAATGTTGTGCACCAGCTATGAGAATAAGGAGAATAAACAGAGGGAGGGAAGGAAATAAATAAACCCTAGGTCTTATTTTTTGTCGCTTATTGCCAGTGTCAAAGGTAAGAAGGAAAGCCAATGAGTTATAAAGAGAGATTGTGCAGTTTGTGTATGTGATGTGAGAAATAGTGCATCTTGGTTCGGCTTTTTTATCTGAGGGAAAAGTGCATGCTGAGGTGTAAGGTGTTTTATTTCAGTAAAGTTCATTTTGTGAAGTGTTCTTCAGACTTTTAGTGGTAACGTTGCTTGTGGAACTTTTTAGGACTTTTAAATTGAAAGGCACGTACAGTAATGATATTTTTGAATATTTCAAAGTCAAGAGCTGATTTACGCACCTCAGTCTTTTAGACGATGGAAGCTAAAGGAGTGGAGTTCTCTGGAGAAGTGGAGGCTTTTGATGTAGAAAATCATGTGGATTTTACATCTGATCTAGTGGTTCATTTGTAGCAGCTTCTCCTCTGATGTGTAAGCTCAGAAGCGCAGATCCATCAATTTGTCCTCGAGGATAATAACTCTCACCGTCTCCTTCCCCAAACCAGAGTCCTTGCCTGAAGTAACTTATAAGGACGAGAGCGATGCAGCCACCCTGAGACAGACCCTTCCAGATTTAACGCCCGATGACCCCTCCGACGCCCCAGCGCTTCCTGCCGAAGACTCCGCCTCCGCCTCTGCCTCTGTCCCTGCCGCCGCAGACGCAGCCGAGGGGGAGGAACCCGCCGACGCTGGCGACCAGGAGGGCGACGAGTCTCCCAGCAAATCACCCTCCAAAAAGAAAAAGAAGTTCCGCACTCCCTCCTTTCTAAAGAAAAACAAAAAAAAGACTGAGTCCTAGATCGGAGGACGTTGGATCGGTCCTCAAGGCTGCCCCCCTCCGCCTCTTTTTTTTTTCTTTCAGTTTTGCTATTTGTCTGCTATCATTGCACCCTTCGAGCAAGCCACACAAGTTATACACAGTTACGCTTTTTTTGTCGTTTTGATATCATTTGTCGCTGGCTTATTAACCTATTTTTCCTCGTTAGTGTGTGCCAATTTTGTATACAGTGTAAAAATGAAGGTATGCATAAAGGTTTTTAATTATTAGAGGCTTTTAGTTGTGAGTGAGTGATGCATTCGGTCTTGTCCACTCCATCTGGCCTTTTGTGCATGTCTATTACTGCAGGCCCACATGCTTGATGTGAGGTTTTTAGGGTTTTACCGCCCTTGTTTTTTTTTTAAAAAGAGTATTACTAAACTGTTGTAACCACTAGAATGTATTGGGATTGTATCAAATTGTCAAAGTGTCTTTTGAAATACAGCGAACGCAGAAAGAGAAGCTCGTACCCTCTCATTTAGCTGGTGGTAAATTTTGACAGTAAGAACTACAAATTACATATTTCTAATTTTACCTCTGAAGCTGTGCACCCCATGTAATTACATGTTAACGGGCCTGGAGATATTTTCAGTGGATTATTTACCTATGGAAAGTCATGCAGAGTCCATATTAATGTGTCCATAATAATCCAGGACTTTGGTTAAATCATTTGTATTCAAGCTTGATCACATCAGAGCTTTGTTGACTTTTTTTTTGTACGTTTGATTTAATCTTTCACAAAGCAGATTCATTAGAAAACCGTCTGCAGTGCTGCAAAACTGCAGATGGTTTGAACATAGTGATGTTGAGCCTGACTCACAGCAAAGTGTGAGTCATCCCTGGAAGAGTGAGCAAGGATTGTGCTTGCTGATTATTCCCAGGGGTTCATGATGTATATTGCTCCTGGCTGTGAGTCTTTAGTATGAAGGAATGTGTAAAACAGACTAAACTAAAAACAAGTTCTGTTTGTTTTTCATTTATTGGGATTATTGATTGTTTTTTTGTTTTTATTTTGCTTTGTTTTGCATTTACCCCTTTAATTTTCTCTGTTGCTGTGAAAGACAGGACAAGCAGGACGAGCTATGTATTGTGAGATTTCTTATTTCATCTACACTTTTCTTTTATCCTCAATCATGTCTTTTATTTCTCTTTCTTAAAACTTGTTATGCTTTTTCTCACAAAGTAGATTGAGCCATGACGACTTGCTGTGAGAGAGCACTGTGAACCTCCTCTTTTATAAACCACTGTCTGGGAACACATACCACACACGTTGCTAGTAGGTAGTCACAGTCTGTCATAGAAGTAGATACAGTTGTTATGGAACATGTGAATGGTAATGTCACTGCTGCGAAGCTGCATGATCAATCATACTTCAGAAACCTCCAACCTGGACTTTTCCTGTGTAAAACACACACAAAAAAACCTCCACTCTGAGCAAACAGACTTTGTTGCTGAATGACCTGTGTTTCCAGTTGCAGTAAAAAAAACAAACACATTGTACACTGGAGAAGCATTTTTTTTTGTCACTGATGTGTAATCATTGCAGTTGAGCTGTGCTTGAGGTAGCAGGGCATTAATACCAAGGCCATCTCCGTGCGTTGCTTCCTAATTTATGTTTTATTCATCCTGTTTTAGTGAGGGGTTCATCATCAGCCTGTCTAACTCATGGTGGACCAAAAGGCGACACCGACAGGAAGCTTCACCTAATCTGAGATGCTTAAAAAAAATCCTTGGCCTTTGTTCACTGCAGGTGGTTTATCTACAGAGCTACATATAAGCTGAGAATGTCTAACTCCTGAAGGACTGCATGTGTAAAGTGCTTAGAGCGTGTACTGTCCTTTAAATGACTGTAACTACCCATTTTATTTGATTTCTATTTTATTTTAGCTTTAGTGTGCTGAGAATAATACTAAAGTCCTTGTATTCACGGGTTTCATTTGAGTCAACCATACATTTATATCTTCTTCTTCTTCTTTTTTAAATCCCACAGCTACGCTGATTTGTATTCTCTGTCTGAACTACTTCCAATTTAAATGTGTCTCATCATTATACCATTTACAGACTTAATACTTCCACCTCTCTTTTCTCATGGTTCTGCCTCTTTTCCAACCATGAATAAAAAAAAAACACTACCTTGAAAACCAGTGCTGTGATTGTATTCATTTATGTGGGAGCTCATTGCAATTTCTGTAAAATAGAATAAACTGTACAAATTACTTTACACTGGAAGTAAACCCAAAACACTGCAGATGAAGGTAAATAGTGAAAATAAGTAGGAGCACTAACATTACAAAGTAAAAAATATTACATACACATTTAGGATTTAATAGCCTTATTAATTTAACGTGACTGATTGGTGAACTGATGAATCTTCTGCAAAAACATTCACACACTCCCATTTTATGGTTATTTAACTGTGTCATAGACTTTCCAGATGTGTTTCTGCTACACATGTTTCAGCTCATGAAGGCAACTTCACTGTAACTTAAATAGGGGGGAAGTCTGACACCTGGTGGACAAATGACACCCCTGGTGATGCAACTTGTACAAAACGACCTTAGGCTATTATTAGCTACAGTATCAGCGACAGTTAGCTGCTAAAAAACTTGGTTTCCATACATTTAATAGGAAGGAATAAGGAAAAGATGTCAGCAGTGTGTGCTCACTAAGGCTTGCATGAAGTTACTGCAGTGCCACAGATAGCCATTATGGCTAGCATAGTAAGACCAACATTAATAGCTAAGCTTGTTTTGTTTTTTGTTTCATTCTGACATCAGTAAATACATACATAGAAACCCAAGAATACAAATTTCTATTAGCCTACATGAAAACATCACCAAAACAAGTAGACTGAGCCTGTGTATTAGGCTAAAGACGTATTTGGAGCTGGTTCTTGTAATGCTTGGCCTTATATTTTGAGAAACGAATTGTTAAAAAAAAAAAAAAAGAAAGACAGAAGAAAGCCAACGAAATCACCGAGAAATTAGGGTGTTTGATCAGTACTGGACAATAAGTGTGTCTCGGGCCCTACGGCCGACGCGTATGAGTCCTGTCCTCTTCGCTGTAATTCGAAGCATCGCCGTTGGGGGCGCTGTAGGCAGGTTGTGCACCGGAAGTCGCTGTTGTGTGCTCGTTGGATCTCAACTTTGACTCCAGGCTGTGCACGCTGGAAATGGAAACTCTGTAAAACAACGTGGATAGTGGAAGAAATTAACATTATTCGTTAAATTCTGCATTAGCAGAACTTCAGTGTCCCATGTTTTCTTCCGCCTGGATTTACTAACTCGAGTCCTCAACGCGACTGAAAGGTAAATAAAGCCTGTTTGAGATTGTTAGTGTGTTTACAAACTGTTGTCGGTTCATATCGATGCTAGTTTTGCCACCACCTTTTCCACTAGTCATTAAAACACAAGGCTAATACTTTTCCTATTATGTACAGTAGAGATACAATGTAGTGAAATACTATATTATAATACATCATACATTACACAATTTACACTAAGTAACATTGCTATTACTTGTATTGACCAATAACACTGAAATGTTTGTGATGTTAGCTAATCAGTCTTCTACATTGACACAGATGGGGAAGGCACCTAAGAAGAGGAGCGTTGCTGACAAGGTCCGAAAGACCAAGACCTCTACTGAGATCAAAAACAACCCGTTTGAGGTGAAAATCAACAGAAAGAAATTTGATGTCCTGGGGAGAAAAAGCAAGCATGACGTGGGTCTGCCTGGTGTGTCTCGATCCAAAGCCATTAATAAGGTAAGAGAAATAATAATATTGTTGTTATTCCCCACTTCCACTCCAGAGCAATTTAAGATGTGTTTAAATCCCTCCATATATAAAGTTCCTGCAAGTAACTGGACTTAATCCTTCACTATAAATCCTGTCAGTGGACTGGACACATTGGTGACCCTGTGTTCACTGCAGATAATAAATATAAACCAGCATACTATACATTTAAAACATGATCTACTGTTTCATACTATAATGGATTCACACTGTCAGCTTATTTTATTATAGTAAATAATCTTTACAAAGCATTGAAACTCATCAAATGAGATTAAAAGATCAATTTCAACAATCGCATAGTTTTGTTCTCTAAGCTGTCATAGCTGCATCAGTTTCATTAGAGGAAAGGTATAATATTAATTTGCTGACTAGATTGTGTGCATCATACAGTTTGTAGGCGATTTAACAAGTCTTTATACTTTGAGTCTAGTAATTCTTCTTGTGAAATGATCCTGTAATCTACTCTAATGAAAAGTCGAAATACTTTGATTAACACTTCTACTGTAGTGCTGTATCTGGCAGCTATGGGTCACAGCTCAACACCCATTAAACACTATCTGTGCTGTGAAGTCTTTTGCTCACAGCATCATGCTGGGAGAGGGATTTTCTGCAGGAATGGCTGAGACATTCGTGAGCACAGAACGAACCATGAACAAAACTAACTACGAGTTGAAGTGAGGACATTTTTCTGTGGTGGTGCACCGATGGCTCATCCCATAGAGCGCATAACATGCAGGCTTAGTCCTAACTGCAATGGCCTTGACTTCACACTTGTTATATAATTACGACTAATAAAGAATCTATGTTTTTACAGTAAATTTGATCTAAGAGACTGAGCAGGGATGACATGCAGTGTTCATTTCCCCCCCTGCAGAGAAAAGAGACCCTCCTTAAGGAATACAAACACAAGACCAAGGCCAACAAATTCATCGACAGACGCTTTGGAGAGTATGACACCAAGATGGCACCAGAAGACAAAATCCTGAAGAGGTTTGCAATGGAGAGACAGGTCAGTGATGTGATTACTCAAGGATACAACGGACATCGATGTTCTGATAATGGATTTAGTGTTCACTATCTAATGCCCCACTTGAGACTACTACTGTAGTATAGGGAAAATTGGGAATAAGAGCAATTGTATGACAGTGTTAATATCTAAGTCAAGCTGTTTGTCCTGCTCTGTATTAACTTTGCTTTTTTATCTCAGCGTAACCATGATAAGAAGGACGTGTACAACCTTAACGAGGATGAGGAGCTGACTCATTACGGCCAGTCATTGGCTGAAATGGAGAAATTCAATGACTTGGTCAATAGTGATGATGATGAATCAGAAGAGAAGGGGCTTTTGTCAGGTGAGTAGCTTCTTATTAAGTTACTTTATCTTTAATCATATTTTCTTCTGCAGATGCTAACGTTAAAGGACTGCGATGTGGTTAAAGTGGACGGAGCGGGTACGTTGTAGTGACAGTCTCTCTCTGTCTCACATAGCTGAGCTGACCGCTTCCCACTTCGGAGGAGGAGGAGGAGGAGGATTACTGAGGAAGAAAGCACCTGGGGAGCAGGAGGAGGGAAACCAGAGGGCCAAGTCTAGACAGGAACTCATTGAGGAGCTCATTCAGAAGTCCAAACAGGAGAAGGTAAGTCAGTAACACAGTAAAATATAATTTCATTTACAAGGGAAAACATTTAGCTTGGTCCTGATTATTAACTTTTTTGATTCTTGATCAGCGTGAGCGGCAAGTGCAGAAGGAGGAGGCGCAGGAGCTGACTGAGAAGCTGGATCAGGAGTGGAAGAGCATCCAGGCCCTGATGGTGAAAAAGACACCGAAAGCTGAACATGTTGAGAAACCGGAGGAGAAGCCGAAGGTACGGATCCACCTCCAGTCAATCAGCAGAATGTGGTTGTGTGAGTGGAAGAGGCTGACACTTCTTTGTTCTCGTTCTGCATCGATCAGCTGGACGAGTACGACATGATGGTCCGAGAGCTCGGCTTCGAGATGAAGGCTCAGCCCTCAGAGAAGATGAAAACCCCAGAGGAGCTCGCCAGGGAGGAGAGGGAGAAGCTGCAGAAACTGGAGGTACGTTCACACGCTTGAGGTCGCTGTTGAACATTTGCAATGCTTTTGTTTCGTGTGTCACCATGAATATTTTCTGTATTTTTGTCTCTGCGCTTTATCTAGGCTGATCGGCTGAGGAGGATGATGGGAGATGAAGTCGGGGAGAGCACACAGAGTCAGAACCACTTGTCTGCTGATGACCTCAACGACGGCTTCATCCTGGATAAAGAAGACAAGAAGACGCTGTCTTATCAGGTACAAGACACCACAACACTGTGGGGTCTGATGCTCAGTTTTCACTGGAACATCTTCACTGTTTTGACGAATTTCTGAGCATTTATCCATTAATTTATGCTTTATTTGTCAAGGATGGAGAGTGGAACCTCGGAGGGAAGTCTGATGAGGATGAGGGTGAAGACGAAGAAGAGGGAGAGAGCGGTGAGGAGGAGGAAGAATCAGAGGCAGAGGAGGAAGAAGAGGGAGATGGAGATGAAGATAATGAAGAAGGTGAAGAGGAGGAGGAGGAGGGCAGCAGTGAAGAAGAAGATGGCCACTCTGACCTGGACTCTGAGCATGAAAGCGAGGATGAGGAGAAAGGAGAGGAGGATGAAGAGGCCAGTGAAAAACCAAAGAAGAGTCTGAGCAAAGAGGAGATGAAGGCCCAGCAGGAGGCAGCCAAAGCAGAGCTCCCGTACACATTCACTGGTAAATACACACAGAAATACATTTTTAAAAATTATGAGATAGAATTGTTTTAAGTATCCTGAGTGAATCTGAGATGAGTTCCCTCTTAACATTACAGTAATCCACTGTACTCTGTGCCCCTCCAGCTCCAGAGAGCTACACAGACTTGAAAGATTTGCTCTCCGGCCACACGCCTGACAATCAGAGACTCATCATCGCCAGGACTCAGAAGTGCAACCACCCGAGTTTGGCCGTTGGCAATAAGCTCAAACTGCAGGTACAGTGCGGAAGAAAACTTTATTTGTGTGTATTAGACTTTTGGAGCAGTTGAAGGTAACATTGAGTGCTGCCTGATCTTACAGCGGTTGTCTCTGTTTGCTTTAGAAACTGTTTGGCTTCCTGTTGGAGTACGTTGGAGAGCTGAGCACGAGGAGTCCACCTGAGCTCACCACTGTAGATAAACTCATACCGTGAGTCCAGAGAGTGTATTTACTTTCTTACAACGAAACACAACATTTAAAGGACAATTCAGGGCAAATTCAACCTGGGGCTATAATATTAGGTGTAAAAGAATGAAAAGAAAGATTTTCCTTTGAATGTTTAAGATCCGTCTGCTCCCATTATACGCTGTTGTGGCGATGCAGGAACAGACAGAACTACTCCATAACAGGAGCAATTATTTTGCATTTAAAATATTGGGAAACTATTGAATTTGCCTGGAATTGTCCTTTAAGTCCTAAAATCCACATTTGTTTCCTCAATTCTCACAGCTGTTTTCTCTGATTGTGTATAGAGAGCTGTACGGTCTGTGCCAGATGTTCCCTGAAGCCGCCTGCAAAGCAATGCAGACCTTCCTTGGAGATGCTGCTCATAGCATGGAGGAGCTGCTAGAGGTCAAAGGTCATGCTGCTTTCCCAACACTCGACATGGTATGGATTAGTTACTGTGAACTCAAATGAGATGCTAAAGAGAGCTGTTTCAGCCTTAGTTGAATCATCATTTTAGATTCTGTTGTTGCCGTTGAATAACAAGGATTTTAAAAAAGACAGGGAGAGACAAATCCAGTTGCTAATGTTTGTGTTTATTTGTTGTGTGGTCACAGCTCATCTACCTGAAGTTGACAGCCCTGCTGTTCCCCACCTCAGACTTCAGACATCCAGTTACAACTCCTGCGATGCTTTACATGAGCCAGGCTCTCACCAAGGTACACACAGCCAAAGCTCTGTCTGTTTATCATTGTCAGTGTTGTTAAAGCTGTTTTTGTTCCGTTTGGGTTATTCTTGTCGTACGTGCCTGTGTGTGTTATCTCTAATGCTTCACCCTCTCTCCTTCTGTTTGAATCCAGCCCTCATCCTGCATTACTTTTTATTCTTTCTTTGTCATACCCCTCAGACATTTTCAAGTATTTATTGCATTTTTTTCCAGATTACAACAGCTCTGTAAAGTTACACTGATGTTTTTTTGGAGCTGCAGCTGATACATTGTTTACATGGCAGTAACACTGAAGTGAATCATAACACACTTTTCTCTGGATGAATGGATGTTTGTTTTTCTGTTTTTATGCCGTAATCATACTTGAGTGTTTATGTCCACTATTTTTTTTACATCCTCAGTGTCCAGTGAGAACATTACAGGATGTAACATCAGGTTTGGTTCTGTGCTGCCTGGCAGTGGAGTACGTCTCTTTCTCAAAACGCTTCGTGCCTGAGCTCATAAACTTCCTGGCTGGAACGCTACACCTGGCCGTGCAAGACAAGACCTCTCTAGGTAGCTGCACACTCATGTGTCACTCCACATTTCGATACCTGTGTTTTTTTTTCCCTCCTTAAAGTGAACCAGAACTGACAGACCTGGCCATTGTGTTACAGGCTACACCGTGGTGCCTCCTTTTAGGCCTTCAGGGAAGAACAATGATCTGCTGGTGTTGTCAAACTCTGAGTCCTGCAAGAGCTGGAGCAAGAAAAGCCTGCCGCTGTCTGCTGCCCATCACCTGGAGCTCAAAGACGACCTTGACAGAGACCAACACAGGTAAGAGTTAAAGATGAACTATGCAGGATTTGTATCTTAACTATGCTACATTTTCACCTTAATTAAATGGATTTGGAGTAATCGTGATGGTAATAAATGGCTTAACTTCTTACGAGGGAGAATGGAAGCTCTCTGACTTCCACGTAGCGTCTCTTGGCTGAAAAACAACTTTGCGAGATTACTGCCGTCCTGGTGTCCCAGCTCTCATCTCTGCGCACCACGACACAAACCATAACCCATAATCTCTTGTTTATCACAGATTAAACTACACAAATACACACGTTGGAGCATCGTATGCTATATAACGTTATCTACCGCTACATTGATTGATTTCTCGCCAGCTGTTGACCAATGCGAGTTGACATTGGTCTGATGGACTGTATGTAACTTCAGCTGCCAGGTGTCAAATGCAATAACACAAAACGTCACCCCCGAGTGGGATCATTGGAGTTGTGCATTCAGAAACATCAGATTTCAGATTGTACTTATGCCATAAATACCATGGACAGTAGTGGTTAATTTTGGTCTGGAGACAGTTATAGGCACAGAATGAAGAGAGGATGGAGATCACAGCTTCTCATGTTCAGTTTGGAATAGAAAAAAGATGCTGAAGAATGAAATGGTGCGATGGGAAAGCTGAACTAAAGTGACACTGATTCATATATGGAGGTGATAAAAGAAGCTCACTTGTTTTTCTGCAGAGACTAAATTGAAGCACGAAAACACACAGATCTCTCCCATCAGCAGTCTGTTTACCTGAAGGGACTGTATGGTTCTGAGCTGAGACATCCACTCGTGTGACTCTGACGAGTCGCCAGCATGGTTTCACACGGCAGCTGGTGTGTGGGCACAAAGAGAGGCTTGCAAAACAGGCTTCAGCGAATGGTAGTTGTGCACAGTTTGTGAGAATTACATTTTTATTTGTACTCGACTAAAATTATAACACCTGTAACATGCCATAACACTCTGACTCATACTCCAAAGAGAGGTTTAATTTAATCTATTTGCTTTACCTGCTGCAAATAAAGATGTAAACACATGAGTTACAAAGAATGACCGTATAAAATCAATCCAAGATCATTTAAATCCAGTATATTTATTTAAAGGCAGCACTTGTTGTTTAGTATTTTGATTTATTATAAGTACTGGGTTTGGCAGTAACCTGTCCAGTAAATCATATTTAAGTGGTTTGACCCGGTCCAGTCTCTGCCACACTGTTATGAACACAACGCTTCATGAGCCTCCTCTTCTTCACACATGGTGCCCAGTCGTATTCTAATTCTTGCGCTCCTTGAGGCCATACAGACACACACACACCAGCAGCTGTGTGCGGGCAGTGTAGTAGCTGTGGTAATTACTGCCAGGGTGATACAGCGTTCCTCAGGGAGGTGGAGGAGAGAGTGAGCGTAGACTGAATTAAAGTGAAAGTGCGTGTAAATGTGTAGAGATGAGTGCATGTATCTAAGCATAAATACACACATCTGTAGATATCATTGTGTGTGTGCGATGGCTCTTTTGTTAGTAAGGAGGAAGGAAGTGGATAAGTGGACTCATCGATGTTCCTGTGCTTCTTCACAGGTTAATGTGTTTGTTTACCTGCTTGGACCTGGTGAAGCGATGCTGCCTGCTCTACAAAGACCTCACCTCCTTTCCACACATCTTTCAGCCAATCAGGACGCTGCTTTCCAAACATCTTTCTGCCCAAACTTTACCCGAGCCTTTCCAGGTTGGTGGCAGACAAACAGCCACTGTTTTTCAGTTCTTAGACATATCAGATGTTATGTTTGTACTAATATTTGTTGTTTGTGCTGCAGGAGCTTCACAGTGAGATCCTAGAGGCCATCAGCAGTGTCCCTGTGACCCACACACGGCTGGTATTTGAGAAGAAGAAGCCAATTCCTCTGAAGCTTCTCACCCCCAAGATCGTTGAAGTGTAAGTCGTTATGAAATTGAATTAAAATCCCCATTTTTCAAGTTTAAATGAATAGGGGAGATTAAACGTGCACTAATTTCTTTTGAATACCATCCTTGACATCCATCAGGCTGGACTATGGAAAGAAGCGTGGCAGCAACAAAGAGGAGAGAGAGAAGGAGCGACTGCAGCACAAATACAAGAAGGAGTTCAAGGGCGCTTTGAGGGAGATCAGGAAGGACTCGCGCTTCCTGGCCAGAGAGAAGCTCAATGAAGTCATGAACAGGTGTGGATAAAGCTGAAACCTCCCAAGATGATGTGAAATAAAATCGTTTCCTGTGAAAGCCTCTTAACCGTTTTTCTACATTGTGTGTTGCAGAGATGCGGAGAGGAAGAGGAAGGTGAAGGAGCTCTTTGGCAGCTTGGCCACTCAGGAGGGAGAGTGGAAGGCCCTGAAGAGGAAGAAGAGGAAGTGAAGTGCAGAATTTCAGTCTTCCCATCGTCTGCTCCTTTTTCACACGGACTTCTCCCGTTTGGCTCAACAGCCCGCACGACATTGAAATCTGAGGAACTGTGTAGATTCTCTTTTTTTTTAATCATGACGACACCTTTTATACTGCTTGATAAATAGCTGTGAGGATGGCACACAAAGTTGTCAAATATTCTCATGTAGGCGTTTGATGCGACTGTGGATACTGTTAATGGAAGTGTCAATCAACAAAACAGTGAATATCTGGTTTCCATTCCTTTTCCCCATCAGAATCCATCTTCACACTGTGCTAAAACACACAAACAATAAATAACTTTATGTTATGTTCAACAGTGCGTACATTTTTCAGTCAATATGGTGTAAAAGTCATAACAATAGTAGTTAGAACAAAAAATAACACCTAGATCTTCTGGTTTGTGTTGAAGGTTAATCTATTCAAAGAGTTAACTCTAAAAAACGAGGTCAGAGCCTTGTGACACCGGCTGTTCGCACGACATGAAGAATTCAAACAGGAAAAAGGCCTTCGCTGGTGAAGTGGTGCATGAGTTACAGCTATGGTTGGACTAGTCTGACAGGAAAAGATGGTTCAAGTTTGGTTGGTTTGGTTGTTCGTGCAGAAATGTCTGTGGTTTCCATGTGGCTGTTGTTGTTGCTCAGGATACATAAACATAGCAAAACACCTATTACACAACAATAATCCCAAAGATACGCTTAAAGCTCTCCGCAGCCATGACTGACATCAACAATACAAGATGGCTTCAGTGCTGCTGTTGAATTATTCAGAGTTAAGAGGTGAGATTTAGACGTTAATGATAACATTAGAGCAATTTCCACATTCATTTTGCTTCCTCACCTCTTGCAGCCGCAGAGATGCTATCAGGCCTGATCTCCAGCAGTTTCCTGTATGTGACACTTTCTACATCCACTCTCAGTGTGACCCCTCACGTGCTGCTGCTGCCGCTGCAGCATCGATATCCGCTCACATCATGTCTCTCGGGCAGGCTGTCACCATCGAGCCCTGCGGTGACATTCAAATCTTCTGTGTGCATCGGGAGGTCAGCCACCTCCTCATCCTGCATCCTCTCCAGAGGAGCTCGGCCTCAGCCATCAGCTGCTTGATGCACTCTCCCAGCTCCGGCTCTCTGCAGCGCGCCGTGCTCGACAGAGTTCTCTCAGGATCATTTCCTCCTCCGCCAGAGATGCCGAGCAAAGCGGTCGCAACGAAAGATGATGAACATCCTGGACTAAGTTTAGTTCATGTATGTATGCATTTCTTGAATAATATGTCAACCATTTAGAAGAATCATTCAGATTCATTCTATACCATCCCACCTTCCCTTCAGCGTATCCCTGCTCAATATCAGCTGCTCCTTTCCCATTGGTCTGGACATCAGCTCTTATCACCTTTAATTTAAGCTCCGCACTTATGCCTGCAGGGCCTCGCCGTCCTTACACACTCATGATGTGACTTCGCTTGAAAGCAAAGCAGCAGTTGAGCCAGGACATAACAGTTAAATCACATCAGGTTTTTTTTCTCGCCAATGAAAATGATGTTTTATGGAGTAGTGTGTGTTGTCATCGCAGCAGCTCTCAGCAGGGAACCATAAACAACATAGAGTCACTGGTTTCCTCTGGGCCGCAGGGACGCTTCAGGAGACAGGTGGATAAAGAACACTGCTCTGATACGAATTCACAAGTAAGAAAGGAGTCAAGAATGACTCACTCTATTTTCTCTGGAGCTCTGAACATTTGATTAACTGCACTATTCAATGTTTATATCTAAGAAAAACAAAAAAAACAGCTTAAATGTGTTATAAAGAGAGGTCACATTCAGTAGCCTTTGAAAAAGATGATGCCCACCACACTGTTCGTTAGCTCTAATAAAGGCAGTGAATTTATTTTTTTTGTATATTGTATATGTGTCTGCCACGTTACAGGTGGTGAGATGCTGTGGGACCGAAAACTGTCGAACATGACATTAATGGAGCAGAACTGTCCGCGAAGGAAAAACACTGGAGGAGCTGGTCGTGAGGATGGACCTCAGTAAGTACACGTCTTTGTGTCCTCTGTGTTATCACACACACTGTAGAGCCTGCAGCTGGACAGCTGTGTACAGCTCAAAGTCAAGGCCAACGTGATCCATTATAATAACACGCTCGCTGGCTGGTTCAGTGGTTACAGGCAGGATTATTACTCCCTTTAAATCAAATTCCAAAAGACATATTCTCATCTAATGAAAATGTACCCCCACCCCCCAAAAAAAATCACAGTACATTTAATCAGAAATCTTCTATTAATGAAATCCTCAGAAGATATTGAAATCATGAAAACAGGAAGTTGTTATTATTGGGCAGTGTGTGTCCTCTGTTGACTCCCACATGATTGTTTCACAACCAGGTGACACATTCATGCTCACACACACACACATACACGCACATGCACGCACTACCATTATTGCTGCTGTTGTCAGGGGGATTGGCTGCCTGCTTTTTTTCCCCCTACTGTCTCAAGGGATGATAGTGAGGGAAAGAAAATGATGTGACATGCAGCTGAGATGCAGTATCTTTATGTTTAGATGAACTAAAATAAAACAGATGTCAACACATCTTCTCAAATAACAAATCAAATCTGGGATGTGTTGACGTCACATCCCAAGAGCGACTGGAAGGATTTGAAGCTGCAGAGTGTCAAAAAGAGAATAAGACGAGCTGTAATGAGAAAAAATATTAGTAGCAGCCAAAAGTAATTGTTATTTTATCAAATATTAAATCTATCACAGTATATGAGTCTGTGCAGTAGTGGACAGCAGCAACACTGCATCATATCACTGAATATTATCTGTAAAGGTGCAAACACTGAGGAATTGTCATATACATTCAAAAATGCTACAGAACTGTGAAAGTCATGTCATGAAATGTAAATTAAATACTTAAACATATATAACAATTAAAGCACAATTATCAAGGGAAATGTGCTTGGAAAATCCATATGGCAGAACACTACAAAAAGTCATATATCTTTCTTTTTTTTTTTTTAAATTGGAACATATTTCCTCATTTCTACTTTCGCTTTAAAGTCCTTAGGGGTCACCATACTTATTATATACTTGTTATCCAATTACAGGATTAAAGCACCTTTATATTTTTCCCACAAATTTGAAATCTATAGATTCAGCATGGCTGTCTGTTCCCTTCACATGTTAACGTCCAGATGATTGGGCAAAGTGAGAAAAACTTCCACAAAGACACTTTATACATATTTTATTCAACACTTACGTCCAAATAAATTCAGATCACAGCAACTAAGCTGAACAGTTGTTTACATGCTCTTGATTTTCAAAAGTCCATCCAGTATGTGATACATTTGTCATAGCAGTGATAACTTAAAAAATACAATACGAATGCACAATTAGCTCTTAGCACTTCATAGTCCACCGCAGAAAACAGCGACAGTATACAGACAAAAATAGAGAATATTATTATGCTTCCATTTCGACCAGATCACTGTAAATTGTTCATTTATATAGAGACACTTAGGTGCTTGAAGTGGTAAATTGTGGTATATTTTCATGTTTGAGTTATAACATAACCACGCCATTGACAGAAACCTGACATATAGACACATACACGTGTACACACACACACACACACACTGACCAGGTGTCCTTCTCAGTGGGAGGGAGTCACTGTAAATGACAGCAGGTCACGGAACGACACACACCTGAGGTCCGGTTCGGGACTGAAGGAACGTACACACACACACACACACACAGACAGACTTACACGCATATACACACCCTCACGCAGCACCTCTGTTTCTCTACATGTACACATATACTGCAGTACAGACATACGTGACGACACACACGCACACGCACACATACATACACACAGACGCTGGGCACAGACTCCATAAAGGACCAAAACGAGGCACAACGGGACTTGGCAGAGCGACATGGAATGTTTCGGTCATTGATCTTTGATTGTGAAGCTCTCAGTCGGTTCAGTCGTCGGTGTCCTCCTGAGAAGAACAGGGACAAAGAGGGCGCTCTGTGAATTCACCGTCCTTCATGCAAACAACTCTGTACATAATGACACGGCAGCTCAAGAGCTGTGTAAAACCGGTCTAGGTAATGTAGCAACAACCATTAAGATGGATTATTCATAGCTGTCACGTCTGTGTTTGTCCTTAGCAGGGCTTCGGCTGTGAAATGTTTATTTGCTTTTCGTCTTAGGGAGATTATTCCTCCGATGTTCCGAGGACAAGCCGACCATAAATGCATGCCATTTACCTCCACTGAATGCCAGACGGTACACAAACCTTAAAATGACTTTTTAAACCTGGTAAAATAATTCAAAGGTCAACGTTTTCTGTGTTCCCCTACCTCATCCGCACTTATATAGGTGATTTCATTTCAAATACAGCCTATTCAAATCAGTTTTTAATGTTTTATGGTCCAGAAATTGCCACATTTAAAATTTCTTTTAAAACATTATGTGTTCACTCCGACTGGATGAATACTGTGAATTGAAAAGTACATTGTCACAAGTGTCCCTGTGTTAATTGTTCATTTATATGTTATTGAACATGCAGAACATGTGTAAAAATTGTTTTCTCATAACACACTGACTGACATTCAAATCTCTAATGTAACTAAACCAAGCCATTCATTCTCACAATGAAATACTGAAGCTTGAAATACTTTACGGTTGACGAACACACCACCTGATCTGATGTAAAAATATTTCACACTTAGCTGTGAATCAACCGTTGCTGCACTAATATCCTGAATCCTGCTTCCCACACTATATGAGCCAGGTGCTGTCAGCCAGGTGCTAGTGCAGTCTTACCTCTGTAGCTTCAGCAGGGTCAGAGTCGACTGGTGACTCTGCCACGTTCTGTGCTGCCGAGGCGTCATCACCCTGAGAAAAAAAGAAGACAAAAAGCATGAATGTGTAATGTGGAAACGGAAAATAGAAGAAGAGGAAGAGGGGCTGTTGAATGCAGAAACCTGAGAGGGTGTAATGTGTGCACAAATAGAGGCTGTATGGAATGAAGAATACAATGAAGAGCGGCGTTAAGTGCTCATATCTGGGCACAAACGGAGCGTTTTAAACCTGTGATATATTACAGTAATGCAATATTCGTTTGTTACTGTTTGACCTCATATGCTTGCCGTACTTTTGAGCAGTTGTCTGCGCATGCTCAGTAAAGGTTCTAGGAAGTACACACATGCTACCTGTTGCTGTAATGTCGTCCTGAGCTGTTAGTAAAGTCATTGAACGTGTGCAGCTGCCTCGTTATTGAAATACACCACATAATTGGCGACGAGGATGGGATAAACTGGACGAGGTAAATGGCGACCTTTGCAAGACCGGACGAGTTCAGACCTGAAATTGAACCATGGTCTGCCTACGTGGAGCGTATGGAGCTCTTTTTCGTAGCACACGACGTTGCAGCGGACAAGCAAGTGGCGACCCTGTTGAGCACCATGGGGGCTTCTGCCTACGGACTTTTACGCAATCTGGTCCAGCCAGAAAAGCCTAAAGATAAAAGTTTCCAGCAGATTGTGGCCGTTCTGCGGGGATATTACGAGCCTAAACCGTTGGTCATTGCCGAGCGCTTCAGGTTTCGTAAGTGTGTCCAGAAGAGTAATGAGTCGGCTTCTCAGTTCGCGGCGGAGCTACAGCAGTTAGCCGCAAAATGTGACTTTGGAGACCGGTTGGATGAATCCCTACGTGATGGTTTCGTCAGCGGGATTAACAATGAAGCGTGCCAACGGAAATTACTCTCGGAGGACGGGCTTACTTTTGCAAAAGCCCTGGAAGTCGCAATGAACATGGAAACAGCTCAACGGGATGTGCAACAGCTGAGGAAAGGAGACGGCGCCGCTACTGTTTCTGTAAACAAGGTAAACGGGAAACAGAGACACTCACCTTCAGCACAAAAGGAGTGCTATAGATGCAAAGGCAAAAATCATAGCGCCGCTGACTGCTACTTTAAGGACAGTAGATGTCATAAATGTAATAAAGTCGGGCATATCCAAAAAGCGTGCAGGGCCAGCGGTCCCACGCATGAGAGGAGAGGAGCGCAGAAGAAGCGCACACAAAAAGTCACAACAGGCTACGTCCATGCAGAGGGGACAGAAGTGGATATGTTCCCGGTGCTTAGTGCAAGTGACACAGACAGGCGGACATTTAGCGCTGACTTTGAAGTAAATGCGGTTCATGTACTGATGGAAATAGACACGGGAGCCGCTGTCAGTATCATCTCAGAGACCGTGTACGAAAGATCATTCTCACACATACCGCTAGAGGGCGCGGGTGTCAAGCTAAACACCTACACAGGTCAGCCCATCCCAGTGAGAGGACAGTTCATGGCTAAAGTGACATATGAAGATCAGACTGCTGATTTGCCACTGATAGTTGTAAAAGGGAAGGGTCCTTCGCTGTGTGGGAGAAACTGGCTTCAACAAATAAAACTCAATTGGAGAATGATTAAAACTGTTAGTGAACACACACAGCCGCCCAAGTCTATTCCTGAGGTGATTGCAAAATACAGTGAAGTTTTCAGAGATGAGCTTGGGACATTAAAGGACATCAAAGCAACAATCTCTGTCAAGCCTGATGCAACCCCAAAATTCCACAAAGCACGCCCCCTGCCTTTTGCAATGAAAGAAAAGGTGGAAAAAGAACTGGAAAGGCTGGAGAAAGACAGTATCATCTCCCCTGTAAAGCACAGCGAGTGGGCTGCCCCAGTAGTCCCGGTAACCAAGCGCGACGGCACACTCCGTTTATGCGGTGACTACAAGGTTACTGTGAACCAGGCTACAAACACTGAGATATACCCTCTACCACGCATTGAGGAAGTGCTGGCAACACTTAGGCTGAATCCCATTTCACCCCTTGGCCCTACGCCTCACCCCTACCCCTCCGTTTTGCGCGTTCACGTGTAGGGGTAGGGGTGTCCCAATTCCCGTTAGGACGGAGGGGTAGGGGAAAGGGGTAGGGCTATATACCCCTCCAAACGGAGATTTTTCAGAGGCACACTCCAAACGGAGGGGTATGAAAAGTTTCCCAGAATGCATCTGGCGGCAACCGGCAGCGGTGGCTGTAAAACGAAAAGCTGATTTATTTCTCACTGCAGCGCTGTTATTATGTCATTTTAAAACATTTTCATGCGAGAAAGTAGCGGTTTAGGTCCCAAATGTGCGGTTAGTTTGTCCAAATGACGGCTGGTTAGAAGTTCGTTCGCGCCGACGTTTTTTTCGGAGAAGCGAAGCTCCAGGAGGAGCGGCTCCTCACCGAGGCAGCAGCCGGTCTTCAGCGCCGGTCTGCCGGCTACATTACGTCCTCGTCCTGGGAGAAAAGACGGTCGCTAATTAACATACCCGCAGGTTTTTAGAGGTTTACCACCGGCTGGTTAAATTATTTTTAGCATTTAAATATTAGTCTCATTAATGAAACTTAACAATTCTGACTGGAGCATTATTATTTTGAATGAAAAGAGCTTCATGTGTGTAGGTATCAGACATCCGCTGCGTCTGGGTTCTGTACACGGAAATCACCACATTTACATCAATAAATTAATGTTTTACAATGAACCGATCAGCCTGCATTAAGTTCTATCTTATATTTATTAAGTTATATGGTACAAGGCTATTTGATTTCTGGCAAAAGCTCGGCGCATCAGCTTACGTAAAGCCAGTGAAGACTACGTGATGACGTATGTGATTGTTGAAGGGGTATCCCAATTCATAGGGGTTGATTTTCTACCCCTACCCCTTGTAGCTCCGTTTCAAGGGGCGAGGGGCAAGGGGTAGGGGTAGGGGTAGGGGTATAAAAGAGAAATGGGATTGGGCCTTAGTGGTGGGAAATTATTCTCAAAAATAGACCTGGCTTCAGCATATCAACAGGTACTACTTGATGAAGACTCCAAGAAATATACAACGGTAAACACTCACAAAGGACTGTTTGTTTACAACCGCCTCTGCTTTGGTGTAAACTCTGCTGTCAGTATCTTTCAGAGAATCATGGAGAACCTGATGAAGGACCTCAACGTGGTAGTTTATCTGGATGACCTCCTTATAATGGGCAGAGACGAAGCAGAGCACCTCATGAACCTGGACAGAGTCCTACAGCGTCTCCAGGAAAACGGGTTGAGGGTGAAAGAGTCAAAGTGCGAGTTTGGCAAGACTCAGATTGAATATCTGGGTCATGTGCTGGATGAAAAAGGTGTGTACCCATCCCAAGACAAGGTGAGAGCCATACATGATGCACCAGCACCCACGACCATCAAAGAGTTGAGAGCTTTCCTGGGACTGGTAAATTATTATGGTCGTTTTGTGCCACAGCAGAGCACAGTGCTCGCACCTCTCTACAACCTGCTAAAAGATGAAACCACCTGGAGATGGGGCAAAGCTGAACAAGATTCCTTCAACAAGTGTAAACGACTTTTGACAAGTGACAAAGTGTTAATGCACTATGATCCTCACCTGCCACTAACCCTCGCATGTGATGCTTCTGCTTATGGGATCGGAGCGGTAATTCAGCACACAATGCCAGATGGAAAAGAGCATCCAGTGGCCTATGCTTCACGGTCTCTCTCCCCGGCAGAGAAGAAGTATTCACAAATCGAGAAGGAGGCTCTGAGTTTGGTGTTTGGTGTAAAAAAGTTTCACCAATACCTGTGGGGACGGCAGTTTAACCTGATCACAGATCACAGGCCTCTGCTAACACTGTTTGGAGAGCATAAGGGACTTCCAACAATGGCGGCAGCGCGTATCCAGAGGTGGGCCATCATTTTGTCTGCATATGATTACCACATACTGTACCGTCAGTCTGAAAAGCATGCCAACGCAGATGGATTATCACGTGTTCCACTGCCTGAGACGAAAGATGCAGGAACAGAGACAGTGTCAGCATACATCGATGCGCTGGTGTGTGAGCACCTAGAGGGGGCACCACTGAGTGCAAGACGGATCGCCAAGTCGACAAGAACTGACTCTGAGCTCTCAAAGCTGCACAGGTACATCATGGAAGGATGGCCAAAAGAAATACCAGAAGAGCTGAAAATGTTTCACAAAAAGAAAGATGAACTGTCTGTGGAGCAGGGATGCGTTTTGTGGGGGACAAGAGTGATTGCGCCTGCAAAACTGAGATCAGCAGTGCTAAGAGAAATCCACGCAGGTCACCCAGGCATTGTGAAGATGAAGGCAGTCGCACGGCAATATGTCTGGTGGCCTAAAATCGACATCGACATCGAAAAAGTCTGCAAAGAGTGTGAGACTTGTCAACTGGATCATCACATGCCACGCCAGGTACCACTACACCCATGGGAGTTTCCAGGGGGTGTTTGGAAAAGACTTCACATTGACTTTGCGGGCCCGTTCATGGGTAACATGTTCATGATCGTGGTCGACGCATACTCCAAATGGTTGGAAGTTTACAAAATGACACAAATAACTTCTGCAGCCACCATCACCAGGCTAAAGAGGCTGTTTGCGTCATATGGAGTTCCAGAACAAATAGTCACGGACAACGCAACGACCTTCACGTCAGACGAGTTCCAGCAGTTTGTGAAGAGAAATGGAATCCTTCACACAACTGGTGCTCCGAGACACCCAGCTACCAACGGCCTAGCTGAGAGGTATGTTGCAACCTTCAAGGCAGGCATGAAAAAGCTGGCAAAGGAAGACCTAAGCATTGAAGATAAAATCTCACACTTCTTGCTGCGGTATCGCACAACTCCCAACAGCACGACTGGCGAGTCACCAGCTGACTTGTTTTTAAAGAGACACGTGCGAACCAGATTGGATTTCCTGAAACCAAGCATCGCAGAAACAGTGAGGAGGAAGCAATATCAACAAAAGGAAAGACACGACAACAAAGCTGCAGAGAGGCAGTTTGACGTGGATGAACAAGTTTATCTGCGCAATACTGCAGGAGAAAGCCCGAGGTGGATTCCAGGAGTGGTAAAGCAGCAGACTGGCCCTGTCTCATACAAGGTGCAAGGTGAAAAGGCTGACCACATGTACAGACGTCATGGGGATCAGTTGCGGCCCCGCTTCTCTCCAGACACTCCGGAGCAAGTGCCTGAGGAGGAGGCAGCCGAGCTGGCCGAGCAGGCAGAGGTTTGCTCAGGAACGGAGCTCCTGGCACCTGAGACCCCAGCCGCTGAGCTGCCCAGGCTCCCTGAACCACCAGACCCAGCTACTGTGACTTTGAGGCGCTCACAGCGTGCCACACGCTTGCCACAGCGTTACCAGAACTGATCTTGGAGATGTGACGTTCTGAGGACTGTTGAGGAACTGATTGCTAAATTTGAGTTTATTACAAGTTCATAATTGAGTAATACATTAAGAGCATTCAGTACAGTTTAGTAAATATGTCTATTTTTATTGTTAACTGTTACAGTGATGATAGTGATTGCTTATGCACTATAGTGGAAAACACTGTTTTGGGGTGTTGCAATATTTTGAGTTAGTTTTGAGCTAAAGGGGGAGGAAATGTGATATATTACAGTAATGCAATATTCGTTTGTTACTGTTTGACCTCATATGCTTGCCGTACTTTTGAGCAGTTGTCTGCGCATGCTCAGTAAAGGTTCTAGGAAGTACACACATGCTACCTGTTGCTGTAATGTCGTCCTGAGCTGTTAGTAAAGTCATTGAACGTGTGCAGCTGCCTCGTTATTGAAATACACCACAAAACCCTTACTCTTTTCTATTTCACACTCTTACTCTCCTTTTTGTGTTAACACCGATCTGCTGGAGAAGCCTCTTGTGATTTTACATTTTTAATAAAGAACCAACATAGATAGAGCTGCAAAAGTCAGCGATTACTTTGATCCAAGGAAAAATAATCTGTAGCTATTTTGATACTAAAACAGCCAAACTATGTTGACAAAGGTGACCTTACTCTGTTGACCTTTAACCCATTGGTCAACCTAAACCTAACCGAACCATATACACACGATTTCTGTATTTTTTCTGCCTCTTTCTTGTCGGTAGTGGTGATCGTTGCTTGACAACTTTCAATCATTGCATTTACAAGACGAGATGTAATAAATCCTTTGGGCAGTGCTACATCTGCAAGGCGGAGAGTAGGCTACAGTCTTGGCTAGCTGGGTAGCATGCTAACTGCAGTAGATGATAAAACATGATAGACACAAGAGATAACATTGATGTTGCTCTCCACTGCTTCAACAGTGAAACAGTATGTCTTTGAGACTTGCATTTAAACAGATATTATGCTAATGCTGGACATTAGCGACAGCAAAACTTATGAACTGCTATTTTAACCATTGTGGTGTAAGATCTCAGACAGTTTATTGTTTTAAGGCGCTAAGAAAGATGTTTTCGGCTAAAAGTTCAGAAGACAGGTCTTTGTAATTCAGGGGCAAATCTATCCATCAGAGGAGACAATGTGCAAGAGTCAGGAAGCCATTGAAGGCAAACTAAGTTGGAATCTGAATGAGACGCAGAATTTAGCCCACTCTTGCTTCATCCTCTGCTACATTAAAAGGCACTTGTGCTAATTTCGTAACAGTCGTTATGATCGGTGGTCACTCCGAGTGAGTGGGCTGCTGAGAAAGAGACGAGGCATGAAGCGCTAATGAAGGAGGAGGGTGACGTCTGTCCGGTCCGACTTGAACAATGCCTTGATTACACCGTGCTGCTGAAATGACCTTCCTTAATGAGGAGCGGTCACAGAGAGCTGATGTGTGCACGTGTGTCTGTGAGAGAGAGACACTCACCAGCAGCTGACATAACCTTAAACCAGTTATTGCACCTATTCCTCCTGCTGTTGCATTTAACACCACCCATCAAGTCTCCCATCTGTTCACCCAGCAGAGCCAGAGAAACGCGTGCTTATGCAAATACACACAGACAGACACACACACACATGCGTGGACTACAGCCAATAAATGCTGTTTTTTTTATTCTATTTGCTGTGGTCAGATTAAACTTTGGCCAAGAGTTTAAGATTTGTTGAGTCATTTTTTGAGGACAAGTCAAACCTTGAACATCCGTGTAAACCATAAGCTTCCAAAGCAAGATCAAAGCAATACCTCACTTGCGATTACTGTGTTGTTTCAGAACGATCTTCAAGCCGAATTCGCTTCCTGGGGGATGTGACACAGCAGCAGCCTCTTTTATTGCAAGTTGCTGAAAAGATATGAGCAATAAGACGTGTTTGTTGAGACCATTATCTATTTTCTGTCCATGTGTCCTCTTTTGCGTGTCCACCACTCTGCCTTCTCCACTATCTCATTGTCATTGCCATATCCTTCCACCTTCCTCGCGTTTGTGTCTCTTGATATGAGTCACCGGCAGCTGATGAATTGGTGAAACGACCAGATGAAGAGATTAATCAAGACTCAGCATGCCACCATCCTCTGTTTGCTAGTGTGTATGTGTGTGTCACAGGAGACAATCTTTGATGGGCTCTCTCAACCTGGCATCAATTTTTAAATGAAATCAATATTAATGACGTTTAATGGCTGAGCCGCATGGGAATGACGGGTAAATGAGGACAATCTGCTGCTGTCTGTGTCAAAATCTTCCTGAGAATACCAAGATTTTTTTTTTAATGTGTAGCCTATTTATTCCTCCATCAGTCAGTCCACAAACTGTCTGTTTGTTTAGTTTGTTCTGCTTTTGGCTCGTCGGGGTTCCTCGTTAAGAAGCTGCTCACATCCCAGGTGGAACCTCCATCACTGTTTTATCCCTCAGGGTGTAAACCATTACTAGTGATCTAGCTGCCTTAATAACACGAAAGATGAAGGGATTTGATTGGATATTTCTGGGAAAATGCCACCTTTTTGATAATGAAATCAAATGCATCGAGGGAGGGAAACAAAAGATGAAAACAGCTGAGGAGAAAATCTCTTGATTGCCTCAGTGTAAGATCGGCCGAAAAACGTTTTGTTCAGGTGTCATTGTTGCCACCGACAGGAAAATAACTTTGGTATCTTTGGTATCTTATCCTTTTATATTGCACTTTGCACTAATCGCAGTCAATTAAAGCAGAGCTAAAGATGTGTAAATGTGTGCGTGTGCATGCAATGTTATCTAAAATGTTGTTTCAGATTCCCATGTGTTTTGTCGCCAATTAAGGGACTGGAGCTCAAGCATCACAACAAACGTTCAACAGCGTGTTTGCGCTGCCCGGGGAAATATTTGATTGGTTTATCATTTCCTGCTAGTCCAAGCAATGTAATGAGAGAAGAGGGTAATTAAAGGCAAATTTAGCCTTCCCCTCAGAATTACATCCAATTTGAACACCTTATTAATACAGATGTATGATGGTGGAAACACAGTGATGCTTAACTGCTAACTGTGTGAAAACAAATGATGAAACAATGTCACCTGTGTTTTCTAGGCCATGCATGCAAACTTTTGTTTTGTCTGAATATTGAAGAGCTCCTGCACTCTTAAGAGTTTTTTAAAAGTGAGAAATTTGTGGATCCAGGTCTTTTACACCTTGTAAATTGTGATTAAAGGTATCCTGCAAGGTTTTCTCATAAACAAACACACAAATGTGATTAAGGATTTCTCTTGATATTTTAAAAGCTGCAGATGACAGCAGTTTCTTGATGCCTCTATTGCTACACTTTCCTGCATATTTATTAAGCATGACTAAGTGTTGAGAGTGTGTATTGCATGAATTAGATGTAAATAGAAGAGCTCTACTTGTGAAAATGTTGCTCTGCAATTTTGAGAGTGATCCAACTTTGTGGGATCCTTAGAACATGCACATCAATCAATCGCTGCATGTTGTTTCACATGTCTCTGTTTTCATGTGAATTTATTATGTTCAAGGCTGTTTTAGGCAAATATATAAAAGCAAAATGTGACACTATGTCAGCTGAAGCAGTAAATTGTTCTTTTATTTATTTTAGCTTGATGCTAAATAATCAATAATAGATTTTCAAATGCTCTGAAAATTCATCCTGTAACTTCGATCAACCTCAAATTTCCTAAACAAATAGTACGACCTTGACTATGCCAAAGCAGCCTATATACAGCTATCAAAATCTGAAGCTAAGAGATAAATACTGTATAGACTGAAAGAAGACACTGAAAAGAGTAAAGAAGAACCATTTTTCAAATTTGTGTGAGTGTCGCAGCAGTAAATTGTTTTCTACGGTAAACTGCCTTTTCCACCTCCTCCTTCTGGACAAACGAAGGCCAGACTGACTGATGAACAATGCAGGCAAAGCTAACAATATGTAACGGCTTTCATTTCAGAGAAGACTGACGCACAGCAGACAAGAGAAGCGATGACAAACGACTCAAGGTCAGGAGGCCATTTTGACATGGTGGAGACTTCTAACTTGCAGCCAGTGGCATGAAATGGAGGGATGTGCTGTGCTGCAGAACCATCACTTCTAAAGGTGTGTTCAATAGTACAATGATAGATATATAAAGAGTAAGCATCCATCAGTTCAACTGAAAATTGAATTTTTACTCAGTTTTTCAAGAAGAAGAATAATCTTTTACAACGGTGGAAATGATAAAACTATTTCATGGACATATTTATTGAAAGTGTCTAAGCACTGAGCGTCTGGCTGAGCGTTTTCCATGGCAACCGTTGACCGATGTGTGAGGGTCAGCAATTGTATTGTGGTGTTTGAGAAAACACTATGTCAGTTTTCATACTGCACTACTGACAAGAGCACATGGTAGCCCTGTCTATAGCCAATAGCTACATGTTTGGTACACGATTCTAACTTATTAATGTTAGCACTGATTCCCACAGATTGTTACTTTGTCGTGCTATTTCACCAGCTGCTGAGTCACTGTCAGCCCCTGCACATTCACTGTAGTAGGCTACTCTGTCTACATTAGCACCCCCCTTTTCTTAGCTCCAGATGTGGTGGTGGTGATGGCTAATTACCTAACAGCAACAAGTAGGCCTGTAGCTTCAGCACCTCATAGTATCGTTGAGAGAGCAAATGCCTCCAGTGGGGATTCTCTGTCAATATATCAATACAACAATCCGTTCCTGGCCCAAGTTGGGTAAACAAAGACTAGATGCAATGATCAAATACTTCTTCCAAATCTGAAGCGATTCTGGCACACACACACACAAAATCTTATTGGCTGTTAGCTTACACTTGGAAGATAATGGCTGGAATCGCCCAGATGTGAAAGTAAAAAGGAGTAAATTGGGCTAGAATACATAACACAACAAAATCTATGTTGTAATGTTAGCACAATGGCTAACCACTTTGGAATAAATGTCTTTTCTTCCCATTTCCCTGATTGATAAGTGATGGATAATGTAGAGTGAGCAGGTAGCTATTATGGCGTAACACAGTGGTTCTCAACCCTTTTTGAGCAAACGCCCCCCTGACCATACAGTGATCCTCGGACGCCCCCCCCATCAAAAAAAACAAAAAACAAAAAAAAAAACAACGTTACAAAATGTCGTACTAAACTTGTTTTCTACACCTATCTGTTTTATTCATATTTCACTGCTTTTGTGAAGCTAAGACTCTGGCAAACATATTTCAAACACCAAAACAGTTCTTCCTCATGATGAAGGTGTGTTTCCACAAGGTATTTGAAAATTTTCAAAAAGCAGACTTAAAATTTCCAGCATTTGGCCTAAATTATTATTATTATTATTATTTTTTTACAGTTCTCTAAAACAAAAATGGCCCATAATGATGGTAATGATGAAGTCGCTGTCCATGGTTAACCAAAAGTCTCTCAACATATCAAACAAAGATTGTTGATTTGGTGGAAACCAAGCTTTACAGGCGGGGGTGGGCCACTATGGTGTGCGGGGGCTGTGGGGGTATACTTTACATCTGCAATTGTCCTAAATGGTTTCTTTCTTTTTTTTTAGCACAGTGAGTAAGAGTGCAAACACATTTTCTCCTTTTTACATGTGCAATTAAAAAGGTGAATTTAATGGAAAAATTGAGGAAATTACCTCCAACCTCAGATGGTTAAGGGCGTGGTACAGTATTAGGGATGGGGTTGGAGGGGGACAGGGGCCACTGGGCTTCAGTGCCCAGGAGCCCCTGGGAGTATTGATCCGGCCCTGCTGCAACTCCACAGCGGTTTATTTTCCTCAGTTATCAAACTCAGTCTATGTTGTTCCCCCCCTGTTAAATATGAAAGGAGGGTGAAAATCACGGGACATGTGTCTGACATGACCGTTATTGAATGTGTGATCTCTTCTATAACACCGTGTCCTAACTGGATGCGACGCGAGCGAGTGGCCACAATCACGTCACATCTGACGCTCTCTGTCCACACTCAATCCGTGCGTCTGTTGGTTTGTGCAAGACGCTACATCTGAACGACCCCACATGCACGCTGTAACTAAGGTGGCGGCCAAAAATCACCTTAGATCGGTAGGAAAACCCTGTCGGGTAAAGTCGGGCAGACATGTGCGCATGTTTCACCTGTAAAGACGGCGCCGCTGAAAAAAAAAGAAAAAAGGACGGCTCACCTGCTCCTCGCAGGGACGAGCTGTCGGAGGTGCTCTGCTGTTCCTTTCTCTTCAGCCTGTAGCCTACACTAATGTTTGGCTGTACTTATTAAACATCCATTCATTCAGTATGGGTAAATTATTCAAACAAAGAAGCGCGCGTGTCATTTAAGTCAGACCGTCTGACACAGCGCTCCTGCAGTGGCACTATGGTTGGTTTGAAATATGTTCAGAATTTCCCACATTATGACGCGTGTTAGATTTGCGAGAATTGGTTGAATTAGGTTATTTATGTCAGTTATAGCCTATGCACTTAAAAAGTTGGGAAACCATTAAATATCATAAAGTAGAGCTCAAATGAACTTTGTACAAGCCAAGTTGTGGTGCCCCCCATTTTTGCCTGAGCGCCCCCCTCTCAGCCCTCACGCTCCCAGCGCCCCCCAAAAAGTTTACAACGCCCCCTGGGGGGCGGTAGAGCCCCCGTTGAGAAACCCTAGCGTAACATCTGGAATCATCTTAAATCACCAATGCAAGCAATGGCTAACAACCACAGCCCACCACACCTCCAAATTAAATTATGAACTATTTTTAATGCCTGCACATAAAAAACATAAATTATCCGTATACATCAATGTCAGAGTCCACAGGCAAAAACTATTGTAGAGGGAGCTGTCACAGTGTATTGAAATATCAATCAAACACAATTTCAACTCATCATTTTCAGTTTGACTTTACATCAAGTCTTACTTGTTTGGCTGGATCCTTCTTGACCAATCCAGTGGCGGCGGCAATATTTCCTGCACCCTCCACAGTTTTCTGGGCCACAGCCGTAACCCCGGTAACCACTGCTCCGCCCACCTGAGACACTCCAGACACAGTTTTACCTGCGACTGAAGGGACACAAAAGAAGCAGAGAAGAGGGGGAGGAGGGGTGTTTCAGTATCTCTACAGAGTCGCAATACCCGTGAGGATTGGCTTGTGTAAAAAAGATAAACACGGCACAGATCTCACTGTTGGATTTCAAAGCTTCCACAGTGATCGCAGGGAAGGAAACATAATAAGAGGCGCTGCCCTTTAGTGACTTACTAACACTCGCGCTTCATAAAAAGCACTGTCAGATACTTTGCTGCATCTCCTTGAGACGCCCTCCAGATCTATGCAAAGCAGGATTGTCACTTAATATCATTTGGTGTGTGAAGTGAAAGACCTGAGGAACAGCTCAGAGGCCTTTTCCTTTATAAAGAAGTCCTTCCACGAATTGGTTTCGCCCCGCCTCTTATTGTCTGACAAGTGCCACGTTGTTTCGTGTGTGGTTTTGCATAGCAGTTCATCTGGTTTCACATTTGTTTCTTGTGAATTTTCCATCAACTTGTTGATTTAAAACTGAGATTTTTTCCAGATTAGCCGCCTATTTGTTTATACCTCATGCAGTTTCCAGTCCCATTACAACAAGTGCTTGATTTAAGGTCACACAGTGATTAAAGCTGCTGTGACTCCCCATCTAAGAAATCACCGGCCCCAAAACAATCTTAATTTCCTATAATCTTCTTCTAACCCTAACCCTATCCTGCAAATACATTTCAGCGACAAGAAAAAACAAACACTTGATGACATGGTGTCGCACGAAGGAGGCAACATGTTGTCCAAAATGGTTGGGAACCAATGCTCTGTGCTGTGTCATGATGGATTCCAACACATAATAATTAATCATGACTCAGCTGCTCTTCGCTGTGGGGCGACATCTCTGCCTATGGATGTCCGGAGAGCACATTTTATCAGATCATGAGTCTAATGTAGGCTGCTTGGTTCCACTGAGAGAGACGATATTATCATCATCCTCTTCTTTTATTTAGAAGCTTGTGGGGGGGAAAAAAACCCTAACAGAGATAAAAATTTTCCTGGATGCCTACAGCAGCCGGTCTCTCTCAGCTCCTCTGCTTGTTATATATGAGAAATGGTGAGGCCTGTACGCATGGCCCACGGGGAGTTACGGCCGGTTGTGTTGAGTCAGGTGGTGGAATATGCCACTTACTCACCTGCAGAGTTACAGCACAGCTCTCTTGTTGACCACAAGAGGATTCAGTCAGATTAAACCCCTGTATCTTTACGTCAAAGATCTATGCTCCACTTGTTTTTTCGAAATGTGTAAATTCATGTACTGACTGATTTGATTTGATATACAGTATATCAGAGCTACAAATGAATGGAACAGGTCTGTGTTAATGATTTTTGAAATGATGGTGTTACCTGTTGTGACTCCATCCTTTGTCTTTGTACCTGAAATAAAATGCAGGTGAGGAGCAATTAGTCAAGGGTAGATATCCAGTAATGTAAAATAGGCTAAATAAGGGTCATAATAATAATATTAATAATGATTATATGTATAATAGTAATCATGATCATTATAATTAACCAATAACTTTTCCAAGCTACCCATCCCATTTTCACATAAAACGACCATCAGTCCAATGAATCCTCAGCACCCACCTACAAACATAACCCCATCTTTCGTCATCTCAGCTGCTCCAGTCACTCCCTGCTTGGTTTTCTCCGCCGCTGCCACGACCCCATCCTTGGCTTTGGAGATCCCCTTCATAAACGCGTCCATGGCTGCTTGATTGGCTCCCAAATAACTAACTCGTAGCTACACACACGCGCACACACACACCAGCTGTGGATGGATGTCAAAAGAAGAAGGGCGCAATGAGATATGGGCGCTCCCGGACGCTCGGTATTAAAACCACTGACAGGGCACACACATGCATAACAAGAAAAACCTAACAAACCAAAAAAACGCCACCGCCCTACTTTTCTTTAGGTTATCAAACCAGTACCACCTGAAATATACAGTGCGTGCGTGCTGTAGATACAGGCAGCCCTGCTCGGTTGCTGCTGAAAAAAAAAATCCCACCTGTAGGAATTGGTTTCAGCCCAGCTCAGAAACCATGAATGGATCTACTATCAAATCCAGTTAAAACATTAAAATAAACAATGAAAGGAGGAAATTAATCTAATGTATTATTAGCTTACAGCGCGATAGATGAGATCACACCATGCAGCAGGCGCTGTTATAAAACAGAGAATTAAGGTGTATTTTCTAAGGAGAGAACGGGAGAAATGAAAGAGCAGCTCCACGCACCTGTTTGCTTCAACTTCCTTTGAGGCGAGGTTGTGTTGAGTCTTCCGGGATGACAGCGGAGATTCCCCCCCAAAGAGCAGTGGAACCGGTTTATTGTCTCCAAACTACAACTAGGACAACTACAAGCGTCGATGCGTGGTGTGTGTGAGTGTGTAGTATTGTCTGCTGAGCGGACAGACGGACACAGACAGAGGAGAGACAGACAGTCAGACAGACGCTCCACAGGTTTGACAGTAGACGCCTCCCACGCCTCAGCGATGGAGAGAAAGAGCGATTAAAGCTCGTGATGCTGATGCGAGAGAGGAGATGCTCCGCTGTCTGTCTGTCTGTCTGTCTGTCTGTCTGTCCCCCCCCCCCCCCCCACCACACACCCCCCAACACACACACACACACACACACACACACACACACACACACACGCACACACACAAAGATAAAGATTACGTAGCTCTCTCTCTCTGCTCGTGGGTTGCCCACAGCGTGGAGGTAGGCAGCAGCAGCACGCGCGTTAAAATCACCAGTTGACTGAACGCATTCTGCAGCTGAACCGCCAATTAGGCCGTGTAATTATGTAAGATAACACTACTCAGCCTGTTCACTGCTCCCACATGTGAGTAAGATGTTAACTCTACAGCTGCCCAGCTGGACCCTCCTGTTTTTTTTCTTTTCATTTTTTTTTTCCATTAGTGGTTAGGATTAGGGTTAGTTTTTCTCTCAAGATACAGTGAATAAAAAATAATACACAGAGTTCCACTTGTAGCCCACAGCCTTCAGGAGTTACTGTAAATTAATGCTTTCTATTGGTCATTACCAACATATTTTGTGCTGTCAGATTTCAAACTCACCATTTATTTCTAGGTAGGCCCACTAAAGTGTATTTCTTTATTCTAATCTGTTTATGAACAACTTTATTAACAACCATGTCAAGAACATGTATGTGTTAATTCTCCTCCATCAGCACTCATGGGGATTCCTATATGGTGTGCCACCTTCTAATATACCGCCAGAAAGATTGCTTATTGTAATAATCCATCATGTCTACAGAAAGTCAATAACCTGTAAAGGCTTATTAAAACATTACCAACATGTATAACTCAATTTTACTACAACAACAAATGTTGTAAATTGATAAATCAAACTACAATCAACTTTCAGTTTTCACAACCTGGCAACCATAAATTTTCTCTTATTAACAGCTTGAAACTGAGCCATAAAGTTATAACGTACCAAGTAGGGAATTATTTTAACAGATAACATTTATAAGTGGTAATAAATGTCCTATAACATCTATAAATCATTATCGTTAATGAGTCTTTAAGTGTTACTAAAGTCAAGTTAAAACTTACTTAACCTTAATAAAAGCAGCCTTATAGAAAGTGCTTCTCAGTAAACTGTACAATAGGACACTATCATAGAAGGCCACTGACTTGGATATAGGTTACAATTTATTTAGGTTTAAGGCATGATATGAGTCAAGCTTAGATAATCTTCTCCTCTCTTATGACCTTTTCTTCTTCACCCACCTTCCTTTCCCTCCCTCATCCGTCTTTCCCGTCCTGTTGGATTCATGTTCTTTCCACGTCTCCTCTTCATCGTGACCTGTGGATGCATGTAACAGTTCCAGTCTATTTGGGATCATTTGGTTGTCGATGGTGTGAAACGTAACTCTGGTGTATGCAAACAGCAGCCGAGTCACAAAAATAAACCTTTATATAAAATTTTGTAAGCAGTGGTGGGAGCAATAGCCAAAGCAAGTTTATTTGTAAAGCTAATTTCACACCCATTTAGAGTGCTTTGCACGATACATTCAAACAATAACACAGCACCGGCTATTTTGCAATTTGTTCCCAGAGAATCACCACCACATTGGTATAAAACCACAAAGTGGAAAATCTAAAAAGAAACTGCAACATCCACTTGTTGTTGTAAAGATCTGCATGACATAATATGCATCCCTGTAATTATTTCTAGAATGGCGTCTATTAATTTACCCAAATAAATAAAAGGATCTGAGGTTAAAAATAGTGTAGAACGGATCATGTGTTGGAAAACTGGTGTGAAGTAGTTCATAAAATGTCACTATCAAATGAACAGACTCTGAACAGGCCACTATGAATAATAAGCATAAATGATAAATAATTAACAGGTAGAAAACTCTTGCTCTGTCACTTAGTATCTTAGGTGTGGTTCAGAATGGGCTCAGAATCAGATGAACGGAAACCTGCAGGGGTTGAAACCACAGTTGCATGTTAAAGTGCCTGGTTGTGGTCTAAATGAACAAAGATCAGCTTGAATGCAGCCAAATCAAACTGAGTGTCTGAGCTGCAGATGTGACAGACGACCTCAACATCCTGCAGCTCACAGGGAGTAGGTGTGTCTGATGGCTTAGCACCATCATTGTTACCTTCATGCAATGTCATTATTCTCAGTGATGTTATGTCATAATTATATAGTATAATAATACAATGGTCATGATATTTATGATCATCAGCTGTATTAACTACAGTATTCTTGCTCTTTTTTTTTAACCTAACCTAACCTAACCCATTTCAGTGCTCAATCAATACTGGCTAATTTATCAAAAATGGTCTTTTTTCCCCATTTTATTTAGGCCTATCTATGTTTTATGCTATGTAAAAGTGTGAGTAATGTTATGTGCATGTGCAGTTTCAAGACAGATCCCTGAAACAGTGACCTCTGCAGGTGATTTCTTTTTTTTTTCTTTTTTTACAAGTGATGGCAACAGGGATCAGATTAAACCACAGCTGCACTTCCAACTGCAGCTACAAAGGACACAGCAATGAAGCATTCAATTCATATTTGTTCACTTCAATTCTTAAGTGTATGGACATGCTATCATATATTCTGTACATCAACAATTTGAGTTTGAGTATCTAATATCTGTTTCTATCTTTAAAAGTCACTATTTAGTTATTTTTCCATCAATGCAACTATAGAGAACAATTTATTTATTTTTGGATGGTTGATGCATCCTCGCTGTGAGCGTCTCCTGTGATGTGTCACTCCTTTCGAAATCTGCTTGGTGCAAGAGGCTCCAGTTTTGTCTACGAATTGGTGTAGAGTTACAGATCTGAACAGGAAACAAGAGCATGAGTGTAACTGATGCATGTCTGTAATTGTCTAGTCAAAAATCACGTGTTTATTTTAAATGGCATAAGGAAGTTGGACAGTTTGAAACAGTTGTAATCATGCTAATGAAAGCAAAAGTCACATGAAGCTATGAACAGAGAGATGTAGGAACACAACAGTCACTGCAGAACACCTTCTTGGCCTTGTTAGTGGTGTAGATTATCAACCAGAACAATTATTGAATGAAATGTTTTTAGATTTTGCACAGATCTTCACGGTCCCCATGAAAAAAAAAACCTAATTACTTTATTGTTGGCTTTATGTAGTTTACAAGGAGTATACAACATCACAGAGCTGCCAACATGGCTGTGGATGACAGGTGAAGAGCAAACTGCTTTCCTGTTGCCTTCCACTATCTTCGGCTCATTTAGACCATTACACCCCTGCAGGCACTGTAGTGCTGTGACAAACAGTGATACTGTGAGGCCCTTTGGGTGTATTTGACAAAGACTGGCCCACATAGATTTCAAGCTGGGTGTTCGCTGCAGTATCACAAACCAGAAAATACCTGAAATCAGGAAGGGGAAAAAGGTGTAAAATCTTAAAGAAATACAGAAAAACAGAATGATAAACGGTCCCATTGATGGAGAGTGGATGATACATGCTGCTGAAAACACTAAAGAAATCAATGTCTCCCTGAAGATTTCCCACTGAACCTAAGTTGGCATCTCCTCCTTGAGAAACCAGATGGCCTCAAAGCTTTCTCCTCCACTTCTGTTCTGCAGGTTCCTACTCGTCTCACCGCTCAGAGCCCGAGACCCTGCCAAGGTCTGTTGCTAAGTTTTCTGCCTGTGAATCATCCTCCACCATCCTCCACTCACCGACACGAAGAGTATTTTTCTCCTGAGCGTGTTGCTTTTTTATAATGTGACACTCTATTCATCGCTGAAGCTGAAGACTCATTCTTCCATAGTGAGATCAGGGCGCTGGATCAGCTGTAGAGGTCGCTCATACTGTAACCTTTTAGTTGAGTCAGTAACATCACTGTTCAGTTGATCACTAGATTATTTATCAGACACTACCAAGTAATTAACCACAGACCAAGCACAAATTACCTGTTCTTCAGAACAACTGAGCTGAGTAGCAGCGAGTATATAAAGCCATACTTCAAGGTGTGTTTGGTGTAATTCATATTTAGGGTTTTAGCATCCCAATTTATTCATCTAATGGCGTATACAACATCCCTGCATCAACAACAGCTTAAATCACTTCCAGAGGGGAAATAATTTATCAATTAAAGGGACGGCTGAAGGGCGAGGCCGACAGCACGTACTGCTTTGATAAGAGGGTTGTTCTCTACGACTTCCCCTTAATCTCAGTTTCACAGAGGTAAACCCCCACGTTTTAACATCCAGCATGTTACGTGTTCAATGGCTCACAATATCACTGTTGCTTCGCTCTGCTGTCAATCAGATGCCAGGGAGCGGAGCCATTATGGCCCATGTCATTTATCACTAGCTACAGGGGACAAGCCAGGCTCATTACTGTCTGTGCTGCTGAGCCCCGGGCTCAGTGTGATGCAGTGACAGCGCAGCAGCCCACAGGCTCAATTACAGACCCCAATGGATTCCACACTAATAGCAATGTAGCATCGACTTTTACTCAGAGTAATGTATGTAGAAATCCTGTAATGCTCCCTTGGTCAGATGAGTGTGCAGCTCACACAGCAGGACCTTTTATACTGGCCACAAGACATTAAATTACAGAATATGAATTGTTTGTGTTACTAAGTGATTTCTGTAAATATACTGGTTTGGAAATGGCCTGAATGAGGTCAAACGGCTTTGAAAAATCAGACATAGTTTTCCCACAGTAAGTGATCGTTGTTTAATATAGATTCAACATGACCATAACTCACATTTATTGTCTCATCTTGGATTTATTGATTCTCAGTTTTTCACCACCAGCCCTGTCAGATAAAGTTAAGTTCTTCTGAGCAACACCAGCCATCATGCTCTGAATGTGTTCGTTTGAATTTAACTGATTTCATGGTGGCGTGTGTGTGTTGCAGTATTTTATTCAGTAGCAGAAGCTGAACATTTAAACCCTCTATTACTTTTAGCTGCCAGTTTGACCATTTTCTATCATTTCTATCACAATATAAACCACACAGTCTTACTAATGTGTAACACTAATTACTCCTAGTGTTAACTATGAACTTAGTGCTGAATTTGGGTCATGGGTAGAATACAGCTTTCTTCTGGCTAACTTAAAGGGATAGTTCATCCAAAATTCAAATTTCACTCATTATCTACTCACCCTCATGTCGACTAAGAGCTGTGAGAATTTTCAACCATATAATGGTTGTCAATGGACACCAGGTTTCTTTGTCCAAAAAGACACACCAAAAATCATCCAAATCTGCTTTGACAGAAGCCCTGACATGACAAACTGAAAGACTTCTCACAGCTCTTAGTCGACATGAGGGTGAGTAGATAATGAGTGAAATTTGAATTTTGGGTGAACTATCACCACTTCAATCTGCTTTGAGAGTGCGACAGCTGAACACATCACATCACTGCCTCGCATCATAACGAAAAGTGGATAATGTAGTCCACATTATGAAAGAGAAAGTGTTAGAAATGTACCATAGTGCAATTACTTCCATTATTTCAGTTCTGTCAATAAACCTCGGACAATGTACAAAATCAATCTTAAGCTCATTTTACGCTCAGCATTACAGCTGAATCAATACATGGTCATATCTTCAATTAAATCGTAATTCCTCTTTGTTTTTTCAAATACACTGAGCTTCTCTGTGATCTTTCCATGAACTCTGACCCCCTTCTTTGCAGGTATCGGCTTCCCCTTATTAAGAGTCAATGATCTATTTGCTGAGCAACGAAAGAGCATTAATATCCAAGGTTTTATTGATCTAAACTTTCTGTGGAAAAAAAAGACAATAAACTTTGATAAACAGACTCATCTGGCAGAGATAGTGAACATAAACCCTGCACCACCTCAGACTTCCTTATCTGAGACTGTGATGACACTCTGCACTGCTGCAGTCCATCCATGTACATTGGTCTTTACATTTTGCTCTAAGTGGTGATACTGTATGTCTCACAGATACACTGAAAGGTTTTTTAGGTCAGAAAGGGCAGGGGTGCCAGTAAAGCAATACCATTTATCTCACTGTCTGCTGCGCCGCTACAGATCGTTACGGTGGGCTCATTTTCTCAGACACACTCTGACATCATAGATCATTTTGATGATAAAGAATGAACGAAGGGTTTGTCGCTGTAAATCACTGAACAGCAGTCAAACATGGACAAAAAGGAGTAGATTAGCACTTTTTCCCCTTACGCTCCTGGCACCGCCTTGAGAGAGGTGCGTCAAACAAATGCAGCTTCTGTCATCAGTGATGTCAATCAGTAATGAGTAATCCATAATAATACGCCGCTCACAATCTGCTCACAAGGAAAAAATTGTAATAATTGAAAAGTCTGCTTCAGTTTTATTCCTTAAGCGTCTTAAAATGACCCATTTATTTTTTTTATTTTTGAAGTTGAATTCTTTGTAAATGACCAATCTCAGTGAATCACTGTGGAGGAAGATAACATGAGTCATAGTGGTTGTATCTGGAAGTCTGTTTTGGAGTGTTTTGACAGACGTTGCTTGATAGAGGGCTTCACCATCCTTTGTACATCTGTTACGTGGTACTGACTTGTATAAATCTTCTACTTCTTCTGTTACATACAGGATATTACAACGTGTGCACGATGAGAGGACGCCGCCGTCTGATGTTGCACGGTGACCACTGAGCCATAGAGATGGAGGATTATAGGGATGAAGATACATCAAAATCTCAGTGTGGCTGTGCAGCTCTGCCCTGCCGTCACCAGTGGCCGCACGGTAATTGGTGTGTTTGTTCGTCCTATTTGTCTCTCTTTTTCTATGCATGTCTGAGTGTGTGCGTGCGTGTGTGTGGGAGTGTGCATGGAAATTCAAACCAGACTGGTGCTGATGAAATAAAAACTTTTTAGTCTGGCCTCATTAAAGATGGGCCTACTGGGATCTGAACTTGAAAAGAAACAGAGGGGCTGGAAACTGAAAATCATATACTGATGATAAAGAAAATGATGAACTTATTTAATTAAGACAAAAATAATGATTACCAGCAGCAGAAGTGTTACTAATGAAATTAGCAACAACGATCAATGTCATGCATAAAGCACCAAACTACCATCATCTTGATCTTGATTAAGGATTCATGGCAAATTCAGGCGTAAAGTGTTTCAAATGAATCCACGTCATGTTATGTGCTGCCACCTGCTGCTGGACGGGTGCTACTGCAGCTTGAACCCACTCACCTGCAGGAGAGAGAGACAGAGAGAGAGAGGGACCAGATATATTAAGAGCCATCGATCACTCAGAACCATAAAGCTGTGACTCCGACTGCATTTGAATTGTCTTCGGAGTCGCACTCTCCGCTGATTCATGTTTGTCTTGGGGAGTTAAAGGAAGCCTCAGGAGCTCATTTCAGACAAGCTGCGGGTCCAGTGCATTTCAACAGACATTTGTCTCCTTTAAAATGGTTAACACGCTTGTCTTGATCTTGTTCCACGAGTGGTACTTGTAGTCAACGCTGGAAACATCAGGGCGATTCTTTTTTTTATGATGATATCTCAAGGCTTCGAGTCTGCCTGTGTGAAAAAGTGATGTACCTGTTCAGAAAATGTTTGCTATGGCTTCAGTATAGGAATAATAATTTAAAGATTGGAATACCTCCAAACCCTAACACATCTGTCCATCCACTGGCAATACTGCTTATGCACACAGGCCCCTTAATGCCATTTACATTACATTCATTTATAGAAACTGTTTTTTTTTTTTTTGCTTTATCTATTACTATTTTGTTATAATTGTCGAAACGGAACCGTAAACTCTCTGGTTTGTGATGTATGAGCTGTTTGCTTTGTTTGTTTTGAGATGACACATCTCTAGGTTTTTCCCCCTTCAATTTTAATCCGGACAACGTATTTTCATTTTTCTTACGGTGACGCATGCATCTCAATAATGGCTCGCAGGCACTCACTCTCACTGCATTTGCCTGGACACTGTCCATGCTTTGAATCATCAGACACTTGGCAGACGGTGGAGGAGCGATGAGTGTTTGTCAGTGAGTCAGTCACTCTTTGGGCGTTGGTAGATTTTTACACTCCGCAGGTGGGTGCAGCAGCAAGAGGTGAAAAGGTGATTGTCTGTGTTGTCTCTGTGCTTGTTGTGTTATTTTGCTCATGTCAGAGGTCTCTGAAGGCTGCGTTAGTGTGGTTGCCAGACTCATGATAAACACTGGTTTCCACTTGTCACCAGTTCAGCCTATTGGCGTTTTTCTCTTAATTCAGCATTATTTAATTCACAGCAAACATTTTACACATTGCCTTACATATCTTTGAATCTATTCTGGCCTACTCTAATTATTAAAACATTCTGTATATTTTCTAAAACTTTACTTAACATTGTCATTTTCCATATTCCCACTGTTGCTCCCTCCATTGATTTCCCTGATTCCACTGTGGAAAAAGCGTAAGAAAAAGGTTCATATTTGTTGTTTCCTACACACACATGGATATATAAAATCACATTCATACTGTACATATAATAGAAACCTTCCATCCAGTACTTATTTATTATAATGTTTTTTTTTTTTTTTTTTTTTAAAGGTTAATGCCACTTTTCACAAACTTATGTTTTTAACCCTCTAGGACCAAAACAGTATTTACATAAATACCAGAGACCTGTCTTTCATCATTACCTCACTTAAACTTACATTGTAGATCACAGCTAAATAGATAGATGTCATGTATTCAGTATTATGGGTTGTATAATAACACTACAATAAATATGTTTGGTTTTTTAAATAATTTTAATACCCTCGAGCTCCATAGGACACATTTCCCTTTCTGTGATTTTCTAAATGAGTTCAACCGAGCACACTTTACTTTCCTTCTCCTTAATGAGTCATACAGGATATGAGGGGTGGTGTAATGAATTTTCACCCACATATAGGCTTCGGCCGTTTTTAGGGAGTGACCCCCCGTGACTATGACTAACGTAATTATACTGATGGGGCGATATCTTATATCAACCCTGTATATGACGCAAGACCTCTTCTTTTTTTCCCCACCTCTCCCACACAGCAACAGTTTCAGACATTGTGGTTTCACAGGTGAAAATCTCATGCAGCTTTATAGTTACAGCTCTCTCAGAGAGGCCTGACCTTTCCACCTGGATGTTCTCACAGCGTAGAGAGATTTTGTTGGCTTTGTGTAGGATGCCTTGCGCTTTCAAGGCTTTGACACACTTTTCCATTTGAGGTCAAACTCAAATCCGGCGGTGTCTTGCACAAGTCTGACATTTATTTCGTGATACCTTGCCTTCCTTGCAACATGGTATAAAAAACTGCCGGTCTGCACAGAGGATCAGTCACTAGATGGCACCATAAGATACTAAAACAACAGAGAGTGTCACACATCTGAGTGTCTCTGTATGTGAGGACTAGACATAGAGTTGCCCTCAATTGTCAGGGGAAACATAGTAGGAATAAAGTATTGAAAATAGCTCAAAATGAAGACAGATACAGATGATATGAAAGCGGGGGATGGGTGGATTTACACATCATATCTCTTTAGGCGATCTTGGGAAAGATGAGTGAATTGCATGCTTCTGATATCAGTCTGACGTGAAGGATTGTTGTCAGTGGTCACAGTGAGTTTATATTAACAGTCTGGGCAGGTGCTGTGGTCAGTGAGTCTGCCGTAGGCTATAGCTGGCAGGGATTCAACAAGAAGAAGTGCCACCTCAGGAAGATGTCCTGTCCATACATCTAAATCAATGTGGGGGGAGAAGAGCAGATATAATTTATATGTAGAGATGACAGTGTGACCAAAAGGATGAGAAATTATACGATGTGATGAGACAAATTAAAGATGGAGGGAGGGTTTGGGCAAGAGAGTCCCAGTGGAGAAAAAGCTGTATAACCGCAGCAATGTCTTTCTCAATATATAGCCAAAATCTAACAGAGAGTAAAGATGGACAAATCCTCATGTTAGTTGTGTTAAAGTACTGTTTCACAACTGAGGCTCTTAACTAGACAATAACAACACATTAGGAAGTCTTGATGTAGTATATTTACATCCAAAACTGTATCTTAGACTCAGGTCTTACTCATCCCTTTAAAACATTATTTAACATTGATCTGACAAAACCATATGAGTAAAGTAAATCCTAAAAAATAAATAAATAAACACACAGTTTTGCTTCGTTTCAACTTGTCTCAAATTCACAATTATCATAAAAAAAATGAATGTTTACCAGTGTGGGAATGAACTAAATCCTCAAAATGACAGCTGTTACATAAGACTGAATTTGAAAGCATTAAAAGTCACACCAAGCCCGCTGGAAACAAAAAAAAAACATCTTTGTAGTGAGGGAACTCCTCGGTAAGAAGTGAGAGTGAGATTGGAATTCACGATGGAGCTAAACCACAAAACCGTGTTTAGTCCTTCTTCAGTGACGACAGCCATACAGTACATCTGATACCGGGCTTTCAGGGGTCATATCAGATGTATGGCACATGCTGGTAGCAATTTAGTGCATCCATTGAAATTCAAGCACAAAACCAACAGAACCTGTAAAACCTCTGAGTGACTCATCGGAAAACCCACCTGGAAAAACAGGGACTGCCGAAGATCAGATTGAACTCGCTCTGTGTTTAGTCTCATATGATGTGCTCTGTCCCTCTAAACCCTAAAAGTGCTAAACAGTATTTCCATGCCAGTTTTTAATGGTTCAATCAGATCTTAGATCAGATGAGTTGGAAGAGACCAAAACAGAACAAAAGTTTAAAAAAACAGATTTATGAAGTAAGCAGAGACACAGCAGAATTTGATCTAATGGTGCTTTGCTTGTGCATATGCGGCAACCGGTCAAGTCAGGTTGGTGGAGACCAAAATCAGAGCTCACATGAAGAGTTGCGCGAAGCTCAGCTTCTCATAAAAGCTAATAGTAGCTGCACTGTGGGTTATTTCACTAAATATTACATTCATTAGACAGTCACACTCAAAACAGGAACTGAATACAGGTATGCTACCCCAGCATTACGCTGAGATGACTACAGCACAATCAAGTTTCCAAAATACAAAACTCAAAGGTTTATGTCTGCTAGATGTATACATTTGCCAACATGTTAACCATAACAACATTTTAATGCGATACAATGTCAGTTTTTGCAGTTGTTCTGCCCTCAAATGGTCAAAAATCTAATTTGCAATGTGATATTTTTCAGGTTTTGAATTTGTCTTCCTCATTTGATAGAGATAGAGTTTCTGTTTATATACAGGACCTTAATTTATCTGAGGAGATAAACCATTCACCAAAATGAGAAACATAAAGGTTTACATAAGAACAACAACCTTTTTTTTCCCCCACTCACTGAGCAACTACGGTCTCCTCAGGGTTGGCCTATTCCATTAACTTACTTAAAATTTAAGGATAAAAAAAACAACAACTTTGCCTCAAATCAGCCTTTGGGTAAACAAATTTCTCCACTCAAATGTTGTCTGTTTAGACTTCAGCACAATCTGGATGCTCGGTGACTAATAATCCACATGTATCAGCTGTCTGGAGAGCCGATAAGAGGACACAGCAGGCTGTCTTGAGTCATGACAAGTATTCGCTCGCACACTGCGACTATCAAATATGTTTTTCTTTCTCAGTCCGCAATCATAGGTTCAAAGGGAAGTCGTGGAGTTTGAAAGGGAAGGGGACCGGCTTGATGGATGGTTGACTGTGCAGTATATACAGCTGGGAATCCACTGCTGTTGTTGGTGTATCCCAGCAACTTGGATCAAGAGGACAACCTCAAGGTCTTAATTAGTTAAGGATGTCTTCTTCAAAACATTTCCATTGAAGATGAGAGAGGAAGACAAAGACGAAGTGGATATAGCAAGAGGGATACCGAGGATTTAAGTTCGTGTTTTGGGACCGGTCCATTTCTGAAAATTCCTTGAAATATCCAGAGCAGCTTACATGTGAAGAATCCATCGACTCGAAGATTTGTAAGGGAAAGAGATCCAACTTTTTTCCCTTTGTTGACCAATTGAATTACCCTCACCTGGAGTTGCATTTTACTGCCAAGGGCTTCACATGGCTCACTCACAAATTTCAACATGACAGTGCATTCATCAGACGTCCATTAAGAACCTTGGCAACCTGTTGCGGGTCATTTATCTTTTGATTTCTCGCTGTGAAATTGACAAGACACTTGGTTACAGTTACAGTTAGGATTACGATTGAAACCAAATGAAACCTTTTTCGACCCATAAGCGTGTTATTCCTACCATCGCGCACACACACGCACACATGCAAAAACACACATATACACGTTTTTACAGTGGAATCGGATCTGCGCAGTGCTAGAGGAAGGCCTGTGCAGCTCTGTGCCACGGATTTGTGGTTTCCAATACAAATCTCTGGCAGGGAAAGAGGCATTTTCACTTTGGCCTGCTGCTACACAGCATCAGTCACTGTTTCATAACAACATGCTTCACTTGTTTTCTCAACATTACCCAACAACAGTGAACCCAGGACCTAAGGCGAGACATATCAAATTCACAATCTGTGTGATGTAAAACCATTACAATCACTGCAGGAGCTGTTATTTAATCTCAACTGTAATGATTTAATTTACACTGTTAATTTCTCAACATCACCTTTGAGTTTTGAATTGTTGCCACGAAAATCCTTTAGGTTAATAGACTGCACAGAACATCTGCTTTGGTCCCAGGACGTATACGTTTACGTCGAAGGATGAGGTGTGACAGCCACTGACACCCAGTTTATGATATCATGCAAAAGTGTGAGTGAACATGTGTGTATATGTGTGTGTGTGTATATGTGTGCGCGTGTGCTAGTGTTGCTGTTGGAGGGGATCCAGGCATGCAGATGGCCCTGGTTTGTGTTTGCACTGAATGGCTGCAAGCCTCTTGCCTCCCTAGTGACCATGACAAATCATGTACGCACACACACACACACACACATGCGCGCACATGCACAGACACACACACAACATCACGCGTGCTGACATTTTCAAGGGTCGGGTCAGAAAACTCTCCTTATTCTTTGTGCTGCTTTGATGCTGGAGATAATTCTTTTAGAGTTAATCTGGGATGATTTGAGTGATGAGACATGGAGATTAAATTATACAGTATATTTTTCATAGTCGGTGCTCATAAGCTATAAAGTCAATGCAGGTACGATGTTGGCCCTTTGTTTATGACTACAATACAAACAAAGTGTTGTATCTGGGAGAGCCCACGGTGTCGTACAAGCTGTGACGTCTTTCAGGTGTGTCCTTGTCCACATGTAAAGATGGTGTTCTATTTCAGTGAAAGGTTTTATTGGCAGATAACAAGCAGCTGTGGGTGCAGTAGGTGTACCTGCTTTCACCTGTAGGCACTCACTGGCTGGCAGCCACTACTATAGCAACAACAACAACAACACACCAGGAAAACCTTTCCGACTTCCTGGGAGATCCTCTGGTATGCAAGCTCGAGTCTGGGCTAATGTTTGTCGACTCAGGAATGTTGCCTGGGCGACCGGAGGCCGTGAAGAGGGAAACCCCTTATCTGCTGACGTTGTCGTTCAAACATTGTCATGGTTCAAAGGCCGCTGGGTTAGAGATGAAAAAAAAGAAAGAAAGAGACACACACAAACACACACCTTAAAGGTTGGTCTATATACAGTATGTGTGTCACCATGGAGATACTGTTTGGGTGGAGCGCGTGCTCCACGTTGCAGAGCTGACACAGAGAAAGGAGAGAAAGGGCATCCCTTGGCTTTGAGTCAGAACTGGTCGACTTACTCTATCACGCAGGAACTCCACAGACGTAGATTGATTCATGAATGAGCTGCAAACCATAGGCTTGTTTATGTTTGTGAAAGACAGGGAGGGTTGGATTTGAAAACCTCGCTCTGAATGTGGAATGTGATTGCGACACAGTTTTCTCTCCTCTGTGTTGTAAGTGTTGTGTAGTGCTTTGTGAATCTTATGACTTAAGATCTGGCCTATGCTTTAAAATTGGGATTTGGAGTACAATACAAGGGAATTACTTTCAAGCCTTTATAGGCTTACTTAAAATGCATTTCAGAAAAACATTTTTGCATTACGATTTATTTAAGAACTTCTTGACATATTAGGTCATCTGGAACGTTATTAAATAGCAGGGTATCATGTCATCTGTGTGTAATTCTTTATGTTGCACCAGAATGCGCACATATGGTTTTCCCTATACCCCCTACCATCAAATGAATATAAATGTGGGTGTATGTCAATATTTAATCTTTATGGACAGGCACTGTGGAGAGAAATAACAAATGTTACAGGATACAACAAAAGGCCCGTGACAGGAGCGCTTCATGCTTTATTTCCATCCTGCGGAGAACAGACGAAAACACAGGCGGCTCGATCTGAAAATACATGAAATCTCTGTCGTTCCTCAGACACGCCAGCTGACAACACAACCTGCACAGATGGTGTAGATTGCGCTGGTGTGCTCTGATGGCACTTCACTCAGGATACACTCAACAAAGAAAGAAAAAAAAAATCGCAAGTGTCTCTGTCCTCAATTGACCATGTTTCCTCGATGGATCGCAGGCTGAGAAGGTTGGAAAACCAAAGAAACCATCTCTGTCGACTGGTGGCAAAAAATATCCTCATTCATGTGATTTAATTTTCTACGTCTGAGAAATTTGCTCACATCTATCATTCAGGAGATTTCAAGATAAGAGTGCAAAGGCACATTTCAAAGCCACAGTTTTTTATCTGGGGATAAATAGGCCAGAGTAGCACTGTGAGCATTGCTACATCTCAGTAGTGAAACTGTTTCCCATTCAGTCTGCTCATACAGGCTCATGTAATTAAACTCAAAGCAACATTTTTAGCTGTAGCAAGCTGTCAGCAAACGTCTGCTCTGCTTTACCGAAGCCTCTCTCTTAACTTTCGCAGAGAGATCTCTTGTTCTTCTCTTGATCCCTGATTTGCTTTAAACGGCTGCTCTGCTCTCCATTGTCTTATAAAATAATAATAAAAAAATATATAACGCTTGTATTTCACTGTGTAACATCATCTTACCTCCTCATACGTGCCAAATGGAGCATTAGACAGGCACCATACACCGCTGTGTGCTCATTAAAAAGCACTATCTCTGCCAGGATTAATAATTTAATGCTCTGTTCTCAAATTCAATCAAATCTTATATCAACTGGACTCAATCAGACTCGGTGAGTGAACTTACATCAGCTCGCCGTCTTGAAAGAAAAGAAGAATAGAGGCTGAGAAGCACTTGAACTCATTGTTTGGCGTTTTCATTGTCAAAACATATTTCTGCTATCAGTGGATCAAAAATGAGTCGTGGCTCAATCAGACAAAAATGCCTGTCTTGTGTTTGCCATGATGTCATGATGGTAAGATGAACATTTTGTTGAGGGGCTCACGCTGGAGAGTGTTTCATGTCCTGTTTGTTGGAGCTCTCCTCCGCACGTCCTAGTAAGTTTTACTGCATCGCTTAAATCCAAACAACCCCACAGTAACGCCGCACCAACACAGACAGAGTTGAGGATTAACACAACTGCAGGGGTGAGACATTTTGCAGAGTGTGAACTATGAGTCATCCAGCTCTGAAGATACATTTTTATGTTTATTCACTGATATGATCTTTGATTTACAGGCAGCAGTTGTATGAATTGATTCATTTTTGCTTTTCCACCATCTCTTATTTGTAAAACACACACACATACTCCTGTTCCCTGTATTGTTTCCCTAAAGGGATGTGTAAACATTTACTCATGAATCATTAGTGATGATAAACCTAAGCTAAGCTAAACCATTGATCAATATTACACCATGTCTTCCTATGGAGTCCTCAGGAAGATTCCCTGTTGGACAGCCAAATACATCACGTGACCTTTCCTTTGATAAACAACATTTAAGGATGCCAAGGCACTTAATCAATTTGGATAATGTTAATATATGCGTTGAAATATTGATTAGGGATGATCTACCTCCTGTGAGGAGAAGCTCGTTAAAAAACATAATCCTCTGAGCATCCAGCCATCAGAAAAAGATCAGACGGGGTGTTTATGCTGAGGTTGACCTGCTGAATTAAAGATCAACAAAAATCAAATTTACCCTTAAATGAGCATCAATGATTTATGCCTAAATCCTACATTTAAAAAACAAGTATTTTTAATTTCAAATTAACATGATCTAAAATCCGAAGTGTGAGTGTTGTAACAGCTACGACTGAAAATGTGGTGCATTTTTCTACCTTTTTGTTTTGAACCCAACAGTCTCATCAGCAGGTATATAAGTTATAGTGTTTTTCTTCAGCTAAGAAAACTTTTATTATCAAGATCATTTTATTGTCATTTCAGGTTGGGGAAATGAACAGTCACGAGGTGAGAGAAGAAGCCGTCACAGTGTGTCCTAATGAAGATAAAAACTCAACAGTCTTTAAACCCTGAGGAGGATTTGCTGCCTCCACACCAGCTCCTTGATGGCTGCAGTAACAGTCTGATCCCTGGAGAGTAATGTCCTGTTTTAGATGCTGGAAAAAGCGACTCCATCATGATCTTACCTTGCAGTTGAAACATGAATGGAAAAGTGTGCCATAAAAGATTTCCGTTACGTTGCGATTTATTGTGACGGAGCTCTGTCCAAACTGGTCAGTCTGGTTCCTCAAAGGAGCCGTGGACAATGAAACCTGGGAGCACGAGCAAAATCCTCTTCCATGACATCCACACCCTTTAGTAACGTTTGCATGCATGTGCGCATGTAGGAAATGTGTTACGTGTTGACAGTGAGAGTATCTTGTACTGTGGCTCTGAAGACAATCCGTCTCCATCGTTTACAGTAACAACACACCGGCATATACAATTATAATTTTATGCTCAATTTGAAATGACGTACATTCTACTCATTGACTCATAAGTCAGGATTTAGCTGAGAATTTACACAGTTCTCACAACATGTGCATAAAGACTTGGAGCCTCCATCCAAAGTTTACAAGTGCACCTGCTTACCCACACCTGGAAAGCTCGGTAATTACCACCTTAATTTATTATCATCGTCCAACTGAGGCTCGAAGCGCTTTTTCAATAGTTTCCCAGATATATGACACACAGGCAAACCCATGAGCCTCAGCAGCAGGTGTGACCCACAGCAAATGATTGAAAATGATTCATTATCAAAATTAGTGAACAAAATATGAGAGTTTTTTCACCATTGTAAATTTTAGCTTCAACCTGTAATAAGCAGTGCATGTGACACGATTGTAAGATCAGAGATCGGACATTTGGAGATTTTACAATTCCCACAATGCCACTTGATTACACCTTTTATTAAACCGCCTCTTACCTGGGAAACAACCACCTGTGCACTCCTGGTTTGTGAGCTTCCAGTTTAAAATTTGCACTAACCTGAGATCCTCAGACACAGGCTCAGTTTTACTTCACACAAAGAGTTAGGACTTTGAGGTGTAAAGTGGAGAAGTGCCTCTTTAAACATAGACTGAAATGAACTACTCTTCACACACCTTGACCTAACTTTGCCTCGCTACTGACCCCACTCATGTTCTCTCTCTGCACGTGTAGTGTTACAGGACTGATCTAACATTATGGCGGATGCTCTGCTGGCCTCGGGTCACAGATGACTGACAATTACAGCTCTCATTGTGTTTCCTACAGTTTTTGTACTGTATCTCCCCCTGGCCTTGTCCTCTCTATCCCAGCTTCCCAGCCGCCTTCTGTCCCCTTAATCAAAGCAGAGGGAGATTTAGAGAGGAGGTAAACACTCTGGTTTTATGATTGGGCCCCTTCTTACAGCGTGGCCTGTGTAATTGAAAAGCCCTCGGAGACTATTTTAAGACACTAGTGGGAACAGACTCCCATGTGTGTGCTATGGCTGGGAATGGGGCTCTCTCTTTTTCTCTTGCGTTCGCTGATTGCTAAACAACTACGGTGTCTTTAGCTTGTTCTCTTCTATGATTACTGTATTGTATTGAATATACAGAAAATCAAACAAAAGCTCAAAACAAATATCTGCTGTCTCACCAAGGCTGTGATCTGTCACTCACAAACAACAATGGGTCGTTTCACAATCAAGAAAACGAAGGGGGGAAAAAAAGGAGCTGCACTGTCACAACTGGCTGTGTGTTTTCCAACAGGTTTCGCTCAGACCATCTGTTCTTCACACTGCTCTACAAACCCAGACCACCAACATCCCGCAAACCAAAATTAACGTTGTTTCGCTGTGAGTAAAAAGTTTAAACAAACAGAAATATCAGCAGTCAGCGTCTTCCCTCTACCCCTGTGTCGGCTATAATAGACTCTTTGTTCAGTTGAAATTATAAACTCTTATTTTGGACCTCGTATGCATGTGTCAACGGGTGCTGTGTGCGTCATAATGATAACTGCTTTGTGCCTGCGATTTAAACTTAGAACATCTGTAAAGACGAGTAGCACGTCAGGAGATTTCAGAAGCACGCCGTCAAATAAATCAAGTTCAGTTTTATACGCATCACACTCTAACAGGACACGAGGACATCCTTTTAAGAAACTCATTATGTTGCCAAATTACTCTTCAACAAGGTGAAATAGACTAACTGGATGTCGTGACAGATTTATGGTCTGCACGAGCTTCCTAACCTGAAGTGCCCTGAACTCATTACACTGTATAATGAAGGTGGGGAAATCAGATTCCAGATGCTGCATGAGTTGGCACAGCTGAGACACGCGTATTCCCAAGTCACTGAAAACAGCACTGACTTCACTTGTCTGCCTGCGAATGACACAGAAAGGAAGCACCTGCTGGTATATTATTAAAGTTTCCCCAGATTTTTTAATAAGAAATGAGACTAAGAGTTTATGAGTGCGGCTCTTTGAGACAGGACTGAGACACAGCGGAGCTTTGCTAATAGGTTAGCAATGACAACGCTAACATGCTGTTACTAACCATCATGTAGAAGATGTTCAACATCGCAGTTTAGTGTGTTACAGTACCTTGCTGATATGTGTTCACTGGCACCAAATGCAAAGTGCATGAGGCTGACAGGAGAGTCAGGTAGAGGCTCATAAATTTAAATATTGCATAGATATAGAGGAAGACCTGCAGGGTGGCATTAAATTAAAGGAGATATTTGTAGGTTTTCTGTGCCGCAGTGTGGTTTCTTGCCAGGATGGATGGTGGTGATTGCGGCTTGACAAGAGCTTCAGCCACTGTTGTCCTTGTAATAACAGAGATTGTTAGCGGTGCCATGTGTTCACGAGAGATTTAAGATGACAGTGAGGTGCTATTGGGAAAAATAACAAGAGAGGCTGACACTGGTTAGCATTAGGGTTGCTAACTTCAGGAAAAGTTCAAGAAAAGTGAATGTTGTTTTCCATGACTATGTTAGTAGGGTTAGTGGTAAGTTTATACAACAGTGAACATATACAGTGAAAAAAGGACTGACTTGCATAGTTCCCCTTTAAGTGACCACCATAGTTTTGACAACTCAGATGAATGTATCAACATTTCAGGGCAAGTCAATCAATAGTTACTCTGCTCAGATAAAAAATGATTAACTATAAAGTGGATGCCATGTATGGCTTAAAAGGGAGTGAGGAAACATTATCATTCACAAATACAAGTGTATTAAAACCAAAAATCATTAGTTCTTCTTGTACCACATTTGTCATACTGGCATATGGTTCACGAAGCTAAGAACCCAAAAACTCTATATCTTCATTACCAAATGCAGAGTCACATGAAAAAAACACAACCCTTCCATGGCGCGTGTGGTAAAAAGATCTTTATAGAAAATATTGCCCCATAAAGCCATTTAAGTAACATGAAGGCATAGTCCCCCAACTCCAACAAATAGGCCTGTTACCACATGAAAGACCTGCTCTGCTCTAATTCACTTGCCATTATAGCCCAACATGCATTAAGTCTGAGCTTTACTGGGGACTCTTCAGACAGAAGTCGTGAATATCAGTGTTTTCCCTTACACTGATACTTGATAATGTTGGATTACCATAAGAGCAGGAGAGTGAGAAACAACAGCAAAAAAAATAAAGTGCACTGATATATTCATTTCATTTAAATAAAGTTAAAAGAAATAAAGCTACAGCAGGTTGAAGAAATGTTCAATTACCAAGGAGGAATGTTGTTTATGTACAACAGCTGTTTCCATGTGTTTGTAGTCTTTATAATAAGCTAAGCTAACAAACTAAATAATGACTGCCCTATGTATGCCCAACTATGTTTTCATATTTACTGGATTGATGAAAGTCAGTCGTTTCATCCAACTCTCAGTGAGAAAGCAAATGAGTGTATTTCCCAAAAGGCTGAACTGTTCCTCTAATCATCTGTTGTAGTCTGTTCACACGCAGTGAAAACATGTTAACCATCAGCACTCAGTGTTGCCTCCGCTTAAACCTAACCATAACCTCTTAACCTTACTCCCTAACCCTGAGCATCTCATCAAAACTGTCCGGTATTTAAAATGAAGGAAACAGCAGAAAGCAGCAGCTGAAATATGTGCCAGCGGGAGCCGTGCAAAGGAGCCCTGCACTGAGCAACACAGCAAGTGTGTTTCCAGATTTCAAAGTTAGCCACAATCATTACATTTGATTCCAGAAAAAGATCAAAGAGAGTAGAAGGGAACCCGCACACTGCAGACATCAGGAAAAGCTCCTCACCAGAGGTCTACAAAAATAGATGCTTTTTTACATTCAACCCTGCTTAAAAATCTGTGCACGTTTCCATTGGTGGAGCCTCCACATTGCTCTATATCATATACAGCGACAGAAGCCAGAGAGCAAGAGACTTTTTCCACTTTTGTTACAAGCAGTAAATGATTAACAAAATTAGAGAATGACTTGTTTTACATGTGTCAGCTGTGGCAACGAGCAGCATCGCCACACTGTCTCTGCACAATAAAACGCAGAGGCAGTAAGTCACTTGACAGAAGCTCTGGTCACAGCCACTGTTACAAACATGGCCTGGATACAACACATATCCAAAGAAGGTAAACAATGTTTTTGTGGCTTGTGCAGCAATTGAAATGGCCATCTGAGGGCCCTTTAATCATTTGCTCTTTGGCGTCTGTGTACTGTGTGTGTATATTGATCCATCTTTCTTTTACTATCTAATCTTGAAAAAGCTACTGCTTTTCACTTTGAACCTCAACTGAGATTTTAAAAGCAAGTGCACTTTATGACCAAGACAAAATCACACTTTGTGGGAAGTCTTTAAAAGAGGCTGTAACATTTTAGTAAAGGAGACTTTTGTAAGTTACATTTTCCACACACAGGTAGAAGGACATGTTACTGCTCTTTGAGGAATATTTGAACACGCTGACCTTTCTTTCCAAGAGTTAGCTCGGCTTTGGCGAGGACATAGGCTATGGAGGCGGCATGTGAGGGTGTATTTTCACTTTTGGGTTTTACATCGCTTAAACAAATAAAATACCAACTTGTGAGTTTTAGATGTCATGGTTTTTCGATTTTTAACCTTTTATCAGAAAAAGGCCTATCTATTTTTTTATGCTAAGCTAATGAGCTGTTAGATTCTATAACATAGACCTAGTTGCTGTTATTCTCTCAAGTCTTGGCAAGAAGGATGAAACATTTCAAATGATTCATGTAAGCTATGCTTCTTAAAAGGTGTGTAAAAAAACCCCAAAAACTAAATGGTGTCTTTAAAAATAAATACTGGATACAAATATAGACTCACACATATACTGCAAGAATTACTGTTGCAGGTTTCTACCGTGATCCCTACTGGCTCTTCATTATTGTTAGTTCAAATTAACAGCCACTTCAATAACAATAAAGCAACAGTAGGCGGGCTAATGAAACACTGAGCAGTTTCCAGCGTGCAAGCCTGACCCAGACTTCACTCACACCCACCAGCATACTTTCCCCTTACATCAGCAAACAAGAAAACTGCAAAGCTTTTTTATTATTCATAAAACAAGATAATATAAGCTGCCACTGGCACTGCAGACAATATTGTAGAGGCTTTTTTAAACTGTGCATTACGCTCTCATAAAATCCCCGCTTTTTATTCAATACAGCATGTCTAGACTATATTTTTATTATCATTATTGCCAGTAGCTAATTAGGATTTTTATTGTGCAAGTCAATTGGGGTTTTGGTGTGCCTTTGTTTTTCTAAGTTTTTGTCATTCCTTGTGTCTCTGGGGAAATGCCAGTCGACCAGTTAGTCAGCCACCCACTCAGACTTCAAGCTGATGGAGGAACCACAAGGAACCAAGAACCGTCTGCATGTCTCTCCAAGCGTCACTCGGGAACAGAAAAAGAAGAGCTGTGGTGTCAGATACGCTGCGGAAAACCCTGCAGCCTGCAGCCAAAACTGCTCTCCAAGATGTTTACCAGCTGATGTGAGATAATGTTTCTATGTATGTATAAAATTGTGGCCTATGTTACATGTACCTAAAGTAGTAAATTGGTTGGACTCTCCAGTTTGCTTGAGCAGTACGTTTTCAGACTGTGGGAGGGTTACCAGGACTCACACTGATTGAACCACCTCCAGCTGCTTTAACAGTTTTCCCTACTATTGGATAAATTTCCATGTAATTTGTGTTTTGTGCACCAACCGTTTACCTCATGACTAAATACCCATCAAACCACTGACTTATCTCCTGTTCCATATATACAGTAAATCTTCATTAAGTTAAGAAAAAAAATCATCTAATTGATCTAATTTAATCTATCCACAATAAGAGGGCTTGTTTTAGTCTGATATCTCTTATCGTCTTTGGCACAATTACTCTGCTTAGTCATGCTGACAATTTTCACCCTACATTATATCAGCGTTTCCCTGCATGAATAACTTTTACAGTAAGTCAGTTGTGGATATTCAAATGTGCTTCTTTCCTTTTTTTCTGTGGCCTGCATGCACTCTCTCCCCTATAGATGACTGATTTGAGCACTTTTTTTTCCTTTTTGCTCAAGCAGCAAAGTGTGCAAAATAATTTGATTTAATGTACTTAATGCAACCAAGGTTGCTGTTGTTCGCTTAAAGTGTCCTGGGCAGAAGTACTTCTTGTAATGTATGAACCATAAATGCAGCATAAAGTAAAACAGAGAGGTTTTTTCTGCTCCTCTGCTAAAATTCAGTACCTTCTAATGCATTTCCCACAGAAAAACCTAACATAGCAAAAACTTTGCACTACTCTGCAAAAACACAAATCCAACACTGATACATTTTGTTCCATTATACCTACAAAATTCAATTTTTCTTAAAATGTTTAATGTGATTGAGATAAGAGGGGTAAAGTTTTAGGATGGCTGCCCACACATAAACAAAAGAAAGGGAGGGAAAACTGAAACCAAAAGCAACATATAAGACAGATGTGATGTTGGTGATGCTCCTTACAATAGATGTAGTGGTTGGTGTCGGGTTGCGCTCTTTGCCCCTTCTCTCTCTCTGTCTTTCTGTCTCTGTCTTGCCTTTTACCCGCTCTCTGTTACCCTGGTTACTTTTGCTCCTGGTTCACGTCCCTTCTTTATTTACCCCCTCAGACCTCACATTCACAACGCAATCACCCCTGAGGACGTTGTGTCGGCTCACTCTCCACTCCACAGCTGTCAGTGGTGGCGTGACGTCCAAAGGATAGAGTGAGAAGGAAAGAGAAGGAGGAACCGGCTTGGGGGGGCGGAGGAGGGCAGAGGTGGGGGGACAGAGGATAGATGCCTCCTCCTCCTTCCCACCCCCACCCCTTCCCTTCCACCACCACCACCACCCATGTGCTTCCTCGAAATTCCCCAGAGAACGACTGTCAGGGTTTCACCTCGGCTGTTTGTGTCCCGATGACGGAGAGGTAAACAACAGGTGTTACATATAGGAGGCCTGGGGGGCATTATCTAAGAAGGGATTAGCTAAAATAGCATACAGTAGATTAGGTGACACAACAAGAAATGTGAAACATTGTGTGCGATGGCTGCTATGCCTCGCCGGGCCTTTTGGCACACACACAAACACATGGACACCCTGCTTGTGTTCACTTTTATATCTCTTGACTTGGTTCTTTCTTTCTGCAGGTAAAAACCTGGCACGCACCGTTTTTATTTTGGTCCTGTGTGTGGATGCACGGCAGTCCATCAGGGTTCGTTTCCCCTCAGCAGGGCCACAAGGCTGCAGTAAACTCCACATATTGGAGGAGATAATGAAGTTTCTGACTGCTGACTATGTTTTAGTTCTCAACAAGGATTTGGGCAGGAGCTATCTGACCGCTGTATTATTAACTGAGAGTCATGATGTTCTGGATCCAGATCATGCCGCGGAGAGCGTTAAATCAACCTACAGCAAAAAATATCTTCTGTTTCATTTCACTCCTCTAACAGGGCTCTGTGGGTTTAACCTCCCATCCAAGTGAATCCACACTCTGAAATTTGCATCAGACGAGCTTATTTCTGTCTAGAAAGATAGAGAGGATGACTACGGCTGTATGCGTAATCATTTTTCCCAAGCCAGTCAGCCAAATGTTGGTGTGAAGTGGCATTTGCTATGCTCTGTGGTGTCACCTTGGGAGAGTAATGATGTTTGAGGAAAATTCTTTATATTAGATAATGAGACATATTCCTCTTTCAAAAACTGGTTGAATTAAAGTTAAAGTTAACTTAAATTAAACTTAACCCCCCTCCCAACAACCTAGTAATTGTCAATTATGCTTAAAATGCTTCCACCTTGATTATGTTTGACAGACTGTCATTATATTGTGATTCAAACTTTGCTAAATCCTGATTTGTAGCAGAATAAAAATGAATGGAGCTAAAATACATGACCTCAGGTTTTTCAACAGAGCCCCACCCTCTTTAAACCAGTGACACGAGCACAGACAAAACTAGAACGGCAGTCAAACGAGTCAATGCCTCCACCAAGGTTAAACAATCCGGCGCGTTTGTCTAGCTCTTATAATAGAGAACTAAAAGGAAAGAGGAAGCAGTCTGAGACGTCAGCGTTGCACCATTCATAGAGTCTACACTTTTATGAATTGCCTCATTGCCGTGTCGCAACTGCTATTGTTATTGTGTCATTTTATTAGCAGCATGTTGAATGAAATACTGACGTGAGCATTCCTAAATGCTACTGGTGCACAAGCGCTTTTACTGACAGTAGAAGGGCACTAAAGCGCAGACCTCTGCCAAGGCCAATGTCAAACAACATACACCAGACCTACTGTATGAGCTCGAATTGGATCTGACCCCAAAATTAAATAGGTCCACCACAAGTTTGGTGCACATCGGACATGGTTGAAAACTCAACTGTCAGCTCTGTGATTGAAATGAAATTCTTCACATATGACTGGGTGCCTTAATAACGCACGTCAAAGCAGTTTATCTATTCTGCCTTGCTTGAACACAGGCCCATGTCACATCATCATGGAAACTGGTACAATAGTACCACTGCTGAAATCTGTTTAAGTAATTTTAGCAACAACAGAAGAAACACTAAAAAAAAGGAGGATTGAGACAGAATTAAAGGATTTTTTTAGCTTAACAATGCTACATTTTAATATTATATTTTATGTTTTGATTTATAATAAATGACGTGTAACTTGTTTCAAGGGAGAAGGGAGGATCTCTGCCTTCCGCATACAGTAGTGTTTCTTGACTGAAAACCAACCTTGTAAGATCAGAGCCTCCGACCGCTCTATTGATTGATTTCTCGTCGGCTTTCTTGTACATAAATGCACATGGCCATGAGGAGGGTTAGCAAAACAGTGGAAAAGCCACTGGACTTGCATAGTTCCCCTTTAAATTGATGATTAACACGAGGAAACACGATCAGAACTTGAAAACTGTTTCTGTCCTTTCACTGTACAGTATCTTTAAAAATAGTGTGAGCACAGACATGGACCTTTAAGGGTACTGAACCTCAGCGAATGACACCAATTTTATGGTTTCATGTTGGCGGGCTGGTCTCAGTTTGTCTGGTCCAGTGTGTGTGTGAATTATGCAAATTTCAGTGTGTGGCTCCACTAGGATGAGAGGTTAACCCCACAGCTCCCTGTTAGTCGGTCATGATAATTGCTAACTTCCTCAAGCGCTTCCACTGGTGGAGTAGTCTTGGAAATTAGCACTGTTTTTCGTTTTTGGCTCTTTCTGCTCTGATGCTCTCAAGTCTCACACTCGCTCTCTCTCTTTCTCTCTCTCCTTTACACACATACTGTACACACACACAGGCAAAAATCATGCAGCTGCATGCCAAGCAGTAATCTGATGGGCAGAGCTGTACCCATATGGTTTGATTCATATTCTTGCTGTTAGTTGCTGATGTTAAACAGGTGCTGCTTGACCTTCACTCCACTGCTGCTCTGCCCTGCTTCACTCCACCAGATTTCCTCTGTATAAAATCACAGTGTACTATGTGCCTGCTTTTTATTTTTTAAGCTGACACTATGTAATTACAGAGTGGCAAACTGACTTTAAGTGACACACACGCAGCGTTTTAATTTGCCAATATTGCAATCAGTAGCCAATCACTCTTTTGTATAAACCTGGCCTGAATCCATTGACTACAAGACTGACGTTGGTGCCATATTCTGTTGATGAGAACTTCTTTCCACTGTACTAGCTTAGTTTTGTACGTAAGATAGTTAATGTTGATGAAAACCATTGGCTATACCACACTAAGATGGCTTTCTGGGCACAGGCATATCGAGGCGGGTGCCTACTTTGCCTAATGATCCATGGTGTGATGATTGTTTGTCTTGCTCTCTAGGGGAAACGATTGATTGGGCAAATATTTTTACTGGAAACAAATCTGATTAAAATTCAAAGACCAAATATTTCAGACTCATGTGCTCTCGCTAATTTCCCAACTGCTTTTCCTGAGTTATGTTTTTTCGACATGCGGGATGGGGCTTTATCTAACCTATACTGATACGATTCAAAGCGGCACTGCACACAAAAAAAAGCCTCCTCATTTAATTAGTGGGCTTGCGGGAAAGCTGATACCCTCTATTTATTTGGCCAAACATTACAGCTCCGGTTGAGACAGATGAAACACGTTCCTACCATCAGCCGCCGCTTTGGTGATGTTCTTAGAAGTGTTTAATTATGTGAGAAATTTATGCTCTGAGAAAGTGGATCATTCAGATCAAGTTTGCTTCCCAGGCCTGAGTAAACATCCATGTACATGTGGACCTCCGGTGTTTTCTCCACATGAACACATCAAGTAGGAATAAACTGCAAACGTACTTTTCATAGCAACATTTCCAAATGTTTAAGTCGACAATCGAGGTTCCTGTTGATTCAGATCACGATCACAACAAACCACTTTGGTGTGTAAAAGCCGTTAATACCACCTCAGGGCCTAAACCAGCTCTAGTTATCTCTCTCTCCTCTGAATGGGGAGATGCACAAAGAGAAGAGGGTAAGTTGGTAACCCAAGCTTTGGGCCTGTGTTGCCAGATAGCGTGCTGACTGTGAGAGGCCTAGATTGCAGCCTGTGTTTCCTGTGGCTCAGAGAAAAGAGTCAATTCTCCTTGGTGGTGTCCGGTGACACTGGATTCACGAGCTGCTCTGGTTACCCCTGTATCCTAGTGGGAGAAAGCTGAGGGAAAGGGAAAATAATATATTTCATATATATGGTACTGCAGTAAATTCTACATGACAAATATACTGTGAAGAAAATGGATGAGTCGTAGCAACCTGCAACAACTTCACCTCTGTTGTGTGTTGCTATGTTGGGTCTTTTGCAAGATAAAATAAGTTCCAACATTTTTGTTATTACTTTTTATGATTCACCTTTGATTTTTTTTTCTTTTTTGAAGCACTTGGCAACCATCCTGCCAGTCATCCTATATGCTACTTGTCTCAGGAAAAACCAGGATAGCGTGACCAGAAAGGATGTTCTGGGATAAAGTGACACAATGCAGCAGGTGTGGGAAGAAATGGCTGAAGTCTTTTCTGCCCGAACTCCGGCATTTCCCAAGGTAACCATCAGTAGCTTGGATTTCCAACCGTCTGCCTAACCTACGTGTGCATTGACATTATATGTGTGTGTGAGAGAGAGAAGAAGAAAAGAGAAAATGGGTTAAAAGTCAAAGAGTATAGGTTGGGGTGAGAACCAACATAAGTGAGTCACATCTGCCATTATTTGGGCATTTCATGTAAAAGTTCAGACACTTGAAGACTACATAAACAAAGTTGAACGAATTCTTCACTTCACAAATATGAAAATGCTAAAAAACAGAAAAGAAAAGAAATCTAGGGCGGTGATGTGAGAAATGAATTCACCAGACCTCTGTAGCTTACAGCTCACTGCTTGATGCTAACATCTTGAGGTAACAAGAAGCCAAACATACCAGAAGCTCTGACTGCACCGTCTCTGGTGAAGCTGCAGTATGACTAATGAAGGCCCCTGGTTTTTAGGGAAGAACATGTGGAATAAAAAAATAGATATGCTATCCAACGTTCTGTTGCATTTATTTTGATCCTTTAAAAAAATGATAGGAATGAAGCTACAACAAAGGGAGCAGTTAGCTTAATTGTGGCTTAAAGCATTAGTGGAAACAAAGGGAAACAAACTTACCTGGTTGAGTTCAACTGTAACAAAAATGTGCCAATCAGCACAACACATTTTGTTTGTTATCTTTAGTCATAAGGGAGTGTTTCTTGGTTGGGCCGGAGCCACACAAGTCTTTTTGCAAAGTTAAGCTAACCATCTCCTGGCTCTATTTTTGATTAATCCAAATGACCTTAGAGGATCTTCTCTTGGCAAGACAACTTGTAGGGCCTTATTGATTCCAGTTTTTCTTTGAAGAGGAGACAAAAGCAGATAATTGAGTATTAGGGTTCACTAAATGTGTCTCGTCCTTCACTCTCATAGAGGTATTAAGACAGAAAATAAGCATATGAAGCAGAAAACATAAACATGCAGAGGCCTGTGCAAGTGTAGCCTGACAGTGATTATTTGGCTCATATTTCACTTAATATAGCTCTCTTTACAGTATATTAACAGCTTGTGGTTTTAGGAAACATTCGTTCACAAGGCTTTGAAGGGCAGAAACCTTCTCCTCTCTGATGTGTGTTAAGCTCATCGGTTCAGCTTGTACCCCCTCTGGTCTGTAATTAGTAGAAATCTGGTAGAGTCCTCACAAAACACAAGCTCGTTGGTTCACTGTGAGAGATCTCTACTCATTTCTCACACTGCTAATGAACCATACCTTGTTGTCTGTGCCTAGAGTGGAACATGAAAAGCCTGGAACAGACAGATGACTTGTCATACTCAGGTCTCAACTCAAAACTTAATAATACATAGCAGCCTAATTTTAAGCCCACTTCAATACATGCTGAAGGCGCTCTATAGAAAAAAAGCAAATATGCTTACTCAGTTTCCCTAGATTCCCTCTGAAGTGCTTCTCAGTGTTCGCTGCCAAACGAACAGCATGATTTTGTCATTATTTCTTATCCTTGTTTTCCCCTTTTCCATCCCTCCCCACTTTACGGCACACTGAAACTCTGGTTGCTGTGAGCTGCTTTGTTTATGTGTCATCTAATCGTGCTTAGGTAAGTGCATCATCACCATGCGTTCAGTGAACCTCACGGTAAAGCCTTGTACGTGTCCCAGAAGGTGCACTGACATCAAAGCAGGGGTTTATATGAGGGTAAAGTACATAGGAAAGAAACTGAGTGAGGCAAACTCATGAGGGACAGAGAGATTTGGAAGTAAAATGTCACAAACATCTGTTACCCGATGATGCAGTTGCATCAGGCTTGCAGCTTAATGTAGCAGGAGCTTTATGGTTTTACGTAACAGACCAAACCCTTCACCTTGAGGCTGTACATGGAGGTCATGTGTAGACATGTTCCACGCAAACCTGAAAAAGAAGTTATCACTACCAAAGGACACGTGAATCATCAACTATAGGCAACAGACACATGCTCCCTGCACACACTGGTTTCTACGAAGGGAGGAAAGCCCTGTTGTGTGATCTTATTCATATAAAGCATGCCACTATGCATTTACATGCCGAAAACAAGTGTAAGAGCATCACCGCATGGCGAGATGCCCAACTATTCCAGATCCGCAATCCTGCCCCGATGCCAAAAAGAAGACTCCCCGTGCCTTGATCTGGTCTGACTCAGCAGAGAGGGGATGGTGCCCTGCAGATTTAGCCCATGTTTGTGTGAGCGGGGCAGTGCAGACTTGGTGGGAGGAGGGGGTTGGGGATGTAATTTTGTACACAAGAAATGCAAGAGCTGAGCTGTACTTTAGGTAGCTTTAATGATATAGACAAAAAGAAGGGGCGAAAAGGTAGTTAAGAGTAAGAGGTATATAATCAGAGAAAAGCATGGGTTTGATTCTATTGTACAACAGTACAACACAGTAACTTCCTGTCTTCTATATCATCAAAAATTAAAATAGTCTGCTTTTGTTAGGGTAAAGAGAAATATGAAATCTTCCCTCTGAGACCATTTACAGGTAAAAATCTGCATCATATCACATGAATAGTTTCCATGGTTTCACACTTTTGGCAAAGGACAGAGGTTTCTTTTAGAAATATGACAGCATCACCAATTACTGACATTAAGGGAAATGAATTTGATGAAATGCTGGTTAAATATCACATAAATAGCAGCCATTCAAGTTTATATGTCACATAAGAAAAGACCTTTTTCTCTGACACAAGTGCCGGGACCTCGCTTCACTTCTCCTACTTCACAGAGGCTGGAATCATTGACACTATCACTGTTTTATGACAATATTTACGGCCCCCGCTGCGACGTACACTACATGTCGTCCGTGTTTTAGGAGCTGAATTTGTTACTGGGCTCACTTTAAACAGCTGCTCAGCCTCTCATGGGCAACAGGAGGCTGATGCATGTCATGGGATGTTTCAAAGCATTGTTCCGAGATATGAAACTTTATATCAGTCATTTGTGGAAGAGCTCATGGAAAGTGACTGCTCGGGGCGTGTTATTGGGTTCGTCATTGATTTATGGACATATTGAGCGCATAAAGCTTCAGTTGCTCACAGAAAACTGGAGTGTCAATCAGTAAATATGTGTGTTTACAAAGTGAGACACTGTTCAAATCTGAAATGCCCACGAGATAAATGGCTGAAAATTGCTTTTACAGGCTGTAAGCAGCTGCACAGTCAAAGTCATCTAATCTATGATCGGCCCACTAGAAAAAAGTAATCATCAAGTGTTAATATTTAACACACATCTTTCCGTCTTTACGCTTGGAAACAAAGCAAATCTATCTAAGCATAATCTATTTTCCTAGAAGCCAAACTATTCCTTTAAATAACCCATATTAAGTTTAACCCATGGTCCAACGCAAAAAACCAAAAAACAAAAAAAATAGTTGTCTACATTAATGTTTCAATCTATATTTTGTAATAAACAAATTATAAGTAGCTATAATTTGATATGACCAAGACACCTGAAAACAAAAACACGGCCGTTTTCATCAATTTACAAGCAAGTGGGCAACACACATACACTGGAGTGAATGGGTTTTCTGGGCGCTTTTGCAATACCCATATCCTGCCACTTGGGGCGCAAAACCCTTACCACGGGAGTCAATGGTGGTGTCGTTACTCTCTTTTCCAGTGCTCTAACCGCACCATAACAAACCGAGAACAGCACCAAACGTCATCAACAGTACAAACAGGGTTCAGGGTTTCATTTCGATGGGCACCACTATCAGTTAGAGACCGAGTTTACTGAAGACAAGCTGAAGGAAATGGAGGAGAAAAGTCAAAGAGGGAGCGCTGCGGTGGAGGCTATGTCCTGGAAATGGAGGCTAACAGTGACAGAGGGAGAGAGCCGATGGAGTCTAAATGCTGGAGCTAAGTGGTCAGTGTGTTGGTCAGTCCTGTCGGTGGCCGCTGAAACCAGATGAGTGTGCTGCCAGTCGACCTCGGACTGGGTTGTCAAACTGGACTCTATGCTGGACTCGGAAAGTTGCTGCATAGCGTGTAACTGGAGCAGAGTGGGTGAGTTGTTTTCGTCTCATTTCAATAGAAACCAGGCTAAGCTAACAGATGTTTGATGCCTCATATTATGTGCTGGGACCCTGTTTGTACCTTTGATGACGTTTGGTGTTGTTCTGGGCATTATTTGTGGCTATAAGTGGCTGTTTGATCGGTTGCGCGTGGATCTGTATACTGCGCTTTTTGTTCTGGTGCGGCCATTGCTAAAGTTGCTACAATTAGAGAAGCTCAGAGCGATAGATTCCATTGCTCTGGAGAAGCTAGCTGTTAGCAGACTGCATCGAGGGGGGGTCTCGGTGTTACGGTGCGTTAACCATGGGTTAAATTTACGCCGGAATATCAGCCAAAATATTCATTGAAATCATGGACGCCATTGGTCCATTTACTTAGACTAATCATGGATTAATTTCCCCGACTTACTGCATCACCAAGTGTTTTTAATTTTACCCTGCGTCGACTTGTGCCCTCAAAAATTCCCACAAAGGAATGAGAAATGTAGTGCCCTCAGTGTGCACTTCCTGCTCACAATCCCACAGTGACCAATCATAAGCACCCGAAGTGCTAAAGTATTTAGCATTTATTATACAGGAAGCAATGGTTGAGTGAACAAGGCAGTTATTTTGGACATAGCTAACGCCACATTCATGTCATATCAGAGTAAATGTAATTATATGTTTCTGACTTTTAAATACTTCCAAGTCTGAGTTATAACTGGGGAACTCAGATTTTTGTAGAGCGGTGATATATCCAACAAAACACTTCTGGACGTCTTACGTGAGTCAAAGTCCAATTTTCTTTGTGCTGTAACCAAACCCAAATTGACCTCTCAAATGACCAATACTGCAATCACACAACTGTTTTATCTCTTCATGTGAATGCTCACTTATCATTCATTAGGGACTCTTTCCATCTCTTCATCCATCCCTCATGACAACTTATCCACCATAGGCTATTACAACATGCAGAGTGCAGGGAAAGAGCTAAAGCTTTCACCTTCAGGTTGTTTTCAGTCCTGTCCTTGGGAATGATCATTGTAAAGCAATATCATAATGCATTTTATCTATGCATAAAACATGTGTGTTATGACCTTTTACTATAGTTTTGCTCAGTGGAAACTCCAACATGTCAGCTTTCATGCAACTTACTGTAGTCTATACCAGCTGAGCTCATTTTGTAGGGTGTTATGAGGATGACCTTGAGACCTTTAATTTTACACAAATGTTCATAAACACAACATCAGAGAGTTGAAAAAGTGGATTTTTCGGATTACAACATATGAGGGAAATAGTTATTTCAATTATCTGCAAATATTTGTGATGTACTGGAGCGCGGCCACATCCCTAACCTGATTTGTCATTTGGTCGCATATTTTTTGCTTTATATCATGATGCTTCTCTGTAACATATCCAACCGTCTGAGGTCAGAGCTGTTTGTTAGTCCGCAGAGAAAGCGAAAGAGAGAGAGAGAGAGAGAGAAAGAGAGAGACTGTGAACAAGAGGACAGAGAGAAGCAGATGCTCCCTCAGGAGGAGGGTTGAGCTGCCCACCTCCTCTGTCCCTCCATTCCCTCCTTTTAATTCTAAGAGCATATGGACACTAAAGAAAGACCACGGGACAGGAGACATGCCGGAGAAGACAAACAGGGAGCGGAGAAAACAGACAGATAGGCAAGAAAATGGCAGAGGCAAAGACAAGAAAATATGGAGAAAAAAAGTGGCAATAACAGGGAAAGAGGTGTGAGAGGGCCCGCATGTTTTAAATAAATGTGTTTTTTTCTGAAATTAGAGCTGGAATGAGAGTGAACGATGGAAAATAGCAAGCATAGCATTGAGCACGAGGCAGCAGGCAGCTCGCCTGCTGAGGCAGGGTGCGGTGAGGATATCCTTGACTTAGTTTGCACCCTTTTCTGGCCTGAATCTAATCACTGTCAAACTGTAAAAAGTCTCTGAGGCTTATCAGTTTAATAAAACCATGTGCTTTGATTGGGCCAATTGTACATTTTAGTTTACATGACAGATTTGCTTCACTGAAAGGTTTAGACGGGTAGTTACGATTTTCTCGAGGAGATGCCTAAATCATTCTACTCTAAATCTAATTTACTGCAAAGAAAATGAAAAATAATAGAGGATGATGAATGCAATGTCTTGTGACATAAAGGAATAGACTGTAGTTCAGATGAATTACACAGACTGATGCTTTCAGTCCACCCAACATGTGTTTGGCTCAGAGGTTTGACAGACTGGAAAACTGGAAATATTTGCTCGCTCGTACTGTATCACCTGAACGCGTGCACGGCATCTCACAAATACAGGGATTTCCGCGTAGCTTTCTCGCTGTTTCACTGCATCCTCACGTTTCCATTCCAACGTCCCACCTTGCTTACAAAACAGATGTGGAACTGCAACACCTGGAACGGCTGCAGATGCTCTGCAGAAGTGCTGAGTAGCTCCATAAATTTCCAAGAACAGTAACTGCCTCTGTAGCCACATAAATAAATGAGATATAACATAAGGATACATTGTATGAGATAATGTGTCAATAAGATGGATGTTGCCTTCCGCTAACGATTTAGCCAGTTGCTTCCCACTGTTTCCCATTAGTGCTAAGCTATGCAAACACACCCTGGAGGTATCACTCTGCGGGACCTGCAAGCACGAAACTGTTATTGATATTTTTGACTCTTGACTGATCCGGTGTTCCTCTCAGTCCTAAATATTGCACTGCTATGCTTAATGAAATAACCATGGTCATAATAAAATGGCGACACAAATGTCAACCACTGTGTTTTGTTTTATGTGAGATCATTCCCCTGGTTTGAGACTACAGTCAGCTGTCCCGATGGTCACCTCCAGTGAGCTTATACCAAACTCTGCAGGAAGTCTGGAGTCATAAAATGCGGCTCAAGGTTTGTTTAATTTTTTAGCACAATAATGAATTGGGGTTTTATCACCTGGCAGGGGAATAAAAAGGAAAATTATTTTTTAGCACCAGAGTGTAATGAAAAGCATATAACAGCTTAAAAACATATGTTATTTTTGTTTTCATGTCACCTAGTAAAAACCTGTTGTTTGCTTTTTAATTCACTCAGTCCGTCTCCTCGTTTCACTCAAGCAGAACGCATTAGTGCACACACTGGCATTCTCCTTGTGATTTGTTAAAGCAACATAACACATTTTTCTTGTCATCATGTTGTCAGGTTGTGGTGCTTTGTGTCAAATGTGTTGACAGTCCTGAGTGTTAAAAGTGGAAAGAGGCATGACAACACGTGCTGGAAGATTTCACTTAGTGTTCATGTTTGCATCGTACTGATGGCTCGCTCTCGTTTTATTCGGTTATTTTGACGATGTTGTGATCAGGGCATTTTAGATCACTTAGTCCCTCAATACTGCTGCATTTGACAATATGCTCACATCTGTGCAAAGTAAACGTACTCCTTATTCAGACAAATAGCCTGTGATAAACAGCAAATTCAATTATTGTAATTACTGGTGTGTTTTACTGTTGGAACTGGTTTAGGTGGTTTACTTTACATTGTTGAGTAGTTTGTTCTGTCATAAATCATAATATTTACACACACTTAAATGTACATTTGTCCACATTTTAACCCAATTTGTAACCATATCTGTCAAGCAAAATGTACAATATTTCACTCCATTTCTCCCTTGAATAAATGTACTTAACATTCCACTTCTGGCTGTGTGCATAAATAGCACAAACCAGGCAGTTTATTTATTCATTTATTTTAATTGTTTGTTTTTTCCAGGCCACAGAATGAGTGTGATTAAGGAAAATAAATGTCCCTCCAGCAGTTTTAAGGCCAACTGAGTCTTGCTAATGTTGTTAGATTTGGCTTCTTAAAGACGCCAATGTCAAGGACAAGTCAGAAACCGAGATCTGAACGATCTGGATTCAATCTTAAAGCCCCGTGCTATAAGCGGAGCGGAGCTACATGAGCACATACAGTAACGTTCTGCAGAAGTTAGAATGCGTTTGATTATGTCAATTAGGAAATTTTGTGTTTCTGCCTCATCTCACTTGTTTGAAGTGAGCTCAGATGGGAAAAGTTGACGCATACTTCTGTGTGCCAATCAGGATCTAGCAATATTTGAATCAAAACGTAATGAGCTGTTTGCTTACATTGCAAGGCCACTGTCAGTCAAATCTGATCGAACCACACCCACGCAGTCCTGATGAAGCAGAGTTGTTGGGATGTTTTTGTTTGGGGCGGGTGGTTTAAATAAAACTTTTGATATGTACTTAGTGTTGCACAGACAAATACCGTAAGGAGTGAGTTTGTGTTTCTATAGGTGAAAGGATTTAGTTGACCATTCTCAATCAGGGCTGTTAGCAGTTGTTCATTACACCCCAGATGTTGCCTCATGTGGTAATGATGAGCTCATTTCACTGGCCAAACGACAAATCAAGCTCCTTTTCTCTTGCAGCAACACAGTATCTCTAGTGATCTCCTCAGGTCAGTGTAAGTATTATTTGTCAGATGAGGCTTTTTAACCTTTGACCTTTGGCGAGAAATATTATAAGAGCAGCATGCATTCATTTCACGAGAGGTATGGCTCCTTGGAGCTGTGTCAAGGTGACGCGCCGAGCCAAGAATGTGCTGATTTCAGATGTGGCAAATGGCAACCATGATGATTGTCAAATCGTTACTGCGATGTTATTGAAACCATGTTTCACTCAGCAGGAGAGAATCCATCCATTTTTTGAGAACGCGAGGGAACCACAGCAAAAAAGTAACGGCGAATAATTAGCGGATCTGAGGGCCCATTTAAATGCTTGTGATGAGTCAGATCAACACTTGGAACAGACGACAGTGGCATGTGATCATACAGTGATTGATTCTTCTGATGATTTGTAGCTCGGTTTCAGCTTTTAATCAGATATTTTGGAAGGAACCATTTTATTTCGCATTGTAAACACTTGCGTGCGGGATATGTTGTTTTCTGGAATGCAGTTGAAACGCTGATGTCGATCAATAAAATTAATACTCATTTTAAGACACCTATAAAATATCGAATGGTGCAGTATATAAACAGAGATGATGCTGAAACACTAAAACCAAAACAACTCCGAACCCAGATGAGACTTTACATTGGCTTACAAGTATATCTCTGCTGTCTGGGGTTTGGTATTTAACCAGGATTAATAGCTGGAGTTTGTCAAATTCCTGTGGTTGAACCCCCTCAGGAAAAAATCTTTGTTTGCAAATGCAAATTCATCTGGTGTCATATAACTGGTTTAGATGCAGCGGATTGCTCGGAAATTATTGCATCTTATTAGGAATTAGGAATGTTCCCCTTGAAAGGTAATAAATCATCTTCATAATCTTATTGGACAACTCATTTTATAAAAGTTATAATGAATCTTTGTTATGTCAACATTGTTTCAGGGTTTCAGGGGGATTCCTCAGGGAACGCTCTGACTGGCCGCCATCAATCTCTCTGTATCGAGGGGGAAAAATTGGAGGTGGTTAGCACATTATATCATTATAGTAATCATAACGTCACTTAGCCAGAGTGTTTGTGTGTAAACTCAGTGATCCCGTAAAAGTGTTTTCAATGGCAATGTTAAACATAATGTGAGATAATGCTGAGTCTGGTGTTACTCAATCTACAATTCTCTACTAGTATTAATTCTGTTATAATTACTGTTATAACTGGCAGTACATCTACTTCGCAAATGGTCAGTGTTATCCAATGTAATCTGAAAATATTGATAACGCAAATTACTTTGAATATGACAACGCCATTGGTTTACATCTGTAGTTGCCAGTGTGTGTGTGTTTGTGTGTAGTCTGAAGCTTGTTTGGTTGTGGCAGACAAATGAAATGGTTTGATCTCATTACGAGCCTCTCCTATCAGAGTCTGAAAAGTGTGTTTACTTGAGCACAGGGCTGCTTTTCTTCTCCAGTCGGAATCTATCTAATAACCGTCCATTGAATACCATCCTGGTGTTTGTTTTGGTGCTTTCTCAAGATAAATAACAACAAAAGACTGGCTCGGAAAAGTGGAAGTAGCATAAATACCCTTTAGAGAGGCGTAGCGTTATTGTATAGGAGCTATTTGTTTAACTGTTGCCCTATATCATAAATTACAATGGCATTTATTGTGAAGGTAACCACAAGGTCTTGGTATTCTCTATACATCACGCAAACAAGCAGTTTTCCCCACTTATACTGGTGTAGTTTTGTTTTTTACTTCTTTAAGCCACATTAGTTTAGAAAACAAGCATTTATCCATGTTCAGTGAATGTGTGTGCATTGCTAATTTCTAACATCTTGGTAGTGGTTGTGATTCTGGACATACCTGAGTGAATCCTGTAGCAGTGCTAATTATTTTCTGCCCACTCACTGTGAGAAAGAGATTACAGCCATGTAGTCCTCAAGAGTAGCTGCCCAGTTTTTCTTTTAGGGTAATTAAATGACCAAGGCTGAGAGTCTAAGGTCACACAAGTGCAAAGTGGAACTTTAAACTAAATGCTGACATCTGCATGCTAATATGCTTGGAATGACATGGCGTGTCTTAGCTCAGACTGCTAGCACGTTTTGAAATAAAATCAGAGCAAAGCTGACCCTCATATGAATGAAATCACTGCTTTATGCATCCTGAGGGCAAAATCAGGATTTTGTGCTAGATGCAAAGTGATATGTTCAATTTCACCCTGGGGGGGATTTGAACCTAATTTCATGACTATCCATCCAAAAGTTGTTACATTTTACTCGAAGCTGTAAGTTTCTACCTCACTGTGGAATTGTAAATGTCGTTGTAGAAAATCTCATGGCAAGTGTTTCAGAAATTGGACCAAAGCAACCAACATTTTCAAGATACACAATTAAGAGTTAAATGTGTTACTCCAGTTGGTTTGAAGGTAAAGATCAATATGAAACATATAGGCTACCTGACATATTATGTTATTTATATTCTAAGCAGTGGCTGTGGTAATAATATGAACATGATCCAACAAAGTGAGAGGAGCATGTCGCTGGAATCCAAGCTGCATGTGGTCGACATAAATCATGTGAAAATTGATTCCCTGCAACAAAAATTATAGCATGAAGGTTAAGAAAAAGGGGTTATGATGTGCTTGGGCAAGTAAAGTAATTTGGTTCAGATTATGGTTGGGGTTGAGTAACTTTAGTACTAGTGAGGATAAGATTTTGGTAACGGTTAAATGAGAAACACTGTTTATGTGCTAAAAAACTGAAGCTTCACTCAGTGGAGAAGTCCGTGGTATGAGGTGGGAATTAAACCAGGGTCACTAGGATTTAAGGCCACATCCACCCATCCGCCAACCCGACCACAACACCCCCACTTTCCGACACGTTGGTTCGATGTGAAAACCACCGACTGTTTCCTTCGCATAATCCTCATGTGGTGGGAAAAATACCTCTGTCGCTTTTCATGAAGACGAGTATATTTGCATTTTTTTTTTTTTTTTTGTACTTGACTTCAGCCTTGAGTTGTGAACATTTTGAGTGGAACGCTGTTGGGTACGGGTTGTTCGTATGAAGGAATGTGCACAAAGGCGAGTGAAAAGTTCAAATAATGATGAAAAATTTGTCGTAAGACTATCTTTGATTGCACAAATTAAAACCCCCTTCCCCAACTTTTCTCTGTGTCTCTCCGTTCCAAACGGTGCTGACAGAGCTCCTAATTAGAGCCAGATATGAGCTGCCAAATTCTTCTCAATGGTTTACTGAGCGCTGATGTCAGAGATGCAGTGGAGGTGAAAGTTGAAGCCAATGATTCAGTTTGCCTGTTAGAATATGAGCAAGTTAATAGGATAATTTGGCTTTAACTCATATCCCCTATTTATTTTTGACAGCCTGCTGTACTTTTTGTGTGTAGAGTTTAAAAAGTGGATCTAAATCTACATAGAGGCTCATTCATTTAGATTCATTGTTTTGTCCAAAAACCTAATAAAAATCCAATTAACTTGTAGCCTTTCAATGTTTAAACTCATTGTAAACTCTCTTTGTCCAAGTGGAATTAATCAGCTTCAAACACTAAATTACCCAGTTTACACTGTGGACTCACGCAGATGAAGTGTTTACAATGTGTTCCATCAGTTCTACATACATTTCGCCATTTATCTGCGTTGTTTAACATCTTTATGATGTTTTTCAAATGATATTTCACACATACAAAAGAAAGTTAAAGACATATCTTCAGTTTGAAGCTTCAGTGAGCCTGGTGACAGAAACGCTGTGGAGGTCATGGCAACAAGAAGGACGAGAAAAAAGACCAACAAAGGGCCGTTTTCATGCAACTTTATCTTATTAGCCTTCATACAAATACTGCGTTTTATGAAGGCTCATCAGAGTTTTATTAGTTTTGTCTTTTGGCCACACATGGTTTAGATTCTTGGGGGGTCAGGGGTCATCATACATCTTAATCAGCCAATAATAAGTATCAGCATGAACTCTCACCTCCATCAAGTTTACCCTATTGCTCCAGACGCAGGGACTGAATCTCAAAAGTATTTCTCATTAACTTCCACAGAAAGTCTCTTTTCATATTTGCGCCAACCATCCCTGTGTCTCTTTACGCGTGTTTTCTTAACTTCATCTCTTGAACTGTAACGTTCTCTTCTTGCGAATACGTCAAAGTTTGATTCACAAAGAGAGGAAATACTATGTTGCAGGAAGATAACAAAGCAAGAGCAGAAAAAGGAAATATAGGCTCACAGAAAATATATATGAACAGGACCGTACACTTGTGGGACTGTAGTCGTATCAGACTGAAAAGGCCTGAGCAAACACGACACCCTCAGGAGAGATAAGTCCTGCAGACCCCCCAGACACATGTGTGTTCAGCAAATGTGATTAGGGGTCAATTAGGGGAGGAACATTTTGACACATGTCTTATATTTGGAGTGAGAAGAATGATATATCAGCGGCGGAGGAAGGAGGAAGGAGGGGATTGTATATTCAATCCAGTCCATACGGTACAGAAGTGCACTTAGCCTTATATATCTCTTGTAAGCGTACTACATTTATAAAGAGCCTGGGCCTGAGTCTTTTTAGGCAGCAAACTTCTCACACGCTCATTGTTTGGAGCAAAGTTATTTCAGAGCTATTGTGCCTTTGAAGCACTGCAGGACCGGTCGTCTTTCATTTTTCTTTTCTTTTTTTGGGAACCGGTCCACAGCATAGCACATTCTGGTGAGAAAGAACATTTACAAGAGTGACATGACCTCACAGTTCTACATGCGTACATAAAGTCAGTAATATGCCGAGGTTTCCTACGTCACTGGATCGCTCAGTGAAACCACTAAAGCAGAGCTGGAAGTCTTGTTTTGGTAAACACTCCTCTAGAAACCACCCTGATCAGAATGTGGCTTGGCGTCTCCTGCCAGAATTAATATGTGGTTAATGACATGGTTTGGCAAGCTGCCCCGTGCTATTGATCCACTGTGGATTCTTCCAGTTCATTTTATTACCTTAATATAAAACATTCATCACTGATGATTTCTGCTGTCCAACTCGGCTGAATACTGTACAGTATATGCAGTATTTTCCTTTTGGCAGCCGTGGGATTCTCCACAAGAAACTGCATATTTGAGATCATCAGATTTACATCAGATTTACATACTTTAGTCCTCTACAGCCTTAAGTGGGTTAAAGGCCCTTGGCTATGGGCCTGGTGGTGAGAGCGCTGCTTCATTAGAACAGATATGCAACATCTTCACATGTAATATATTTTTTTAAAGATGTTTCATGGGTGAAGTAAGCTTTAAGGATCAGCAAAAACAGTAGAACAACATAAAACATAAAACAGTACAGTAAAAGGCAGTTTATGCTCCACATTATGTGCTTGGCCAAGGAATATTTTTGCTTTAGTGAATGTGAACCTAACATGACAACATCTGGAGGTGATCTATGCAGAATGGCAGCTTGATCTCAGCACTAATTCCTGACAGCCAGCAGGATGGAGAGAGGGTCCCCAAAAGCAGCATGGGCTGATCTGAATGAAGCAGCTAATTGGTAAAAAAAATAAAAAAAGAGGTCGTTGCTGCACCGAGAGCTGGGAGGCTGTCACAGGTTAGGTTTATGGGCTTGTCGATCCATCTCTGTCTTACTGTCTCTCATTCTGTGTGTGTGTGTGTCTGGGCTGGGCTCCAGGTGTGTTGTAAGACTATGGTTGTTTCCAGGATTAACACTCACTGCACAGGCGCCTCATGATAAGTTTTCACGAAGGGTCGGTTTGGGTGAGCCAGAGCCACTTCCAGTGACTCAAACTTAAAAAGTAACACGGGCTCGGTTAGTCATGAAGTAACTGCCACACAGACTCATGTCAAGCTAATCAGTTTGACTGTCCAGAAATCTGGGATAAACAATGAATAAATATAAACCAGTGGTTTATTCCAAATCGTGGCTCCAGAAGACCAAAAGAAAAAAAAAGTATGAAAAAAAAAATGAAGATCAGATTTTCTGTCACTTCATCAGGACCAACCTTAAAGTTTATGATGGTATCAAATGGAGCACACATGCTTTTCCATGTAAGTGCATGTGGGAAATGTAGTAAAAAAAGAAAAATCAGGAAACTCAGAGGATGGAAAATCAGGAAATCCAATCTGCAATAAAATCACTTTTACCTTTAAAAAAAAAAAAAACAACTAAAAAGGTGCTCTTTATTATAAATAACTTAGTGACCAGTTGTGTGAATCTGCTGGAGACAATTGGGTTTGGAGTGAAAGGGTGAGGAAGTCCTGGCTTACCCCACCCTGTGCTGCCCCACCTTACGCTACGGTACAATTCCCTGTCCTGTCACAACCCATCCCATCCCATCCCATCCCATCCCATCCCATCCTGTCACACCTCGCCATCACGGCCCATCCTGTCCTGTCCAGTCCAGTCCATGCCATCCCCTTTTCCACACTATCCTGACTATTGGTCCTCTTTCATATCTGGCTTTTCTACCTCCCCATCCCCCCGCCATCCCTGCCCCTCTCCCCCATTACATTCCACTCCCCCTTTCTCACTTTAATAAGCAAAGTCACTGTAATATTTACCTTGTGGCTGAAATATTGACAAACACGATGTGAATCTGCCCAGAGAGGGCTTTATAAACAGGACAGAGTGGCCAAAGAAAGCCAAGCTCCGTCTGGCTCAGATTGTTTGAATTAGAGCAGTTGCGTCTTTCAGCCTCCCCTCTCCTCCCTCTACACACACACACACAGAGACACACACACACATACACACAAACACTGACATGTGCAAAGGGTGAAGGAATTGTTACAATCCAGCTGCCTCCCCTCCGAGGCTTGTCCACCACTGCCAAAGGATGATGATGCTGATGATGAAGTTGCACTGGACAGCATGCCAGCATTGGTCCCATGATGACATCACGGGCTGATGTCATGCGGACGGGTGTGGCGATTGGACAGGCAGCTGAGAAGAGTTATGTGTATCTGTAAGTGGCGTGTGTGTGAGCGAGCGTGTGTGTGTGCACGCGTGTTTTAGGGCAGGGTGAAAGTATGCAGCGTCCTCTGGGGTTTTCTGCAGTCAGTCAGAATTTTGGATGGACACTCAATTACGTTCGTACTGGAGGAGGAAAAGATTGAGGAAGAGAAGCAGAGGGGGGGAAAAGAGTAGGAAAGACGAAAAGCAGGAAGGAAAAGGGTGGAAACCAGTGATGTAGAAATTGTAAAAAAGAATGAGATGTGTTATCAGGAACAAGAGACAGACGTGCCAGCAGCTCCGAGAGGCTGAACTTGGATTAGAGCTAAATGCTAACATCAGCATGCAAACATGTTTTAGTAACAACGCTCACACACTAATGTGTAGCAGGTGTTCAGTTGTTAGCCTGCTAACATGCCATTAATTTTGCAGGTCACTGACCAAAGTATTGCACAAATAAATAAAACCAATGTCATGCACAAGGTGTTGCTGGAGGAAAAAAAAACAAACAATTGCACCAATCCATCCAGTAAATCTTGAGATATTTGACATATTAAGATAAAAATGGTGACCTTTTACGGTGGCCTCGGTGGCAAAAATTCAAAAATGACCAAAGTTGTTGGGAGTCGTCCTCTGAGGGAACGCAGCTGTACCAAAATGTCACAACAAACAGCCCAATAAATAGTAAGATATTTCACTCTATTTCAAACAGACAGCCTGGCCGAAGTGATATCCCTGAAGTCACGTCAGTATGAATAAAAATGGAAAGAAATGGAGAAGTGAAATAGGACAGGAAACATTACTGAGATCTGGACTCGGATCTGTAGCAATCAGGGAAGTTGAGAGCAATTACTCTTGAAGTCAAGAGCGTGTTTGTCCTGCTGTGAGGTACGGCAGCCACTTGAGACCTTTGACCAAGTTGTAGACATATAGACAGTGATCCAGCTCTGAGGGCCACATACAGTACCTGTGATAATGTAGTATGTTTAATCTAATCTCCCATAGTGTCCCATTGTGAGCAGCACAGGAATGGGTTTCCCTTGAAGCTTTTCTGTGTTGTTTTTTTCCTCTCTTGGTCGTATCACAGAGTTAAAACCCCGCTGTCTTGGACTTTGCTTGTGGCAGTAAATTGCACTTCAAACCACCCACGCAGTCGAGCGATAAGAGCATATCAGCTGCCGTAGCTGCTCATAATTTAATGTTGTGACAACAGTGAAACAGACACACAGTATGGGAATGGAGGCACATGAAGTCAAAGATAGCAGTAGGCTATAGGTGTAAGTTGTGTGGAAATAGCGACAGTGGGCAAACTCGTTTCTTTAAAATAGGGGAAAGGACAATGAGTCTTTATCGCATTGCAGGTCGACGATGACTCATGTGTGGGTGAAAGTAGGCCAGCTTAAGAATGAGGCACACAGGTATTCATGTGTGGGATGAAGTCTTGGAGTTCAGCCAGATCAAAGACCACAGCCCCTCCTGTAATTTTGTAATTGGCACAATGCGCGTAGTAGATGCCAGTGTGTACGTGATCACTCGTGTGTGTGGCTCTGAGAGCTGGATGGACACAAATGACTGGATTTTAGCTAAAAAAAAAAAAGCGCAGGTTGTGATACAGGAAGCCTGAAGTTTTGTTTTTATTTCACGTGTTATTTTTTTTATTTACCAATGGACTACTGGTGCCTGGTGTGCAGACGAAGTTGACCACCGCAGCTCTGTTTTCACTTACAGAGATGAAACTAGCCACAAATCTAAGACTGAAAAACAGAAGTAAATAGAGCAAAACCTTGTGCACTCATTTACCTCAATTCTGTACTGCCATCTGCCATCCATCTCTTCCATCACAGACAGACAGGGTCTTTCTGTTCAGGAAGGAGGAGAGCTGGGGTCAGAGATATGTATTACAAAGCAGCGAGTGAGATTTCTTGAATGGTAAAAGTATGTTTTATGTCTTAATACCTACAGCTGTGCAGCTGAGAGCTCCATGACTGCGTGTTACATAATTTAGGGGTTTGTTTTGCTGCTATGACGCAACTTCAAATATGGCCCCACAAACCCAGGAGGTTACTTTATAGACATGTAATTTACTTTTTATTAGCCCAACTTTAGTAGTTTGAGAGTCAAAGATGAAGAAAGAAAAATAACTCTGCCAATGTTTGCATGGTCCACTTGAGCAACGCTCCACAGCAGAATGATAAAAGATTATACGAGGAAAATCTTGACACAGCTCCTCACTGTGTGTGTCTTTGCCGTGCACTCTGGAAATCAGATCTGCAGCACCGTCTAGCTAATATCCTGGGGTAAATATGCAGATTTACTGATACAGTGCAATCTGTAAGTATTTTGACAGTGATACGGCTTTCATTGTTTTGGCCCTGCTCCAGCACTTTGGATATGAAATTAAACAATGCTCACGACTAGGTTAAAGTGCTGATATTCAGTGTTAAGGGTATTTGGAGTGCTCACAGTGAACACTGCAGGACACACTTACACACTTTAAACTAGTTATTCTTTCATTTCAAGTCCAAACTGCTGGAGAACTAAGCATTAATAAAACAGTCTAAATGCAGACAAACTTATTGCGCTGTACAGACTCAACTGAATAACTATATATGGGAGATGTTCAACTCGCATTCAAATCAAACAACATGCCTAAATGAATATGGTTAGTAGCTACTATTCATACGACGGGGAAATATTTGTGTCAGACTAATATTTTGCATCATTTAATTTGGTTGGGAGAAATAGCCCCTGTAGTTTTACTGTAGTCTTTATAAGGGCTAATAACAACCTCATTCAGCTAAATATATCGACTAAATACAGGTGCTTATTTGTGTTTTCTTGGAGAGCACTATAATCTTCGACCATGCGCGTCCTGCTTAGTCTGTTTTATGAGCTCATGCTTCAAGAAGGTGGACTTTTACGTTGGGTGAGCTAGGCTATATGCTAACACCAGCATAAGCGGCGTCACAAGAAGCAGTCAGGTTAATTTTAAAATTTGTATTTTTTGTTTATATGGCACTATTAAAGAAGAAGTAAGTGGTCCGGTCGTTTTCGCTAATGCTGCGTTCCAGGCAGGCTTTTGAAATCGTAAATTACAGCTTCAAGTCACAACTAAGGCAACCCACTCGTGTTTTTCCGAGTTTTACCGGTGAAAGTCACTATAACAGCCACTTTTCCGACCGGTGAACTCGTACCAGATCGAACTGGTACCACTTCACGGTCGGAAAAATACGAGTTTCCTTGAACGCACCATAACAGTCCTCGTCCCTACGTCGCCACATTCACGGCGTTCCTTGGCTGCACACACAGCCCTGCATGCCGTTCTCTCTCCTCATTGGATAAAAACTGTAGGATACGATAAATGTTTTCTCCTCGGCTCAGAGCAGAGCAGAGTGACTGACAGACCCGTGTTTTGGTCCAAACACTCTATGTAAGTGATTGCTGTCGGAAGATATAACTATTTAAGACTTATATTAACACAAATATATCACTTACTTCTGCTTTAAATATTCAATCTGTGATACTTTAAAGAAAATTTCAACATTTTTGCTGTGAAGATTATACCAACCTTCTGCATGTAAGCTACAACGTGTAACCACAACCAACAGCCAGTTAGCTTGGTTATATGACGTTCAAACACCTAGAATAAAACGATTAAGTGTTATTTTTACATTTCTTTTTTTTGTACAGGTTAAACAAACAAGATTTATATATGTATTACTGACAGGGCCAGTTTGGCTGTTTTGTCCTGTTTCCTGACTACAGGCCGTGGCCAGCTCTCATATTTAATGGACGGTCATGAGAGGGATATCAATCCTCTCATCTAACTTGGCAAGAGAGCAAATAAGTCTATTATCCAAATGTTTAACTTAGTCTTTTACATCCTACGCACAAAACGCACCGCGAGACAGGGGGATATCTGTCACACTGTTACACTGACAGGTGGGCCAGACAGGTCGTGAGGCCCGGTTGATCCCCGGCCAGGAGGGTGTGGGTTCACTTCCTCTGCTAGCGCCGTGTCAAACTTTGGCACGGTGCAACACATCCTCCAAAGTGGGTGGAGAGATTCTGTGTCATCTGGTGATGAAGGGCTTCATCGTGGCAGGAGAAAGAGGGAGGGGATGAGACGCTTGGAATGGGCATGGATGTTGTTTGAATGGGTGTATGCAGATAGAAAGCTGTCCAGCATGTACGAAGGTGCTTGCCCTTGGATTTGTGTGCACAGACAGGCGCATGGGCGTGTGCGCATTCCTCGATCATGGCTGAGCCTTTCTTGTGTGTATCCCTCCAGCTGACAGGAGCTTCCTGTTGTAGTAATTGTCTTTTTATAGCCATAGACCGAGGCACCTTTTGGCCCCACGGCAGACAGACAGACACCAGACGGGCGCTTCAGAATCACCTGGACGAGAGGCTCGGTAACTGACAGCTGAGAAGAGTGAAAGAGAAAGGACGAGACTAAACGCTGCGAGGTGAATGTTAAAAAGTGGATGTTAAAAAACGTCTGAGGTCCTTGAGGCCAATCAGTAAAACCCTTTAATCAGGCTGAAGTGGAAGCAGCCGCTCAACAGGTTGCATAACTTGTGCTTCGTTTTGTTTCTCTTGAACCACACTTATCTGAATCGAGGGCCCCCGTAAAAGGAGCCCGGTATTGTTACTGAACAGAATTGTAACGAGATTAGAACTGGCTGGGCTTTGTGTGTGTAATAACTCCACCTCTGTGGCATTCATAACACACAGGCCTGGGTCACAGTTAAGAGGGGAGAAAGGATAAAATAAAGCAACGGCAGCACTCTTATCCGACGCTCCCCTCCCTTCTCCTTTCCTTCCTCCGAAATCAGATCTGAGCTCTGGCCTGTCTCTCCACCCGGCCTCCCGAGAGAGACGAGGAGGGGGGTGGGAGGAGGCGGTGGTGGTGGTGGGGGGGATCTGTCTGTCCACAACGCTTCCTCTCCGGCCTCACCAACACGGGTGGTGCTGCTGGGGCTGTTACGTAAATCCAGGTTGAAGGCACGGTGTTATGAGGTCATCGTCCTACTCTGACCGACATTATGCCTGCCTACTCCTGTCCAGCCGGGGCTCAAGCTCCAGCCTGTTCCTCCCTTCCTGAGTGCATCCTGTGATGTAGTGAAAGTCAGTCTGAGTCTGAGGTTAAGTCACTGCCTGCTCTCGCTTGCAATGGAGGCACATACAAAGTACTGGAAATAAAAACACTGAGACTGTTATGTCATAAAAATGTCGTACTATAATGGATCATAATGGATATCATAAAGCTGATTTAACACCTGACAACTTCTCGACGAGGAAAACTGTGCCACACAGTTAGGACTTTACAGAGAAGCTGTTGTACTTGCTTGCACTGGATTCATCACATGTAAATATAGTGTTACAAATATATCAACTTCCCTTTTATTGACTTAATCGGTTACCATAACAACCTAATGTATTAAACAAAAGGAACAAATGTTTATTCTGTCCCAACGATCTCATAAGCACATTCAGTTCACATACAGATTGTCTAGATATGTGACGTGGCTGCATAGACTTAAAATTCTGAATATGTATTGATGATGAATCGTAACAACCTTGATGATCCCTTTTTTGTTTTTGACTGAACAATATCTCAATATCTCTCATGTTCCCCTCAGGATAATTAACATTGGTATAACTTTTGGTGACACATACTTTCCATCTAGTGCCATCATAATCAGGTCAACATTTCTTATGGTCAATTCGTCTTGTCTTTTGTTAATAATATAACACAGAACTAATGACTTTCCCAAACGCCCCGACCTTATCTTTGTGTTAGCCGCTACCACAATTACTGTAGCAAGAGAGTGTAAACACTTGATTTAAAACTCGATGACACGTCGCACGACCTAGTTGAGTTAGACCAGACTCGACCCAGCCGTCTCTGACAGGGAGAGCATAAGTCTCTCTTGTGCTATTTTGAATTGCCCTGACTTAAATAGGCCTAGATGAGCAAATATTACATTATGACACCATCCCACAACTGAGCCTTTATCCTGGAACTTTGGATTGGTTCGTGTAATCTCTGACGATAGCCTATAAAACTCCGTCTTTGTGCTTATCAATCAAGGGATCAGTGGACTCAAACAGGAAATGTTTTTTTAATGACCACGCTGCCCTTGTACCGTAACGCTGCACAAGCCAATTAGCTGCCAATAATTACATGCTTGTGTGTATTTTAGAAATGGGCCTTGGCTCTGAGCACAGTTATTAGTTTTGTTTAGACACTGCGAAGGACAAAATCACAAAAGGTCCCTTTGAAACACTCCTCAGGTGCATTTTTTGTCACCGCGGCCTGCGGTCGTATCTGATTGAACCGTGAGATGAAGCCGGCGTTCTGGGGTCCACTTAACATTTCCTATTGCAAAAACGAACAACATTTTGTGCTGTAGTTGGTCACGACACGGAGCGGAGACCAAGTGGCGCACAGAAGCCGTGATAAGCATCAAATTGCTCCTGTCAGCGACAAAAACTGTCTGTGTTTCTCACTTTTTGTGGCTCGGGCCACGGTCTTCAGAGAAAGGCTGCCTTTTGACACGAGGCTGAATAAGATACTTTATGGAGCAGGGGACAGAGTGAAAGCTTTCACAGCATTTAGGTAAGGAATGAGCAGTGGTCAAACCATTTAACATGTATCTCTAATTATATATAAACTTAATGGCTGAGAGGAGGGATTTCTTTTAATTATAACTTTTGCTTGGCTCCTTTGCTTTGCCTTATTATATATTGTCATAAAGGGCTAAAAGAGAGTTTTCACATGGTTCCTAAAAATGAACTAAAAAAAAAAAAAATTAATTCACTAATTTGTGAGCAAACAGCCTGAAATAAAAGAAAATTCCCACAGACTTTCCAGCTCAGTGAGACAGTGTGGGCACAGACTACAACCTGCAACACTCTAAACTAAACCATTTTTCATTGATTCTTATTATTTTCCATGCTCACTGACGCTGCTCAATCAGCAATTTCTCGTTACTCTCTGCTGCTATTTTTCTTCCCCTCGTCACTATTACTCAGGCTTTGTGTGTCTGTGTGAGTGTGCGCCTGTGTGTGTGTATAGTTTAAGATAAAAGGCTGCTCCTATCTGTGGGCAGTGGGTGTGTACACCAGATCAGCACGCAAGTGAATATTTACTCTCTGGCCTGGTGCCCTAGCTTCTATCTCATGATGGCATCTGACGTGGTGGCTGTGCTTCCATGTTCACCAAACACGTCCTGCCACACTTTGATCCGTGCCCACCGTCAAATTCTCACATTCCTGTTGGGTTTTTCTCTATTTCATTATATTGTATATATGCTCATATAGACAAGCTGATGCAGTGACAGCTTTAATACTCTGTGATGCCAAGTGTAATAGTATTGCTGGCAGTGTCCACTGTGACATTATAATTTAGGTAACACCCTCATTATGGCTTAATGGGGCTGTAAGAGTGACATAATACTACAGAGACCCTCAACTCAATGGAAAACCCCTCCACAATGATCTTTCTTTGACCCAGAGTTGTGCTACTATTCTCAACACCTGCTTCTCACCAGTCTGACGCTTGTTTCTCTCGTTCTCCCCCACTTTCATACTTTCATCGTCCCCCTTTTCCCTCCCTCCTCTCCCCTCTCCTCTCTTGAATCCCTTGTTTTTCTGCTGCTCCCCTCCGTATTAGTTTGTTTTACCATTTCAGCGTCAGGCTCCTTGCTCCATTATGACAGTCATAAAAACAACACTGCACTGTAAGAAAGAGAAAGAAACTCTACACAGCTGAACATTTCCATGGAGATGCATTATCTACATTATGATCTAAGCCTGGCTGCTGCACTGAGTCGTTCTCTGTTTTTGAACACAGCTGTCATTTACACAATCCTGGCACAGGGAGCCGAGAGTGCAACAACAGCAACGACGCTGATGAGGAGGAGGATGATGATGAAGACAATAATAGTGGTAAGAGTAATGGAATACTACTCTTAGGTCTGAAGCGGCTGCTTACGCACATATCAGAGTGAGTCACAGGGAGGGGAGGGCCATCCCTCCCTATGCAACTCTGTGCATGGTGGCGCGGTATTAAAATAGTGAAGAGAAAAAATTGGTTTGACAGACAGTTGCACAATCTGGATTCTTTTGTTGTGGAACGCAGAGAAAGTGGATATGAATGCGTTAATGCGTAGTATGTGTGCTCATTACGATAATGGAAAAAAATCTTACAAAAGCAGACGATGAAGAGAAAGCTGACAGGGAGGAGGAGGGAAAAGGTAAATCAATACGGTATTTGGAAGAGATGATATTTTAATTTGATCCAGCCCTCTGCATTCCTTACACTGGAGAATAATTATGAATAAGGTCTTATTTTCATAGTTTTGACCATAATGAACATTAGTTATTATAACTTTGTATCTGGGGACACCAGCGCAGTGGATTTAAGTGGGACAAGAAACGGTTGATGGTGAGACAAGTTGACAGTTAAGCAAGATTATCCAGTTCCATTTAAATGTTCCATTCCTCTTTTATTCTCTCTTCTAGAGCTTAACCATGCTGGGGGATGGTTAGACCATAATGCTAAACAACCGTGTTGCTACATCAACAACTCTTTGATGAATTGCCAAGAAATTTCCATTCACTTAAACCTGAATATCAGATAGGACAACGTTTTGTCTGAAGAAGGCACAATGAATGTAAAAATGTCAGTTTAAGTACTTTGGCTCTTTTGGTATCCTGATGTTAGCATTTAACTCAAAATAGCCAAACAGTGGGAATAAACTAGGATGAATGTAGACCAACATCTGAACAAATAACATGTTGAGTAGAATCTGGAATAGAAACATGTCCAAAACCATTAAAATAATAATAAGACCAACAAAAAGTAAGAAAATATGTTTTAATATCCTGTAAATTTAATGCTTTGAATAACCATGAAATATTTCAGGAGATCCTCCAGCTGTAAATAAACTGTAAATAAGTTGTTTTTGTGGGATTATTTTTGTATCATGGCCAGTTATTCAAAATCCTCTGGGACAGCCCTGACACCAGTGGGAAACAGAGGTGAGTTGCTCTAAAAATAGCCCTCCCTCCAGTGTTTCCCAGCTGAAACTGACACAGGAAACCATAATCTTCTAATGTATACAATGTACTGTTCCTCTTTTAGGCACGCACAGCCATACATGTGTGTAGAATGAGGAAATGAAGATACTCATAGCTCCTGGGTATGTTATGTGTGAGCGCAGACACCAGTCTGACTGTTTGGTCCTAACGACACCGCTGCACACCGACACACAGTCTCACAACACACCGTTGATTGTCCTTCCGCCCATGTCATCCTGTAGACTGTGGAGCCAGCTCATGCACTTGTTTGTTCTATGCAGGAAGGAGGCCCTGACTTATTTAACAAGAAAGTACAAACACCAGCTGAATAAGTCCTTTATTGTCAGCGGTGGCTGCGGCTTTAAATAGCAAGATGACTTTTTCTTGCTGTATGTGAATGTGGTGACACTGGTGCCGAAACCTCCAACACAAACAAAAAAGTTGTACTTTTCCCCTCAGCATACAGAGTGGAGGTGTGTGAGAGCATGTGTGTGCATATGCTTAAATTGCATTTGCATGGCCGTGTCTCGCTGGCTTTTTTTTGGTGAAGTTCCGTAATATGTCGACATTTCGCCACCGCACAGTGTCCCGCATCACATTTTCCCTGTAACAGATGTCGCTAGCTCACGTCTGCCATGTATGTGAGCAGGCATACATACTGTAGGTTGGCATTGTGTGGTAATGGAACAAGTCTACACACACACACACACACACACACACACACACACACACACACACACACACACACACACACCGTCAACAAGCTGGAGAGCATCCACTCTGGCTGTAAGGTCTATAAACCAACGCAGGGCAACGAGGTCACACAGTTAGAAACACAACCGCTGTGTGAGTCACACGGTTCTTTTTTTAAAAAAGTCTGGTGGCTTGAGGTATTGTTGGAAAAGCACACAAGATCATCATATTATATTAAAGTCAGAAAAAAGTTCGATGTGTTTCAAGATAGTCATCCAAATTACCGCATTTGAATCTTCCAGCACATGAAAGCACTCATGAAAGACAATGCCATCTCCTGAGGTTCCAATTTGACGTGTTGACACACGCAGAGTGGGAGTTTTGCAGCAAATTATAATTGCAGCTTATGGATGCAATGACTGACAAAAACGTGTCAGAAAATTTTTCACCCTCTCATTTACCACATCACCATGAACCCTGACCTGAAATATATCATCAATGGCATGTAATTACCCACCTTTTGACTGACATCTTTCGGCACCGATTCCACAAGTTTTTGCTTTCGTGTACCTTGAGAGTGACATGCTCAACGATACCTCCAATGGCAAATAAACCAGTGGAAATACTGTCTCCATAAGCAAACAATTCAATGGAAATGGGAAGTCACAACAACGGGAATTTGTGGTTTTATTAATCTGAGTCAAAGAGTGAACTTGATTGGTGTTGACGCTATTAAAAACTAGTTATTCTAGTAAACTTAAACTGTTATCCCAAAGCTCTACCGCCCTGTTTCTGTGAGTATACCGTGTACATATAACAGTGTTGCTGTGCCAGTAGCTGAAACATGAGAAGACTGATGTAACCAGGACCGAGTGCTGATCATATAACTTCAGCTCCAGCCTGATTTATGCTTTCTTATTGCAGTACCTGTATTAAGAATAAAACTCACTTTCTTTCTTGTATACAGGCCATCTTAACATAATTTACAAAGTTTCCCACCAAAGATCAATGAAATCTGTGTGCAACAAGAACTCTATTCACAGAGCTAAAACAGACTTACATGTTTTTCCACTGATGGCCAAGCTTTAATCATTACCATGCTTTTGTAAGGTTTATTGCCATTTATGTGTAAGGTTTAGCCAAGGAAATCCTAATTTAATTCTGAAGAACTTCTCAGTTTTTTTTATTATCTTTTTTTTTTTTTTTACTGTAGCCTGTTTGATTGCTGTATAAGCTGCATTATGGATGTCATTTACAGTTGGTTTTTACTGCTTTAATGCATGGTGCAGTGGTGCACTATTGCAGTTGGTATGAAATGAGACAGTCTCTGATGTCTTTTCAAAAATGTCCGCATGAGAGAGTTTTTTGCTGATGTGGCAAATTTCCCATTTTGGTTCTGGAGAAATCCATGTGAACCTACTAATTTAGTTCACTTCTAACAGCCAATTTTCTTCTCAGAGTCATTAAATCCATGTGTCTAATGAACAGCCTGCGTAGTAGTGTTCTCTCACTCTCTGTGACTGTGTGCACATGTGTGTGTCATGTCGATGTTCAATAGCCTATTTGAACTTTTCTTTGGGCTCAAATCAGTAGTTGGATATTTTGGTTGAGTTATTCTTACTTATTTCCTTGGCAAAAAGGGGATTGAGACATTTCAAATATCTGCACATTAACCTCAGCAGGTATCTTAAGCATAGCAGACGAGAGCAAGCTAACAGGAGGAAACAGCTAGCGTGGCTCTGTCCAAATGCAACAAAATCCATCTACTGGGCTAGAAAGTCTAACGTGCACAAATTAACACATTATGTCTCATTTGCTTCACTGGCCCTGTCCAAGAAATGGTCCGAATCATAACCCACCATAAAATGGCAAATTGTTATTTTTACACTTCAGTTTTTCAACGGATTACACCAAAAGAGAATAATGTGTTAATTAGAGGTGCTAGTAGGTAGTTTCTGTACCTTACAGAGCCAGGCTAACCGTTTCCCCCTGTGTCCTGTCTTTTCCAGCCAGTTAGCATCTTAGCTAAGTTAATGACTGCTGGCTCCAGCTATATATGTAGTATCACTCTTTTCATCTAACTCCTGGCAAGAAGGCAAACAAGCGTATTTCCCATTATGTCAAGATTTTCCTTCAAGGGGTTTCATTAGTTTATCTCAGCTGTCCCAAAAAGAAAGGTTGATATAAAATCCATCCAATTCAACATGCGAGCATAATACTGTTACCACTTATGTTACCTTGCCAGTTTCAAGTGTCTTTATGATAAATGGCATGGTATCAAATTCTTACAATTGAAATAAATTCTACCAAAAAGGGTCATTTAATGGCATTTTATTTCATAGTTAAGTATTTCATTGAGCCAAAACAGGTCTGTGAGTGTAAGAGAAAGAGAGAGGGAGCAGTGAGGGAAACAGACAGGAGAGAGAGAGAGAGAGAGAGTGGAGGAGGGGGGGTGTTAGTTCATGAGCTGGTGGCCCATCTGGTTTGGGTTACCGAAACCCCCCTCCTCAATTAGACTCAGCATGATGTCAATAAAACGTCAGACTGGAGAAACTATCACTTAAATTGAGCCTGTCAAGTATTGTTCTTTCCTCAGCGTTCCAGCGGGAGAATCAGTCTGAAATGATTTGTAGTTTGATTAAGGTTACCACAACGTGCCATTTCTGATTTGATTTGGGGACTTGCCTCCAAAATGTTGCCATAAAGTTTTTGCTGATTATCGCTGGAGATACGTATGTATACTACGTATATATGCTGCTGAGCACTGAGACATTACAGTAGTTAATTTCAGTAAAAAATAGGACAAATGGAAAAGTTCTTAAACTTTAAATGGGTAGTTGTAGCCTGTATGCCTATCTCTATATCCACTTATCTAAATTCTACTGTATATACAGTATGAAGAGTTTTGGATCCCAGTGTTTGCTGGAAAATGAAATGCTTGGAAAACAAGCAAGAAACAAGTTTGTTTATGCTTTAAATTTGAATTTAGGGAGGTCTGGAGAACATGGTGACATTTAAGTTTTTCTTCTCATATTGCATATCAAATCGAGTAGGAGTTCCCTGGTTCTAGTGCCGGGAGTTTCCGAACGAGACTGACTCCTCTTTCCTATGAACCATGGATCATCCTGTAGCGCCTACGTGCTGATTTTTAGGATTAATACTGTCACTTCACATCTCTGAGTGGCTGTACCGATGGGCAGGCATGTTTTCAGAGAGTCAGTCCAGGGTCTGAAAGACGACGATCCATGGAAAAGGTCACACATTCCCAAATGCTCCCTCTGGGAAAACAGGAGAGTCCACACCTTCTCAGGAACGCAGAGGCCTACTACCCTGAAATCTGACAACAATTACCACATGAATTTCAGCATATTATAATGCCAAACACTTAATCTGCACGCCTCCACTCATTGGTGTTCAGCCAGTCTGGAGATCATCAGCGTCGTTGGCTATTTGGTAGTTTTCACTGAAAAAGCTATCCATTTAAAGTATTTGGGCTTCGGCTAAATCTGTCAGAGAGCTCGAAATACACATTACAGATGCGAAAAATTCCAAGTGCAACGAGACAAGGTTCAAAGCCTTGTAAATCACAAATTCTGGGCTGCACGTCGATGTCACCGGACCCCTGAGCCTCTATCACGTTGCATCTCAAATTCCAACGTCCACGAACATACAGATTTCATCAAGTGTTGTGAAAATCTGACAGCCATGGTTAAACAGCCGTGCATCGAAGAGGATAGACGACTTATTAGCTGCCTCTGACTCCATGCCAGAGCGCTCTTGACGGTTTAAAAATCCTGATTGCCATAATTGCTGTGTAGCAGGGGTCGGTTACAGACTCATACAGAGAAATAAAAAACTTTAATGCTCATACGTTTCTATAGGAACCTCTCTAACACTGTAAAGATGTGGTCTTGGTTACAGGCTGTACACTCGGCTTTTATGGTATAAGTGTGACTGAAAGGCTTCGCTTTAAATGAGATGGAATATAGTTTATACGCCACAGACACAAGGGTGGGCAAAATAATGGAAACATATTATGAAAGGTAACTACCTCTGCACGGCTAAATCTGTGGGTCCCATCAAGTTGCTGATTAGCTGAACCGTATGGAACAATGTACTCTAAATGTCCAGCGTAGTTGGTCAGCTTGTGGATGTGATTCTTGTTTTTCTTTCGCCACATGTTGTCATGATGTCTGAGTTTGTTCCATTTACGTATGATTTTTTTTGTCTTCCTGCACCTGCAGCTCATGCAGGCACAGATGACTTGGCCTCTGTGGATCTCAGTTAATTGTCTCCTATTGCGTCTGAAAACTCCTATCAAAGTGCTGATTGCCAGAATGCCTTTATAGCTGACAGATGCAGCAGACTGGTATTCAACCTTAAATGACCCATTTTTTGAGAAAGATCTGCTGGAATCTAAACTCTTTTCCATGTTTACATTATGCTGTGGAAAGCCCGGGGATAAATAGTATACACAGAACCTATTCTGTCAAGGACACTGATTTATTTATGCAGACGGCTCAACCATTTGGACAGTGAACCGTGTTTGAATGAAACAATAAGTAGGTATGAAGCATGAAACATTAGTTTGAGGGGTCCAGTAATTGAATGCTCAGCTCAAAATCAACAGTTTCTCAATCTTTGGATTCTTTTTCCTAAACCCAATACACACAACAAAAGCTGGATTTAATTCAAAGTAAGTTTGTTATTATTAGTCAGAGTATTACAAAAGCATTATTTCACATTCAGTGGATTCAGATATGTTTCCCTCAAGAATTGCTTTGATTTGCTTGCTATTTCATCATGGGGCTCAAAGATCTGAATCATCCCAACATGCAGATCCTTATTCTTTCTGTCAACCGCAGCTTGTTTCATAGCAATGACATGCAACGTTTTTTTTTTTTACACATCACGCTTGAAGAAAACACTGAGTCAAAGATCAGCTTGACTGAATAAAGCGCCGACACAATAGTGGCTTCACTTTACTCAGCACCCACTGGTGGAAAACCACTGGGTCACCAAACAAAGACCAAGACCAATGGGTTGGATCCAGTGTTAGCGACAACAACAATAAATATAAATAAAGTTTTACCATCAGACTGTTTCACATTTAAATGTTGTGAAAAACACAATCTGCAACAAACATAAGATAAAACCAAAATCGCAACAGTTCTGTCTTATTTTGACCCACTGACTTTTAGTGCGTCTATTAGCCAAGTATTACATTTGAATTGAATCAAGGCTAACACCATGTTAGTCTCCATGCTAATCCACTTAGGTGAAGTTTCCATTGTGGATGTGAACCGATAAAAATCAGTCACAAAATACAGTTTATGACGTGAGGCTGGTACTGATTTTGCTGCTCAGTAAGGTTAGTGCAGATTGAGACATAAGCCAGTCCAAGTTCTCTGTATGTCAACAAGGTGAGCTCATGGGAAGTCCCTGATTCTCCCATGTCAGACAGACAGAGAGACACATTCTCTCCAGCTCTGGCAATCCAGTCCCAGGCCTTTTCTTTTTAGAGGCTTCTAATCCTGGCGGGTCCCTGGCCTGACGTCACAGGGCCCTCCCCCCCACCCTCCCGTCTGCCGATGTGCTGTACCCACACTCTCATTTCCTCCGCAGCTCACGAACACCAATCTCTGCTCTGCTATTTTGGCTTCTGACGTCTTGAGTGTTTGATTAAAGCAGACTGCCTCATCTGACGCCTCATCTGGCCAGCTGAGAGGGTTAAATTTTAGCGGAGGGAGTGAATATCTGGACTGGTGCGGGTATGAGGCGCCCTACCAAGCTCTCTCTCCTCCCTCCAATCCGCTCTTCCCCACTTCCCCTGTTGTATGTCTCTTATTCGGCTGTCTCACTTGCATCATGTGACCAGGAAGTGTGGCTCCCCTCCATTTCCCCTTCTGACAGAAAGGAAATATTGTAACAGAGGGGGCTGGCGCTGGGCGATGTTACGTCACCGGTTAAAAATAACTGGCATATTTAAGGCTGCCGAGGAATCCCAGGGCAGGCAAAGGCTGGACAGCCTGCCGCCCGGCAGGAGCTCTCTCTCCACTCTCAGTCTGTTTCTTGCTTGTTTCTCCTTCTTCCCTCTGCTTTCACTTCAAAACCCAATTCCCTTTACATGAGCCCTGCGACATAACCAAGACCACCTTATCCCTCAACCACATTTTCCCTCCCTAGTCGAAACCGACCACCAAATTATACGATGTGATAAAAGCTCAGCGTTGGTTGGTGCGCTGCATCCCAGCCTGGCCTGTCCAGCTATAAAAGCTTGGCTGGGATTGTCCAAACAAACAGCCCCCACTGACTCAGCCCTCATCCATATGCATAACATCACACAACAGAACTGTCAACCAGCCCCATCTGTTAACGTAGATTCCCTATGGAAGACGAATACGGAATAGTTTTATATCAAAAATGGCTATAACCAAAATGTGTGACTGTGCAACCCTGTCTCCTAGAATTTATATACTGTATATGCACCACTTTAGTGCAACAGCAAATTCATTTAGCAGGAAATGTAACCGCTGGTTCGATTATACTATGAGGCATTTTTTTGAATGAATGAATGACGGAATGAGGCACTATAATTATTAATGGCAGCTGATTCACATGCAGGGTGGGCATGGTCCACAACAGAGAACCGGGTTCACACCCAAAGTCCAGCCTGTTATTCAGTTTAGGCAATACACATACGAGGTTAGGGAAAGATCATGATTTATTACACCAGACCAAACCTTAACCAAGTGCAGTGGTTTTGGTTGAATTGATTCTTTGAACATTTTACTGATATATTCACTATCAAAATAAAGGCTATAAATTAACAACACCTGCATTACGTTAATAGGAAACGTTCATTATCAATTAATTGTATCAGTCACTTTTCAAACACAGACTTCTGAAATTGTTTTGGTTTACATCTATTTTCTGCTATGTGTCAAAGTTAAGTGTTTTTTTTTACGATAAAAAAAACCTTCACACATTTTCTTGCCCTTTGCTAGACTAACAATTAATTCATAACAAAAGTAATCATTAATTGCAGCCTTACAAGTACCTAAGGCTTTATTCAAGTGAATCCCATAAGATTATTTTAAATATCTGACACACAGGCTTGAATAAACATAAAAACACAATAATAAAGATCCATTTATATCACACTCCATTGAGGGATTCCAATACCTGATCAGCTGTATGGGATTCATGATTATTGTTTTTTATGAGTATGACAGATGGCAATAATGAGACATTATGATGTGCCTTTTTTTGTGCACTACCGGAGAAGTCTTCTAATTCATTCCGAGATCCTGGGAATAATGACTCTGAGCTAAAAACATCGCTCTCCTAGCCTTAAACCCTTCAGCGCCAGAGGGAATAATCATTACAGTTAGCCTTACAGTCGGTGCCATGCTGCCCGAGCTCCTCAGCGGGTGAAAAGGCAGAAAGCCTCTCCATGTATAATTGTATTAGAACTAATGTGAAGTGGAGTGGAGGGGAAGTGCAGCACTGAGAATGAAAGAAAGAAAAAAAAACCTCGACTCAACTTTCAAGAATTAAGGAAAGAATGAAAGCTATTTTTTAATTACTGAACAGCATCTGGAAGAGAGCACTGCAAACCTCAATATCTGGAGTTATGATCAGATGGTACTCATATTCACTTGGGTGCTTTCCAGGAGGGGGAACTTGATTGGGGGACACCGGTGGAAACCATGTCAGTCACACACACACACACGCATACACACCAGGGGTGGAAATCCAGAGCACTCAAAGAGTTGTGCACCAGTTATTTGGCTATTCACACTCTATTTACATAATATCAATGTTCACAACCGTGTGACTGGATTATCAACTGTGTTTGATCTTTATTTGAATATTAGCATAACCAATGATTATGTCAGCTGTACCATGGCTATTTTGAAAATACCCTCTGTCTGATCGGTCGACACGCTCGGCGCAGCCAAGAACAACACCTGAGCTCATCTTTAAAACAGCAACTGTTTCGTAGGTGCTTCTTCAGGGAAGGTGTCACGACATCCGCGCTGGATCTACGCTAATAAGAGCCCACAGAAACAACATTATCAGGACACTTGTTGACGTTAATGAGAGGAAAATATTACCCTTCTGAAGTGTCAAGTTAACACTCAACAGTTATACTTGTCGATACAATAACATTACCTCAGTCTCTCCACATCCGAGTCATGGAGTTTTTTTGTAGATTTTCAAAATCTGGAAGTGCATTTACAGATTAAGTGATTCATCATGGGCAGGGCATTGCAACTTTGCTTGTTCGTACTGTATCTCTGGCACTGCATACATTTAATACTAGTGTTGCATTAAAATATTCCATACAAGTGTGTGGTGTGAGTTACTAAATCACCATGACTTCATTGTGTCAGGAAAAGCACACAGTGGTGTCATCTTCTCTTCCTTTATCTCTTTCCTCTTTTCCTCCTTGCTCTGTCATTATGGCAATGCAAAGCACCTCAGTTGTCAAAGTCAAGCCTTTGTTTTCCGGATCATTTTCAAAACCATTATCTCCAGCCATAAAGAATATGGCTATAATGACTATAATGACATAGCTCCCATTGTGTCTCCCTACCTGCTGAAGGAAGCAGGTCTTCAAGTACAAGGGACGTAGAGCACAACACTGTAGTTTAAAAGCCGTCGGACCTCAGCACCCATCTGCAGATCTGAGTCGGCAATATTTATGAGTGTTTGCAGACATATTAAGCGTTTCACGTGGAATAATAAGTCATTGGTCAAACAGGATATGCGCTCTCTTCACAAAGTTCACATGCTATTGTAGCGTCTATTTTTTCAACCAGTTTTTGTTTGCCCAAGTAAAAGCGCCGCGCATCCAATCCAAAAAAGCTTGAATGAAGACACCAACAGAACAGACACTTACTGTGTATGTGTCCTGCTGGAGTGACAACGTGTTTGTTGACTTGCCTAACGGACAAGATCCTGATGCAGCAGGATCAGCAGCAAGCGCTTTGTTTGCTCTTGCACTGAACTCTTGAGTCAATGTGTCATTTAGTCAATTATGTTGGATAGAGAGGTTTGTTTTAGCTTGCTAGCTCTGAGCAAACACTGCCTGAACCCAACTCAAACTCCACACTGAACAGGTCTGAGCAATTTAATGTTCCCAGGAAATCTATTTCTCATACAGCATTTTACCAGTAGGCTACAGACTACTGTATATGGTGTTCGTGGGACTTTAATGGTAGTGGCCACTTTTTGGAAAATTGAGATCATTAAGATTAATGATCACTGAATATATCACAGTATCACTGTATATAATTCAGACAAATAGGCTACTTGTTCTGAATGCAAAACACACATTTCACTACGACAAATCATTACAGTAAAAACAACAGAAATTTATTAAAATGAAATATATGTTTCAAGTACATGCATGTGTTGTGATTGGCTACCCCTCCCACAATTCATTTTTACAGATGAAAACACGATTTTCCGACACGTTTGGCTTGTGACTGTTGTTTATGAAAAACAATGTTTTGTTGGGGCCCCCATCGTGTTACATATGTCTGTGAGTTATTAGCTGTCCAACCACAGAAACAACAAAAAGAGACATTAAACAATTGTTTGAGACCTCATCAGGTGAAACTATCTAATATTTCACAGAAAAGTCTATAATATTAGTACAAATGTGTGTGTCAGAACTTTTTTGTTTTATTTTCTCTCATAACGACTCAGATGCTCTTGCGACCCTCAGGTGGAGCCTGAACTCTGGGTTGGAAATCACCCAGCTATACAGTAATTGTTTATGAAAGTGAACAACTACAACAGTAAAAGACTGCTTACACATTGATACATCAGTGTTAACCTAATAGATTAGTCAGAGTGGGTCCTCTCTACCACATAACATACTTTTATATTAATATATTAAGCTGATAATACCTTTACTCAAGGTTGGGTTATCGATCTACAATTGCTCCAGTCTCCAGTCTGACCCTGCACTTAGGTCAACGTAATTTGATTAATTGTTAGAAGCAGAGGTAGAAAATCAGCTGTGACCACTTTATCCTCTATCCTGTGGCCTTTTAGTTGGAATTAGGTTATGTTGTGGTCATTTGTTGTGAAATCGTGTTTCATCAAATCACCAATAATTAGGCTATTTTGATGAATGTCTATGTTAAGAAAAAGAGAATCTTCACTGTCATTCTTTAACATGAGTTTCTTAAAAAGCCATAGAAAAGTGCCAATTAATGTTGCAAAGCTGGTAAAAGTGAATTTTTAACCTTAAGAATGTCACTTAACTAATCAATGAATCAAATGTGGTTGTTTTTCGAGTGTTTGGGTAAATAGTGTAGATTGGGGGTCAAAGGGGTCCTGCAACAAATGTCTGCCCTGGGGCAACCTAGGAGGTGGATCCAGCCCTGTCTTGCCTCATGTAGGTTTTAAAAGTGAGTTTTAAAGGCTAATATTTAATTTATATAGGCTATATTTTTATGTTATGGTCTAAGGGCAGAGGATGTTGTTATGCTGTTGTTATGATGCCATGTGAAGCCCTTTGAGACAAACTGTTTGTAAAAATGGGCTATACAAATATTGCCTTGCCTTCCTGCAGGTGACCCTGCAGACATAATGAAATAAGAGTCACCTGCCTTTCCCACGTCCCTCACCCACATTTCACAGGAGCAGCAGCAGCAGTAAGGATAGGTGCCGTTGCTATGAATACAAACAAACCTCTCTCGCCCTCTCTCTCTCTCTCCCTCTCTTTTTTCTCGATCTCGCTCTCCCTGTCTTCCTTTCCTCTCTCGCTCTCTCTCTCTACTCACCCTCCCCCCACGTGATGTTTTCCGCGTTGTTGCCAGGCAACGTCGAGGGTGTGTCCAAGTAATTTAAGGATACCTCTCACGCGGGTTTTTGTTCAGTTCAGGCTGCTGCCGGTCCCTGCATGGCAACAGGCGCGCGAGGGATTCCCCCCCAGCCCGTCGCCTCTCTGCCTTCCCGTTAAATACAATATATCCTCGCTTTAGCACTAAAAAGTCAGTCAGTTTGTCAGTCAGTCAGTCAGTCAGTCAGTCAGTCAGTCAGCCTGTCTGGCTGCTTTCACCCGGCGCACCCAACATGTCCTGGACGCTGGTATAGCGCAAGACGCGGAGCAGAAACTTTAAACGCGGGGATATTTAACAAGAAAAGAAAAGGAAAAAAAAGACAGTGCAGTGACACCGACGAGCAGCCGACAACAGGACTCCACATCCCGATTCTCACTGATGAGGTGTGGACCATGACAAACTTTTAATGACAACATCTGTAGCCTACTTGTGGACTTATAACGACGGGGCTGCTGCGCTGCGCTTCGCTCTGCTCTGCTTTGCTTTGCTGCGCGTCGCGGCTCCGGCCGGGATGTGACTCCACGAGGATTTACGCTTTTTTTCTTCTTCTCTGTTTTAATTTCCAGGCAGCCTCCAAATGACGTCGAGATGGCTTTAGGTGGGACTCTTCTGCCATCCATATCCACGTTTGCCAGCGGCCCCACTGTCAAGAGCAAATCCATAGGAAGTGCCAATTTAGTGAGTAGCCCGCGGTCACTTGTTATTGCATGCCAAATAAGCCATGGGCATCAAGCAGGATCTCTGGTGGTGGTGGAGGAGGGAGGTGGTGTGGGGTTTTGATATGTACGTAGCCTGTGTAGTTCATTCACAATGTGAGCTGTTTGCTAGTGTGTTATTATGTGCACAGACGCAGCGTGACACCACGCTGCACTGGGGCGTGAGCATAAGGTTTGCATAGGATTTTTTAAACTCCAGGGAAAAAAACACACTGATTTCCAATCAGAATAAGTGCTTTGCTGCTCTATAGAGTCCACATGGATTTGCTGGAGTGCCACTCTGAGCCTGTTCATTTTCTACATGGCATGTGTTTACTTAACCACTGTCAGCCACTCCTAGTGCTTTCTAGTGCAGTTTCACTATGAATACATGGGAAATCTGTATTCTAGGAAGTGCTCTGTGCCAAGGACACTTGCTACACTAGACATAGCTCTGTAGCTGAGCTGTCACACTCTGCATTGTGCTGTAGATCCAAGTCTGTTTCTCCTTGAAGCATTGAAAAAAAAACAAGCACTATTCTCTAAGTAGGACAAGTGTGATATTTCTTGCCTATACTGTCTGCGCCTCATGAACAATAACATGACACAAACAAGCAAGCCTGCTTCTTGTGCTGCCATTAATGCCTCTGTAACTTTCCTCTAGAGATGGAAGGAGGAGTTGTCCCATCTTAAGAGACCCAGTGTGCCAACCGGAAGCAACTGCCCCGACCCAGACCATCCCACTGCCACCAGCACAACAAGCCCCAGCATGTCCAAGAAAGACACAGAGCCAGACCTGGACTTGGACTACGACTTTATTCTGTCCAACTCTATACTTCAGCAGCAGCAGCAACAACAACAACAGCAGCAGCAGCAACAGCAGGAGGAGGCCATGGTGTGCACCTCTGGCCATTCCTTGTCTCCTTCCCCTGGGTCTTTCTCCTCATCTTACCCCCTCCCCTCGCCTCAGGGCACTGCCAGTGAGCTGCTCTACACCATCCCAGATATAAGTGACGTTTCGCCCTCTGGAGGCTTTGTGGCAGAGCTCATGAGACCCGAGTTGGACCCGGCATACCTCCACCCCACCAGCCTCCATGGCAAATTTGTGGTCAAGACAACAATGGACATGGGAGAATACAGCCAAGGCGTTAACGTAAGCAAGGCCTGCGTTAACGCTGTGTCAGACCCGACTCCTTCACGTTCCTCGCCTACCTTTACGTGCCACAGGATAAAGCAGGAGAACCCCGGTAACTGCACCATCTCACAGCCCATAGACTTACACTTGGCTGGGGGGGTGAACTCCCAGGGCCGGGCAAGCCAGCAGCAGCGCCCGGGCCACTTGGATCTACACGGGTTCCCCGGCGGAGGGCGGTCTATGGCGGGCGGCAGGTTATCCTCGTCCTCCTCCCTCTCCCCAGATCATCCACTGAGCCGGGAGCACCAGGTGCTGGGGCATCCCCACTCTCAGATCCCTCTACCTCCCCAGGGATACCACCATAGCTCCCCACAGGGCTACACCTCCTACCCCCAGCCATCCTCCATGCAGTACCAAGGTGAGAGCTCATTTCTTCTTCTTTCTTACTACTGAATTCAGTTAATGCAATATGTAAAAAAAAAACTTAACTATGATTTTGTTCATTCTTCTCCGAGATACTAGACTAACAGTCAACACATTAGACAGCAGGAATGTTAACACCAAACTCCACAAACTGTATTTAAAAACATCTCTCTCTTATAATTATAACCTATTCTATGAAACCGGTGAATCATATGGTTTGAAAGCTACATCCCATGACAAAAATAATCCTCTTTTCATCGTGAAGTTCTTTAAACCACACAACATAACAGATACACGATTCAGCTGTTTTCGTGAGATCAGCGTTGTTTTGGGTCTGCCACTTTGCGTAGTAAATAGAAAGTAGTAAATAGAAGTCAATAGAAATACTGGTTGTGTTACAAACTGCAGGTATTGTTCAGAGAGAGGGGTGAGGTTTTCTAAGGCTGTTAAAATTTACAACAGAAAAAACATTTTTTACATGATAAGGTGTTCAGCGTGTTAAAATATTCTGTACACATGTGGAAGTATGGTGAGGCGTAGGGATGTTAATCATGGTGTTTTGGCCCCACAGACCCCCTCATGATCTCCAGCGGTGAGTGCTTGCCAGAGGAACCAAAGCCCAAACGTGGTCGGCGCTCCTGGCCGAGAAAGAGAGTCGCCACGCACACGTGCGACTATGTCGGCTGTGGGAAAACCTACACAAAGAGCTCTCATCTCAAAGCCCATCACCGCACGCACACAGGTATGTAACCGTGTGTTAATGTTCTGTCAGCTTGTGTTGTTTTTTTCATTTCTATCTGTTACATTTTCATCCTGTTCGGCGTTAAGATAACAAACAACCACATTTATTCTACAAACGCTGCTAATTAATGAGCCATGAATGAAAGGGGGTGAGGGGAGTTGTTAAACAGGTGCAGTGAAACAGGTTGATACTGATCCCTTTGTCAAATGCAAACTCAGGCCTGATTAGTTTGGCCTTTATACAGTAGCTGCAGGACAGGATGGACCTCTTCTCCTGTAGGTGGGGAAGGTTGGGCCAGTTTAACCTCAGGGCCGGCACTAACTGCTCCATGTGTGTATTGTGTTTCCATCAAAGGGGAGAAGCCTTACCACTGCGACTGGGAGGGCTGCGGTTGGAAGTTTGCACGTTCGGACGAGCTCACACGCCACTACAGGAAACACACCGGCCACCGGCCTTTCCAGTGTCAGAAATGCGACCGGGCCTTCTCAAGGTCAGACCACCTTGCTCTCCATATGAAGAGACACTTATGAGACTCGGTTGGAGGAACCAGACTTGGATGGCAATGGATGAAGGCTCCTGAAAATAAAACAAGAAATGTTATCACAACCCTGAACTGAAGTTGTGACCTACACTTTTTGAAACCATAATTTGCCTTCAAGCCGTTGTCAAGCAACGAGACAAGCTGTGGTGTTCACGGCAAAAAAGCATTACTCCCTCAAGAGCCCAGAAATTCTCCCAAGACTGAGCCCGTCTTTGCACATTGTGCCGGTGACTTGACGAGACCTCTCTGTCAGGGTTGTAAAACCTTTATGAAAGGGACCAAACTGGAATGTGTCTTATTTAACCGACAAAACTTGGAGGACCAGGTGCCAACAACTTTTAACTGGAAATGTATTTTTTGTCAGGGAAGCCAGGAGCAACAGACAGACATCTCCAGAGGCCTTCTACCAGCAACATGCCATTATAGGCTTCGTTAACAAGTACACACTGTTCAAAATACTGTATTAATAGATACATATATATTTATGTACACCTTTCACCTGCAATGCCATTAATTTCAGGTACAATGTTAATTTATACAGAATGGTGCTCAGTGACTCTGAAGAAGGTTTTTATTTTTAAAGAAAAGGTACCAAAGATTAAGGAAAAGAAACAAATGGGTGAAAACTATGAAAAAAGTGCCATATGGTTGTTTGTGTGTTTCTTGGAAACCTCTTCCACAATCTGACATAAATCAGGTGAACACTTCACTTTTGAAACGGTGATGGCAATCTACAATGCACTGCAGTTGCAAAGTGCAATAATTTATATGAGACATTCATATTTTTGTATGGAATGAGTAACTCTGAACAAAGATGTTTTGTTTATAGCCTAAATATGTAATATAATCTTGAGTTTTGTACATTTGTAAATAAAATTGCTTTGTTATTGTTTTGTATTTTACAGTATAATAAAATAAAATGTATTTGAAATAAGAAAACCATGACAATACTTATTCACTTAAAACAAACGCTTTAAAAGTGAATGTTACTGGAGCAAAAATGACATTTTCTGAACATCATTAGTTACAGTAATTGTAGATTTCCCTGGTAGTGTAATGGAGAGGCACATTTAAATGGCAACAATAGCTCAGTCAGCTCTCACACACAGTATCCCCCCCTGATAATTACGGGATTGCCGCAGGCAAACTAACACAATGTTGCTGTTAAAAAAGATTTTCAGAAAATACACACCTACAATGTCCTGTTTCCATGGGGTTCTCTTTCCACCTGTCAGCAGGAAGAATGGGAAGGACAACTGAGTTACTGGCTGACATTCAAGGGTGACACCAAATCTGACTGCCACTATGTGCTGGAGCTCTCAGGTGCACAACATGAATAAAACCCATGAAGATGCTGTAGTCAGATAGTGTCATGATATATTTCTGCTGTACGATTTATATGATCATACGTCTTTTTTTCTTTTTTCGCGGGGTCGTTTTTGTGTATGTACAAAAAGTCTAGCAGTACTCTAATAACATACACCTTAACTTAATAACTTAACTTCTGTTATGTTGTGATTATCAACTCAACAACTGAAAGATCACTATCAAGGAAAGGCCACTGCAGTGTTGTTGGTAAAGCACACTTAGTAACATTTGCATACTCTACTGGCCTCAATACAAAAAAACACTTGAATATTTGCATATCTTTGAATGTATCTCAAGAGTTACAAACAGTAAGCAGCAATGTGGGTCCAAGTAACTGCAGTTTGATAAAAAACAACAAAAAACAAAATGACTACTTTAGTTAAGGTGTTGATATTGCACTAATTTTAAATCCAATTTTTAAGATGTTTTTCCGCCCAAAAAAGACATGCTATGTATTTGTTTGCATGAATTTCCACCATGCACTATGGTAACAGCATAACACAGCAAAACATCACAACTTAAACCAGCAGAAAATAGTGATTCACTATCAATAATAAGATTTTGTTCCAATAAGAGCCCATGTTTCAAGTTAAGCCAGTATGTGTATTCCTCCAAGTCATTATATGAATTCTAACACTTCATATATTTCAATTATTTTTACAGGCTAAACTCTTGTAATGGTTGATTTGTTGTTAAATTTTGAGATATTGACCCGTTTTGTGGTTTTCAAGTAAACATGTATTCAGGCAGACAAACAGAGCTCCGTGTTGACGTTTGTAAAATCACGTTATGGTCTCTGTTGCCCCCTACAGGTTGAATCAGTTTCAACCTCACTCATTTACAATTCCAAGTGGAGCAGCTCTGTGGAAAGTAACTGTCCTTTAGGTCCTTGATATATAATCAAATTTAATTTACTTAATTAGACAAGGCCAGTGAGAATATACAGTCAATGCTGTCAAGTTAGAGGGTTGCTGCCTTGGGCAAAACATCCAGCTGTCACGTCACCCCTTAAATACATTATTTCTTTCAGTCACTGAATTGTATTATGAGCCTATCCAGGTCGGTTTTAATGCCCATTGCAACAAAAGTTATTTGTTTTCATTGTCCTGTAAACCTCGACTAAGGTGCACTTACTACATAATTATGAGAGCAGGATTAAAAGATATTTAGAAATCCATTAAGTGCTAAGTTATCCTATTAAGACAAAGTGTTTGCAGGTAAGTCACAGTACCTCAAACATAATTCTGCAGCCACACACAAGCCAACACAGCAGGACAGGAGCAGCTTTCATTTATCTCGAAAAAACTTTTATTTTTTCTGTAAAAACAACAGTCACATGTATGTCAACTATATACATGTTCAAATGCCTTCATATTATGCATTGTAGTTCAGACTTTGTTACATAGCTCCTGTCAACAGTCCTGTTGATTTACATGCAGGTGAGGGATGTTAAACGGGAAAAGAACCAGTGCCATACATGTTGGTTTACAGCTGTCATTTTCTAAATTTAAATTACTTCTCAATTTAGAAAATAGACCAATAAGAGTGCATGAAAACCTTCCAGACCTACCCTGAATTATCCTCACTTGAAGTATGACGCATACTGTCATTGAAAACTATAATCATAGAAAAGAAAATAAGAAAACATACGTTTTAACTTCAGTGTTTAAAATAAAAAAGATAGCACACAGGTGATTTCTGATGCAATGTTATTGTACTTTAATTGTTCCTCCATTTCAAACTGATCACAAACAACAGCCTGTCCTTGTGATGATCATCCAGTGTTATTAAGAGGTGAACGTGGAAGTGGTGAATAGAACTTTTTGTTTTTGGAAATGTAAAAGGCTTGTTGTACACATATATTCAATATCAGCAATCAAAAAAGTAGAGGAAGATAAGAAAAAAAAAGTGAAAAGAGGGATGGCTCCTTTAATCATCGTCAAAGTTCTGTTGTAAAAGGAAGTTGGCGGCCAAGTTCTCGTTCTTCTCACAAGCAAAGTAGGCTTGTATAACAAGTCCCTCTGGAAAGCCCAAGGCTTTTAGCTGGAATTAGAGAGAGGTGTTGCAAATTAGTGAAACGATACTTAAATATGCAAATGACAGTTGTTGTTGGCTCCACCATGTGAAGAATTAAAACTTGTTTGTGGGTTAATGGCAGTGTTGAGCTCCTCCTCACCCTCTCTATGGCCTCTTTCTCCTGTGGTGTGACCTGGATGTAGCTCATTTGACTTCCGCCGGGTGTATCCCCTCCCATTCCTCCTGCTCCTCCAGCTCCACCTGCTCCACCTGCTCCACCTGCTCCCCCGCCACCGACCGGCACAGGGTCTGGATTGGGCTCGTTCAGCATCTGGATGAACTGCTCTTGGTGGTTGCTGATCTCCTGCAGCGGTAAATGAAATGTTTAGTTGTAGTAACACAGTTCAGAGACTCACAAGTGACAGATTCTAAAAGAATGCTGAAAACTCTGACTTTCTAGTAAGGGGCCACGGTCCTAAATGCTGTTTCTACAATTCCCACAATGCAACTGAAGTGTGACATTATTCCATCAAATTTTACCGTTCTCAAACACAGTAGTGAATACTCCTTGTGTTGAGGTAACTGAACATCATGTGTTATCAGAGTTGTGTCCCTTTAATGACCTGCAACTCTAATACTTCAACCACGAGTTTATTCAATCAGAGCTGTGTGAAGCCCTCTTATTTAATGTATTTCTTTATTTTATTTCAAAGAAAACACATCACGTCATGTCAGTGCTTCACCTGCAGCAGTTCGGGGTTTTCCCTGCCGATCTCCTGCAGCAGCGCCGGGAGGAGGGAGGCGTTCTGCTGGATCAGCTGTCGCATCATGTGAAACTGAGGCTGATTTCTAAGGAAACTCAGTGGATTTCCTGAGAGAGAGAACGCATGAGCACCATGAAGCAATCAGACATAGAAATAACAGGAATAGACATTTGTTCACTGGCGCTGATGGAACATGTGGCAATAGTGTGGCACCGTTTACCTCCGGTACTTGCTGAAGAACCAGTGTTGGCGGGGAGGCTGAGGCCGCTAGTGGCGGTAGCTGGAGTTCCACTCGCTGGATTGGCCACTGCATCAGGACCTGTAGCATGACCCTGATTGCCTGGGATGCCCTTTTACAACACAACAAGACAAGATTTTATCCTTCATGCGGTCTACTTGTAGAGTCAGTTTAGGCATTTGCGGCTGCAGACGTTCTCGGTGTTCATACCGTGAGCAGGAACTCCACAGCTCTGTCCGGGTTGTTGAAGCTCGCCCTCAAAGCCGCTACCACCTGCTCCCTCTCGTAGCCCATGAGCATCATCTCGTTCACCATGGCGTCATATGACGCGCCAGTCACTGAGGGAACACGCACACACCAACACAGCGAGTGCATTAGAGTAGTGGCACCAGAGAGTCTGTTAATTTGTGCTTTCTCAGATATAGCACTGTAATTAGCCACATCTAATTAACCACATCAAAAGCTATTAAAAAAAGCCCAACCACATCCTTATTGTTTAATGAACCAATATAAACTGAGTTCTGTTACATCATTGGACGTAAATGTGCATTGGTCATTTGCTTTAAAACGTGGTCGCCATGAAGACATTAGTTTAAATTAGTCATCTATAAACATGTCACTAAGAATTTAATGAAATATTTAAAATATCAACACAGAAAACATATTTCCCATGTTTTTTTTTACGGTTACATAACACAAAAACACAACTAAAATGTGAACCTGCAACAGCATATTAAACAAAAACACTGTATTTGTTGAGCACAACTTTAAATGCATCTCAAGAGAAAATGATTTCAGGAGCTAGAATACATAACGATTTATTTCTCAACCATGCCTCATAAAAATAAACAACCTGTCTCAAATGTTGTGTGAATTCACGTCAGTGGCTATTATGAGCCATGATAATTAAGACCTAAAGGATTTGCTCTGAGCCAAGCAATATTTGCAAAGTTCAGAGCATGTGGCCACGGGAACTGTGGGATTATGTTTTAGTCTGAGCCGTGGAATCAAACTGCTTATTGATCATGATACATCAAATACGGTTTGTATCAAATAAGCAAAACTCCTGCAACAGTTTCGTAGTTGTATTTCTGTCAGATCAAGCCATTAAAAAAGAGAAACAATCATGTTTATATGTTAGATTTACAAATGCAGCCTTACCTAGATTTGAAACCGCCTCATCAATTAGGCTTGTGTTTGTTGATACCTCAGAGCTTCTGTGAGAGAAAACAGATGTTAGGCCAGGTGTGACCAGATATCAGATCAGCCAGTTGAAGACAGACATCGACCCATCTTTACCTGACTGGGGAGGAAGCAGGAGCAGCAGTTGATGACTGTTTCTCCTCTGGTTTGTCGTCTGCAGACGGACGCTCTGTCGTGCTCTCTGCGCTGGACGATGCGGCGGGAGGGGCTGCGGAAGCTGTAGTTGTGCTGGGAGTCGGGGTGGAAGGTGAAGGCTGTGGGGCGGCTGCGGTCGCTTTGGGCTGCAAGACAATTAAAGAAAAAGCAACACTTCACCATTATATTTAACGGGTAATATGAGTTTAACTTAGTGTTAAAGTGGTGCAGATGTTCTTTACATTTAGTTGTCTCTCGGCTTAAGGAGAGACCTGGCCATCTTGAGGTACGAATAAGACAATCATTAATAATCTTTAATAATAATATAGCTAGTTTGTCCCATATATTTTGATTGGCATATTGCGATTTCTCCTGAATAGTGTTATCCAAATCAATGTAATGTAATACCATGGCCATAACAAAAATTCTGAGGCAATGTAATCATATGACTGCTGAATCTGCATGGACAAAGTTCAACGTGATCACCACTTTCACTACAGTAGCAGCAGTAGGTAATTGGACTTTGTTTAACATGAGGGAGAAGGTACAGCTGAGAGACGTGGACAGGACTTTACAAGCCTGCAGTACGAGCAAAACACCAACAGCCGATCTTTAATACAACTACACAAAAAAGTAATCATAGAAATTGAAAACAACAACAAAAACATCTCTTAAAATATGTCCGCAACCATATGCCATACACATAGACAATTATTTCCCATTCTCGAACCTTTGTCACCATGACGACCACAAAGTTCTTCTCGTCGATTTTGTACTCTTTGAGAGGTGTGTCATCGCTGAGGATTTTTCCTGGAAGAAACAGAAAAATGAGTCACAACAACAGACATCACCAGCCACCAACTCTGAACAAACAATGCTGTCATTCTGTATCAGTGTCTCTCTGCGTCTCCTTTTGTTTTTCTTTCTTGTGTATATTTTTGTTATTTATTTGAAATTGTGTAGTACTACTACTAGGGTGGGATCGCTCTGTAAGCCCTCCTTGAGTTTCTGACCTCACCCGCACATTCCCGTCTACGCTGAATGAACTGTTTACTGTTTTTTTTATGTGCAAAAAAAAAAAGAAAAGAAAAAGAGACAGAGAGAGAAGACTGTTGAGCTATTCAATCATCTGCTTTTGTCACATGCTTTTATTTTGTGTGTTGTTGTGTGAAGTGAAATCACACAAAACCCAACCGCTTTTCAAAACAATGATATGCCTCTACAGTGTATACAATGATTTAAAAGCAATCATTACAGAGATATGACATTCACACAGATCTTAAATACTATCTAGTTTTTCCCCTGGCTTGAAAAACTTTTATCTGAATGCACCTTTTGAAAGAGAGCTGCTGCAACACAAATGAAGGCAGGGAGGCTGAGAACACAGTGAAACCCTCTAGCACTTCTCTGTATATTGTTAACAAGCCTGTTGACCTTCTCTCCAGCACCTCGAATGATGTGAACGAAATACCTTCATTCAGGCTTTTGAATGGATGGACTACAACACATCCACTGGGTGCATCAGCTATTATACATGTGAAAAAAGCCAACACACAGGCATTAGACGTAACACGACTGTGAGAGCAAAGGAAGGAGTTTGCCAATATCCGTCTCAATGAAGGCCAATTAAAGGCTCAGGCTTTAATTCAACTGTAAACCAAAGCATCTCCCCACACTGTGACTCAGAAATGGAGTCAGTCAACAAAATGCACAGCAACTAAATCTAATCAGTACATTTTTCTGATCCAGGACTGTTCAGATCAGTTTTGTTTGTATGGCAAATGTATTCCCAACCCCCGTTAGTCTACTACTCAGTGTGTATCAGCTGTCAGGACTAGCACACAGCGCTCCAGTAAAACCATGACACTGCACAGCACTGATGGAATAAACAGCAGCAAGCTTGCAGATTCAGTTAGTGTACGACAAAACTGAGCACACAGCAGGTGAACGTCACTTACATATTCAGTTATTACAAATCCTGTCTGTTTATTATAGTATGTGTTATATATACACTGTATTAGTTTTCAGTCAATTAGAAAAACAAATGTTTGACTAATTAATCTGTAATGAATGAAAGGTCATTATTAAAAACCACCTGCAAAAAAAGTAAATGCATCCCTTCAGTGAAATTTCACTCTTTGATTTCTACGTTTTATGTCGTACTACTCGTTCTGGGTGCAGTTTGCATGGGTTGTAAGAAAATGTCCTCATCAGTCACTGAAAAACAAAACAGTTTCCCGTAGATAATCCTTGTGCTATCCTTGAGCACTTACCTGTCTCTTACTCAAGGCAACGTTGTGTAAATAGTGAATAATGTGTGGTGTCACTGTTCCAGGGACAGCGTCTGCACCTTCTGTTCTTGGTGGTGTGGTTCCTCCTATACCTACTAACCACTGCCCCGACTGTGTTTCAGCTTATGCTCAATCGCCTGGTATATATGCTCTCCCATCTTTACAAAGTCTCACCATCTGGTTTCTCGCTTGTTCGTGCTGGCAGTTACCATGTGGTGCCATGCTGCATTAAACACAATCTTCTAGGCCATAGCTGCGAGAGCTGGGTGGTCTTTTTTTTTCTGTCCTATGCATGCAATGAGTTTCTACTCATATTTTCTGTGTTTTTTTGTTTTGTTTTTTAAATTGTGAATAAGATGAAGTATGATGTTTATCCTTTGAATGACGCTATTTAGTATTTTTATAATAAAATTTAAAAAGTGGTTGTTTTTTTTTAAATACATCAGTCCTGATTACTTTCTTCACACCTAGCACCACTACTATATAAATGTATTATCTTTCAGATTTCTTAATAGTATCACAGATTAACTGCAAATGGCTTGTAAAAAATGTAATTAAATTTGTTGTGCTTCATTTAAATCTATTCTGTATGTGTCACCACTTCTCACAGTAAGCCATGACTGTAAAACCATTAAAAAAAGACTATAAACAAAGGGCAACATACCAGCATATATCAGTTTCTGGCCAGCAACTGAGAAATTGTCCTTTCCCTTCTCCTCCTCAATCCGTTCTTTTAATGTCTTCACCTGTAAAAAAAATAAATAAAAATAAAAATAGGTCACTTGCATTCATTAGGACAGTATTTCCTCCACTATACTATGCCATAAAAATAAAAATAAAAAATTCACCTTTCACCTTAATGTCACCATTTTGTCCAGCCCTCATTATATAACCAGTCAAAAAATAAAGTGCAAAGTGTGCAGCGCAGTGCATCACAATCACATCATAAAACTGAAGCTGAACAGACATGACACTTCCGGCTCTGACGTATAACTTATTAAAGAAAAAAAAAACACTATGCTGAATATATAATTTAGGGTTACGTTAGCTCAGCACAAGTGGATATGATGATGACATGCTAATGTGTCACGTAACTTAGCTATGCAGCCTCATCGAAAGCAAAAGTTAAGGACAAGCTGCCTTTAGCAATACAAAAAGTCACAATGTGAAGTTTAATACATAGATATCGATGGTGAAACTTTTCATTTTAATTATGATCAGGCATGTAACGTTAGCGCTTGTTTACGTATCAACTGACGTCATTTTATTCAAAGATAATAGCTAACTAGATTAGATGTTAATTAACTGCTACTTATGTGTTAGTTTGACTTATTTACCACAAATTAAACAGTGGACATTTATCATCACTTGCTGCTTCATTAACATTGAGAGCTACAGTTATATCTGTATTTACGTTAATATGACTTGACATATTTTTCCCTCCCATCTGAAACCTGAAGTGGGCTACGGCTAAAAGCTGGCGATACAAACTACTTTCATGGTCAGTGATTAATAAATGACGCCGATTTGTCTCAAGTTTCGCGTCACATCATAACTCGAACACATGAAATAAAATCTTTAAATGTCTCTTTCGTTTGACACGGACAAAAACATCGATCGCCTCGTTTCAAATACTCAAAAAACTGCAGTACTCGGTTCCAGGACATATCTCACTCCCACTCCACCCCCTTCTTCACACAGATGCATGGTTTCCACTCTTACCGTCTCCTCTTCGTCGATGTCGACTTTGAACGTCTGCTGCTGTAAGGTTTTCAAAGTTATCAGCATCTTGTCGACTTAGTTTTAATCCCCGCGCCTGGTTTGAACGTTGTAAATCCAACTTGCAAGAGTCTTTGCTGTTTTTGTTGGCTCATTACAAACTGTCAGCCGCCATGACTTTTCGCTTCTCTTCTTCTTCTGTCTGAGTCATCCGGGCTACAGCGCCCCCGCTGGTCAACCTTGACAGCACAGTCACATTCGCTGACAGTGTTTTCAATGGCATTAGGATAACATAATGAGATATTTACTGGTGTTTAATTATAATCTTTTTTTACTGCGATGCCCATGGCCCATAGTCCATTTAACTGAAAAAGAAAAAAGATAAATGAATGGTCTCAGATTTACATTCACAACATTTTAGCCATCAATGGGATTAATACCGCAGCCACCCAATCAATGCCATGTGATGTAGGCTATCCAGCCTGATGTGTTGAGCCTTCCACCAGTGTCTCCTTCACATATTGGACCTGGTGGCAGGCTCCTCATCAACCAGCTTGGTTACTGAGACAGCTGCAGCCAGTCCCAATAATAAACTCTCCTGTGTTGATCCATGCAACATATTTGCCCTGAGTGGGATTGGTATCCCAATTTCCTACTCTACAGTCAATGGCATCACCCACTGAGCTAAAGTGATCCAGCTGCATTTGTTGAGAGTCATGTGTGTGTCTGTTTAGCTGTGATGTTAGGGTTGGCATTGATAACCATTGACACTCAAAATATCTTTTCCTTGTTGTCAGAAATTGTCATGACCTATAGGCTGACAGAGATGCATATTTTAAAATGCCTCCAGTTTTCACATACATTCACAAACACATGCTGCTGATTTTGAAATGGGACAGTGAACAAGGATGTTCATGCAGGCTACTCTCTGTGAGATGAAGGTACAACCATTTCCTGATGCATACTCTGTTAACTAATCCTCCCAGGAACACATACTACTCAAGCAGATACCAATTCAGCTGAAGACATTATGAACAGCAGACAGAGTAACAACTCAACCATGCAAGCTTGGGCTCTGCAGTGCTTTTATAATGTTTGTGTTAGGAATTCTTCTGGCAAATCAAACATCTTGCTGCTGCCGCTGTGTGTGGACTTTTGGATCCCTAAAAGTCAAGTGTCTACGCTGTTGTCCCATTGTGTTCCTCTCAAGACTGCTTGTGTTGTGGATTGCCTCATACAGAGCACCGTTTGTTGTGCTCTGGCGCACACATGGATGGCACCATTTATATGTAGGGCACTAGTGAATGCTATTGGCTATTGAAAAAGGATATTAACATATTGTTACTATAGTCATAGGATTTAGGATCAAATGGCTGAATCAAAGATGGCCTGTCAGGAGATTTCTTCCTTTGTGAGGAGTGAAAAGCGTGCACTTGTCTCTGGGTCAAAAGAAGTCGTGTGGTCTTGTCCTCCATTTTGAACACCTGGCGCAACAGGTGGAATAAAAATGCTGCCTTCACTGAGCTCAAGATAGCGTTGAATATGCTGTTATCACAAGTTTCAACAACCCTAGGTCCCTCAAGCAAGGAATTACTGTCTATGACTGCATGCACAAGTCTCTCCCACTCATCTTAAGTGTCCCTCCCCGTCCTCCTGCTCCTCTTCACCCCTCTGACTCGTCTTTCTCTTCCATCTCTCCTCTCAGTCTTCTCCCCCTCTGTCATCCAGTTATTACAACAAGAGCAGTGCCCCCGCCTGCCCTGGCCTGAGCACACACTCACCCGGCATTCCTTATGTCGCTTCACTCAGCAGCAGCAGCAGCAGCAGCAGCAGCAGCAGTGTCCTCCTTTCCCCTCTCCCTACTGTGGCTGTGCCTCTTGCTCCTGTCTCCAGGGGTCGTCAGTCTGCCATCAGCCCCCTCTGAAGTGGTGGTGAGCCACAGAGATCACAGCCTGATCTCAGGTGACTTAAAGATATTTTTAAGTGATGATGTTAGACGTGTGAAATAAAGACTTCTACTCACTCATGCCTTCTAAAAGAGGCAGGAAATGCAAAGGACGTGTGTGAAACCAATGGAAAAACACTAGAGATAGAGCAAAAATGGAGAACCGGTGAAACATGGCAACATAGGTCATCTGAATGACTTGTGGTATGCAGGGTGCAAGAGCTTCAGCATTTCATGCATGTGCATTACACAGACACACAAACACGTACGAGTACACACTCACAAGTGACGTTTGCAGGGTTTGTGGTTTTGGTCAGCAGATCTCTGAGAGGGTGTGGATTAGAGTGGAGTAGAGGGAGGGAGGGAGAGAGAGAGAGAGAGAGAAACAGAAGGGTGGAAGGGTGTAACAGAGCGAGGGCCACTGAGATGCCTTCTCAGCCTGGAGCTATTTCCTGTGGACAAGCTGCTGGCACCATGAGTGCTTGTTTCCTAAGTCTCCCTGGACATGTTGGGGAAGAAAAATCACATGTGTCACTGGAAATTGGAAGCATGTTGGACAAAAGCAAAAATGACTGCGGAAATTAAAAAAAGAAATGTGATGAACTTTGGAGGAGTGGAGTGTATGTAAGTGTTTGTGTCGAGTACAGCCTCAATAAACCAGAGTGTTTCCACTGAGTATCATTAATAAATACTAGAGAGACCGCTCACCATGTTCTTCGTCCTCGTGTGGTGTATTATGATGCTAATATTTGCTAATTAGCACTACTCAGACCACCAAAGCTGTTACTTCATCATCCTGCAAGAGGTGAAACAGCAATTCACTGCAGTCCAATAGTCTTTGGATACTTCACACTTCATACACAGGAATCTTGTAGTGGCACAACTGGGAACATCATTAAATCACCAAAATCATTAGGATACATAATTTGGACACCATGAACGTCCGTCCCAAATTTCATGACAATCCCCCAAATTATGAGAAATCAGTCCTGCAGCCCTCCCTATAGAGCCATGCTGCAAGCTGTGGTTAAAAATATCTGGTGCTTCCTGCAGGCCTCCTCAAGACTGTCACTCTCAAATTAGCATTTTTGTCCACAGATGTAAGAGAAGAATGTTATCAGAAGATGATAAGGCTGGCTCCAGGAGGTTAAAGACAGGTATTTTTTCCTGTCTCTGGTCACTTCCTTAGGGGCTTTTCAGGAGCCCTCAGATGAGTTTCAGCTCTTAAGAACTGCCCAATAGAAATAGTGGTGTCTTCTAGTACCCATTATACAGTAAACTGTAAATGGCATGAAGTACTCACCATTTGATCAGTCTTGATTGTGTCTTTATGATTAGATCAAAGGTGATTGGATTAGAAAAACACCACCTGTTTAACTGTGGCACTTGTATATTCCCTACGTGTCCCTTTGCCCTTCAAACACTTAACTTACACATTATCCTCGATTTGCTATTCAGCGAGCTTACTTATCAGGGAATTTTAATACTTTGACATCTGCACTGATATGCATAATTCACTGATTTAGAGGGCAGCGGAAGTTATATATTACACCTAAGGAAGTGATATGCGCGATATCAAGAGCATCAAGTATGCAGGAGATATATTAAAAAAATACATCATGTTCGCAGAATTTTAAATTTAAATTATGACATACTCTCGCTCAGTCCTATCGTATAACATCCGAATGTCAAGCGAGGAAAAGCCACATTTCAGAGGCATAATTACATTTTTATGCCGTGACAGAGAGGAGAGAAAGACAATCAACCGTTATCTGATAACTTTATTATCAAGTTAAAAAAAGACAATGAATTACAATATTTACAGAATATCCAGAGATAAATGGAATAAAATTGTAAACAATCATTCTAGGCAACATCACAACCCACCATCAGGTAATCAGATTTATATGGGAAGAAAGGCAAGAAGGAGAGATTCTAGTGTCAAACTATGGAGACAACAGTCTGAAAAGAGAAATGCATCGGAAACAAACTAAACATATATACAAGTATCCAGTGTGTTGTCAGCAGGGGTTTAACTTTGGGTAAACTGGGAATAATACAGTCTATAGACTGCACACAGTGAGGGATTCATAGTCATTTTCTATTCAAATGATCACAGAACAACAAATAGTTTTGGGTTGACAGCTTTATTACCCAGGTTGTCCCAATTCATCATCTGGTTTACACCGGGCTATCAAACTGGGTAATAAGCTGCCTTACAAAGCTTATTACTACAACAACAGTTTTAAAACAGTTTTTACTTTCAAAAAGCTACAAGCTGGTCCTGTAAAGCAGAAAAAGGGCTTTGCGATTCAGCACCAACTCAACTGGTTTTTTAAAGTATTACAAGGACTGAGGAGCAGAGGGGCTGCTACAGTCCCACGATACATTGTCGACTGGGTAGACTAAGGGCAGGTGAGCTGATGCCCCTACTGGCCATGGATAGAAGATACCGGAGTGTCAGATTGTTGGATTAGACATGTGCGAGCTAGATCTCAGAGGGACCTACAGGTTATATTGTAACCCAGCTGGTGGCCAAGCCCAGAAAGACACAGAGCAGTTTGAGGAAATGCTCCCAAAGGAGCTATTTTTTTTCCTTGCCTCCTTACTTTCCCATGTTTTTCTTCTTCAAAATAAAAGTCCTGACCATTAATTATGAGAGAACGGCATCGTTTTCCTTCATGTGTTTAAATATTGTACAACCACACTGCTCTTCCTATCTGCTCATTCCCATCACAGTACAAAAAAAGGAGATATTTTTCATCGTAACCAGACATTGTACAACAGCGTAATAATGTTGGATTGGGGACTCAAAAAGCCCCAAAGGGTAATCTATCATCTTTAGATTTATTTTTTTTATTTTTTAAAAATAAGAACACCTAAAGGAAAAAAGGGTTAAAGTATCCTTTCTGAAACACCACAGTTCAAACACTTAACGAGTAGTTTTGTTTTCTATACATGGCTGCAAACATGTAGTTTACCTGGGTTCCACCAATAGAACTCAAATTCTAAAATTCTATGGTCCAAACCCAGATTTCCCATTTCAATCAAAGGTTCAATGCTCAGGAAAGACAATCACAGCAGCAAACACAGCAGGCTTGGTAAATATTTTGGTACCAAGAACACAATTCGATTAACTGTGTTCCTCTACAAATTTTTAATTGTGGTTACCAGTCATAATATTTCCGACTGTTTAAATGCTCCTTATTGGATTTTTTGGGGGGACATAAATTTGACTTAATTGCTATTCACTTCTTTATAAGGCTTTAGGGCATTCAAGCAGCAAATTCCAGCAAATACAATCTCTGCCTTTTGTCAATATCAACAATAACACGACAACTTTATCTAAAAAGAAGCACACAAATGCAGGCTAGGACAGTTGTGTCACTACAGGGGGAGAATTTAAAGGGGTCTCGGTTTGGGGGGGATTCGACACCTTTGTAAAGTCAATCTTCAACATACAGTTCCGGTGGCACATATAACTCTATGTAGACACGAATGGTTGTATGGCTTTTTGACCTAATTAACACTTGTCTTTTCAGTGGATCCCATCATGTCAAAACTGGACCATAGCCAAGTCTGAGGCATCAGCCTTACGTTAAGAGACATATTGAAGCCTGAATTTTGAGTTGCACCATGTGCCAGCCTGTCTGTGATTTGGAGCCTGAACATCCAAATATGGCCTCCGTGGAGGAACTTGGATGGAGCTGAGGTAATCATGTGGGCTGGCTGTAAAAGGCCAAGACACCTGGCAACCATGGCTTTAAATATACCCATCTTTGCATGGAATTTCATTTGTGGTGCTCACATCATCGGGAAAAAAACAACAACATCATCAGCAAAAAAAATAGACAAAACACACACATATACACACTAGCAGCATTTTTCTCCTACACAGTGTCCCTTCCTTTACTCCAGATAATGGAGTAGAACACGTTCTCAACAGGTTTCATAAGGACTATTTATTTGGTAGAAAACAGTTCCAATGAAAACCGCTCTAATATCCCAATGCTGTGAGTGTAACGAATGAAATTCCCTTCATTTCCACTGGATCATGGTGGCAGCAGAAATCTCAGACGAGATCTCAAACCCCTGGTAAATAACCTAAAGCATTTACCACTGATAGGAAAACTTATGTATTTTCTCCAAATCTGGTTCAAACCAAAGCTTCAAGCCTCAACATCCCCTTTGCTCTGAACTTGATAGACGCTTAAGCATATTTTGTTATTACAATAAAGCTGAGTCGAATTTTAATCTAATCTGATCTTAGCTAAATAAGGACTCAAATTGCCACTAAGGCACACATTAGGAAGAGTGAGAACAGATGTTGAGTACGTCCTGACTTTATATTTTGAGAGAGAGGTTCAGAATTTCCCTAGTTACTCAAAAACAATTTGACTTTTTTTAAAAAACAAAACAATTAAAGCCATACAGTGGCCATTAGAGGAACTGCATTATAAGGCACTTACACGCTGGCATCAATTCATCTGCCGCAGTGGTCAACACTTTGGCTGTATGCGGTGTGGTCTGATCCAGTGCACAGCGTAATAATCCAGTGAATCAGACAACGTCCAGAGGTGCACACTACATCTGTAATTAAAAGTATGTGCACAGAGCTGGACTCTAGCTCATCTTGTCACACATCTTCCACTGAAGAGACAAGTGTAATTGGTGTGTCTTGGTCAAGACGCCACAAACCTGATGCTATGTTCCAGGCTAACCCTTAACGGATAATTCATGTTACAAATCTCCTGGACCTGGATCACAGACAACATGATAACCTACAGGGAAAAAGACATTAAAAGTATTACCATTGTTTCTATGATTTTATCAATGAAATTACTGGACAATAAAATAGTACAGTGAAAATGAAAACGGTGCCACAGGCTGAAGGCTTATACGCAGTATAATATTAAGGGACCTAAGATATAGCAATTTGCTACAAACATTGGGGGGAATTGTCAGTAATTTCTACGAATGAATAAAAGATGATTGGTGATTTAGCTATAATAGATAAGGTGCGACTCTTCCTCAAGGAAAACCTCTACACATTTAACACAAGGCTAGGATGAAAAAAGGCTCAAACTTCAACAAGAAACAAGAGAAGGTAGCTCTACAGTGGGCCACGGTTGTAAATACTTTTATATCTTGTTTTGATTCTTCTTGGTAAATTTACAGTGCCCCTGCTTTGGGGGAGAGCAGGGGATTGTGGGGGTTGGGGAGTAAAAGGTGCTTCAAATAATAAAATGCTAAATTTAGTTCATCATTTTGGACAAAGTTCTTTATAAATAGCTTACTTTTTTTTTTTTTTTTATCTAGGTGGGATCTTTCACTGTAGATTTGACCAGAATGTCAGCAATAAAGAGTTCTGTTCACTATTGGTTACCAATATATTAAGATCTGTCCTAGGGGACCGCTCACGTAAAGAGCTCAGCCATTTTATGCAGCACAACCTAATACTTATATATGTAACACCTAAAATCTAATAATGTGCCAACTCATAGGAAGTCACTTTTTTCCATTTCATTCTTTTTGTTTCCTTTGACGTTGTATTTTAAGAGCCAACTCAGTGCTGATCCTACCCAATGTTACCAAGAGGCCACGATCTGTTCAACCAAACTGTTGATCCTTTTTGGTGTTGAGCGTTTCTTTGTCCTCCATATACTGGCTTTGACTTCTCAGTGTCAGATCAGCAGGGTTCCCTTCCTCTTGTCTGGTGCTGGACAGGTCCAGTCCCGTGTCCATGAGGACAGAGGAGCCAGTGGAAGAAGAAGCTGAGGCCTCTATTGCAGCAGTGGTGCTGGTTTCCACTCGACTGTTGTTAACGGTCCTGAAGATACAGGAAGACGCAAAAATAAGTATAAAACCAGAATATGTGAACAGCAATAGGACATTTGGCTACTTGGTACTAAGGATTAAATAGAGCCGAGGTGACCCCGAGTAGAAAAGTAAGCCTAACATTCGTGTTTTGTTTTCGCAGTAAAAGGTTGTACTGTAATTCAAAACTACTGGACAAAAAAATCAACAAAAAAAAATACTTGACATAATGATGTGGAAGATGAAAAGACTGAGGATCATCAAAGTTATTACATTTCATCCTGAGGGGGGAACTATGAATGTCTGTGCCAATCTTCATGGCAATTCAACAAATAGAGAGAGAGAGAGAGAGAGAGAGAGAGAAAGGAAGGGAGGGAGGGAGAAGAAGAGAAAGAGTAAAAAATATACTAACATGCCATGTCGAAGGACATGTCGTTCCCACTCGAGGCTGTTGGTGAAGCAGCGGCCGCAGAACTCGCAAGGAAGACGCTTCTCGACAGCGCTCGGCCCAGAGTTGCTGCTGCTGCTGCTGCTGCTGGTAGGAGATGCAAGGACCTCTGGGAAACAGAGTTAAATTGATTGGTTAGTCTCATACTATGGTGTTTATTTCTTATTTGTAACTTAAGTTGAACAGAAACATTACCTATTTAAGTTTATTCATTTCATCATTGTTACAGAGAGCCAACAGTGGGCCTATTGCATATTTAATTTTCCACCAATCATCAGGTAAAAAAATACTACAGTAAATGTATCAGAAAGTTGTTGTTAGCGTTAGCTTGTGTTAGCTCTACTTTTTTCCTTTTATAGAGCAACTATCACCAGTCAGGTCTATTCAGTGACATGCAGCCTTGAAGAATTTCATTAAAAAAAGAATAACAATGAGATTCTGGTTATTCTGGAAGACAAACAGTGCTCCTGAAGGACAGCTAAAACACATTAAGACTTGTACTGTATAAATTAATAAATAAAATAAATATTACTCAGGAGGTGTAATTGTAAAACATTAATTTATTGATGAACATTTATTTGGTCTCATACAGAACCCAGACACAGGAGCGGATGTCTTTCTACCTTTTTTTTTTTTTACACAGATGAAGCTCTTTTGATTCAAAATAATAATGACAACCAGTCAGAATTGTTAAGTTTTTAATGAGGTACTAAATTTAAATCTCAAAATGGGGTTTAAAGGCAGAGGTGAGATGAACTCATACAGCTTTAGATAGCACTCAGTTGTATTTTTGACTTGACGAACCAGGTGTGAAGTCGATTACTTTATGTATGTTCTCTCAGCAATTGTTCTCAACATTGTCATGTGAGAGTGTTTTTTCTATTACTCTTCCTCTTTCTCATTTATACATGGTCACTAATAGCCGAACATTTGGACAAATTTCATCTGTTTACCTTTGGGACCTAAACTTCTCTTCCTCCATGAAAATGTTTTAAAATGACATAATAACAGCTGCAGTGAGAAATAAATCAGCTTTTCTTTTACAGCCACTTCCTCCTTGTCCTCCAGATGCATCTGGGAAACTTCCTCTTCCTTTGATGTGTCTGCCATCTCTTCGAAAAATCTCCTCTTTGGAGGTTACCTATGTTTTCTATAAGTTCCATGCCATCGTCATCCTCCTCCTCTTCCTCCTCCTCCTCCTCCTCCTCCTCTGTAGGTACTTTTCCATCTACTACCATCTCCATCATTTCCCGCTCCTCCTCCTCCTCTTTTCCTTTTCCCGAGCAACCTTTATCATCTCCAGCTGGTCTATTCAGTGACATCAGCTCAAAGAATTTCATTATAAAAAGAATAAACAATGCACATTTTGTCAATTTGCTTTGAGACACACAGGAAAGGAAATATACATTTTAGGTTGATTGTTCTTGTTATTCACTATTTTCTAACATTTCCCAAAGAAGCTCAATAATCAGCAACATTTTTGTCCCAGGTTGTCTGCTTCTTCCTATACTGGCCATGTTCCTTGGTAAAGACCTAGTAAAAACAAGTTAATATTTTTCTCAGAAGACAATTTTTCATCAGTAACTTTATGTTCTGAAAAAACACAACAATAAAAAACGATTTTCAGCAGGTACTGACAATTTATTTTTCAGTGGGTCCTAAATCAACTGGAATAACTCAAGCCTTTAGATAGCACTGAAGTTGTATTTTCAGTCGACAGTCATATGCTCATGTTTTCGTTGTTCCCATTAGTAAGATCTAATTTGACAGAATAAAAGTGTTTTCTGTTACTCTTCCTTTTCACTGATTTATACATGGTCACTGAACTAAAGAGGATCTGAGATATAAGTCATTTTAACAAAGATGGATGCCTTGATAACAGCTCTTCCTCTTCTCATTGCTTAACTTCAACTTGTTCCTCCTCTTCCAGTAAATTATCCACTCCTCCTAATTCCCTTCCCCCATCCTCCCTTTGATCAGAGCTGGATCTCTTCGTCCACTTCCACCAGTGCCTGTCCCTCTAGTTCATTGCCTATGTTTTCTATAAGTTCCATTTTCAACAACAGATACACCCAGGTCCACGACGGATATTCAAGCTTTTCCAACACTGCAGCATACTTTTCCATCTATTCAGACATCTCCATCAAAATGAATTTACTCCTGATGCGCTGCTCCCTGCGACTTTGTCATCTCCAGCTGGTCCAATGGTTGCTCCGTGATCAGCTCAAAGTGACTAATAATCCTGAGCAGAAACAATGCACATTTGTCAGTTTGCTTTGAGACACACAGGAAAGAAAATATACATTTTAGGTTGATTGTTCTTGTTATTCACTATTTTCTAACATTTCTTTTGTCCCAGGTTGTCTGGTTCTTCCTATACAGGCCATGTTCCTTGGATCTATGTTCATTAATAGTGACACAAATGTATAACCCGCCTTGACTCAATATTAAAGACCTAGTAAAAACAAGTTAATATTTTTCTCAGAAGACAATTTTTCATCAGTAACTTTATGTTCCTGACAAAGGTCCCTCCAATAAAAGATCCTTCTGCAATTTCCAGAAATATCAAGTCCTAAATCAACTGAAACTAAGGGTTGGTCCTTTGAAGGTCCAAGATGTCAGTAATCTGTCACAGTCAACTAAAACATCATGTTTTATTGTTCCCATTAGTAAGATCTAATTTGACATGTTAATAAAATTATCCGTTCTGTCCATCATCTGTAACCCTGAGTAAGTAACAGGTGGGACTGAACATCCCAGCATGATTTGAGATAAATCATTTTCAAAGATGGATGAAAAATGATAACAGCTCTTCCTCTTCTCATTGCTTATGCAACTTGTTGTACAGTAAATTAAAATACCATCTGCCTTCTCACATCATCTCATGAATTATCCTCCCTAAAGACTCAGAGCTGGAATCTTTCCACTCCCAGAGTGCCTTCAGTCCAGAAGCTCTAGTCTGCTGTGGATATCCATGCACCTACTCATCTCATCCTATTATCAACAACAGATACACCCAGGTCTACAACGGATATTCAAGCTTTTCCAAATTTCAAAGTCAGATTTTATAGTATTCAGACAGAAAGAAAAGAAAATGAATTTAAAATGATACCTGATGAGTCAAAGTAAAACCTTTTATAGTTTGTCAGATAGAGAAGTGCTAAATGGTTGCTCTGTGAAGCTGATGACTAATGAATCACGGCTTTTAAATTATGGCTTAGCTTCTTGAATCCAGTGGTCAGACTGCAGGCAGATCAGAAATATCTACAGGCTACCCTCTTTGCTTCCTCCACTAACATCTTGACCCTTTCTTACCAAATGATGACATGAATGAGGAGGGTGCTTAACTGTGCTTAGGGCCACAATTAAAACTGCATTCATAAATAATACAAATAATAAATACGTAATTATAAACCCGCTCTCTGCGTTTACCTGATTAAGAATTAGACATTCTCTGTCTTTTTCACTGAGCTCTCCTCCTCACTGTTCCTGACATGCTTGGTCCCTCCTCCGACCTATATCAGATCCTTCCTAATTTCCAGAAATATCAAGTTCCTCCCTCTTGACAACTGCAGGGTTGGTCTCTTTACCCACGATCCACAGATGTCATATTCTGGCCACACAGGAACTAAAACAACTTGAGTATTATTGTGGATGTGTAGACTCGGGTGGACATGTTAATATAATGATTATCCGTTCATCCATCATCTGTAACCCCTTGAAAGTAACAGGTGGGCTGGACATCCCAGCATGCTTTGTGTAAAATCAGGGATCTTGTCATGTAATGAATGAAAAAGATAAGTCAACTTTAATCATCATTTAATGTACTGTTTTCTCAAAATATCTGGACTGTCAAATCATCTCATTGTTTTTGAAGGTCCCTTTGAAATGAGGTAAAAAAATTATTGATTTTCTGGATGGGTTTACCAGTTATCAGCTGATAATCTGAAAAATCCATGCACATCCATCTCATTTTGATAAGTACCCATTTGTCTGCTATTTCCGTCTCCGTACAGTACAGTATATGTCAAAGACAGTCTAGACTTTCATTTTATATTCATTACCTTGTATAGAGAGGCTTCGCTTGCAGAAGACATAAGATATTTGACTATAAAAGAAAAACTTTGTGAGCCAAATTTAAAACATTAGAACGTTTAGGCTACATACTTTCATGCCCGATTGACTTTATGAGTGTAACGGATGTAAGTCATGCTACATACATAAAACCACGTTCTCTGACCGTGATGGTGAAAAACCAGAAATGTCTTTCCGCTGCAAAATGCGGTTTCTCTTTATAATCATCATAACCAAACAATTTATAATATATCATTTTTAATAGTAGTCACAGAAAAGTTGTATTTTGTCTGGACTATAACAGACCTTGTGCTCCAGGCGAAGATGTTCCTCTAGCTGATTCCGTCGACTGCTGTCATAATAGCAGAGCTGGCACTGGTAAGGCTTGATCTCAGCGTGCTTCTGCAGGTGCAGCTGCAGGGCCTGGTCACTCGAGCATGTGAAGGTGCATTTGTGGCAACGAAACACGAGGCCCTGAAGGTGGCGTGACAGCTTGGAGCGGCTTACCTCCAGCGGAGCCACTCGTTCCTCTGGTGTAAGGAAGAGGAGAGGAGAGAGTGATGTGGATTATTAGGTCGGAGGAGGGGAAGAGAAGTGAGGGTGGAGGTGGAAACAGAAGGGGAGATGTGGGGGCACAGGAGAGATATCAAATAACATTTATCCCCCCCCTACACACACAGCACAGAGAAAAGTGTAATCACAGTGGCTGTTACCTTTCGGTGGTTTTGTCATTTTCTCAGTTTCAACACAAACACACTTCTAGGTAACTGAAGGCAGTTTGATATAAAAACTACCCAAACAACTCTCATCAACTCATTGGTTTCAGGTTTTTTTTTCTTTTTTTTTGTTGTCCGGTTTCGGTTTTAATGAATGTTCTCATACACTGTAAACAAAACTTTTAAATATCTAATATGGGAGCTAAAATTTCCCTTTGTGCATATTATTTTTACCTGCTAGTGTCACACTAATAGCTGCATATCATGAAACAGTGTCTATTCATTTATATCTGACATTTCCTAATTCTGTTGAATGTTCTTACATCTCACATTTACCCAACCATCATTGCAAAATATGGTACAACTGCCAACAGAAAGGTTATGAGGTTTTCACATTTGTGGTGAATTACGGTTTCAGTTTTCAACATTATTCACTTTTTTTGCTCAATACTTTAGCTTCCTTAAAGACTGGGAACTTGGTGGGGACAGCTGGTCTGGGTTCGTCCACAGGTAAAACACCTGCCTAAAAAAAATGACAAGTTGCATTTTTATGAGGCCATGCTCTTGTTTTGGAGGGGTGCAGCAACTTCCTGGAGGCCTCAGGAAGCCGGACCACTAGAGGAGACTTCACTGGAGCTAGTGAAGGAAAGTCTGTGCTAAGCTACAGCAGCCATCGCTACTGTGTCAGGCATAATCATCTCACCCTCAGCTATCAGATGAGCTTAGTTCCCTAAATAATGAACTATTCATTTAAAAGAAAGACTTTCTATGTACCTCTGTGCAGGACAATGTGGTCAATCATATTGCTCTTGTGTTTGGTGTGGTAGAGGCAGAGAGGGCAGCGCAGGTCTTTAGGGAGGTCCTCAGGTGCATTGTTGTTGTGTCCCGCCTCCACATGCATGGTGAAGTTATTCCTGGAACAGATTTACAGGCAGATAGAGGAATAAGCAAAGCATGCTACAGATTTAATTGATTGTCTTATTTCTCTCCGTTAAACTGAAGTCTTCTTACTTGTAGCAGGTGAAGAAGGAACAGTCTTTGCACTTGAAGAGCTTCTTGCCACCGTGACGGTCCCTGTAGTGGCGACGGAGGCTCTGCATGTAGCCAGAGCTGAACTCGCAGAACTCACAGGTGAGGACGCCTTCTGGTCGATTGTCTGGCGCTGTCGAGCCACCGGGCGTCGAGGCGGAAGACATTTGACTGCGGGACGCCAGCTGGTAATGACTGAGCTGCTGACGAACATCAGCCGGCTCCAGGTACGATGGATCTGACGGAGGGATGGAGACATAAAGTCTTATTACACAGAGCTTCACATATTCCCCACTTAATATCACAGTTCTATTTAAATGAAATAAAATTTTTAAAAGACTGAACCTGATCTTATATAAAATGTTTAATTATGCATTAGTTGCAAAACCACATGAACTTCACATGTGAAAAATAACATGTGTTTTGCACATGAGAATCATGTTATTTGCACATGGGAAACAAGTGGTTTTGGCCCAATTTTATGTGAATCACATGTTAATTCCCATGTGAACCCATTTTCCACATGTGGTAACATGTCTTCCACATGTGTTACCATGTAGAGCACATGTGAAACACATGTGAAGTTCATGTGTTTTTTTATGTAAGAGATATACTTTGAAAGGAAGGCTTCTTATGGACTATATATTTATGTACTAGTGTTTTTATGTGTGCACATCTACCACATCTGGTCTGCAGGTCACATAATGATGACATAATTAGTATACCACAAAGCAAATTTACATGCTACTGAGAATTTATATTACTGTACCAGTGTATTTCTCTGTCTTGATTATTTTCTAACATAGACAGACAGGAACCAATCAAACCGGATCATAAATGAATGAATAAAAGGATGCTCATATAAAGAGGACCTGGGAGCTCATTTTCATCTCAAAATGGCCACTGAACATCTGCGATTCATGTTGCACCAACGCAGTTTCTTTTTGCGCAGCAGGGTGCGGTTTAACCTACTTTATATATTTTCTCCAAGTTGATTCTTTTTGTGAGAGACGTCTGATTATTTCTTCAAAAAGGATAAATCTGTGTTTTTAATTTTTTATTAAAAAAAGAAAAGAAAATGCTAACAGCAGACATCAGTGAAGCCGACCATCCAGAAACTGAGTTGCGCTCTCACCAACTGTTCCCCACCCGTCTCACAGATGCAGAAGTGTAACTGTGACTGTCATCATTCGTCCCCAACCATTTTCCCCTCCTCATCCCCTTTCTCATGAGCCTACAGTGAGCGAGCTCATCTTCTCGTCCTACTTTGAGCCTCCGACACATCAATAAATAAACCACAGTGACACTAATAGAATATCTATTCATGTGAAAAATGCCTCATTCAGCACTCAGAGTATGAGGAAGCATGGAGGTGGTGGTGGTGGGGGAACTTTACTTCTTAACTTTTTCTTTATAAAATGCTCGAGATCCAATTTCTCAGAGCCAGAGGAATTCATATGAATCAAACAATGCCACAGTTGGCTCATGCTTTTAATATCCTCTCTGCATTGTGGAGATGTATGGATATGATATACTGGATGGAGAACAAATTTTGTAGTCAGGTGGTGGTGTGTCTTCTTGAATGGATTAAAGGCCAAAGCTGTCTATTACAGCACACAGCATAAATGACAGGTAGATTACTTGTGCAAGGAATTGAAGAAGACAGAAGAGGAGGAGGAGGAGGAGAAATATTTTACAGATGAGGTTGGATTTTAAAGAATTTTCATAGTTTTGTGCAGGCAGATGCAGGTGGAGATGTTAGGACAAACTGCAGCTATGTTCAAGAAGTTTAAGTAACAGTCTCTGCTAAATGAGAAGCAATCAAATTTTAAAAGACATTCCCCTTCCAAAATAAAAGCTCGAACCCCTCCATTCCACTGGAAACAGCAGAATTTTAGACATTCAAGTGAAGGTAGCTACTTTGGCACAGTAGTGAGACATTCAGTATGTCAGCTCTGTTCTTTCTCAATGCTTCATTTGTCTTGGTGGGGCACAGCTGACAGTGGTGGTTGGTGCATTGAGGAATGCTGCCCTGCTTCAGCTCCAGGGAAGATTCCACAGCTCCAGCAGCAAGGTAACAGCTGCTGCCAAGAACAGTCTGCGAGCTACAGCAGCAGCGGCTGCACGGACACTAAAAACACCTCAAACATGGCATCCCATCAAGGGAGGTAGCTGCCGCGCCAACCTACAGTGAAGGTGCTCCTTTAATTGAATCTACTCTGCAAAGAAAAAGTAGTGTGGGACAACATAAAACGAAGGATAAAACAGCCAACTCTCCTGACTTTTCATACAACTTCTACAATCTGCGCACACAGCCTTTTTCTCAGATACTGTGGGTTAGACACAGACTGTTGATGCTGATGTTTGGAGATGTAAACAGGAAGTAAAACTTTGCTATGACCTCGTCCTCAGCTCTGATTTTTTTCTTTTCTTTTCTTGATCATTTGTTCGCTTACAATTTGAGTAACTGGCAGCATTAAGAGATGGTTGAATTTACTACTGGCAGTTCCTGTTTGCAGTGTACCCATAGCTATACAGACATTTATTACTGGACTCATTTATTACTGAAGAATGTGATGATTCCTAAGCAACGTCTGGAGTCATTTCAAAGCTCATTTATGGATAATATCCCCAGGAAGTCAGGCTGCATTGACAAACATGTCCATCATGTCTCTGCGTTACAGCGGATGCTCAATTGAGATTTTCTAAAAGAATTTGGCCTGACAAGTATCATATGACGTTATATCCATTAGAATTACATTACACATGATCTCATACCATCTGAGGCCAAGGGAGTCTGCTCTGTGTTACTGGTCAGCCGGGAGGGCCTGAGGGTGGCATGAGCAGCCTGGGTAGCGGCCCGGAGTTTGGGGAGGGTCAGGGCCTCACCGTGGTCTCTCAGAGAGTGCTCCTTCAGCTGGCTGATGGTCATGGAGGAGAACGGGCACGACAAGCACTTGTACGTGTGTTGCTCACCTGCAAGACAAAAAATAATCACAAGTCAACACCTCGACAAGTTTATTTGTACAAAAGGAATATTAGATGAAGACTATAAATCGCTGATACTGGAGAAAACCACATGGTAATAATAAACACATCCTCCACGACAAACAAAACTATTCCCCTCTGAGCCACGCTGAAACAAATATGTCACCTTGCGTTCACTTAGCGCTCCCCTCGGACTAATTAGTGTAATTTCGATAGCGAAAAATGTTGAGCTGCGTCGTTTATCAAAGTTTCATCAAAATTCAAACAGAAACGTCTTGAGGTAATACACACAAACACAAAATCATAAACAAACATATTACGTCTTATCCACACTCATGTACCTTTAACCTTCTTTTCAGGCAATTTGGAAATGACTATACAAAGAACATTATCTGGTATTATCTGACAAAAACTACTGCTGCAGTGTGAACCTGCTTTTGTTTTTATTAGCAGCTTTTTGCTGTTTCTCAGTCAAACTTTACTTGACACAAAGACCACGAGTTTTGGGTAAGAGGTGAGAACACAGAACAGTATTTCATTATGATTTATGCTGCTGTGGTTTATGACTGTACTTATTCTGTTTTGGCTACTGTGCATGTTTCTGGCAAAAGCTATGGTAGACTTTTGAATTCACCCAGGGGGGATTTACAGCATCTTGCTTCCTGTTTCTGCTGAATATATTTGCTTAATGCAAGCAGTACCCTGAGGAGTGAAGCCATTACTACCAAATCTGATCTGACTGTAACATGTTGTTACCAGAAGCTGTTTTAATAAGGAAGCTGCTTCCTTATTGAGCGGCCTCTGGTAGGAGCATGTGGTGTGGAATAAGGCTGGACCTGGGCGTGGATCCATCAACACAAATGTTTCTTTAGCTTGGTGGACTTGAGCGTTAGGGTTATGGGTGGATTTGAGGGATTTAATGTATATATTTTCCAACTAAGAATAGAAGTCGACATTATCAACAAACTCCACTTTCCAAATGTAATCACAACTCAGAATTGGTTTGCCTCAATTATCCACAGCAGTTGTTAACTCTTACTGCTGCTTCTCGTTCGCTCCAATCAGACAGTTGAGAGCACTCATGCCGTTTGAAAATTGGCCTTTCAAGTTTGCCGGTTCTGCGATTGTTTCTTTCTCTGTGTGTATTGATTGTTCAGGTGGTATTTCTTCTTCTTCTTCTTCTCTTTTTGCATTTCTTGAATGCTTATGTCTTTGGATCAATGTTGCCGTCTGGCTCGCTCAAAAAACAAAAGCGATCACAGGTGGAGAATCACATCAAAGCAAAGACACCTGTATGCCTTCACCTTTTTAGCACAATGCGGATTTCTCCATCATATTCACAAATAAACAATATTAACAATAATATTCATCTGGGCTTGTTTGTGCTTAAATCAGGATCCAATTTTGACTCCTTTTGGATGTGCTTAATTAGGTGTGTCTAATGTACTCAGTGAATGGCGAAGCTGCTCCTCAAGCTAATCCACTGGTTGCTTTATGCTGGATGAGATAAATCAAGCACAGCGTCGTTATGTGGAGGATGACAAACACGAGACTGCTATTCTGGCCCGGGAATACCTTGTTAGTCATGGATACAGCTGTAAGATGTGGTTTAATGTATGTATGTGTGTGTGCGAGTGTGTTTACCTGTGTGTGCCTTATGCAGGTGGCTCTTCAAGCGACTCACGTAGGCAGATTTAAAGGGGCAGAGCTTGCACTTGAAGGGCTTGTGGTGCCCGTGGTGAGACTGCACATGTCTGTCCAGGCTAGTGATGACACAAAATATTAAAATAAAAAAATAAAAAAACAGAAGGGGAGGATAGGACATGAGATAAGAGGATAAAAGAAGAGAAAAAAATGAAATGAGGACAAAAGGATAGCAGATAAAGAGAGAAAGTGATAAGAATAGGGTACAGGAAAGAAAGAGACAGAGCACTACTCTACTGCATCCACTTTGATGATTTCAACAGCAGGGTTTTCGGCTGCATCTGAAGCACTCGATTCTGTTTACCTCACAAACAACAGCCGCACATTTTCCAATGACTACAGAACAAGGAGCCGTGGGGTGAACTCATCTACCCACAATCCCCTGGTGGGAATGAGTGTGTGAGTGCCTGTGGGGACGGTGGCTGTGTTTTTAATGCCAGCCTCCTAGGTGGCATGGGAATGCGGCTTCTTTCTGGGTCAGGGCACATACAGTACAGAGGTATTACACCTGGGAGCTCAGAGGTGATGAGGACTCTCTCCTTCCCCTTTCGATCACCGTTTGTCTGTGATGGATAAAACAAATCACGCCACCAAAAATGCCTGTCTGACTCCTAATGTTTGTCTCTCTCGGTCTCCTTGGAGGCAGCAACTCTTAAAGATGGAGGATTCAAAGGGGAATGTGACAGGGTAACAGATCATGGTGTAAAAACTGTGCTAGGCACAAAATGAGTTTAACATCCTGCTGATTTGGAGAACAGCTGGTCTGAGACCTGTAAGGTATACAAGGGTGAGGCTTTAAAATACACTTCTAGCATGGCTTCATATAGTGACACCGTCAATACTTGGCTTTGTTCTCCTACTAGGCTGATATAAATATGGCAGGAACAGACACATCATGAGCCTTGGAAGTTATAATCAAACATTAATCATAGTTAGAGTAGCTATTTAAGGTATACACTCTGTGTTTCTGTCATTTTCTAGTAGATTTCATTGTTTGTGGAGGAAATCTTCACTCCTACGCTTTTAAATTGCCTTCAAGGGATTCAGGAGTTGATGTATGTAACAGAGCTGTATGCTAATGCTGATGCAACCCAAATATTTCCGATATAATACTCAACTGGCAAAACACAGGGTGGCTTTTTTTTTTATTGTGGAGGAACCACAAGAAACACACAATGGGCTTTTTACCCAGAAGTTGAAGCGCTGATCACCATCGCTAATGAAAATTGCTCCCACAAAACAAGACAAGGGGGATTTGGGTCTGATTTTTTTTTTTTTTTCCCATCAGCGGGAATAATAGAACAAGGAGCAGTCACAGTGAGCTGAGAGATGAAAAGCAACAGGGGAGAGCTACTTGCGCCACGGGCAACAATTATTCACAACTTCTCTGTTAAAACATTTCAAGTTTGTTTGGGTGCATCAGAAAAAGACGCACCAGTTGCATTTGAAGTTGGGGTATCAAACTGCACTTACTGATATATCAGTACTGACATATCAGATCAATCAATGTTCAATCTAAAGAGGTAGAAAATGACATTCTGGTAAATATGTGTTTACTTTTGGCTTAATTGCTTAGTCCAGTCCTTATAAATCACCACACTACTGCAGAGGAGGTGTCAATCACAGACTGGATTTGTCTCCACTTACTTGTGCCTGAAGGGTGAGACGAACTGGCAGTACTGGCAGCTGTATTTGTCCTCTCTGCTGAACAGCGCCATGGCTGAGTGGCTCCTCTCATGGGATCTCAGCCCCTGCATGGACATGAAGACTCTGTCGCACTGGGCGCACGGGTGGCCCCCCGCCGCCAACCGCTGCTTCAGCTCGCCCTCCGACACCACGGCCACGAGGGCCGCCGCGCTTCCTTCGACGACGGCGTCCGTCTCTGGGCCGACCGTCTCCGCGGCAACGTCGGCGATCCCGGAAGCCGCGGAAACCAAGGACGGGCCCTCGGCTTCGGCCGCTTCATCCCCCTGCAGGTCGCCATTGGTTAGGCTCTCCGAGGGCAAGGTCAGCGGGACCTCGCTGACTTCCTGCTGAAAAACAAAGAGCAGAAGCCTCAGATGTTCAGTGGTCTGATGCATGTGGTTTTTGTTTTCATTATGTGACACACAATACACCAATAACAATGATTTATCTAGATACTAGTACCAGGTGGCAAAGCTGCACAATAAAGTATCACTCAGAGCCTGGCACCTCTAACTCTTCCTACTGCATTATATGTGCGATATTAACAATGCATAAGCAACAATTAAGCATCTGTCTAAGATCTATGGTTCTGTCTACACTGTAGTTTTCAGTTATATTTTAGTTACAACTCTCACATTGTCTTCCTCTTACTCACTCTTTGTGTATTTATGATGGACTGTTGCTGATCAGCCTTATGTTAGTCTGAAAAACTAAAAACATTTGGCCAAAATGCTTCACGCTGTGATGTGAGCCTGTACGGGTGTAAGATAAAAACCCTTTCTGGTCCAAGAGCGGATGATAAAAAGTGAGAAATGTCGGCGATTCAAGTCTAGTACAGATGAGCCTTAACCGTAAGCTCAGCCAGCAGCTGACTCCAACCCTGACCTGAGACTCTGCAGTCCAATGCCGGTATTTATGGACATGCAATACTCTGGTGATATTGAGTTGATTGCTCTATACAAATGAAAGGTGACAGGAAAATCTGAGTGCAACCTCTCGAATCTGGCAAGAAGCTTTGTTACATATCATTCTTCATCTTTTTATTTATCTGTCAACCACAGAAAGCTTAAGAACAACCATAAATCTTAATATAAAACCAAAAGCATTTAGTGCGAGCGCGTATTAAACTTGTTTTGACTACAAGACATAACAGTGCTACTAAATCACTGACATGACAATGAGAGGAGACATCCCAGGTACAGAGCTTATACAGGATGCCTTACATATTCGCTTATCATTTGACAAGTAAAACAAAACTCCACCTTCAGTTTCTACTTCCTTCATCTGCTAGAGTGCAGACTTGTTTCTGCAGTCGTCACAAGTAGACAGACAATCACCGTGACTTTTTTATTGCCTCAAGGAAGCTCATTCTTTCTGTGGAAGGACCTGACCCTGCACTTCATGCAGCCATAAATAAGATGTGGCATCCACAGGCCCAACCTTGCCATCCAGTCTGCCGTGACTGCACTGTCAGCCTGTTCTTCATCCAACTCTATCAGAAACCGTTGCCGCTCTGGAGCTGAAACAGTATTCGTGATGCTATAAAAAGCCACGTTTATTTTTATCCTCTGCGATGTGTAAAACATACGGTCTGCTCCATCTGGTGGAGATGTTGTACATAGACACGGTCGCTGCGCTGCAGGCCAGCGAGTGCTTGCAGGCCAGCGAGTGCTTACAGTTAAACCAGGGTTTTCGGTGCCTGTTGGCTACACAGAACAACCTTTCATTCCTAAGAGTGAAAGTTGCAGCAGAAAACAAGAAGTGTTTCCTTTTTGTTGGCAGATCTCAGTCGCCACAGTGAGTTCAGTGAGCCTTCACTCTCAGTGGCCCCAAACCATCTCATCTTAAATACATAAGAGACAGACTGAGTGTCTGACGGAGGAACCAGGCCTCTCCATTTTGGTGAAACGATGGATCCTTAGGCCTGTTCCCCTCACTGGCAGCCTCAGTGGAATACTAATGTTGGAATGGTTACCCGCCGCTGCCCTAAAAGTTATGGCTCACCACTCTGTCCTCCTAGCACGCCCCCCCCCTCCCCTCCACCTCTTACACTCATCCACTGCAATGGGACAGCGTTGCTTGTTTTCTCTGGGGGAAGTTGACAGACTGTCTACCCAGAAGCCTATGTCAGTAATAAACAAAATGGGAAACAGAGCACCCGAGTCCAGTAAAAGAGATCGCTGCAGAGCAAGGAAGGATGGGAGTAAGACAGAAGCTCTGGGGACAGACAGAGTGGCTCTTTCAAGTGTTGTTAATGTTGAAGTGAGGGCAATTAATGCATACTGTACATTTGGATGATCCCTGAAGAGATTGATACACAATCTAGGTTGATGTTTTAGAAGATTATTTGCTTTCTTGTTGAGCACAAGATGAGACCAGAGATGCAACTCTTGATGTCTGTATGCTAAATATGAAGCCAGCAGCTGTGCAGCTTTGCTTAACATAAGGAGTGGAAATGGAGAGGAACAGCTAGCTTGGCTCTGTGCGATGGTAATAAAATCTGCACCACTTTGCCTGCTTCCAGTAGATAGATTAAGCTAACTGAAGCTCCATATTTAACTAACACTGGACATATGGAAGTGATGTCAAGCCTCTCTTCTAACTCTCAGCAAGAAAGCAAGAAAAGTATTTCCTCTAAATATCTATTATTACTCCTACTATCATTTCTGTAATATATTTTACAGACATTTCCATTAATATCCTCCACATTAATATCTTTTAACATATAAATGTGGACAGTTAATGTGAAAATATTCAAGACTTACTGCAGGAAATACAACATGTTAGAAATGTGAGGCTAAATCCAACTCCATTTACCTTGACATGTCCCTCTTTGACCTCTCCATACTGGACGTGCTTCCTCAGGTGGTTGCAGATAGCTCGCAGGGTGGGGTGCACCTCTATGCAGAAGTTACACCTGAATCCTATGGGGGTTTTATTTACAGTACTTTCCTGTTCAGAAAGGACAAATGCAAAAAGAACCTGGTTCAGTCACAGTTACCGGTTTCTTTCTTTCTTTCTTTTTTTTTTTTAAAGCAAGATGATGAAATGATGTTATACAACATTTTAAAGGCAAGCTCAAACACTGCTATATCTATAAGATTGACCTCATCTCCATGACACTGCCCCTGTTCTCAAATCTCACATTCACCTGAATGGGAAAGTGGTCTCAGTCTTTTGGATTCCACTGTACTCTAAATGAGATCAATGGAATTTCTAATGAACTAATTATGAATCTAATTATCACACCTCATTATCATGCACTGTTATATACTCCTGGTGACAGTGAGGAGGCCAATCGAAATACATTATTATCACTTTAATTATTTTGTCACTTCGGTTTTGGCAGAACTGGACTATTTAGGGTACATCTGCAATGAATGTGTGATTATTAAGTAATAAAGTTATCTAACTCTCAGAGATGGAGGATGACCTTTGACCTCTGCGAGATAAGGAACACCTGCAGTACAGTATGTTAGCTTGTGGCTTATGCCAGTCTTTTATGTACACAGATATAGAGAGGCTTGCATCACCCACCTTGTCCAGTTTGGTTTCAGGTAGTTCTGTGGCTTTCTGTTTGCTGAGAAGCTGCTTCCTCCTCTCCTGCCTCATGGCCCTCTTCTGAAACTCCTCGGTGTGATTCAGTAGATGTCGGGCCAGAAGTGGAAGAGCCAGGAACTTCAGCTCACAGTGAGAACACTGGTACAACTCGGAGTCCTCGTCCCCAGGACCAGGTGACACCATGAAGTCCCTCTTCAAGTCGTTGCTGTGGTGGTCGTTGTAGTGCATAGACAACAGCTCGCCCGTGCTGAAGGACAACCGGAAGCATTTTAGACACTTGAATGGCAGCCATTCACCCTCTCTGTCCTGCTCGGGTTCAAGCGGAACCTCCAGCACTTCCTTCTCTTCCTCTGCCATCGCACTCATATCCATCTTCTCTGGTTCTTTGGCATAGATAACGGTAAAGTAACGACCAAGCTTGCTAGCATGCTGCTTCTTGGGGAAGACACCTGGATGGCGTTTAATGTAATGGGAGACAATGCTCTTCCTGCTGAAGGCCTGGAAGGCGCAGAGGGAACACTTCCGTCTCTCCACAGCCAGACGCAGGTCTTCGCTCATTTCTGAATTGTCTCCCTCTGATACAGCTGGCGCCAACACTTTGGGAGGCTTCTCACTCATAGTCTTGGAAGCAGCCAGACAATGGGTGTAATAGGCATCAATATCATGTCGCTTCTGGTAGTGTGCTGCCAGGCCTTTGCGTATAGGATTTGTGTATGAACACAGAGCACATTTGAAGACATTGTTTTTGCCCTCTGGCTGAGCACGGACGTTGTTGTGCTTGATGCGGTAGTGGCGAGCGATGCCTTTCCTTGTGGAGCAGAAGTATTTGCAGAGCTGACACTTGAACACAGCATGTTTTTCTACCTTATTGATGGGTAACTGGGAGAGGGCAAGGTCCAATTCACTGACCTCCTGGACTTTTGCTGCACTTGATAGATTACTAGCACTGCATTCAGCTACTGGCTCTGTGTCTTTACCGGAAGAGAAATTAGTCAGAGAGGGAGAGAACATTTCAGAGGCTGACTGATTGTGATACTTCTCATAATGGATTTTGAGTTTCTCCAGTGTCCCATGTGTGTACGGGCACATTTTGCATCTGTATGCTCCGTAGCCCTGCCTTTGAGTTTTGCACTTGTCATCTCCTTCATTTAAGTCGTTGATGTGCTCTATGTCGTCTGCAAAGTCTTCTGCAGTGACTTTGACTAACGGGTGTCTTTTCTGATAGTGAGTGAGGACACCGTGGATGCGAGAGTTCACATAAGGACAGTGACGACATTTATACACAGAACTGGGGTTGATGTCTGCCTCCTGTGCAAAATCTGCAGCTTTTACTTTCATGCCTGGGTGCTTCTTCCCATAGTGAGTGAGGAGGCCATGGAGACTGTTGTACTCTGACAGACATACGGTACACTGGTAGGGATTGTTAGAGATGGAAAGACGTGGGTGGGAAGGATGGGGATTGTTTTCTTGAGGTGGAGTGGCGATGACCAGTGCTCCTTCATCTTCAACAGGCTGACAGTTGAAAGCAGCATGTTCTTTGGCGACCTGCTGGTGGATCTTTTCAACTGAGCCGTTCCCTTTGATGATGTCCAAAAGCACAGATTCGTCCCCTTTGACGGCCCAGGGGTGGACGGCCTGATAGTGACTGGTGATGTCCCATATTGAACAGGCCTCAAAGGCGCAGTCTCTGCATTTGTAATGTTTGGTTTCCATATTGCCTCCTTGTTGTTGGGTGGTTTCCGGCCCAGCCCATAGCTTGCTAGCCATGTACGTGTAATCGACATTGTGCTCAGGATGGCGTCTTTGGTAATGGAGCAGCAGACCCTGGGGTTCGGCGTGGGAGTAAATGCACCATTCACAGTGGTAGCCAGCCTCCAGGATGCCGTCTTGGTAAGCCCAGTGTAAAATGGTCATGGCTGTGGCCTTCACAGTGGGGTGCTCTTTCTTCAGATGCTTCTTTATGGCGTAGACGTATGGGGACGTGTAGGTACAGTGTCTGCACTTGAGGGAACGCAGGGGCGTGGCATTTTCGGGGTCAGGGGGGGCTGGGGCCATGGCGGAGGAGACGCTACCTGATTGAACCATCTGCTGCGCGCGCTCCCGCTGACTCCGGACGACCGCAGTGTGACGACGTACGAGGTCAGCGTTGGCCTTGGTTTCCCTGTGCTTCTTCTGGTAATGAATGAGCACTCCTTTTACAGTACGGTTGCCGTAATCACACTGCTGGCAGAAGAACAGCTCATCCTCAGCTTTATCACCACTTCCTGGCTTGGGGCTTGAATTGTTAGAGCCATCGTGACCGTTATTTTGAAACTGCTTCAAAAACTGTTTGGGAGTTGCAATTTGCAATTCATCCATTAGTTTCATCAAACCAGGGGTGGGGGCGCCATGTTTGATATATTTTGCGGTCACTTTTACTTCTGGATGTCTTTTCTGATAATGGACCAACACGCCAACAACGGATCTGTTGCTGTAAACACAGTGTTTACAGTAGTACATTTCTTCATCGCTTCCATACAGTGCTGCACTTGATTGCTTGGGAGGCGTGGACATGCTGAGGTTAAACGAAGAGTTGGCTACAGGCTGCGACTGATCCACTGACATGACCTTCATTGTTTTCTGTATACGGAAATAAGACGCTTTTTGCTCTGGGTGTTTCTTCTGGTAGTGAACCAAAACAGAGTGCATGTTGGGACTAGCGAAGGAACACACATCACAATCGTAGACAACAACGTTGCCCACGGCTTCTTTAAGAGGGTCCGCTGCTTCAGCACTGGCTTCAGGGGTCTTGGAGACGGTTTTCAGCACCGGGCTGGTGGAGGATCTGGGCGTGGACGAGGCCGAGTTAAAAGACTTGGGGCCAGAGTTTAATATTTCCCTCAGGGTTTGGGATTCACCTGTTTTGTGGGGCTGCTCCACTATATAGCTGGAGAAGATCATGGCATTGTTGATCTTCACAGTGGGGTGCATTCTTTGGTAATGGGGCATCAGGCTCCTGACGTTGGGGCTCGTATAGGAGCAAAAGCGGCACAGGTACAACAGGTGCGGTTGGTTGAAGTTGAGCACATTGCTTGCTTCGGGGTGGTGATCCATATAGTGTTGGTGTAGATCATTGTAATTTGTGTATTCAATGTAGCACTCTAAGCAGCGGAAGACCGCGCTCTGGTCTTCAGGGTCCAGGATGTACTTAAAGCTGAACTTGATGTACGGGTGCATCCTCTGGTAATGGGTGCTGACGCTACGAGCTGACTTGTTGTGGTAATCACAGTGTTTACAGTAGAAACGTGCAATTCCCGTGTCTTCTGAAAACTCAGTGTTCTCCTGGACAGTGCTGTCACTGGGATCCACAGAGATGTTTTCACTATCATCTGAGAGAGTCAGAGATATAGGAATGTTTCTAGGTTTGGATTTGGGGTTACTTTTTCTTTTCCCTATTCTGCCTCCCTCATGGGAGATTATCTGCGTGTTGTAGGCAAAGATTGGGTTTTGGCCGTCATGGTCTCTCCCCTCTTTATCACCACTGGCATGATTTTCTCCTGCATCTTCATCATCCATGTCATCCAGATTTATGATCATGTCCTGCTGGCTTTGGCTTATCTTACTTTGAAGGTTACTTGCAATTTCATCAATTCTAGTTCGCTTCTTGACTGAGGACAAGTCCAAAGGCAAGTCATTAATGGACTTCCTGGCTCTTTTCCCTGTCACAAGGGGCTTTTTGGTGGCAAGCCCTAAAATGGAGGTCTGGGTTTTTTGTAGAAAGATTGGAGAAGCGTCCACTTCAGAGTCTGGCTGGTCAGTCAGCTGGCTTTCAAAGGCAGAGGGATCTAGGTCATCACAGTAGGAATGCTTATGCTGCTGGTGAACCCTCAGGCCTTTCAGAGTGGTGGTGGAAAAGCTGCAGAGCGTGCAGCGATGAGGGTTCTGCTGGTCGTTGGGTGTGCTGGTTGTCTTTTTTCCATTGACTTTGGAGCTTACATTACCCCCATTCACTGGCTCTTCTGTGTTTTCACTCTGAGGTTCAGGACTGTCGCTCGTTAGGTCCAAGGTCTCTAAATCTGAGGAGTTGTGGCTCTGTTTGTGCGTGCCTAGTTTAAGAGGACTGGTGCAAATGAACGGGCATTCATCACATTTGTACACTGTGGTTTTGCCAGAAAGGTGAATGTTCTCAATGTGGCGGGAGATGCTCCGCCTGTGCATGGTGAGGAAGGAGCAGAACGGACACTGGAAACGGTTCATGTACTTTCTGAAAGGTATTCCTTTAGTCTCCAGCAGTTTGTTATCCTCATCAGTTAGAAGCTGCTTTGCGTCCGCTGACAGGGTTCCAGTATAGCTGGGGTCATCTATGTCGCCCAGCTCTTCATCGTCATCGTCCTCTAAGCTGCTCCTGGAGTCGTCTTCATTGAGCAGGTTGGCGTCCATGTCTCTAATGCTGTTGGGGGCATCGGATGAAGCGAACCTCTTGGACAAAATAGAAGAACCTGTGCTGTTAGGTGTCGCTGCGCTAATCTGAGCATACTGAAAGGATGGGATCTCTGGGGCTGACTTCTCTGTTGTGTTATCTGGTGTTTTCTCTCCCGCCTCCTCGTCCTCCTTCCCACTAACATCAGCAAAGCTCATCTTTGATCTCGATGGGCTATGGGAAGAGGAGGGAGAATCAGGCTTGGGGGAGTTTGCACTCGTCTCCCCTTCCAGCTCTGCAATGCAGGAAACTATCTTGACCTTGTCGCTGTGCTCCTTCACCACGTGATTCGTCCAGCTGTCCTTCTGGTCAGTCTGATAGTCACACCATTCACAGGCAAACGTTCCCTTCATGAGTCCACTGATCTCAGATTCCTCTGCGGTCTCAGCGTATTCGGAGGGATCTCCAGCGCTCTCTGAGGAAACCTTGCTGTGATACATTAGTTGGTGTTTCATTATCCTTGCTCTGCGCGGAGACTTGTATGTGCAATACTGACAGGAATACACTTTTGAATGGTCGTTGTGCATTACGACGGTGTAGCTGGGCTGCTTGACTGTCTGCGAGGAGATGCTTGCATCCGGATCGTCCTCGACGACATTGTGCACTTTTTTGGTGTGGTTTCTTAAGAATGACTTTGATCTGAAGTAACGGACACAGAACTTGCACTGGTAAAACGGCAGATGGGTTTCAGCTGTCTGCTTTTGTGACGTTGGGTTGGAACTGTCAGCAGAGGTGGGGCCTGAAAAGAGAGAAAGCATATGAGATAATAATAGTTAATAGCGGAACTGTAACAGTTTGTTGCTATTAGTTAGTCTTTCTGTGGTTTTTCAGTCATAACTCAATACATTTTTATGCTCCTCCTTAAATATATGTTTATCCTACTGTAAGAGTTCTCTGAGGAGTGTTTCCTAATCCCCCAACAAATTAACAGTAACATCGGAATTAATGTGGTAGACATACTCGTTCCAGCTTTAGGAGGCGTATAATCCGTGTCATCCTTATCCTCGTAGTCGTCGTCTTCCTCCTCGTCCTCGTCTTCGTCTTTCAGAGAGTCGGACTCATCTGCATCTGCAGGCTGCAGGAAAACAGTGTGCACTTCCTGAATGTGGGTCTTCAAGTCGTCATATGACTCGGCACGGAAGTCACAGCCATCACACTGCAGTACCTCCATCGCTAAAAAGAGGCAGCACTCCCTGGAAAATCAGGGAAACCTGCAGAGAAAGGAAGAGAGAAGGAAAAAAAACATCAGGACTTGGCGTAGATAGAAGAATAAATGTTTAATTCAAGCAACCATGAATGACAAGAAAAGCAATTTATGAGAATCATGTTAAACCACTCGCAGGAGCCATCAGTGATGCAAATGAGGGGGTATTTACAATAAACAATCACAGGGAGTCTCGTATAAACAGAGCCATAACAAAGTTTTAACACTGAAGTCATTTCAGGACTAATGTCATCCTGTAATTCTTCAGTATTCAGTGTTGTGAATGCACCTCCACAGAAATGAGCCCGCTATTATCACATGATTACCAATAACAATTCCAGCTGAGAACAAAGTGCACACCTTTCCTACATAACAAGTAAGACAATTTCAAATGAAAAAATACAATGCTCAGAAATGTTTATGATTGTGATTATGTGTTCAGAAGATGTCCTTTTAAAGTCTCATTTGCTGGATTTATGGAACCTCTTCAGGTTGCATTTGCCAGACTGGGCTTCAAAGTAATGTGGTACATTGTTTTTCCCCATGTTGCATTGTTGAGGAAGGGGAGCTTTTTTTTGGGATAAAATATTATTGTTATTGCGCTTGAGGACGAGGACAGACACAATATAATTTGCATTTATTTTTTATGATTACTTTAAATCTAAGAAATGTCACAGAGGGATAAAACGGTGCAGTAAAAGCTGAAGTTGAAAAATAAAAGCCCTCAAAGTCTGAATCAAATATGTCACTGAAACACCTTTTTAACAAACCGTGCAAAATTAGAAGTCTTGAGTTTTGCTCCCAGAAATGTTTTTTTTTTAAATTGAACAAAAACGTTATATCTGTGTATTATGCAGAGCCACCACAAATTCCTGTTGTCTCATTATTTTGACAACGTGGACGGAGTGTCAAAAATTCCTATGAAAACAATTTATCATCTCTACTCTACTCTAATGACCGGAGCCGTCTGCAAACTCTGATGGAAAATGCAACAGAACACGACAAAGAGGAGAATTCAGATGATGCTGATGTTACTCCGAATACTAAGAAGGTCCCATTTTTTAGCATAGCATCATTCAAAGAACAATGGAGGGACTGAGGAGGGATTATGGGCTGATTTGTCCCATTTTTATTACCTTGGGATAAGCAACAGCTGGAGAGCAGCTCCACAGCTCAGTATTTAGAGCAGACTATTCCATCAGATTGTATCAACTGCTCTGAAATAAGATTGAATGAATCAACTGAGAGATGAAGGCTTTATGTCTTTGAGCTCCTCTGCGGTTCGGACTTGGCCAGCAAAATGTAAGCTGTTGATGTGGCCATCTTTTCACTGCTCTTTCATCACAGCTTTCTAATCAATTGTCATTTTGTCTCGTAAATATTGCAAATAGGATTTGTTGCTCACACTGGTTATTAAACAGGTAGTTAAAAGGGCACAAGATTGTAAATCAAAGCCCAGTCAATCTGATTCTCTTACACTTTCCTTTCAAAGACACGCACAAAAGATGTGAATCAAAGTCAAAAATACAAAATCTGATAATGAGAGAAACACATCATGGTGCTCAGATACTGCGGTGGAGACATTTTGAATATCGAACTTCAACACAACGTAAAAAAAACTTGTCCAAGTGCATCCAAGTTGCCAGTTAAATATAAACGTGCTGCAGTGACAAAAGAAGCAAACCAGACAGAAGACAGTCAATAAATCAGCCACTTAACACAAAAGCTATGTAACATCTCAACAAAAGCAGGTCAGAAGTTTTACCAAGGGCAAGGCCTCCACATCGACACTGGAACAAAGCAAGTGTGCAAGGACACATAAGCTAGAGTAAATATGGAGGGCCTGTAATGGTACGGGTATGTCTATACTGTGGGACTCATTAGGTCTTATAACTGCTCTCAATGGATCCATAATGGCCAACACTTAGAATATGAGGCCATTTCACAGGAGCAGGTGCACCCTCTGGTACAAATACTGGTCCCTCATGATATTTCCATATTTCAGGGTGATTACATCCTCAAACAGCTGAGTAAGTTCAAGAGTGGTTTTATGAACACTATGGAAAAGCTAAGCTATATAATCACTTGTACAGTTCAGACCATGTAGGACAAAAGCAGCTCTGAGTGATGAATCGTGGGGTGTTTCCCTTATTTTGTCCACCCGTCCTTTACATGTAGAGGGAGAAAAAAACAAAAACTCAAAAGATGAGACTAAAACAACACATGGAGGGTTGTGTACACATCAAATTCAAACACTGTGTGTCAGTTGTGTTTGTTGCAGTTAAAAATGACCAGAACATAAGCCTGAGGATGCAACAACCTTTTTTTTTTTGTTTTCTGAAAACACTCTCTTGAGGGCTGACAAAGTAAAAAAAAGTATTTTAAGATTCTTTTTTTTTTGCCTTCATTGTACAACCTGACAAAACAATATAAAGGAGAAAATGTAGGAAGAAATGTGGCTGACATTTTTCACTCGAGGAAGACAACTTAAAGTACAATTAAATGTAATTTAGCATTAAAATGTCAGCGCACATTCGTGTACATTTGTGTCTTCCATTAGGCAAAGACTAAAATATTTTGCAAGTATTCAAAAAGGTTTAATGATGTTGATTCATTGTTCTTAATGAGACACAATGGCTCCTGTCTCACTGTAGGAGTCCAGTATGACCCCTACGGTTCTTCGTCCAAGATGAGGAGGAGGAGTCATCAGTGGCTGTAATAAAACCCAATGAAATAACAATGTAATTATAATAAGGAATTATAAAAAGGTGTACTTGTGCTTTTATAGAATAACACAATTTTCAGTGTTTCAGTTCTTTGCAATTATGTAAAATTATGAGATCATTAAAAATGAGTCGCCAAGCATGGAGGTATGTGTTTTTTCAGCACAATAAACTTTATAGAGATTGCATCTTTCTTTTTTCAGTTCTGCATAAGGAGCACGGGAAACATCTGAGCATGACATTATGGTATTGTCATATAGCCTACCATGATAGATCAGCAGTTAACCCAAATCTGACTAGCAACTGAGGTGCAAATTAGTGGAAGTCTATGTTTTCATTGGAAGTACTGTAGCATATAGCACCATAAGCCTCCATCTGCCCCAGATAATTTTGATATCATATTAAAAGTGACACAGCTGCTCAGAGTTGACTGTGTTGACTGTATACATTAAAGTGTCACAGGGCTCTGGGGAGAGGCTGTATAGGTGGAAAAAGTTGTAGGCTATACACCTTCTGATGGCTCCACAGAGAGAGCAGAGCTAAATCTGATAAAGTGCCTCAGGTGATGTCACCTGAGTCAGTGTCAGTTGGGGCTGAAGACAACAGACCTTTGTAGTCCAGTCCTTATCTCCACTCCAGTCTATCAGCTCGAGGCTATGCTATATCATAACACACCCACATGGCTAAGCTGTTGGCAGGGAAGTTGCATTGTGGGTAATGAAGGCATCCAAAAATGATGCATCGATTTTTCAACCTTGTTTTTTTTATATAATCTGTCTATCATGAGTGAAATTCTAGTTTAGTTCAACTTTGAGCAAATGAATAGCTGCTTTAACTGCTTTAATTGCTAAAGTGATCAAAGAAACAGTTTCAGGGTCATTTATTTCCACTGAAAACAAAAATCAATTAGTGTAATTACCCAAAAAGTGAAAGCTGACAAACTAAAAATAGAAACTGTTGTGTTATGTGACAACGTAATCTTTGATGTCACCAGAAATACCGATGAAATACAGCATCAGTATCACTATGATATTCAGTCCACACTGCTCTGGACATTGAGACCAAGAAATTTCAAGTGAGATCCAGCCAGGGACAGTTGGGAATCCCGCCCTGCTTCCCACACCCAACTGGCCAGCCAGTGGAAAGCTCCATGCGAGCCGGCCAAGCCGCCAGTATGTCCCTGAGCAACCAGGGGATCCATTGTTGTCCAGGGTCAGGTTACAGCCTCACCACGGGGCCCCACCCTGCTCTCTTGGCAGTTCACGGCAGTTTTGAACAAAGTTGCCTACTAATGCCAGGTTCCTTGACATGGATATGAAGAGAATCCTTTTTGGAGAAGGAGGGGAGAGGAATGCCCAGAGAGGGAAAGAAGAAAAAAAAAAGCCTCCTACACAACCACCATCTGCCTTAGAATTGGCTGTGTCTTTTCAGCCAGTCAGTCCCTACGCCACACCAAGTTAATGGGTGAGATTGTGTAACTGCTTTCATCTAGTCAGCTGGGGCTCTAACAGGCAGCGACTGAGCTGCTCAGATCCTCCTCTGAGCTGAGCTTCAAGGGCAGCCATTTTAGGAGCTGACTATGTGCGCTTAGGTGTTCAGCCAGCACACAACATGGACCCACAGATCTGATCCTCTTCCTCAAAGGCAGGCAGCCTGTCACTGGAGAGCTGCTGACAGAAATCTATCTGCCAGATGTACAGCGCTGTACCCAAGCCCTCTGCCCACACCGCTCAGCAGAAAACATCTCACACTCCTGCCAGCCCCAGACTTCTGCCTAGTCCTTTCATTTCTCAGGGAAATTATCTCTCACATCAAGAGATTCTCGGCTAGAATCCTCGTTCCAGAGAAGAACAGAATAGGTCGGCGCGAGCGGCATGCACCAACACTTTGTGCAAAAAAGAAATACTGCAAATGCGTTTTGTAGGAGCTGCCAACTGCTTTCCACAAGGGGGTCTAAAAATGTGAGGCATGTCTGAACTTCTTTATCTCGGAGCTCTGCAACCCCGAGCCCCGAGGAGAAGACGAGAGAGAGAGGGGGCAAAGAGAGAGGCAGAAGGGGCGAGCGGCCCGAAGGGGAAGGGTGGGAGGAAGAAGGGAGGCGGCGAGAGAGCATGACGGAGCCACCTGGAAGACCTTCACTGGTAGGCAACAGAGGACAAAGCCATCAGACAGGGCTCCCCAGATTCCAAAGTCTACTGACATTTGTTAATCACCAACCGGTCTCTCTGCATCGGTGAGCTCTGCCAGCAGTCACACCCTCTACTCAAACTGGCTGACAGCAGCTGCTCTGTCTGAAAGAGGGCCTTTGAATAAGCCAGCATTAAGCTGATTAGAAGTACAGAGGTTTTGTCCTTAACTGTTGGTTAGTGCTACCACCTCACGCCGTCGGGGGAGACAAAAATCTACGGATGTGTTGCGTTCTTACATGGCCAGCATCCTGGCGACGGATAATTCATCTGGCAAACAAGACAGGACATGCATCTTGTCAACCTGCGCAGCCTCAATAATTAATGACCCATTGATTGAGAACGACAGGCCGCTTTTTAAAGGAAAAATACAGTCGCAACAACAGCAGGTAGCCAGAGACATGGAAATTGATTTTTGCCGAGATGAGATGACAACATCAGGGGAAAATCAATACATTTTTAGTTTCAAGAAAGTTATAAAACAACAGAGAGGGAGAGATGGAGTGAGAAGAGCGCAAAGGTAACTGCACAATACTTCAAATGCTGATCTTCTTTGTCCACCAGGTTCACTCAGAAGAGAGTAGAGAGACAAAGAAAAAAAAAAAAGACAAGCAGATCTCATTGTGCCTGCAGAGGAGCAGAGAACGTTGCGTCACAGGACCATTGAGAATTTGGCCTCTTGCACAAACAGGAGATAGAGAGCTGGAGATCAAGATGGCTACTCCCATCCTCTGATGTCAGCAGCCCTGGAGAACCCAACACACCGGATCTGATAGTGTGCTCAGCAGTTGCTCAAGCGCAAATAACACACAGTGCATATCATCGCGCAATCCAGTGCAGAAGTGCCACAGACCGAGGCTTCAGAGCACCTTCACAGCAAGGTTTTATGATTAAAACTTTATTCGACTGATTGCATTTGAACGTAGCTCATAAGGACCATGTCAATGACAACATGTATTAAACCTCATTACAACCGAAAACTGAAGGAGATACGATCCAAAACATGCCTCCAAACATCCCCTACTGGATTGAGGTATAGCTGAACACCTCATTGGTACAAGGCTGCATGGATTCAGGTTGATTATTTTATCATATATAAATTACTAGAGACAAGACATCTGGTGCACACCACTAAATTCATAACAGGTTTATGCTGGCACATTGATTGCTTTGAAATAACTAATACTCAACGTTAATGGACCATGGCACAATAATCACATCAGTGCCAGAAATCAGCATCTTTCCCTTTTCTCAGTGTCCTCCCCGCCATCTCGGCATTTTGCTCACAGTCAGGGACGTGCACATGATTATAGAGGGGCAGGGGCTCAAAAAAAAGGGCATGCCTTTACCAAACATCCCCTTAATGTAAAATTTAATTTGCTGGATTGAGCTGTGTGTCCTTTGAAAAAGTGATTGCCATTTCATTGGTCAACAAAACCTCTACTGGATTCAGGTTGATTATTTTAAAATTAACATGTTTAAATTTTCTACTAGAGACAAGACATCTGGTGCACACCACCCGTGTCCGCAAAAACAAACAGAATAATAGAATAATACAGCGTTTTTCTGAAATATTACCCATATTAAATGCTGAATAAGTGGACTGCGACTAGACCATAACTCACAGGTTCAAGTTGCTCCACTGTCACTGTCTCCTCAAATAACTAATACTCAACTCACTCGTTATCTCTCTCTGGCGGAAGCGGCAGGCTCAAACAACCCGGTTTACAAGAAAACGTGGAGTTTTTGTACCGGTTTTTTTTTACAATAATCCCTGACATTTATTAATGTTGTTAAAAAAATAAATAAATAAAAAACACATCTTTCCAGAGGGCACTTTTCTCAAAAAGTGTCAAGCACCCATAGGGCCCTATGTGTGCACGTGCCTGCTCACAGTGATAATATTGCACCTGTCTTTTACCTGACAGATAATTCCACTTTGAGACACTGTGTGCTATGAAATATGCCAACCTGCGACAGGATATTGCAATAACAGAATTCATTGAGCGCCTAATTGCACAACTTTTACAACTACCGAGACTGAGGTGCTGCGTTATATTGAAAAACTGATGGAAATGGGCGCCAATGATGGCAAGCACTGAAGCTCATTGTAACTAATAATAGTCTATTGATTATTTTTCATTGTAATGATTAATCTTTTGATGTATCAAATGAAAAAATGCTCTGAGGATCAAGTTGAACTTTTTTTAACCGCTTACTTTATGTGACAAACAGTCGTCAGGTTTTTTCAAGGACCTCTCTGCCAATTTCCTTCATCACAGAATGACAAACCTCGACGCAGCCTTTTTTGAAAAAAAAAAATAAAAAAAACTTTGGATCTGAAGGCTCAATCATTCTCCTGAAATCCAACATCTGCTGATGCAAGTGTGGGCCAAGTGAAGCAGCAGCGAGAAATATTTATTTTGGCATCAAATCTTTAATCATTCTCTTTACCAGATACAACTGAGAGACTGTGAAATGCTTTGGTTTGACAGGCTACATCTACACCTGGTAAGTGCGTTATTAGAGCCAGGCAATAAGATCATCTGCAGCTGGTTTGCATTGACATTTAATCTGCAAATTCAATTTCATCATTACAGAGTTTTGTTGACTGACAGGAATTATTTGTGTCAAAATTATCCGACAGTCATTTGGCACAATACTTTTTTTTTTTTGGACATTCTTGTTTTTTTTGTTTGTTTAATAGATAATATATTTTATCTTAATCTGATTAGACTGACATTACTGGTGCATTAATCAATTGGTTCATCAATAAACAAGTAATAATAAATCTCTTATTTGCAAAGATCTTTTGCTAATACGGCTCTGGTTCCTTCTGCTTTCTTTACTTTTCCCTGAAGTGTGTGCGGAACTTGACTGGAGTCCAAGTGAATTGATTGGCGATCAGTGATTCAGGCGAACACCTGGATAATACCCTCCCTACAGGGAAGCAGGGTGGACCTCAGACTGGGGCGGGGGTTCACCTTTCAGGTACGGCGTGAGCTGAATCACGTCTTTGACTCTCAGTGAGCCCACGGACCATCTGTGGAGAGACCTGAAGATAGATGGAGCTTGAGAGGATCTAATAGGAAGAATGGGATGAACTGCCCAAATCCAGCTGTGCACAGCTTGTACAGACTTGTCCAAGAAGTCCTGAAGCTATCTGGCCTCTACAAAGCAAAAGCTGAAAAGCTGAATTAACAGTCTGAACACTTTTTTTGTTAAAGAAAGATTTTAATTTTGGATTTTTAATAAATTTGACTTGTTTTTAATATATCATTATGGGTTTTTGAGTATACTATTTTTCTTCCATTTATAATTGAATCTATCATGATTAAGTGTGGAAAGGGGTTTGAGTTCTGTCTAAAGCCACTGTAACTGATGCCTACAAAGCATGGAAGGCTATAAAAAGATATTAAAGTGCTTCCAGTCTGAACTCTGTGCTGTCCAACATGTCCTTAAGAAATGGCAGCGAATAGGGAGCTGTGGAAGTCCAGACAGCTTGTGGATAACCACAAAAACTTCTGATAAAACCGCAGAGAAGCAAAGCAAAAGCCCCATTGCATATGAGTGCAAAGGCTCTGCAGGCAGCCAACATGGGAGTGGTGGTGTGCTATGTCACTGTGCAGCTCCGACAGGGTCGACATGAAAGCGTTCACCTGTGACCTCATCAGAAATGTCAAAAGTCTGAAGTATGCAAAGCAACATCTGGATCAGCCAGAGTGATTCTGGGAATAAGTTCCAAACTAAATTGAACCTTTTAAGCACAATCACCACAGGTCTCTAGAGAGAAAAAGGGGAGCAGCGTTTGATGAATAGAGCACCTCGGCAAATTTCAAGGATGGAGTGGAAACGTCCTGCGCTGGGGTTGTGTGGCACAGGAGACGGAGACGGAGGGAAAAGATAGATGCAACTGAAACTGAAACCGAAAAGGCAGATATCTCCAACCGTGAAACCACACCTTCCTCTTTAGACACGAACCCACGCATTCAAACACATGTATTCTAATATTAAGTCCTTTCTGTGATATCCTCAGAATATCCTCAAATCGCATTTCTACCTAGCATTTTCTACCACCAGGTTCTCATTTAGTCTGTTAAAGACATCTAACACACAGACTAAAGTGAAACTTTTGAGAAAACACTTGAATAAACACTGTGTACACATAAGAAATTCCAACATGGTGAAATTTATTTCAAATCTGTTCACAGATCACAATATGTGCAGCAAGACCTGACAGGATTGTGACCATTTGAGTTGGTAGTCAAAGTTAAATCAGATCCAGAAGAGGCATTTTCTCTTTAATTTATTAAACCAGTTATTTCAAACTGATTTTAAACTCATATCCGGGCAAAAGGAGAGTGTAAGGTGTAACCTCTACACATTAAACAGTTCCCATCTCTGTCAGGTTCACTCCATCTCAGCTACAATTAACAGTTTTTTTTCATTGATGAATCTGCTGGTTACTTCCTGCATTAATTGATTATTTGTTGTCGATAAAAGGTGCAAACACAGTGTCCATTGTGGCTCCCCCTGGGCCTTACAGCAGATTTCAGGTCATGTTTAGTTGTCTGACCCGTAACTTTACATTATGTTTAACTGCAGCAGGCAGATGTTTTGAGAGGGAAAAGCTCTGTACACTGTCCACTACCTGCAGCTCAGCCCCCAGCAACAGACTGGCAGCATGTAATGTAAGGATTATCATAGTGGAGCATTGAATGGCTGAAGAGCCAGATGTTACTGCAGGTGTAGGCGGCGACCACAATCATAGCTAAAAGAGTGTATAATGGATTTAAAGGTCACAGACATTGAAAGTTTACATTTAATTAAATAATCAAATAAATTCTGATTGGGTTCTATTGTTAGTACTATTTTGAGGGGAAACTCCTCCTTTAAATATAATTCCTGCTCACGCATGTGCTGTTAGAGGCCCCAAAACCACAGCCAAAAGCTAACCAGTAAGTAGTTAACATCTGTACTATCAGCAAACATGCAGCCATTTGTGCTTCCTCAATTCACTGCCATGCACAAACAACATTCAGTTGAGACAGATTACACACACATACACACACACACACACACATTCACTGGGCACCGTCACCACCTCAAATACACAGAGAGTGCAGAGAACTCCAGCGACAACTTGTCTTGGATTTTTCACAGCTTAGCTTCACCTGAAAGGTCTCAGAACACACATTAAAGCCACAGGGTCTGAATATGTCACACTGCATTATTCCCTAAAAAGGATCTCCCAAGAATTTCTCCTTAATACACACGCTTTTGGAAGTTATTTTGGTTCAAGATTAGGAATGGTGCCCTCAAATGCAAGCCAGCCAAAATAACTGCATCTGGTTCGTGGCAATTCTTTGGACTGTGTGCAGCTTACACCCTTGTTGGCTCACAGTTGGGCTTTTATCTGTCGGCACTGTAGCAGATAACAACACTGGTTCAAAAGAGAAAAGCTGGTCCGACCTGACTGACCTTCATAGTCCAATACTGCGCTGCTGCCTCATCCTCTCGCTGGAGCACATATTGACAGATACAACTACAACATGCATGTTAAGTGGAGATACGTCGGCACTATCTTTGTATTTTTTTTCCTAACAGATTCTCCCGAAAAGCAAATCAATTTCACCTTATTTCCACACCGGCGTTACGTCCCCTCATACAAATAAAGCGTTAGGTTTCCTGCTACAGAAGAGGCACCGACGTTTACAGTAAACAGGACCGTCATGCAAGGAGGATGCCGATGAATGAGAAGGAGAGTAAATAATGAGCTGCTAATTTTCATAACTTACTCACTTTCCATATATTCAATAAAACATCAACAAACACCAGTGACAGTTTCCAACAGACCATGCTGGGAATGTCTCAACAACATTTCACATTTGTGTCTCTATCAGGAAGTATAATTTTAAATAAATAAATAAATAAATTATACAGTATACGAACTAGGCTGTGACAGAGGCTGCTGCTTTGACCTATAGCACCTTCAGTACCGCATGCATAATAATAACGCGTTTAAAACACACTTTGATCTCAAAGCCTTTAACACTCGGGATTCATTTACAATACCACAATCTCTACACCTGAGACCGACACACTGATACCATGTGGTGTTGATGAGCATATCTGTTTCGTTGTGACTGTGCTGCGTCTCTCGTGTGATAACATCAACAGTGAGGTGGCCAGTACCCTCTACCTCTCCCTCCCTCATCTCCCATCACCAACCCCCCCTCCCTCCCTCCCTCCCTCCCCTGCCAGAGCAGAGAGCTTCCTTAAATGATCACATGGTGCTGCTCATTTGAGGAAGACTGAATACACAGAGATGAGACATCGATCCCACCTGGACGATCAATGGACCAGGCCTTTTCAGGGGAGATGTGAGGAATCAATAATGTTCAGTATGAACGTTTTGTCATAACATTCTTCAGACATCTGCCGAAATGGAATGAAAGGGATGGGAATGGCATTAAGTACAACAGAAAAGACCAAAATAGAGCAACAGCAATGCCATCACACTTTTCTCCCCTAAATCGCTGGAAAACATTTCAACTTACAATGTTTTGATTATACTTTAGTTTAAGTTTAGATTAAACCCAGACTTGAGCATACTTTCCTACTCTGATGATAATTTTTATAGATTCTGTTTTGGTTTTTTGGTCTCCGAGGTCAACGTGGTGAACATGAAAAAAAAAAAAAAGGCAGATTGAGAGGCATTATTAATCATCTCTTAAGCTAAATCACGCAGCCACACATCTGGGTCCTCTCATCATGGTAATGCTGAGGCCACATCATGTTAATGATGAATCAAGCAACTGCGGACAGGCCAAAAGTCCAAAACTGTCTCTGAGAGTGGATAAAATCATCAACAGTGTTGTGAGATAATATCTGCCACCTGACTGAAAACGCTGGCGTTAATCTGACAACAAATCTGTTTCAGGAAGCATATGGCATTCAGAAAAGTAGGTCAACCATTAACCAGCTAACAACAGCCTTCACCAGAGTATTCTTCTTGCACTCCTTCATCATAAGCCCTAAGTCCACCTCAAATATCTGATGTAAAAGCATAATACTCTAATTAAAGCAAAGTGACATCCATATTGAAATGAGAAATACGACAATCTTTCACAAAGGTGATTTCAAAAGCATTACAACACACCTTCACCATTTCTGACCTTTCTTCCTTTGATGAACTACAGCAGCCGCAGAAACTATTCAGACTCCATCACTTAATTGTGTTGTAGATTTAATTTGAATTGGATAAAATTTACATTTCTGCTCTTCAATCCACGCTCAATAACCTATAGACAAAGTGAAAATCAAAAAGAAAAACTGAAATGTGCGATTGACAAAAACCCTGACTACGCTTCTTTGTATAGGTCACAGCGTCAAGTCCTTCTGGTTCAGGCTCTCCTAGCTTTGCACACCTGGATTTGCCATTTCCTATTCTTCCTGGCTGATCCTCTCAAGGGCCATCGGGTTGGGTGGGAGGCATCCAAGCTGCCATCTTCAGGTCTCTCCACAGATCATTCTACAGGGTTTAAGTCTGGGCTTTGGTCTGACCACTCACTGACAGCCACAGACTTGTCCTGCAGTAAGTCCAGCCTGGTCTCGGCTGCTGCTGCTGCTGCTTCCGGTTACTGTTTTGCAGAAAGGTCAGGTCGCCTCGGTCTCAGATCACATGCTCTCTGGAGAAGGTTTCCTGTATTTGGCTGCATTCAAACTTCCCTTATGTTACTCTCACTATAGGCATCATAAAGAGATGAAGTGGTCATCCTTCTGGCAGGTTCTCCCAACTGCAAAGAAGTTCTGTTGGACTGAGGTTCTTGATCATCTCTCTGACAGAGATAATTAGTTTAGCTGAGTCTTGGTGGTTCAGATCTTTTTTTTTCAATTTCTCAGTCACTGAGTCCACTTATGACCTTTTGACAAAGCTCTATGGTGTCTTGATCCTGAATTATGGGACCATGTCCACACAGATTCCTTCCTATACAATGTCTAAATTTAGATTTCCGGATTAATAAACATTTACATTGGATTGAAGTTTTCTAAAATCAAATTTATTTTATTTTATTTTAATCTATAACATAGTGTATAAACATTTAACCACCATTAGAGCGTTTACCATTACCTCATAATTGCTCTGCGATGCCCCAGTTACCACTGTTCAGCCAAAGTTACATCAAACTGAGGAAAAACCATTAAGAGGAGAGTCTCTGCACATGATGTAAGATTGCTCTACTTGACTGCACGGGTTCCCTTTTGGACACAGGAAGTCATTCGCTGTCCAAGTATTTGAGGTATTTTCCCATTAAAAGTAGGTTTATTGAATTAGAATTTAATTCAATATTTCGTATTGATTTGAAGTTGCTGGTGTTTGCTGTTGGAAATTATTCAGCCACAAGAATATATGGGTTTTTACTTTCTAGCTTGGATTCATCAGATCACAAGTTCCATTTAAAAACAGCCATATTGTTGCAAAATTGTACTTTTTGTCTTTGTATTGTCCTACCACTCATTTTCTAAATATGTAGAACACAAAACTCCTGCTACGCGCATGTTGTGAATCAACTATACAGTCCCTCAGATATTTTTAGCCTGCTCTTGGCCCCTTGGTGGTTTTTCCTTTAGAGCTTCCTCTTTACATGAGCATCCATCATAGAAAGATGACCTGATCCAGATAAGGTCCTGATGGTGCCATTATTCCTCCAAGTCTTGAAGTTTGTTTCCAGAAAAGAAAATGTAAAGGGTCTTAAATCTGATTTTATGTCTTTTTCCTAATCTGAGACTTTCAGCAGCAAAAGAAATGTTGCCACGGCTCCTTTGACATTCCCATGAAATCTAGTTTCACTTGATCTAATTAGAATCAGTGCAGTTAATTTGTGCAAAATTATCTCACGTCATGATTTTCAATGTAACTAATTGAATCTCAAAACTATTACAACCCCGAATTAATGAGGTATGTGCATACTTCCGCAACTGAAATGTTTACCCATTCTTGCCCGCATTGGAAACACAAAGAGTAGGCTTTTGTGTTTAACTTGGTTCCATTGGTTACTTTAACTGAATGAATAAGAAAAGAAAAGAAAAGGTGTATTTCTTTCTTTGTGAAACCAGCTCAGTAATAACAGCATGTCTCATAGGACTGGTAAATACAGGTGCAGAGCCCTTCAGACGTTGCAATCCAGCTGGCTTTGCTGCTCTGTCTGCAGCTTGACCTTCACTATAGTGTCACATTCAGAGGGCATAAAAAAAGAAGCTTCTCACCACAGCAGGCCCAGGTGACCCCTAAGGATTCTGGGTAAAGGAAAAGTTTGCGGAAGATAAGCACCGTCCTATTAAATTGACTGAACGCAGGTTTAATGGAACAAATGAGGCGAGGTGATGCAGAACTGAGTTACACACTATTACAGCCCTTAAAACTGGTTTACTTAACAATGTCATGCTCGAGATCTCATCTGATTCAAAAATCAAAGCAAATGCATTACACAATATGAACATGTACCACTGCCGTAATAAAGGACAACGAGCTCAGCCTGGAGGATTGAAGCATTTTGATCTTTGGACCTCAAAGTATTCTGCTGACTGAGGGCCTTCAAGCAAGTTCTCACATCAAAAAGAAAGACAGAGGAGCTGAAAGAGGCAGAGAGGGATGTCATTAGCATGACTTTCAGTTGCAAGACTAATCCCAGAAAGAGATGATAATTTTCTACTTTTTGTCTGGGTCGTCCATACTGCAAGGTCAGACAGTGCCTGTGTCAGCCTGTCTCTCTCTGACAGATGGTTACCTGACATCACCCACCCAGTCAGACAGGCTTTAATACTTAATATCACTGCACTCACTCTCCTCTCTTTATTCCTTCTTTTCAAACCCAAGACATTTCCTCTCGCAATCCAAGACATCCAACTTGCTAATTCCATGTTTCTTTCTAAAGCTGCAGAATATTAAAAAAAAAAATAGAAGCTGGCCATCATGGTACAAGTAACCTTGCTCCAAGGGTAGCCTTTGTGCTTAGCAAAGGGCTCAGATTGTTCCTCCTGAAAAGGGGGACGTCTGCAACAGAGAGCACTCAGGAGCAACATTTGGCCTCTTTTGCACTGAAGATAATGACCAGGCAGATTAAGAGGAGACGAGCATTAATAGCCATCTTTCGCGAGGCTACTGTCTTCAGGTTGTCATGGTGAAAACTCAACATTAAAAAAAAACTTCTCCATTCAAACTGTAGCGCTTCCACTCTTTTACATCTCCTGCATTTTACGTTTTAATCATGAGCCTTCAAAGATAGTTGTGTGACCTTGCGAGCTGAAATTTTCACAAAGCAACAAAACAGGGGGCTGGTAAATCCCTCAGCTAAAGCCTGCTGGGTGTGAAGGTTAGATAATGAATACCCATACATAGTCCCTCTCTTCATTCCTGTTAACAGCACCAAAAAAAAAAAAAAAAAAAAGAACCTTTTCATCTTAGCTGATCTTTTCTCGCGCCATCGACTGCTCGGCGCAAAAAAAAAAAGCACCAAATGAAAAATTTAGTTAATAACGTAAAGTCAGAACCTATATCAAGCAGCTGTGTGAGGAGAAGAGGTGGAAGCAGGCAGACATGCATGGCCGGAGTTCACTGGAAGTCTACTGCAGCTCAACCTTCTTTTAGTATAGTCACCTCACTTGGCTGCTCTCTTCCTCTCTCTCTCTCTCTCTCTCTCTCCCTCTCTCTCTCAGGGCTGACAGAATTATCTTCTGCATCAGAGCTGAGGCTGGGCCAACGCTCCACACAGAGGACTCCATTTCACACAGCCAGCTCCACTGTGGCCAAGGAGACACACAGCCAATCACACTGGAGTATCAGTGGCATGGTCATCCACCATTTTGTGCTCCTCAAGGTCTTTGACTGTCCTGCTTGGCTGAAGTGGAGCTGCCTCTGCTCCGCTCTGCTATCTTGTTACACAGATGGAAGTGTTTAACTTTAAGAGCACAGACCTGAGCGAGCAGCTTCCCCTCCTGTCGGTTCCTTCTGCAGACTGTCATGACCGTCAGCAAAAAGCAGAAGTGAGATGTGTGGTTTGTGTTTGCTGCAAAGATGGCCACCTAGAGTGCAGCTCTGATGTTCTTCATCATAAGCTGCAGAGATCTGAGAACTGTGCCTCTAAATATGGAGCTTTGAACCACCCTGTCACACCAAACTTTAAGAAGACGTGCACATGCGTCTGTAGATAATAATAATACAAGTGACCTGACATGTTGGAAACATGTTTTAGTGCTTTCCGTGAGAGAGCGACAATGCAGATTTTCTAAACTGAAAAGCATAAAAAGATAAAAACTTGGGGCAACCCTCTGCAACATTATTAAATATTCCATCCAAAAATGATTAAGTGCACAATTTAATTAATAGCCTCAGGCGTGATTATTTTTACAATTTTATATGGGAAGGAATAGGTAGATATATTTGGTTTTCTCAAGAGGTTTCTTCCCTTGAGCTTGAAAGGGGAAAATTCAGAGAAAAAGGATTCTATCAAGCACTGTACACAAGTAGGCTACGGCTCCACACACGATTCATACGTCTAAGCCGTGCACGTTCACGGTCAAGATATGCAAGGCTAGAATAAAACATGATTCATCCAGATCTCCTGTTAACTGCAGCACATGGGTTCAAGGGCTAAATAAACACTGCTGGAGAGTCGGGTGGCTGAAGGATGCCCAAGGACAGATCTTGCAGAGAAACCAGGAAGTGCATTTCCACAGGACAATTACTCCAGGAAACCTAACATTCCACACAGCCTTGTAGACCATCTATCCGAGGAAACCATTTCCTGAAATAAATCAATCTGCTGCTGTCTGAAATAAATCCTGGTCCATCTCAGACAGTGTCTGGACCCAGTCACTTCTCAAACAAAGTAAACTGTGTGGTGACCCAGTGTCTTTCTCAAACCATTGATTATTTCACCTCAATCAAAAGTCTAAAAACCTTGGTTTCATTTTCTCTATCAAAATTCCTTCAGCTCTATCTACTTCAACCAATATGCTTTTTAAAAGAAAAGAAAAAAAGAGGTGAAGAAAAGGCTGAGAGATGCACTCAAGGGTTTGTTATAAGTGGTGCTCAGTGGACAACTGCCAGAAAACACTGCAATGCTGACTTCCTTGTAAGCCTGACATGGCAGTTACTACAGTTACAGGGAGTGGGTGAGGTTACAAGCTAGTCAGGATGGAGTATTTCAGAGTGACCAAAAGAGGACACAGGAAGCCAGAAAGAAAAAAAAGCGCAGAAAAGTCAAAGTCAGCCTGGTTTCTTCGCAGAAACCTTGGATGAAAGGCTGTGCAGCGATGGCAACCTTTTTTAAATCTACTGGTGAGTTTATCTGAAGAGAAGAAGTTTAGTTCCTCTCCAGGTTCACCAAACTGACCTCTCGAGGCAACTCTACAAGTTTGAGAAAGGAAAGATGAGAGACCCATCAATATTAACTTACCACTGAGACCTCCTTTCCAAGCTTCTAAATATTTAATCGTCCTTGGACAGCTCTGTTGCTTCGTAGGCCGAGCCAGTGTGGATCCCTTCTACAAGACCACTCCTGTTCCTCCTCAATGAAGGCCTTGTCCGGTGGCACCACACTGCCCAAGGAACGGGCGTCTCCAAAGAATTCAGGATTTTTTCCACCACAGGCAGCTCGAGGCTGACAGAGTTGGTTCACTGTGTCTTATTAGAGAAGGGCATAAATCCCGAGCCTAGGCTGGAAACCTGAGGACGCCTTCATTTATCTCGTCGGACAAACCGTTTCATCAGCCACGTTGTACCTGAAGCCTCCGATTTCTATAAAACTAAGCCCCCTGTGTGCTCTAAAATGTGTCAAAAACATTGGTAACAGACCCGAGTGTTTCAGCTGCAAGCCTTTTTTTGTTAACAGAAGGGGAAAGACAACGTTGAACTGTTGATGTTCTGATAGAAAGTAGAGAGGAGGAACCAGTTTTGCAGCAGTGTAACGTGGCAACTGACAACAGAAACTGGAATGACACCTCTAGCAAGCCACTTCCTTCTTCTAACCCCCAGCATGATGTTGTCTCATGGTCTTTCAAACAGGCCAATACCGAGTTACACGGCCTTAAATTATTCATCTGATTATCGTTGCTTTAAACAAACACAACCCAACACAATCAAATATTGTGGTTCAAGGGAGAAAGAAACATGTTCACGGAGTGTAGAAGGTCAGAAAAATGCAAGAGCAAGTGGTGAGGGTGTTTTTTTTTTCCTTTTTTTTTCTGCTGTGCTGCAATGACTTCAGTGTTGTGGATGTGGGGCCTGTGTGTGTCAGCACACTTACAAGTGTAGCAGCAGGGCCAGGCTGCATCTCATGAGCCATGCATCATGTCAAGAAAGCACTCACTGGAGCATTTCAATTTGCTTTTGTGCGCCTCCCCAGCCTTCTTCACTGCCCCAGGTAGAGAAGAATGGAGGAGTGCATCACCCAACGTGAGTGAGTGAATGAAAAGAGAGAGAAAGAGAGAGAAAGTGGTTGTGTGTGTTTGAGTGCAAAAGAGACCCAGAAAGAGTATCTGTGTGAGTGATGAGCTTCACCACCGCTTCCTTCCAGTGTTCAAACCATCACAGAAGTCTCTCCTGTTTAATCCTCTGTCCTCTCTGTTGGGCTTTTCTAGCGTAATCCTGAAATACCTTGCAAAAATCCAGTTATGTAATTTTTTTTTTCTAAAAGTATCTACCATAGTTCACTTCTGCCCTGTCACCTTAAAGCTGAACTGCAGTAACAATGCGCGTTAAATATTTTATGCAGAGTTACATTTCAACTCTTTTGATTTCGACAGCCATCGTCGCTCTCCAGACATAACACAAATATTTACTTTGCACCATGAAACCATGATTAAACTTACAAGAGCCCATATAATAAAAAAATATCCCTGAAATATTGATATCAGTGTTAAATGTTAAAGCTGTCATGACATAACACAGTATCTTATAGCATGTTGTAAGGTAGTTTGAATAATTCACTGCTGTATAGGCACACGTAAAACACACACTACCACATTCAAACACACACGCAGATATTCCCTCAATGCATTTAGCCTCAAGTGCCAGAAACAGTAAGTTGAGTGCTGAAATATTATCAGGCCCCAGGGTGCTCTGTGTCATTTAGCTCACGATAAATTGATTACACACAAATTTATTTAAAGATATGCACCATGTAAGGAGAAAATTAATTAAAATACTCAAGATGCTACATTCAACTTTGGGGGGAATACGACTAATAATCATTTCCATCCCAGATTAAATCTAATGTTTATTCACTTGATTAATCAATTCACATATTTTTGTCTCAAAAACTAATCCATTGACGACATGTTCAAAATATCTTGTTTTGTTTTAAATCCAAAGTGCACTGTTTGACAAAAGGAAAGCAACAGTTTATCAGTTTGGGCTGATCTCATGCTGGGGAAGCTGGAACCAGCAGATTAACTGAGACCGATTCATTTTCTGTTGATCAAATAATAAATTAATTAACTAAGCTTTAGAATTTAGACACAGACCTTAAAGACACAATGTCAGAGCCACCTTTGGACCCTTTATAATTCACATTTACACTTTATATGACCAGACAAATTTGTAATTATTTAAATTACACAGAGGACCCGGGGACTTTTAGGGGCCACGGAGAGTCTATGACCCCTCAGATGCTGCCCTGTTAATAATCCAGTTTTACTTTACTACAACACTAACTAGTGGAAATGCCATCTCTGCCAGAGCACGGGCAAACAGCCCTGACTCACATGACCTTAACCAGGGAGCTGAGCAGAAAACCTGAGCACACAGATCAGATCAGCAACCGCTGAGGCAAGAATACGCTTTACAATTGAGAAGGAGTCAAGAATGTGTTGAAGACTTGTGAAAGTTACAGCAGGAACTCTAAGTGCAAAAGACACAGCACGCCATGTCAGAGATGAGCTTCCTTTTAAAAGAGGAAAAAAAAAATCATCACAATCGCATCCAGGTTTACATCACTGAGCTCATTTGAAGAACATCTACTATCCACCAGACTATTTCCATTGCACCCGTCTGTGAGACAAATGTGTCGACCGCAGCAGATTCCTGCCTGGCCGTCCTCTATCGGCTCCTCCTTGAGAACCTGTTTGCCCTGCCACGCCAGGGAGAAGGAGCATCGCCACCATTTTGATTGCTCTTCTCAGCCCCAGCATTGTCGCAGCACAGTGTGTCAAGCTCACAGTCTCCTTGTCAGCAAGATTTCACACAGTGGCCAGGGGAACTGCAGAGTGTAGCACAGCCACACTCTCTCTCTCTCTCACACATACACACACACTTAACACACACAGCAACTACCACACACACACACATACACACACAGAGAGAGACCACGGCTTGCAAACACACCTCCGGTCTCCTGACAGGCTGGTCAACAGATACCTTTAGGATATAAGGCGTGAAACGTCACCTGAGGCTGTACAGTGGACGTTACGACACACAGCCTGTTAATAAACGACCCACAGCTTAAACACGTTAGTCCAAATAACTTTTAAACGCGCTTTAAACACCAAATAAATCACTGTAATTGAACAATAACATGCACATGTGCAGCCTATATAAACACAGAGGACTCCTGTCTAACCAGCAAACACTTGACTTTCGCATTTATACACCATCAAAAGCTGTAATTTGACCAAAGGTTCAAAGAATCAAGAATCATCTTGAGAACTTCCTTTCAGAAACTATCTGCAACAGCCTGTCCTTCATTCACACACACACACACATGCACGTACACACAAACAGAGGAGAGAGACCGAGAGTGTGTGTCTGTGTTTCGAGACCACTTTGTTGAACATTAACTGCCTGCACGGCCAAAACACTGCATTATTCAGCATTAAAATTCCTATCTCATCCATGTGTCCCTCAAGCCATCACAGTCGCAGACGCGTGTCCTACCGTCCAAAAGTGTCAGCTGCAGGTCTTTAAATAAAAATATTAAATCTCACAAGTCAAAAGTTGTGTAAAATTAAAGTTCATGGAGTTAACCTTGAAAGACCCAGCAAAAAATGATCTGGTCTGACTTTTTCAGAGTTCTTCTGCTTCCTCTTCACTGACTAAAACTTCAGAGCTGAAAAAAAGCAGAAAAAGAAGCAGAGGAAGAGGAAGAAGAAGGAGAAGAGACTGTGGTCGATCTCTTTCTGCTGTCCTTTTTTTTTTTTTTTTTTTTTTTTGAACACAACCTTTGTTCTGGCGTGAGGGATCCTGCCTGTCTGACTCCAGGGCTCTCCTTGGAGACTCATCTGCTTTCCTCCATTTTATGGTGAAGCCCTACTACTATGACACATACCTGACTTGAGACCAGTGACAAGCAAATAGACATCCAAAAACAGTGCAGGGGGCGCAGAGAAGCACAAGCGGCTAACAATGTAGCAATAAGCACCAGGAACAAAAAAAAAAAAAAACACTAATCAGACTAAAGATACAGAGACACACTGCGTTTACATTCATTTCACCAGCACCAGGACACATCAAGCTCCAACCCTGTGGAGAACCGAGAGAAATCCGCCACCAGATTGCTTTCTTTTCTATATACATAAGATAGCCTCCTCACACTGGACATGGCTTTCATGGTGAGTGTGTCTGTGTGTGTGTGACTGTGTGAGTGTGTGTGAGTGTGACTGGACCAGCGGCTATGCCAGCTCCTCTGTGTCGCTAATGGAGGCTGGTTGGGAGAGGAGAGCAATCCGTGCAATGGCTTCTCCATGAAGCTAACGCGCAACAACACGCACGGCCGGAGAGGGGACGCACAGCCGGGGCCAGTAATTCCCCTGACCAGACATGTCAGAATAACAAAACACTCCGCTCCGGTGCTGCTGAAACACGCAGGCGAGCCTCTCTCTACACACAGCCGCGTCCATTTCCGTGTGTCACTTTGACAACAAACCGAAAGGCGACATAGCGAGGAAGCGCTAGGTTGGTTAAGGATATTAAGTGGGAAGCGAGAAGACCCACTTGACTTTGGGCTGCATGGGTGCCAGCCGGAGCGCCCACCCGACTAAAATCTCCTCTCTCCTCCACTCCCAAGTCGGCAGGACCTGGACTATAAGGAGGAAAAAACGGGGGGTGATCAGCTCTTTCCAGGTCATTCACGAGGCGCTCTCCAAATTATATCCCATGATCTACCATACCGACGTTCTCGCAGACCTTGAAAGCCCAGCCGAAATCTTGGCGAAACTGGAAATATAGTGCAAGAGGAAAAACTCACTAGTACAATCTTCTCCTCAAGCGATCCTCCCAAAAGTTGTCCTCGTATTTCATGCGTGCGCCCGGTCGTTCTAATGGATGATCGCCATCTTTCCTGCTTCTCCTTTGCTGCAGCTGCAGATGACCTGAGATCCGTCTGTCTCTGAATAATGAGCAACCACACAGACAAGGAAGACAATCTGCAAAGCAGGCTACACAAAGAAGTTTGGGAGACTAGCAAGCACCAGAGGGTGCACAAGAGTTTACGACGAGACGAGGGAGCATCAGCAGGATGGACAGCGTCTATGTCTGAGAAGCTCATCCTTCATCTAGACTGAAGTCAGATCGCCTGCAAAGCCTTATCAGCGGCTCAGACCACCACCAGATACATGCGGCCACCGTCAATTTTATATAGGCTTTCCATACTGTGTCTGCCACGTCATGGGGTTATCTGCAGTTCACTTTGGTGGTGGTGATGATGCTGCTGCTTCACCACTTCAACCACACAAACATAGATAGATAGATAGATAGATAGATAGATAGATAGATAGATAGATAGATAGATAGATAGATAGATAGATAGATAGATTCAATATGCAATAAAAATATAAAAATATGTCCTCAATTGAAATGATAAATAAATAATAAAAATTCCAGTAACATTCAACACTTTTTATATTTTTTTTATATAAACCCGCCTCCATTCACTGATCACACTCCCACCATGGTTTTTATCACCTTTACTCAAATAAGGACAAAACAATAAATTAACATGAGTGTGTTAATTCATTGTGTCCCTCATTGAAAAACAAAACAAAACAAAATAAATAAGAAAAAAAGGAAGAGGTGTGTAAGTGTGTGTGTGTGTGTATGTGTGATGTGTTGCAGCACGTTGTCATTACACAGTAAAGTAGACATGATGCTGCTGCTGCTGCTGCTGCTGCTGCTGCTGCAGGCTGCTGCTCTGTCCACCAGCTGCTAACAAAGAGGGAGCCCAAGACAAAAGGTGCAGGGTCTTGCTCAGATGTGTGTCAGTGGAAGCGATGGGTGGGTGACGGGTGGGTGGGTGGGTGGGTTGTTGGGGGGAGGTTTGAGCGGCACGCCGATGAGGGTGGACAGTGAGGAGAAGGGTCTACTTTGTATGATTGAGTGACAATAATAGCATTTGACAGTGTTTATCTGAACAACGTGTTAGTTTGGATTATTGCCATTAATGTTGCACTGACATACAGTATATTTAGATCAATAGGATTCTTTGTCCTGTTAGTGATGATTTATCGTCAATTATAAACATCTGTTAACTCAAACACTGATGAAACGTGAAATTTACTCACTTTTTTCAATAACTCACTTCAGTTTATCTGATAAATACAATTTGCAGTTACGTTGCCTTGGAAAGTCTTAGGCATGTGTAAAATGTGAGGTATGTGTAATATGACGCAGCAGTAAAAAAAATAAAATGTAATGAATAATTTTGAATCATCAGTTCACTTCATATGAGGTTCAGTAAACACACAACACTCATTTAAATTTAGTGCAGTGCATTTGCAGGGTTTTAGGTTGTTGTGGAGGGGGAGAGAGGGGGGGATGCTGGAGAACCTACCACAGTTCTTCTGAGGATTTAGGCCATCTCGCTGTCTTCTGTCTCTCCATGTAATCCCAGACAGACTCCATGATGTGGAGATCAGGGCTCCGGTGGGGGCCACACCATCTGTTGCAGGACTCCTTGTTCTTCTTCTCGTTGCTGAAGACAGTTCGGCTGTATGTTCACGGCCTATCAGATGTCTTCAGGATGGTACTGTATGATGACTCTAAACATCACAGCACAGTTTATATGAATCATACATTATATAAAGGCGAACATATGGCATTTCTTGTCTTGCAGAATGATTTCAAGTGCTTGAAAAGCAAACACTTTAATAGTCTGTCTAAATGTCTGTTATATTATTTGCATCTGATGCCAGTGTGTTTATTTGTTAATAGTTCATAATAGTAATTACCTTCCTCTGCATGATGTACGCAGTTGTGTGAGTGAGGTGTGTTGTTTTTTTCCCTGCCTTTTGCAGTCAGTAGATGGCAATGACAACATCTGTCGTGATTATTCAAATAAAAGCACTTATTCTCTGTACTGAGTTTATTCCTGGTTAAATAGCAACTTTTTTTTTTTTTACTCCTGCAGAGAAAGTTTTCTCTTTTCCTAACGATCCCGACTGTGACATTGAAATACCTGAAAAACCTCAGCCACAAATCTTGGAGGCAGGCTCTCCAGTGATTGTTGTCTGATTTACAGGCTGAGACACTGCGAGGAATTAAATTTGTATAAGATACAGACGCAGTTAATCATGTTTGACATGTGTTGGTGTTGCCTCTTGCGCGGTTCAGTTATGATTGATAGATGGTGGACTGCATTTATTTTTTTACAGAATTTATTAGAAGAATGATATGTGGTCACCAACTTGCTATCTGTGTCACCAGTGCTAATCCGGGGCTTGGGTCTCTGCAATGCTTTTTTGATACTCGCAGTGTCTGAAGTGTGTGCCACCCTTGGAGCTGAATCATGTGGGAATATGAAATATATAAAGTGCTGTTAAGCATAAGGCGACAGATGGAAACAGGAATGAGTCTTTTTTTAAAGCACTTCCATAGTGCCAGTTCTCCTGTTGCAGTGACGTACATAGCCCCATGTATTTCCCATACACTGTGGCAAATGAGCACTTGCTCCAAAACTGACTTCCTCCTCCTTCAGGGCTACTCTCTGATGGCCTGTTGTTCATTCATGGTTTTTTTTTATTTCCCAGAGTCACTTGAGGATTTGAAAAAAAAGGAAAGAAAATCTGTCTTATATTCCAGTATCATTTTGATGTCTCAACAGATCATTGAAGGAATGTCTCTGGAGGAAGGACGTGTGAAATATACACAGCCTTGCAGACACACACACACACACACACTGTGTTGACAGTGCGTCCTGTGGGTGCCAGGTAGCAGCCGGGGTTTATCATGCTGCTTGGACATATGGCTGCTGCGGCAAATCTGATTAATATGGGATGGCCGCGGAGTCCAGCGTACAGTGTAGGACAGACTGCACCAGGACATCCCCACTGGTCCGGCCTCCCCCGCACACCGTGCCAGGCCTCCATCCAGCAAGGCTAAAAACAGACCAGTCGTCAAGGATTCAGATGGTCGGAGCGGTGGGGGGGTGGGAGGAGGAGGAGGGGCGCGGTACGGATTTAGAAGGTGACCAATGACTTTTTGGGCACATTAATATTAACGTATCATTTCCCTGGGAAAATCTAATTGCTAATAATAATAATGAAAAGAAACCATCTACATTTAATTTTGCAAATGAGCGGGGTTTAATGATGTTTGACATTTGAGAGGTGAATTCAAATTTTGACTTTCTGTACTGGTGAAAATTCAAATGCGGCCTCTTGAAAAAGTTCCCAAGACTGGAACTGAGACACAGCGGAGTCTTGTGCGGGTCAGTGAACATTACGAGAGGCCAACTCTGTGTGTGCTAGTGGAGAGAGGACAGAGGAGATACAAGGAGATAAAATGATTGCTGCCCCGATAGTGTGAGTTTTCATGGACGACTACCTCCAACTACAAGTCTGCTTTTGTTTTTTTTTCTTCTTTTTCTCTTTCCTTTACTCCGCTCGCTCACAAAACACAGACAACCGCTCACATACATGGTGAACGCATACTTATAATTCTGAACTGTTTGCACCGGTTCAATTCTGATGTAGTTTTATATCATTGAGTACGACAGACAGTAGAATGAAAGGATTCTTCCAAAAGAAAGACAGATTTTGACACGTCTTCTTAAATGAAATGGATTTTTCTATGAGATCATGATGAAAGAAATGGCAATACATATTGTTTCTTTTGTCAGTATCTACGCCATCTCTCCAGGATAGTTTTCTTTCCCCAGACGTAACACTGCAGCTTTGAGAGATCGCTTAAATTTCGAAACACAACAATGTGCGTAAAATGGGAAATAAAAACCAGTGGCTCTTGGCTGCAAGGACTTTCAGACAGGGATGCTACATCCGGCACATTGTCGTGGCATGTGCCTTAATGGAGGAATGATCATGAATTATTAATGCTTCAATTACTATTTCATTTAGATAAGCCCTTTAACTTGTCACAAATGTTTCAGAAATGACTTCATGTTTTCAGTATCAGCAGAAATGCTGTTCAGGTGTCTGTGGTGTAAAACAGACCCCTTGTGTGTGAGTGTGGGTGTGTGTGCCTTCCAACGTTTTTTAAGATGCAAATCAGGTGAATGTGAGGATTTGTCTGCGTTTTACCCTGCAGAGTGACCTGTAAAGTGTGTGACCATCTTTCACTTCATCCCTTCAAGTCCAGCTCCCCATGACTCTGAATGACAATATGCAAATAATGAAAATAATGAGAATCTGTTGTATAAAAAAAGTAATAACAAAAGCTTTATGAGTAGTATCCAAGGTGTAGAAAAAAACAACCCCACTCAGTTATTCAGGGTGTCTCTGAGCCTTTATTTAGTTGGAATTTTTTGCACCGTGTGTAGTTTCAAGTAACATTTCCCACCAAATCAAAAGAGAGCAGGCGGTGCAGTGATTATGCTGCACTTACAGTACATATCAAAATAGCAGTGTTAACAATAGACATACCTGCGGTGCAATCGGAATGGGGTTTTCAGCAGTTGAAACTTAAAATGCACTTTTGAATAAGAGCACTTTATGTATTTTTCAGAACACAACAATTTGTGATGTCTGACAAAACAAGAGGCTGAGAGTGAGTATTTCATTTCTTCTGTCGCAATTTTTTTTTAAAAAAGCTGCTGCTGTTTCCTTTAAAATATGCAAACTCAAAATGTTCCTAATCACATTTACAGAACATCTTTAGTTATTAAGAGCAAATTGGAAATAAACATCCAAAGACAGGAAAAACATTTTAAAGGCAGAGCATGGCTTTTCAACTGGCCTTCAGATGAAAAAAGAAAAAGAAAAAAGAAATCAATTGATTAAAGTGAACAAGACAAAATCAGCATTTTCCCTCATTTTAGTCAGCGCCTAACAAATGTTAAGCCATTCATTCCCATACACATCCAGGTAGATGCTAATCTAAACCTTTGATACAGTTTTGTAGATATAGTTTGTAAGAAACTGGGCCAAACATGACAAAACCAGCATGGCTTTAGATTGCCAGGTGCCCAGTGATTTGCATAACCCCTCTACAGCTCATTTGGCTATGATAATCTGTAAATGTTGTCACTGGCTGTATCACCTTTCTAAAGGGCTGACGGATTGCTCTGCCACTACTGCTTATCCCTCGTCTCTCTCATAGCTGACTAGCTGTGACTGCTCCTCCGGTGCTGATGGTGCTGATGGTGAGAAGGGGCTGATCTGTGTACATGGACTGGATGCAAACAAATGGGGTGTGTCTGGATGCCGTGCCTGTTGTTACTTCGTGTTGGAGAGCTGCAATCTACGTTTTCTCAAAGCATTAACACATAAGCTCTTAATGTAATTAATTTAAGGTCTCAATAAATAATTGAAATACAAGCAAATGTTGGACCTATCATACTACTGACTATGAATATTATATGTAAAGCACTTGAGGGCAAACTCATGCTGCATTTACATTACAGTCCACAACCATGCTAGTCCACTGGCAGCTTGAGGTAAAATTAGTGGGAAACTCAAGATACAACTGTGGCTGTTGAATATTTTGTACAATTCATCCCAAGGGAGACAACAATTGTCTTGACTTGCCACTACTAGAAACATTAAGATATATCCTCTATGAACCATGTATTTTTATTTTATTTTTATTTTTTTACCAATCCATGGTGCACACATCAGAGGATCAGGGACATATGCAGCATCCAAACATCATGAATGTACAATGTTTAATCCTTCATTACTTGCTGATATATTTCAGAGATCAATGAGGTGGACCAGCCAACAGACAGACAGACTGTCACTTCCATCCCAAGAGCTTTGTTTGTTGCATTGTTGAAAATGATGAAAATACTGGTCTTGGTGTATGTTTGAGTTTTCTATCTGCTGTAATAAGCTTTGTACAGTTGTTTTTCCAAATTTTTCTAGAAAATACCAGTGGAAAATACCATTGTGTGCGCATGCATGTGTGTGTTCCCAAGTGTCCGTTGGTGGATAATTTCTCATCGTGGGGAATTTTATTGCTTTAAAGTCCTCATTCCCTGACCTCAGTGAAGTGATTGCTTCTGATAATGCCATTAACCACTGCCCTGCAATTCTCTGGGGCACAGTGAAGAGACTGAGAATAGAAAATACTTTTATTTCCGAGAGAGGTGTGGATGTTTCTCTCTCCTGATTTATCAAAGGGCAGAAATTGACCACATTTTATTTGCTTCTAACTAACTGAATCATACATTGATCGGCCCTCACCTACTAAGCCTTTCATTTGTATGCTGGTGGCTGAGACAGAGAAGGATGGCGAAATGAATTGGCAGAAGCAAATGGCGCTCTAATGGTAAAAGACATGTTGGCTGCTGTAAACAGCAATGGGACAAGGTGCGATAACGAAGAGAAATGACATTAATACAATTTAATTTCACTACGTTTGTATCTGGCTATTATACAGTAAAGTGCCAATATCCCATTCGAACGGCCCATCACTTTTGTCCAGATTTGCATCTCAGCAACTGGATGGGTGCCATAAAATTTGGTACACATTAGGTCAGTTTTTAATTTGTCCAGTCCTTTTGCTTAATGAGGAAATCCACGTGAAGCCACTGACCTTTCCATCAGCGTCAGCTTTTTGGTTTCATGGCAGTTAGCAAATGTTACATCTCCAACACATAGCCTGCTCATATTAGCTCGAAGGCCCCTGGTACTTACGTCATGTTAAAGTCAGCGTTATGTGGAGCACTTTGAGCTGCAGGTTATGTATGACAGGTGTTATGCACATTACGCTCCTGTTATTGTTGCATTATTTAACAGTCAAGTAAATTCATATGTATGACCATTGGCAAGAAATTGATGTGCTCAGCAGCTCATGCATGTATACATGCATGTCAAACCTATGCATTTGAATTTGCATCTCATAGATTCTACCATCTGCATCTGCCCCCATCCTCTTTCTCCATCTCTCCCTCTGTCCTTTCTATCTACATTTCTGTCTGCAGGCGGTGTCCAAGGTGCCTAGTCTTTATCCTCATCTATGTAACAATAAATCTGCTCTGCCACAGGAACTAAAAAGTCCCCAGGTGAGAGCTGTGCAAGGAGGCCCTGCTATCAGGGAACAGCCAAGCATACAGTGGACAGTGGCATCTCTGGGATTAAAAACTGCTGCATCCACTGTTCCCCTGGCCCACTGACGGATGGATAAAGCCTTGGACTTCACCTTATTGAAAGAAGGAGAGAGTGCCCGGGGAGCCATGAAATCCATAGACCCTTCTTTAAATGGGTTTGTAAGAGGCTTCCGCCTAGCAAACCACAGCTGAAAGAGCCCATTAAATAAAGCCCAGCTCCTCAGCAAGGAGCTGGGGCAGATTCATCAGAGAGAAGAAGGCAAAGATAATGATAGCTCATGGCCAGATGTGAGACGCTGGCTCCACTCGCATGTCATGTGGGACCATGTCAATAACAACAACAGTCAGGCAAACGGTCTCTTCTCACTTTCTCCTGCCATCGCTCTGTGGGGATTGTGTCTTGCAGAAGCGTCTAAATACAGACAGACACATTATGTGTGCACAAGTTTGTGACAGAAAACATAAATTAATTGGACCATTTCCTTATGAGCCACCTTTGGTTTATTTCAGCACTAATTTCAAGCCTGGGCGCTGGATGTGAGTTCTGCAGAGCACCACCTACAGCACACGCGCTGTCATTTTTATATGTCTAGCCATGGATTAAGAATCAGGGTGGGGACATTAACCCACCTTCTTTCTCCCTCGGTGGTTTGGCGAGACCTTCACAGCGAGAGAAGGTGGAATGCAGCCTGGGCAGATTTGAATATCAATGTGGTCAGATAGGATGGGAAGGTGCTGGAAGGAGGGAGGAAGGAAGGCTGAGGAGGGCCTCTGGCAGGACAGTGGGAGAGATGGAGAGAGAGAGAGAGATGCAGGGAGGGACAGAGAGAGAGATTTGTCATTTGCTCTCCGTTCCACCTGCTCCCCTGTCATGCATCCTGCCGGGGGGGAAATACACCCTGATGTCTGAGGGAGACTGAGGGAAAGGGATGGGTGAGGTGAAGGGGAGGTGAGGAGGGGGATAGGGGAGGGTAGAGATGGACAGGATTGAGAAGGAGACAAAGGAAGGAGGTGAGATAGAAAAAAATAAAGACACATTTGTAGAAAAAAAGAAAGAAAATATATGCATACCGTTGCGTATTTGAGGTGCCAAGTCCTGAAATGCAGCAGCTAACTACAGGGGCTGGCAGGTATGCAAATAGGAGGATGTACCAGTGCGCCACCAGATTACTTTTCCTGCATTTGCTATTCATATATTTGCAAGGTGACTCACTTCAGACAAAGCAGGTGATCAAGAGCTCTTTCCTTTTCCCTCTCGCTTTCCTCCCTCTCTCTTCCTCCACATCTGAATAGCAAGAGAAGAAGGGAGCAGGCAAGGCTTGATGGATCCACAGCCTCAGCAGAAGTCATAAGCCTTGCAAATGCCGCAGCCCACAATTGCATGCCCGCAGATTTGATATGTATTCCGTCAGCAAACCCCATTTAATCCATTTTGCTGTCAGCCCCCCTTGAAAGCATCGCCACTGATACAGGGAGAGTATAAAGTGCAGGAGGGAGACAAACAAGACACCAACACGCATGGCTAACAATCACACCCCAATCACTGTGAAACATTTGAAATGTTCATCTTTATGCTTTTCACTTACTTCCTCTGACCGTTTGGCTTCAAATTGCTCGCCTCTTGGTGATTCAAGCTTGTACATAAAGGGCTGACTTCTCTGAATGCTTCCCAGCATCAGCATTAATGACACAGAGTCAAACTTTCACTAAGAATATTCTCTGCACAATATCTGCCTCTACATCTTTTTGACTGGACAGTTGCATCTCAAAAGCTCCTGAAGCCATTAAACCAATACTGAGGTCTGAGACCCTGGAGCTCCCAATGGGACCTTCCCCATTGATGGTGAGACCGAGGCGGCATCAGCCGCTGTTAGTCCTTCAGCTTCTCATATTCCTTCTTTTTGATGTTGCTGCCACATGGGACCACTACATGTATTTCCACTGCTGTATTTTCTCCTTTGTCCATTACTGTGCTGACTGCTTGTGTGGTCACCACTCATTTATCTTGCCAGATCTGGAAGTCCCACAGGATCCCAGCTCTGCTATTCTTAACATTTTGCACTGTCCCTCATGAGGATTTTGCAGGAATCATCCTGTATTCACCTTTACCAATGCAGCCACAAGATGCATGTCAGATTCATCTGATTGGATTATGCAAAGTGTCAAGCATAAAAGAGGTCAACCTCTGTCTTTTGATGCAAGTTTCATATATATATTTTTTCATATATTTTTTACATTGATAGTTCAATAGGGATTAAAGGGATAGTTCAACATTTTGGCAAATTGGCCCATTGCCATAATCCCTAAAGATTTAGGAGTATCATTACCTTTAATTGTCAGTGCAAGCTATTTTTACTGTAGAACGGCGGAGCCGAGCTGCAAACTGCTCAGAGCTACGCTACAGAGGCTAATGGGATTTCTTGGTTTCCCTCATCAAACTCATCAAATATACAATCCAACAACTCCTTGCACCAACAATTAAAGGTAACAAACATATTCCTAAAACAATAGAGATTATGGAAAAGGGCCAATTTGCTTGAATGTTGAACTATCCCTTTAAGCAACATCCAACCATCCAACAGTATACGTAGGTTTGATAAAGCTGCACTCTGGCGGTGTTTTTCTATGGTGAGGTTTAGGGTTATCCCGTACAGCTGAGCGTAATGGGAGGTTTATTAGTTTTCTAGGTATTTTGCCAGAAGCCAAAACACTAGCGAAATTAACATTTTTTGATTTGATGATGGAGCAAAAGGCAAATATTGTTACAATTCATTTCAAACCACAGATGTCAGCCTTGTGTCCACCAATAGACGGGCACTGCCATTCATGTATATATATATATGTGTGTGTGTGTGTGTGTGTGTGTGTGTGTGTGTGTGTGTGTGTGTGTGTGTGTGTGTGTGTGTGTGTGTGTGTGTGTGTGTGTGTGTGTGTGTGTGTGTGTGTGTGTGTGTGTGTGTGTATTCAGCATATTGAGCAGGATGACGGACTTTTTTCCTGTCCTTGATGCAGGATCTCAACAAGCCTCTGGGGGCTTTGTCTTGGTAAGATCTGAGATGAGTTCTTCCTTCCAGTTCTATTTGATCACAGACTTGTAATCTCTCAGTAAACACAAGGGAAAGAACTACGGGAATAACATTCCCTTTAAAATCATGAATTTGTAACGTTGTGCCATCATCTGAGGGGATAGAGTGCATAAGGAGGATATCTCTGATGCACCCACAGTGCTACAAGGTGCCACACTCTCTCCAAGGTCACACTTCATCTCTCCACCAAGGCTGTCATGCAATCACGAGAAATAAATGAAAAGCATGCAGCATCCTGGGGGGGGGGGTGGGTGGGGGGTGGTTGGGGGGGGGGTGAGGTGGGGCAGACCACAACAAACAGTGGGCTGTGGCCTGAAAACTGAAAACCTGAAAAATGGACATTTTGAAAACTGTCCATGAGGTTTCATAAATCATTCTGTATCTGTTGCATTTCAATTTTAGGGCCAGAGAACTCCCGGGCATGCTGGGAAATGTGCACAACTGTTCAGGATGATAGACCCAGTGTTTGTGAAGTTCATCTTGGGGTGAATTTTTCTTTTAGGCTAAATCTCAGGAACCAAATCCAAGTCTGCAGGCAGCATAATGACCCATATTGTCTGTGTAGCTAGTTCTCTCACATGACTTCACCCAGTTCTTGGTAATGTTCCTTCCTGATTCCTAATGCTGTCTTTGATCACAACAGATATACAATAGATCATATTCACATGGCGGCCATTTTCCCCTGATGTCACACTGACAGTGAGAAGCCTCTTCCCTGCTTTAACATCAATGAATAAATGAGAAAGGCAAAACAGGGTGGAATACAAATGTTTCTATATGATGATTAACAGCCTGTATGGATATTTGAATTATTATATTACCTCAAGTCTAAATAAAGGGCTTAATACAGTGGCCAGGGGTAAAAACACAGTCCATGAAAGGACACCTTATTACACTGTGTTTCTCCTTGATTCCTTGAACCCGGTTCTGCTAACATCAAAGTCATCAATAAAAAGATATAGAGGATCTGGAAGCAGGTATGAAATATTAAAGCCGGGGTGTAACTCCAGGAAGCACAGAAGAAGTTGTCGGCATTTAATTTCACTTCTTTGTTGAGATTTCTTCCTGAGACAGTTGGCGGCGTCAGCAGATTCCTGCCACTGGCACGAAATTCATGGGACAAGTGTCCATGTCAGCAGTTTCTCCCCCTTCAGCCGGCGTGTAAAAGGACATCACACTCGTCAGCTGGGGTAAACCGAAATTATAAGGACAAATGAAACTGTGTGTGTCTGTGAGTGGGGCTTCTCAAAGAGCATGTCCTCTCGGCTGAACAACATGATATCTGGTGTGGGAGTCTCACATGGGCTGACAGATCCTGCAGCTCCACTGTTGGTGTGTGTGTGTGTCTATGTGTATGTGTGTGTCTGTGATTAAAGGTGGAAGTCAATGTGGATACATGAATAGGGAATGTTAGGAATAGCTGTGACAGTGCTTATGGTTTACACCCTGAGGCTGAGGTGAATTGCAGTTTTTTCTCACTTTTTATGTAAAGATATATCCTGTGAGCTTTACTGCAGTTCGAGGAGGGTGTTTGCACAACAGTTTTATACATATTCATACGTGGCCATTGGAATTAAATGATATTACACATCATTTTTAGTGTCTGTCTGCATAAAATCAGATTCTCTCTACTGAAATTGTGAGTTGTTACCACAAATCCATGTGCCCTAGAGTGGTGCTTCTCAAACCTTTTCACATCAAGGACCCCTAAACTAAAACAAATATATCACAGGACTCTATCCACTGCTAGAGACCCGTAATGTTGGGGACACTGTCACAGCAAAATCATTAACATGATTTAATTCTTCTTTTTGTCTATTGCAATTTAAAAAAGTGAAAAACAAATGCCAAGGATATTAACTAGCTCCTTTGCTGAAATGAATTTTAATTCCAATTCAGCCCAAATGTAGGCCAGTAACATTTGTCATGAACTGTTGTCAAGTTGGCATCAACACACTCTTACTCAGTGTTAGTCTGCAAGTGAGTGTGAGGTGAGTCAGGTTAGGAATTAGTAGCTGGTAGGTGTGGATTAAGGTTTCTGCTCATTAGACAGAGGTAGCAGAGCTGTAATCCACATCCTCCCTCACAGCATATATACACAAACACAAACACACTGTAGCCCTACATACAAGATGGAAACAAACAGCCAGCTCCAATCCATTAAAAAAAAAAAAAAGAAAAAAGTTTACATTCATTAATTTTGCATGGCCAAATGGCAGGAGCCGCTCTGTCAGGTTTTACACGCAGAGCTGCTGATGTAACAGGGTGGAAATGACAGGAAGGGGAGTTGCAGCAGGTATATAGGTTGAGATTTTATCTGAGAAAACTGTGGGAATGGCTGTAATGTTGCAGTGCCTGAATCTGGATTATGGCTGCACTCCTTTTTCTGCAGCTTCTGAATCGGTGAGATGGAGCTGAAGCAGAAGTCTGCAAAAGTCTAATCCCCCTCCCTCCCTCACCCCCCCAGTTCTATCAAAAATCCTCACAGGGCATCGTTATGAAGTTATTGATCTGACAACCGGCTGTGCTGAATGTCACCGCAAAGATAGAGACAATTTTCTTGATATTTTGAAGGTATCAAAATTGCGTGTACTGTAGAGTAGCAGAGAAGAAAAAAACAGTCAGAAATTATGATGAGGTTTAATTGTGGGAAGTGACATTATGTGGGATCTGACACGTAATGGGAGAGGAAGTCAGAGTGATGGTGAGCAATCCACGAGCAGCAATCAGCGTTTATTATTGTGGCGTCTTCACAGGACAGTGGGGGTATCAAAAAAAAGGAAAGGGAGAAGAAAAATCAGAATTCTCAGGCTTATTGAGTTGGTCCACGGTTTTATCTCCATCATTAAAGGAAAAGTCTGAACAAATTAAAGCCTCACTTTTTGCATGACTGACATACTTTATGTTTTGTGTGTTACAAAATCCACCTCATCCGAAATCAAGCAGCTGTGGAACAACATCGTTGCTATTATCTATTATTTTATTTTGTGTGTGTGCAAATTTCAGTTTTTCTAAACAATGTGATTTACACCAAGGTGTCACAGTGTATAGTCAAACCATTCAGCCTCATTCATTTCTATTTAATTACACAGAAGAAAATAACTCCACAGGAATCTCACTTAGTTGGTGAAGCCTATTCACAAATCCATCAGAAAGGTTTAACCGAACATCCTGCATATGATCAAAAATATATTCTTATGATTCATTCAATTTAAATAAAAACATGTACATGTCAGTGTGATGCTGCACACGTGAGTTGACACTCATGATGGTCTGGTTTGTGCACAGCTCTACTGAGGGGAACCTGTTGCTTTCCCACGGTGAACATTATTTTCACTTCCTGCAAGACTACAGAGACATGTTTCAGTGCTGAGGGACAACTCATTTTGTAGAAAAAGCTTTTATTTTATTTTGTTCAGCACCAAACTTCATTTTCCATGACTGATGTTGACTTTTGTCTCTATCGTTTTTTTTTTTTACTTCCACTGATGTAAGCACACTAAGCAGCTTCCAACAGCAACTCAGTGTAGCTTCCAATCTGCCCTGTAGAAGTATTATAACCTCTTTCTTGTGAACACAACAACGCCCGAAGCTCTTGTGAAGCAACAATCAGCACCACCCAGCAGCAGAGGAAACTTACAAATCGACCCTCTGAACACCTGAAAGTCAATATTCTCCCACCACTTTTCACTTCTTCCCATCTTTTCCCTCTTGGCTTTATATTAAAAAAAACAACAACAACCAAAAAACATATTGAAAACAGTACAGTTTGATTCGTACCATAATTTGCATGTTGTTGACTGCAGCAGTGCAATTTGAACGGGGGTGATGTCAACAACAGTGCAGTAAATTGTTAATGATTCAGTCAGTATGTGAACTAATTGGTATACATCAACAATGACAGCTCTGAGTAACTCTGGAGAACAGCTTGGCTTTTGAGCGGCAAGGTAATCATATCTGCTTTAAATAAGCAAAACCCCTCTCAGTGTGGGAGGGTAGGTCTCAGTGGGAAGTAAATGTGTATGCATTTCTCAACCTTCATTTTCTTGCCGTTGATGGGCACGTATTCTGTCTGAGTGTAAGTGTCAGACAGCTTCACGAGCACGAGTGGTAACATGCAACTCGTTTTCCGTGATAACTGTCATAACCAAAATCATGTTTCTTTCCGAATTTTGTCTTGTTTCTATGCATATTCTGCTGTTCCATACTCGTCTCCCTCCTGCATTATAATCATGTGGGAGGGCACTACAGCTCACAAAGGCAGCATCTTTGTTAAGAAAAAAAAAAAAAAAGAAAAAGAAAAAGAAACTGAACTGCATCTGAAGGAGCTCCACCTTATCTCACCGAAGGCAGCTTGTCAGCCCTCTGATGTTTTATATTCAGGGGTAATATCTGGATTCAGATGAACAGAGGAACCCAGGTGTATCTGGGCACTGCCTGTGCAGAATTCAATCAAAGCCAAGTCATATCTGCTCCAACTCCCTCTTCCTTTCCTCCCTTGCTATTTCTCTTAATTTCACTTCAACCCACTGTGCTCTATTGGCATGAATGACAGATGAGCAGCATCACCTCTGCATCTAACAATAAACATTTGTATCTTTGGGGGGGGCATTCTGTCTCTGTTTATACTACACATATCTGATGTATTCAGCTGCCAGGCCCCTTTGTTGCAGCTCTATCTCCCATTTTCATCTTTATCGTTATCATAATTCAGTTCATGAATTTCAACCAGGTTAATTAAAAATTAATTTGACTTTTATCATAACACTTTGTACACTCTGCCCTTGCTTTAACTTTAATGTGGATAGTTTTGGGTTTTATTTAAGACATTTGTATTGGTATAGACTTTCTACTACAAAAAGTGTCCGTTCTGTCCTTTGTCCTTGACAAAGACAGTTTAAATCTTTTAAATCACTCCAAGCTATTTGTGTTGCTTTTGGGGTACTACCACTGTATATCCAGCATCAGCATCAACAGCTGTTTACTGATGCAACACTAATGTTAATTCTTGTTTCTATCAAATCTGTTCTTCTAGTTAGCATGCTAACCAGCTAGCCTGTCTCATCCCTTTCCGACAGCAACTCAGCGTAGCATCTATTCTGCCGTGAATACGTCACACTCTTCTGAAGAGATCATAACCTCTTGTGCACCTCTTTCCAAGAGACAATCATCACCACCACCACCACTACCTGGCAAAAAAACACATTTGGCGGTAGAGAAAACTGTGAAAGATCCATATCAGTTATGCCCTTGAAAGCTGAATTTCTTTAATTCCAGGTGGAAAGTATCCTAGGTTCATTTTACTTTGATACAATTCTATTCATCACATTTCAGAGGAAAATATAATACTTTTACTCCACAACATTGTTCTGATAGTTGCAGCCACTAAATATTTTGTGTTTATAAGCAAAAAAAAAAAAAAAAAGTACTGAAAATGTAAAAAAAAAAAAAAGAAAAGAGAAAAAAAAGCAGTCAATTAGCCTCCAGCTTGAATTTTCTAGAGATTAGAGTAAAGGGGAACTGTGGAAGTCAGGACCAGATGTAGAAGGCCAAGAAAACTTTCAGGTAAAAATATGCGTCTGTTGGATAGACAGGCAAAACAAAATCTCCACAAGACCAGAGAGGACCTAAAATAAATAAATAAATAAATAAAGAAGGTTGATCTGACACAGGAGTGGCATCAGTAGAAAACATCCGCTGTGACCTCATCACAAAAGTCAAAGTCCGAAGTACAGCAACATCTGGAAAAGTAAAAGTCAGTTTTGGAAACGATGCTGTGGGCAAATGAAATTAAATCTGAGCTTTTTGGCCACAATCACAGAAAGTGTCTTTGGAGATTTGGATGAAATGTTGGTCACTCTTTTGTAGGCTAGGCTGGAGATATTTCATCTGTGTCGTAGGACAGGAAACATTGCAAAGAGAGAGGGACAAATGGATTCCACTGAATATCAGCAAACGCTGTTGTGATATGAATGTGGTTTTACTTAAATATGGTTTTGGCTGCAGGACGTTTTGCTATAATGGATTATTTTTTACATTTTTGCACTGGTAAGTGAGAAATTCATCTGTGTGAACCAGCATTTTAAATTACACAAGTTGCTGGCCTGACAGAGGGGAAGCTCTTCATCCAGCCATGCTCTGTGGTGCACATTTGCTTCTGTGTGTGTTTGTGATCACACTTTGTTGGGAGGGGATTGGATTTTCTCTCTCCATTTGGGCCACCAGTGATTAGATGAGTCTATGTCTGAGAGTTTAATCCTTGTTGGAAGGAGCACCAAGTTGCATGTGGCATGCACACACACACACACACACACACACAACTGTGCACGCACACACAAACGTGCACACACACTCACAATTTGAGATCCAGATGTATCTTTTTTCTGTTTTTTTAAAGTGGAGCTGCATCTGCAGGGAGGCATGCGGCCCTCGTGGCACAGGCCCAAGCTGCTTATTGATGGGCAGATTTAGCCTTCATTTCACTCAGACATTCCTTTGTCAGACCCCTCACCCTCTCTTTCTCTTGCAACACGCACACACAAACACACACGCACACCATGTGTCAGATGACACCAGCGGGGTCTGGAGACTTTGTGCAACAGGCCAAGCCCTTAAAAAATGATAATGTCTTTTTAAAACACTCAGTAACATAATCCACTATTTACTTTTCTTTTGTCGTCTTGCTTGCTTTCTGTTCCTGCTCGTCCTCTAAAAGTATTTCTAAAAATGAAAGCTGATGGACTAAATTGACGATGAAGCGTTACATCAGTGCATATTGGTTCTTAAATCTACCGCAGACAGAAGGACAGAGTGGTTTTTGCATAATAATGCAGCTTCCCTACTGTACATTAATATTCATATTTACAGACTCCTCTGCTTCTCTGACAACTTGCCTTTCATTGCATGCTGCCAGACATCTGTGACAAAGTGTGTCTTTGCACATTCACTATTTTTTCTTTTACCTGTGTACACAGTAAGGGATTGCTCTCTGTTAGAGGAATGTTTATTTGGATGAAGAAGTTAATAAACTGAATTAAAACGCTGAGCAATTTATAAGGAGCACCATGCTTATACTCAGTAGAACGTCCAAAGCAGTTGGAAACTGCTGAAAGTCAAAAGTCCTTTGGGACTCTGCTCCATGTTGCATCACATCAGTTCTGCAGATTTGTCATCTGCACGTCGATGCTGCCAATCCCCTGTTCTGAAACATCTCAAAAATGTTCCTCTGGAGCCACAGCTGATGACTGTGGAAGGTCACTGTCATGTCCATGGCATGCAACCAATTTGAGATGACTCTTGAGCTGTGGCAAAGTGCATTATATTTAGGCAGCCATTAGAGGATAGAAGGTAAATGGTAATGGTCCGCAACAATACTTAGAGAAGTTGTGGCAGTGACTGATTGGCATTGAAGGGCCCCAGTTTGTGCCATTAAAACAAACCTCACACCATTACACCACCAGCAGTAGCCTGGACTGTTGACACAAGGCAGGCTGAGTACATGGATTCATGATGTTGTTGCCAGAGCCTGACCTTACCATCTGCTGCCTCAGCAGAAACCAAGAGTCATGAGACCAGGCAACAGTTTTTTTTTTCCAGTGTTGGTGAGCCTGTATCCACTGCAGCCTCAGATTAATGTTCTTGGCTGACAGGAGTGGAACCTGACATGGTCTTGAACCTCATCGGCATCAGCCTGGACAGTGCTCATTCTGAGACCCTACTCTCTTCTTCACCACAGTTGTAATGGGTGGTTAACAGAGTTACCATGGTCTACCTGTCAGCTCCAACCAGGCTGACCACTCCACCAATCTGAGGAGACACAAGAGAACAATGCAGTTTCATAAACACTATAAACCAACCTTCATGCTGCTCCAATACCTTTGCCTCCATCTGTGTTGCCAAGGTAATTCTTTTAGTGATTGATTTTCTTGATAGCTCACTAAAACACATCTCAAGTACTTGACAGAGACAGAGAAGTGGGAAACATGTTTTACTGTGAAAATTCACTCATGAATAAAACACTTCATTAAACATTTATTGAAATTATAAGTGAATCAAAATGTCTCAGAACAGTAATATGAGGTCAATGTGACCATTTTTTGTATAATATGTGGGACTTCGGGGCTTGTTGTTAATTTTATGTGTTGACGAATCTAGATGTCAAAGCTCATAATGGATTTTTAGCTATAGACACATTAACAATAAAATAATAAGACAATAAAACACAATAAAATAAAAACTAGAATATCATGGGCTGAACTGGCATATAAGCTTTTGTTTCATTTTGTGTTTCACTGACCCGTCCCGTGTGCAATGACCTGGTGGAAAAAGTTACAGCGACAGACTTCTGGGCAGGTGAACCTTAACATTAAAAAGCGTATTGATATGAGGGAAAGCCCCTTGTGGAGAAAAGTGTGTTTCGTTGCCGGAGTTTTCACTTGCTGAGGTTTCTGAGTATGCAGGCCTGTCTTCGTGCCACAGCAGCTGCTGTTTCCTCTGTCCTCCAGAGCGACTCATGCATCCTCTGGCCTCAGCACACACCATGTTACTCATACCATCCTAAACCACACACACACACATACACCATCTTACTCATTTCATCCCAAACACAAGGCCTGCTCAGAGCACATTTCATCACACACACACACACACGCTATCTATAAAATGGGCAACAAAACAGGGTTACCGAAGCTCCGCATTGCTTTTTTCATATTTCCTTTTCTGTGAGCAGCCCATTCTCCTTGAGAAATTTCTCCATGCATATAATGAAAAGGCCTGTAGATATAATAGAGACATGAGATATGGTGAATAAGCTGCCTCTCCACCCCTCCAAGTCCCACTATGCTGAAGACTTGTTGATTACATAAAATATACTTTGTGCTTTCAATTCATTTGTGTCTGTCCCTTTGTTTCTGACCTTTTATTTAAGTGGTAAATTTGTATATGTGTTAGCGAGACATCTGTTACCTGAGCGACTCTCTCTCCTCAGAACTGTAATGATTTTTTTACATGTCACGCCAGCATTTCATTATTCGCGATCATCTTTTCTCCCGGGCAGGAAATAACATATCTTACAGCACAACAATGGGAGCGTGAAGGTTGAGAGATGCATCAGAGGAATCGTCTGATATCCTTCGGGGAGAAAACAAGAGGTCTGCTTTTGGCATGTAATTGAGAAACAAAAGCAAAAGTGATTGCTGTGGAATTAGAACTGGGAGAGGGGAAGAAACAACAGTTGGGATGTGGGAGATCACCAGAGGCTGAGAGGAACAAAAGGTGGTTTTTCAGGATTTGCAGATGAGGAAAGACCGTGTTTATATTACCACGTAGACTTTTTGTCCCCAAACAATCACATTTCGTCCGTGTTTTGATCTGCACCAGTTCTCCACGGATGACGCCGGATCTGAGGTATTCGGCAACCTGTCTTGGATGACACTTTTTATTGCGACAGAGACAGTGAAAAATAGTTGGTACCTTGCATAGATGTCTCGCTCATTCTCAGAGGTGAGCATGGCGCAATTAGTATGCAACAAAGACACCTCAATGTGGCCACAATCTGAATAGAGAAAATGAAAGTTGTGGAAAATATGATGTGTTTTCGGAGCCTTGGGAGAAAGGAGCTAATATGCATGTCAGTCAAGCCTACTGGCGGCAGATAAAGTCCAGCGACCATTTTGTGCCAGAGAGTGACTAAGATATTGGTGTGAACTAACTGACCAGATGCTTTTTTCAGTCAGTGACCTCCAAACAGTGATTTATGCAGAGCAGGGGAGTGAGGGAGAAGGGAACAGTGATTCTCATTTGTCCGAGGTGTCATTCAAATTGGGAGTAGAGTGACACTTCAATTAACTCCCTGTCCTCAACAAAGTTTACCTTGGTCTTCAGAAAGGCGCAGTATTTCGCCTCATCCTGCAGGATTAGCTAATCATATTTCCAATCTCCGACCTGTCACCATGGTGTCGCTGTGCAGCAGCTGGTAGTCATAATGACAATCTATTCTTCAGGAAGCAAAGGGCTGTTTTTCCCTCAATTTTCCCAACCAAAAGAGGAACGTTGTGTCTTTCCTCCCTCATAGCTCCCTCCCATATATACAGTTTCTAACTACCTTGACTTGTTGCATGCGTGTCCATCTGTGCCTCTATCTGTCTGTTATATAAGTTCGGGGAATTTCGACAGGTTATTTTTCATGCATGTCACATTTTCCCCAAACTGTGAATGCCGAAGAGAATTTGTTAATTTTTTTTTTTTAAAGGTCATTTAGTCTTCCCTTGCTTTCCACCTCTGGGATAGGTCACACCAGAGTTTGGAGTGTACCTCACAGAGAGAGTTGGCTCTGGCCAGACAAGCAGCAGAAATACCCTGGCACGAGACCAAAGCTTTGTGTCCGCAAAATCGCCGCCACGGCCTGGAGGAGGGATTCTGCTTTGCACAGGAACCTCGGTCCAACACCTTCCACTCCCTGAATGAAACCTGCATCACGGCGTTAAAGAACTGGGATTAGGCTCGAAGAGACACACTGGGGAATGTCAGGATTTCAGCAGAGCGGCAGATATGGACCAGTGGAAACTGACATTGTTCCAGATGTTTTAGCAAAGGCTGCTCTGGCCAGCATCACCTCCCTCTGCTTCATGGAGCAAAGCACCAGGAGACATGCGAGGAATGCAAGCAGATGTTTAGCATTACAGTACGTAGGCCCATTTTGGCTTGGTTGTCCCATGATGAATGTCATGATAGCTGACAAAGAGTGACACTGCCTCCGGAGCAGCCAAGGACGTCCACAATGATGCAGTGCATTCTCTGCTGATCGGAAAACATACATTACAGCACATAACATCACTGTGGAGCGCTGCAGAACAGATCAGGGTAAGTGGGCCATCATGGTGCCATACAGCAGATGATTCTGTGATAGTTTTACTTTACTTAAAGGGGCACTTTGTCAATTTCAAATGTCAAAGATGACTCACTTGTTATGGGAAACTCAAGGCCGCAAAAGTTTGTTTGTCACATACACACGTTAATGTTGAAAAATGAACATGACAAATGAGGATAAAAAAAAAAAAAACGAGGTGCAAGGGACAACGAGACTACAGCTGGTACAGGAAGTGCTTTGAACAAAGTGTTAAAATCGCCATGCTAATATGCTAACAATGACAATGTAAACAGGCTGATGTTTAGCAGTAATGATCTCTGTGTAATTCAATTTGGTGTGTTAGGATGCTAATATTTGCAAATTAGCTGGAAACATGTAGCTGAGGCTGATGGTAATATCATTCATTTTATGTGGCTGTAACCTTACTGTTTACATTTGGAATATTTTAATGTTGGCTTCCATAACGATTTATGTTGTATATTTAGTTTAGTTTATTATATTATTCAATATTACTTCGTGAAGTTTATTATATAATTCTATTATCAGTTAGATATAATTTAAACATCATTGTAGTTCATGCTGTAGACTTCTTTTTCTACCACTTAGCTTGGCTGTCCCTCATTTGTACAAAATTAGAATGACTGCTGTGTTATTGCCTCATTTGTACTCTCTCTGTTGGTGGCATATCTATTCATTGCTTGAAAAGAACAACAAATAAAAGCCTGTTTTCCTCCACATTCACACTGGTGATTTCACAGTAAAGCTTTCAGGGTGCGGACTTAATGTTGCGTTGTAATGAATAATTTTTGGATATTGAATGACAAAAGACGAGATCCACTAATGTAAAGCTCCTCATGTTCTGTGCGAGCAACTCATGTTGGTGTATTAGCAATTGTGGGAAAATGTAATATTCCAGATGTAACCTCAGAGTCAGTGGAGCTAAGAATCACTTCTTCTCCTTGATTTATTACCTGAATGTCATAAACAAGACAATCACAATGTCACACTTGAAGTCCTGTGTTTATTTCCTCTCTCCTCATCTCCACTCTTGTCTCTTTATTCCACTGAATTGTAATAATACCTCTCTACCAACCAAGTGGCCCAAACTGAATGCATACATGACATTATGAAGATCTATAATAAATACATACATATACTGATCATTTCAAGGTGATCCTTAAAATGCTGCAAGAAGTTTTGCTCCTTCTCAGTCAATTTCACCTCCTCCATCCAATATTCATAAGTGAAAAACAAAAAACTCTCCTACGTTAGACTTGCGTCACACATAAGGCTAGATGATCAAAACCCGCCGTGAGTCACACACAGATCCAATATATTTCTTTTCTCTTTTTTTTCATCTGAGTCAAGGTGTCATCCTGTGCATGCAACACAGGCTCATTCCAGCTGATGCAAACATAACAAATATTATTCCCTCTGTAGCCTTGTGTGGTAGGACATGACTCCTCCATCATTACACACCTTCAGATGTGCATCCATGGTCATGAATATAAATTCAACGCTCCATAAAGAAATGAGTCTCAACAACGGCATCTAATAAGAATATTCATACTGTATATCAGCCAAGACATGCACGAATAAATATAATTGAGCGACGTGGTGCAAAGGCAAAACAGAGAAAATGACAGACTGGAGAAATACTGTAAAGAGATGGAGAGACGGAGGTGTCAAGAGATGTGAGCTGAATACTGAGCTTAATGATCGAAAAAGCAAAGAAAGAAAATGAAATCATGCAACAGTTGTTTCTGGTTGCAGAACATGACCTTACATTTATTTGCAACATTGTCACTGTCACTTTTTCTTTATTTTTCTTCTTCTACTTTTTCATTGTTTCATCTTTGATTGGAAAATTGCATCAAGCTGCCATTTTATAATTACTGCTAGTTAAAGTAAGTAGCATGAATGTGCTTCCATAGACCATCTAATGTGCCTTTAACATGTCCAAGAACTAACAAACCACATGGCCCAGACTCTGTATTTAACACATGTAGAAATAGAAAACGTGTAATTATGGTTCAAGATGCAGCCAACTGACATTTAAGAGCTATTTACTAAATAAAAATGGCTAAAATTTGCTTAGGTTTTTGTTATCCAACATCTTCTCATACAGCGTATACTCTCATTAGCAGGTTAGCTCGGGTGACACATGTTATCAAGGCTGCATTCAACTCACATTTCTGCTCTTCCTGCTAGAAGCCAGCTGCCTGCTCCTCTACCTCCTGCACCAAGTCAAACCAACTTGACCTTGTAAAGTACCAGTGCCATGCTACAGTACATGATGCCTATGAGCAGCCTAACCTGTTCTGAGAATAACAACATATGACAGCCTGGTTGAAACATGTAGTGACAATACCAAAAGCCTACAATCAATAAGGGGAGTGAGAAACAGCCTCAGGTTCAAGGAGTTCACAAATACTCACTTGGATGATGGTAAAATGAAACCTCAAATCTTGTCTGGTGTTTTTGACAGAGTGACAGAACTTGCACTGAACCTTGTTGCAGATTTACAAAGTTCAGCATCCCCCCAACAGGTTTACTAAGTAAGACACATACACTTACCACATATTTTCTGTTTCCTAACCACAACCATGCGTGTTGGGCTGAGACAAAACACCTTTTTTTTCTTTTTCTTTTCGTTTTTTTTTTTTTTACACATTTCACACATTGGCCACCTACACCCATCAGCAGCATTTCCTTTGTGGCTACTCTACAGATATGAATCAGAAAGCAGAAAGTAGCAGTTGTATTTCCTGGAAGGGCTGCAAGGTCACCAGAGTTTATCTCAAGAACTTCGTCAGTTGTGTGATGTCAAACCAGAGTAAACCAGTTGTAAACATTATATTGATTATGTTTTCATATTCTATAGATCCTATAAAATCCTGCTTATCTATAGATGCTAACGACTACTTTGTTAATGTTATGTGAAAGCTCTTAATAAATGTGATTTTTCAATAGAGCCACGTGTTGGAAACCTGTGTAATTACTGTTTGGAGGTGACTTTGCAAGTGACACACGCCCTTGCATTGCATACCTTTTAACCACGTACCACTTCTGACAGACATCTGTCAGCTCTGGCAGCTAATATAATATGCTACATATTCCAGGGAGAAACGGCAGCTACAGTGATAATGCTAAACAGGGCAATACACAGGGTTAGCTTCGCAGGTAGGGAGAAATAACAACACAGCGCCCCCCGATTAATATATCATGCTGTTGGCGCATTCATAGAGACATTGTAATGAGTAAAGAAATTATATTTATAACATTGGCATGTATGCTCTTTCCTTAAAATATACTAGACAGTGGATATCTGCCAGGTGAGACACTTTAATATATATAAAAAAACTCTGACTGCAGTGTAAATAGAGCTTCACCTCTGACAAATTGTGTCAATGTAAGATTTAATCAGTATTATTGATCATCCACGAAGGATCATGAAATAATGTCTCCACAAATTATTAAGCATAACAACACGATACATTTCCAATGTCATCAGTCTGGTCCTGTATCACCTGTCACAAATTTAACTCAAACTATATGTCAAGCACAGAACCTGGTTAAATGCTTGCAATAATCCTTAAACAACCCTAAATACACACCAACAGTGTGCAATTTCTTAATGGTGGTATTTATATCCACAGATTCACCACCTTCGCCAATCAGACCACTGGAGCTAATGGCTAATTCTGAGCTAACAGGCAAATTTCCATACTGTGAAAATGAACATTTTCTACTCATACGTATAGATTCAGACATTTTTTTAAAAATCCTGTTGATCGCCTCATTAGCTCTCAGTGTTTTTATACTGCTCATCAATGCTACGCTGGATGGGATTATGTAAAGTGCTACCTTTGTGTCTTTTATCGCGGTGGAGCTTGGACGACGAGTCACCTCTTTTCGTTGGGTATCGATCTTCATCAAGTTTAAGTGCATAAGCTTAACTCCACTGACCTTCCTCTGGCTAATGACCCTTGTCATCGCACGGGCTCCACACTAGCATTTTACACCAGGGAGACAGTATAAACTACAGCTTCGGTTCACCACTCCTCAATCACTGCTCCATAATGGCGGTTACCTTGGCACAGTGATATCCATCATCATCATCCAGCATTAATTTATCATAAGGGACGAGACATTAGAAGCTGCAGAGGGACAACACATAACGGAGCAGTGGCAGGGGTTCCCATGGTGCATGCTGGGAGTTTCATTTTGGTGTGGGCAAGATATTATGTGCTGTATGTGGCAGTCATTTGAGACTTTAAAGTTGTTGTAATGTATGTTTTCCTAAATGTTTGGCACTTGGGGAAAATATTTCTCACACCAAGAGTCCAAAAGAATAACAGAAAACATGAGGAGGACAGTCTCAAAAACAAAACAGAACTGAGAAATAAGGTTTTTACGGGAAAAGTTCAGTTCAGTTCGCAGTTAATCAATAGAAACAAGGCAAACTTATTCAGAGGAGTTGGCCGAGGCAAAGTGGAAAACTGTTCCTGTAATTACAGACTCAATAAATCTAGCAGGTTTTATTTTGACAAGTTTTAGCCTGACAAAATAAATACTCAAAGTATTTAGCATCTCTCCACCTGACTTTATTTGTATCAGGGTGGAAATGCTCCCAAACAGCAATTAAACCTTTCTGAAACAAAGACTTAATTTTAGCGATCCTGAGGTAGTTTCCTGGAGTGAATTACATACTGATTAGAGGGAGAAGTTGTGCGACAGTCAGTTCAGAAAGTGTTTATTTAGTTGTGATTATAAACTGTTGTTTGATTTTCATAGGGAAGAACTGTCAGATTTAAATAAAATCCACTTTATCAGCGAAGTTTACAAATAACGTGTATGTGGAACACATGATTTATAGAGATGAGAGACTTTCTTTTTGGTAGAGAGGGCGTAGGTTGTGGTGACTTTGACTCATGACCTCATGATCAATTACACAGGCGGCCGCTCCACAAACATCAATGTTGCAGTGCAGCCAGTGTCACCATGTCACAGCTGTTGAGGATGAACTGGAGTGTGGTCAGAAAAACATTGCAAATCGTGAACATACTGTACTGCCGAGGCTTTTCACAGTCACAGCGAGATCATGTGAACAGGCTTCAGTAAGTAGCATGTTAATGGTAACTGTGGTAGGTTTGCAGACAGTTCCATAGGGGGCTGGAAAAGGGAGGCACTGTCTCCCACAGGAAGGGTTTGGGAGCAGATGGTTGCCTGGGTGTGCGAGCTCGGTGGCAATCCTGCCTGCCCTTTTTTTTTTGTCACCCTGGCATCATGCAGCTCCTTCGTGGAGGGCAGCTGACAGGCATTCACCCACTCATCAGCGCTGACACCATGTTGGTGCTTGTCCTTGGAAGAGGAGGAAGCAGATTAGAAGCAGATTGCAGTGGAGGATTCAAGGATGTTTTCAATCATTCATTTTTTTTAAGCACAAGTACTGTATGGTAAAAGGGGAAATGCTGGGCTTTCCTGGATGCTATGTACAGTACGAGGATTTTTCTTTTAATCTCTAGAGATTTCAGTTGTGCTGCAGCAAACCCATCAGCAGACAATGATGTTGATATTGGACAAGTGCAAAATCCAGGATTATGTTCAACGTCGGTGTTGTTAAAAGTCTTGTTTTGCAATATGCGGCCTGGCACCTACAGTATAAGTGAGAAGGTTGTTGTTCGCAATTAATTAACGGTGCAGGTTATAGTTGGAGGTTACACCACTAAAACACATTCATTAGTTTGTAAAAAGCTTGATTAAGGTTAGTGAGGTTACCATAATGTTTGATTGCAATTTTGTTAGTGGCATACAAAGTGAGCTTCCTACATGATGTGATGTGACACGCCCCCATCCACCACCCCATCATCCAAACCTTCTGACTTGTCAGGTCACACATACCTCCTTTTGTAGACATTGATAGTTGGCATTAGATAGTTAATTAGGATACAGAGGTAAGTGTAGCTCTGTTTTGTTTTGTGTTTCGTTAGGATCTAAACACACTATTCTGGGTTGGACCGTTATGATCAAGGATCAATTGGTCGATTTCGAGGACAACAGCTCCTCAGTCCCTGATGGTGGCAGTACTTCCTAGACGCGTCATCCCCCTAGAGTTCGGTCTGTCCCTTACGTTGCACCACCACCTGTTTCCCTGTCCTCTCCAGACATTTCCTTTGTGTCATGATGCACTTCCTCTTCCTGTTCTCATCCATCCTCGTCCAGACTCTTCTCCTCAACGTTTCCTCCATCTGCAAACCTTTGAAGACATCACGTGTGTCATTTTCAAAACCACAGACCTGCCACAGTTTACGATGACCTTGACCTGCACAACAGTCGTAGAGCTCAGTCTGAATGCTTGAGTAAAAAGCATTATTAGTTCAGCCTGCACTGATGTTTGCCGTTACTTCAACATGAATAGCATGAGCTCTCTCCACCTCCGTCTCACTCTTTTCTCCTCTCTCTCTCTCTGGCTGGTTTCTAATGTATTCTACCCCTTTGGTGGCCTCTAGCCAGCCTCACTCTTCTGTTCTTTAACAATGGAGAGGGAGGAGGTCACTTGATGCCTCTCCTAAGCTTGACTCTGCTCTCTTTTGCTCTCCTCATATTCCCTAATATGCTGTGTTCCCATCTCTCCTTTCTTCTGCTTTCCTCTCCTCTTTTTTGTCTACTCCCCCCCACCCTCTCACCCCCCTCCCCTCCTCCTTTCGTCTTCTCCCCAGCCCTCTGGGTGAGGTTGTCCTACCAGGATGTAACTAAGCTTTCTCTCTCTCTCTCTCTCTCTCTCTCTCCCCCTCTCTCTGTGTCTGCCTCTCTCAGGAGAAAAGAAATAGCTGAGGCACATTGCAGAAGGCAAGGTCCTCAGAGGATGATGTGCTTTTACGCAAAGACGTCAGGAATGTGCTGTACACTGAAGGCAGATGTTACAATAGTCTTACAGACTGATCACACATAGTGCTATGACATCCAGATATCCACCCACATGTGATTGCTGAACATCTCATTCCAAAACTATGAGCATTAGTCCATTCTTCTGAGAGGGGTTTTCCACAATTTTGGAGCCCACCTGCATTTAGGTATTAGTGAGGCTGGAGACTAATGTTGAGCGATGAAGCCAAAAACCCATCTTGGAAGATGGAGTGGAAGTCATGGTTTCTCCACCTCTAACGTTCACTGTAAATGCAGGAGGTAGTTTGTCCACTGCAAGGTGGAAAGTCAAGGCTGCTCTAGAAAACAATTCATTTCTATGATATGGATTCCACATTAGGATGCATAATTGTTTATAGCTGGTTCTGAAGAACTGCACTCAAAGGCTGGCCACAAAAGCTGGCCTCCATATAGAGGGATGAGAGATTCATATCATTTCAATATGAGGGTACAAGTGTGCATATCAAAGAGTCCCTCCTCAAACCTTGAAAGTATTATTATGTTGCGCCTGCTTATACAGAAAATGATAGTATTAGTTGTGCAAAAAGTATAACAAGAGAGGAAAAATATGGGAAATTAGTTTTTGAGCATCTAACCATCTGATAAGCAGTTGTGATGCAGTAAAGGTCTGAGTGGAAAATGGCATGAAACATGCCCAGTTCTCATGAGGCTGGAGGTTGCACTGTAACCAAATTAACCACACGAACTTCCTCTAACCTTAAACCAAACAGCAGCTGCCACACACAGATATTATAGAAAAAATCATTTTGTGAGTCACAATTTTGAAGAACCTTTGAATATCAAATTTTTTTCCTCAAAACCAAAATAATTACAAACCACAATTTTTTGAGAAGGCACCAATCTATAACCAGGAAAGGGTTTTCCCCAAACTGGTGCCACAAGAAAGGACAGCAGCAGTTAAAATATCACTCTATGTTTTAAACAAAACAAAACCATGGCAGATGTTTTCCAATAGCATGCAAACATACTCAGACACTGTCCTCAATTTGTCATTCAACCCATTCAGAATTTGTGCTGCTTCCGTCCACAACTTTTTTATCCTTGCACCATCCAGAGCAGCATCATGGCAACAGCAGCTGCCGCTCCTACAGCCTCATTTGCTGTCTGTGGAGTCAGCAGAGGAACTTGCCATCAGGTCCTGATCGACCTCCCCTCATCCCCCTCCACCCCTCCATCCCTCCATCCCGGTCCTGGACCCTGCTGGCGGCCATGATGAATGATTCATCCTCCTAGAAAAAAAAAAGAGCTGACTCATCACTGCATTTCAGCTCCATATTTCCAAAGTGGGCAGGAGCTAAATGACTTTACCAATAGCTTTGCCTCCTCACCAGCTAGAGCTACCTTCTCGCTCTGCTGCTGAATATGCAAAATAGGGAAATACAATATTAAAATGTATTTCCACACTTGGAGTTAAAGCCATAAAACTCTATTTATCTCTCTAGGCTGCAGCTAATTATTACAGTGATGTATTTATATATATTTTTCAAACGGGTGTATGATGGTGTAATTTGTTTCCTCATCAGGTTATTTGTTAATTCAGATGAGGTTACCTGATCATTATGTTTAAATGTCATGCTAAATGCTAAGGTCACTAAATAGTGAAAAATCTGACTTGGGCTCAGTGTCTGCCTCTTTGAAGATATTGGTTTTGAGGATTTGGTGCACACAAATATTCAGATACTCACACTCACAGTGTGACACTCTGAGATGAAGGACATTTTAGTTCTGCTCTGCTGCAGTGGGCTAATGGTCAATAACAGATTTATTCTCATCACCGTACAGTACGTGTGTATGTGCGTGTGTGTATAAGTGTGTGTGTTGTGTGTATGGGATGGGTTAGGGCGCACATTTGTGTGTGTCCTTCACTTCCTTCTCCGGCAGTTATTATGGACATTTGAAATTCTGTGCCAGCTTCTAGATTGAGCAGGGGGATTACTCATCTGCCTCAGATATTGTGCTCCTTGGTGGTGCTTGGCTTTGCGGCTGACTTAATGAGAGTGGAAGGCTTTGTTGTTGTGAATTTTCTCTATTCATCCAAAAGAGGAAGAAAGGTGCAAGACTGAGGAGGAAGGAGAAAAAAATAAGGTAGCTACTCTCAGCTGCTTTTTCCCGGTGAAAAGGAATGACAACTAATACCTGAGGGCACTTCCTTATCTCCAGCCTGTCAACACAGACAGGCCATATCATTCACCGGGAGCTTTACTCAATGGGAAAAAGCCATCCACCAATGGGAATAAGCCCTTTCTTGAAAACAGTGGTGCTCTATCTCTTACTGTGACTCTGTAACCTTTATCATACAGTGTTTATGGAAGAATGGTTCCTCACGCTGCCAAATGCTGAGACTTTCTTTCATTTCCTGATTTCAAAGCAAGGATGAGATGTTCTCGGCTTAGAGGAAACAGGATGAGGTGAGGATGCAGGAAGTGCATTGTGGGACAAAGATTGGATTATGGGGTGGGGAGAGAAGATCAGGTCGAGATTCAAAAGATGTGCTGACCGCAGATGGTGTTATTAAAGTGTGCATCTGTGAGAACGTTGCTCTTGCAGACATTTTCCTCGATACTGCGTAGTTTTAATGCTGATGCAGTTTTAAAGCTCCACTCTCCACTCTTTTTGTGCAAAAGTGGAGATGAACATAAGAAGACCAGAATCACATGAGGAATGAGAGAGATAGCGCAACGCCATGAGGCTCAAATGCTTAATTAACACCTCATCCCCTTGAAAACTGTAACTGATCTTTGCTGATAAGATGAATTTATAAGGAAACAAATTATCTGAGGACAAAATGTCAATTGCATTTTTCTTTGGGGAACCTGGATAGAGCTGTGTGCTCCTGTTCATACACAGAGAAAATGACCTGCAAAACAACCCTGAAACAAAACCACTAGAACCACATCCCGTCAGTACCCACTGAAACCACATCCGCTTTAGCTGAAGAAGTTGTTCTTTACAGCTATAGAGGGAATTTTCACGTATAGACGACTCACTCAAGACAGCAATGTTATTTGGAGACACGTCTTTAAAAAGAAAACAGAGCACCTTGCTGCTGAGCTCCAGCAATTTCCTGATGAAAGATAAAAGTCCAAAGCACCTCCCCACCCCCCTCAACTCAACCCCCGCCCACCCCACCCGCCAAAGTGTCTCCCAAGAAGAAATCAATGACCTTCTGTGGGAGGTGGAGATGTGCCACAATTGACTACACAGCCCACTAAATAAGCAGCCACTGGCAGATGATGTTAAATGAGGATGGGAGGAGATAAAACATTTGGTCACAGCGTAGCTCTGTCGACCTGGTCTCATGAGAATGCAGGAAGTGAATCAAAGGCAGGAGGTGAAGAACCAAACAATCAGGAGTGTCCTTCAACTGCAGGACAAATTTAGTAAAAAAAAAAAAAAAAAAGCTGGCAAGGTAGAATTATTTTAAAATGTTTCCTGAAAATAACTTAGAGATCCAAAAAAGACAATTAGTTTAATTTAAAATATAACTTGTTGTGATAATATATAGAGGCCTAGGCTACTTTTATGTCACCTATCCTGAATATGCCAGTGACTCTCTTACTCTGCTGGATTTATCCTAAATCATAAACCACGAACACATCCGAATCCTGCAAATACCTCTGTGGCCCATTTTTCTTTTTGCCAAGAATAACAAGACTGGGACTCTACAGCCAAGCTAGCAGCTCTGTGAGGCTATACTTAGGCACAGTAGTGCTGTGGGCTAAATGCTAATACTGGCACGCTAACATGCTCACAATGATAGAGCTAGCATGTTGATGTTCAGCAGGTTTCATCATTAGGCTAATCACCTTTGTGTAGCATGTTAAGGCTCTATTTCCTAATGAGCGATGACACAAAGTGAAGCTGAAGCTGGTAGGAGGGTTTTAAGGTTTTAAGTCACAAACCAAAGTGTTGGATGAAATAAAATATTGACCTGATGATGGTGCCAGAAAAGTTAAGGGATCACCAGACATATTTCAAGTCACCCAGAACAGTCAAGAAATTTGTGCACCAGATCATCTAATTGTCAACCTTGAGGAAAAGCCACCAAGGGAATCACCAAGTTCGGGAGGATATGTCATCTGGAAAATGTAAATGTGAGTAAAAAATCCATTCGGTATGTGACAAAATATTTCATTGACTGAGCGGAAACCATGACTTGAGTCTGGCAGTGGGCTGTAGTTGAAAAGTTAAGGTTGCAACAGTCATTACAATGACTCCCCCGGGGATCATGAATGTCTGTACAAAATTTTATTTCAATCAATCCAATATTTGTTGAGGCATTTCAGTCTGGATTAAAGCAGAGGACAGACATATCCATTATGTCTATGGATATTCTCATTCATCCAGGTCATGGTTATCCCTGGGCAACAAACATAGAAGACAACTGAATTGTATTGGCTAGGAAGACGTTTCGCCTCTTATCCAAGGGGCTCAGTTCGCAACGCATCGGTCTGACCAGTCCTAGTCTGACTAGTTGCAAATGGATGGACATGTCTCCGTTATTTCTGTGTAGGTTTAAAATCATTACTGATGACAGAAGTGATACATCGTAATTAAAGTGGAGTGGGTCTTTGGAAAAATACATTTTTCATCAACTCACAAAGTACAGGGATTTCATGGGCTCTAATTTTTTCAACCGTTTTCCTGCTCCCCGCTGATACTTACACCATCAGTTCTCCCCAGTAACACCAAGTCTGGTGGTCTATGTCTGATAATGACAGTGATGATGAGGTATTGAGGACCGGGAGTCTCCAGAGTTCTGAGTGGCTCACATCCACTTCCATCTCGCTCTGATATGATTGGTCGCTGAGTTAATTGTGGAGGTCACGAATGGATGGGGAATTGAACTTCTTCCTTGGAGACCACAAAAACTAGATCACTCAGAAGGAGATGGCATTATTAAAAGTAAACTATTGCTGGAATAATAAAGACAGATTGTGGCCATCTTTTGTCCTTTGTAGAAGAGCATACAATGGTTCATATTGTCTGCCGGTGTCAGTATGACATGGGTAAGTAATGAAGATGGGTTTGAGTGAAAAATGTCTATTCATTTAACTAAACCGAATCAAATTTCTTTCTAAAGAAAAAAACATAGGTTGTTATAAACCATGTGAAACTGTGACCATGTACAGTTGCTGTTGATTGAACTTTTTTCTTGGACAATTATGACTCGGGTGACTGAGAATCTTCACAGATAAGCATGACACCGTTACTTGAATTGAACCACACCCACACACATGATCCACATGACTTTGATTATTGCTCATAGTCATAACTTTCAGTTGCTGTAGAAATACACACAAATACCTTAATATGGTGTATAAGACACCAAGTATGTTCCTTAAGAATATAGAAAGAGCAGAAGTCATTTTATGATGACTAAAGTTGCCTTTGAAATAAGATGAAAATCACTTACAATATGCAAATGCGTCTGCAAAGTCACTCTCCCCGATAAGATGCTTTATTGCATGTCATTTTCTTCCTGATATTTGATCATAGGTACTCAGTTTGACTGGGTTTAATCCAGGTTTTGTTTGCATATCTGCCTCTATATTGATGCCAGGGAGAGTTCCTCCAGACATATGAGCACAAAACTGTTCCCAAGGTACCCAAGATTAATGACTGAAAACAAGTGGGCGAAACTGAGAAATAACAACTATAAATACTGCTTTAGAGAGCTGGGATCAGGTTGGAGTCCTGCACATCAATAAGAGTTTCTTTGCTCTAGCCTTTCCACTCATTGTCTATGCAGTGAAAAGGAGAGAGAGCAATTTTTCCACACTGCTTTAAGACTATCAATGTGTGTCATTCTGGAGGTGAATTTTAAAGGTTACAGCACCTGACATTTGTCCAAGTGGTGATTTTTAATTCAAAGCACATCAGATATTTATTGAGGGCTGTGAGGCTTAATATAAATGGCTGACCTCTGTTTCTTTATGGACATGTGAAGGAGTAGCTGTATATCTACTTCACAACATTGGTCTTCGTATAACCACCACTTCATCCTGTTCAGCATTTTGTTGATCGCCCAGGATAATAGAATAGACATTTGTTTTCTCCCCCTGACCAGGTTAGGATTTACCTGAAGATCTCAGGTTACTACCGTGTCCACTTAGGCTGTGATTGGTAGATGAAGGCGCTGGGTGTTTGGTGTCAGGGAGCTTCATCACTGTTGGTCTGAGCGGGGGCTGTCGACTTACCACTGTCTCTTAATTTCCCATCTCCAGGGAAGTGAGTTTCCATGTTTCTCATGTTTCCATGCAGGTGTGTTTTTTTGCACATATTGAAAATGCGTAGGGTTGATGGAAGCTAAACCATTGGCCTCGGTCAAGCTGAACTGAAGCTTGACTTAATCAAGTAGGTTCTGATTTATAAATGAGCATTGAATTTCAACTGCCCACAGTAGTCTTATGGTCAGTGGCTTATATTTTTTCATCTAATTTGTGATACTGTGATAGGAATGTAGCTGAGTATGGTATTTTCTTTGCAGTCATACAGTACAATGTCATGTTGAGCAGAAGGTCTGGAAGGTCAGTGGAGAGAAGAAGGTCAGTGAAAATGCTTTTTCTAGATGGAAAAACAGCGTCTTCAAGCTGTTGTGACCTTCACAAATCTCTGTCGTCATCAGAAATGTCCTAGAGTAAAGGTTTAGGGTTAGGGGGTTGGAGTTAGGGTTATTATAGGTCTAGGGAAACCATAACCCTATCCTTAGTAGAGGCTGGAAGAGTAAAAGGTGAAACCAGTTGAAGTTCTGTGGCGTGACTGTACCAGCTTCTCAAAACAGGTTGTGAAAACAGGTTCTGTGGTGGCAGTACTATCACGGTGTGGAGATCAGGGTGCGACTCAACCAACAACAATGAAAATGCCATCATGTGCAGGATCAGTGCCTTGACTTGTTGTTGTTGAGCTTCTTCTGCGGCCCTTCTCATGGTTGGACGTGTACATTCCTTACCAGAGGCAGGTTAGTCTCAGTGCCAGGGTCAGCTGGAGTAACAGATGGTTGCTGGAGCAAGTCTGGCTTCTCCCCTTCTCTCTTTTGCTTCCTCGCTCTCTCTCTCTCTCCTCACAATAACCCCACTGCTGTTCTCATGGTAACACTATCTGCCAAGTCTGAAGGATTGGATTTTTACAGGACACATGAGCTCAGCACTGTACCAGCGGTGGAGACTCTGCTCTCACTGTCTGTCTGTCTCTCTCTCTCTCTCCAGCACCTTCATCTTTCTTTCTGTCTCTACTGAATGTTTCATTTCTTCCTCCCAGGATCCCTTTGTCTCCTTTATCTGGCTCCTCCTCTCCTCAGCTCGTCTGTCATCGCTGCTTGTTGAGTCAACGGTTCCTTCTCTTCCTCCTCCTGGTTTTGTTTCATCATCCAAAAATCCCAACCATGACTGGGCTTTATCAGTTAGTGTGTATAAATCTAACTCCAATCTAATCTCCTTCATCTGCTGTGCTATTGTCCCCCTTGCCTTTGTTTCACTGTATCTTCAAACAGCCTTCCTCCACTGTATCATGTTCTCCAGGCTGTGCTGATAGCCTTATCATATGACTGATGGCTGCAGCTCTGGATATGATCTCTCACCTTATAAGACTGATGCCCATTCTGGTGTAAGGTTCTTGCAGTGTACCATGGTTGGTTGATGGCCGGTGGTTTCTTGTCTTTCCTCTTTCTTTCTTTCTTTTTTTTTTTTTTTGGAAGTTCATCAGGGACACACGCATGCACAGACCCATACAAACAAACTTATTAAGGATATTAGATTTAAACAGGCACAGCATGGTGTAGGAAAGACAGCCAGCTGTTCTTTGGACCAACTTTGATTTCTAAAACAGTGGCCATCTGTGGCACGGCAATTGGGGGGGGTGACCCATTCTGAATTCAAAACATCTACAAATCAGATGCAAGACCACACACACACACACACACACACATACACACACTCGCAACAGATTTGACCAATCGCTGCTCGATCAAAGAAGAAATTCAAATCACGAGTTGAGAAGGGGAAGCTGCCTTTCTGTGTGTCTTGCCATCTTTCCATCCACAAGGTGAGCTCGACTACCTCTCTCTACCTGCTCTTTCCCTCTTTCTTCCTCTGACGGCATTGTAAATGGAATGAGTCTGGTTGCATTGCTGTATTACGGTGGGATAAAGTATCAGTGCTGGTAATCTTCCGTGGATTAATGGCTTCTTCTTTATCTGCTGCGGCTGCTCTGCTCAGATGTCTGGCCGGGCCAGGAGCCTCCTGCTGGAATACTAATGACAGACAGACAGACAGTTCCAGCTCTCCCTGTCCCCAGCCCCAGCCCAGCCCACGGGAGCTGTGTGTGAGCGTGGTTGTATGTGAGTGAAAGAAAGGGAGCACATATGTGTGAAGTGCAAGTGCATGTAGATAAAGAGAGCACACAGCAGAGGACACAGAGAGAGAGAGACCGCATGTGTCAAGTGTGCATGTGTGTGTATGTGTGTGACTGTGCATGTGTGTGTGTGTGTGTGCATGTGTGTGTGTGTGTGTGTATGTGTGACTGTGCATGTGTGTGTGTGTGTGTGCATGTGTGTGTGTGTGTGTGTTTTGCCCCCAAGACCCTGTCGCCTCCTTTGTGAGGTAGTCGCTGTCCTCCTTGTCCTGGCTGACACCTGCTTTGCATACAGGAGGGGCCAAGCAGAGAGGAGGGGAGGGGCGACGGTGGTGAAATGAGGGTCCCCTAGGATGTGAGAGAGGGACACAGAGGGAACAAGGGAAGGAGAGGAGAGGGAGGGAGGAAGAGATACAGCAGATTAGCAGAAGAAAATAAAGCAGACTGATGGAGTGAAAGGAGGAACCAGAGGGGGGGGAATGGAGACAGGAACAATGGGAAATATGAACACATCCCCAGCAACAGGACCACACAACATCACCCTTTCCCTCATAGCACATCCAGTGACAGACACTTATTCTGTAGTAAATACCCCACTGTAGGGTGTAGTCATTGTGGTGTGCTAACTCCAATTCCAATCCCTTAGCAAGGTCACATTTACCCTACACAGAGCCACGGCTAAGAATATCTGGTAGGGTCCTTTATGAAAAGGAAAAGGACCAACACTAAACGCCATCTGCTTCCTCAGTGAAAGAAGAAAAGAAGAGGAGGAGGAAAGGAAGAGGAGGGGGAGTGACAGAAGCACACCATGTACCAACTACTGGCCATGCTTCTGTGAGCAGAAATGCGGAGAACAAAAGAACAGTGTACACCCAGAGCCCACCTCATCTCCAAGGTGGAGCAGGAACCAGTAGGAGAGCGAGAGGCACCAACCGAACGTCCAACCAATGAACGTCAAGCCATATCTCCATACATCATCAAGTCGTCTAAATGCTGGGATGTTTGCAGGAAATTGGTCAAGGACGTGAGCAGATGTAGATGTGTAGCTGCTACATCTACTGTATAAATCATTACAGCTTTATTCAAAACTCCATTATCCTTATCCAGGAGATATTTGGGCCAAACAAAAGCTAATGTAGCATCTCATTCAGTCTTACACATGGGCAATATCCATCCATAACTCTTGAAATCTTGGCACTACTCTCCACAGTGCCATGTATTCAGGTTATTGAAGCACAAAGATCCATAAGCTCTTTTAAGAAGGACAAAAAACTGGATGCTTCAATGAAAACAATCTCAAGTAGGTAACAAGGCTAGCAAACTGCATGGTAGAATAGTATGTCATTGGTTAAACCGTCAATACTGATATTTCATTTTTGAAATTTGGGGACAGAGGAAACAGATATGTTGAACCGTAGTGAACTACTGTATACCAACTATTTCATTTCACGTTTGGTAAGTTTCCAAGTCGAAATTCAACTTAACCGAACAGGCTTTATCTGGAGAAACCTCTTTCATTCTGTGTTTCACTCCTTGACTCTTTCACACACAAACACACGCACACCCGCCACGCACGCACACAACCAGTTTGCTATAGTCAGATTACAGCGGCTTCATTTTTTGGCATTCTCCTCGCAGCTGTTCTTTACAAGTCAGATCTTGAATGGTGGTAGACGTTGGCAGTTTGGCGTTCGGTTAGAGCTCTGTGAAGAGACTGCTGTGTTAGTGCATGTGTGTCTGAGTGTGCATGGGAAAGAGAGAGAGAGGGAGAGAGAGAGAGACAATGAGATGTTATTCATAGCACCCCAACGTTGTCATGATGCCCTGACGTGACTCCCCCATTCATGTGCTTCTCGTATTTTTCATAGTCTCCTCTGGTTAGTGTTTCTTTTTTCTTTTTTTTTCTCTTCCTTGCCTTCTATCTGCCTTTCTCCTTCCTTCTGCGTAACTTTTCTCACTGACTCTTTTCCTGTGTGGTCCCAAGCAGCTCTCTCCTCACTTTCATCTCACTTGAAGAGATAATGAGTTTGATTGCATCACCCGCAGAGTCATTCGACAAAACTTTGGATTAAAAAATACTCACTTTGATCGTTTCAAAAACATCCCAAAAGGAAGAAGTTTTCAGTGGAAAAATAATGAACGTCTTGCTGCTGTTAAGCACCTATGAAAGCTTTTTTTTTTTTTTTTACTTATATATTTTTTATGTTTTTATTGATACATCATCCATGGCAGACATTAGCTCAGAGGAGAATTGGGGCGCATGGTCCCATTAGAGATTATGTCAGTGAGTGGTGAGAGGGCAAGCAACGTCCAGCGTGTGACATCACGTTAAGACACCGCAGAGTTGGAGCAGGTGCACCGCCACAAGCCAGATAACTGTGGCTACTTTAACACGTTCACCAACATTTTCTGTGGAGTGATGGTTGGACAAAACGTCAAAGAAAAGGCTGAGACTGGCTGGAATTTTTTTTCTTCTTCTTCCTTTGATCACTGAAATTAGAAACTGCAATTTGGTCCAAATTTGAACAAGATTCATAAGCAATAAAAGCAGAGGTGTGGATGTGCATGTGAATAGGTCACGTTTGTTCCTGTGGAGAAAGAGAAGAAGACAAAGTGCCCTGGTCTCTGTGGTGGTTGGAGGGATTTGGTGAGTGAGTGAGTGTGTGTGTGTGTGTGTGTGTGGCAGCATGTGTATTTGTAGGTGTGTGTGTGTGTGTGTGTGCCTCGGAGCTCTTTGTGCCTTTTTGATGGACTCAGCCTTTGTTGCCACTCTGTGTCACATGCACATGCACCAACACGGACAAACTAAAACACACATATCCACACACAAGCTGACTGGTTTTACGATGTCATACTGTACGTGACATTTTCTCTTGGGGATATTACCTTTGTTCTTAAAACTAACCCCATCTCAAACTTAAAAAAACAAAACAAAACTAAAAAAAAACAGACCCAGCTTTTGAAGTGTTAAATTTCTTGTATTATCAGATGAGAATATTTTCAGTCATTTCAAAGTCAAAAACTGGTAAAACGTCCCCACAACCTAAAATGTCCTCACAAGACTGGTGAAGTGTGTGCAGTCGGTCCTCACAAGCGCAGCTAAACCGGACCACACACACTCAGACACATGCAGGCAGCTACCATTGGCTCCGCATAGAGGGTCCCCTCCTGTCCCCATCCCTTCTTGCCTGCAGCTGCTGGCCAGCCTGTCAGTTCCCAGGCATCAAGCCATCATAGATGACGCCTCCTCACGCCACCAAGTGGTAATCACCTGCCCTGCACCTCCTATCAGCAGGGGTGCTATACTCCAGGCAGCAGTGGAGGGTAAAGATGCTACCAGCAGTGTTTACAGCTTCATTGGTGGAGTTTGAAAACCAGTGCGAGAGAGCTTTGAGCGAAGATTCAAAGCGCCACATATTTAAAAAGGGAAATATGCGATAAAACCATAGAAAACCTTATTCAAACATGAGTTAAGACGAAGTACAGTGCATTTGCCGCAGGTCACTTACAATATTAGTGTCACACCCTGATTGCTTTCCATTAAGAAGCCTCTTTGTGCTTGTTGTGAGTTCGTTCATTGGTAGTAATACATCATCTTTGTGCGCCTGACCTCTAGTCCTCACTCTGGGTTCAAAATCATGCGTACAGGACTGTGTGCGCATCCTGAATCTTTGCATTCAGTCTATGTGCATGAGTCGTACGTGTGTGTCTTTGCCTTTGTGTGTGTGTGTGTGAGTGTGTGTGTGTCGTGGCTTTGACAAGAGGAAAATCGGATATCTCTGAGACAGTTTGCTAAATCCTTGCTATATCCACGACCTCTACACAGATGCCACTGTGGGATCAAAGTCATGTATATAGAAAGGTGTGCATGCATTGTGCGTATAATCTGTGTGAGTGTGTGAGCGTGTGTGTGTGTCTGTGTGAAGGTCAGTCTGTGTGCACACATTTAAGGATTAATTTTCTGCACCTGACAACTGGAAAACAGGCAGCAGTGGGAGGATAAAAAGAGGCCGAGGAGATGGGCCATATAGGGCAGGTGAGGCACAGGGGGCGAGGGGCCGGGGCGAAAGGAGCTGGGACTCCCCAGTGGGGGGGCTGCTCAGTTCAGCGAGTAATTGTAGTGGGGGTCATGCGGGTCTGGACCTCATTAAGAGAACTGTCTGGGAAGTTTCGGGTTCTGAGTTGCCGTCATGTCACCGGCCTTCTTGTCAGAGGAGGAAGTGTGAGGGAAACTAGTGTCTTGTTAATGCGTCACTCAGTTTTCCAGGTCACACAGTTCAGTATTAGACTATCTGATATCTACACAGCAAAAACAACTTGGAGCATACAAGACTGTGAGTGTCATCTAAAACCTGTGGATTTGGTGCATTAAAAGCAGGTACATCATCTCAACCAGTAGAATTTTTTATCGTCTTTGAACGCCTTATCTTTTCTCCTCGACCCCACCTCCTTCCCTTATTTTTAATTTGTATTCACAGGGGGGGTTCTTCTCCGTCTGAGGGTACATGGATGAGAATTGGGGGGGATTTGGAGGATCTCTCTCCAGCAGCTTTTTGAAGAGGGTGAGGTATCAATCAGGTGCTGATGTTACACTGATGCAATCTCTCAGCCTAGGAGGTTACTTCTGGACGCTGCGCCCGCTTTATATCAGCTTGGAAGCTGCTAATGTAGTTATCAATTATTCTTTGACGTATGATACTGTGAACAAATGTGCTAAGACAGCTACATGATGTTTCGATTCTGTATTAACGGACTTTCATTCAGTGAGAATAAATGCATAAATAACATACACGGGCTTATGTTTAAAGCTTTACGTGTCTGTTTGACAGAGCTGGGGGCTAGATACCACAGAAACACATTGTATACTGCATTTAAACCTGTTTATTCTCATGCTTTCAACTGTAATTCAAAGCATTCACCAAGGAAATGCAACACAATAAGTTGTCTTTCATTTTGTAATGTTATACATTCAAGAGTGCAATTATTTAGTATAAATAGAATAAAATATCTGCGTGTCATAGAATATAATCTTTTTAAAAAATGTCTCTAACCATTTCAAAGTAGGAAATATAGCATTTACATGAAGCAGAGTATATACAGAGAGAAAGACAGAGAGACATTCATAGATCAGCAGGTGCACAGCACTGTTCCCAAAACCCAGAGATAAAATTGTCAACACTTTGTTCTTATTATAAATATATATTCAAAATTAAGCTACATATTGTACTGCAAATATGCAATCAGCCAAAGGATAGTATGATGTTCACATCCTACAGCATAAATATTACAGTACGTTAAGGATGGGGTGATTATCCCCAGAATAAGGTGCAGGGTTGTTTGGAGTCAGCTCTTATTGAAATTCTCTTCAAATTATCATTTAAATTGAAAATGTACAAGAAATGAAATAAATGGAAATAATGGAATGAAAACATGTTCAGCCAGCAGGAGAAAAACATGTTTCTTGATAAAGGCTAAACAGAACAGAAAGTTTAAGTCCTGACGTGACAAATCTGAATCAGAAATGACTCCACAACCCAGCTTAGAGGTGAAAAGGCGCTATGGGGCAGAGGCTGACTAGTTGCTCTTTTTGCTACTTGTTGTCTCTGCGTTCTCTGACTCCTCTTTGGCTTTGAGAGATTCACTTGGTCCCTTGACCGGAGACGCCGAAGTGCGTTTTCTGGCTGCGGCTCCGTTCTCACCGGACTCTTTGGTTGTGCCGCTTGATGATGTCCTGCTTGTTGTTCCGTTATCGATACACGGATTCGTTACTTCGCCGGTGAGGGCGGCGTAAGGGGAGTAGCCGGTGAAGAGGGTCTTGTAGATGGCCGACTCAATGGTTGCAAACGGTGAGGCTGAGGAGCCCGTCAGCATCATCCTTGACTGAAAAAGAATGAAAAATAAAGGTGTGATGACATAAATCAGATGTGATCAGTGAAAAAATTATTCTTTTATATCATGATACTATAAACTAACTCTTAAAAACTCACTTCAACTCAAAATACAACAATAAGTTGGGTTTGCTTGTAGACAAAGAGTTCAAAAATGATTGCAGGATTAAATGAGCTCTGTTGTCAGACATCAGCCATAAGAGGTGAAAGTATATAACATCACATGATGAGGTCAAGTCAGCACAACATCTTAGGAACATAATAATGATAGGTAATTTGTCACTTTTTAATGTAACCTGAGCAATTATAGTATGCAATGATGACCTACTTTGCATATTAAAGCACCTATTTACTTCCCATTAGGGAGGAAGTGTATAACACCTGCATCATCAGGAACCCAAAATAATAAACAGCAGGTTGAACACAACTCCTAAATCTGATGAAATGGCTCTGTGTTAATTTAACAGATCAGAGTCAGAGGGAGCCAACAGAACGAGAGTTGAAAGAAGACATGGTAGATTTATCTGTGTCTCAGTCAAGAGCACAAGTTTCCCAGAGAAGAGAAGGGAGGCTGATGCAAGCTGATGAAAATGATGCAAAAGCCTCAGCCCTACGGGTAATACCGAGCTAATGTGAGTCACCACAGCTAAAACTTCAAAAAAGCAGAGGGAGAAAGGTCATTTAGAAGACAGGCCATCACAGATTTGGAGGGAACTACGGCACCAAAACATTTGTTCTACCTGAGTTAAGATCTAATTAATAAGCACAGGACGGTATGTAATAGTTGCCCTTGACTTTGGTGAGAATTTAGCTGAACCAAAACACAGCTTCCTGTTCCGTATCAAAATCAATACCACCTTGGTCACGGCAGCACAGGTAGATACACTGGACCAGTGGTTCCCCGCCTATGGGCTAGAGCCCACAGAGGTACTGCAACTGGGTCAATGAACCATTTTCAAAGCAGTATTATTTTAATTAAAATGAAGATGTAATTATGAAATAAAATACAATAAAAATTATATATAAATAATGTTTCAGATTTTTTAGACATAAAATATATTTAAAAACATCAACAATGCGACATTGTATGTTGTGCCCTATCTCAGTCTGATTCAGTCCTGAATGTTCAATTGTTATATCTAAAATAAAAAGTGCTCTAAGAAGGTTTTGTTTGGCCTCCATATCATTAGGGGGTTGAACGCGGGCTGCCACCATTAATACTGTAAGTAGGGTAGGCCAGGAGTTGGACGAGCTTGAGAGCCTAAACCGACCTTGTTGACAACGGTGAAGATGGTGTAGATGAGCATCAGGTGGTGCTTCTGCAGAGGCAGGTAGTGGGTCTGCTGCAGAGCAAACAGCACCGCTCCGATCAGGGTGATCTTGGTGGGGCTAAACAAACATGCAATGAGAAATGATCAGTTTTAATGATTTACAAAATGATAAAATTCTATGCACAAATAACACAACACACATCATCACTGTGATTGTACGTGAAACCCTCCAGAGAAAATAACTCGTATCATTTTTAATGCTGCCTTGAGGCAACAAAAAACAGAAAAATGCTTTCTGATGAGATTTGTAATCACAAAGAGGTGTCAACTATATAATATATAAGCTTTGTCGAGTCGCTCCGTCTTTGTTTATAAATGAACTGTTTGACATTTCAAGATATATGACAAAGTGTTGTGTTGTCAGTGCCTCATATCTCTCAAGGGAAATATGAAAGTATAACAAGCCTCCAGTTAGCTTAGCTTAGCATAAAGACTAGAACGTCCTCCCACACTCACACCCCCCCTTGCATCTTAAAACCATAACTTGCCAATCTTCTCATCTGACTTGGATCTTAAGAGCGAAAAAGTGAATTTCCCAAAAAATATCGAACTATTCCCCTTATCCAATTTCACGTAACGCTTAATACATTACAATACACTCACAGGGTATTAAAATTGTAGTTTCATAAGCACAAACGTGTAATGCACTGATGTAATATCAGCAGGGTCCTTTAGAAGACTTACTAAGACATTCTGAGGAGCTCATTAGTCTCTGGCTTCCACACACCTCGAACGAGCTGCTCAAAATTACTTATCAGGCCACCTCCTGCACCTAGTGTGGGTGGAAAAGACACACACGGTTCAGACTGATTCATATATAGCTCACAGCAGGTATTAATGAAAACACTCAACTATTTACAGTGATTTAAAATTACTCAAAATACGTTGTTGCCAAGCAAAAAATATAAAAAATTTAAATGACAAAAAAACTGGTGAGCGACCTATTCGCACTACCGGTCACTGACCTCTAGCCCAGCCTATAGCGATCATGACCAGCAGGCTGTCCTTGTATTTGCTGTGGGCCTGGGTGACCCCGCCGAGCACCTTCCACGTCCTGGTCACCTCCTTCATTCCTGACAGCACCAACCGGAGAGGCAGCAGCGCAGCACAACAGTACACCAGGTCCATGGGGCAGTAAAACACCAGGTACCTGTGGAGACACATGCGGCTCAGTTAATTAGTGCGCAGACACATGTCAACATCTCAGATACCTGTAGTGTGTAAGAACTGCTTTATGTTGTCAGTAAATATCCCTACAGTCTCTGACAGGTACCTGACCTCACCAGCAGAGGGCACTGTGTATTTCTTGTGAGAAGACTGTGATTATATGTGCCACCAGCAGAGGGAACCAAAGGCTTCTTATTAAAGGATGGGAGTGGGACCTCTACAATAACCTCTCTGTTTTCCTTCAATGTCGTCCACATTTCATGCTCCCTTCACAGAAAATTAAGTAGTTGCACATCTCTTCTAAAAGAGCTTCATTATTTGGTGTTTTGCTTCAGGGATGCATGGAGAAACAGGACACAGACCTTCCCTCAGAGATGGAGAAGGCCTCTCACTTTCTCTTCCTCTCTTGCTCTTTTCTCTATATACAATATTTTGTTTACATATCCTATTATATTTACCAGATGACCGAGGCCAGCAGAACGCTGGTGCTGTTGGTCAGAGGGGCTACAGGTGGCTCGGCCAGCATGATCCCAGACAGCACAGCTCCTCCAAAGCAGAAGAGCATGGAGCTGAACCAGCAGGCTAAGGGGCTGACTCTGGACACGTCGAGAGCTCCTGCACGAGAACAGTATATTTATGAGCATGCGGCTTCCATGAGTCCCCTATATATTACAGATAAATCTATACATAAGGCATTAGCATTCCTGCAGGCGATCAACACTCAGCGCTCTCATGTGAGTCTGTGAAAAGCATGATCAGTGGTGGTCTACAGTCAAAGTATTGCAGTAGAATACATTCAGAGCAGTGGAGTTGATTGCCCTGGGGGATGCATACCTCCTACAATCTCTGTACTGTTTACCTAGTATATACTGGTTTAGAATTAACAGGAAAGAGGAACAAGAAAAGAAAAAGGTTTGTTGAGCAAAGGTGTATTGTTTGCTTCTGGGCCTACGGTTCAAAGTGCAGAGCAGAAGCGCAACATTTACAGTCACAAAACAGACCATATCAGTTCGTTGAAGATAGTAATCAGATGCTCAGTGCTCCCTCGGCGTTTCCACCCTGTTTTACAAGCCCACTGTGTTCTAGCTTTTTACCAGTGAGACCATTTACATGCTAACTACATCTAAGGCCGATTGTGTTTTATCTCATCCAAGGTTAATGCTGCTGATATACACACAGATATACACATTTCACTTGGGTTCACACAGGTATAGGACTCAGTTCACCTTGAGCCACCTGCCCAGAGTGACTGTGGCCGCACACAGGACCATACTGGTAATCTGAGGATTACAGGCAGATTATAGCCTCCTGGAGAGAGATCGGTAAACCTGGAGGATTTATAGCTATGTCTGCCCCCTCTGCGGACTCCTGGAGTCTGCATGGCTCACATTTAACTTTATCCTTAAAGGAATCTGAATATGATACAGCTCTAATAATAATAATGTCAGATACTTGTAAACGTTTCTAGTTTTGTTAAACAATGACTCATTCATCCTCCATTAGTGTGAACAGTTATTCAAATTAAACCATGTGAGGCATCTGAAGGGGACATTTGTCTTTGTTGGATCTGCTAACAACTTTTGTTAGGAGTGGTGACAATGTTTTGGGAACTTGGGTTAAAAAAAAAAGTGCTGTATTTAGACTTGTCATGTTATTTGAATGTAAAACCCAAGTACACAGGCTATAGTGACTAACAACGTTTGAAAATGTGCTGTATGGTGAAGAATGTGCTCTTCCCCTAGAGTTGTATCTGTTTTACTTTCAGCATGTGGCAGGATGCTTCTTCCATGAGCTCATTCATGTCTTTAAAACAATTCCGCTTCACACAAAAGAATTTTCCACAAACTAGAGGGGCGACATTGGGACTTGTCAACACAGGTGTAACTATTACTATCATCAGCTGCTGCAATGCATCACAACCAATCACTGGAACAGAGCCATCGTTAGTGTAAATGAATTTCACCTGTGCCTTTTCTGCTACTGTACGTCAGATGCACCAGTGTTGAAGCACGAAGAGGCGGCTCACTAGTTTGTAAGTAAATATGCATACACATTTACATTTCTTTGTAATGTTGTTACATAAAACACCCAGTGGGAATAGTGTAGTCCTATGTAGTCTCTACTTGCAATACTGAGTCATTTATATGTAAAATGAGGGGATTCATACATATTGAATCATATTATAGGCACACATTGTAACACAAATGAAGTCACAAATTGTCCCTATTTCTGGTGCTCTATATAGAAACACAATACATTCCTGCAGGTAACTGGTATGTTATAGTTTAGGCTGTATAACTTAATCTCGAGTGAAAACTGGTAACAGTTTGTTTTTCGTTCGTGTTTGCATCATATCTGACATAATGAACCTGTTGTGCAGCAGTTAGAGGAGAAGGAAGTTTGAAAAAAAAAGAGAAAAAAACCTGGCAGGAAGAAAACGCACCCAAACGTCAGATAGGGAAGTGCGGTTAGAAATATAGAGATGAGCTACAGCCGTGACTATCATACACATCCTGTTCTCCTGACAGAGTCTACATGAGCCCTGATATCAAACCTGACTCTCAGCGTTATTACTTTTAGACCTACAGCAGTTGTAGGACACAGTTCAGCAAGTGCAGCACATTGCTTACATAGTAAACAGTGTTGATCTGTCATCGCCTTTAGTTGAAGAACAAAACAAACTGCTGCAGTCAGTGCTGCGGCATCAACACTGACTGGGACGAGCTCCATGTTTTAAAGCGGGGAGGGGGCAGCAGTGGAGCTTCAATGTTAAAATATCACCTTGTATGTAGGTCTGTGGCAATAAATAAGGAACCTTTTCTGGAATTGGGAAATGTGATTGACAATATCTTAACATATTTAATATCTTATCAACATATTTAAGTAAATGTGTTTCTATCAAATTTGCAGTTAAGTCATCATTAGATGTGCCCTCCCAGAGAGGCTGTAGCCCATCTCCAAGACAACCAAGGGTACTATCTGGAGGCTCACATGATGCCCAAATGTCAGACAGGAGTGGATCAACATGCTGACAACGGTCAGTTATCAGTGTCAGTCCAGACCTCAAGCATCAACAAATATTTTGTCATTCAGACGACTCCCTGTCCTCGGTTGGCAGCATTTCACCACGCCTATGTGTTTTGTACTCTGTAGATATAATGGCAGTTTGTTTGTTTTTACCACCCACAGCGAGAGTGACAGGAAGATACTTTCATTTCGAATTTAAAAATGAAAACCTGCTATCTCCCTAACATCACCAGCAGTAAATTACGATGCATTAGCAGTATGTTACTGTGTTGCACTCACTCACACTGGAAGGGCGGATGAATATAAGAAAATGTAGTGTTTTCTCTATAATTTTCTTAAGTTTACTGTCTTCTAATCCTTTATTTGTTAAAATACAGGTAAATCCTTACATAATTATGCGGACAGTAGGCTAAGAACTCCTCTTTGTTTGAGATGGGTTGTTATGTCCCTACCAGTGTTGAGCACATACCCTCAGCCTGGGCCAAACAGACCAGTTGCTTACATCTTGTGTTGAAGTAAAATACACTGACTTCTTGGACGGCTCAGACGATCACACAAACACACCAGGCCAGATCCTGTCTGCTGGTTTAACATGCAAAGGAAGCACATTTACAAGTCAAATCTGAGGAGGTACAGAACAGCTGTGACATGTCATCCTATATTGGTGATATTTTTCTTTCTTTCTTTCTTTTTCTTTTTTTTTCTAGTAACTGTTGGAATCTGAGATGAGATCAGTTTTGCCTTCCGAGCCATTTCATAGTCAACAAGATAAAAAAGTCCTCTTGCAAATGATCTCAGATTAGTGTATTTACTCCACACGAGATTATTCACATTCACATGCACAAACCAAGATCTGAACGCAATGAACACAAAGTAAGGAGGTACTGAGATAGTAAGTGTTCGGCTTGTTGCTGCAGCAGTGCTCACTCAGCCTCATCAGAAACAATCAGTCATTAAAGTCTTGAGCAGGATGACATCTAACCTTCTATAAGCACCCAACACAGCATTATCCAAGTCTGTATCACTGCTGAAACTCTATAATATTCTATAAGTCCACTGCTCTTTCCAACTCTCTTGTTCTCACTTCATCTCACTCTCAACCTCTCCTGAGCCACAGCCTTATTTTCCCTTCTCACTATTTTACTTTTGTGGCCCCTTGGACTCAGGCCTGTCTTCGCCCTTCCTCTCCCTGTGGACACAGTCATTACAGCGAGAGTCAGCCAGATGAGAAAAACGTGGCTTATCTCTGGTTATTTTTGGCTTGAAGGGAAGACCACTGACTGACATACAACCACTGTGTCCATGTCCTTGTCCTCCAGCTTCTGATGCACTCCACTTACAGAAATGCGCTATAAATACTACACATTAAACTGTGGTGACAGTTGTGCATTTTCTTCCTGTTTGAAGCTTTGGAACAACAAATTTTCTCCCTTTGAAGTGATATTTTTGGAAAAATATGATTTACTTGTGCTGAGCAGCTCCAGCACTTACTGTACTCTACCACCCAGAGTGGATGCACTGTCGAGCAGGAAGGGAAGATTCACACAGGAAAGAGAAAAGCAAGCGAGGGCTGGATGGTTAAAGGCATTCCTTTCCTTTTTGGGGTAAAGAGGAACTGGAGCTCCATGAGCGCTTTGTGTCTGCACTTTTATTCAGATTTTACTGAACTTCCTTTCGACCGACCCTAAGATTTAAACCTGTTTTCTGCCATTCCTCCTGGCAACCTCTTGTAAAGCTGTAGTCATCCGTCTCCAAACACACCACTTGCTTAATAAGCAGGCAATTACAATGAGCACAAACACACAGACACACATTAACTGTTCCCGTCCCACGTCATGCGATTAGTTCACCAAATATCACAGCCACATCTGACATCTGTGTCTCCATATGCACAGAAAACACACAATCGCACACACACAGGGGGAAGCCATGCATTCTGTGTTGCATTCGGTGACTTCTTTTACATTGTTTGTCCATAGTTTTACTCTGTGTGTCGGCTGCATGCTGATAGATGGGAGTAGAAGGCCAAGGGTTAAAGGTCACAGCAGCTCGGATGCTTTGCAAGGCAAGTTCGAAAATAGACTGTAGATTTACAGCAGCGCAACTACAATGGACTGGGTGTGTGTCCTTGTATGCTTGTGTTATGTGTGTGTGTGGAAAGTTAAAGTTCACTGCGCAGTTAAAGTCCACCTGTCTCTGTAGTCACCATCTCAGTGACATAACATAGCTGGCTCAGGGCCTGCCTTTGGTCTCATACAATAGGCTGCAGCTGAGTGCTACAGTGTGTGCGTTTCAAAGTGTTTCCAGTCACGTAGCTTACACTGCTGCATATGTGTTTTTGTTTATCGATTAAACAAAGATCGACAAACATGGCTGACTGATGACTGTGTCAAACTAACTTCATAATGGCGTCAAGTAAAGACTGAAAGCGTCATACTGTGGGTGACAATTGGTCTCTGTGCTGGCATCAATACAATCCAGATAATTAAATTTATCGTTGAGTAATCTGAACCAGGGAGATGCTCCCCCGAGATAGAAGCAGACATGTCGTCTTTGATGTATTATTTAAAGGTCTCTTTAAAGAGATACAACAAACAGCAGCGGGACGAGTGATATGGCTCAAATCAATATCAGAGTATTAGTAAGAAGTTTTTGGTTTTTTTCCCCAAATATCATGGCAAATGTTTGCAATTTATTGCATTCATGTATTCATGTGTTGAACATGGTTAATTTGATTAGGTGTATTTACATATTACTTTTACTTGTATTGTTGCTTTCACTGAAGCCAAGCCTCTGATTACTTCCACCACCAGACAAGACTAAACCTGCCTAAAACAACCTGTTACGAATTAGTTTGGGGAAGTTGATAAAATGATATTATACGATTTCATCATCATGCTATGACTCCGGGAAAAACTGCCCAACTGTTTAGGCTAAACAACATCAGAGAGAACAAGACTGACAGGACGTGGTTCACACATCTGAGTCAGCCAGGAGAGTTGGAAAAGCATTCAATTGGATTAATTGATTACCGGTATTCATCATGGCAGGATACTCACATGCCCCTGCTTACTAAAGTAGGCCTAGTCCGCCTAACATTTATTCTCAGTATTGACTCATTTAATCATCTAATATGTATTTACAGTACATAGCCTACTGTCCTTTTAATGAAATGTCAAAGAAAAAATTAGAGAATATTTTTGCTCTTGTCTATTGATGTTGATGTCATGGAATAGCCTGCACAGCTACATTTTGTGGATAAATCACAGGAGATGTAGATGCACCAGACTAGGACAGTTCACTCAACTTTGTGGCTGTGGGGCGTTCAGGTGCAGCACTTTTAGCCGCAGGACAGCTGAGGTTGAAGTTTGAACAGTTCAAATTGATGCACAAAAAAAAGATACAGTCGCTTTTTGCATTCGTCACACTTTGTTATGGTTACTAAGTGACCGTAACCATGGTGCCTGGACAGACAGTGACTACTAGCCTCTTCTTACCTGGCTGCTCCCTCAGAGCCATGATTGACACGACATAGTGCGCCATGTCAAAGTATGGAAACATGGACAAGCTTGCCAGTCCGTGGGACAGCTCGTCCAAATGCAGCACCCCCAGCAAATCCATTGTCTTGTGCCTGAAACTCTTCACGAAGAGTAAACTGTTCCACTAAGGAGTTCAAGGTAGTGTCCCACTCAGAGCATCAGGGCGAGCACTTGGCTTCATCCACCGTCTGTCAAGTCTTGACACAAGCCGCTGAAACAGCTGTGTCTGCGGATGCACTGCGGCTCGCTCGCTCGCAGCAGGTCAGTTGCCTTCAGGGACCACAGATCTGTATCAAACACAGGATGGTCATCGTCGGTGTCACCTCCGTCAACGAGGCTGTCACCACCACATAGGCGGAATTCCTCCTCCGTGTTCCGCCATACTAGTGATGTGGCGGGCGGAGCCAGAGCGGCCTCGTGATTGGATGAACGGGAGGACGGCGAGCCAATCCTGTGTCGGAGTGTGGCTTTCAGAGGAGGTTTGTAAAAGCGGATAAAGCTCCTGTTACAACCCAAAACATCACATGTACAGTAAAAAAAATGGGGCAGCAGTAGTAGTGTTGTGTTACTTGTATTGTTTTCCATGTAGGTTTTCCATGTGCCTTCAAGTTGAAAATAAAAATAGGAACTTTGAACTTAGCCAGAATAGCCCTATAGAAGATAGAGTATGCTAGAAGGCCTAAATCAGTCATAACTGCACCCCATATTTCTATCAGCTCAAAATAAGTAATGAACTAAACAGGCTTATACTGCTGTCACTTAGTTTGTTGTTTCACATTACAGTTTTATTCGACAGCACACAAACTGTTGACACAATGACAAAGTTGACCCAGAGTGACCCCAGTGTCATGTTGTTGAGCAGTTCATCAGCTCAACCAGAGCACACTTTGTGCCTTTATATCAACATGTGAAATTCAACAGACAGAAATGAGTTGTGAAGGGTGGGACTGGTTGATTCGCCACAGCATCAGTGGTTTCACACAAGAAGTCACATGTTGCACATGGCCTCTATGTCCTACATAATCTGTGCTCAAGTACAGATTCCCTAAAGAAAAAAATGTTTATGTGACAGAAATACTGTGCGAATCAGCCAGTTTGGTGGTTTAAAGATACTGTATCACTGAGTGTGCGATACAAGCTGCACCTGTAGCCTAACCAAAGACAGGAAGTCTTTGATGTCATGATGTTGTGTAGGCCATGGACTTACACTGCGATTATTGTGCCATACAAGTTTATGCAGCTGTTTTGTGTCTGGCGTGAGCATGATGACACCTGGTGGTGGTAGCGCCATACAAGCCTTTGCACTACTACAAGCTTTGACTTACTAATCTCTTACTAATCTTACTAATCTCACATACAGTAAAGATTGTTTATGATGCAGCAAAATGTTGCAGAATTCTGAAACTTTTTCTTAGATGTAAAGTAGCAATTAAGTCATTATGAAACTATAACTAAAGCAGGGTTAGGTTTATGATTGGGATAAAGGTTAGGGTTAGACCTCAGATCCCCATTAGAGAAAAGTTTGACTTCATATAAAATAATTCACGTCATCTACCTCTAAAATAAAATGTGTTTGTCTCTGTCCATGGTACCAACAATTTTTGTTCAGACAGATCTTAATGCATAATCCTGCTGACAAATAAACAGATAAAACATGGGTAAAACATAAACTCTTTGGCAGAGGCAAAAATTGTGGTGGCAGTGTGCAAAGGCACTTCACAAAGGTAAAAAAATAAAAATAAAAAAATAAAAAAGCCCTTTAAGAAGCTGTAATGTAAAGTAATAGCCCCTAGATGGCAGCAGTTGACCATTCGTTACTGTTTGCTCTGCTCTCATGGTAAAATACAGCTGAAGTGTGACCATCTATCAACAGCAACTTTCTAATTGCAATGTCATATTCATTTTCATCTTATGTTATTAAAAAAGATAAATCAGCAGCTGTGTGTTTGGACCATATCCAGTCCCCATACGCAGTTCATCAAAATGAAGAATAGTCCTCAGTAGATAAGGATTAGTTGTCAAACTTTGGGCCTAGCTAAGGTGTGGATCAGTGAGAAACATTGTTATTAACCTTTGAGTGACCTTTGTGTTACTTGTTACAGCTGTGGTGAAAAGCCCCATTGGAGGTGATGTTATTTCTACGCTGGGATGAACAAGAACTGATAAATATCTTAAGGACACAGAGTACCTGATGATGTAACTGCGTATTTAAAACCAACATACGTGGTGAAACAACTCCACCCGAGACCAATCCTGTGTTTGTGTTGGTAGCTCACAGTGCGGTGAGATGAGTATCAGCTTGTTGAAACCCCGGAGTTGTGCAGCGTGTCGTCATCGGAGGCTGTACATTATTTCCAGGCCCGGCGTTTTAGATATGACCCAGCTCTATTACGTGACACCTCCCATAAATATATTATAGGAGTGTGGGTCTTTCAGGTTCAAGGCTCAATGCTTGTCGAAGCTTTCAACGCACACATACACACACATATATACACACACACTCCACCCTATATGCGGTCTGAGCACTTCTCATCAGTATTCTCCCAGTGGTGCAGGATTAAATGGTGTCCACAGCTCTGCCAGCTCAGGGACGTCCTCTCATTCCTCACATTTCTGGGGCCCACATCACAAGTGGCTCAAACTGGGGATTTCAGAACAACTGCAATCTTTATTCAATTACGTCTGTGGTTTCTGAGCCTGTCACCAGTGTGTTACCCCACTAATGTGCCACACACTCCATAGTTCAAACTCTCAGTGCTTTCTTCACTGAGGAAGTTAGGCAGGGGTGAAGCAAGATGAGGTAGTGCTGGTATTTCCACAGACTATCGACATGGGGAGTGTGCTGGTTTTGGAGCAGCTCCTGTTGCTTTCATGTAAAACAATTGAAGGTCAGGGAAAAAATTCGATGAATTCAAATGGCAGCCTTTGCACATGGGTGAGGGCGTTAATATATGCATAGTTTTTGGCATGTGTGCGTGGAAAATGTGTTCATATTAGTTCACTTCATAATCAGTAGAAAAGCTGCAACTCATTTTATACATCAGTTGTTGACATGGCTTTCGTACTTTCACTGTTTCCTAAACTGCTCATGGTTTATGAGATGTAGTTGAATTGTTAATTAAATTTGGCATGACTCTCTCATTATGTTCATTATTCATTTATTTCTTTATTGGTTTGTTTGTTTGTTGTTTTGATTGGTGTGGCGTTTAGTTGTTGCCATGTTCTCTGCATGTGGGCATGTTTCCTCCCAAAGTCTAAAGACACAAAGGACGATTGAATTTCTTGAACTTTTCCCTTTGAATGTCCGGTCCGGTTGTTTGCCTGCATGGCTTCATCATCACTGACATCACTGACTTCCTGAAGAAGTTTCCCAGCCTACTCCCCATTTCATCTCAGGACAGGTCTCAGCCTATAGTGAGTGACTATATGAACAGACACAGACATGAGGACAATAGGAGCCAAGGTTTCATCTGATTCTCTCTTTCTACATCATTTTTGTAGTTTATACATGACTGTAGATCATTTTCAGCTTCTACGTATATTAAAGGATAACTTTCGTTTTTTACAACCTGGACCTTATTTCTAGCATCAAATACAATCATTTAATCACCCTGACAAGTTTGGTGTCATTTGGAGTCGTTTTGATGAAATTAGCCCCAATCGAGCTATTATATTATATTATATCCGTATAATGCGAGAACACGGGGCACCCAATGCAGCCTCTAAATAACACATTATCCGCCGCAAAATTTGTTCATTTCGCCAATATTTTGTGATGATACACTAGTGTTATACCCCTCCGAGCCCGTGGTGGCATGTTATCAACATCCGGCTCCTCCAGGCTGACCTACTAACAGCTGATCGGGATGATGTCATCTCCGGCCGGTGCCCGGCTCGTTCTGATAATAATCATTCCGCTTCGGCATTTGGGTCCTTTTTAGCTCAACTAGCCAGAGCTGTAGTGAGGATCCAGGCTGAGGAGAGGAAGCCTGTGGAAGCTGACCGAAGCTGAACATCATCCAGCTGCTCATTTTGTCCTGACGAGTCAGAAACGTGCAGAAACGGACCATAGCATTAGCAATAGCAAGTTAGCTGCGCCGCGCACATCATCCAGGTCAGCGGTTAGTAGGTCAACCTAGAGGAGCAGGATGTTGATAACATGCCACCACGGGCTTAACACTAGTGTGTCATCACAAAATATTGCAAATGATTTTTGTTAGCAAACAGCTGCTCTGACTTTAGTTCTGATCGATTTGATGCTAGAAATAAGGTCCAGGTTGTAAAAAACGAAAGTTATCCTTTAATCTTAAATTCACACTGTGGGTGATATAAGGCAATACAAACTATAAACATCATATTGAATGCATGAAGTTGTACAGCAAATATGTTAGCAAACAGCTGCCTCTTTAGTTCTGGATAGGGTCACGACCATCTCCTGAGAGCAGTATAAGGCTGTTTAGCTGTTTACCAGCTAGTCACTAACGTCTGTTTATCATTTTGGTGTAAGCAAAAAGTACCACGCAGGGGGCTTTTAGAGCTTTTTAAAAAAATGGAGAACAGATGTTGTCTGCATCTGGAAACAACATTCATCAAAGTGGTGAGGGTGAAACCAAAACATAGCAGGTCAGAAAAGCAGTAATGAGCTGAAAGAGGCTGAAATCCTCCTGAATCAGGTGATGATGATTACCTGAGGGTTTGTAACTGCGAGCAACAGCGTTTTCATCGCTCATAGTCATTTATTCCATTGGGAACAAAAACATATTTATTATAAGAGACCTTTTATGTATGTACAGAAGAAGACAGTAGAAAACAGTAAAAGTAAGCCTTAATTTTATATTCTTTTACTTAAATGATAAGTCACGCTTTATTTTGAAAAAGAAAATGCTGTGAGAAGGTGGAAACCGACCATACGCCACACCTTACTAAAGATGACATACAGAGAGAATGAGTAATCGTGAATGTGCCATACAGCTGTTCTGATTCACTGGTGTTCAGGTGTTTGTGTGCCAAACAAAATGTAAAATTCTTCCGAAATTGTATGTTACACACCTAGATATTTTGCACCATGATGTTGTCATGTGAAGCTCTGTGCTGTAAACAACTTCACCGTGTTGTGTAGCGACAAAGCAAATTCCTCGGCATGGGGAGCGAGATGAAGCGAACAAGCCCATTAATCAGAGTGAACCACTGAGAGGATCCATTATGTGTCTGTGTGTGAGCCTCCCTCTGTGCTCTGCAGTAAATTACTTTCCTAATAATGTAAACTTGAATGCACCAAAACAGACAAACTCAAGCAGGAGGTCAAACTTTTATAATTATTTGTCTAATGAAAGCACGTTTAGGATGTATGTGTGTACTCATGATCCATTAAAAATTATCTCCAACTTCCACCAAAGGAACAGAAGACAAGTTTTCATTTTACAATGTATGTGCCTGCAAAACCGAGCTTCTGTCTTGTTCCTGGTTCTGAGTTTGCCTCATAGCTGTGGTTGGTGTCTTCTCCCTGCATTTTTGAACTCTTCTGAATCATTCATTCAAGCAGCTTTTAATTATAGCATGAAACTCTAATCTTCCAGAACTGTCTGCTGATGTCTCTGCAAACAATTATTCTTCAAAGCTGGACCCTGTTGTCAGAGATGGATGAGCTTCTGACAAGAACAAGACTTACGGTAAATACACTTACAACACATGAAAACATGGAAGCTCCGACAATTTAGTTTCCTGCTCTGGACAAATTAACTATTTATTCTTACACTTAACATCAAATAAACTGTTATTTAGATCAGGATTGGGTGAAGGTGCATCATAAAAGGACATGAGGCCACATCTGTTCTACCAACATCTGTAGAGAAAATAAATCTATTTGACACAGATGTTACAGTAGTAACCGAACTGCAACATGCACGAACAAGAAAAAACGAATAGAACAGGTATGATTTACCTCTTCTAATAAAAACATTATTGTGTTGCATTTTCAGCTCTGTGAGGTACATGTTCAAAGCCATAAACTCCCGTGTCCTTATGATGTTTAGCCCATGAAGGTGTGAGGCTCATGAGAAATGTTGCTCCTTTGTGGCCATTAAATAGGATATTATTGTTGAGGAAGTTGCCAGGCAAACAAAAGAGAAAAAAAATGGTGGGGTTTGAATGTGGTGAAATTTATTACTCATTTAGGACCAGGAAGTTCAGGGTTTCACTTTGGCTCACGGTGACCATGATGACCACACGATAACGCATGAACTGCAGCAGTTCCTGAGATGTAAAGGGTTGTGTTTATATCAACACACTGTATATTCAAGACTTGGTGACTCAGGCAGTCCGTGTGACGTGACACCTTCACACATAAATCCCCAGCAACACAGCTTAAAACAGAAACCAACCCCAAAACGCTCTGGAACAACCGGTAGCATATTTGTGGTCGGCTAAATATGTCAAGGGGCTTTGAACGCCTCATATAGAGTTGCAGTGGTGTGAAGAGCACGAGTGGAGCGGTTATATTGGGCCTTTACCTGGTTGTGTTTATTTCCAACAAACAAACAAACAATTCAGCTTCCAAGAAGAACATCAAGCATGATGACGCGTGTGACAAACTCCTGAGGTTCACCTCACTCCCATGAGCCTCATGATGGAGCTTCCTCAGCAGACACAAAGAGGTTGGTTACACAAAGACTCACTTGTCTTTATCCCTCACACCGTGTTTATATGAAAACAGAAGTTCTGCCTTCATGATGACCGAAAAGGTCAAAAAGGGGTTCAGGATCAGTTCCTTCTTGTAATCCCAACCCTGCCCCCTCCCTTTCTTTTTCCCTGACGCATCCAGCTGAAAGAAACACTGTACTGTAGTTTCACAGGGAATATTGATTTGAGTTGCATTGACATTGATTTCAAATTGCCAAAGTCTGGGTTCAGAACGAGCAAACATTATCCCTGGGCCAGTTAATCATTTAGGTATGAATCATTTATTTCTTTCACTTACAATAATCAGACACAAGTATTGAACCTCTTCAAGTATTATAAATGTGTCTTACCCCAGAATGAGAAGTATAGTCGCTGATTTGAACCCAAACCATTTAAGTTGAAAAACAAAATTGAGAAGAAAATATGTAGTTCCTCAAAAATATATAGGAGAAATGTAAAGGGTGTTATTAACTGGGTGTTTTATGTGATCTTATTACATTATATTCTCATATTTTTGAGCATCAGATTGTAAACATAGTTAATTTCATCTTTGTTTATGGCTGCATGAACAGAAGACCTGACTTTGCATTATATATACTGTATGTGTGCAAGAAATGCTACATATGAATACTGTAGCAGCACACATAGCTTTTTAGCTGAGGCAGCCAGTCCCGAAGAGGAGAACGTCTCAGTGAGACTCAGTGAAAGTGAGTGATGGTTCAAATAGCATGTACAGTAGCCAAAATCAATATAAAATTCAACAAACAGCAACATCATGAACAAATCACACAAGCACTCAGAATGGTGCTGCATATAGCTGTCAGTCAACATGTCTTAGAGAGAATAACTGCTAATCAGTTTCTAGATTAAAATGTCTATTACAGAAAATAAGCTTTTTAGTGATCCTACCAATTTTATTATCTTATTTCACGTCCTTTATATTTTGTTTGATGTTTTGGGCCTGCTACTGTCTAATTATCCAATCATCCATGGTCCTTTTGGTTTGGGTTAAAGCCCCGGATCAGTTTGTTTTGGTTAATCTGATTAAAGCTGCACTAATCAATAGCTACAGTATGCTATGCGTAAGTTAAAAATGTATCAAATGTCTGTTTAAAGTCAACGGGGCTACTTGTAATGACAAACCCAAAGATACTTCGCTGTTCTCGTCACTTCTCCTTTTTGTTTCCTCCAAAAAGCTTCCGTCAAAACATCGAGATGATGGAGACCAAAACTGTGCGAGGAAGAGAGTGAATATTGGTCATAAATGAATTAAGTGGTTGATTTATGCCTGCTAGGTGTGTAAAAAGGGCACTTGTAACACCCATGTTAACATGTTAGTGTTGCCCTGTGACAAAGCATCTTTTAAATTATTCAATCAGCCTGTTCTTTAAAAACCAGAAAGCACATGATTCATAGAGGCATTTCTAATACCATGTAAAAGGGATTTTTACATGGTTAGAAATTCCTATTTGATAAAATACAACAATAGAAATGCGTGGTCATATTTTCCTTGGATGTGTTAGAAATCCCCATTGATTCGCTATCAGCTCTTTCAACATGATACTCAACAGCCACGGTGCCTGATAGCAGTAATATCATCTCAGTGTCAGAAGACTGAGAAAAGCCCCAAGTGAGCCATATCCTGGGTCACTGCTGTCCTTTTTTTTTTTCTTCTTTTACTGTAAAGTGCTTGAAGTAACTCAAACACCTCATGTCTGTTGCACATGGGACGACTCGGTGTGCAGCACATTAGATGTACATAGAAGGTCAGTGAGTGAGTCAGCTTGTTGTTTTCCGCCTCAGGAAACTGGATGTATGTGGGACATTGGCTGCCTCTGGGTCTGGCTGGAAAAACCTCTCACCCTCCAGACCTCTCAGCTCCCAACTACACACACGCACACACGTAGAGACATAGACAAACGGCCTAGACACATCAGTGGCCTGTATTCTATCTACGGCATCTGCTCTAGCACGTGTGTGCGCTGGTGTGTGTGCCTGTGTGTCAGTGTGACCACACAGCGATGCAGGGAGTCGTGTGGCTGGCGTCATTCTGTGGTAAATTAGTAGCCACGTTATAAACAGATTATTTTAGTCTCTGATTACGTACATACCAAATGATGGCTTAGCCTAAACACTAGTGACTCTCCCCAAGCGTCCTCTCTTTGATTACATAGACGGTAATTATTATAGTGAAGAAAGTTGCGCAGGACGATCACCAAACAGGATTAAGATATTACTGTAAAAAAAGTTTATCATTGGAAAATTAGTTTTAAGCTGCAGGGCGATTGTTGTGGTTAGTTATGAGTAATGTTTTAAGTGGTTATTAGTGCATTTCTGATTCCCACATTAGATTTTCTCAAGATTTCCATTTCCCTCTACATCTTTGTGCAGGATGCAGCTGCTGCCTCCGCATAGAAGCAGGAAACGAGGAGTGTTAAACGCTCCTGTGTGCCACGCCAAGCTAATGCTAAGGATTACACACGGAGCAGCTCCGTTTTTCTGTTGGACCCCCTCCAGCTATTAAAACAAACGCAAACACCTCTGTATGCATCACACACTCAGACGCAGAGGGAAAAGGGTGGAGGGTGAACTACACCCTCTTTACAAACCTCACCAACCCCCTATCACTCTCTCATAAACACACGCACCCATCTGCATTTTCTCTTTGCTTCCAGGTCGAACTGTATCATTTTCTGGAAGACCAGATCTGGGTGTTGTCTGTTACTGGTTAAACCACGGCACCAGGCTGGTTAGAGCGACGGCTGCTGTGGCAATACCTTTTACAGACTGTGACTGCTTGTGTTAGTCAGAGAGGGTTAGATGGAAAAAGAAGTGGTGACTGGAGAGAAAAAAAGACGCTTCACCCAAATATGGTATCACCAAAATAGGGCATGATTTATACCCTCCAGTGGGTGTTTGTCTGTGTGTGTGTGAACCTCGACTATTTGGAAATGAAGGACTTGTGAATCAGAGCAGAGTGCAAAAAAAAAGGAGGTTTAACAAGGTGACACGTGTAAGAGTGAGAGATATGGCAGACATATAGCTCTAAGAGGTCAAATCTGTCTTGACCTTTCACCACAACCTTTAACTTGTTGAAAACTATTAAGAGACGACCCACAACATTGCAGCCTGAGTTGTGTTGTTGCCACAACAAAGGAGCTGCTGGCGTGATCCAAAACAATATAGCATATTTCAAAGTTTGAAGAAGAAAAAGTTACCTATTAGTCCCAATATTACATTCATGCATTCACTATTAAAGGTTAGATAGAGCAGTGTTACCATAAAGCATCACAATGTGATGGCACTGACCTACTGAGGGCAAGGGGGGGGGGGCTCAGTGGCAGTAAAGTCAAGAGGACATCAGAGGATGTTGCAATAATAAAATAAATGATTTTATCTCTGCAGTGCAGCAGCTTGGAAAATGACTGCATGTACGAGGCACAATTAAATCACTATTTCATATTACGTATCTGACAAAAGAAGCGTAAAACATTCGAATGAACACAGCTAAATTTAGTTCAGCTTAAGAATACAGTAAGCGCGACCGCAGAGATATCGCAGGATGATAATTATTGAACTCATTAATGTGTAATCACCTCTTGAATGTTGCAGCTTAAGAAGATGAAGCTAATTTGACTGACTTTATCTGCTACAGTGAATTCCCCCCTGGGGATCCATAAAGTCTTATCTCATCTTAACTAAATCTGTATTAATACATGATAATTCAATAGTTGGCTGTATTTTGTATTATTAATGTGAATCTGCAAGTTGAACAGATGTAACAAAGTACAAATTACAATATATTTAATGGAGTAAAAGTAATGTGTTGTGATTGATTTCTCGAAAATACATATTTAGTTTAATATCAAATCACGAATACTCAGGTCACAAATTTGCAGTGATCAGTCACAACAGTATTATAAAATAACATATTTTTCACTACTGGGTCTGATTGGTGGTTAGGTGAATACAGCACAGTTAGCTGTTTCCATCACTTAACTGTGATCAGTAATGACCTGAAGCCAATAGCGTGGAAAGAAGTGGTTTTCGCACATTTAAAAAAATTGATCGCTGTAGTTGAGATAACCTAGTGTTGTTTGCGCCAAGGGGGGTTTTTAGCACTTAGTAGCTGATTGTTGTGGTTACTGTAGCTCTTCCTGCAGATACTTCACAGTAAAAGCCCAGAGTATGATAAAAATGACTACTTTATGGCTCTTATTTTGAGTATATATGTTTTTGGATTTTCATGCCTTTATTAGATATAGCCTACAGTTGAGAGAGACAGGAAATGGGGAGGCAAAGAGGGGAGGAACGACATGCAGGAAAGGGCCGCCCAATGCAGGATTGGAACCGGGGCCGCCTGCAGCGAGGACTGTAGCCTCTGCACATGGGGCATCCCCTTAAACCTCCTGTGCCTCACTGAAGGGTTAATTTGATGTAAAATACCTTTACATGTTCTGAAGAACGAAGGGAAATGGGAAAGACAGTTGTGTAAGCGTGAACCAAAACTCCCTGATGAACACTGGCTTGGTTGTCTGTCCTCATTGTTTCTCTCCAGTCTATACTATCTGGCCTATTCATTTGGACTGCAGTGATCAGTCTTTCCTCTCTTTCTCCTCTAAAAAATCACCATTAACAGGGTGTCAGACTGCAGGTCAACTGAAACAGCCAAACCCACTGAGAGCCTGCCAAAGCCTCTGCTCGCTTTCTGTTTGCTTGTAGCTCGCTGAGGAAGAAAGAAGTGCAGTGTTTTGTGTGTCGGTGTGCGCAACAGTCCGCGGTGGGAAAGCTGGCAATGTTTTGCACTCGGTGAAAAGATATGGGCTCTCAGTGTTAAAATCAAGGCCAAGTCCGGACTGAAGCTTGAAGGGCACTCTGAATTAATTATGTCTGCTTAAGCCGAAGTGACATAAACATATGATCGCAATATACAGTACCACTGCAGTAAACAACTTGTTCCATTGTTTTATTGAAGCTAAATTAAAGATCACCATCATTTCAAGTTATGCCTTTTAAGACTCGTTTAATTCTCTCTCTTTGCATTTCAGGTCTCACTAATTTCCCATGCTGCTTCAGACAGACATTTAGATTAATCAAGCCTGACTTGAGCGGTTGTCGTGCTGAGGAGGAATGCTCCTCTTGACTCTCTTCGTGTTTGAGGATAATTGGTACTGATTACCGCCTCTTACTGTGTGTACTCACTGCTCACTGATGAGGAATGAGTCAAACACACAGATGCTGACAAACACACAGACACACTCTGTTGTCTTCAACAGAAAATTGAGGTGGAAGACAAAAAAGAAAAGAAAAAAAAAGAAGCTCACAACACACAAGTTTCCCTCATTATCTCCTCCAGTACATACCTGTAGGGGAGGGCACTTGTTTATTTGAGCTGCTGTGTCTCTTAAAGACATTCCAGTGTGTTTCTTTTCCCACGCTGAGGGTAGCACTGGTAGCTGGTGAGGGTGGTGGAGGTAGTGGTGAACAGGGGGGGTGACGGCCTCTCGGACTTTGTATTGTAGCATGAACGGCCGAACATGCCTAACCTGTGTCCGTCACAATACATAACACACATTCCTCTGGAAACATGTCCAGACATGTTGGAAAAAGACCAAGCAAGGACACACGCAGCCACACACACACTTTCTCACAGATCTGAGGGTGTTTTGAAAAGAGGAGGGGTGAAGGGGGGGGGGTTATGCAGCATGCAAGTACATGAGTTCATGAGGACAGGGTGGAATTTTAATGCCATGCAGGATTACTGTCGATATCCGCTGTTGTTTCTGTAATCAACAAACTGCATCTAAACACAGATGCTGGATGCAGCTTTGCCAGGTTTGAAAAGAGGGCAGCAACATCAAGGTTTAAAAACACACACACACACACATGGAGCAGAAGGAAGGGGGGGGGCTGGATAATCCGGCTATCATTAGAAACATGGTAAAAGCAGAAAAGAAAAACACAAGTGTGGAGCTGCCCTGAACTGTGTGGCTCCAAAATAGATCTTATCAACCAAGGCGAGACAAGAGGACTGACGAAAGACAACGGCCTACTGTCTATTTATGCACACAACTGCAAAAACACACACACAAACGCACACTGTTCACTCTACAGCTCAGCGCAGCATCCGCAAAGCTCCCATTGTCAACATATATCAGCAGGTTGTAGTGAAACGAAACCCCCCAGACCTCAGAGGGCCAAGGAAGCAGAAGAGAGAGGACCCCGAACCCCTCCTCTCTGTGTTTCTCTCTCATACCCCCAGCTGCCAGGGAGGGGCAGCTCTGTGCCCTGAGAGACCCCTGATTTATACCCTGCAGGTGTCTGGCATGTTCATGTGCACGCATACATGGGTCCATGCACGTGCAGTGTCGGAGCAACCCCCCCCCCCCTTTCAGCGTACTTTACCATTTAGTAAAGGCTGGAAAGTGAAATAGTGAGATGAACGCTTGACACTTTGAGCCTGCTTCATTAATTCTGCACTGTAAAAATGCTGCTTCTCTCTGTTGTGCAAAGGCAGTCAGATTTAGGGTGCACCTCTAGCCACTCTGCAAGGCACATTATAAATATCTTCAGAGGCCAGACACACAAGTGCACATCAATTGCTACTCATCAGAAGTTAAGTGCTTTATAATATTTTCACATTAAAAGGTATAAATAAGCCACAATGAGCCATGGTGCAGCCGCACAGTTTTTGTTGTTTATGTTATCTGCTCCAAAAGGCCAACGGTATGCTGTCCATGTGTCCTCAGATCAAAAGCAACGATTCTGCAATGTATATTTATGACCAATAATATGCCTTTATATTAAGAAGACATTATATATCTCTTATTGATGTTTTCCTTTATTCACCATGAACACACAAGCACACACTCAACATATAAATAGTATAAATAGTAGTAAATAGTAATAGAAAAATCCCCATACACACTCACACTGTCTTCTGGAGATTTTTACCACTCTTCTATAACATTTGCTAGAAAACCAATGTGTGCACTTAATCTTAACCTACTCTAAACCTTTAGTGAATAGCTAATATGCTTGGGGAGTGCTCTACACATAGTTAGGTCAGAAAGTACAGAGAAGTGGACAAACACATTGTTGATTTGGACTTTGTAAATAACAAAACATTTTTTTTGTATATTGTTTATACTTTATTTGAGCAATTTAATTCTGATATTTGAGATTTTTCTGTCTCTTGTGTTGATTTACAGTATGATACATATAGGCTACATCACCCACTGTTAAAGGATATAAGCCTATACTCAAAACTAAACTGCTGCTTATGGGGAGTTCCTGGCTGCTGGGAAATCCTGTGGTAGATGCTGTGAAGTACCTGTTTGCCTGCATGTGTGTAACGTAGTGTTCACAGGAAACACAGATTAGGTGCTGCGGGTCAAGCTCACACAGATAAATCCACATAAAAAGTAAACAGTGTGTGTGTGTGTGTCTGTTTGTGTGTGTTGACAAGATTATCAATGATAGACTCAAAGCGAGCAGATGGCAACAAAGGAATCTGTTCTTTCTTCTGTGAATTCAGGGAGGAGTTAATTGTCTGCATTGTCTTTATTCTTCAGCAATGCCCTGTTTCTTTCTGCATGTCTCACTCTGTCTTGATTCCTGCCTGAACTAGTCCCCCCGCCTACCTCCACCACCACCACCACCCCCCACCCTCCCTCAAAACACAACCTCAGAGTCCGTTTCCTCTTTCAGGTTCCCAGACTGATAGTCGTGAGAGAAGCTATCCTATAAAAAAAACTGAGCGGAAGAAAAGAGAAAAAAAAAAGTATGAGGTGATGAGACAGAAAGGCGGTGGGGGTGGGGGTGGGGAGGGAGGGGGGGTCAGGTCAGAGCAGTGTGCTGAGTCAGCGCTTCCTAACACCCATCAACGGTCTATTCCAGAGTTTCCCCAGGGAGCAGTTATGTTCAGAAGGCCCCGCGCTCTATATAACGGGAACATTCATAGGACAGAAAGCACTCAGTGACAGGGATCACGTTACTGAGATACACGTTACGGAGTCTCCACCCAACTGTGAATGTATGTAACAATAAGTCAAAGCTTAAGAAACATATAGTATGATTTTAAATCTAAAGATCAGAACATCCTGGAGGGGATGCACACACATGACGGCCTTGTGGTAGCGGCGGAGCTTCCGTTTGAGTGTCTGCGAGCTGGTTGTCAAGCTGCTGGGATGTTGTTATGTGTCACCATGCAGTTATTTCCATCTGTCCCCAGGAGGACCGTTGCCTACGTCTTTGATGTCAAATACTTTTAAAAGATGATGTCTTTGTCAAAACAGCACAGCGTGACCTCAGCTCCGTCTTCCTCGTGTTGCCACTTCACTTCAGGCCACAGAGTACATCCCATCCTTAAAACAACACATGAGAAACCTGCAGTAGGTCAAGGCTGTCATGGATATCACTTAAAAGCCAGCTGAGCAGACAAAACCACCCAGAAACTGATATTTATATGACTCGGACCAACGCTCCTAATTGGCTCAGAGGAAGGAAGCGGATGAATACCAGGAAGTGAGGTCCATTGAAAAGACCCAGCGGCTGCAGTGGCCTTGGTTCCTCAGTCTGCTCAAGTCGGGCTGCTGTTGCCTGGCAACCCTGATTAAGTTTAATCACTGAGGGACCTTTATCTGCTCATGACTGCAAAGTGTGCCCTGCCCTTTGGAGAGGTCACCCCAGATAATGTGTGTGGAGCCGTGATACGCTGGAGTGTATCTGAGTATCACTCCATCAATTAACTATTCTATTCTATTCTGTCATAGTCTATTCTTATCTTGACATGAGGGTGGGAAAGATGAGGAAATGGAGGCATTTTAAAGGGAAATACTGTTATAAAGCTTTATGGAAATACAGAAGAATTATTCAATCATCATAATGCTGCAAAAATCCAGAGATCAAATTCTGCCAGTGCACTTACATACAATCACTTCACATAAATGTTGTAAATGAAGACGTGGTGTTTTATAAGTATTTGAATTTATATACAAACCAAAGATGGACACTTACTTTACAGTAATGGAATATAAATACATGAAAATACATTTCTATGATTAACATTTCTTCTTCTTCAGGCCGTATTCATCATCCATTTGTCTAAAAAACACACATTGTTCAAGTCCCTCTCCTGTCTGTCTCCACGACACATTTCACAATCAGCACTCCATCTCAGTTTTCTGCCTCTCACACGTCTCTCCCTTTATCTCAGTGCTTTTCTCTTCTATCAACTATTCAATCTGCTTTCTCCATCTCTGCCTCTCACTGTGTATGTGGCTCTGCTTTACCTTTCTGCCTCGGCGTCGCTCCTCAGCCATATATGGAAACAACAAGTGCAGGTTTTTCTCACAAGGTCCCCTTGACCCTAGAGAGAGATATAGGAGAGAGCGAAGCCATAAATGTTAGAGGCCCTATAGAGCCCATAAATGATTTAATGCAAGTTTGATATGTTCATTTCAGATATATAACATGCCGTATTTCTTTCTCCTAACCGTAACCCTTTCATGTCTCAGTGCTTCAGCTCTGATTTTGAGTTTTATAGAAACAGAATAGAGGAGATGAAGATCAAGATTACATTAAAATCTGAAGATGCTGGAAGAAACCTTTGGGCCATATCACTTTCTGGATTGTAATAAAATATAAAACAAGCACTTTATCCTGAACGCGCCCAGGTTCTCCTTAGCTCCACTTATCCACTTAGTGGTCAGTGCTATCAAAAGTATAAATCTCTACAAATTTCCCAGCATTCCCAGTGAGTTGTCCAACTTTGTGAGACCAACTTAATTTCGTGTCGTGTCAAGAGGCAGAAACATACAAGCCGACACATATGTAACAGCCCGTGGCACAGGACATAAAGAGACAGCTAACAAAACCCCCATATTTATTAATCAAACCGCTGATAGGAGGAGACAGATGGCAGGATGTGTGTGTGTGTGTGTGTGGATAAGACAACTGTGGCTGTCATACTTGCTTGACGTAGACCTTCCCAGGTGTTGCCTCCTGGGCTTCACTGAGGGAGGCATAGTGGGCATTGCATTTTTCTCTCTCCTCTATATGTGTGTGTGTGTGTACTTGTCGAGATGTGCAACTGTCTGAAGGCGAACCAACACTTTTATGTGTGTTTTTTCTCCGCTCAGGTTTCGGTGCCAGTGCACAAGTGTGCGTGTCCTGTCATGCCTTCGTCAAAGCGAAGAAAATCTCACGCTGTGCCTCAAAGCAGTTGGTGAAGAGTGAGACAAAGGGAATTTTCTTGAAGCTGAAGCAGCTCTCACGTGTGCATTCTTCTCATACCAAAGAGCAGCCAAGCTCAAAATTAAACAAAGGAACGATATCTGTTACTTACCGTGTATATATCCAGGAGATCCCACTGAGACCAAATTTGTGAGGCACCACAAAGTAAAAAAGAGGTAAATCAATAATGCATGAAGAAATAAATACTTTATACTCATATAAATACTTCATATTGTTTGTGTACTATGCTTTATATTCAGAAATACTTTTTATTTGCATTGCTGTTGCCGTCATGGCCAATCCATCGCATCCCCTCCACCGTACACTGCAGAGACAGTGGAGATTTATTTTCTGACAGAAACAGAGTCTTGGCTGCAGATTTATGACCTTAAACTTGTCAAAAAACTACATTTCCCACATCGCTACTTGATTCCATTCACTTGTCTGTACGGATTCAGGTGTGTCAGAGTAGTAGCGGTTAATGTAACCTCAAGTATCAAAACCTCAAGCAGAGATGAGACGCAGGCTACAAAGGTCTGACAGGCTGACTTCTTTCTTACTCAACACCTCCAGTTATTTTTTACATATCTCTCCTTGTAGTCTTCACCCCCAACTGACTCTGGATCAGCTCCCACTGAGGCAGCAAAAACAGCAGCACTCCGCAACAATGCAATGAAATATTCCATATTGACAATATAATCACATACGCAGGCACAGGAGGTAATAACTCACGTTAATGTACAGCGGTATTCCTGTTGGGTTAAATGTATCAGGAAACACATGGCAGCGAGAATAATTTATTATGCGTAAACTTATAGTCGTATAACATTGATTAGTCAAGCATGAGCAATCTGAAATCGCCCTGAGTCACTTTAGACACCAGCTGATAAAACCAAGAGGTGTCTGTGTGAGTCTCATGTCTTACTGGCCTCGCTTGGAATTAGTCACATGTGTTCATTAGCATTTTTTGTCATCAACACCATCATCACATTCTGGTAAAGATGAGATCACGGCCAAATACTTGAACAATAAGGGAAGTGTGTGTGAGTGGAGCAAACAATAGGTTCTGACTGCAGGTTCCTGTGGGCATGATGTGCCCCGGACCTGGAAGAGAAGTTAACTGTCACTTGTTGGCATCACACACACAGGAAGTATAAGCTCACTGATGGATCTCGTTTCAGGAAGCAGGAAGTCAGACTGATAAGCAGCGAGTGACCACAGGCAAAGACCAACTGTTAAATATATCATTAAAGAGGACCACACGCTGAAACACTCGTGCACACACTGCACAATTGTCTCGGGACTGTGTATGAGCATGAATATGAACCGTGATTCATGACCAAAGAAATGCTTGCACTGTTTTTTTTTTGTGCTTGGTACAGTAAATGAGCTTATTGTCTCACTATCTGCAGAAACCCCCCAAAAAAACACACTCGGCAAAATCTCCACAGTGACAGAAATTTATCACATTTCCCACAAAATGTTTTCTCATCAGAAAAGGCTTGATGGGGACAAAGGCTCATATTATGCGCAGCTGAACCGCAACAACACTGTTTGGAAATAGTAACGCACACTGACACACTTTCCAGGATGATTCCGGGATTAATCAGAAGCTCGGGAAGCACCAGGAAAACTGTCGCGCTGGAAAACTTTGTGTCCTAATTTAGGTTCTATAAACCCGTGTGTGACTTTGATGGAAAAAGGAGATTAACCTGCACTGCTTTCATTCGGCAGACTGGTAGTTTTGTAATTCAACACAATGAGTGGCTGTCGCTGTCCCTCTGCTGCATTCCACCGCTGTGGGTCCACGTCCCTGTGGAGCTGGACGACACACAGTTAAGGATGTCCTGCTGGCAGCGGGTCTTCCTCAAAGGAAGGGGATGAAAGGTCGACGCGTGATGGTATTTTTGAACACCAGAGATGGGAAGTCAGTCAGTATCAGTGTGTGTCTGTCTGTATGTCTGTGTTTGTGTGCACTTCTGGGTGCCACTTTGAATAAGGTTGAACTGGCTTGGCCCCCCTCCTTCCACACTCTGCGTTGTGTTGTAATCATGATGGTCAAGCTTTGAGTATCCCCAAAGGAGAAGCTTAAATGATGTTTATGTCAAATGCTTCCAGTGCACCATTTATTTATTTCTACTTTATAACGCTTCAGTTCATTTCAATTTTTTGTCACTTTCATGAAAAAACCTTTGTTTAACATGAGAGCGAGAAGCCGTTTTCCCTGTCATGTTGTTTGCACAAAAAAAGGAGACTTCAATGTTTGCTTGTTTGAATTATTAATAACTTATTACTTATTTGTTATTTGTCTTTTATATTCTTTTTCATTTTTCTATCTCAGGAGCTTGTAACAAAATAATTTCCCTCCAGAGATCAGTAGAATATTTCTGATTCCGATTCTGATTTACCGATCTAGACTCTGGACTTCAGCACATTACATTTTACCCTCCACCACCCACCACGGCTCCTCTAATTGGCAAATTCGCTCAACATGTGCGGGCTTGATCACAGCTTGTTTAATGATCTTCACAGTTTTTCATGTTGTCAGTGTGTATTTCACTCCAGAGCCCATCTCTGTGCTTTTTATTGCATTTTATTTTCATCATCTTTACCCACCTCAAACATTTTATTTTTTTATTTTTCATTTTTGCCTCTCTGAAATGAAGGGCAGCAAATGGATTCAGGTGGATCTTTTTGGTGTAACCAAACCAAGCCAGCATTACATTACATGATATGACATTATGCTTTCCAAAAAAGTTTTGTCCTCATTATAAATTCATACCTCTTGCTCTTTTACCACTCTTCTTATGATGAGCCTGCCTTTGACTCAGTCAAGCAGCAACTGTGTTGAAAACTACTAAGAATTTCAAGTGATACATCTGACATCATCACTTTTCCTCAAAACACCAGGCTCAAGAACCTGAATTAATATGTTCATGCACTAATACTAATAAATAAAGTGCACCTCGGGTTCAGGAGAGTTATCCAAAGAGCTCTTGCCCCAGTGTTCTGCATTGGTGGCAGGTTTAATGATGAATCCGGTGGTCATCCCGCTTCCCAAACTCCCTCTCTCTGTCTCACACACAGAAAGAGAGGGAGAGAGAGAGCGAGAGAGGGAGATTTCCCTCAATACCACAAACAGAGCATAGCCAATTAAATAAGATGAGCAGCAAAGCTTGGGGTTACTGGAACCACACAAAAGGCTTTTGTAGAGCTGCTCCAAACTGACACTCACTGGTTGAATCTATGGGAAAAGATTAACCATGCATACATTACTATGTGGCCAGCAACCACTATGGACTAGTGTGATTCACAAAGGTTGCAGCTCCTTTCTATACCTTTTGCACTGAAATACAGTTAGAGACCAATTATTCTGAGAGCTGAAGCATTTGAAAGGGGGTTGCTGTGCATATTCAAATGGCTGAGGACATTTTTTTTTTTTTTTTTTAAATGTTCCTGTCCTTCATTTACGAAATACAGCAAAAATAAAACATCAGATAACACACAGTGAATCTTTCAAAAAAGAAAATTCTGCCACTTTGGTGGAGGAGACAGAGCAGCTGCTGCAGTGAGGAGAGGAGAGGACAGACAGTGGAAGGTGGAGAGATTAAGTGGTGCAGGGGGAGAAATTGAGGGAGGGAGGATTGGACAAAGACTGACCCCTCCAAAAAAAAAAGAAAAGAAAGCCATTGTTCATGCAGAAAAGAATCATTATCAAATGAGACAAAGAAGAGGAAAAGAAAAGGAAAACAGAGAGAAAGAAGAGAAGAGTGGGCATGTCTTGACTCATCCACACAGATAATAGTTGAATGATACAGTGTCCAACCCAATAATAATTATAATTCAACATATTGTGTCATTGTTTGTACAAGGGGGGGGGCGGCAGAGAAGACTAACGTGAAACAAAAACTTATTTTCTTTTCTTTTTTGCTTTTTATCTGCAGGAATTCTTAATATAAAACTTTAAAATGGCTGTATATAGTTATGATGTCATCAGTAAAGGTTTAGTTCTGTTTTTTTGTCATATTTTATTCAGCATCCAATCTGTGCTGTATAAAGCTATTGTATCTTTCAGCATGGCGTACCTCCCAGCTCTGAAAATACATACATGTTGACGAGCGTGCATGCAAACACAAACAGATGCTGGCATGCATACAAATGAAGACAGTTGTTCTGAAGCTTTTCTACCCCCCAATGCTAATATCATTGCTCCAATCTGCACATGGGCTGTATGAAATTGAATAATTCAGCAGCAAGGAGAGTTGCCTTTGTCTGTCTTTTTCTCTCTCTCACACACACACACACACACTCACTCACACCTACACACACATACTTACAGTATACAGTCAACGTGCGTTCCCGCAGTTTTCAAGGGCAAACATATTTCTATTTGATGAAGACTTCAAGAGATTTCAAATCAAAACACTGAACCACAGAGAAGCTGCGAGATGGTTCAAAGTGTTGTTGACCTTTCGAGACAGAGGGGAAGAAATTATCTTTCCAAAAAAAAAAAAAAAAACCGCTGAATACGAACTCAGTGACTGACCAGCTCAACAAGTTGATGATTATAACTCTCTCTTACATAAAGTAATAGTAAGACATTTATTTTGGGATTACTCTTGTTCTCATTGTTTGTTTTCTTGAGATTTAGACAAGTGGATCAACACCACACAACATTAAATATGAGCAGCCAATAAAAAGTTAGCTTAGCTTTGCATAAACATTGGACAGAAATAAGGCAAACAGTTTAATTGGTTCCAGTTTTAGATTCTTATTCTCAATTACACCGGAGATAAACTTACAACCAAAGCAATAGAATTCAGAAGCTTGTCAGTACTGAGTAGTTTTTCGATGTATAATCTTAAAGTTGTTGTTTTTTTAATTCGGTAGAGTTGAATAGCAAGTGAAGGTTAAGCACTGAAAAGTCTTTTATTTGTAATAATAAAATAAAATGCCAGTAAACACACGCACACACAAACACACACACATCCGCTCTCTGACTGTTGCTTTGTTCAACTATTGTCATCCAGTGTTGCCTCTAGCATCACTCACAGCCAAGGTTTCTGAGCCGAGCATTAATCAGCTTTATTACTTTGTAACACAGCAACATGTTTATGATGCAAAGTCAAGGCAGCTCATGAAGCAGCTCTTGGACTGAAAGTCTGAGCAATAAAAACACTCAAGCCGCGTGTGCATTAGATACTATATTTGGCTGCGCTGTAAGTTCTACTTATGTCTGCAAAACGAGAGAAGCCACACTTCATCAAACGGCCCATTAAAGGACGAGGAGGGTGTCAGGTTTAGGACTCTAAAGGTAACAAAACAGGACGGACACGCAAGGTCTGAATGTTCTAGTTTGAGTTCAGAAATAATAAAAGTGTCTCAGATGCAGCTCGGAGTTTACAGTGGTTAATTATTGAAGAACACAGGGTTATTGTCTAGTGTTTACTCTCCAAAGAACAGGAAGATAGATTTCAGCAGAAAGCTGAATTGACACAATTAAACAGTCGTATTGTTTCCCTGTTGAAGCTGAAAGACAAAGACACATGTGTCCAAGCATTTACAGTGTCACGGATTGGTGAGGTACAACCACGCTAAGAAATAAACAATGAAAATGTCAGTGTGTTTCCTCGTCCATGAGCTGTTAAAACAATTAAGGAGAGTTTTTTTCTTCCCCTCTCTTCCAAATAGTAGAGTCAGTCTCTTTGTCTTCGGACAGTCTATTATTACTGGAGGCCGGTGTAATTGCACAGAGCCCATTTTCTGATTCAGCACTTCCAGTGCAGTGTTAGAAAAGCAATCACAATTGTCCCACAGCGATCTGGTTTATTGCTCCGCTCGCTCCGTCTTATTTCGGATGATGTGAAGTGAAACGCAGGACAGCGTTGGGTTATTCTCTGAGGCCAAACCTGGGGAAAGTTTCTCTCCATCTTGTCGAATTACTGTGTTTGTGTAGAGTGTGTGTCTGAGGTCTCGTCTGCAGGGGACATCCTTGCTGCTGAGGTCTGCACAACAGGAAGATCGTGTCTATTGTCTCATCACTCAGGATTTTCTTTTCTTATTTATTTTTCCTCCTCCCACTGACTCTTTCCTCCCTCTCTTCCTTTCTCCTCTGTCTGCTGGCCTTATTATCTTCCTCTTCTCTCCCATTAATTTCTTTATTATCAACTTGTTTACAGATAGCAAGTCAGATACAAATAAGAACTAATATGTTACAGTGTGAAAATATCAATATTGCCCTCATTAAATAGCTATTACAAATGCATTCTATCACTTTTTGGGATTTATTGAGTATGCCTGCTACACAGTGGACTCTCTTTATTGATTATGTCTGGAGGATTAGAGCGAATTGAGCTACAGAAACACAGCTACAAAACTGACCCATTTATCTAGTTTAACTCAAAACCAAAGCAAACAGATTGATCACAAGAGCTTCCATTAATACAAGCTTGGCCCATAAGGCCTGCAGGCAGGTCAGTATGAAGGCCCAGTCACACCAGGAGGTGGTTACATGCAACTATATACAAAGTAGGTTAACACTGCAGCTGGTGGACCAACTGTTAACATGCTAGTCATTTAGGTACAGTGGTTGCCAGCCACCATATTTCTTCTACTTCTTCCGTTTATTCAGTAAATATCTACTGAAAGGGGAATAACTGCGTCTGAGCCAGCAGAGTAAGAAGTTCATATAGTAAACTGTCAAAAGACATATCGTGTTGGGGGTCGAAATCGGGCCAGTGGTTTTGGAGAAAGCGCCGCGGGTAGCGAAAATGGTGTTTTCGGACCAAAAATCAAATTTCTCCCAATTCGCATATGTCGTCTGGGGGGTCGAGGGGAGTCCAACGCAGAAGGTTTGGTTGAAATTGGGCCAGTGGTTTTGGAGAAAATGGAGAAAATGGCCGAGGCCGTTTTCGAACATTCGTAAGCCCCGCGAGTGGCGAAAATGGTGTTTTCGGACCAAAAATCACATTTCTCCAAATTTGCATATGTCGTCTGGGGGGTCGAGGGGGGTCCAACAAAGAAGGTTTGGTTGAAATTGGGCCAGTGGTTTTGGAGAAAATGGCCGAGACCGTTTTCGAACATTCGTAAGCCCCGTGGGTGGCGAAAATGGTGTTTTCAGACCAAAAATCAAATTTCCCCCAATTCGCATATGTCGTCTGGGGGGTCGAGGGGAGTCCAACACAGAAGGTTTGGTTGAAATTGGGCCAGTGGTTTTGGAGAAAATGGCTGAGGCCGTTTTCGAACATTCGTAAGCCCCGTGGGTGGCGAAAATGGTGTTTTCGGACCAAAAATCAAATTTCTCCCAATTCGCATATGTCATCTGGGGGGTCGAGGGGAGTCCAACGCAGAAGGTTTGGTTGAAATTGGGCCAGTGGTTTTGGAGAAAATGGAGAAAATGGCCGAGGCCGTTTTCGAACATTCGTAAGCGAAAAGGTGGCGAAAATGGTGTTTTCGGACCAAAAATCAAATTTCTCCAAATTCACATAATGTTCTATCCATCCCAGTTCTTTTGAGCAGTTCTAATAGGAGGCTGAATTCAAGAATAAGCTGCAGAACCACCATCAGCTTCCTCCATTTTGAGCTCAATGGCTCTTCTCCCAGAGGTCAGCACTGCCAGGATACAGCATCTTTCCATCATCCAAACTCTGATGTCAAATTTGATTTGTTTCCTGGATCTTGTGGAATAGGTCAAATAAGTCATTACTTATTAGTACAGCTCCATCTATGTGCTTACAGTATGTCTCCATGCCATATGTCATTGAAGAAATCCTATACTACACTTTGCTACTCTTCATGCATCCATCTATCCATCCATCCATTAGCTGTACTGCTCCTCTGTGTAGGGTAACATGAGGCTGGAGCTGATCCCAGTTAACACTGGGGTGAGGCCAGGGTAGACCCCAGACAGGCTGCCAGTCCATTACTAACCCTCAACATGTTTCACTTCTGCTGTGATATCAGACCTTTTAACAATTAAACCATGATAAATATGTGACTTATCACTATGTCTGTGAGTTTCTGCTTCACTAATGCCTTCATCATGTTTTTTGGCATCCTCGACACTCATTTTAAGGCAGCAAACAAGCAGATTAATGCCTCCCTGCAGCCAAGCCAAATTAAACCGCCTCCATCTTAAACTGCCATTTGTTCCCGTGTCTAATTCTTGAATAACTTCCCGACTGAGTCCGAGAGGCGAGGCGATGGCGTAAGACTGAAGATGTTGAGAGGGAACACAAAGACTCGACTGTACCCAAACATTTGCCTGTGAAAGGACCACGGCTGAAACTGAGCACACTCCGAAAAAAGAGTAATAGAGCAGGAAAAACCTGCACCTGTGGCTGCTCTGTCAACAAATGACAAGCGATCAGTGTTCTCTGATGCGATATGGGGTCTAAAAAACACACACACTGAGAAACCAGACTGGAATTTCTGGTCCCCCTCTCCCTCTATCCCCTACACCCACCCACCCACTCTGCCAAGACAGGTGCTTATTAAGACAGCAAAGCCTTCCCTCCTTTCTCTTTGTGCCTGACCTGGTGGAGGTCATCAGACTGGCTGAGAGAAAACCCAAGATTGACAGAGAATGAGAGTGAAAGAGAGAAGGAGAAAGATGAAGGTTTCTTCCAGACCACCCACCACCAGCAGCAGCTTGTGATTTCATCTTCTTCTTTTCTTCCTCTGTCAGAAATCGGAAAAGTGAAACTGATCACTGACTGTTTGTTCTGCAAACTCTCTACAGCTGGGGATAAATAAGCAATGAGTGTAGGTTTCTATTTACAAGCTGAAACCGGGGGATTTCGTAGAGTTTAAAGTTTCCTGGGAAGCTGTTTTGAAATTCCCAAACAGATGAATGGAAATCTGTATAATTCATAAATCCTTTGAAACCAGAGGATATAAAAACGTTTCTCTTATATCCCCCTTTTGGATGATGTAGCTGTATTTTACATTATAAATCCTCCTTTAACTTTGTTTCTCACTATTATATTCCATGACCTGATTTGTCTCCCATCCGCAGTGATAATAACTCTGGACAATCCGTCGGTCTGCTGAGCGAAGCAAACTCTGCTTTTAATATTCCTGCTATTGTTGTGGCTTTTTCCCCGCCCCGCTGTTAATCTGGAAGTTGTTTGATATGTGATGCCAAAGCGCTCTGGGGTGGTTTTGTGGTGGGTATTGATGAAGAGATGGTATGTGCTTTATGAATCAAGGATCAGTAAGATTGTGTGGGAGCGGGAACAGCACTTCCTCTGTGGGTAGGTGGGATGACTGCGGCCGTCATATTTTCTGTGGGTTTTTTATTTGCTTTCCATCTTATAAGTACAATATGAGTTTGTACTGTAGACTGACAGATCTGACATGGCAGCTATCATTTAACGTTACAATAAACCAAACTGTGTGTATGTGTGTGTGTGCACTTCTTGACAACTCGTGCCTCAAAGTCAAGGTTGTGTGTCACTGGGACCTTATATGTCACTACACTCATTAAGCTTGGTTCGATGGTTACTGTAACTCATTAAATCCCAGTTTGGTATGGTCCGGTGCATGTGTATGGACCCAGAAAACCAGTATAGAAGCCATGGAGGGATTAGGTTCACTGGGTAGATAAGCAGTGAACAGAAGGTAGATGAAAGGATAAGCTCCAGATTTTGGAGAAAAAAAGAAAAAAAGAAAATACGTCAGAAGATCAATACCACTTGCTATATCTTAATCATAAACCAGCCTCATAAACAACACATGCAACTATAGCCTAACAAAAAGAGTTTCTGTTTTTCTTATTTTTTTACCAATGAAATAAATCCAGAAATATATGAGCCACCATTTTCGTGACATGACATCTAATTATAATTCATACCCAGTTATTACTTAGTTAATAGGACTTCTGGTACTGGTGGTGGTGGTGGAAGTGGTTTCTGTCATTACTGGCAGTCCATGAAACTGTAATTATTTCGATGCTACGTTCCAATAAGAGTTTCCTCCTATTAAAGCTTAATCTCACTCCTCATCTCTTCCTCCCTCAACACACATAATTATTAATCACCACATTTTAATTTAACACCACAGACTCTGACCTCCATTCAGCGTCTGATAATAACTATGAGAGACGGAGCAGGTGCTCTCATCATCCTAATGCACCGGTCGGTAATGCGATCTTCTGGGCAGACAGGTTGTAAGCGAGTGGTTTTCCCCCTGTCATCTCTTCAAATCCCACGAGCCAAAAAAAAAATATGTTCATGTGAATTATTAAAATGGTCACAAGTCTGAATGATTCAACATCAAGGGGCTTTTTGTTGTTACCTTAGATTACCTGTTTGTAACACTGCTGCTTTCTTGATGCAGATGCTTTTCCCCAGAATTCACTGTGCTCATGCCAAGCATGACTAACATGCTGCAGAAAAACCACAAACCACTGTTAGTGTTGATTTCTGCTTCTCTCACTGCTGAGGGGGGAAAAAACAGCTAAAAGTGACATGAATGTTTCTCGTCTGTTAGGGGACAAAGAAACTTAAGTGTCCATGTGTCTAAGATTATCTGTGCGTGTGTGCGTGTGTGTGTGTGGTCAACCATCGGTGATATAATAGCTCTGAGTGCCAGATGTGCCCCTGTTACATTATAGATGATAGTGGCAAACATACGGTCTGCATGGGGTCTCCACATCAGTGTTCCCTCTTTGTCTGGTCTCTGTGATCTGCCTTGTGTTGGTCTCTGGTTTAATGTGTTTTATCTTTATTTATTGATGCCCTGTAGTTACTGTCTGACTCACACCTTTCTGGAAGACATTTTTTTTAGGGAAAGGGTCAGGCGGGTGAATCGACACGTCATGGCATGTCATTCATTCATCACATTTATTTAACAATAATCATGTCTGTTTCCATCCATTCCATTGTTATCATTGTTTTCTATGTGCTAATGTGTTACAGCATTGTTATGTGTGTGTCTCAAGTGCTGACTGACTGTATCAAAAGGCTCCTCCTCCCTCGTCCCCCCTCTTTCCTTTCAAATTGGTGGGCAGGTGTTTGGGTGCAGCCGAGGTTAATGCATCATTCTTCCATCTCCTCTGAGACCTGTGTACACCGCCCTGTTTGATGCCATTAAAAAGTCATTTTGATTATTACACACACACATACATGCACATGCACACCAGCAGTTATACTGTATCATGTCCATTTAATTAAAGCAAAACAGGAGTATGTTCCTGCACAATAGGGTGTAAATATCTGGGTTCTTTCACTCGTCACGTTATAATTATATGGATGTGAGTTATGTTTTATTTAGAGAATCACTCTGGCTTATATAAGTCTTGTTTGTAGTTTATCTTTTGAAACACGTAAGCTGCACCTTTGGGAGACAGGACGATCATCACCTTGATGCCGTCTGTCACAAGTGGAGTAAATTGTTTGTGTGGTAAAACGCTCGCCGCAACAGCCTCAAGTTACTGTATGAAAAAACAAAACACCTTATACTTGATATCTCGCACTCATTGTTTAAATATAAAGACACACAAGTGTCTGCGCATATTTGGATTTAAAGAACCTTTTCAAACAGTGCATGCATGAAATTGATGGCGGTGATTACAATAATCATGACAATTATCGTTATAATGATGATCATTAGAGCAATCATGATATTACTACCACAGCTGCTGATAAGCAACGAGGAGCAAGAGGAGACAACGGCTGATTTGAATGCAGATGAGACGGCCTACAGAGGAAGAGAGAGAGAAAAAGCTTATAGACACATCTCTCTTTCTGTGTGTATGTGTGGGAGAAAGAGCGACTTAGAAATGTAAAGTGGGTTTACCATTCGTGACCAGATTGCAAGAGGGGAATACAACTTTTTTTTTTTTTCCCCCTCTGATGCCTCATTAACAATCTATTCTGGTTTACACTGCGAACAAGTCTGTTTTGATTCGTGCCTGCGCCTCAATCCTGCACTGCAACAACCCTCCCATATTGATTTCCTTTGAATTTAGTTAATATTAATGTCATTGAGGGTGTGCTTCTCTGGCACAAGCAGTATTTTACAGTAGGGCAGCAGCGGTGTGTTTTTGCACCGAGGACACTTTTAGCATTTAGATGCTACAGACCATTTCCTTTCAGCTAATGTTGTTTCCTGGTTTCGACACCACATTATTCTTAAGAGCGGGCATGTAAACACAGTCTCATGAATGCTTGACTGAATCCATGGTGTTTTGTCTTTGGTTCTGGATCAACACAAAAATGTGAGCGAGTGAGTGGGGGCTCGGTGGACTGACAGGTTCCCTGCACCTCGAACAAGTGAGGAATTTAAAGGTTTGGTGACTGAGCTGCATTAGAGAAACAAGTCAAGATATGAAATGTTGCACACCCCCTTAAACTAATCTCATAAGTAAGAGTATAAAGGGATTAGCTGAGCCACTGTTACATAATATTTCCATCCAAAAATGATCATTTGAATGTTATATTTTACATTTTGTGTATCATTCCGGGCGTATGTGAGCCCTCTGCCTCAAAGATAAAAATCTATCTGTGGCTATTAAAGTGCAGATAACTTACTGCTGCAGCACCTTGGTTTCCTCTCATGCAGCACAGTTGACCACATTCACGCTGATGTACAAGTCACATTAGTGTGGTTGATTAGAAAAACAGGTCATTGTAGCAATGGGAAAAAAAAACCTCTGCTATACTTAGAAGAACCGCTACTGAAAGTTGATGCACTCTAATATACATATAAAGTAGAGATATAAACACTAGAGCACTAAACCGCAACCCCTGAATAAAATGAGAAGCTGCCCAAATCTGCCGTTCTCATCTCTGTTCCCCAGACAGTCCAAAGTTATTTCTGAAAACATGACTGTCTATTTTTACATGCTGAAAATGTCACTGTCTTGTTTACTGATTCTGTCCCACTTCGCCACACACCCTCCTCTCTTGTTCTACTTCTTTATCCCACTCAGTCTGTCTACTTGAAACCACAGATTTAACAAGCAAAGATTAAGACAGGCGAATCACACCCATTTTCTGCCTTTATAAGACATGTCTCTTCCACATCTGCTGTTATAATTACATGGTATCTGATTCAACGCTCCTCTTTTTTTCTCCTCTTTGCCCTCAATTTTAATCGGACTTCTTTGTGTCAGTGACTAAACTTCTTTTACTTCCCACACCTTATTTTTTTATATTCCCAGCTCTGTTCTTAGTATCCTCTCAATGCACTAAGCCTTAATGATCTTAGGGAGCTGCACCAAGGTGCTACATTTAAAAAAAAAAGCTGATCTCAAGCAAGATATATCAACTAAGATCTGGTGAAGTTGAACTTCTGCTAAACTTGGCAGTTCACTGATCTACTAAACTCATAAAATCCCTTGTTCTACAGTCTGTTGTTATTGCTGCTGTCAGCCATTATGGCTGTTGTTGAAGAGGTACAATGCAGTAGGAAACTGTTTAGACGTTTTAGAAAGGCTACTTAAGCCCAGGTTCCTCCCATTTCTCTTGATCTTCTTTGAGATGTTTCTTCATCTCAGCTGGAGTCCACCTGTGGCAATTTAAGGATATTGGATGTGATTCAGAAAGGCACACACCTGTCTATACGATGTCTTGGCAATGCAGAACAAATCCTGAGCCATGCGGAGGAAGGCTCTGCCTGCAGGATTAGAGAGAGGATTGTGTCAAGGCACAAAACTTAGGAGGGATACGAAAAATTCTTCTACAGCACTGGAGGTTCCTCAGAGCACAGTGGCTTTTATAGTCCTTAAATGGAAGAAGTATGGAACAATCAGCACTCTCTAAAACTGGCCAAGAAAGGACGGGACTTGGTAAGAAAGCTGGTGGAGATGGTGGCTCTGGATGAAAATATGTGGAGATAGGAGAAACTTAGATATATGACCAGACAATTGGGAGGCAGGTCTTTTAGCATGAGGCTGCAACATGACAAAATGCAAAAAAAATGTGTGTCTGAACACTTTCTGAATGCACTGTGTGAATCAATTGAAAATTCCATCTGGTACCGAAAGTACAAGCAAGTAGTCAAGTGGTTTTTGCTGGAGGATGAAATCTGAAAATGTTGTGCATCCCATGGGACACAATGAGAGTGAGTTTACTGCGTCCTTTCAGATTTGAGTGCGTCAGAGATGCAGGACACATGTTTATTTCCACATGCAGAGGCAGAAAGGGGGAAATACAGAAATAACTAACTAAATAAATTGGCTATTACAGCACAGACGGAACAGATGACGTGAGTAAGGATATCTATGTGTATGTAACTTATGGAACAGACCTGTTCAGGGTGATGGGGCAGGTCTGTTCCAAACTTCACCTATAGTCATAGGTCACATACCCTGCATACCTACTCACAAACAGGACAGTATAGATGTCCTCACTCACATCATCATCTGATCGTGTCAACCTATAGGAGGACATGATGGCTGTCTGTCATGATGTATGTTTCAGTGTTAAACTTAGAATTATAAAATTAGGAAAGTATGCCTCAGCAGTAGATGTCCGAAATAGTCACAAGTATCCCAATTATGATTTAGCTGAGAGTTTTGATATATAATTTACCTGGGTTCTCTCAAAACTATAGGAGGAAAAAGAAAGAAGAAGAAGAAGAAGAAGAGACACACAGGATGAAAAAGTACCTTGGAGTGGAGCCCCAGTGCACTAATAAACGATAAAGTTCTATTAAATTCATTCACATCTAAGAGAATGATTTGCTCATCGAATTATTTCATAGTTTAAAGTGCTTGATGAATGGGCAGATGACTCCTTGGCCCACGTCCTCCTATTCCTGCATATTTTAATGAAGTAATTCTGTTAATATCCTTCTAATTGAACAAATGGACAAAAGAGAACATATGGTGGAACTTCATTCATCTTCCCGAGAATCATTATGGGCATAATTTATATTACAGATCCTCTGCCCACAGTACTTGAAAGGATATAAATTGCTTTGTGAACTAACAATTTCATTAAAAATGCAAATTGCATTATTACATGTGAATGTTTTCTAACCATAAATAACAAGTGCTCAAATGTTTACTGCACCCACACCCTCATAAAATATCTGATTAAGAGCAGCTCTGTGTACTACTAATTTGCTGGGGTAAATATGCTTTGAGACATTTGTAATGCCACCACAATAGTGGCTTTATCTTTAATGATTTTATTAACCAAACTGGACATCTGCTAAATATTTACTGGCATTGAATTTTATTCAAGAATGATGAACTTTTCTGTGTTTATGTTTGGGCACCGGCTGCATTCGGTTAAAGACGGGGAGAGGTCATGATCACAGTGAATGGAAGCACAGGGCAGAACGTGTTTATTAGCATGTAAAAGAAACCTCAGGCTTTTCTGCACCTTAACCTTAACCCTAGATGCTTTAGCTGACGAAACCTTAACCACATAAGGGACTCGGGAGCTGCTGTCAAAGTCCAGCTTTAAACACACCCACCGTCCACCCACCTGCATCCAGCCACCTCCTTACAACCTCCATGTGGAGCTTTGTTCACTGGGGGGAAAAATGTTTCTATGAAAATAATCCCAGCAGGAATTAATGACTTTATCTACAAATATTAATAAAAATAGATGTTTACAAATAGGTGTCAGGCAATAACATTAGGGATTAGAGCAACAATGCATCTTATCCTTCATTAGTTTCCATGTTGTGCAAATAGAGGAGATGCCCCTGCAGTCAAGAGATATGACTCAGCTGAAACAAGCTTATGTAAAATATAAATAAACAGATTTAAAATATGCATATGCATCAAATGTGCAGATGCACGGTCAGCACTCAAGGAATCCACCGCATGAATTGCTCACACAAGAGCTGGTAAACCACCAGGCTTTTCATGAACAGAGGTCTCTCTCTCTCTCTCCCTTTGGTATTTGACTTGATATTAAGACGCACTGACCTCCGCGAGGTCATCAGAGGGTAGAGAGACGAGGGAAGTGGGAGGGGGGAGGTGAAGTCTGGAGCGAACGTGCGTCTGGGAACCAAGTGTGATTCACACGCTACTCATCCCCATACAGCTCTGTTCTATACAGAGCCTCGGGCACTTCACTGAGAGGGGGGCTTTGTTTGGAGCCCTCTGAGTGTTTATGAGTTAAAAAAGACCTCCCGTGAATCAACAACGCTACAACTCCACTTGTTTCTTTCTGACTAATCAAGGGCTCATCATTCATGCATGTGTTCCTTTTGTTTTTCAGACTCAGCGTAGAAATGGACAAGTCAAAGAATGACGGTCAAAGGAATCGATCAGCCTTTGTTTTGGGAAAGTCTTTTGTTCAGCAGAAGTTCAGCTGCAGAGGCAGAGCGCGGTTGGAAAGTTGTTCACTTGTGATGTTTCACAACACGTGGCAGTAAGTGGGAAACAGCTTGAGGAGGGATGTTATTATCCACCAAAAGAGCCAATTAAGGAACTGGTCCCTGTGCCTGTTTGTTGAGGATCTGAAAGTGGTCACACAATGGTCACAAAGTTCACAACTCCATGCCAACTACATCGTTCACACGTCTTAAAGTCTTATTCCAGGCAAGCCTGAATCCTAAAAGTAAGACGAAGCCTCCAAATAATAGGACCAGGCTGGAGTTAACATGCTGTTTCAGAGAAAATGTGACAGACCAAGAGACCGCAAATCCAGTCAGTCAACGTCAGTCACATTGACTGTGTGGACTGTCGGCGTCACTGTAATCACAACACCGAGGATGATCGGCCTTCTGGGAAATCTGTGAGACAGACAGACATGAGGCGACTGCAAAGTGAAACAGCTAAAATCAGCAAAATATACGACAGCATTGGAGCGTTGTAGAATAACATATGGAAATGGGACAGACATTTCTCCCCTTGATGAAAATGCTGGTTCACACTCAAATAAAGAAATAACCCTGAAGCCCCGGCACATTATTTCACTTATTATTATTCTTTTAATGAACCGTATTGTTCCTGTTATTTCCCATCTCAGTGCTTTCTCCCATCACTTGCTGCACAGTGGAGCTGTGACACACTCGCAGCACCCGAGAGACAGCGCTGGTAACAGCCCTCATTAACCTTGTGACTTGTGGTTTTCTCTTTGTTTCCCTCTGTTTTCCTTTCTTTGCAGTTTATTGCGTCAGTTTATTTTCAGATCACTTGTTCTTAAGGTCTGCAACGTTAGCTTGTCGTTGTAAAAAAAAAAGTCCTTTTAGATGTGATTTTGCCGCTGAAGCCTTAGAAATAACAAGAGCTGACTTTTAAAGAATTTCACGGGATGGAGCTGGTGACAACTGGGCCTCCGCTGAGGGAGATGAAGAATTATGACAGGTCTGTGATATCTGATTTATGATATCTAAAGCACGTGTTTCAGCCACATAGGTGAAAAAAAAATCCTAATGATGCAGTCAAAAGGTGACTAAAACAGATATATTTATGTAGCAACTGAATTGATCTAACTGGTATTTGATTTTCACATTTTTTTGTTTTGCCATAGCTAGTTGTGCGTGTGGGTGTGTAAGAGAGACACACACAGAGAGAAAACCCCCTCTGAGAAACCTATGAACCCATGAACTCATGTCCTGCCATGAGCTGAGGTCTGATCTGACCTGTGTATCTGTGGATGGCAAATGCATCTGGCAGATGGCTCTGTGTGTGTGTGTGTGTGTGTGTGTGTGTGTGTGTGTGTGTGTGTGTGTGTGTGTGTGTGTGTGTGTGTGTGTGTGTGTGTGTGTATTGGTTTGTGTGTCTGTGAAACCTGCGCGGACATTCATGTTCGTGTTTATGTGTGTTAAGCATTCGAGCAGGGCAGCCGCCCAATCCTAGGACAAACAGGTCAACGGTGTGCAATAGGTATTAGTGCAGCCTGTGTTGTGTGTTAGCCAGATGAACAGCCGAACACAAGCCGACCAGCTGGTACGTCTCTGTATCACTGTCTGACAGACTGATAGCAAAAATCAATCAGCTTTGACTCTATGGACTGTAATAAGATTTTGCCAGGACACTTCCATTAATCTTACACAATACTGTATCTATTAAAATAATTTTTTGGCACAACATAACATAATATTTCTATAGTATCTAATCTATGGCCTAAGTACTCTTTTAAATTAAATATGAACAGGGTCATTCCAACTCATTGCATTTACTGTGAATGAGGTCGTTATTAATCTTTATTTAGATAAAAATTAAATTAAGATGCTCTATGCTCTTCAATGTAGAAAAGACAGAAAACAGAATGACAACAACAATATTCATAAGCCTCTGCCTCCATTGCCAGATTAAAGCCCGTCAGAGGTACAGTAGGCAGGCTACTAGTCAGAGCTGTAGCAAAGAAAAAATGCAATGTTGTTGAAAAAAGGCCACACTCAAGTGAAATAAATCTGTCAGTTTTACATTTTTTAGAATAAAGTGTTCGTTGCTCAAAGGCAATTAACTTACAAGTATGAGGAGTAGTACCCTACCCTAGCTGGGCGAAACATCTAACTCTGTCCAAAAGTACCCCATCAAAACTGCACTTCAGCTTACATATAAATGCTATCATGTGCCAGGTTTTTCTAACACAGAGAAATATAAACAAAAATTCTAAGTTGCAGTTCTAGTGGGGGTTACCTGCTTTATTTCTTGACAAATGGAGTCACAGAGTTTGGCAGCTGTTCGCTAAGCTGAGCTAAGCTAATCGCCTCCTGGCTTTAACTCCCCATTTCAACTGTGTAGGAAAAGAAAATGCTAAACTCTCTGTGCATAACTTTCTTTCTTTATAAGCCAATGTACACAGGCTTGAAACTTTTTCTCTTATCAATGAACTGTTTTGTCTTTTATACATACAGGCCTAACTCAGTGTCTTCTAAGTTTTAGAGGGTTTTACTTTCTCCATAAAGCAGCACATCAAGTGACTGACTGCTTTTGTTTGTTGCTACTGCATCATTTCCTCTTCATCACCCTAAATGACAGTTAAGTCCTGTGAAAATGGAGGATGAGGTGATATGATATCTGCACACACAGGAAACAGTGAATTGCCTCTACCTTATCTACTGCTGATTTCATATTCAGACAACTTGTCCAGCATCATTGCTTTTGAAAGCACAGAACACATGATCAAACTTTGAGATATAAAGTATAATATAATATTATGAGGCAGTAAACTGAGATGACGTAATAAGACTCTATAAAAGAAATTATGTGTGCCATTGATGGTGAAATGAAATGTCTCAGTGTTTCGTGTGTTTCATAATCAGAGGCCTGTAGGAACAGGTAGAGGAATGCAACGATGGAGACAGCGGAGGAATATCGTCATCGTAGACTGAGTAGGTGATAGAGAGCATACTGGGAGGGATTGTGTGTATTGTTTGACTCGTGTGTATGTGAGGTGTGGCTCTGCCTTGCGTTATCTTTGCATATACTAACTCTTCTACACGACTGCCATGGCAACCCAGGAGGGAAAAGGCACTAAAATCTGACACCACCTCTCCCTTTTTCCACACGCACGCACGCATGCATGCATGCATGCACACACAATTAATTCCTGGTGCCTGGCTCTCAGAGGCATACAGTTACACAAGGGGGTTACCTTTGAATGTGCAGGTTTTAAGAGGGACGACCTGCGGAGAAGAAAGTGAGTCCTGAGGGAGCTGGTGAACACTGTGGCCCTCTACTCTTTGTAGTGTTTCCGACAAGCAGTAAACAGGCCGCCTCCAAAACAGAAGTTTCCTCCGTTCTTTCATCTTTCATTTCAAGCACCTGTTGAAAATGTTCAAATTTCACTTTAACCTTAAGTTGCGCCTTGTTTTTTTTAAATCAGTGGAGGAATCAGAATCAGAGTGAAGCATTGAGTTTCAAATGGCAAGTCTAATGTCTCCAGTGACTGACTAAAGAGTATTCTTCACATGCAGGCCAAATGCAAACAAAGACCTTTTGGTGTCGTGACAGGATATCTTTTATGGGGCCTCCTGTGGTAATGGGAAGTGACAGACAGAAACCTGAGCAGCTCAGTACCTGGTTTGTCAATTAGCCCAAACAAACAGTGTGCAAGGGCAAAAAACTCTGAACTTCTCCTTTTGGGTAAGCTTGTGTAATATGAAGAGGTTCTTCTTTTGTTTCCACTGTTCTCCACCCACTTTTAGGGGTCTAAGAGTCGTAGAGCTAAATGTTGGTACCACTGAGGAGAGGTTTCTTTCAAGAACTTTGAGGTTGCTGCCGGTGATGTGGATCGTGACTGATTAAGCACAGCCAAGATGACGAAAAAAAACAAACAACAGTAACCAGCGTTTTACTACAGCATCTGTATCGATCAGGAGAATCAATATTTACAATGGAGACACCTTGTTGGACAAATGGAAATGACCAGACTCTCATTATGGGGAGAGCTGTGCTGGAAACAGTTAGAAACCAAAAGGTGTAGCAAACAAATCCATACAGACGTTTGCAAATGTAAATAAGGATGTCAAGGGAAAGTGTGACGTGCAAGAATGCAAATGAAACAGCAGCACGAGGTGACTGCAGTTTTTAACTGCTTTCAATGAAGAGCACTCTTTCTTTCAGGCTCCGCCCACATTAAAACATTTCAATGTGAAAACAAAAATAATTCTTACTCAAATGACCTTTTAACTCCATAACAGAAATAATCTCCATCCATGCAATCTTTATCACATGACCATCCATGTACAGTACAGGCATGCACATGCCTGTGTAAGGAGTCTACTCTGCAGGCAGTCAGCTGCAGAGCGTACCACATGTATACGAGCAGCAGCAAAGGCAGGTGTAGAATTATAAAATGCACAACAGCCACTGGCAAAAACAGCAAGGTCAGCAGTGCTTGTAATTTGTTATCCACATGTTAACAACTGGTAGCAGTGACTGATAAGGCCCAGTCAGAAAGCAAATGTGTCATTGTTTCATCATTTGTAGTCATCCGGACTAAAACACAGCCCTTGACAGGATCATTAGCATTTCCAAAAGTCTCAGCTTTAAGATCTAAAATACTTCATGTCGAAAAAGTAAAGAGTAAATTGTATTAGTGTCGATGTAGCCTCAGACTCTGAGATATTCAATCTGCTGAGCTTTTACTGAGAGCTATTCCCAGCAATCTTGTATTACTCTGCCTATATCATGAGTGACAGTAGACTCTGAGGGAGAGATAGCGTTGGTCCTATCTGATTTGAGTAGTGCCTTCAGTTATCAAAAGAAGTCTGTTTCTTGCTACTTTGCATTAAAGCCCACTTCTCTCCTCGTTGAATTTAATTTGAGATGATTGTCCCTTTAATAATTCATTCAAGCTGGAGATAAAAGCGGGCAGGTAAAGCAGTCTGAATACAGGCTAACCAGCAGAGACTTGGATGCAAGCATGTAAATCCATCTTTTTATGCAAAGCAGCCCCTATTACCAGGCATTTTTAAGGATGGAGATACAGGAGGATGAGGGGAGATGCAAACAACACACATCATGTGGGCCTGTCAGGGCGCTGCTCATATTTCAGCATCCTGACACTGTATGAGCGGCCCGGGACCTGGCCAGTTTGTGATTGGCTCCTCTCCAACAGCATCCTCGTGTTGCAGTGTGCAAAAAAAAAAAAAGGTTGCTTCTATCCTAGCCTGCCTCTCTCCCTCTTTCTCTCTCTCTCACATACACACACATACAGCAGCCTGCAGCATGTCAACAAACTGCTAATTCATCATTGCACACACACTGTGGCACAGGCCCTGGCTGTAACTTTAAGTGGCTGTGATTCGGTTCATAATTTAAGGGAACATTATAAAAGATGAGCGACTCCAAATGTGGTATCGTACGCATTGTGCACAGACAACTCGAGAACTGCACAAGCATGCAGAGTAATGGCATCTTTAATTTATCAAGAATAATTTATAGATATGTGGATGGGGAGAAGAACGTGGCCAAATGAAATTAGATTTTCCCACACTTTTCACTCTTTGTCTCCGAGACAGCCCAGTGATTTCCCTCACTATGTAATTTCAACTGCAGAAATGATGTGGGAAAAAGTTCTTCCATACTGCACTCTTCATAAGCCATTCCACATCTCCTGCTGTGCTCCTTTAATTTGGAGGTTCCCATAGCATCTTCTCAGTACTAAAATCTCACCTCTCGTGACAGAAATTTTAATGCATCTTGCTCTGAAACATTTTTATATGGCAGTTCCACAGTGGGTTCTTAGCACAGATACACATCAGTGCAAGAAAAGGATGGTACGTGACTCGCTGCAAGAATGGAATCCACGCTTGAGCAGACTAAACAGCAGAATGTGTCTAGAAGCATCCCTTCCATGATTTTTTATGCAAAGCACAAGGTATTTGATTTACCCCCATTAGCAGGATTATTATTGTGCTTTGCTATGCCAAAAATAGATGCAATGCAACAAACTCCTAATCCTCTTGAGAGGACCGTGACGCTCTCCAAATTCAACAGGTGGTCTTGTAAAAGATATCACTTTTCCAGGATCCAGTCTCTGCCGTGCCACTTCTGCTGATTACCTCAGCTGGGCTATAAATCCTCGCATGAGGCTCAGGAAACTGGCAGGTTCTGTGTCCAATTAATTCATATGGACGGATGTCTCCTTCACAGGACGTATAGACTTGGACGAACGGGATGCTCGGAGTGGAGGAAAGGGCTATACCTGAGATCTAGCGCTGTATTTTCTCTGCCACTTGCTCCATCCCTTCGAGGAATGTCTTTTTGGCGTCCTTGTTCCAAACTATAAATAAAACTAAGAGGACTTAAGAGCAGCACAAGACAAAATAGAGCAGGAGCTGAGAGTGATACAGTGGCTCTGTTTAAATAAGTCAAAAGGCCAACAGATGAAACCTTGTTTGACTGTTATTTCTCACTAAGACATCAGAGGACATGCTCAGTTAAAAGGTTAATCTCTACGGATGGCTGCCTTCATCCAGCACAGCGGCTGTGTTTGTCATTCTGTGAGCTTTGCTTCTCCTTTTGCTGCCTGTAATGGAAACCAGCAGGGGTCCGGCCTGGCTCAGCAGCAGTGGCAGTGTTTTTCTATCACTCTGTCGCCCCAGCCATGATGAACAGAGGCAGGAGCAGACCAGGGGGTAGCAGGGAGGGAAGTAGTAAAAAAAAAAAAGAAGAAGAAAAAAGAAAAACAGACAAGTTAGTTTACATCAACCTTCTCCACAACTAAGGAACTCTGATCAAGACTGATTGCTTGCAGAATAAACCTGCACAGCCCAGTGTGTTTTTAACCAAGTGGTTTCTTTCTGTCTCTTTCTCTTTTTTTGGGAGACCATGCATCCTTTGTAGCTTTAAGCTGTAACTCTAAACAAAAAACTGAGGAACTGACAGTAGCATATTAACAAAAACATGCCATGAATAGGTCTGTGACATGTTGAAAGCAGGGCTGTGTAAACATCCTTATGACAGCTCGTAGGGACAAAAGCCTTAATGAAAATCTGTGAGTGTGGCTACCGGCCAGACTGCATGGTTGGTGAGGAGGAGCTCCTCCCACCTCCTTGTGCTCTCTCCCCATGCTTGCTGCAGAGGACTCCTGCTCCGCCTCAGCACTCCACCTCTGCACAGCACAACAACCACAGCAGCAGCAGCGGCAGCGGCAGCAGCAGCAGCAGCAGAGGCACAGAGGCAGCGGTAACGTGCCCGGCTGGAGCCCAGAATCAGCAGCCTGCAGAAGCGGCTTTACGCACACAACACACCCTCCCGGGTCCATTAACCTGTCGCGTGCGGGATACGTGAAGACATAAAAGCTGGATATCGGCTCCTGTGGGGAAACAGAGGAGCAGTTAACGATACATTTTTGTTGTTTATATTTTTGTCTATTTTTTTTTTTTGGAGACCTTCTGTGTTGCCAGGGAAGAGAAAGTCCGAGCAGGTAAGCAGTCAGTCAGTCAGCAGCCAGTAGGTAACGCTGCCTTTTTGTGTGTGTTTGTTTTCCCTTTCCCCCCTCCATAAACACCTGTATTACTGGTTTAGTGATACAGGTTGAGCCAAGTTGTAACAGCTGAAATGTCTGTCTGTGTGTTGTGTTACTGCAGGTGATAGAGACACAGCCATTTTGCCAGTTTGTAGCCTTACACTAGCATGTTTCCTATCCAATACTACAAAGCTTTATTGGACAGCGAGACTCAGACAAATCTTCAGTTATCAAGCCAAAAGAAAAAGAAGGAGGCTCAAACCGAAACACGTGGGGGTGTTTGGTTTCTGCCGAATATGTGCTCTGGTCTAAGTGTATAGTAAAACCTACGCACAGAGCGTGTTTAGATGAAAGTTTTGAGATATTAGTCATAAGGGCACAAGTTTTGGCGGAAAGTCCTAGCGAGTATCGGGGAAGCAGGTTGTGTGCTGCTGTATCCCCCTCCTCCTCCTCCTTCTCTTCCCTGACAGAGTGACTGACTGGCTGAATGAATGAATGGGCTGTGAGAGTGAGGCAGGCGTGACAAATGTTGCTGGTCAAAGAATTTGTATTCAAAGTGGATGACTACACAGTGACCTGACCTGCTTATCAGAGCGTGATGTGGACCATAGGTTGTCTAACAAGTATTTCCATATTCAATTAAATCTCTGTGGGCTCTGTTGTTGTTTTTCTCTCCCTCACTCTTTTTGGCCTTGCATATTAATTTAGTAAAAAGCATCCAAGTGTTACAGTGAGGCTAGCATAATAATACATCACATAATAACCATCAGATGGCCAGTGCTACATGAAGCTGCCCCACTTGTAGCTTGTGTGCTGATGTGTTTAGGGCAGGAGGGGTTGAGGGGGGGCGGTCACATGTATCATGCCTGCTCCTGCAGAAGGATTCAGATTTAATGCAGTTTTAGCAGCTGTTGAGTGTTGATAACAACCCGCCCTACACACACACACCCTCAACCTTAAACATAATTACTTCTCCTGGTCACCATATCTGTGGGCTATTTACTTCCTCGCCTGGGCTATTTAAACTGTTGCCATCCGGTCTACCGGTGAGTCCTCCTGCATTCTTCGATGTCTGCTTGCTCCAGCAGCAGCCCTGCAATTTCATCGTCCAGGCTGCTGTGTGATCAGATTCCCTCAGATAGATTAGCATGGTGGATTTTAATTCCTCAGTAAAATTTGATGTGTTTTTGAGACATCTAGTGGCCAAATAACTATGTTTATGTGCAAAGGTCATAGGGAAACCAGACTTGTGACTTCAAGGTTTGTTATGCCTTTATTAGGTGACCCCAAAACCAAAAATTCCACATCAGGCCAACATTCACTGTCAATACACTTTACCTTGTGCTCATCCTATTTTTCTGGCGTCCGCTGACTCCTCACATGGTCATGAGATATTTTACATAGTCTGAGTTTTATATTGAAGGCAGGGCATGAATTTTGTCATATGGCTGAATTTCTGGTGGTTCTCCGTGTATGTGTGTGTTTTTACAAGAGGAAGTGAGAAATATTGGACCTTGAGCTTGAGAAGGTGTGGGGAATGTAGACAGCAGGGTCTATCTCTGTTCAAACAAGCAGGGCTGAACCTGTCAACAAAAGCTAGGATAACCTAAACCCAACGTTCAGTTTTGAGAGGGGGGGAGAGCGCAGGGCAGAAAAATGTTGGACATTTTCGGGTGAATCTCAATGTCATGTCTTCCTCTCTTTTTGTTTTGGTCAGTGATTCGCTGTAGGGAAAGTGCAACAGAAGAGACTAAACTGTCCCAGTTCAGGGACTACCCTGTCAGTTTGGTAACTTAATAAACTTCTCACACCAGCGCTCTGTCTGTCTATGCTTTGTTATTGTCCAGTCGTCCCAGAATACCCCCTAGACATGCTCTCGACAGGCAGTCAGTCTGTTCTCTTAAGCAACAGGACTAGTAGCCTAAAGACCTGTGCGTCTCTCATCAGTCATCACTTCATATGACTCATGCACGAGGCCATAAGATATTAGGCAAGGCTCAGTTTCCTCTGTTGTCGCAGGAACAGTTAAACAAACAGTGGGCTAGTGGGTGCTTTCCTGCCTAAACTGACTCAGACAGAACAAAGACGAATGTAAACATGCATTATCTTCGCCAACAGGAAAACTCCTCATTCCTATAGTTAACCTGGCTGGCGTTATCCTATACTGGAGTCAGGAATTACCAGCAGTTGCAAGACAAGGATCAACACTCCCAATCTCATGTCCTGTCAGTCAATAAGGGAATGTAAGATTTAGAAATCCAGAATAACTGTGGCTAAACGACTGTTTAATATAAAAGTAATAGTAAGGCGGCCTGAGTGCACATATAGACCCCTTTTCATTGTCTTGGGGGAGTAATTGCTCATTCTCCTGCTTCCTCAGTTCTTCTTTTCCAGATAATGAGTCGAGGTAGTGAGCTAATGTTGCCGTGTGTCATTGTAGCACCTTGTTGAGAGGCAATTAAAGCCATGTAAAGAACATAAAGAGGGGACACCCAGATGCAAGGAAACAAATGATCCCCCTGAAATGTTGTTGATCTTCTCACTGTCAGCCCGGTTAAACAGGACACAAGAAAGGCAGAGGGAAGGAGGTGTGAGTGTGTGTGGGTCAGTTTGTTTGTGAGAGAAGGAGGACACACATGTGGAGTGTGTGTGTGTATGTGTGGGAGGGGGAGGGGAGGTTGTCGTGGGTGTGAGATTCACCCTGGTGAGACTTAAGACATTCCTGACATTCCGACCTCCGGGATGCTTGAGGCTCCTCCGTCTTCTTCTAGCGTGTCGGGGGCTGCAGAGGACTCTGGAGGGCTTTTATGTCACTAGGCTCACACCGGCAGGCCCTTTGGTTGAACAGAAACCACATACCCTCTAATTTAGGAGGCCATGGGAACAAGTAGCAGAGCACACACCGGCTGTTCTTAGGTTACATCCGCAGATGACACTTAAATCCTAACGGAGGTCTTCTATGAGCTTTGAGACACTTGACAGCTCAGAGTCCTTCATCACTGCCTAGTTACAATTTAATGTAGATGTTAAAGCTTTTTTATTCATATTATAATAATGTTTATTCCTTTTATTTTAAGTTAAGTAACTGTACAAGTCATACATGTCAGAAAAAAATAATGTTCTCGCTGATTCCAATACCTCAAATATCTATCTAGTACAAATCAAATACCTAAACTCTTTTATTCCCCAATTAAATTAGATTAAAATAAATTTTATACCCCATTGTTAACCTAATTGAAATAATGCCCTGTTGTAGTAAACCGTCACCAGCCCTCAGCGACTGGATCAGTAGTAGAACCACTGGATTTTATGTGCCATTGGCAAGGAAGCTGTGTTTGATGGGGATTACTAATGTCATGGTTGAAACTTAAATGATTTGAACAAGTTCAGTGTCAAGTTCAAAAACATCATGATTTGGAAATCAGAAATGCTATGTTAGATATCAAGTGGAGAAGATTAAATAATGGGATAGATGGCCTTTAGATTAACGTAATGGTTTTATGTAAAGATGGTCACAAAGACATATAAGATTATGGTCGTAACAATCAACCTTGAGCAAAAAGCAATTATTTGCACTTTATGACCTCATTCTTCTAACAGTGTACCTCTTCTTTTTCTCTCCTTTGCATATTGCCTCATGATCACCGACTTGTGATGCTGCGACCTTCTGCGTACCAGCCATGAGAGTTCATCCCATATCTCCAAGATCCTCCCACAACCACTTCTGACCAAACCTGATTTAGTAAACCGAAGATGTCAGCGTGCAGCGACTTTGCAGAACACGTGTGGAAACCGGGCTCTTGTAAGAACTGCTTCCACCCGCTTAGCGCACACAAGACTGTCGGCAGACTGGATGGCAGCGTGCCAGCCGCTTGTTTGAAGAGCAGCCTGGGAGGCGATGAAGAAGCTGGAGTAACAACACCTTCACCCTACAGCAAGCCAACCATCGCTGTCAAACCTACTATGATGAGCCTTGACACCAACGAGTCTACTGATGTCAACATGAACATAGAGCAGGTACATTTTTTAAATGATTCACAGTGCTTTCCTCCCATCTGTATGTATCTGCTTTTAATGCGTATTAATGTCTTTGTTTGGCAGGAGAACACAAAGAGCCCAGTTCAGCGTTTGGACCTGAAGAAGCTCTTGGACCTGTCGTCTCTTTATATTGATAGTAATGGTTGCAACAAGGCCCACAGAGATGCGATTCTTCAGAGTCCTGAATCCAAGAAGGACTACAACAACTCCTTTTCTTTTTCTCCCTTGTCCCCAAATATCCTGCCTAAAGACTCCATGATCATTGGCAATATCTTTGTCACCCAGGAAGAGGGTAGAGGTTCTCAGAGTTTAAAAAAGAACGCCAATGGAGACACCCGAAAGCAGCAGATTAGTACCGCCACTATCACAACCAAGAGCACTTATAACGGAGGTGGCGTGACTACCAAGGCAAATTATCAGGAAGCCCGTCAGGCATCAGTGGAGATGCCTTCATCAATGGATACGGTCCCTTCCAGTCCTGCCACTGTTCATAGCAACGGTACAAGCAGTGGGAATACTGCTACTGTTGCGACTAAGACCTCCAGCACTTCTACCACTTTCCCCAGCACAGCCTTAAGCGTGGACACCACTAGACACAGTCCTCCACCAGCCCTCCACTCTGTCCCTGTCCTGTCGAAACAAACCAGCACATCAGACTCCTCTTGTTCTTATCGTAGCAGTACAGATTCACTTCCTGGGGCAGAAGGATCAGGAGGAAGACAAGTTAGGTCAGGGAGCCCCCAAAGTCCACCAGCCATGGGTAGCCCTCAGTCAGCCCCCCAATCTCCCAATGGCTCCGAACCCATTTATGCAGAGAGCACCAAGAAAAAGCGCAAGCCGCAAGGAAATGGAGTGCAATCCCATCCCAACTCCCCAAACCAGAGCAAGAGCTCATCCTGCTCCGAGCTTGAGCTCTCAGGAGAGAGTCAACGGGCCACCATCACTGTCATGGCAGCTCGCACAGAGGAGAACAACAGGACTTTCTACCTGAGCAGCCCAGATTCAGCCGTGAGCACCCAGTGCCATTTCAGCCCCACGGCGCGCAAAGACCCCAGCAGCCCGGCCTTCCGCTGGCCCAGCCCCAGCCACAGTGCACCCTCCCTGACCATGGAGGCCTGCCTCACCCCTACTCTCAATCCCAAGCCACAGTCTAGCCCGCCTATTCCACCAAAGAGGAGCACCCGCTCCCCAAAACTAGGCACCTCTAGCCTCTCACCATCCATGTCTTCTCCAGTCCCCCTTCCCGAACTCCCCAAACTGGGCACCTCCAGTCTCTCACCGTCTGTCTCATCTCCCGTCCCTCTCCCTGAACTCCCCATGCTTTTCCTCGTCTCTGCTAGAGAGGGCCACTTCAAGGTCCATACAGAGCACCACAGTGCAGCATCTGAACGCTGGCACAAGCCCCACCACCACAGTTCTGGCTGGAACTGCTGTATTGAAGAGGAAGAGGAGGACGAGGAAAGGGAGCGGAAAGAGGGGGAGAAGAAGAAGCTTGCCGCCAACCCGGGGACAACCTCTCGGGTGACATGCCTGGTCAATGGTGCCGCTGTCTGGAAGGAGGCCAGGGACTGGAAGGCCCACAGCAACCCCCCTCCGATGACAGAGCCAGGCACGGCCCCCCCGGCTGCTCCCAACAATGGTGCCTGTCAGGGGGAGACTGAGGGCACCGGTGCAGAGGAGGAGGGCAAGCATAACGGGAGCATGCCGGCCAAGCAAACGTTGCATGGCGGCTCATCAGAGCTGCTGGCACCAGGGAAGGGACCTGCCAACAATGAGCCCAATCCACCACCACCCCCACCTAAGAAACTGCACAGGTAAGAACGACAAAGAACTTTTTGTTTCGCATATACACATTGAATTGTTAGTCTGTGGTTAGGGTACAATACGAGCAGTGAATCTGGGTAGAACTACATAAAATATATATACATCTTAATTATTGATTTATCTTTTTCAGTTAATTGTGTTGTCAATTAAATGTCAGAAGTAATGGATTAGCACCACCATGCTTGACAATTGGACCAATGGGTAGATCAATATATTGAAAGTTATATGGTTTAAATGCCAAGCAGTAAAAATGTCTGTACAATTGGGACTTACATAATCAAGAAATTATTCGTCATACGTCATTATTCAGATTCCCTCAGTTGAATTTTTTCAAGTAAATGTTTAATGTTAAATGTTTTATTTAGTTTAATACAGGTGAAAGCATTTATAGCAGTACACATCTTGTCTATATATGTATTTACCTAACTGTTTATACTGTTTAAACCAAAATAAGGAAGAATCTTGAGGAAGAACTGGTGTTGAATTGTTTACAACGATGTTAAACAATATCTAATAGAGGTTTTATGGCATACACATGCACACTTGCAGTGAGATGGATGTTATGCATTCATCAAACTTGAACTTCCCATTATAGCACATATTTGCGTGCCTGTCCTCAGGTTTCCTACCTAATGACCTGCACTAGAATTAATGGGACTGTAATTCAGTCATGACACTGTGGTTTCATTATGTTACATAATTTAGCACTTACAAGACGCACTTAGTCTAAAAGCATTTAATGCATTTTTGCTCTGTTGGGACAGTATAGGTATGATGCTGGCGCTGCTGAAGGAGTGCAAGCTACAGTGCATTCCCTGTGACTGCACATACATGCAGCTTAACTGCAGGGATTTGTGTGCATCTTATTGTGCCTTCTCCTTTCATAGCATCATTATTCAGCCTTGAATCAGCCTCCATTCTTGCGCCTTGTGATCATTCAAACTGTTCAGGCATATCCCTCAATGCACGCCTTGTTCTATTCATGCTAGTAACGTGACTTTTTCAATTCTAATTAACACGCAAAATGGGTCTGTTAAATAGTCCCCTTCTGTGTCACGTTACTGTAAATTTGTTTTGGCTGCAGCTCAATAGAAAGAACTGTAATAAAAAAAAAAACAGTGCTTGTTCCAGTGATATCGTCATACAGCAGGCGTTCAGAAGCATCTTGGAGAGAGATAAGATTCATGTTTGCACTGTTGGCATGATTGTGCTTTAAATTTTTCGCCGTCCACATAGCTGCTGCATACTTACTAATGTTTAGTAAATATTACATCACTTCCAGGATTTGCTCGGTGATAAATTTCATAGCATTTTCGAGAAGGCTCGTGACCTATTCTACACAAGGCTTCTAGCCTATATAGCCATTTATTGTTGGTAACATTTGCACACGTGCTTTAACCTGAGTCTGCAGGAAGCTAAGAATACACATTCTGTCTGAGTCAGCTAACCAAAGTAGACGCAGAGAAGAGGCCTTGTGCTGCAGTTATTAGAACATCAAATGATCTCCTCAGAATAAACTTTGCTTTGTCTGTGGTGGCATGACGAGGTGTAAGACACGACTGTGACTTCCTCAAGACGAGCAGATGTTGTACCATCTTGCGGCGCTTGAGTAGGCAAAACCTAAGTGAGAGTGTTTTACTATCAAAAACACAGATTGCTGATCACATTTCAAGGGCCCTTATGTTTGTGGTAATCCTAGTAAGGGCCCATCTCTCCTGTTATGACATTGCCGACATTCTGCACTGATAAAAATACACCTTGTTGGGACACATGTGGGAACACGCCTCAAAGCCAGGCAGCGACAGTTGTGGCTTTCTGGTGTTCCAAGTTTATCAGCGGGTTTAGTGTGTTTAATCAACAAGTGTCCCCCAGGCACCAGGCATGTCCTGGAAACTCAACGGCAAAGTGATGCAGGAAAAAAAAGAATGCAAATATGCTCGGCAAAGCAAACAAAACTTCACAGGAAGATTTATTTTTGTGTCTTTTGTGTGGAAAAGGGGGGAAAAAAGCATGTGTACATGCACCCTGGGAAGCAGCGTTTTAATGTGCTGAATCATTTAAAAGCCACAGATGGTTTGAAAAATCTGCCTCCCAGAGCCTTTGATCACAGTGGAAACACCAAAAGCTCCCTTTTGTATTCTTTGTATCAGGTCAACCTACATATCATGTGATGGGTCAGCCACAGAGGCGTGCGTGTTCTGTGCACGTGTCTGTGTCTGTGTCTGTGTCATGAGTGTGTGAGTAAGTACTCTTTAACAGGGAAGGCGTGCAAACTGGTCAGTGAAGGTTGTCAAAGGGAGGGGCTTTAGTGAACAGATTGTTGCCCCTGGCAACTCCCAAACTGTCCCAGCCTGGCAGTCTGTAGCCACCAATAGAAGCAGAATTTATAGATCGGCCACGTGGATTCATCCCCATTGAGTTTTTCTTGGGTGTGAATTTCCTTTTGCTCTCTAAACTACTGTTCCAAGACCGTGGCGCCCCTCCCTCCGCAGAGCCGTCCTGATCCCCTCTCTGCAGCACAACAGATAGCATCTTGTTGCCATCTGAAGCTGCTCTAAAGTGAACTACCAGGTCAATGATGAGTGCTACATATGGGGATATGGGTGCTTTAATTTCGCGCATCTAATGGGTGCTGTTGCTTTTCCTGCTGAGACAGACTTTAAATACACATATGACTTGTGTGGAACCAGGGTTGTGTTACTACACATGACGGGGCTTTAGAGAGCTGCCAGTCTGATCCAAGGGCATTTCGTGCCCGCCAGACCGACAAGGACCTCTGCCTCTCCAGCATGAGGTAGGCACCTGACGGCAACTTCTTCTTTTCTTACGCGTCCTCACTCAGCCAGACACCAAGATTGATGAGACAGCTATCATTAGGGACGTGAAGGGAAATGGTGATGTTCTTGTTCACACAGGAAAGTGCGGTGCCAGAGTTTAAGTGTGTTTGAGAAAGCTGGTACAGAAAACCGCAGTTCTGTAAAGGGAGGCTTATTTTCACGCCCCTGTCAGCCAAAAACCAAGAAGTGCCTCAGAGCGGTGCAGCGACAGTGGCATGTGGTCAACTTTCTGCTAATTCTGTATTTCCGCCCCTGCTTCTGCTCTTCTACTGGTCTCTTATAATCCTTTTCTGCTGTGATTATCTTATTCTTTCATTTTTGAACCCATCCTGAGCCCAGATTAAACTCACGGTTTAAAAAAAAGTGAAGAGGATGAGATGTGAGATAGATCATAGACAAAGTGTATGAGGGAGAGAGGGGCAGCAAAAATTTAATTTGCAGAATTTGATATAATGCAAAAAAAAAAGAATGTGGGTTGCAATGAATAAGGGAAGGAGCTGGCAGTTAGAGGAAGATAACAAGGCAAAAGCTGGAGCAAGTTGGGAGAGATAAAAAAGAATTGGTGTCAAACATTAATGGATCTTTGGTTTATATGACTATATAGCCATGGTGACTATCCTACCAGTCTGGGAAAGAAACAATGGGCGTCTTTCTTCTCTGAGCCATAATGTAAGATATAGTGTCAGTTAACACGCACAAAAGAAGGCAATCCAGTGCAACAGCTATGTAATAGATAGTAACCTTTGTGAGTCGTAATAGAAAAGGAACATCTATATATTTTTTTTTGTCCAATAGAACGAGAGCATTTAAATCAGTTTCCCTCCAAGTCATTGAATATATGACATTTTAAATGTGACTGCTGTTCATGTTACAGGTGTTCATCATAACACCTCCACCTTCTCTGTCAGTAAAATGTGAGCGGCCCTGACTTCCTAGCCGACCCCACCTCAGTGTAACAAAACTCTGAACAGGAATGTGTCGGGTGTAATCAGGTTACAGGGTTTTGTTTCATCACTTTAACGCTGCATAAGCAGCTCTGTTTCTGACTTCTCTTTGTGTAAAATAGCCCCGGAAAGCAAAAGTGTGTTTGTAAGCATTTTGCACACACAAAGGATGCAATCAGTGGACACGCAGCGCTGTGTCTCTTAAGATGTCATCATTTACCACAGAGACGCCACAGAATAACAGTCAGGAAGTGAAACCAGTTGTGTGTGTGAGCCCTGGTCCACGACAACAACAACAACACTTCAGTATAGTTTGTGTCTCATTTTACACTGCCACGCTGCTATCTGTGGCTAGTTAGCTGTAACCCCAGTCTGATCCCTTTTTTAAAAAACCTTCCCCCAGCTCCTCTCACACAGCTTTATTAATACCACACATACACACACATGTCAAGATAGCACATGTGTCAACAGATACTGTGTGTGTTATTTACTGAAGCGTGATTGTTTACATTCTAAATCTGGGTGAGTGTCGTTGCTGGGGCTGATTGCAGAACACCAAACCTCATCTGACAGGGTCACGCTGGTGATCACGATGTCTCACGTAGACATCATTTTAATCTATTCTGCGGAAATAAGCAATCAAGGCGTTCATTAATAGATGTTTAGGCTAGAAGCTGGCATTCCAAGCACTGTGATGAAAAACCTGATGCATGGTGCATTCTTGTGTGATGAGAACATGCATTTTATACTGAGCTAAAAATCAATCGTCTTACTGCCGGGTTTTGCAGATAACCAAGCCATTAGCCGAGTAATCAATTAGCTGTTAAACAGATGTAATTACAAATGTTTGGTAATCCATGAAGCTTTCAGTATTGTCAATACAGTTTCTCTGTATGCGACAGTACAACAACTGAATAATCTCAGGTTTCTGACTTGACCTTGGGCTCTGACGTCTGACGACCAAATGATTAATCAATCATCTAAAAAAAAAAAAGGATCAGGATTAATTGATAAAGGAAATATGCATTACTTTCAATGCATTATAAAGTGCAATCTTTTACATTCTCACACGTGTCCTAATCAGAGAAAAAGGTTCCTCTGCATGCACTTAATCAGACGGCTCATTCAGTCACGTACACTCCCACCCCCCTCCACAGAACATTAAGCAATGGGATTCTTTCACCACAGAAAATCTCATGTTTTGGCCACAGATCTCAGATCTGTACCGAGACATGCACAGGTGCACACATGCACCCAGAGCCATAATCCCCGCACCCATTACCATTTCTCCTCTGCCTCAGCATTTCCACTGCCTTTCATCACAGCTCTTTTGTCTGTAAAGCGATAGCAGATCCTTTAGCTAACTGCCCAGAGAGAATACCTAACCCTTTGTCTCCCCCCCCTGTGCTCCTCCCCTTTCTCCTTTCTCCTCCTCATCTGTTTGTTCTGCTGATTTATGGTGGAATTGAAGTCAGGGGGCCAGCAGATAAATGGATAGAGGAGTCATTTTGTGATGGAGGAGAGGAAGGAGAGATGAAGGGATGGGATGGGACTGTGTTTCCCTGAGCCATTAGTGGGTATAATGAGACAAGTGAAAGGCTGTCACTCAGACTAATTGGTCACCTTGATTAGATAGTCTCCTCATGCACAGTTTTCATTGGTATTGTAAGTGGCTGTCGTGGTCGACAGGCAAAAACTGAGAAGGAGAACGCAGAGCTCCTGTCTGGTGAGAGAGAAGAAGTGAACAGTTTTTGATTAAAAGTGAGATTATGTAACTAAAAGAAGAAATGAAACGCAGGATTAATGGAAAAATAAACGCACTTCACAGCGGTTTTGGTGCTACAGCTCTACTCGTTCTCACAGAGTGTGGATAATGGTACCAAATATTCACAAACTGTTATATGACAATGGAGTTATTTTGTGTGCTCTCTACTGTCACACAATGCTTTGGGCTGAAGCAAGTGCTTCTATGTCTCTTGCACTCACTCAGTCATTCTGCTGTCTCTTTAAAGCAACTTACTTTCGGGAATCTTGGGAAATGAAAATGAATCTAAAGTGCCGTTATTCTGTGTTTGCAACTTTAGGACAGTATCAGAAATGAGCAAAACTGCCACATCTGTTGCTGATGTCATAAAGGGATTTAGAAAGGACTGTTTGTCTCAGTTGCAAATTTACACTGAACTGAGAAGTGCGCTTCTCTAACAAGGAAGTGAAACTACTCCCCAACAGTGCTTTGTTCGTCATTTAAAAATGAAACGACACTCTTGATCTTGTGAACTTATTGGTGTTACATAGTTCAGATAAGTAAACCTCGAGGGGAAGTGAAGCAGTTCCACATTTATAAACAGATGCACAAAGAAATATTCTCCAGCTGCAGACAAACTACTACCGCAGGACGCTGCAGAAACAATGTGCGCAAAGTACGCCTCGACACTTACGCTGTGTCTGTGGTTTTCTCCTTTCGCAGAGTATCGAGTAAGATGAGCGGCAGCAACATGGAGCTGGACCGCTGCAGCCAACAGGGTTCAGCAGAGAGCACCACTTCATCTCCATGGGGTCTGAGCAGCGCCAGCCTACCCACCGCCTCGACTGACAACCTGACTGCTGACACCGGTAAGTGCTGCTTCAGATTTTAGCCAGTTATAGATATGATAGGAATTTTATCTTGTCGGTTGCGATACCAAGGTGTTGATTTGATCTAATGACCAATTTATACGAGTCACCGGGGCAAGTCCACGGACAGAGAGAGTGTTGCTGTTTTACGATGAAGATGCACTTTGTCCAGGCTGAAACTGAGCAACAACACTAAAAAGAGGACATGCTGCACATTTTTATTGCACCAGTGACAGCTTATCTGTTCTTTTTCCCTCCACTGCCCATATACAGCGCAAATACTACAGTAGTGTTGACCTGTTGCTGGTTTCCTTCTCAGATGTGGCTCAGGATGAATGGCATCTGTCCTTGGTTTTGAAAATGTCATCCTTAACGTATCAGCTTAAAACCTCTGTGACGCTCAGGCACTTGTAATTGCTGTAACTTCCTGGGCAACGTCGTTTGAAGAGATAATTATGGAGTATGATAACGAGGGAAAAAGGGCTTGGCTACATCCTACAGTGTAGTTGTTTTTTTTTGCTGCAGTCTTCAACCCACCCCCCCTCTGTGAAAGGCGGTTATTGAAGACTGCACCGCACAATTATCTCAGTATCTGTCTCCTCGAGTGTAATGTGGAGTTCCAACTTTAAGTCTTTAATTGAAAAATGGATTATAATTGGATGGAAGATGTTTTGAGTGTCAGCTTGAATCCTGGATTGTGGAAATTTCCATCTCTTTTGAGGAAACGAGGTATGTGTGTGTACGTACTGAGGCTGAGCAGTAGGTAGTGGCAGAAGGGGAGTAGTAAATAAATCAAATTCACAGCTGTCAGCCAGGAATATGGAATGTGGTCTATGCTGTGCTGTTCAGGTATGACAAACACGGGGTATATTGTGTGAGTCCACAAAGGCTGTTTTTCTGTTTTCTAAATTTCTTGTTTGTTTTTTCTTTTCTTATTCAAACAATGTGAAATTTTTTTGCTGTTTCACATCAGTCTCTTTTTTTGTGTGATCTTGTCAACTGCTGCATTTCCCTCCTATTCATCTGAGGAAACTCAAAGCATTCAGAAAGTGATGGATTTTCAGATCTGCTGATTGAGTTATTTTCCTTTCCTCTCTTGATAGATTCTCGAGATGCTACGCGGATGTCTTGTTCCTCTCCATTCTCCAGAAGTCCAGTGGTCTCAGCTCCGGGGTCTCCTCACCCGCCCTCCCTCAACAGCTTCAGCAACCAGCCGCCACCGCTCCCAGAGAAGAAAATGGTCAACCGCACCGTGTCGGCTCCCGATAGCACCAATGGGAAACCCTTCGTCCGAGCCTACCCTCGCCTCCCGTTCACCGGCTCGGAGAGTAATGTGTGTCGACCCGCCGACGTCGGCTCCCGCTCCAGTTTACCGTCCAGCCCCGTAGACCCTCGGCCCATTTTCTCCTCCAACGATTCCCTGGAGCGTTGTCACACCCCGCTAGGCCGACCATTGAGGTCCCGGACCCTGGACGAGCCGTTGAAGACTCACGGGCGTCTGGGTGTGCACTGTCGAAGCAGCATCACCTGCTCCTCTTCTCCTCAGCTCAGCGCGCCCTTCTCCGCCACAGATCAAGGCCCGGCGCCAAATCTGGGCTCCAGCCTGCAGCTCCAGACCCTCCTGAGTAACATCGACAGCAGAGAGGGGGTGTACTCCAAACTGGGAGGCCTGTATGCCGAGTCTCTTAGACGCTTGGCTCTAAAATGTGAAGATCACTTCACCCGCTCCCAGAAGAACCCGCTGAGGTTCGAGGAAAGCAACTGGTCTCTGTTCAGGCTCACATCCAACAAGCCAAGCTGCAACGCAGGAGATGCTGTGTACTACTCTGCTGCCTGCGCCTCTGACCCCAGCAACTCCTACGCTGTCAAGGTAATCTCTAAAATGCTGTCTCTGATTTGTTGTTCCTTTTTTCCTCCCATAAATTTCTGCAAAACTTCAAACTGATCCACTGTCAAAAGGGGAAAAAAATGACTTTGCATGCATGACTTGCTTCGTAGAAACATTTTGTGGAACTGTTTTTGTCACTGCTAACCCTGGTGACAAATACATTGTGTTGGCTGTGACTGCTTCACAATAGAAGCTACTGGAACAATTTTAATGTGGAGCAGCAGCAGTAGGAAATGCTTGGGTGGCATTGATTAACTGAACACAGCTCTGGTACAAAGAGAGTGAACAATAAAGCTGCTTTAACTGAGATGAAATTAAAAACAGTAACACTGGTTTACACTCAGGCATTATTTCCTGAATATACACAATGACTCCAGATTAAATCACAAGTTCACAACCAATGAAAATTACTAGACAGAGAAGTAATAATGTAAAAACCTCAAATGGCTATTGTTGAAAAAACAAACAAAATGGGTTTGACTCTTGTGAAACAGATTTATAGGTTAATATCTATGTATGATCACCATTGCTGGTTGCTGAACCCTACTCTAATTTCATGGAAGCTCCTGACTGAATATTGACTACAGGACACTAAGTATGCAACATAAGTGTAAACAAGCATGGATCTGTGGTCGGTGGCAGTGACAAGTGTTAAGTCTCTGCGGTCAGAGCAGCTCAGGATCATCTCCACTGCTGTTTTTAAGGAATAATTTGCACAGTGGGTGTTTTTCAACTGTTCTTTTAAGCAGGGATTTGACAGTTTGAGGATAGAGTGAAGAGATTAAAGAAACGGGCGGTGGTCTTTGGTGGTTTGTTTGTTCTTGGGCTACAGATGGGATGGTCCCCCACTACACAACACCAACGATTCAGGCCGTGTAGTGTAAACAGCCACTGAGAAAAGAAGGGTGTGGATGCAGTTTGGTTGACCTTTGTCCCCAAAGTCATTAGTGGTATGAAAAAAAAAACTGCTTCCATTTGTACAGTATGTGTTGTACCACAGCCTGGGTGCCCGCACTCTTGCTTAATGTCTCTAGGCCCAATTAATCTTTAGATTCCTGGCAGGATTTACAGTAAGACAAACCCCTGTTGTCAAGGCCAACACACACAAACTAATACACACAATGTGGTGTAATACTTCTGTCTGTTATATAATCTGAAGCCAGCACTGATTAGATTTATACACTGAAACCTGAACCTCATGAAACAAGAATTTAGTCCAGTTAATCAAAAAGAAGAGATTATTCTGTATTTATTACCCCCAAGATTCATTGAGGACATGGAGACATTTCATAGGAGACATTTACAATTTTGCTTCAGACTCCTGATTTAGGTTACTGTTAGTCAGTGTTACTCACTAGTCTTTGTAGATTATGGGGAAACTGGGGCACCTAGAGGCTGAAGTGGTTCCCTCTAACACCGAGCCCAGTCCTGGAATCACCCCGTGGGTTTAAAATACAGCTTTTTAAAAAGCTTTTCAGTCGGGAATTAGGTTTAAATCTGCACCAAGGACACTGGTTTCACTTGAATTAGAGCAGGAACTGATTTGGCATTGACCTTAGAACTTCACTAACAAGCATTCCTTTCTTATGTTCCTTGGCTCCCCTCCCTTTCCGTCTGTGTGGAATTCCTCTCTCCCCCCACCTCTCTGTCTCTTTCTTCTCTTTCCCTCATCCCGTCCTCCCACTGCCCTTTGTGTTTATACCCCACCAGATCTGCAAGAGTCCATCCATGGAGACCAAACAGGGCCATCTCTACGGCCTGTCGGTGCAGCAGAGCATGCCTCCCCACTTCAACCTGCAGCAGGACTGTGGACACTTTCTCGCCTGTGTCCCCCAGAGCATGTTGCCCTCCGATGAGGTCTCTCTGCGCAGCACAGCCGGCACGACGTCGCTGCCTCAGCCCACCACGTCCGCACCGAGCCAACAGGCCGACCGAGAGCGAGTGGTGGTCATCACTCCCGAGATCCCTAAGCAGACAGCGGCCGACTTTGTCCGGGAGTGGGAGGCGTTCCATAAAACTCAGCCAGAGGTGTACGAGCGCCGCATCTGCTTCCTCCTCCTGCAGCTCTGCAACGGCCTGGAGCACTTGAAGGAGCACGGAGTCACGCACCGCGACCTCTGCCTAGAGAACTTGTTGTTGGTGCCTCATCACCGCAGGCCCTCCCAGTTCCCCCAACAGACCAACAGCGACAACAGCACCATTAATGGGTCGAGCGGCGCAGACAATCAGCGCCACCTTCCCCGGCTCCTCATCAGTAACTTTGCCAAGGCCAAGCGTCGCTCCTCCGAGGACGCGGCCTCGACCCACGTGGACCCTCGCACCAAACGTGACCACGCCAGGCTGGCACCTGAAATCGTCTCAGCGGCCCAGTACCGCAAATTCGACGAGTTCCAGACGGGCATCCTGATCTATGAGCTCCTCCATCAACCCAACCCATTCGAGGTGAGTCCGGCACTTAAGGAACAAGACTACCGCTGCGAGGAACTGCCCTCCATCCCCTCGGTCTCCCTTTACTCGATCGGCCTCCAGAGGTTGGCGCAGCTCCTGCTCCAGCCCGACCCCATCAAACGAATCCACATCCAGGAGGCCAAGCGTATTCTTCAGAGCCTGCTCTGGGGTCCCAGGAAGGACCTGATGGAGCAGCAGCTGGAGAGACACGGACACGGAGGAGGCTTTGTCGACGGATCCCGACACGAGGGGCTCCTCAACTGGCTGGATGTGAAACGAGCCCTGCTGATGATGAAGTTCGCCGAGCGCTCGCTGGAGCCCGAGAGGAACGCGGAGCTGGAGGACTGGCTGTGCTGTCAGTACTTCTCCTCGGCTCACCCCCTGTCTCTCTGCCATACCGCGGAACTGCTGTACTCACTAAAGTAATGGCTCACTTTAGGGTTGAAAGCGTGTGTAAGTGGAGCCAAAGTTATGCGTGAATTTGCGAATGTGTGTATGAGAAAGACCAACAATGCTAAAAAAATGTCTAGACACTATGGATGGGTCCAGACAGTGTGATCCTTTGGAGATACTGTGAAACCTGCCCACCGGTTTGCGCTACTGCTCCGTGCATGAGAGCCATGCATCAACCTAGCCGTCCACTCTGACCCTTTCACTCCAACAGTATCCCACCACAGACTTGTGAGCCTAACGAAGAAATGACTTGAAAACCCAGCCGCACACAGTCATAGACGTACGGACAAAATCACTAAAACCTTCACCTACAGACTAGAATCGCTTCATGCTGATACATCCATCAGTAAAAAAAAAAAAAAAAAAGGACAAATATGGACAGTATTCATAATTCTGTAATCCACTTACCAAAGTTTCATGTTTGACACTGTATTTTGTGTATTTATTGAGACATTTTACCACTGAAAACAGGCTATTAATAATGTCAGCCAGCTTTGCAAAGTAATGCTGTGATTAGTCTTAATGTGCAGCTAACTTTTAATTTGCCTGATATTTTAATAAAAACAAAAATGAGGCCAGTAGCAGACTTACAGTGTTGCACCTTCTCCATCTTATGTTTATTCATGGGCACATCATGCTGCACTGTGGAAACAACACAAATGTGTTTTTATAACCAACTCCGCCAGGATGACGCCTGGTCCTCTCTGTGTTGGACTGATGGAGGCAGCCTCCCCTGAATGTGTGTTATCACAGGCCTTGTTAGACAGCACTGCATAATGAATAGGCTCAGTATAAATTAATAATAATCCATACTGTCTAACACAACTCAACGTGGATTGGATTGAACAAAAACAATTTTCAACATTAGCGATTTCTCCCACTGAATGGACGAGGCCCAGTTCTTCCTTCGTGCTTACTTTTTTTAGTATATTTAAATGTTTTAACATTTGTCACAGTGCCTTTTGTTCTTTGTATGTTACAGTGACTCGGAAGCCAAATGTAAATATTTCTGATCATCTGTCCTCAGTGAAACTGGCCTTTCACAGAATGTTCTAGAAACACCTTTGTACAGTTATTTGTAGATGATATGAGAAAAATAAATGAGCCCAAGCAGGTCTTAAAAAGCCATGAATATGAGCAGCAGTTGAAAAATATTTATGATATAATTTGTTATCCTGTAGTAGTCACTGGAATTCCTGTGTTTATTTTCAGATGTGGACTATCAAAATGATGTTTCTTTGTTTTGTTTTGTTTCCCGGCACAGCAGTGGCTTTGCCTGTTTTGTTTTTTCTTCTCTTATGTTCTGTGTAGGCTGCACAGGAAGCTTCAACTTACGATCTTTTTATCTCCAATACAGAATTTTTCCTAAAAAAAACTCCAGAGATACCAGAATTAAACCGCCTGCATGCAGGTTTTAGTCCATGACAGATGTTTCTAATGTTGAAGAGGGAAAAAAAAAAACGTCTGATCTCACAGCTAATACATTGATTTGAATTATTTTGTGTGTGCCTCACTTATTTGCATCTATCAATAAACTGTGCATATATTTTCCCACAGTATTACTCAGTGTTTTGATCCTTTCTTTGCACGCTGCCCTTTGATTGATTGAGCTATTAATATTATGGTGGTATTAAAAGCTTCCAGTGCTAATGAACCTCTTCGGAACTACACATTCTTTTTTGAAGTATTTTTGGGGGCCTTTAATCGACAGGAAAGCTGTAAAGAGACAGGAAATGGGGAGACAGAAATAAGCAAAGGCATGCAGCAAAGGGCCACCAGTGGAATCAAACCGCTGCGGCAAGGACTTTAGCCTCTGTGTATGGGGTAAAATTCATTTTTCCTCTTATGTCGTTCCTACACATTCAGGTGTAGAGAGATAAGAGGAAGCTGGGGCCCGGCCACAGAACAGTGCCCATGTTTTGTGACAGAGGAAGCGTACTGCTGCATATAAAATAACCAGTTCTTTGTTGTGCGTCTTTGTCTTTATTTTCTGGCTTAGAATTTCTATTCCTCTAAAGTACATTATGCAAGACTGTGGCGTCTATTGTAATGGCAGAATGAAAAACTTTAACTCCGGTTAAGAAATAGTGAAATTTTGTGAACGCCTCTAGCATCAGGCAACACTAGACATCCCTTTGTCTAGTGGTCCTGCTGTTAGGTGAAGCATGAAACACAATTTATGCCAGTAACTCAGGTGACTTTTCATGTGAGGTAGAATGATTCGTTTTTTTGACATGGTTTATCCATAAGATGTGAGGGAGGAAATATTAACAGGTGGGAGTTAATGGCCAGAGAGAGAACCGCGAAACTTCAATCAAGACGACTGCGGGAGAAACGTCTGGGAGAGACGGAAAGTGCACTGCACCGATCAGCACAACAGGTTGGACGTGTTGTGGAATCTCAATTTGAGTTTGGAGCCTCAGGCCAAAACAGACCACACGCCCCCCCCTCTCCCACACACACCCCCCAACCCTTCCCCCCGCAGCTGCCCCTCCCGAACCCCCCACCCCACGTAGCTTTCTGCTCCACATCACTCCTTCAAAACCACTGGCTGCTCCCTTGTCATAGGTGGAACTATGTTGCCATGGTGTTTTGACCAATGGAATGGCATTTCCAGGAACGCAGTCAGTCTCTGTCTCCCTCTCTCCCCTACACACACACACACACACACACACACACAAGCACACACACTATCGAGTGAAGCAGCCTGTTGAGCAAGAATCCAAATTACCCCCCTGGTAACAGCAGCAAGGCTCCTGTCTTTGTTTGCTGAGTGAACACCGGTCAGGAGGTTGCATACTTGATTTGAACAAATATGCATCCCAGCATACCATCTTCAGTACAGGACCTACGAAAACAAACACAGAGACACTGCACTCAAACCTCCAATAGCTCAGGTATGAAAGTGGTGGAGTGAGAAACATCACTCAGGACACTCTTAAAAAAAAACTTACCAGCCGTACTGCTTCTGACGGCCAGGTCCATTAGCTTCTCTGTTGGTTTCTTTTCACCCCTTGAGATGAATTCAGCACCTACAATGAGACATAGTGTAAAATCATTGGCTGCGTTTTGTATTTGTTTTCGTGCATTTAATTTAAATTAGGTTGTAAACTTGACATTAGAATCGAAATTGGTATCATTTTATAGCAGATTCTGTGCATCCATGATTGCTTTGCAGTTGCACTGTCATTACGTCTGTTACATCATCTGCCAACGTTACCTGCAATTGCCAGTATTTGCACATGCATCAAACACATTAAATAAATATAGCACCTGATGCAGAAGTACTAGATGTTTTTCTATGAACAAGTTAATATTTCAATTCATCCCGAAACTGTATCTACAACAGCATGCAGGTACATGCCATGTACTAACCTTAGTTGTTGACTGGTTCAGCTGCAAAAAAAAAAAAAAAGGCAGGATTTTCCAATGCAACACTTGATGGAGGTTGTTTATTTTAAATTGTCCAGATGAGGGTTTGTCTGTAATTCAAGATATCTACATTTACAAGAATTATTTTGCATCTTTTGCTCAGCATTTTATTGTCAGGGAGTCTATTCCTCATTTTGATATGATGCCCAAAGAAAACAACTTCTATGACCTTATAACCAGTATCTGTTTGTTGGTCTCTGGCAACCCCTTGTCTTTGCATTAAAGGATTAAGGACATTGATGAAGACATTTCTTATGAGTTATAGGCAAAGAGTTGAGATGGGAATCACGGGATCAACCTGCGCTCTATCGCTGCTAGACTACAGCCTGTTCTGCTTAGAGTCATGCAGTTTTCCAAGAACTGTACAGTTTTTTCTTCCTGTCTCTGCAACCTGTTAGAAGGTTAAGTGAAGAGACAGGACCCCAAGTCATCTTTTGTGTTGATGTCCCAGGCTCAGGAGTTTATGGGATGACATTTTTCATTTGTACAGAGACATATACTGCAGACAGTTAATCCCTGACGGTCTGCTGGTTATATTGGGTTGCTAAAACTACTTTCAATCCCCCCACCCCTGCATTACAACAAGCCCTCAGGCTTGACATGGTCATTGGAAAAAGAAAAAAAAAGGGTTATACTGAGAGAGTGGAAATCAGTTTCCCCTGCTTGCTATAAAAAATTAAATGACACAGTTTCTGTTTATACCTTGAAGACATTTGATATACTGTGTCCAATGACCACCCTGAGATTATTAAGACTTGGGGACTCTTTATTGAATCTACTAGGATGGAAAAGTGTCAATCTGGGCACTAATCTTACCAGGCAGTACTGAACTGTTCTGAGCCCTGATCCACCAGCTTTTGAGCTTTTTGGTTTGGCCTCAGACCTTTTTCATTCAGTTCTGTGGACTGTTTCTAGCCCTCAATTCACTTGGGGACATTTGACATGGTTAAAGTCAGTGGCTGCTTTGACAGTTATGTCCCTCATTTGTGTCCTTGCTCTTCTGGTTCCATGTTTTGACCACACAGGTTCCATCTAACTGCTGTTTGCAACTATTTTCCAACACTAGTCATGTACATACTGTTGCTGTAGGAGCTGCAGCAGCATGCTTCATGGACTCTACAATTAGCCCATGGGTTAATTACTTTTCCCTGAAACACAGCTCAAAGCTTGAAGCCATGGGCTGGCCCTATTAAGGAACCCAAGAGTAACCGTCAGTGACATGGCAGCACCACTCTCGAATTAATTACAAAGATAAAGGTGACATTTAATGTTACCCAGCATCCCCTGGGAGTGTGTACCACGAGCAAGAAGATCCTATAATGTAGTCGCAGCTGCAGATTTCTTCGGGCTGTTTTTTCAACCTTCTGATGACCACATTGATTTACTGACGCTAAATGTGCCAGGGGCTCCACAAGGTCCTCGCTCACCAAACCAGAGGTTGGACCGAAGGCCTTGACAGAGGTCATGCAGGACAGAGGACTTTAGGGTAGTCACTTCCTTTGTCTCTATGGCCCGTCTCATCTAAAGAGGCCTTTGGTGCATCGCTGCCGCACCAATATCAAGCAACTAATACCTTCATTACCGAAGCTTATAGGACAATATCTTACATAAATCCCCAGAGCAAGAGATGAGATGAGAATATCAAGGTAAGTCAAGAGGCTTCCTCTACAACCCTGGTGTGAAGAGGTGCCGCAGCTAAACAGAGGAACCTGATTAACTAGACCTCCTCAGCTTTCATCCTTATTCTTCACACTCCAGCAGCCTTTAAGCACTGGTCAATACAAATGCTCCCTGCAATTTTTGTTGGCATTGGGTGCAAGTTCTTGAATGTGCTCTGCCTGGCTTGCATTTCCCCATGCCATGCTGCTTTTATTATTTTGCAACAATTAGATCCATGAATCTTTAATAAAAACAGAAGGCAGCCTAACCACTGCCAAGTTAGTAATACATGAATCAATAACCTATGGTAATGAAGTGGGGCACTGTAGAGAAATAAAGAGGCCTGGAAATTACAGCTACTCAGAGCCAAGCCTCAGTAAGGGTGGTCTTTTTGGTGTTTGTTGAATCATTTTAGTCTTTAAAAGAAGCATTAGATGACAAGACATTTAAACATACCTCTGCAAATGGTTCTCAAATTCTCCAATAACATTTTTACTTTAACAGTATGAAGTAATGACAAGGGTCTTATTTATAAAATCCAGCAATTTATGCACTATAAAATATTCAAACATTTTATATTAAGTTGTTTCAACAAACCGCACCATGTTTTGATGCATTGTTTGACAGGAGATGCAGTTACAGTAGATCCACTACTAGTTGTAATATTGTGACATCTAGTGTCCCAATGCTACTACTACACTCACATTTTGGTTGACACGTATACTTTCTCCATCTGTTTCTACAAGCACACTTCAGTTCCGATGGTAAATGGGGACATTTATATATAAATTCTTCTATAAAGTTTTTGAAGGTTCAGTCTGGTATATTGTTGATATGTGTCTTTGTATTAGCGCAGCATTATGAGGTCTTACTGATTGCTGGTGTAAGAAAAAAAAAAGCATTTTGTGACTAGCAAGACTTCTGAGGAACAGTTACAGAAAATGTCACCATTTTGGTGACAGTGAAACCTTGTGCTACAGGGTTAAGATCCACACCCAGACATGTCATGAGTTGCCAAACTTTATTTTATAGATCAAAACAAAGCACAGCATTAAAACATTTCAACACTGTAATGACATCCACCCACTGTCTTAAGTGTGTGAAGAAGATGCAATCAAGCACTTTTGGCTTAACATCATGCTCAGAACTGAAGTCAGACTAAAATGTTTGGTCATGAAAAAGACTTCACCTTTTAACTGATTTTGCATCACTATCAAAAGTTGAATTTGTCATGCCAAAGCCTAAGCAGACATAGGTGAAAAGAAATTCACGGAACTTCGCAAGTTTGTGACGTCGAGAAAAATGTATTCGATCATTCCTTTGATTATGACTTGTTAAGTATGCAGCCTGTAAAGCGGTGAACACCAGGTCCTCAGGCAGGACGCAGGTGAGATCAGCCCGGGTTAGAGGGAAGGATGGGGAAGAGATGAGGAGAGTTTCTGTGGGGATCTAGGAGGTGGTGTGGGGAAGGGGTTCAGGTTTCAGTAACAGGGGAACATGGGGTTGGGGGGGGCTGATTTCGAGGCTTTGTGTTCATTTCTTCTTGGGTTTTGCCTCCAGGGGCAGGCCAATATCCTTCCCGCGCAGTTTCAGGCCTATCCATGTCAGATTAAAAAGACATACTGATCAACACATGGGTTACATCACGTAAACAGGCGACTGAGATATAATGAAAGTGATTACATTATGTGATATACATTATGAGAGATAATAGCAAACAGATTTCTTACCGATAGCTCTCTCTATCTTGCCCATGATCTGGTTGTTGGGAATTGCTCTCCCACACTCATAGTCTGCAATGACTTGAGGCTTCTCATTAATTTTCTGAGGAAGAGATTTATGATACATAATTTATAATTCTATCGAACCACAAAGCCTAAAGCCAGCAAAACTACTCCAGCATGCAAAAATAGCTCTCATAGATGGGAATCAATTTTCTTAGGGCTGCAATGTTCATTTTGTTATTTTTGAAAGAAAACAAGATTTCAAATTACTGGTTCCTTGAATTTTCCACATGAAAAATCAGTGAGGGATCACGTAAACAGTCTTTTATTAGCTACATGATAAATGCAATGATGGTAAGGCATGACCAGGAAATGGCTTTGGAACATTTATTAAAGGAACAATAAGAGGAGACGATGTTACTGAGTAAACATGTGTAAACATGTTTTGCAGGACTAACAAGATCAAATTATGATTGTCAGTAATAGGTTTCCATTAGTCATCCTTAACGCTAGATTATCCAGTGACAAATTTGAGTACTAATTAAGAAATGACAAACCCACAATGCACAAAGACTACCAGACATTGAAAACATTCACCCCTAAAACACACAGCATATACCGGTACATTATCACATACACAGGAAAGGTGGCTGGATCAATACCAGCTGTCCTGTGTTGTATCAATGCATCAATAATATGCTGTGTATATGAATATGAGAACACTCACAGTGGCCAGGTCTTTCTGAGTCAAGCCAGTCTGCGCCCTGCCTTGTTGGATGACCTTGCCCACCTCCAGGGGGACCCGGTCATGATGCAGCTCTTCTGTCTCCCGATCCAATTTGGCTGTATTCTTGGTCACAAGATGCTGTTTGTTTTGCCCTGCAGACCCTGTGTGATAAGTGGTGGATCAAGATGGTGAGGCGCCATTCAAGATGACAGACATCCATTTAGGAAAAAAAAAAGAAGGGAAAAAAAAGGCACAACAATCAGTGCTAACATGTTTTCTATATTACAATTTAGGTGAAGAGAGGAATACAAACGAATCACATTAAGGTCACTTAGCAAATTATTTGTGGTCTTTACCAAAATTTTTACAGAAAGCAGAAATTTACATTTCTTGGATGTCTCAAGTTCCTCCCCACGTCTCTGAGCAGCCGTGACAGCCTAGAGAAAACATGAACATGTGCACACCTTAAATTTCAAAGCATAATCCACTTTAATTTGACAGCAGACTGCATTATGACCAGGGCTCGTGTAGCTGTGGTTAATGAGTAATGGATCTGCTTATCAAAGTGACGCACAAGTTAAACAGAAAGATTTTCCATCCTGTTTGAGCACGTCAAAGCCAGCGGGGCAACTGGTTTGGCTGTTATCTTTCGGGTTGCTTTCCACATGGTGCAGTTTTTTAAACGTTGTACGCTAACAGCAGGAAAGGGCTCTGGGGCATGCTCAGTGATGTTTAGAAACATGTCTTCCGACAAATATTACCAGACATCCACATGCGGGTTGCACATGACATTCTATCCACACACATACAAACTAAAACTAAAAGTAGCGCTAGCGTTAGCCTTGGCCAAGTAAACCCGTTTAGGTTCGCTGACCAGTGCTAGCTAGCTGCTATTTTTGGGCTCCCGTGTAATACTACTACTACTAACGATATCTCGGACTAAATTTAACATCTTTTGAGGTTTGGTTGTCAGAGGAGTTGGTAACCGTTATACAAATTGCGTCGGATAACATAGCTATCTAACGTTAGCTAACTGAAATTTAGCTTCACTGTTCTTACCAACTAAACTAAGTCAACCCACCCACGAAGCATGGGCGAAATTTACTGCTAAATTCAACTCTTAATCATTTACCAAGTGGCCATTTTTACTGACACATAACAAACTAGCGTTTACTACCCACTTTTGAACGCATTTGAGGACCAACAGTTCAAAACAGGTTCAAAAAATAAAACAAAAACACAAGACAAAGTGAGAGGTTTATGCTAACCTGCTTGGATTTGGCCTGGGCAGCAGTCGGCCCCTTCTTCCTCAACACAGTCACGGTGTCCCAGTCGCTTTCTGCCATATTGTCGGGGGTTAACGTGATACCCGTAAAGGTTAATATAGGTACAAAAATAAGTTTAACTCGGTGAGTTCAAAGCGGTTCTTCAAAATAATGCAGTGCTACTTGAGCACCAGACGCTCCTTCCAGAATTATCACCCACGCGTTCTGCCAAAGCTTTATTGACAAAGTGTGGTGAACACGGTCATATAATGGAGGAGTTAGAGCAGCGCCCCCTGCTGGGAAAGCATACTGACCTACATCCACATCGACATGTTTTCATCCATGTGACCGCACATAAGACGCCTGATTACACGTTTAAAACACACATTACATCAGGCAGGCAGGGGAGTATGAAAACAACTTGTCTAGACCAAAGATCCTACTTAAATGTCCTCATAGGAATTTATTATAAAATTGTTTTCTTTCTGAAAAAACACATTGAGGAGTACATGGACATACCGTAGTAACAATGTCAGACAGCCATACATTTATAAGAAAATATAGTATGTTCAGCAAGATGACAATACAGGGGATAAAAAACTGTAGAGTTCTAATTTACATGTAAAACCTGTAACGATAAAATGTACCAATGAAAAAATGAAATGCGCAAAGACTCAATCTTGAATTTGGTATGAGCGAGCCAGCTGTACAATATAACACTGTACGCTCTATTAGCCACAGTCCACAAGATCACCAGTTACAAGACATCTCAGAGGCAGCGTCGCTGTTCCGTCGCGTGCGGATGGGAGACCAGCCAAACTCAGACTGGGCGTCCTCAGCCTGGTGCAGACGTGCCCAGCGGTAGTTGTGTTTGGAACCTTGTTTTCCTGCCCATGCACGCGGCTTGGGATTCATCTGGAAAAAGATGAAGGAGAAGTCAGCAATGCAATGTAGACTGTCCACTATGGTTCCAAGTTCCACATTTCAGTAATCTTCTTATATTTCTGTTTGGAGGACATGGGGAATTAACCCTAACAAAATTGCTTGTGTGTTTCCCTTGTTATGAGCAATAAACAAGGCTGGATTATCCAACCAGGTAAAGCAGACTGTGTGACAGGGCTAGGGAGGCACTAGGCTGTCTGTATAGTAATTACTGAGTGGTAATTTGATACATTTCAGTACAAACTGTTTGGTACAAACTGTTTGAATAATGGTACACCATTGTCTGTTTATCAAACCAAGCTTAAGAATAGAATAGACAGACTCTCTCTTCAGACATAATAAAAGCAATAAAACAAGTTCATCATAAACTGGGAGGGGGGGCATAGCAAACTGTTAATTAAAGTGCTGAAGTGAAATATGAATGGGTAGGTCCTGTTTTAAAACTAAACTTTAGTTTTACTACCATTCATATTTCGGTTGATGTTATGCTTTATAAGTAAGGTAAGTATCTTGGAAAAGAAATTAGAGCCATGGTGAATGATACATGCACAAAAAACCTCTTTGGTTTTCCTCAAACCAGTGATTACACTGTGGTTCTGCTCCCACAAAAGGAAGGAACTGGCCTCCACAACTGTTATAAAGACTTTTCTAGGAAAATGTGAGAACAAAGTTTTTGACCAGCAAATTCTCCCAAATTTAGAATATGTTCGAAAAGGGAGAATTTTGGTCAGTTTTTATGCCGTAAACTTTCTCTCCTCGAAGAAACAAAAAACATCCTTATGGTAATTAATCTGTTGTGTTTGTGACACATTGGAAGTGCCTGTGGACCCGGGCTGGAGGTAGAATGTTTCTAACCTGAACAAAAACACTTGTGCTCATGTGAAGAGTCTCCACTCGTTCTGACAAGTGATTCAACCATTCCAGATGCTCAGCAATGGACTGGCTCAGATCATCGTTGCACTGTGGAAGGAAACAATATTACATACACCAAGAGCTTAATGACAATGGACTTTTCACCAGTTACTGTATATCATCATGCCTGATGTACCTGAGACAAATTGTCCTTCAGCTCAACTGCACCAAGACGAACATGTTCCAGTTTGTCAATCTGCTCCTTCAGCCGGTCATCAAGCTCCTGCATCATCATCAGGCTTTCATCTGACCTCACAGAGCGTCTGGTAGCCATCCTGACAGAAAGAAACACACATGGTGTTTTACAATTTTTTTAAAAAAACATACAGTTTTGCAATACAAGGCCTATAAGAATATACAAACCAACAACAATGTGATAATTGACCAGGAAAAAAAAATCATATTGCTCTATAAATAACCAATGTTTGATAGATGATAAGGGAATACCAAGCATATCAACAAATCTGGACAAAATAATTAACTTAGAAACTTGCATTCTTGGTGCTTATTGTGTTTTAGCTACCTCATTCCCAAAAATACAATCTATATTGTGCATCATGAAAAATCCTGGGCTTGCATCTTAGTTACATTACTGTAATTTGTGATCCAGGCTTTTAACATGAGCTGTCCTATTTGTTTAGGTAAGGCTCTCGCAATCTCCTGTAATATCAACATAAATGCATTAACCTCAGAAAATGCATTTAATTTAGACACTGTCATCTATGTGCTGATTTTTTTTTCTCTCGATTGATCAAATAATTGTCCATAGGAATTATTGTAATAGTTGACGATTAATAACTAATAAAACGACATCAACAACCTAACAAAGCTCGAGTTATCTCAATCGAGGGCGATGGTTTTCAAATTTTCCTTTGATGCTCGACATGGCTGCTTCCATGCAAGTTTTACAGTTATCAAAACTAACAACACATCATGTTAGGCAAGGCAAGGGCAAGGCAAGGCAGTTAGTAGGCCTAATGTATATTATTACAGCAGGCTACTCCCAGTCTATTGCATTCTGCCTTTAGTAGAAACTTAACAAAACAAAAAAAACATGTCCCTGTTTCAAGCTAATCCTGAAGTTAGTTTTCGTCGCGCGTGCAACACATCAGCATAAACATCCCACACGAGAACTTCTCTGTCCGACGGCGGTAATAAAGCTGCAAAAACAAGGTTGAAGTTACCGTCCGAGGTGAAACGGTCAAGCAAATAAATCCTGTGCTCACGACTTCCTCCTTCTGCAGTCAGTCACGACACGAACGACAAACTTTCTTCGTCCAGACAAGTCCCGTCTTTGTCCGGAAAAGCATCCCTGGAATTTGACTCTGATGACGTCACGTAGCCTGTGCTGCGTTCACCGGTGCGTTACTTTTCTGGTATTACGGTAATTTTGATAACTAAAATTCGCAACAGCCAGGAGAGGAACCAGCGCCACGTTTGCCCCTGTTATATTATCCAAGTGTAAAAGCCATGTCCATATAGGCCTAAATCAGATTTTGTTTTATCTGGTAGAAATACACTTTCGGCCAAGTGAATCATAGAGGGCGAAAACATTAACAGCTGTATTCAAACCTTGATTTCCCAGTTAGAGATTGGGCATAAATGAATGAAAGGCTAAAAACACAATATTACAAAAACTGTATTTGGAAATCGTAGTGGGTCAAAGCTTTTAAATGACTCTGGTGCTTTGTTTATCTTGGTAATTAAATACTTTTATGAAAACAACTTCTACCAAGGATACTACATATCCGCCCAGATACCTCCGCCAACAACTGAAATCATTTACCCCATGATTTCTTCCACAAGAATTTGATGCATGGTTTTTAATATGACAAAGTGAGAATACAGAATCAACAGTACATTTAAGAAATCACAACTGCTTTATTTCTTTTCTTTCAATAAGCTCTTTTTTTAACAAGGGAGAGTAATGACCAAATATCTGAAAGGATAAAGATCAGATAGGATAAATAGAATTATGCTGGATCAGCTGTAGAAAGCGCTGGTCCTCTTGACAAAATGAAATATGCATCTTAAAAGTACAAAAAAAAAAGTCAGGGCAACATTTTGGTGCGGGTACAATGATGAGAAGCATCAAGATCTTTTGCAGTAAGGGATAAGAGGCAAAAACACTCCAAGCCCGATAAACCTATCAACAAGTGAAAGCAGTCCATTCTGAGAACACAGTGACCTTTTCAAAGTTAAATCCTTTATAGTGCCACAATATCTAAAATGAAATGTGGGTTTAAGCCTCCCCTCGCTGACAAGGCTCGACTGTACAGTTAAGTATGCATATACATATATACCAGTGAAACATTGTCATAAAGATAAATCGCAACATTTTGTAGTGTCATGGAGCGTTATAGTAAGCAGTAACATTGAACCAGTTATGACATTGGCATTGTGAGTTTCAAAATGAATGTCCATTACAAAAAAAAAAGAAGAAATCCAATGATGTTTCCAACAGCTTCACATTTTCATATAGAACACTTTTAAAAGTCCTTCGTAGTCCACTGGAACTGCAGTGCGCACAAAAAAATAAAGAAAAAACCTTAAGCAAAGATCATATTTTAATTCAGCAAGCAATGCTAAACGCCCCTCGTTTGTGATCATTAGCTTCTAACAGGAAAAAAAAGAAGGTTTTTTTTTTGGACCCTGATTGTGATTATAGTTAGGCTGCATTTATTGCTAGTGCCACCTCAGAGACCAGATGTTGGCTAATCAAACAGTGATGAGTCTGTTTCTTCACAACAACTCCCCACAGTGTTGACAGGGGGATCAGAACGGAATTAGAGAGCAAAGTCTTTCAGGAGCATTAAAAGAAGAAGAAAAAAAAGCAAACTGCCCCATGGTGAGGGATGTAAAAATTATCACTTATATCACATCTTCATAAACAGACAGTTTGATTCATTACAACCCAAACAAAGCAATAAGAAAAGCAAACATTTCAATCAGCTATTTCGGGGGGGGTTCCTTTACAGCAATTGAGAATGCAGCACCTCTCCACCCCCACACAAAACGTCACAATGAGGCCAAAATTGTTGCCAGCTTGATTTATCAAAATCCATAGTCGACGGCAGCATAATGAATGCTGAGTTCAGGTACAGTCCTTTTTTTTTGTGAAATGTTGCTAGCTTCTAGGCAGGAGTCCTGCAGGTTTACACACATTCAGCACATCACATGCACACGCTGTATCAATGCCAGTGAAGTTCCCATGGAAGCAACATGATTTTGGTACAATGTCCACCTTTTTGTTTCAATTTACAGACAAAAGAGAGCAAGCAACAGAATGTAAAAGCAAAGAACAGAGTTCAAGAAAAAGAAATCAGTTCTACCAGTCTAAGCAGTTTTTGCCACAGTTCATGGGCTGGGTGTGGAGTCCCAGAAGATGCAATTCTAGGCTGATGCACTTGACTTTTGCCATGTTGACATGCAATGATGTCCACAAATCGGAGTTAGGAGTTTCCCCCCATTAATAAAAGAAGTCCTTTACCAATAGAATTAATGGGTGATGAATTGAAACTTTATTTACCAGCAAAAATGCCAATGAAAAATGACAAACAAGTGCCCCACTGCATTTCAAATTCGTTTAAAAAATTTATAACAGACTTTGCTTCTCATAGTGAGTTTTATCAAGTGTCTGCCTGGTCGTAAGGGCTACAGTCCATTCAACAGGGAGTTAATAGTTTGGCAAAATGGTATGAAAAATGAACCATCTGTCTGAGTTGGCCATTTTCCTTTTCCTCACCTCGAGGAGAAACTCATAGGAAAACAGAAATATCTTTTATCTTTACCAATCTCCCCTTAAAAGTGACTAATAATAAATTAAAGAGGACCTTGAAGAGATCTGCTTAAAAGACTGTTTGTGTCTATGTATATATTTATAATATATTTATATATCTCTATACGTGGTGTGAAATAATAGTGTCCAGTTCTGCCAGTTCAAGAGGGGGTAATTCATCATGATGTCCGCATGTTTGCCCCTTGCCTCGGTGCCTTTGGGATAAGGTGGGTCTCAGAAGGCTCAGACATTGGTCAACGGGCTTCGTGTTGGCAGGCTGGGTGGTGATGAGGATTTTCAGGTCCATTGTTATGCCTTGCCCTCCTCTACTTTGACCGCCTGGGGTTTGATGGCTCCAGTGCGTGCTGGTTTGGCTTGCCCCGTAGAAGGTAGGGGCTCCTGGAGTTTGCTGGTCATGCCCCCAGATGGTGTCTTGCCCTCACCCACTGCCTTGCGCACTTCTCTGATGGTTTTATTCTGCACAAAGAAAAGGTAGGGTCACTAAGATCTACAACGGTATCCGCTGAGCTTTATATTTCTGCAAACACTTGTTTGAATAGTCCTAGGCTGGTGCTCGGATATCTGATTAAACAGTAGATATTCTTAACAATTGTACAGGTTATTTTCCTGAAAAGTCACTTCATGCTTTTAAGCATTACACCAAACTGGACTCTCAATCATATGAAGGCAAGAGATTCACAGCTTTCTATAACACAAAACTTTATTTCTCTATGATTTACAGTCAACTACTTCACTAACACACTGAAGTCATTTAAATCAAATTGAGCTTCAGCTTCAGATTAACCAAAATAAAAATCTCTTCATTCAGCTGTAATTATATCTTTGTATGCAAAAGTAATTACTGTTACAAGGGAGAAAAGTTCTAATTAAAATTACAAATGAGAACCATTGCCAGAATTAATTACAGATTAATATATAGAAAAGCTGTTACTAATGTAACTACGGTACAAACAATTTAGATTTATTCTACCATAATATACATGTTTTACAGTACCAAAATGCATTGTAACAAGAGTTTTTGGATAAGATAACTAGAACTGTTTACTTAAAACCAGAGCACACACTAGAACATCTCTAAAACAAGTGATAGAAATAGAAATAGAGAAAAAGAAAATTGATTAAATTAAATTACCTATATTTACAGTGGGTGGCTCACCTTCATGCCATCCTCTGGCCCTTTAACAGGGGGCTCGGGGGCCGAGGGAGGGGTGGAGTGGGAGGGGTCACGGCCAGGATTAGGGTAAGGGGGGGAGCGGATGATAACAGGCTTGTTGACCTGCATGACTGGTCTCTGGATGGGGTTGGGGAAGGGGCCTGTGGTGGGGGGGCGCATGTGCATCACCATGCTGCCCTGAGCGGGTGGGACCTGTTGGCCGTGGGGAGAGGAGGAGGAGGGAGGGAGGGGAGGGAGGTAGATGAGGAGGTGGGAAATAAATGAAAACACGAATAATTAGCATGCGAGTATTAAAATTCTTAGGGCATTTTCAGACTTGGTCCAAAAACTCAAGTTCCCCTCACATGTTTGTCATTAGGCTATTCAGTGCCCATTTTTAAGTGAACCATGGACCATCATGTTGAGAGGGAGATGAGCTGAGCAGCTTTTAGCAAACAAAACACCAAATGTATCTGTCATTGGCCCATGTTTAAAAATGCCCTGATAAACCTTCAGAGTTAATATATCTGAAAATAACTGTATAAAAAATAAATACCTGTTGAGTAAAATGTGTGGGCAGGGGGCCTACAGGACCCCCAGGACCAGAGGGTTTACCACTGGGGCTGGCAGAACCAGGCCTGATGGAAAAAGAGGGAGGAGAAAATTATGTTAATGAAGCTGCATGAGTTGTGATACATACACTGTATGCATGTGTAAATTAAATAATAATATTGTTTTGTTTTTTTTATATTTTCCACTGACCTGTAGGACCCTCCAGATATGCCTGGGGAGTGGTTGGGCTTTTCAGCGAACTGGAAGCCTTTCATTTCCATCTGTGAGCCCTGACAAACAGGGAACAATCATCAATAAATATGAACCTCTCAGGTCCAGTGTGTTATGGATTTAAACAAACATGCTGTATTACACACATTTGTCAATACTACTCTCAATGGCTTTGTGTTCAGAAACATTAGATCCACAAGTCGTACCTCTCGACTGCCAGTCATGACAGCAGGCTGGGAGCCAGGGGGCAGCATTCGACGAGGGGCGCCAACTGACAGGTTCTGTCCCTGCTGCAGCTGGATGGACTGTGGCAGGATGAGATGCTGCTGAGCTGAGCCGTAGCGCAGCTGAGAGCCGGGGAGCGGCATCGTCACCTGGTGAAAAGACAGATTCTGATTATTTATTGGAAAATCTGACCTAACATCAAGTGGACCACAGCATTGAGAGCCGTTGTGAAATCCACTCACCTGGATGAGCTGAGAGTCCATTAACTGGGAAGAACCCATCCCAGGCCCCTGGTTCATCTGGCTGTCGTAGACTAGCTGCTGGCTGCCATTCATTGGCTGGTAGTGAGAGCCGGACTGTGGCTTGACCATGTCTGATGGCTGCATGCCAGGGAAAGCCGAGTACGGCCCTTTGAGAGGGGCTCCGCCCGACAGCACCATAGGGCTGGGCTGTGACAGGTTGGGGTGCATGTAAACCTGGGACCTGAAACAGGGAAGACAGAGCAGAGCAAAGAAACTGTCAAACTCCATTCAAATAGGTTTCATCTAAGCCACACAAGCAGAACAGATGACATGACAAGAGTGAAGCAATCTGACAGGGCCGATGTGAATTTCACATATTACCTGAAGGGGGGAATAGAATTGAACATCTCTTGAGACTGAGAGACAGGCAGACCGCCTCGAAGCCCCAACTGAGCCTGAGCCTGAAGAGACGTGTGCAAAGAGATGGGAATCTGCTGAGCTGCGGCCGCCTGAATGGACAAACAAATATAATTTAATGGCAATTCTGCTGATTCACAAACAAGCCTGTCTGATTATACTTTTATCTCCCTACCTGTTGGTATGTCTGTTGCTGGGTCATGGTGGGAGGCACAAGGCGTGGCTGGCTTGGAAAGACATGGCCATCCAAATACAATGGGGGAATATGACTACCTACAGAAGGGAGAGGAAACCACTTTGAAGTTCAATTCTCCTCAAAGATTGAACCCTCATCAAACAAGGACAAAAGGAAACGTAGTTTACCTTGCATGGACATGGAGGGTGCTACTGATGCCACAGGCATCGGAGGCATGGACACTCCTCCAAAGGAACTGTAGCTGACACCACTGGATGAGCCAGGGAGGCTGCAGGGAGGCTGAGCACCTGAAGCACCTCCGCCAGGAGAGCCCTGCTCAGGGAGGGACTGGGAGTTCTCCCATGCCTTACGTGCCGATTCCATCTGAGGAAAACAAACATTTCTAATTTATATGCATGTTTGAATATCACAGTGAATTTGGCTTTTATCTTCCAGACACTGATTACATGTGTTTAAAGATACAACTCTGTGTACATGGGATTGTAATTTAAATACCTTGAGAGTGAGGTCAGCACTGGGGAAGGAGATGGGATTGAGGTTAATGCCAGGCTGCAGGTGGTTGGAGCGCAGCATGGGGATACTCTGATTGAGAGCAGTCTGTTAAAAATAAACAAAAGTCCAGGATCAGTCAATATCAAGTCAATATTGCATGTTGTTAAGTACAAAATACATATTTCCTATCATTAAAATGTCCTTTAAGTATTCTATGATTGATTGAGACTGTAGATTATCCTTCATGCATTTGGATCACCTTTAGTTGTTTCATTGCCAAGGTGCCACAAGTACAGATTAAAATCACTCACATTGGTGGTAAGTGCGTCCTGGAGCTTGTTGACAGGATTTGACACGGGCACTGGGGTCGAGCCTGGTGGGAGGCTGAAATCAGAGTCTTTGGCACTGACGCCAAACTCAATAGGAGGCACAGGCAGCACAGTGTCCACGTGGAGGTCCACACCATTGACTGGTGTGATGGGGCCGCCTTCCAGCCGATCGACACCCTCCGAGCCCTTGCGGTGCTTCAGGGAACGTTCATTTCCAATGGGCCCTGGCTTGTGCTGCTCTTTACTCTGCTCTGGGCCAGCATCGGAGTCCTGGTAAAGAAGAAGAAAAGACCTTAGTTTGTTTATGTTTCTTGAGTTATCGAATTCAGTTCCAACTCATTTATTAGTTGTAAACTGAACTAAAGAAATACTATATAGATATAGAATATTTCAAATAAACGTGGCATTGTACTACCTCAGAGTTGGGTTCACTCCCAGTGTAAGACACCTGTTTAGTCCATGAGTCTCCTCCTGAAGATTGAACTGAAAGAGCTAAGAAAGAAGTGTGTCTTTAGTGCAAAATACAATCAATTTGCCTCTTTTCTCAAAATTCCCATTACATTTTTTTTTCAATTATCATATTTCTCTATTAGATACAAAATGCAATAATACAAAAAAAGAAGTACATAACAAGGTAACCAAACAGCTGTTTTCCTAGAAATAACAAATAGGAAAGGAAACAAAAGCCTTGTTTGTTGAACTGATTCTTCAGCTATAGTCTTTCAAATATAAAAATTGCAATGTGCCATTATAATGTAATGCATTGTGTTTTTATGGTTACTGCTCAACATCAACAGAACCATAGACTTTACATAAAATTGATCTGTCTTCTACCTGAGCTGTTTGTCTCCCAAATTTCCGTTCCGAGGTTGTTGGAAGAAAGTGCCTCTTCAGGTTGTTCCATGCTCATGCTTCCCTGCTTTTTGGCAAAGCGTGGTGGTATCTTGGATGTGATTGTCCTGTTTTTCACTGGCACCTGACACAGCAATGAGAAAGGCTTAACATACTGATAAGATACATCCATTATGTTTATCCTCAGCGTATGTTGAACATATGTTGAACTTACAGCAGCCCCCTGTTCCTTCCTTCTCCTTTCATCTTCCTGTGGGCGTCGCTGCTTTTTGGACAAGGCATCCTGGTATCCATCTGGATTTGAAACAGGTCCTCCTGCATCTCCCTCAACTACAAAAACATTTTTCTTAGAAATTCAGCAATGCGGGAGAACCAACTGCTAACATACTTTTCATTTCTATCGAGACTGAAGGCATTTATTTAAAATAAATGGACTTACTTGGGTAACTGCTGAGTTCATACTGGGACAGAGGTTCAGCTAAGTCCGTCTTGACAGGTCCTGGCTTCAACTCCTTGTCTAATTTCTTCCCTGAGGGCTCACTGGGCTCCCTCTCCTCTGGCTGCTCTAGGCTGTAGACTGGGCCTGATTCATCTGGGCTCCTGCTGAAAATAGGAAAGTGGGAGACATACGTGTTTTTTTTATTTTCTGACCACCGCTAAGAGTCAGACATCAACATTTAGCAAAAAAATTACCAAAACCTCTAACAATCTCATGGTCTATTTAATTTTGGGCCAGTTTTCATTTGAGCAGCAGATAATAGGTGGAATAAATAAAAAACACAGACAGGGTGAGTTCAAACTCCTCAGACTGTAGCAAACAGGGGGAAACTGTAGCAAACGATAAATAATGTTTCTGCTTCTTGAAAGAACGGAGCAGAATGGAAGAGCATCAAGAGAACAAACTATCTAAACGTGAGTGAGTGGTTCAGTGGTGGTCAAATAATACAAAAATGCTGGTAGTGCAAGTGGGAACAGCATATGGCACTTCCAAAGTGATTGTATTGAATATCTGCACTGTTTCTCCTTACAGTCCTACATTTATAATGACGAATTTTCCTTTAAATTACGGTGAGAAAAAAATGTTCATGTTCATTCTATTCATGTCTTTGTGAGAAAGTTAGTCAGAGAACACTGCAAGTGGAACATAATAAAAGGGAGAGGATATACTGTGTTGTTGGTTTCTAAGCAACTACAACAACCAGGCCTGGAACAAAGCACTAGAGCATTAATGTAAGTCCCAAGCTTACATAAAACATGCTACACGGCCAGAAGCAATACATATGGGGATTGGAAAGTATAACCTACAATAAACCTCAGCAGAGTCTCTTCTAACGTTCACCTCACCTCTTACAAGAGCTCCCTCCGTTCTGCCAACTGTCACTCCTGTTAGAGGAGGAGGTGGGGGGGTTATCAGGTGTACGTGTCATCTTGCCCGCTTCCAGCAGCGACGGCTCCCCTTTCCTGTTCTGCCGTTCCACCAGTGGCCTCTGACTGGAGAAGCTTCTCTTGGAAAGTTCTCTTTTCTCGCCAGAGCCTGGTTCACTGTGTCCAGAGTCGGAGGGGATATCGTGTCCTTGTGGAGCTGCGCCTCCGCTTCCACTTCGCTTCTCTCTCCAGTCACCAAAGTCACTGTTGTCTGATCCCGTCTCCCATTCCTCCACCTGACCGTGCTGGCCAGAACGCTGGCCAGAGTAATGGCCGCTGGGCCAGTTGTCTTCCCCACTGCCTTTGGAGCGGCCAGGCCAGGGGTTAGCAAAGTCTCCGTTTACGTACTCGTCACTCGTCCACTGATTGGAGCCAGGTCCCTGCTCTTGCCGTAGGCGACGGAAGCGTGGCGGCTTGTCTTGACGTGGTGGGCGGCGTCTCCTTAACATCTGTCTGTCGGGGTTGTCGTTGTCAAAGTAGTACTCTCCTTCACGGTCCTCTGTGCCATTTTCCATTAAAGAGCCGGTGAATTTAGGGGCGTACTTGAGAGCGTCGCGTTCGACGGGGAGTCGGCGAGAATACATCGTCTCAGCTCCAGTACCGTAACCGTTTTCTTGCATGGAGCCACCATTGCTGCCAAACTGGGGTCCACGACCCCTCCATGTGGAAATGTCCCTGGACCCCCCGAAGCCTCGATTGTAACTTCCGGTGGTGTTCAGTCTGGGAGGCAAAGTGCGACCCCCAAAGCCTCTGCTGGCCTTGGTCTTTTCTTTGAAATCTGTGGCCGACTGGTCATCTGTGTACACTTTGTTGGATCTCCAAGAATCTCTGTCTGCTTTACGGACTTCTCCAGATTCTATGTAGCCTTCTCCATTTTCAGATCCCTTCTGGCGACGCCTCTTAGGCAGTTCTTCATACTCGGAGGCTTCACTCAAGGTCTCACTGACATTTCGTCTCCGGGGCTTGCCCCTCTGGAACTCCTCCACCTTGACGAGGTCTCTGGGCGGTCCTCGGCCTCTGCCTGTCCGCTGGGCCCCGATGCCACCACTGTTGTTATTGTTGTTGTAGGCTCCTCGGAGATTGTCTCCACCTCGGCCACCACGGGTTCCACCTCTGGAGCCAAACTCCCTGAAGCCTCGACTGCGGCCTCTTCCTGTACCCCTGACGGCACCAAAGGCCTGTTCCTCATCAATAAAGATCCAGTTGTTGCGCCGTGGCGCCTGGGGCTCCCGGTTTTCTTGGCTTTCTCTAGGTGACTGGCTCTTGCCGGTGTCCCAGGCGCTCTCCTTGGGAGAGTCATCGCTGTGGGTGCTCAAAGGTCTCTCTGTCTTGGTGGGAGCTGGTGACTGACGCTGCCTCTCTTCAGGCTGTTTCTCGACAACAACGACAACAGGTGAGGCTGCGCGCCTGTTGCTGGCAGGCTGGATGTCTTTCTTCAAGTCATAAACATTGGTGAGGACTTCTTTCTCCAGGCGGTAGGGGACAGGCTTCTCCTCGGGCTCAGTTTTGGGCTTCTCATTCTCCTTGTCTTCAACTTTGAGAGCCTTGAGAACGGGTTTCTTGATGGGCCCAGTTCTGCGAATCAATGTACGTCCACTGGTCTCAGATGGCTGGCTCACACTACTTGAGCTGGAACTGGGTTCAGACCACTGGCTTTGAGTATTCAGTCCTCCGTCTTGTTTCTGGCCGCCATCTCTTTTCCAATTGTCTTTTGAACCATCTAAGGTCTCATCGTGAGATTCAGAGCCATCTTTCAGATGTTTATCTTGGTTTGGGTATTCGTTATCAGAGTGACTCTGGGGGTGGTTCTGAGCAGTGGTGAGCAGGCCTTGGTCATGGTGTGCTCTGTCTGGGCCTCTGCTCTGGTAAGCATGGTGGGGGAGATCATCTTGAGGGTGGGTCAGGCACTCATTGGCCCTCTCTTCATAGGAGTCCTGCTGGGAGCACGCCATATCACTTCTGTTGAAAAGGGGAGGTATAAAAAAAATGATGAAATGAAGAATGAACACAGGAAGAGAAGCCAATACAACCAAACAGGGTTTCACTTTTTTGTGAGCTTCCACAGAGCTGAATAAAAATGGAGGAATGTTTTAAAATAATAACTGAAAAGTTTCCGGGTTCAAATATTTAACACAAAAGCTGACCTGTCATCTGCCTGACCGCTGTCTGAGCTTTCATGCTGTCTCTGGTAAGGTGGAGTGAAGCTGCGCAAGGGGTAGCCATCTTGGTTCCACATTGGGTAAGGCTCAGTGGAAGGGGCTCTTCTCTCCTGGTGTAGGTTGGCATGACATCCCTCATCAGAGCCAGGACTGTTCAAGTGGTCTTGATGCATCATGGGCTTCATCATTCCTGCCGAAATTAATTAGCGTTAAAATCTGGAGTTTTTCCATGTAAACAGACTAACCCTCATTTCAGTTGTAAAGCTAAATGCTTTATTTTTCTATTTCTAAATTCTCTCACCTGAAGAGTGGACAGTGTTCGGGTAGAAGTCCACAGGAGATCGTCCTTGTGTCATGCGAGGATCCATGAAAGTCGGCATCATCATCCAGCGAGGGTCAAATCCAAGGACATGTGGTGGATAGTAGCCTCGCTGGCCATGATTTGAGCCAGAGGAAGCAGGGTGACCAGACTGCTGCCAATGCTGCATCTTGTACACTTGTTCCTGTAGAACGTATTCATACACAAATTGCCACATTGATTCACATACAGTGTGGACTAAATATGAAAGAATAGCATTGAGAAAATCAAGCCCAATTCCATCCTCTGTGTTTGCCAGACCCTGTCGCAGCAGCTATTCTCAGTTAAGGAAAAAATAAATAACCTAACAATGGGCTCTTTTCACAGCAGACGCTGCAGGAAAAGCACAAGTGTTACTAAAACATTCAATATGGAACCCATTGCTAAAATTAAACCTTCACTAATTACACCTGTGCTTTTCCTACTGGGACATGGGTTCTGTCAAACAGACAATCTGACCCAACCAAATCAGGCTATTTCGATTCACTGACAGGCAAAACTTCAAACCCCAACCCATTTATAAATTGCATTTTCATGTTCTTTGCATGAGAGAACCAAGATATGATAGTTTTTTTAAAATCCTAACAAGAATCAATTTTGGATAATCCAATCAAAGTCAGATAGCTTAAGGCCCTACACAGGGCTCACTGCCTTTCACGTTCGCATGCTGATGACCCCCCTGCTTGTGTTAACTCTTGAAAGCCCTCCTCTCCCAGAGCAGCCACTAATACACTGACGCATTAGTATGTGATTAGGACTTTATGGGTAAGAAGGGGCATCAGCTGGCGCTCACCTGCTGCTGCTGGTGCTGTGGCTGCTTTTGAAAGCGGGGTGGGATGGGTTTGGAGGGATGACGTCCATTGTAGTCTCCTGGGGGGGAGGAGGGCTCCTGTCCGTCATCCTCGCTGCTGCGGTAGGTAGAAAAGCCATGTTCCTCACGGTAACTATGGCCAGGAGAGCTGTCGGCAGGACCCTCGCTTCCATCTACAATCATATGATTGCAAAAGTGATCAGAATTGCAAAAATTATCAGATTTTCTGCATTAGTTCTTAGATGAAATACATTTTTTCTTTTTCACCTTTTGTGCTATATTGCCAGTTCTCAGAGTGGCTTTTAGTTGGTTCCCTGTTTGGGGACAGTGGGACTTCTTTGCCATCTCCCTCTTTCTGGCCCTCCTCCGTCCTTGACATCTGTCTTTCAGTCTTCCCAAACTTCTCATCCAGCTTTTTGAGCTTTTCAGCACAGGCAGCCAGGCGTTCCTCACGAGCACGCCTCTCTTCCTCCTCTCGGCGCCTGCGGGCTCTCTCAACAGCCTCCGACAACTCGGGTGATACGTACTTTGCCCTGGCAGGAGCCTGAGTCTGAGACTGGCGCTGGTGATCTTCCTGGTCAGCAAGTGGCTCACCTTGGTTTTTCTGCTGGACCTGGAGCAGTGATTGAAGTGGTAAAAATGCTCATATATAAAATGGATTTTGTATCTTAAAACACACAAAACTAAACCACAAGGTTTTTCTTTGTTCTGGGGGATAAATAATTCAGCTCAAAATAAATTCTCCCTCATACAGTTTATGAAGATATTTGAAATTATCAATAATGTGTCCTTTACTTTTACTTTGAATAACACAATGATTTACTGTGTTTAACAGTAAAACGGTGTCCAGTTCTCCAAAAATAAATCTGGACAGTTCAGTTCATGTTTACCTTTCAGGAGAAGTGTTTATAAGAACTTGCATTCCTCTAGGTTGTGGAAACATGGGAAAAGGGGAATGAATGACAAGAACCTAATGTCCAAAACCAGATTTATACTTGGAAAATAACCGTTACGTAGTATGTGTTTTAAATCACTGAGTCTTAAGAATACCATAAACTACCCAATCTCAAGAACAGCCATTCTCACTCTCAACTTGTTTTGTCAAGGAGTCTGACAATTTTTTTCCACAAGGAAGTGGCCAGCAGACAGACACATTTTCTGACCATTGAGTCTATCACATTCTCAGTTGCCAAGCAAAACTACTTTGTAAGTAAAACATAGTCAGACACATATTGCTATGGTTACTGCAAGGTCATATCGCTCAAATATCAGTTACTGTCTCGTTAAAGCACACTGATATTCTTGTGTTCTGCGATGTTGCTTAATTCCCTAGTCAAAAAGGGATTAAAGGACAAGGTGTATCTTAGTTAATTTTAGATACATACTCTCAAGGTGGAAAACACAGCACTGTGTGTGGTTACCTGAGTGTCCGCTGAGAGATATCTGCCGTTGGTCTTCCTGGGAGCCTCGTGATGGTGATGTTGGTAATAACTCTCCTCTAGGCCCTCGGGGGGATAAGATGCCTCACCTGAACTTAGGGAGGACTGGCAGTCACGCTGGTTCTCTCTCTCCCATTCAGTCCTAAAACCAAGAACCCCTTTAGTAAAGATGGCACTCTAACAGGAATGTTTAGAGAAGTACTGAGCTGTGAGGAAAGAGCTCTCACCACATCTTGTTTTTATCGTTATTGTGTTCATCTTCATCATCGCTGAACTTGAGTTTCTCACTATAATCAACTTCCTCATGGAGTCCTGGAAGAACAGCAAACCATCAGCAGGTGTGGCACGAGGTGCAGACGAGAGCATTGGGAAAAGTATAGATTTATCCATCAGACAATAAGATAAATGCTTCTATTCATACTAGTGTGCATAAAACAAGTTACACACATGACAGGAGTTGAACAATTATTAGTACAGTCAGGGCAGTGAGTAGTAATTGATGTTGTTATGTGATCAAAAACACACAGGCTATTCGGTATTCAAAAACTGAACAACAAACTTAAAGTCAAGTCAGCATTTTATTTGGCCTAAATAAGTCTAAAAAGAATACTGACCAGCCCATCCGTCCTCACAGTCATTGTCAAGCTCATCCAAATCCTTCAGGTCTTCAGGATTAATGATGGCTGGACGTTGTGGCCTCTCACCAGGCCTGCGGATGGGCTGAGAGGAGAGTCTAGGAGGAGCCCGCACAAAGCGGTTCTCTCTTCTCACATCACCACTGCAGATTACACACATTACCAATGATGAGGTGTCACAACATCTTGGTCAAATTCTTCTCACATTGTGAATGCACTTACTTGACAAGTTCGGGTTTGGCATAACTCTGTCTAAAAGTAGGTTTGCTGTCAAATCGGGCTGGTGCTGCTACGGTGGTAGGGACATGTTCTGTACCTGGGGCTTCACGTGTCTCTTTAGAGCACATCTGGAAACAGCAGGATGACACAAGTGTTTATGACAGGAAAACAATTTAGCAACAAAAGGACTTCAGCTAAAGTTGACGATGTACAAGTAAAACAAGTACCTTGTCTTTACAGTATTTTTTAAACAAGCACCAGAATAATCATGAGCCATGTAGAACTTACAAATGCGGGCAACATGTCGTGGTAGACAGCAGTTGAAGTGTGGTGAAGCTGGTACTGCAGGGCAGTAGGGACGGTTGTTCTGCGGACTGGCTGGGCGGGTCGTAGGGAAGGCTCCTTGGGGTCAGCGACCGGTGACGGGGCCGTCACTACACTTGTAGAGGTGGTGCCGGTGGCAGAGGTGGGGTGAGATGAGGCTGGAGGGGTGCCAGTCTCACCCAGGGCAGTGATCTTACCCTCAGGATCTGCAGGCAGGCCGAGGGTCAGGGACGAGGGCTGAAGGTTCCTGCCACCACCTTCCCTCCAGCTCGTCACATCTTGTTGTGGAGAGGAAGATTTTAGATATCAGTGATAAGTATGTCAGCATTTCCTTTCATAGTGCTTTATTTGCTTGAAAAACACAAGTATATGATATCAAAAGACATATAGCATTAGGCTGATAAAAGCAATGAGTAAACTGCTCTCTTTATCAGTTTTGCATCATTGTTTATGTGTTTCAACAAAATCATTATCTTCGAGATAGTCCAAAATCTCTTTGCCAATTTAATATCTTGCTTTGCAGCAGACATCAGCTTATCTATGAGCGCCTCAGCCAGTTCTGGAGAGTTGAGACTTACTCTGGGGGCGGAGGCTTGGTCCTGGCCCATACGACGGATCGAAGCCGCTTCTTTCCTTGCCAACCCTGTCCTGTTCTCCAGCTGCCTTCAGCGTGGGAAATTCCTCGTGAGAGAAGGGCTGAAGTCGGTTTGAGGCCCTTGAACCTGATATTGGTGTTAAAAGGAGCAACAAAACCAAGGATGTTCGTCAGACTTTGCCACCAAGTACCACATTCTGTTTTTTGTCAAAGACACAAGGTCACAATCTAGGAAGCGTATTCTTTACCATCAGCATGTCATTTAATTTTTAATGCAACTCTCAATTAAAGAGAATCTGGGATGACTCACCATCTTGCTCTACTGCCTTTCCATTTAGCTGGGCCCATTGCTTTGGTCCACCTGTGTTTGTGCTCTGTGAAAATGAAGAAAACCAAGGTCACAGTCTAACAGCTGCATTTGGTCTCTGTGACATGTGAGCGATAGTTTGAGTATTTTTCCCTCCTCTGCATCGTGACCACAGCAGGGGCGTTTTCTCTAGGTATCACTATCTGTACCAGGCCTAATGTTGTGCATTAAAGATGGCTTCTTGAAGAGTTAATAATTGAGAACATTTTTGAGACAGTGGTAGACTCTAGATCCACATACATACCTCCTGGTTGGCTACCGGTGAGGGCTTCTGAAGATTGGAGACAGATTTCTGTAAAGCCAGCTGTGGCGGCAATTCCGGCAGCTGTGGTATTGATGCAATAGAACTACAAACATGACATAAAAGGAAAACCAATCATTTACAAAATCTTGTACATCAGTTAATTCACCTGAACTTTGACATGATGGTCAGAGGGGAGGGTAGTTTGAGATGCTTTATATGTTCTCCTCTGACCTCTTTTGATCGGTTTGTTCCTGCTTGTTCGCCCATCCTGTACCGTCTTTGGGCACAATAATCACGTTGGGATCGTTTCCTTTGTTTTCAGACTTCAAGCTCGGCAGATGAGCAGGTGGGGGCATGCGCCGGGCTGCGGCCACTTTGCCAAGACTCTGCAAGCCATGTCGCGGAACTACTGGGAGAGAAAACAGAAGTAGATAAATAGGGGAACAGAGATTAAAGAAATTGAAACAGAGATAGACAAGAAACACAAGTAAGAGGACAAAAACAATTGCAACTTACCTGTGTTTTTCTGAGTTTCTATTGATTTCCCTTTGTACTTGTCAAATAGGCTGAGTGAGGAATACTTGCTTTTCCCATCCTTGGACTTGGTTATTTGCCCCAAACGATCGGACATTGCGATGTAATGTCATCGAGTATGGAAATTTTTCTTTGCGCCTCTTCCCAGTGCCTTCTGATTCTACCAAGAAAAGAGAAGGAATATCGGCCTTTAGTACAGACACAAAGTCATGGTTTTATTCATTAAAAAAAAAACCTAATAACACACTAGGGTAACACCACTGTTGTAATATTATTGGCCTAAAACTAACCATAAATGAACCTTTACTACCATACTGACCCTAACATTTATCAAGATTCAAAAAAGACCTGAAAACAGCTTTGAGTGGATTCATATTTAAAAAGCAGCAATGGTAAATATCAATTATATGATATCAAAATGTGTTATTTTAAATGTTACATGAATTATGTTTACATTACTACTGCATATGTGGAGACATCACCAAAAATTCAAAAACTTAATAACCAGCCAGATTTAAAAACTGGGTGTTTTCTTCCACAGGTGTAAACTGCACCTGCATGTTAGTGATCAGATGGGTGCAGTGTGGTTTTTGCAGCGTGTTCATGTGCAACTTTGAACAAAAGAAGGGTACCATGGGACGTGACACATTGATCCTTTGTCGGCACTAGTATTTCCATATGTCATGGCTCATAGCCACACAGACCACAAGCGTTTCCAGTGTAATCTCAGCGGCATCACAGTTGTACCAAAAAACATTTGTGGTATGTTGGCTGGCTTGGCCCAAAGGGGAAAACATTTTATGTTCAGGTATACAACATGTTGCTGTCATTACATGGATACTTGACATGAAATTGAAAGGTTTGATTTGTTCCCTGTGTGTGTGTTTTACAAAATCCTGTCCTGGGGCACAGACAGGTCCAACTTGTCCTCAGACACATGGGTACAGTTCATTGTGTAGTATTACAAGTGGTTGTTTCTTAAAACCTGCACCAAGCGACTGTGAGCAGCTGTGAATAAAATAAATGCTGCCTAGCATATGTCCATAGAGAAAGTTCTTCAGCTGGACCAAGCAAATAAAATGGCTTAATTGTTACTGTGACAGATTATTTATTTTGAGCAAACTTCAAGACTCTACAAAGTGGATTTTCCCTCCACATCTAATACCTTAAATAAGTACCTTAAATAAGTTATCATCTCACATCTTAAATACTTAATTCCCACTAAAATTAAGCATGATGGAAAAGTTCTTTTTGGCAGGAAATAAGCATCACGTTGCCATGCCAAGAATCCCTCCTCATTCCTGTTTGAAACTCATTTCCTTCACCTCTTCTCCTTTCATCTATTCCTCTCTTACTACTGAGATGCTCTGTAGAAATTATGTGATGTTTGCAGAAGTGACTTGTGGCTCATGTGTTATTGGAAACCTCGTCCTTAATACACCAGGTTGTCCTTGTGTAAGCTTTGTGCTAAGACAATTCACATCTGGAAAAAAGAAAACCATATCGGCATATACTTGTACAACATGAAATTGTTGGAATCAATTTTTCCTTATTATATATGCATACACTCAATTAAATGACTGGGAACACAGTAAATACCACTGTAACTTAACACTGCATAAGTGCTCAATTACATGTGAACAAACAAAATTCTTAGATGTTTTAAGCCGATTGCTTATTAAAATCTAACTCAAACCCAGATATCCCAACTATGGATAAGGTATTTGAAATTATTATGCGTTTATGTCATTATAAACATTTAAATCTAACATAATAGTCAAATAACAATGTCTAACAATGGCAACAACGCAAGCCCTATTCACATGTTATACACATGCAATCAATGCATTCTCTCTTCCGTTAAATATAATGTACTAAAGACAAGCAAATAATTTGGAGTCCACATGTGTGTTTTTTTTCTTATTTCTTCTTATTATATCAGCCAAACGTGGTCTTAAAGTTAAACATATAAACGGTGGCTTTTTGCGCTCAGATTTCAAAAGTGATTGCTCAATCAAACTATCAAAACAATGTGTGTGGAAAGCTGTAAAGGATAGCAAACGCATTAAAAAGAGGGCTTCATTACCCTCGTTATGGTTTACATAACGTTAGCGAAGACGCAGCGGTCCACAGCTGCTGTTTTGAATATTTTATACACAAACCTATGCGAATAAATATCGTCGTTTGAGTAGGGGGAAAAAACCAAGCGACGAAATAACATCTCACAGGCCGCTCCGTCAAAGCCCCGCATAGGCGTTTTACCGGCATTTCTATTTCTAAAATAGCCGACTACCACTGTGGGTTTTATAATGCATTAAATCTAACGCTGCCGTTTCTCTGAAGTTTACTCGAGTTAGAAAAAAAAATACCCCAGAATTTCTTCGAAGACAAGCAAATCACAAATTTAGTGACGCTAGCTTAGCTATGGAAGCTAACGCAATGACAGCTAACGTTATCCTCTTCTTGATTTTGTTTACAACATACCACCATCTCTACAAGACAATTGATACAATTGATAGAAGAACTTATAAGCGAGTCTACAACATGTATGATATATTTATTTTCGCAAGGCAGCTTTTGACCTCTCTAACGTTAACAGTAGTGCCGTAACCCGCCGTAAGCTAGTGGCTAATTCCAGCACATGAAACTGACACCAGCCAGTTCGCTGCTCGAAAACAAAAACACAGCCCATCCCGACGAGTGGTTAAAATGCAATGATTAGAGCGGTGTTACTGGTTTTATTTGACTCTAAAGACTGTAACCCAACATTACCTGAGATTAACATAACAATGTAAACGCTAAGAAGGACCCTTGGTGTGTGTAGATGCTGGCCACCACTAGTAAAAAAAAAAAATCTGCTAGCTAGCTACTGGCTAAAAGAAAAAATGGCTATGTAAACATGAAGTGGTGTTGACCAAGGTCCCGTAAAGATTGTGTTTCATTGTCATTATCACAATAAACGTTTGATCAAACAGACACGTTGTTGTTTTCGGATTGTTATTATTTTTTAACGCTATTGAGCAGAAATAACAAAACTCAACCACTTGCTTTCTAAGTTAGCATGAGCTAGCAACGGCAGTGGAAGCTTGTGAGAAACTGGCGAAACGGCAATTCCGTAAAACTTCCAGTGCAGTGGTTCAAAAAGCAAGAACTGACAGGCCGGCGGATTTCAGTGCATTTACATTCGTGCTTGACGTGACAAAACGCGCTGTAATTTGTAAGGGAAAATTTTACCTAAAACACCCAAAGCTTTGCTAACATTTCCAACCTAGCGGTTTGAACACAGCGATGGGGAATGTAGGACAAGGCGATTAAAAATGGCTGCTGCCCAGAACAAAGCAACAATAAAACTGGGCAGCAGAAGAAGACAAGCAAAAAACTGGAGATGTGGCAAACCCATCCGCGTCTGTAACTCACCGATTCAACGTCTTAGAGTATCTTCTGATTAGTGACAGTGATGTATTTCCACAAAATGTTGTCTACTCAAAGGATGGATGGCGATTGTAAAAGCCCAATCTTCATAGGTTGAACCGATAGCAGTGTTGTTGCTTGGGTCCTACCCGGCCTGAGAATGAACAGGGCAGAGTGGAGGCTGGCTCGGCTCGGCTCAGAGCGTCTTACGTCACCGAGCGACGTAAACGAGGAAACTGCGCCTCTATTGGCCAATGTCATAAATGCGATAGATAGATAGATAGATAGATAGATAGATAGATAGATAGATAGATAGATAGATAGATAGATAGATAGATAGATAGATAGATAGATAGATAGATAGATAGATAGATAGATAGATAGATAGATAGATAGATAGATAGGCAAAATAAATAGGCTATTCTAATTGAAATGAAATTGCCATTTTATGGATATTTTTGTCTGTTTGTTTATTGTGTTTTTCTTTTTCTTCTTTGTTTTTCTTTTGTTTTCCTTTCTTTTCTTTTTCTATTGATTGATTTGTTTTTGTGAATTTGTATTGAGGGGAGGATTTTTTATAAGCCCTTTGGGCTTCTTTTCCTCTCCTGCACAATTATTTGTCCTTGTATGGTTAATATAATTTCTGTTTTATCATTGTGCATATGAATAAATAAATAAAAATAAATGAATAATAGATAGATAGACATATTTGCATTTATTTAAGACAATACCAGTAGATCAGATATGGATCATCATGACTGATTAGCTCAGAGTATAGTCAATGTTTGTCTGATTATAATCTCTTGTTTAAATGTTATCTCAGGCATCATTTAGCTATCTGTTGCAGCCACTGTGAAACTTTGATTATAAAGTGTTCTTTTGTGTTTCGGCTCTTGCAAAGTCCAAGCCCTTGCTATGACATGACAGTGTGATATAGACAGAATGCAAGGAGAGGTCAGACACTCTGTGTATCGGGAAGGAAGAGGACACACTCAAGTATAGCTGCAATAGACTGGAACACATGTTAGTATCGTCTTTCTCAGAACATTGCATGCATTGCTACTGCTTTGCATGCAACGGAAATACCCACCCTGTGGATGTTCCCCTCTTCCAAGCACCTGCCTACACAGTGTATGTAATGGGAAACTCTTTAGAAAAACTTTAGCTTTAAAACACCAAAATGTATAAGCATGTGAGTAAACTGATCTGCTGCTTAATGTGACCTATTCTTAGGGGATGGATTCAAGCCAGTACATTGTGACGTACGAGTAAGCACCTGCTGTCAATAGGATTACTTCTGATTAACAGGAAATAGCATTTTGTGCATTTACCAGAAGATTCAAACACGTGAATTGCCTGGGGAGAAGAAGTCTGAATAGCTGAATAAATAAACTGAGGACTGGTACCTCTGTCACGACATGATCCCGCATGCTTGAGTGATAGCAAAGGTTTAGTCTTCAGTTTGAACAGTATTCTGTTTACATTGAAATGACCCTAATGCATTATCAGGGATCACAGAGCCTTCACTTTTTTCTTATAAATAACTTTATTTGGTTTCATGACTAAACCTCTGTCGCCACCACAGCTCCGCCTCATTGGCTCTTTGTTCCATCTTCTTCCAAAAGAAATATTAGTTTCCCACTGAGTTCAATTAATGGCACAAAAGGCTCTTATTATTTCCATTCTATGAATAATAATGAAAAAGTAATTAATTAGAAAATGCAAACATGTCTGTTGTTTGGTATATAACCCTACTTTGGTTTGATGTGAGATTGTCTTTCACAGTATGTATGGTTTGGTTGTCTCAAATGCCCAAATCACAACACCACATTCCCAAGTTGTTTTGAATGTGCAGCAAACAGAGAAATGAGCTTTGAAATGTGTTTCCTCACTGATAATAAAGAACGAAGCCATGATGTCAGTGAGTTCACACGCATTAGCATTTTTTGGTTTTGACTCATATCCTGGTTTTGATCTTATTCCGGGTTTAACTGATTCTATCGTAAGCTGCAGGACTCTATCAAAAATGTGTCTTGTAGCCTAATCAATTAAAATGGTTCTCCGATCTGCAACCAGTTACTACTAAAATATAACACATTACCACTGAATTTAAAGTCAAACCAGAAACATTGTTAAATCTAACAGTAAGTTCACATTGCATTAAAACAACAGTGGAACCCTGGTCATATTCTACCCAGTAAAAATGGATGAAACAGTTGTTCATTTATCTATTTATTTAGTCACTTATATTCACTTCATTCTCAACTCAAAAATGGGGCACCTACAGTTTTGAACCAACTTGCTTCACTTCACAGGGCTCCAGACTAACTGTTTTTACTCCTAACTTCTAACCTAACATTTTTGGAGCGCAAGCAGAAAATTTCACATGTGCACATGTGCAAAGTATATATTTTCTTTTCATACATGATCCTCACACACCTTGGCCTGCACACCTGTAATGACAGATTCTTTGAGGCGTCCCTTCCATGTTTCACCAGAGTTAAAATAAACCTGCATTTTCACTGGTTGTACTTGCACAAGTAGGAACAATTTACATGCACTGCCTCAAATTTTAGTGCCCCCATTTAGGGGCACGGCAGTCTGGAGCCCTGTCAGAAAGTTGTCTACTGTGAACACAACAGCCTCTACTAACAATGACACAAAAAAACAACAAACTTTTAATAGCATTGCCAGCAGCCATGAAAAACATCAGATGAGACTGCCTGAGTGCAACCAATCAGATTCCTCTAGAGGGAGCACTTGTCTTACCGTTCATCAACCATCCTCGTACAGCAGGGACGTGCACATGATTATAGAGGGGCAGGGGCTCAAAGTCAGAAAAGGGCAGGACATTTTTTTTTGGTCCTTTACACAATATGGATCCGCCGTAAACACAGTGCATATTATTTTGAAAATGAACCCGGTGTTTTATTTTGTATTTTCTAAATTCCTGTCCCCCTGCTCTGCTCTGTGCGGATTTAGTCCGGCAAAAACAGAAGCTGACACATTGAATAATAGAATAATACAGTTTTTCTGAAATATTACCCATAATAAATGCTGAATAAGTGGACCCTGACCATCTCAGAAAGTTGCTCCACTGTCACTCTCCTCAGTTATCCGTTGCCAACACAACAAAGCCTCTAAATGATGTCATAACAATGACACAATGCAGCGGAGACGGCTCTGTGACACTACTGTGCAGGCTGACAGTCAGTGAGGGCTCGCGGCAGCGCCGCTGCTCGTTGGAAACAGCTGTAATAACGTGATTTCAGGTCCTGAAACGTTTGCTCAAAAAGTCAGATTTGTCCATCGAAAAACACCAGATTTGGAAAGAGACTGCCAAAGTCGTAAGTTGGCAACCAATCAGATTCCTCTCTCTCTGGCGGAGAGGGCAGGCTCAAACAACCCGGTTTACAAGAAAACGTGGAGTTTTTGTACTTGACAGGAATTTATTAATGTTGTTAAAAAAAAAAAAAAAAAAAAACATTCATCAACCATGGGCCCTATGTGTGCACGTGCCTGTCGTACAGGCTGCAGATGCTGGCTGGAGCAATGAATTGTCACGTAACAAAATATGTAGCCAGCATGGATGTTTATTAAAGAACATACAGTAAGTGAATTTCATTTTCATGCAGCTATTTTACAGAATATCAACAAATACAATTATACACATCTTTCCCACATGAAGTAACATTTCTGAATTGCTACACTTCAGATGGGAAAATGCAAATGTGTGATAATCACCAGGGAAGCTGTTTGGTGTTGTTGCATGCATGCACAGAGCTACACACCTGCTGCTGCCTGGACTGAGATCAGTGGCACCTGTAAAATTTGTGATGTCTAATGTTATCTCTCATCTATTTTATATTCAACCAAGTGCACGACACAAACAGGACATGTAGACACAACAGCAGGGAGTGTGGTGTCTGTTGATTCAGTGCATGTGGAAACAGGCCTCCGAGCACTATCAGCACTCACTTACTGGGATATTTTGGGTGCATGTTTTGCAGGGCTTCTAGAGTCCTTCATATTGGCGCATAATTCAAACAAACCTGGATCTTGTAACAAACTGTGTCCCCTGTGTTTTGCTCAAAAGCAAATGATCTTGGTTGGAATGAAAGCACAGAACCTCAGAGAGGAAAGATGTTTTGATTTGCCTTGAGAAAGCGAAGGGGGAAATGCCTAATGCGGCTTGATAACTGTAATGTTCACATTTTGTGTAGCTCCCTCCCTGTGCATGATTCATTAGTTCCTGACATCAATGTTGTTTGATGCTCAGGATACCGTATCTCAGTGTATGTCTTCATTTGCAAAAAGAAAGTAGTTCCTCTCAGGAACATGTGCCCGCCTTGTCAGCACTTATCACTATTTCTGTCTTTGTTACTCTGCACGGCTCCATTGCAACAAATTCAAAAATAATGATGGAGGAATATGGTACAAATGTTCCTCAGATGTTTTGCCAACTTGTTCCGATCGCTAACTATGCACACAACAACCAGGGAACGTGATCTCTGACAGCTTAAGATATTTATTGTCTTAACCGTCTGACTCTCTCTGCTACAGAGTATTTTATCGAAACAGTTTCAGTTCCTCTTGTTTGAACTATTTCAGAGGCACACGCCACTGCATCGGTGTCGCTTCCTGTCATATCGCCTGTGGCAACAGTGGTGTGACAGGAAAGCTGTGTCTAAGTCTGTGAAGACTCTTAACGCACTCAGAAATACTGTTACACTAGCACATGCATGTTTTTGCAGCCTGGGATCAAATCTCAGTCAGGTCAACAACTTGATATAAAAATCATAGTAATTCAGTTACTAGGCAACCATATGTGGGAAAAAAAACCCTGAAAAAATATGTTGATAACCAACCACTGAAGCGTTATGTCGAGTGAACACTGCACAGTGAAGAGCTCTCTTGTGGAGCAATTGCACAGGAACTGCCAAGATGTAATAGTGGATGTTTTTTTAGACTGATACTCCATGTGAAGAACATTGTTTTATTGTGCAGTAAGTAGAACATGTTTAAATTTATATTTATTTTATAAGCTGCTTTTGAAACTACAATTTATATTTAACAGCAATTTCCTCATTTTGGTTGGAAGGTAGTGTCCACAGTACAATTTAAAACACAAGGCATCCACGTTTTATTGCCAGTCCACCTCATTTTATTAACAAGATGGAGAAAAACAAAATAAAAACATGAAATACAGAACAAACTGAACTGATGTTCACAAAACTGTATTTACACATCAAACCAATGCACTGAAATATTTTTGCTGCAAAGAAAAAAATAAATGCAGGTTTCATTCAAATGTCCATAAAAAACATTCAAGGCATAAACTGTTAGAAACTGATACTTCAAACATAATATTTTTGCTTTGCAGGCTTCGGTTGTTTCTTAGGGCATAGAATTGGTGTCACAGACTAACCATATTCATCTGCTAGGCAGCAGCCTGCAATGAAAGAGCTGAGGAGCAATAAAGAAAAAAGAAAAAAAAAAAAGGATCTCAACTCATTACAACATTCTGTAAATGGCACATTGAAGGAAATCATATTTGAATCTGTAAGAAAAATATTAAATTCTATGCTAGTGTGACATTTGGTTTAGACAAAAATAAGTTCATATTTGATAAACGTACAGTAAAAAGATCAGAAATACACAAGTTATCTTCATGCCAATTAGTAACAATGTGGAATATCCAAACAACAATCACCTATTTTAGTATTACATCCATTATTACAGCCTTACACCAAACTCTATTCAGTGTTCAGCAAGTATTTCACTAGTCCAATGTAAAAGAAATGCATTTACAAAAACAAAAGAGAAAACAGGAAGAGGTAACAGAGTGGCGGGAAAAGGAAGTCAGATGGTAAAGAGAAGGAGGCACACAGACTGAAGACAGAAATTATTGAATAATAATAACACCAGAAGTTGAGTGATGGATGAATGGTACCAGCTTTCATATTGTATGATAATCAAAAGTCTAAAGGAAAAAAAAAAAGAAGAAAACATGGAAAAGGAATAATTTCACCAAATTGTTGCCAGTTTACTGTAGCCTTATTTCTTTTATTTTAAAGGAGCAGTAGAGGTAAGTGAATTGGGCTTTGTGAAGCATTGTGAAGACATTGTGAAGACACTTGTGATTGTGAAGACATCTTGTGATGTGTCTGTTATGGACGTTGCATGCAAGGCAGCATCTGCATCAAGATGTTAATGCTTCTCTGTTCACAAGTCTCAATAAGAAGTTTAAAATTTGAAAAACAACCTCCCTACCTACCTAAGTCCTTCCCACTGTGGTGTTAGTGTGTTAAGTAAGCCTTGTGTGCTAGCATAGCCTTACATCAGGAGCTCAGAAAAAGGGGCTCCAGCTGAGTGTGCTTATGGAAATAAGAGTCTGACAGGTACTTGATGAGAGCCACACCGTCTCCATCAAGCTGAAGTGGAACATGCCCAGTGCAAAGCCACACACCATATCAGTTAGGTGGTGTTTCCCCAGCAGCACCCGTGACACGCCCACCAGAAAGGCCCACAGCACCAACAGGATGCGCAGTGGCACGGCCAGGACCAGGTGAGACAGCAGGAACTTGGAGACCATGGCGGCTCGACTGGCGTGAGCGGCAGGGAAGGAGTAGAAGTCCATGGCCACGCAGTCCATGAAGCCCGGTGTCATCTCCCAGGGTCCTTTGCGCTTCACCAGCCTCTGGACTCCAGCCACGGTCATCACATCAAGGATGAGCGCTGTCACAGACAAACAGAAAAGTTGGATAATGAGGACTGAGAATACGGTATGTGTTTACATTCCAAGCTATTACAACCAATACAATCAACCACCACAATTAATAATAAACATTTGAGACTGAAAATGGGTCCCAAGTTGGCCAGCTTACTTGATATTTTTTTAAAGGCCATTAATCACAATGGAAACAGATAATATGATGATAGCATCTGGATTAGCATTTCCCTCATAGTACATTTGGGATGAGTCTCACAGAGCTACTAACACAACTGTTGAACAGGTCTTCTGATGCAATGTAGAAAGTCTTATATGGAGCAGAAAAAAAGACGAGAGCACTTATTTGTCAATCAGTATCTTAGTGACCAGGAATAACTGATAAGGCATACAATACTGAGAAAGCATGTGCTTTGAGTGCACATACCAGACATTTGCAGATGCCTTTTATAGCTCCATAGCACTCCCCAAAAATATCCCAACCATTGCCAACTTTAACTTTTGTTCAAGTCTTCCATCTTCTCACACACACTCACACCCAACCCTGCACTAAATAACTGCCAGGTTCTCTGACATATTGGTTGTGCTGCCCTACTTCTCAATTCCACTTGCCCACTTGCCGTCCTAACGGGGCCATTATTTTAAATTCCATTACAGCTACTTAAAGAGAGGGCTGGTGAGAAGCTGTTGTTTTCACGAACAGCGGGGGAGAAAGAAAAAAAAATCCGAATACTAAAGGAAGAGATGGAGGAACAAAATCGAGGTGGGCAGGCTTGTAAAAAGTGAAAAGGAAATGAGTTTCTCCAAAATGACTGAGGGGAGGCAATGCACACAAGGTGAGCCAAGCAATGACACATCATATTGTCAGCTGTGAGGTCAAGTCGGACTGTAGTGTCCAACAAACAGCGATGACTCAGTTAGTCTTTGCAAATTGGTTTGGCATCATCAACATATCAAATGGCAAAAGTCTTCAAAATATGTGGGGGATTCATTTCTGCAGCTGTTTTCAGGACAGGCAGCCCAACTGCAGTCACCACAGTGCGAAAACACATTTGAAGTCAATCCCCGGTCAGCCAGCGAGGAGCTATCGATCAACAGTTAGTTTTGAGCAGCCACAGTCAAACCCTCTCTGTGGATAAATCAGATCCTCGGTGGTGAACTCAGGCTGACTACTCAATGGGGAATCTGCTAAAACTGCAAATGGGAACTCCACCTCCAAGACGTGCAACAGGTTCGGTCAGATAACTTGATCAGACTGCAGCAGATCAACCAGCGCTGTGAAGGAAATGCCACAATACCCACTGTGTTTGACAGTACCATGCTATGATGGAGCACTAGCACAATGCCAATGCTCTGCCTTATCAGAGTTCCTTCTTTCCCAATACGGCACAAACGGCTCAGCCTGTCACTGACTCACTGTGCCCCAGAAATAATTTGCATAAAAGATTCACTGGATGAAATTACAATTACAATTTATGCCAGATGCACATGTCATATAAGGAGTAAAGTAATGAGTGTGGGCTACAGCCATATCTGGGCAGAGCACATGGTGATAAGCAAAGGTCATTTTAAAAGGTGGCTGTGGTTGTGGTTGGAGGAGAGTTTGGCACTCCATGTGTGACCTTTTCTAGTTTTGCTGCTCTTCTAATTTACTTTTAGTTATGTGTTTTTTTTAACCCAGCTGAGATGATGCTGTCTTCTAATTTTGGTTGTCGGGATACATGAATCTATGGTACTGCACACATATATAGAAAGCAGTTTGTTGGTTGTGCATTAAGTAAGACAATCTGGCTCTTTAGCTCCATAATGTTCACTAACTAGACACTAATTTAGATTCTTTGCCATATTCCCTGGGAGAGTAACAAACATCGAGGATTTAGAGGACAGTTCTGACAAAGACGCATGATAATAGCAGTGTTTACTCGCATTAAAACGTATCGATTAGTGCATGCTTTAATGAATGCATAATCTTATGGCCCACACAAAGCAAAGAGGTGCACACTGGTCAGCCACTTGAAAAATAATGATAAATTCAGATCTATCTGTTGCACAATGCTTAATGAAAAATTAATGAAAGCCAACAGCTGTGTGGGCACGGCCTAATCATGTCTGTTTGTTCCTGTCTCCATCCACCATGCGGGCCTCCACTACAGCACAGGGAGCTGGGCGTTCAGAGCACATCAAGACTCTGCATCATTTATCTTTGCACAACTGGTGATAGCAATAATGTTAATATTACTGCAGTCTCTTCTGCCTCCTTGCTGTGCGTATAACTACATATGCATAGACTTGTGTCTTAAGAGTGCTTATTTTACTTGCTGGTACTGGCTCTGGTCTCCCTCTCTTGTGTCCTCTGTAATGTTGAACCATCACTTCCCCTGGTTTCAGAACATCCTGCCAAAGGACTGCAGCTGAAAATTGGCCAGCTGGCACATCTATAGGTGTTAATTAATACGTGCTGTCCTTATGAAATACATGAATGAAACGAAAATGAATAGACAGCAAGAATTTTTGGACTGCACCTTTTTTTCTTGATAACGAAATGACTCTAAGGCCAAGGTTTTAAGGGCCATGGTTCTGATGTGTGATGCATTAAGAGTCTGCATTAGCAATCAGCTCACTGTCACACTCAAACACACTGAAATGGCAAGTAGGCTACAGCAAAAGCCATAAAGAGTCTTAATGTAAGTGAACTGCACTGTCATTGCTGATATATGTGGAGTTGCTTTAAAGGCCTCTTTCAAACATAGGTTGATTAATCAGTGTAAAAAGGACCTGGACACTTTAATACCAGTTTGATGCCTGGAAGAAGTTACTGCAGTTGTTTATATCTCTACATTTTGAGAGGAGTTGCATTTTTCTAAGTAAACATGGACTTTTTGAGAAGTGCAGAGTAATTAGGTCACTGGAGGAAACTAAGTCACACAGACAAAGAAAGGAGAAAACACCAGCGCTGGACTCCAGTGCAGCTGATAAGGGTGGGAACATCCTCTGCACAGTCAAGGTCTGCTTTTGGACCATCTTCGGTTGTCTTGTAAGTGTGTGCCTGCACTGTTTTCATAACACTATATGGGAAATATTTCTGCACTGCACAATATGGGATTAACAGTGGGCAGTATTTAACCAATCTAGACAGGCCAGTCTACAAGGAAAAGAAATCAGGAGCAATGAACATTAATTTCCCAACTATTGTTTGATCTGTTCGTAGATTTTCTCCCGACAGATCTCAGTGGAGTAGAAATTATCCCGGACCAACACATAATGAACGAGCATTTGTTCCAAACACAAAACAACTGTGTCCCAAATCCAGAGATTTGCTGGCTTCCAATCAGAGCTCAATGTTGCCACAGACGGGGGGATTTGTATTGCTTTTTGGTCAATAATCTGTGTGGGTCAAGACTGTGCATGTGTGTATGTACATGCACTTGTCTGGACACATGCACGCACCCCCATGGTCCCCCAGTCATTCTGAAAAAAAAAAATCAATTTCGTGTCATCTGCCATTTGCTGCAGAAATATGTTGAAATAAAATGTGCAGTGCCACTGCTTCACACTGTTATTACCTCCAGCAGAGACAGTTCAATACTGGACCAACAACAATAACAACAACAACAGCAACAACAACAAAAGATCTTTTTCTGTATGGACCCACAGGACAAAACCTTATCAAGAAAGGGTTGTTAACAAGCTTAATGTCTCAATTTATCTGGCAGCGCCTTGAAGTGTTTGAAAAATCTGTTTGCTTCTGAATGAGCATTGATCAAAAGCTGCTTGTTTTGCAGCTCAGACAAGAACTTTTGTGTGAAACAACTCATTTAAAAAGTGAAACAAAACACAACGCTTCTGTGACTATAAAGCAATATGGTCTTTGTCCATATTAGATTGCATTGTATCACTAAGAGCAAAATGACTACAAAAACTAAACAAAAGTTTTGAAAGATGAAGATGATGATTGACAGGTCATCCATTATAGAGCTACTGCACTGGATTGCATGAGAACGTGAGGGATGAAAATGTAAAGAACGTACAGAAAGGCTGCAACACAAACATCCTTCTTGAATTCATCATCCTGACTTTTGAGAAAATGTTCTGTGATCTTGCAAAATTTCAATCTGTCAGTTTTCTCTGTTTTTAAGGCACAATCAGCAACATATTTAAAGTGTCAGTCAAAGTAAAGATTAACAAGACCCGGTCCCACATTATGTTATGCATGCGTATATGTGTGAGATGAAAACTCATATCTCATGATGGGGATTAGATGAATATAAGATGATTTATGGATCGTAAATCATTTATATTGCTAGTCAAGCTGTTAGCAGTCAGTAATTTTTTAAGTTGTAAAGATCCTCTGGTTAATTAATCATATGGTTTCAACTAATAAACCATTTATAAAGGAAAAAAGGCTTGCACCTTTTAGAAGTTGAATAAACCCTTATGGAAATGTGATTCTATGGTTTCAGGATTGTGCGTGGTTGGCACAGCTCAGTGGTTTCCCAGGTGAGAATAAAGGTGGGTTCTGGTGGTTTGGTTGTTGACGTGTTCACACAGCCATAGCGCATGAGAACCATGCACTTCATGGATGAACTGTTTGTTTTGGGCGGGCTGATGATGATAAGTGTGATGTTGCATTTACCAAGCAGCAGGTTGACCAGGACCTCTTGTCCAGCCAGAGTGTTACTCCTCGTGAGACACACGATAGTGCCAATGATCCACGTGATGCCGTGCCCTGTGAGCGCCAGCAGGGCGACCATGGAGCGGCAGCCTCCCCACGGGGACGACGTGGAGGCGCACACCCCCATGCGCTTGGACAGACAGATGTCAATGGCGAGGAGGGAATTCATGGCTATCCCCTTGAAGGAAGGGTTCAGCTGCATGCAGTCCTCCTCTGGCATTCTGGTGGGCTCCCTCCTGTCCTTGCTGCCATTGTCGGCAGGTTCGTCACTCTGCTGGGTTGTTTGATTCTTGTTTTGACCCGGTTTCCTCGCGCTGCCTCGGCTCACAGAGGGGCCACCGCCGTTACCACCGGAACCGGCAGCGCCGCTGCTGCCGCTGCCGCTGCTGCTGCCGCCGCCTCGGGGAGGCTGGTGGTTCAAGGACATGAACTCAGGTCTGCTCAGGACGCTGTTTCTCTCCCGCGTCCTGGATCTCGCATTGTAAGTGGAGGGCATGTTTGGATAGAGGCTAAGTTCTCCTCTGTGGCTCAATAAGCGATTGCCAATCTCCTGAAGATAATTCAAGTGGTGCGAGTTCAACACGGCGGTGAAACGTCCCAGGATAAACCCCCCCACCAACCAGCGCTCCCCCTCCTGTGGCCTTAATAGATATATTTAGAGCCTCTGGAATGTGCGATGGCCATGCTGTTTATACCGTGTGAGCAGGAGAGAGTGCACTGAATGGCATTTGCCTCGGCCAATCCAGAGAAACCCGATCTACAGCATGGAGATAAAATAACAACATCTCGTTACGCCACAGTGCAGCATGGATAAGAGATAGAACCACAAGCTCAGTGTGGAAAAGGTGCAAGAAATACGCAAGACATGGTGTTGTCATCTTACCCTGCGAAGGGATGAAGGAGCTATGAAGCGCACAGCATCACTTTAAAGCTCCCCAGCAGCTTCCACAAGAGCTTCAGCAAAGAAGAGGGGGAGGAGGAGGGCACTTTAGTCCCGTGGCTGTAACGCGATGCAGGAAAAATCCTGAAGAAGTTGAAAGTGAGCCAACAATCACCAACAAAGAGAAGGTGAAGACGAGGCAGCGAGTGAAGCGGTGGGAGCTTCCGTACGGATTTGACGTAGTTTACGCACGGTCCCGATTCAGTGTGCGCGCTGCGCCGCGCTGTGTTGGCTGCGGAGCGGAGTTCTCCAAGGTGCTTAAACAGACAGCGGCGGGACAGAGGGAGCTGCTCATCACAGGCAGCATGTCCACACGTCCTACCGCAGAGCTGCCACGCTGAACCACACATAAGACTGCAAGTTGATTTATAAGTGCACACTGCATAGCCTGAATAATATGCACGTGCTGTGGCTGTTTCGAGGCACATAGAACCGCTTTTATGAACTAATCTCCAATAAATGACTGCACCGAATAAAATATAATTATTAGACCATATGGATTAGCTATTGGTGACACTGATCTGATCAGACCTGATCCAAAACCTCTTTGCATACAATAAAATGAAATCAATAAAATTTATTGGCAATTGATGAAGTTGTAGCCTATTACTCAAACTGCACTGCGGCTGAATATTAATAAGTCTAAATAAAATCAGATAGCCCTGGCCTAATTAAAGTTGAGAGTGTGGGGTATATTAATACTATATTAGATTGTGATATATTAGCCTATTTATAACCAAATTAAAACATTGATATTATTTAATTAGTAGCTACACCACTATTACACTACTGGCTGATGATAATGACAATAATCCTCCATACCATGGACTATAGACTGTATTTAATTCACAGCCTTTTCAACGGGAGCTTCAATAACTTGCTCTAGGGCAATTTTACCGCACCCAACCTAACATAAACATCCCCGCCTTCATTTCCCAGCATGCCCTCAGCTCAGGGCGGAAGTGTCGTCTCAAAGATACTTATAGAGCCGCTTCCCCAGGCAGCTGAAACAGACCAATGCGTAGCGGGGTGAACCTGCCGTGGCAGCGATGGGACGAGCTCGGAGAAATGACAGCTTGTGCAGGAATTTAGGCTGAAGTGCATCTCTGCTGCCCCCCACCCTCCCTCTCCTCCTCCTCCTCCCCGGTCACAGTCAGAGGAGGACCGCCGCCGTGGGCTCGCTCCAACTAACGTGACTATGCGCTGGCAGTTCTCCCTCCAGAGGCGCTATGTTGTTTTTTATATTTATTTATTTTTAATTTTTGTTTAGAATGGATCCGGTGAAATGGGTGCTAAAGTTGACCCGGCGGTGTCCTCTGGATGTCACGGCGCTCGACTAGACCTCAGTGCATGTGGAAATGCTACCTCTCTCCGCGGGACGGTGGAAGCGTTTGCAGCGGTAGACTTGGGGAGAAATAACGGGAGCCGGCGTGAAGGAGATAAAGGAATTATACCTCTTTGACCGAGGGACTGTGGCGAGGCGAGGTTCACTCTGAATCCCTCCGGGACTTCGCCCTGCTGAAGACACTGGACACTTTCCAGTGAACTGTTTTATAGGTAGACTTCTTTTTTCTTTTCTTTTATTTTGTGCATGTGTTTCGTCGGTTAAACGTGAACCACAATCCATGCCCATGCAATACATGGACCTTTAAATCCAACACTGATAAATCGTTAAATTACACTTTATTTATTGAGATGAACTGAGGCTGCTGCGGATTAAATGCACACTATAGGCTCAGCTTCACATCTAAGCTGCCGCTTGTGGTTTCGAAACTGTCCCGGCTTCACATTTGTCACCAGCTGGATATAGAGAGCTTTAACCATCAGATAATATCCCGGGGATTAGCCACTAATGAAATAAAAGCATGACAATACGACACCAAATTGTAACCCGAGTAGTTTTTTGTTAATTATTTAGCGCGTAATTAACCTGGACCTTTTTACGCACGAGGCTCCAGTGGATGCATGTCGGCGGAGGATCAAGTTTTTTTTTGTGCTTTTCTTCCTTTCTGCAAAAGAGCACATTTAAGAGGCAGCGGTTTGTATCTTGGCAGCATGAAACCATCAATGCACGGATAAAGACAGTTGTTGCACCTGCACTTGTTTGGTGAAGTTGAGTTTGCGCACCGGAAAGCATGCCCTCCACAAAGATGAAGACTTTCTAAGCCAGCCTTGTTCTGCTGTTGCTTCTTCTTCTTTCTTCAAAGTTAATTTGGATCCGAGTTGCATGGCTTTTTTTTAAAAACAGTTTTTATTCTGGTAAGCTTTTCTTTTTCTGGGGATGGGGGGAAACATGATGAGGATCCAACTGTGGTGATTTTTTTTCCTTCTTCTCCTTCTTGCTGTTTCCCATGCGTCTCTCTTCTCCTCCAGACCTCTGGACGTTGTTGTGGATTGTGTTGCTGTTAAATGCAATGGGCTGTATCCAGAGTATCAGGTGTAAGCCCAAGAGTTTCCGAGACAGTATCATCGTCCTGGAGGTGAACACTTGCATCGATAACAACCCCACCAGCATCGACGAGTCGAACAGCGTCGTCCTGCGCTACCGGACACCGCACTTCAGAGCTCATGCCCAGGTCCTGGTGCCGCCAGTGGCCGGGCAGGAGACATGGACCATCGGCTGGATTCAAGCGTGCAATCACATGGAGTTTTACAATACGTATGGAAACAAAGGGATGTGAGTATCACGGGCTCCTTTTTACTGTGTGTACAGGCGGTAGGTGATGAGCATGTGGTGAGCACATTGGGTTTAGACTCCCCATGGGGTGTTGAACCCTGGCAACTGAATGGAGCCTTTTGAGATTTACACACACAAAACAGAGGGAAACATCAAAGCACAACAAGATTTTTTTTTTGGCAAACCTTTCTAACATGAATCACAGAGGAGACAACAATTACTATAATAAGTGACTAATTACCAATTACTCTGTTATTAAGTGATGATGGACTCCACTGACAGCTTTACAGTGTGGCTCCACCTGACCAAACCTAAGCTCTACAATTGGAGAAGTAATAGTTGAATAATTAATTGATGGCCATTAACTGATTTAATGTTGATCACCCAGTTTAATGCTGATTAAAGCAGTGATTAAAAAGGGATTTATCTGAAAAGATATGGAGCATATATGTCTGAATTTTAGGCCTAGAAATTACCGTAAACAGCTGTTGATATCAGGCTGTGCTTGTGACACTTCAAGAAGAAACCCAGCGAGGCTTTCATTTCCAAATGGAGATACGTTTTAAAACGTCAACTCTCTGAAAGAGAAGTCTTATGTCAGTGGATGTTCCTGGAATGTGAGAGTGTTGGAGTTCCTGTTTTTTTGTATCAAATGCAATAGCATGACTCTAAAGTGGAAACATTATTGAGTAGTGAAACTTGACTTACTCCGCATCACCCTGTGTTGTGTATTCAAAATATTACACATTAGCTTCTGTTGTCAGGACGATAATGTTCACAGGAAAGAAAGATAAATGGAGTCGTCTGTGAGTGTGTTGCTTTTTTTTCAATAGCTCTGCTGTTGCAGCATGTGGGCCTGTGTCTGCAGGCTACAAACTACTTATATATAACTACAGATATGGGATTACAGGACACTACGATAGCTGTTGTGACCCGCCTCATCCCTTTGCTTGTCAATACAGCGGTTATTAAAAAGACAAACACCGACAAAAGCAGCTGTAAAATAGACTCGTATCACTGGGCGACTGCTAACAGGTCTCTTTCGCTTTCACTGTTGCTTTCTTTCTCTCAGCGCCTGCATGTGTGTTGGTACATATTTTATACAAGTTGCATATCTCATATACCCGTAGTAGGCAAACCACGAGCTGACGTGCACCCAGAATAAGCTTTATCTGTGGGCACTGCAGCAGAGGATGTTTGAGTGCTGCACGGCTAAGATTAGAGACCCAGTCCCCCTCCCCGACACCTCCGCCCCATTATGGCCCCACATGTCTGTGTGTGTGTGTCAGTGTGAGAGACATGGTGAGAAAGTCTGACCAAGACATGGTGAGAAAGTCTGATCAATGCTTTTGTGTTTACAGTCACTGTCACTTTCATCCAATCTGCACTATTGTGTTGTGAATACTTAATTCATTTAGCTTGGTAAATCTACATCTTTATGCTCTTCTGTTTTTTTTCCAATAATGAAACATAATGTAGACAAAAAGCAGGATGGTCCTCAATTTTGAAGCCCAAAAACTAAAAGTGGAGACTTCCTAGTCTACTTTTCTGGACTGTGCTCAAAGTGGAAGAATAAACCAATCAATATTTTGCATTTCTTCTATGATTATTTCAATTATTGATTAGTCTCCTGATCATATTCTACATCAATAAGTCAATAAATCATGTCTTGTTGATCAGCAACACAAAAACGCAGAGATATTCACTTAATTATGATGTAAAAGAGACGGTTCAGTTTCTGTTGATGAAGCAATCTATGAACTCATTGATCATTTCAGTTCGATGTAAAACAGACAGTTCAGTTTCTGTTGATCAAGCAATCCATGAACTCATTGATCATTTCAGCTCGAAAAAGATTCTTTTCAAGATCACTCACAAACACACACACTACTAACAATCAGGCTCCGACATGTCGTGAACTTTAACTCTGAAGTTGCAAATGCTGCTTTGAGGGCGAGTCACATTGGTTTAAATGCCACTCAACAGGATTTGTCAGCTACTGAAGAAGAGGTGATTATGTGCTTTACAGTTAAATGACACGACTGGTATAGTTGTATAAATGGGAAAAGCCCAAATGACAGTTACCAAGATATATTCTTAAAGCCAATGTCAGCATTATAGGCAAACCACAGGGACAAAGAGGAAGAAGAGTGATCTCGATTTGGAAGTTACCAACATGGTTGTAACAGATCCAGTACAACATATATATATATAGTACTACACTGCATATAGGGGTGTTGGAATGCACCCACCCACCTGTGCTGTAGTGTTTGCACAGGCAACTCCCCCTCCGTGCTGTGTTTACATTATTTTGGCCGTCCCTGCAACTCACATGCTCTAAAACGCACTTGATACGTTATCATATTCTATTCTTGAAGTCATTAAACTTCCTCTTCCCAGCACAGGCGGATAATGACAGAACTTCAAGGCCATTTATTCTCGACGTTCATTTCTGAAGTCGCTTTTAGGATGCAAGAGATGAGGCTGCGCCCGCCACTGATGCTCTCATACTAAGTAGTTTCTTTGATGCTAATAAAATTGATGGTAATAAAACCTAAGTGTGCCGTAATCAGACAGAACAGACGAGGGACGGTAATGTGGGCGATTTCTCGGTTGGCTTTTGGTTGATGTGCTCATGATTCTGGACACATTCATCATCCCTCTCCTGTGTTTCTGAGAAGCTTCACTGGAGGTACGAGTGTTGTAGAATTGTTGTAGAACAGTGGTGCACATGCACACATGCGGTTGCACATGTTGTGATAAGGTGCTGAGATGCCCTGAAAATATAAAACTGCTAAAAAAGGTGGCTGGGCAGTGTGGTCATGTCGTATTCTGCTCACACACACAGTCACTGTTGGTGAGGATAAAGCATGCTGTAATTGGATAATTGATTGCATTGCTCCTCCATTTCTTCACTTGTATTTCTACAAAACTCGACTAAATCTCTCTAGTCTTTATTATGTCTTATCAACAGAATTGTGTTGCTTCAAATTGCTTGGCCTTACCATGCAAATAAATGTGGCAACACAGCTGCAGAAACCGGAAATGAGCAGCATTTCCACACTGCTTCTGCTTGGCCATGATCAGGCTCCCTCAGTAAGACGTCGCTTCTCTATTCAAGATGTTTGCATATACCTCTAATGACTTGTTTTCAGACCCCAAGGCTTTAATGTTTTAAATATCACATATTGTTTTAGGCTTGAGATAATATTGGTTCATTAATCATTTACTAATGAGCTCTCAGTTTTGATGTATGGAGCACAGGGCTTATTATAATTGGAGGTTTAAAGTCACAGGTGAAAGTGAAATTGTTGGAGCTGTGTACTACAGCAGTGAATCACAACCTTTGTATCAGTCTTGACATGTTATCTATTATCTATTATCTATATATATTATATATAATTAGCTTCAGCACCATCATGTTGCATCCAGATAACAATTAACTATTTCTCTTCATATATTATTTGAAGCTCTATTTCAGCCATTTATCCATTTGTTGTGGTGAATATCAAGACCTATGTGTTTACTTGCTAATTGGCCTCATTCACCATTTGCAAGCGACAGTTTTCTGTTGTTATGCTCAATTAAAGTATTCCTAAATACTCCCTCATTGGGAATCGCTATAGTTGGGGACATGCAACGTTTACAAAAGCTTACACGTTTTCAAATTTAACGTTATTGTGGTTCTGTCACACCACATACTGCAGACCATTTGTCTGTGTCAAACAGGAAGTGAGCCAAGTCTCTGCATTGCGTTCACCAGTCGTGATCAAAGTGATCAGTGGGTAGATTACTCCATGTTGCATGTGTGTGCAGTCGACTCTACTTGACGTCCTTCTTTTCTTCGCAACCCCGCTATTTACACTCGCAATTCTCTGGCTTTTGATGTTTTTTTTCCACCATGACATTTTCACAGCAACTGTCAGTTTACCTCCCAAACAAACTGACTGAGGTGTTTAACTTTTGATCTAAAGTACCACCTAATGAAGGGAAATAGTTACACATATCGTGCACAATGTGCTTTTGAGGTCATATTGTCTGTACAGTTGAAAGCTACTATCTAGATACGTTTTTTTTGTGTGTGTTTTTTTTTTGGAGTCATTTGAGTTCATGTCACTGACAGGATGGATTGCCGCAAATTGTTTTGGAGGCATCAGTTGAGAGGATTAAATGATTTTTCAGAAAAAGGATGTACATATGCATACGCATGCACACACCCATTCACGCACGCACACACACAAGGGCTAGCTGATATCATGCCTGACATGCTAATCTCACCCCCTGGGTGAATACATAAATCACAATGTGAGTCCAGGCCAAGCAGACAGTCAGTCATGTGGCTGTGATCACACTGTTATCTCCTCTGTTCTGCTGGTCCTCAGCTTCAGGGAAAGAAAGGTAATCTGTTTCCTGCTGTGGGCAGAAAATCAATATGTGGACAGACCAGAGGTACCGGGTCACTTAAGCCGTTCAAAGCCACCCGCTGTGCATGTCCCAATATTTTATTGTTGTATTGTATTTTCCCTCTGCAGTTTGAAATTTTGTGGAAAGCGCCGACTGTGAGGCTTTGAATGAACTTCTTGCATCTGTCATGTGTTGTTGGATAGACAATGACATCAAGGTGGAGATTACTGAGGTGCAAGGAAGCCTTTGGTATGGTTCATTGTGTCTGAGCTAAACTTTCAGGGTAAATGCAGTTCATTACATATTTGACGTTATTTTTGTAGTTTTTTCCCATAATCTGGGAGAGTTATTGTTGATATGGCAAAAAGTAAAAAGACAGGTCGACAGGTTGTAGACATGCAAGGAATTCGGAGAAGAAAAGAAGAAATCCAATGTGTCCACAAGCTTTCTATACAATCTTATTGCAACAAGACCAAAAGATTCAAATTGTGATAACTTCTAATTATCCTTTAATCTCGTTAAACCCTGTAATGGCCATTAGCTCTATTTCTGATTAATCCTGTCTACTTCCAGGTCGAGTTGGGAGCTGCCCGACCTGCGTGACAGGAAGATCCAAGCCATCAGTGACTCGGACGGTGTCAACTACCCATGGTACGGCAACACCACGGAGACGTGCACAGTCGTAGGCCCCACAAAGAAGGACAGCAAGTTCACCGTTAGCATGAACGACAATTTCTACCCCAGTGTGACCTGGGGTGTGCCGGTCAGTGACAGCAACGTGCCTCAGCTTAGCAGCATCCACCGCGACCAGAGCTTTACGACCTGGCTGGTGGCCATCAACCAGGCCACCTCAGAGACCCTCGTCCTGCAGACAATCCACTGGAGGATGCGGCTTCACATCAAAGTGGACCCAGAAAAGCCTCTGGGTCAAAGAGCCATTCTGAACGAGCCCGTGGCCCAGGAACAGCCGCAAATCATGGGCAAGAATGAGCCTATCCCATCTAACGCCATGGTCAAGCCCAATGCCAATGATGCCCAGGTGCTGATGTGGCGGCCAAAGAGTGGTGACCCCGTGGTGGTCATCCCACCCAAATACTGACCTGTTTCACTGACCAGACTGGCCTTGGATACTTTCACAGTATCATCTCTTATGTTTTCTCTTTCTTTCGTTCCTGCTCTTCACCAGCTCTCACTGCTTTAACCCTTCTTTGACATTGGTTTTCTTCCGTTTTAGCCTCCTTACTCTTCTCTCTTACATTTTAAAACTACTTAGAGAGAAAACATAGAGACAGATAAAACCAGCTCTGGAAAAAAAAAAAAGAAGACCAGCTGTTGCTAGGAGGCTAGTTGAAGATACAGTACTTTTAAAACTGGAGTGAACAAACTGCAACCATTCTACCTTCAAACTGGGTCGGGTCTCACTGTGCTAAATGAAGTCATTGCAAAAATATTAAACAAAGGTATTTCTTTGTTGTTTTTTTAATTTTATATTTTGGCTCTTTGGGTCAAGTGATACGAGGTTTGTGAGTGTGGGTGGACTGGAGTATTTACATGACCATGTTTGCACACATGCTACTATATGGATATGCACAAATGTTGTGTACATATATAGTTGTGTTTTTATTTATGGGTTTGGAGAGAGTGCATTTACTTTTGTTGTTTTGTTGTTGTCATGTGCTACACATGGCGAATTGCATTGAGTGGCATACTAGATTTTAGTTTTTTGTTTTTCTTTTCTTTTCTTTTTTTTTTAAACATGCAAGACATTCAATCCATGCTGCCTTAAGTTTACATTGCTTTCCACTGCAAACTTTTTAGCCTTAAACAAAGTGCAATGCAGTATTTTGCTCATTTGTCCCATCTCTTCCAGACTGTTGGTGCTGGTATGTGTGGGTTTAGGATAGGAGTGACATCACAGAAGAAGAACCAGGTCTGAATTTTAGGCTTCTTTTGATGTTAACTTGCATTTACCTGACAAATGTATTGTCTAACAAGTACAACCAGCATTTTGTGTAGACACAATGATACAACCAGGCTAACTGGATGTGTTTCAAGTGCATTATGCAAGAGAAGAGATGCTCTGTGCAGACAGACATACAGAGAACACCAGTGAAGCCAACCCTTGTCAATAGCACTCCGGACATGAAACTATGTGCAATAACAACCTGAGCAAAAGGTACTCAGAAGCAAAGTTAACCTCGTTTCATTCACTTGATATTTAGTAGTGGCGGTTGTAGCATTTATTGTCAGAAAACATGTTTTCCTTTCTCTGTATCAGTCCACCTCAGGGCCTCTCTTTCACTTCTTTCCCTTCTCTTTTTTCATCCATCCTGCCTTGCCACAAAGTGTTTGCAACAATCAAAACTTTAAATTAATAAGTCACAAACAAAGGAAGTAACGTTTCTTGTACTTTTCTTGAGTACAAGAACAGTAGGATACCTTCTGTGCACAGCCCACTTTGTCATGCACTCATCTGACAATCATACACATTGTATTTATTATTGTTGCCTTCCTTTCCTCCTATTTAATTTAATATCTCTTTTTTGTGTCCTCTATTCCTCCTTTCTTTCATCCTCTCCTTTGCCTCCCCCTGTTCTTTTTCTCACTTTTTATCTGTTGTCGAGGCTGGAAAGCAGAGCAGGAGGCATGCAAGTTTGATCCCAACTGCTCGCTTGGCATATAGATGACCCACTTCCCCGCTTTGCCAGTTGTAGCACTTGCTGTAGAAATGTGGGGCTCGTCTCTCTTTATTTTACCGCCAGCAAATGTGAGATTGAGACACGCACACGCAAAAACAAACAGCCCTGCTCAGCTAAACACCAACATGAAATGAAATATTGCCTATTTAAATGTTAATCTTTGAGCATGGTTTCGGCCGCAAAAATGAGAACTTTCTTTTTAAATCTGCTAATGAGCTCTCAAAGAGTTTGTTTTGTTAATGGCCAGTTTTTCAGAGGCTTTCGGAGCTTTGTTGCTTTCAGAGGCTACAAACATTTTTGCAAGTTCACTGTGCTCACCAAGTCCCTGTGTTTTGCCTCCAACCAAAAAAAAAAGAAAGAGTAGAAATTTGCATGCAAGTCTGATCTGCTCATGTATTTCACAAAGATTTGTAGGCTGCTGTTTCAGTGTATTAGCATCTCCTTACTACTGACTGAACAAAGCATTCACCCTTCACACTTGGTTCAGACCACATTTCTTTGTGTCTTTTTGGATATTCTGTATGTTTTACTGTTACAAAACTGATTTTTTTGTGTGGCTAAACTCAGCTGAACTTTCATGTGGCTGATCAACCAAAACCTTAAAGGATTATTCCAAGATTTTGGGAAATTACGCTCATTTACCTTCATGCTGAGGGTTATATGAGAAGATTGGCTGTATTGACTGAAATTGTTATGTCCATTATGTTGAAATATTTATTTAGCCCTGAGTGAATTGTTACCCAGATTAAATCAAATGATGTGCTGGTTCACTAGAATGACAGCCTTAGACTAAACTTTGGAGAGTGAGCCAGCAAAAGGCTCAGTTGATATTCTAATTACATGCTACGCCCATACATGGCTACATCCGACACTGCTGCTCCACTCAGTTCATGCGTAACCGTGATAGCCTCTCTGCTCTGGGCCGGGTCCCAGGGCATCGTAGTGATGGGTGAAAGGAGAGGGAAAAGTAAGAGGCTAGTTGGGGACTGCCGTCATAATTAGATCTGCTGTGACACACTTACATGCCCTAGATGGACTGAACTGTGCCGAGTTGTGCTGCGGCGACACAGCGGGCGAGCTAGAGTCATGGGTGAGGTTCAAGTGAGGGCAAATGGCAAAGGTCAAGGGGCAATGTGCCAGTGTGGGAAGAGCTGCCACATTCTGGGACTGAATCTTAAGACAGCCAGGTGGCTGTAAGGGAATAAATATAAAGGTGACAACAAACTGAATCCATTTAGAAAAACCAGAGCTCATGTTAATAGCTCAATGACATTTCACCTAACCGAGCGTAGGGACGCTTTTGTAGCGCGGGCTGCATGTCTTGCCGTGACCTATGGACGGTATTCAATCTGGACTACATGTAATGTAATTAAACCTTGACACGCAGAGGCCTGCGTTCGCAAGGTGTGTGTATGTGTGTGTTGTCATGTGAGTCTGAGTTAAATCCCATTGGAGGGATTTAGGGAGGACGAGGAGTTTCACTGATGCTCTTCTGCTGTTGTTGAGTCATGATTCTCTCTCCCCCTCCCTTACTCCCTCACACACACACACAGTACAGGAAAGGTTACGCCCTTGTCATAAAACAGGGACACAACTCGGCCTCACAAACACCCATGCACACACAAACACCCCGAGGGGGAAGGAGCAGACCTGGCGTGGTATCTGATTGTCACAGCAGTGTCACATTGGCAGTGTGAACTCATTTATCAGCCATGCACGTGGACTGTCTGAACACATGCACATGCTCCAAAAGCCATATACACAAACACCTTTCTACGCGATACATGTATCTCTGCTGTCGATGAACAAAGGTGACGACATTTTTATATAGAAAGAGAAATTGAAGTGCTGAGGCCAGTGAGAAGGTGCCTGTGGACTATCAACATTTTTTGGCGATAGGAAAGGGGCGCTAATTGTCTTCTGTGTGAGTCTGAATCTGTTGACTTTGTGTAAATGTGTATTTTATATTCACGACGCAAAACGACTTCATAAATGCTTTATGCGCTTCCTTAGCTAAGCCACAGAAAAACAAAAACAGCACTTTGTGTGTTTGTGTACGGAGAACAAAAAGTGCCAAAATTGGACAAAGCCAAAACTATGCAGTGTAATATTAATTCAAAAACCTCTTGGCACTTAATAACAGGCCGGTCTCAGCTGTTTTTGATAATTATATTATAGCATCTTTAGCATATGTATTTCCAGAGAAAGACCACAAATGCTAACGTAGCCATGTGGGACATTACTTGTTGTCGTGTTTTGTGCTTGTATGGCTGTGCCAAGTGATCAAAAGCCTCCTCTCCTAAACCCACACCATTACTGTTCTCCTGAGGGCTGCTACTTTTGCTACAGCTCTTTATGTAGTTATTAAACCCCCATGAGACATCCCTTTATTTATACCGATAAAACATCCCAACCTCACACACAGGACCACCTGCCTTCATTTCCTGGCTTTTTACTATTAGTTCCATCTTGTGAAGAAGAGGACAATGATGTTCTGAGAGTCAGTTCTTGTTGCCGTTTCCCTTATTTCATGGAATAAATAACGTAATACAGTGTTTGAAATACAACCCCAAATGTGGTACGTAAGATACTATGAGCAACTTGTGTGTATGTTTCTCATTTTGTTTGGTTTGTTTTCAGGAAATACCGCACTGAAATAGTTAAAGCAGTATGTGTTCTTGTGTTCAGCTTTGACTTTTACACCAATACTTGAAAATGGGTCACTTCTGGCAGATATTTAAAACTGTGAAAATGCACAACATTGGGGAAACAACCCCAGGAAAAATATATAAAAAAGGTTTTTCATGAATGAATAAAATGTACAAATGTCACCTGTCGTATCTGGTTTTCTTCTGAAGTTAAGTCATGTATGTCTGCAGTTAATATTATTAGATCTTGTAATATATTTTGAGTCACAAATGAAATATTTCAGGTTTCCTTGCTGGTCTGATTCATATATACAGTAAACCTACAACAAGTTCCCTTTGCAGTCCGTCAGATACACATCGCATTTCTTTCCTTAATGTATGTATCTACTAGATGTCAGGCTGGTTTCTCCTCCAGACATGCTGGGCTCTGTGTTCATTGAATTTGCAGAAACCAAAAGGACCAGATACCCTCCGAGTCAGGACAAAGAAATGCAGTCTCAAGTGCTGAATTGGAAAAGCTTGAAAGCCTTCACGCATATGATGCGCCCCGAGGCTATACACATCCACTGCTGAGCACATGATGCACTGTATGTCACAGTCAGTCAAGAGATTTCTATAGCATCACAGGGGATGTAACTGCCTAGTATATGCCTCTTTTTGTTGAAGGCAGTGATTGAAAGGAATAATGGATGGAGGAAAAGAATGAGTAGGCTGAAAGAACTGGGTGAAATCAAGAGAGGATAGAAGTAACAGTATAGATATTCTTACAAATACATTAAAAGGGAAACCTCCCACCCTTCATAAAAACTGCCGCAATTTCAAAATGTTTGTGTAGATTACGAACCAGGAAAGAGAGATAAAGATGGCACTTTTCTATGTTTTTTGGTTGAAAAGTGAAAACAGGTCACTAACATAATAGTTAAATTCATAAAAGCACTCAGTAGTTTCCTAAAATAGGAATAGGATTTTTCGCAAATATTAGCTACTCAAAAATGAATACTGCATTCAATGGGAACTACCTTCAGCTGTAGATTAATACACATTTGGTGTGCTAGTAAAGTTTACAGCACAGGGGATTGACATGATTAAACTGTGGTCATCATAGGGTCAAATCAATTTAATGTCAGTTTGTTGACAAGCGGAAATGTAGCCAGAGACTTTCATAAATTGGCAGTTAATATGTGTGACCCTGATCTGTCAAAATGTATATGGACTATCTTATCAAAGGGGATAAAAAGTTATAAAACAGATTAATTTCTGAGAATCAGGGCTACATCACATAAGATTAGGCACAATAGAGCTATAACTAACTCTCTGTGGATTAGGAAACTAGTTCCTTCCCACTGGCACACAATCACTCAGTAAAAGGAATCAGAATGTATGCATCCGAATCAAGTCATTGAAATGCAAGATGGGTACACACAGGTATGCTGAAGAGCGATGATAGCAGGAGTCTTTTTTTTTTTCCCCCACCCCCGTCTGCACTGCACCTCCATTATAACTCTCCATGGAGTTCTCAGAGGATTGCAAAAGTGCTCTGGTGGGTTCCTTAATTTTCTGTTCATCACTTGGTACATAATATCGCCACGTTAAGCACGTAGGTAAGGGCTTAAAATTAATCTCTGGTCTACAGCATGAGCAGGGAGCTGATATTTTCTCTCGGTGTGCACCAGCTCAGAGAACCGCTGAAGATATAATGGAGGACATTGACTCACAAATTTTAAGACAAGCTAGGGATTTAGCCACCGGTGGCTCTAATGAGAACTGTGAGAACTCTGTGTTAACAATGAAGAAGAGGAGATAGGGAGGATGGCTTAAAGTGATACTATACTTTGTTTTAATGGCCAAATTCTTGGTTATACAACGTGGCTGAGTCCTGCAGCCTGGATGTGTCTACTTGTTGGATTTGTTTCCAGACCTGTAGCCTCTAATGTCTATGCTATCCTTGTCACATTCCTCAGCTGCACATTCACAGCTATATTTACATGACTCTGGAGTCTGGGAGTATGTTGCAGTGTCTCCCTGCGTACATCCACCTGTTCATATTTGTAATACCAAATAATCACAGCACCACTTTATCTTTGGCACCGGACGTTACTATTAATACTCACAGGACTATTACTATTACAGTCGCAGCAGGACTCCATCATTATTAACCACAAGTCCTAAAATACATACACACTTGTTTATGTCATTTCTAACCTTGGACACAAACTGTACCAGCAAGCAGGTGTAGCTACCAGACAGAATTGGAGCTTATTGGCCACTGATCCAAAAAGAAAAAGAAATTATTGGGATTGTGATGTTTTTAATTGGAGCAGGACTTAGATACGTGCAAGCACAATTATTTCAAGTCACCTCTACATTTTTGGTGGAATAGGTTGTCATAAAAGATAGAGCAAATTTTCTTCTAGAAATGTGGGAGGGTTTTATCTTTGTGAAGGCTGATCTCTGGATTATTCTAAGGAGGTTTTTGAAGCTGGGTTTAGAACTTTATTTTGCTAAATAAAATACATAAAATATAATTTTGTTGACTGAATATGAGCTAATGTTAAAAAACAAACAAATAAAGACCCTTGTAATATAGTATACCACATAAAATGCTATTTCAAACCCGTGTTACGGGCACAAGAGCCAGAGTATTAAAGTGCAACAGAAACCCAGGGGAAATTATACTGTCTAGAATTATTTATTTTTACCTCACATACTTTCAGAAGGGTAATTACCAGTAATTTCTAATGATATAATTAAGTTCATGTGACTCGGACCTGGCAGAAAATAGATGTCTTAACTAAACAATTTACGTTTTTGCTAAATCAATACTTTTCTGTTATGAGATGATGAGTTTACTGTAGCTAGTAGCAGTAGTGACTCTAATGCCTCAGCTGCAATTACATACATTTTTTAAACTATTACAGCAGGCAAGAGAAACTATTTAAGACTTTACTTAAATTAAACTTTTAATACTGCCATTTTGAGAGCCCTCAATATAACACTTCTAAAGAGTTTTCAAAGCTGGAGACAATATTATGTAACTTACTTGAATCCATTACAGAAGCAAATCATTATTATACTTAAGCCAGGGTGTTACTTTGCAACCACTGTGGTTATATAAGAAATTGATTAGACAATACGGACACCAGTGCTACTGTACATGTGGACTGTCACTCTAAGCTTTTGACAACAACTCCTCAATATTCAGCTCAGAATGAGGCAATTTTCCATTTAAATTAATGACGGCCATTAAACACTGCACATCCCACAAGCTGGGACAGGGGTACTTATGTCCAACCTTTAATTGCCATTTGTGTAATTACTGCATGTGATGTAGCTGGATCCCACGCCTCCCACACTCTGCCAAAGGCTTTTGTAATAAGCCCAGACATCACAAGCAGCTCCGGAGGGGAAACATCCAGAGCCTTTACACAACTGTAAGCTGAACTACTTTATGAGAAGTTAAAGTACGCTCCTCATCTGACCAGCGCTCGTCTAGTTCATTATTAATTACTGTGAATATCAATGCCTCAACTCACATTAATAAAACTACCTTAACGCCTTATGTTTTATAATTTATGTCTCTCTGCGCTCAGACACTCTTGTGGTCGTGTGTTTTTTTCAACTGTTGAAGAGTGTTCAATGACAGAAGTCAAGAGGACATGTGAAACATTCTTCGCCTTAACAGAAAACATGGGTGTGGACAGTCATGTCCTGCCATTCCACACCACTGTGCCATGTATAGCACCTCTATTTATCAACACGCACCAACAAAAATGTGACAAATTCTAGTCCAGGGTTTGCAAATTGTAATGGGTTTATTAATATAATAATTAAATTGAAGATCAGTTTGGACCTATTAATGGGTTGTTACACTGATAATTTTTATAGTGAATTGTAATTTCTGCAAGTATGAATGTTATTAAGCAATTAAAATGAATGACTTTCTTCTATGGCAAATTTTCATTTATTATATCTCAATCTAATGTTCTGCCAATGTTCAATCACTTGCACTTTTTACAATCTAAATATAGGAATGATTAGGCAACAAACACGTACTATAAAAATAAAACAGCACTTTCTCCATAGATGACTATTAAGCTAAAGCTTATAGACAATGACAGCTTTGGATTAGAATCGAAAGCTGTTGGTGCACTGGCATTGTGGCATCTGCAATCAAACATGTTTGGATATAATTTATGTAAAAGCTTAGCAAACATGTGCCCTGTGATCCCTACTGTATGCCTCTCCTCGCCAACCAGAAGGCCATTAGTGACTGATAATTATGCTAGATAAAATAACTAATTAAAAAATATATATTAGCTAAAAAAAACTGAGTTGACAGGGTTGTCATCACAGAGCAGAGAGCTGCATGACAAATATGATCATACAGTTTTTGATTATCACAGGCAGTGTCTCGGGTCTTTACACTGTAATGTTAATCAGAAAGGAGAATAATTTTACAGGTCGATATGGATTTAGACAATTTATGCATCCCAAATTTGGCCAATGCAACATAACACCTCTGCTGACAGCAGCAGTGTTTAATATGCATTCAAATTCAAAATACTTGCTTAGTGGAAAGTCCTAGATTCAGCAAATGAGAGAATTGACTACAGTAAGTGTTGACTGAGACTCAAGCTTAATGTGAAATACTCTCAAAGCGATATTGATGAAATAATGAGTCAACCATGTCCTATGCTGCAAAACAGATGCCATAAATTACATAAAAATCCTTGCAATCAAATTATGCTTCAAGAGGCGGGATTAGCTGACAACATAATTACTCTCAGGATCTGTTCTGACAGAGCAGATGAAACCGGGGTGACAACCAGGGGGACCCAAGCATCAGCTTAAACTGGATTCCAGTGCTGCAGAAGCAGAAAATGCTCACCTGAGTGGGAAATTCAGAGGTGATGCTGCAGGGAAGATGGCTGTGGCTCAGCTCTGAGCTTTAAAAGAAAAACAGCCTTTGTAGCCAAGATGAGGGGTCAACCTCAAGTGCACTTCAGCGTAAACGAATAAGGACTTCTCACATCAGTGGCAGCCTGGAAAAAAGGGGCTGCTGACGATAGAGGACTCTCACAGTGATGGACACTGAGGAGCAGCCGACTCAATACTCTCAGAAATGAGAAAACATAGGAGTGGAGGTCTGTTGATTTCTGTGTTTGCATCCATGTCAATATATCTGGTGTGACAGATATACGTCTCATATAATAAATATATGATAATAGCTGGATCTTCACTCTCTAGATGCTCGTCTCATTTTACATGTTAACTTTTGAATTATCGCGAAAACCAAGCAGATTGTGGGATTAACAGACCTAAATACTTTTCATAGGAAGACAAAAGGTGGTTGCCTCAGTAGGTGTTACACTTGAGGCCTTTTAGACCAGTTTCTTCAATAACTTCACAACTCCGGTGATGCCCCAAGTCTTACCCCTGACATCTGTGATAACCCCGGAAATCCATGATCAAGTCTATTAGATAAGACTTTAAGAACATTATCAGTAATCCATTCACATGCAAAGTGTTGATATTGCTGCTGCATGCACCTGTTTATGTTGCCTCACATGTAACTGCAGTAAAGGGAGAGGGGAACTCTTTTGCAGGAGGCACTTTGTGTTTACTTGGAGGACTAAATGAAGTTTGACGAAAATGAAAACTTTCAGTATAAAGCTCCTTTGAAGTATCAGGATAACTGAACTGCATAATCCCTGTGAGTGAGTTAAAGACAGAGAGGGAGAGAGTGAAGGAGGAGGAACTGAGGCAGGTAGGTAATTAAAGCTTGAGAGGTTGGGACGGACTTACTGGGATAGTGGCTTTAGATGTTTGTTTTTTAATCACACATTATGTTAATGTCAGTGCTGCTACAGTGCTCAAAGCTGTGTTTACCATTTAAGCACAAATACTAGCATGCTTGTTCATGATGAGCTTACATCCTGCAACTTAAAGGAAGCATATGTACATTTGCTGTGGCTACATGGCCACTCTCAGCATCTATAGCCGTCTTTTAGATTGGTTAGTAAACCGCTATTAATGCTAATGTGTAAGCAATGTAGCAATGGCATAACTGAGAAAAGGTTTCTTTAATTGCATAAGTGTGAGAGGAGTTTAGTAATTTAGTACTATGAAGAATATAGCAGGAATATAAAATGCATCACTGGTGACATGGGGTGGAATTCACTGTGTGCAGTTCTACATTGCCCCATTTAAACTCTGACAATTGTTAATATTTGGAAAATATGGAATGGAAAATGAGAATGCACGACTATGGTTAACTTATCACATGCTTGCGTGGTTTCAGAAATCATCTAAATAATTCAATTCATTAATGTATGTGGAGAGAGGTCCTGTATTAGTATGCAGATTCATGGAATGATATTACTGTTATCAAAAATATAAACGCCAAAGCTGACGCTGAAAGTTCTGAAATATTCTCTAGTGAGAGTTGAAAGGAATCTTGGTCGATCTTTCAACCTGGCTATCCATGTGTGTGTTTCCTGAGGAAGGCTGTGATCTGGGAAGTGATCTGCAGTGCACCACCAAGTCAGCACAGTGTCCAGAGAGAGAGAGGGGGGAAACAGGGAGTCCGTTAGTGGATTACTGGATTTGGATTATCTGTACAGACAAAATGACTCATTAGGTGAAATTGTGGTATGCTCTGTGTCCATGAATGGCCGTGGATAACATCCACCTCACACACTGATTACAGAAATGCCTTAACACTCAAAAAGGATGCACACACTGGGGAGTCCAGCACCACATGTGGCGATGATGAGCATGTCAGCGAAGCCTGAGTAGGATGTGCTCAAGAGTTGCTAATCATCACTGTGTGGGGGTTGGGGATTGGGGTGGGCAGAGAATGGGGTTGGGGGAGGGGTGGTCTGACTAAGCTATTTTTATCTGGATGCCAAGAAGACAGCTGCCGTCCTCCAGAGTGTGAGACTTTCCTGCGCTTTACATCATCAGGACAATCAATAGATGGACAATCAATAACAGCCAGACTACCTGTGCTATTTTATTGTGTTTTCTGTTATTGTGTACTTTCAATGTTTTATGCCAACACTGCGCTGTTAGATTTTACTGTCATGTGTGGTATAATAAAAGTAAAAAAAAACAAAAAACAAAAAACACTCTGCCTTTAATGCTTTATAGAGGCCAGTTGTTGTGGGGTGGGTGCTGAAAATCTCATAAGCTCATCCGCTTTGACTGAAAGCATTACAGACTCTGGGCTCTGTAACTGCCCGTGTGTCTGTGTAATCTGCCAATGTGCCCTACTGTGATTCTTTACCTGAGACATCACATACATGTGGTCAAGGTCTGTTGTCCATCAATCAAAGATACAGAACTATGCAGTGTTGTGTTTGCTCTCTTAGTTGGAAGAGAAAATACGGCACACACTCAGCTCCATCACCAGCACCTCCAAAAGTTAAACTGCGGTCTGGATTACTCTCTTCCTCCTGCTCTGTTACATGTTATTTAAAAATCAAAATGCACATGCATGATTGATTCATCCTCGAAATGTTTCATATGTTGACTGAGAAGCCAGTGGCTCCAGTCTACTGACAGTCTATCTATCAAAAGCTGCTGGGGAATGTGGATTCGGCCATTTCTGCAGGTGTCTACGACAGGTCACATGATGACCCTGACATTCCCCGTGCCACTTCAGAGGGACCAGGACTTCTGCCATGCGTTTGCCGCGAGACGCAAGATAAGGTTGGACAGAGTGACAGTGACATGCTCCACAGCCATAAGCCGGGAATGTAATTCTGTTGATGGTGGCCACATGCCACAACATCAAGGCTCTGATCCAGACCATAGATCCCCCCCCATCAGCATTCTCCCACAGCCCATTTTAGCTCCGTATGCGAGTCAATGAATTCCTTACTGAAGATGGGAGGAATGAGCTGCATATCAAGAGGGATTTAGCATTAATTAGTGAACCATCTAAACATAGCCTAAGGGTAGCTGCCATGCTATTCTTCATGCCCCCTCGCATTAAACTCTTTAATTTTATTCAGCTAATACAACATTTGTACAAATACGAAGCACTGTGTGTACGTGGGAATGCTTTGCAAAAGAGTTAATTCAATAAAATTGTGTCCAACAACTTTGACAGATAATTAGTTATATAAGGATATTGAAGGGTTTGGCATAATATCTTAAGCTACTACTGCTCAAAATTATTCCAAAAATGGAAATAAGCACTCCAATGATGAGTAAGTCGCATTATGATAAGTAAATGTTTATCTTTGTACTCTGCAAGAAAACCAAATCATAAAATGAAATATTTGCTGGAAGATAACAAAGTCCCCCCAAAAAACAAGAAGAAAAAAAACATGGCTGTTTTGTAAGTTGCGAGAGAATCCACATTTAGTTTGGACAAATAAGTTGTTTGAGAAATTTAGTTTATTTCCACTTTTTCGTGTAAAAATATACATCAAGAGGGGATTTACTGCAAAAATTAGATGGAAGGAAAATATAACTTTTATTTCTTATTCAAAGCACAACTCCTTTGACCATAGTTCAAAATGTTGCGGTTGCTAATTTTCAGTACAATCTACAAGTGTACAATTTGGACATTTCTGCTTAAGACTGACTTAACAGTAAGACAGAACTGAATTGAACAGCATTGTGTGTAACCATGCTGAGAACACCACCCTACAATGTTCAGAAGTAAAGCTTCAAACTTTTTTTTGTACACTGTGATGTCTCAAAGTGCAGAAATTAGATTTTAAAATGCTGGCCACATCATTCTGAAGTATGAAAGAAAAAGACTGAAGTCTGTAAACTACATCAGTGTGTAACTACTGGGTCTGAACAAGGTTGAAATGATATTTTGTATACTGGTATGCTGTTCAAAATCATTACAGAAAATCTGTTCTTCCAGGTCGCTGACCTGTCTCCTCTTTGTATGAATGATGATACTTGATTCTCCTGTATCTTATGAAAATGTTAAGACCGTGTAATACAACATGAACTTCCTCAATGGATATGTACATAAAGAATGAACTGCACTCTGCAAGCTGCTTGAAAACTTGTATATTTTTCTTTTCGCTAAAACAAACAGAGGTTTTCTACTTTACTTTATTTACCCCGTCAACCCAAACGCAACAGTCTTCCCTTTCCCCTCCTCCCATTGTGTGGCTTGATTGCAGAAAGTACTGTAGCTCATGGAGGTTTAATAAAACTAGCTTCTCCAACTGGCAAATGTTTGTTGTGCACTTGATCTGGAAGAAGAAATGACAGACAAAGCAGAAAGGGAGAGATTATTGAGAAAAGTTTCAGTGCTTAAAAAAGTACTAATAGTAGTAGTATTAGAATGACCTCTGAGCATGTAAATCAAATGTCTCCTTCTGAACCCATTTTAGCTATAAGATACCAAACATTACTGCAGTACCAGAACATGTGTATGACGTGACTTTTCCATCAACCACATTTTTTTTAATAGGACGAGAGGAAATATGAAGAAATCGTAAAATTTTAAGGCGTTCATGAAGATAAAATAATAAAGTGCAGCAGTGACTTGCATTTATCCCATTTTGATGCATTCCATTTTTGTTGTTTTGTTTAGTTTAGTTTTGCACCCAGTGAGGCAAAGGCACAGCAGTTTTAGGGCTGCTGATGAGCAATATTGTTATTTTCTTTTATGGATATTGCTGAGTTTTTTTCTTTTGTTTTCTCAGCACAACTATTTTTCTGAATAAGAATAATTCCAATTATTCTAATCTAATTTTTTTTTTTGCAAAACAAACATTGCAATGGTTTGCACACACATTGCATGTTTTTGCTATTGGCATGTTTTGAATCTATTTTAATTCACTTGGTATATGTCCACTAGAAATCGTTTCCAGGGCTGTTGCATTTAGGCGTTAAATTGTGGTGTAACAGCATATACACCTGTGTCCATTTTGGTCTTCTTTAATCAAAGAGGCTATTTTTTGTATATTTGCAATAAGATAAATGACAACTATTGATGATGTGTCAGTAACCTGTAGTGTACAGGTTAGCAGGTTTGTTGTGGGAAGTGGAGGAAGAAAGAAAAGCAAAAAAAAAAGAAAAAAGAAAATCAACGAAAGGATTATTAACAGCATATGAATGTGTCCAATACGCTAAGCCTCGTCTCCACACACTCCTGCACACTTCAGAGTGCATTCCACTGGAACACACCCCGGGGAACAGTGGCCGCCATGTGACACACAGCAGCAGCAAACGGCAGAGAGAAGCAGCACGAGAGAGCGAGAGGTAGAATGTGGGATGGAGGGATGAAAAGGAGAAGACAGTAGGATGGGAATGAAAAAAACCAATCACAAGGGGGCAATTATAGGGAATATAGAATAAGGAAGTGCTGCTGGAGCATTCGACCATGCACCAACCATTTCAGGAACAGGGGGTCAGAATGATGAACCACACTTTCACATTTAATGTGTGGTGTTGAATTTATTGTAATATTTACTGGGTCATCTTTTAAAACATGATTTAATGTATTATTCATTTCTCTTTGTGTTTTGATTTTTTTTTTTTTATCCAAGAAGTGGTAGAAATATTTTTTTTTCTTTTTTTTTAACTGCAGTTTAATATGGTGAAATAGGGGTGAAGCCATACTGGACTCTAAGCAGAGAACAGATGAAGAGGAGGAAGAAATAAATGAGGGAAGATGAGGTGGTATTAAATCTGAAAGGTTCTATGGGGAGCAGTGTTGTGGAAGAAAAGATGTGAGCTTCAGCAGATTTCAAACACCACAGGCATAACACACTGCTGCCAGGGAGGAACAGAGAAATGTGGGTCTGTCTACTCATTCATCAGCTCATTCACACACACACAAAAAAAAGAAAAAAGACAAAAGACATGAATCGGAACTAAATGTATTGACTGCACTTACTGGTTTGCAGACCCAAAGGTGTTTCCAGAAAATCCTATAAAATGAAAAGTGAATTAAATTAATTGCAGCAATAAAACTTTATCACTATCGGTGCGGGGGGGACTCATTATCCTATTGCAATTTTCATTTCACACTACACAAGTCATCTCTGATAGACCGATCTGTGTATCTGTCTGTGTGCTGTGTCCCTAACATACCCTGACAGATGCTTTGTCACCCATGGCCATTAAGGACAGAGGCTGAGAAGGTGAAGAAAGATGAAGATGAAGGGGGGTGGGAGGACACAACAATCTTTTTATATCATTTATATCATAGTTATGTAAACTGCTGGACGATCTGAATTTCCCTCCCAAGGATAAATAAAGTATTTTCTATTATATTCTATCAAACAGAAACAAACAGAACTCCATTACCACAGGAGGTCACACGGTATTTTTGGTGCCACATGCTACTTCACATGTTCGTTTACTTATCAGCAGGATTATGAATTTAAAAAAAATATATATAATCAACAATTAGTCAATAAAATATCACAAATAAACAATACATCGTTCAAAACTGTCATTCAGATTTTTCTATAATTGGGAGACAATGGCACATAACAGGTCATTCCCATAAGAAACGTCTCTGTGGAGGAATTAGGTTTACTTCTGGGATGTGTTTGTTCTAACACACAACGTGTTACAAAGTGTATAAGAATGAATGTAAGTGTTTTGCAGTGCTCTGTCTTGAAGTGTAAATCGCTCAATCAGGACAACTCTATAAACGTTAATGGAGTGTTTAACAAGGTGACAATTACATGTTTGGTTTGACTACTTCTGTTAGATGACAATTAGTTGCTGTTCTGTGTGTTGCCTTTGTGTTTTAAATGTGATATTGTGCACACATGTCAGAGGAGCTGCTGACCAACTCCCCTTGAACTACTGACCGCACTGCCTGCAGTATTTAACTACGTGTTGGTAAACAAGAGGGCATTTGCAGATGATGAGGGAAGAAAGGCCAAGAGAAGGCAGCTGAAGCAGTAATCTCACCTCCTGCCTGTGGCTGCTGTCCAAAGCCGGAGAAGCCGCTGGGCTGACTTCCAAACCCAGAGCCCTGCTGGGCCAGGGACCCGAATGACGGAGCATTTTGAGTTGCTAGGGCGCCAAAGGACGGGGCATTGGGGGGGGAGGCAAACCTAAAAACACAGGCGGATACAGGATGTGATTGTGGGAAAACAAAAAGTTACAGTACAGCTGAAATTCCAACAAACAAAGACTGAACGAGGCTGATGAGACAAAATGAGTGGATTGATTATGCCATGGGGCTGGATGCCTTAACAGGCATGCTTTAAATCAGTGGTCGCCCACCCTGTTGATCGTGATCGACTGGTCGATCTTGGAGACTGTCCCTGTCGCACTCGAAAATACCGGAAAAATAAGTTCAAAAACACATAATGCCCAATTTATGTTCGGCTTGCTCTTTTGATCCAGCATTTGTATTTTTTCGATCAGTCGATCAGCGCTGCACAGAGTGGTTGTTGAATTGAGGGCACCTCAGACTGCCTCAGCCTGGTTGTCTGTGCTTATGAGCCAAACTACAAGGCAATCAGTGTTCAGTCACAGCCATCACACTGACATGAGTAACATGATGCTGCATGAGATGGGACACAGAGCTACAGTGGCACTGAGAATTTTATCAGCACACATTACAGTTCTTTCACTTAATATAGGCAATATAGGTAATAGGCAGATCTTGCTTGTCACCAGGGCTGAGGTAAGGGATCTTGGGCTTAAAGAGGTTGGTGATCACTGTTTTAAATCATCTATTTATTTGGACAAAGAGGAAAAAGAAAAAAGAAAAAAAGAGGGGAATGAAATTGTGCTGAGCATAATATACTCACTGGCTAGCTGCATCCAAGTAAACATGTGAGCTAGCCAGAAGGTGTCAGATGGTGCATGTGCGTGTTTGTATGTGTGTGTTACAGTACTAGAGGATTGAGAGACAGGGGTTTAAGCAGTAAATCCCCTCTACAGGACCCACACCCACTGGAGAGCGAGAATAAGCAAAACAGAGGGAGAGAGAGAGAGAGCTTGCACCAGAGAAGGAGAGCAGGCCAGTTTAATCTGCAGGAAGCATGACCCCGGAGTGAGATTATCAGAGGGGAATAATCTAGTCCTGCGCAGGACTCCAGCGTTTTGGGCTCACTAGCATCAAAACACACTGCGCAGGGCGGACACACAGAGGTTGATAAAGCTGGAGAAATCATTTGAGTGGAAAGAGAGGGAAGGACGTTAACGATGAATTAATCCTCTCTCCTGTCGCTGAACAGAAATTTCCCCTGGTTTAAAGCTGACACGCTGAGGGCTGTAGAGATGTGCTCTATTGTACTTTATAGTAAAATGTCAGTGCTTTACACTTCAGAATAAGGCTGCACAATTAATTCCAACAAAAATGCAATTTCGCTCCCTCTACCTGGCTGCAATCTAATTTGTGAAAACGACAGTGATTCTTCAGCATTTACATTAGCAAGGACAGTTGTTACATCAGTCCCAGTGTTTCTAATGTCTCCTCAAATTGCAATGAACTGTGCAGAAGGTAGAGACAAGGACAAATCTAACGTTTAGACTTATTGATTTCACCGTTGCATATCTGTTTCGTCAGATGGACGAACACTGGTAAAGGAAGCAAGGTCCTGAATAAACTCGGACGTGGACATTTTTCTGTCAAATTATAAACCTGAAATCTTGTCTGTTGTAGCAAGAATAACAAAATGCATGTGTGTCTGTGTGCTGTCGATAACAGTAGTAGACAGAAAGCTGTCTCACTTCGTAATTGGACAAAGCTTTAGTGAGAGCTTTCAAACCCTGCTCCATTTGGCTAACTAGTGAGCCTTGAAACAAGTTTATTTTATTTCAACGCTGTAACGTTAATAGAGTGTTTAACAATGCGGGCGCATGCTGCTCCTCTGTTACTTTGTGTTATGCTTGTGTGATTGCGTGTTGACTGAGGGAACACAGATGTTCTGATTTCCAAAAAAGCTGCCATTTGCTGCGGGCAAAATCATCCTCCCCCAGCTCCCAACTCCCCGCTCTTGTGCTGCACACAGCGCCTGGTGACACTGACATTTTTAGATGATTTCTGACTGCAGCAAAGTAACAACCAAAAAATATTTTTGCTTCTCAGAGGTTGTGTCACAAATATATCATATAATACACAATATAAATATGAATATTTCCTTCTTCACGGCCTTAATGACCGAGTGGTGTCATAATTTCAATGACAATAACAAAAAGATAGATATACTTGTATTTTAGCAAATGAGACCAGATGTATTTGATCACTTGCCAACAAAAACCTGTGTCTGTTGACTGCCATTGACTGCCTAATGCAACTATTACTGCTATTATTTTGTTTCTTTAATAAGGCTGTAAAGTACAGGCTTAACTTGAAATGATTAAAATGTGTCAATTGATGTCCAGTTTTGTCCATCGTTCATCTCTGTACAAATCCATAAACAAAAATCATTGTCAGAGCAAATCTTTTTTTTACAGAACATAAGTTTCTTACCCAAATCCTCCCATGTTGGAAGCGGCTGTCCCCTCTCCAAACACCTTACCGGTCGAGGGACCCAGGTTGTTGCTGAATGTGGGGTTGGAGCCAAATGCTGCTCCGCCACCAAATGCTGGGGAACCACCGAAAGAAGGGGGACTCCCAAACACGGGAGCGCTGCCAAATCCTCCTGTACAGAGGTAAATTGATATGTTCTTCAAATGTTTTGTAACAGACAAAAGTGGAACATATATAACGTGGGATACATGGTCCTCATCATGGTCTCTACAACAAAAAAAGGTGAGTCATGGTGTTCTTTTTGTGACTTCAGCTCATTTACATAGGGCATTTCATCTATGTCAAGGGTATTTGTCGGCTCAGGGAAGCCTCTGGGCTGCAGACAGAAACAAAAACACACACCAATCAGAAGAGTTGTGCTCAGACTCCCGTATAAAAATTACTCCAAATACATTCCACATGCGGTCTGAACCAGGGCTGACACTGCTTACAGTATCAACTCAACAGGTATAAAAAAAAAAGGAAGAAAGAAGATTCGTGTTATAATGAGGACGGACATTTTCCCCACTGTATTTCAACCAGGTACAACAAATACATAAGGTATAATATTGTAACTAGTTGTGTACAGTACATGGTGTTTTGGAGCAGCACAGTGTGACAGTTTAATGAGGGGAGTGAATTCTTCACACCACCTCAAAGCCTCAAAAGTAGCAGCAGCAGGAGGGAAAGGGTGTGCTGAAATTACAGCCGGGCTACCAGCATGCATCAGTAAATAATTGATTGAGCTAATGTAACAAGATTACATTCCCTGTACATGGACCAGAGATAGGACATTAGTGTGGTGAGTGGTACCAATATCCCACTGGAGAGGGGAGGGGTAGCTTAGATGGCCGTTAGTGTTTATCATTTAAAAAAGCCAAAATGGAGATATGCGATAAACATTTTGACAACCAAATGCTCTCTCTGGCTAGAGTTCACATTAATTCTTTGTACTTTAAATGTTTCATGCCATATAGTCTTGGAGTTTGGGTGTGTAGGAGCACAGTTTAGTGTTATTAAGGGCAGAATCTGCCTATACTTTAATAGGTTCAGAAACTGTTCTGTTAGGGGCTGTGTTTCCTTCTTCACCTGCACCAGTGTTTTGCCATTTGAAAAAAATTACTATCACCCAGTGTTTGCTATCAAATAACCTTTTCAACTGGCCTGACAAATCTTTTGACACAACTGACACAAATACAAAGTAAGGAGACATGACGCAACAGAGTCGGCCCTCTTCCAAGTAAACAGCAAAGCACCGAGACCAGAACTGAATTGCACTACATGACATGACACACAGACACGTGGACGTTGTTTATCTGATGAACGGGTAACCTCTGGCTCACAAAGCAGAACGTAACAAATCAACAAGGACAAAGCCGTGTATCCGCTCGTGTCAAGCTGTCTTCACATCTTCTCAACTGTCTCGACTGCTGCGAAAGCCTGAGGACGGCAAACTGTAGAAACAAATTTACACAATGTCTAAAGCACACAAGATACTGCATGATTACCTCAAGAACTAATCCCACCACAGAAATTGTTGTAGGATTACTGTTGTAGCGTTACAGGCTTTCGACAAACATTTTTCATCTTCACGTTGATAACGTTAATAGGGTTATTAAAACCAGCACACACAGATATATCCCTGTATCATGAATGAAAGCATAAATACGCTAATCAGCTGTATTGACATAACCATAATCTATGCTTTCTACACCGCAGCTCTAATGATTTGTGATATTTAAGATAAGGAGCACTTATGTGTAAATATTTTTCAGACGATTTAAAGCTTTTCTCTCTAATACTTAAACAAATATATCACAACTTTGATTCACTGCAATGTGACTTAGCAGTTCTGATCGGTAACATTGCATCAGCAGTATTCTGGCAGGAAATGACAGAGCATCTGACTACCTCACTTTCTGCTCTGCTGGGGTGAGGAGATAAGGACACTCGCTGTAGCGCAGATGATAAAGGAGAAAGCAATGTCAAGAGTTGGCTGCTGAATAAAATATGATTATGTATGGGTGCCCATGGGTTTCTATTACAGCTACCCCACCATCACTGAAGCGCAGCCCCTAAAGCCAGAAACCATGGAAAAAGAAAAGTGAAAGAACTGAGAAAAATCAAACATCACTAATACATGCCCTATCTGAATAGATGAATGAATCCCTCTCCTCATAATGTATCAACAGCACATGGCAACAAGTACAGTCTGAAAATGTCGCCTGTATAAACTGATAAAATGGTACCTGTAAAGAAACAAGGAAGCACCATTTTCATCGTAAGGACTGGAAAACAGCAGTAACATAATGATAGAAAAAAAAAAAAACCTAACGATAGGAGGAAAGTTATACCTGGTTTTGTCGGAGAAGCGAAGGAGCCAAAGCCTTGAGATGCGACGCTGCCTCCCCCAGTGCTAAAGGTCCCACTTGGCTTCTGCTCACCAAAGGAGGCCTGTCCAAAACCAAAGGTCTTGGCACCACTATTCCCAAACAGACTGTTGGCACCTAGAGGAGAAAATCGGCAACAAAAAAAGGTTCAATTCAGGTTCAATCAATCAGGATTTGGTTTGAGTATTTTGGTTCATGGATTCTAGCTTGACTATAAGTTGGTAGCTTCACTGAGGATAAGAGTAGAAACATACCAGTAAACTACATTTTTGTCTAGATTGTGTTGGCTTACCTGGCTGTCCAGGCTGTCCAAACCCTCCAGTAGCAGCGGGGGTGCCAAATGGGTTCTTGTTGGCAGCCTCCTCTGTTGGTTTGCCTCCCAAGCCACTGAAGAATCCCCCACCAGCTGATGAGCCCGCTGTATTGGCTGCATTTGAACCAAACAGGCTCCCACCAGATGATGGCTGCTGCTGGGAGACAATCATTACTCATTTTATGTGTCCAGAAGAGAAGCATTTTATTTTGAATTTGAGACACTGTGCTGTTTTTGTGTACTGCATTCAAACGTAACAATCGGCGTATTGTCTACCTGTCCAAACACGCTGCCACCGCTGGACTGCTGGCCAAACACGGGGGTGGCAGAAGAGCAGCCAAAAGCTGAAATATAAAGGAAAAGAAAAACAGTCAAGACCGAGGTATTCTCTGTGAATGACTGATGATGCCATACACATTTTCGAGTCACCACCATGCAACACTGCCTCGCCTTCTTTCCCCAGTGTCATAAAAGAGAAAGAGCTGACTCGGGAAACTTGGACCCCCCCTTCTCCTCCTCCTCCTCCTTTTCCCAACAAAGCCTGTAGACATCAGCTGTGTGTAACCGCTGAGCTGATACATTAACATCAGCTGTCCACAGGGACACCGACGTTCCTATGCTGAGAATTTGGAGAATCTGTGGGAATGGGGCGACTCCCCTCATGCCAGCCATCTCCTGACTCAGACCCCACCAGCCACCGCCACAGACAAAATAAGGTGTTGAGTGTCACATTTGGCTTCAATCAGCCAAACGTGGCGACATCTTCACATAGCCTCCCCACACTGCCCACTGCCCAAACAGATATAACAGTACATTTCAGTGGTTGTCAGACACTGTTAGCTTCATCACTGTCAGTTTGCGACTGTTTGTAGCTGTGTGGCTCTGATTAGCAAATACAACACCACTTTGTCTCTGGCTGACAGGTTTTTTATGGCTCGCTGCTTTGAAATTGAGAATCCTTTGCAACCCATTATTTTGGAAGCCCGACGGTGTCACTTTCCTCAATTATAAATAGTTTTAGCATTTAAAGGTAAATTAAAATGACTTGGTGTGACTTGAGTTGAGGAAGAGAAATAGCTGCGATTCAACCCCAAATAATAAGAGCTGAAATATGATCAAGGTAGAAAAAAGGTTGATCTGACACAGATCTTTAATCAGTGGAAATAAGTACAACAGTGAGAACAAACAGAGTGAGCCACAAGCTGAGTTCAGTCCAGGCTCACACTCACCTGAGGGCTGTCCGAAGCTGAATCCTGAAGATGACGACGTGGTGGTGTTACTACCAAACACGGGCCCTTGTCCAAAACCAGAGCTCTGGCCAAACGCCGGGGCCGTGGTTTGTCCAAACAGCCCTGAGCCGGTGCTGCTGGCTGTGTTGGCGCCGCTCGTGCCGAAGGAGAAGGAACTCGCGTTGCTTGGAGTGGAGGAACCGAAAAGACCTCCGCCTCCAGTGGTCGCACTACTAGGACTTGCTCCGAAAGCTGACTGGGCAAAAGAGAAGCCACTGGCTGTTCCCGTGTTGCTGGCGGGCTGGCCGAAGCTGCTCTGACCAAATACAGATTTGCCAAAACCAGTTCCGGTTGATGCACCGAACCCTGGTGAGCCAAACCCTGTAATTGCCGGGGCAGCAGGGGCCGATGGGGCTGATGGGGCAGAGGAGGCGGGAGGCGCGGCGGGCTGACCAAACACAGTGCTTGCGGCAGTAGTTGATGCGCTGTTAACAATGGTCGGGGTGGACGTGATGGCCGCCTGGGCGACTGTGTTGATGACTGCCGTGACCCCGAGGGAAGTGCTGTCTGTTGTTGCAGGAGCAGGCTGGGTAAAAATGGAACCTGGTTTGTCAGAGCTGGGAACCTGAAACGCTGCCGGTGCCTCAGGGGCAACGGTTGTGATGGCAGGGGGGGCAGCAGATGAAGCAGGAGCGGGAGCGGTGATAGTGGCGGCGGCATCTGTGGTGGCTTCTGTCGTGGGAGCAGCACTAACTGGTGCAGGAGGGGCAGCTTCAGCGGTCGCGGTGAAGTAGGGAGGAGGGTCTGGGGTGGAGGCGGTTGTAGCCACAGGAGGTGCAGGCGTTGGGGCAGCAGGTGTCGGTTTGGTGGCTGTGGGTTCTGTGGTGACTGAATCCCCAGCAGACTCGGGCGTCACAGGGGGGCTTGCACTCTCGACGGCGGGTTCCGGAACAGGTTCTTTTTCAGGGGGTGGTGTGGGTTCCGAGGGTTTTGCAGGAGCTTTAGGTTCCTCCGTTGAGTCTGGTGATGCAGCGAGGAGACTACTGAATGACGTAGGTAAGGCTGAGGCGGCCGAGCCGGCCTGGGGAACAGAGAAGGCCGGCTTGCTGTTGGATTCAGGGGGCTTGAACAAACTGCCTGACGTCAGCCCCTTGGACAGGTCTGTTGCTGCTGAATCTTCTGTAGACTTCTGTAGACCTGCACCAAAGCTAAACTGTGGTGGTGGTCCCTTGCTTGTCCCGAGTGCAGCTTCCCCAAAGGAGAATGAGGCGGGAGTAGGTTTAGCGGAGGCATCTTTAGCTTCTTCTCCTTGGCCCACACGGAGTCCAGAGAAGCTGCCCAGAGTCTCTCCTCCAATTGTCTTCGGGGGCTGTGGATCTATCCTGAGGGCAGCCGCGGCAGCAGTGGGCTTGGCCGGGTCTCCTGGTGGGGGTTGGGTGGGGGACCCAGTGCCTTGAGCCGGAGAGGTGGACTTTGGGATGAGGGAGAATGCCTCCTCTGCAGCTTGGCCAAACGGCACCTTGCCATTTCCGCCAAAAGAAAATTTACTCATGTCCTTTGCTGAAGAGATGAAAGAAAAATCAGAAAATCAAATCAGAAAACAATGAAAGGACATGTTTATTTTATATCTACAATTATGTCTCTTGTTTTATTTCTTTACCTTGTGACATCCCAGCTCCCTGAGAAACTGACCCAAAACTGAAGCCTGAAGGCCTGCAAGAGAAACCGTTAACGTCAGAATGACACAACAGTGTCAGGATCTATGGCCTTTTTAATGGGGCACATTTCAGACTGAAACTGAATATCTGGGATCTGGGAACTCGCTGGAGTCTCTCTGGGGAATCACAGCGATACAGAGCTGCATATAACTGTTCACCTCTGCTGACACCAAAGTGGTTAGATCAGCTGGCAGTGGCAGAGGGAGAACTGAATTAATTAGACCTCAGCCACACGCTTTTGTAATATTTGACCAGTGATATTGCTCCAGTGGCTTCGCCCAGCGCACGAGTGAACTATTAGCTGGTTGCCCCAAATCACATTTGAGTGGAAAAATCTATAGTTAATTGACGAGTACAGAAAACATTTCAAGCTCGCACAATAATACAAAAAAATATGAAAATATCAATTTCTTATTCTTTTTGTAATTTTGTTGTGTTATTATGATGAATAAAACCATGAATATTCAGGTTTAATTGGCCAAGGTAAGTCAATGGATCTGAATATTTCAGAGCACTTCTTGAATTTTCATAAGCAGACTCACCCTGAAGTGAAGGAGAAACCTTTGCTGCTGCCTTGCTCCACTGAACCAGCAGGAACCACGGAAACATCAGTTTTGGGCGGTTGACCTGAAGGACACAGAGTTGATGAAGTCAGGCAAAGCAAAAGCCAAAGCAAAATAAAATGTCACAGTTTTGCCGACGTATAGTCAAGGATCATGAGCAATGTTCTGGACTGTGACTGAGTTTATGTGTGACCATTATTCGGTACACACATCACAACAGTGCTTACCAAACACAAAGCCGGACTGTGGGGTGGTTGTGCTTTCAGCGGACATCTTCTGAATACCTTGTGTTGGATTCTGCAGAGACAATTTCAAAGAGACAGCGAGTATGGTAATTTAATTCTGCAAGGCTGCAATATATAAAATATCATCCTTTATTATCTGTTGTGACATTTCAAAAAAGCATATGTCACATCTTCCACACCACTGTAGATTATAGCACACTTCCAATGAGCTGTAATACTAAAACAGAAGTTCCGAAGAAAACACATGTGGATGGAGATCAGTATGTTTGTTGCTTCAGTATTTGTTCATTCCCATTAATTTGAACTTTGGCCCATACAAGCATGAAGATTTGTGCGAGGAGTTCCCCTGTCACACAACTGTTATTTGTAACATCAGCATGGTAGGCCACTGGGACTTTTCTCACCCACGCACCTAAAGGTTTGTCTCCACCTGCAAAACTCTCAGCAAGCTGTGAATTTCTGCAGGTGGAACGTTGAGGGAGAGGAATACAATAACACTGACTTTTTTAAAAGATTTAATAATTTAATAATGGCATGTAAAATTTATAAGAATATTCATTTATTTGTGCCTGCATCATGCCGCAGTAAAAGTTGATATTTGCACATTTACTTTAACAATTCATGTTTTTCTAAGAAAAGCAGAGGTTTTGTGGTTCATATCTACATATTCTGTAATCAACTAAAATATTTGGTGTGTGGGCCATTCAGAGTGTGTTTAAAAGAAAAGTCATTGAGTGATGTGTTTAGTTCCCTTGGTGAAAGAAATACAGAGACACGTTTGTGGCAGGATGAATGACAGCTGTCACAGTGATGGACAGATAACACTCACTCGTTTAGCCTGGTTAGAAGAGACTGTTGCAAAGACTTGGGCCGCTGGATCTGGTACTGATGAGCTGAAACAGAGCAACAAAAAAAGTGTTCAGGTGCATAGTGCAATTAAACATGATGAGCTCTTTGTGTTTAATAAAATGAGGTGTCCAGATCCCTGCATAGGAAACTAAAACCTGGTCTCTACTACTAAATTTCTGCTACATGTGTGGATAGAAAATTAAAAATATACTCTGTATGAGCACACGCATATTAGATTTTGCTGAAGGAAAATATACTTATAAGCTCACTATACTGTGCTGGGACATTTGAAGGAATGTCTGAACCGTTACTGTTTGACAGAGGAGAAGCATGTTAGTGCAGACTCATGAAAAAGCCCCCTTTCATAATCATCTTACTCTCACAATGCCTTTTTTGCTTACTTATTATTGTGAGCAGGCTTTATTTGGGAAAAGCCCCAAGGTGGGATGGCCTGCCAAAGCATCAAGCACAAAAGTGTAGCACAAGCCCAGTGAGGCAGAAAAGAGTGAAGTGCAGGAGGCAGCAAAGGGCCAAAAACATGAGTGTGTGAATCATGTAGTGAATAAAGAGCCAAATGAAAGACAAGAAGGAAGGGACGTGAAGAGGATAATAGTATGAAAATAGACTATTATGCACGGGGCATACAGTGCAGAGCCACTATTTTGTTTTGGCACCAATCTCCAGCATATTTTGGGTTTGTTTTTGTTTTTTTACATTCAAGCAGTGCGTCATTTAAAATCTAGTGTACTGGTGCTGGAGTAGAGTGAAAAAATAAAATATACTGCTACACTGATTACTGCTTTAATAAATACATCTATTTCATATGATTGAAGCTGTTGTATTCATAGTGACATACAAATCAATCTGCAATAATCTAAAAGTAGTTTTAGAGAGCTGTTTCTGTGTCTGCACCTAAATGCAAATGATTATGAAAGAAATGAAATGTTGACATTGAGACAGCAGGGGTCGGGTATAGATTTCCGAAAAAAAAAAAAAAAAAAGTTTATGAGATATCTTGTCTGAAAATATTACTGTCTCACTGTGACAGAAGGAGATCGCCTACATGGTGAGGCTCCTACAGCCATCAAACTGTCAAATACAGTAGCCTAAATAAAACGAGTGAAACTGAGGAGCAGCACAAACTGTAGGCTACACTGTTGTTATGGACTGATGGAGAATCCTGAGAGGAGACTTGCTGGCAGATCTCTGTCTCTCACTCCGTGATGAGGAGTGGCAGCGATGAATAGAAGGCCAATATCATTGACCATTTTTAATAAATCTATACTGAGTCAGTGATTCAAAATGATCATCTACTCCCGTATCAAAACAAACAGTGGACCCTCTTGACCAGGAAATCTCACCGGGCGGAGCTAACGTTTTTCCAGACTTGCCCAGGGGGAGGATAAGGAAGTACCGGGAGGTGGAGTTACTCGAGTTCATCCTGACGTCTGTCTACTTTCAATTCTTGGAGACACGATCTCAAAAAAGTAGATCCCCCGGGAACACATGGACCACTACAAAACCTACAATAAATACAGATTGAGCTGTGTGTGATGTGACATACAACAATATATTAGTTTTAGAGAGGTTAAGAAAGGGAAAGAAATGAAGAATAGGAATATGGGATATAGGACCATATGTTATGACTGCGGACACAAGGTGCTGTGCAGATTTATGGAGTCCTTGAGCATTGCTGGCCTCTGCTAGTCGTGTGCAGTGGCCGAGAATAGAAGGAGTCATTGACCTAATAAATCTATACTGAGGAGACACACTCAAAACAAACAGTGGACCCCTTGAGGTCTCAGTGACAGACTGTCTACTCTCTGTATCCGAAATAGATCCAAGTGGACACAGGCTTGATTTAATGGCATAAATATTGTATACCGGGCTTAATATGGAACAGCATATACATAGCACAGGTTAGATGGACAAAACAGATGCATGATATAGTTCTTTCTTAATCCTAATGGCAAACTAAGATATTTTACCTCAACAAAGCTTTGAAATATGCATACCCTATCACCCTCGCCCCCTGGTTGACAATGATTCAGAGGCAAAGTGCCTCTCCTCACTATAAATACTGTGGGGTTGTTTACAGTAATTTCATTCTCCTATGTGCAGCTGGATAACAGTGTCTGTCTGTAGGTTTGTCATAATCAGTCCTTGTGCTTAGAGCCTAAAAATGTCCCTGTTCTCTGCACTGCTCACATATCACAACAAGTTCAGTGTCACTGCATGACAGGAGAAGCATCCAGGCCACAAAATATACAGACATTCCTAGTTCATGTTAAATTGGCAGTTTTAAAGTAATAGTTCATCATTTTGGCAACTTCGCCTATTGCCATAATCCCTGTAGTTTTAGGGGTAGGTTAAATACCTTTAATTGTCCGAGAAAGCTTCACTTTTCTCTCATCAAACTCATCAATAGGTGAATTTGCCATCTCTTTAAGTAAATTCATAATAGATCTTGTATAAAAAATCATCTGCTTAATTTGCAATAACCTGTTCTGAGTTTTACCTGATGATATTTGAAACTTGGACAGGAGCTCCTTTGTCCCTGAGCTCCTGAACGTTGACCACCTGAGGAACCGTCTTCAAAGTGGACTCAGTCAGGGAGGTACTGACAACACCTGGGACACAGACACAGATACATGTGTGGGTAAGCCACAGACAGAAGCACATTATGATGTTTACATTAAAAATGGAATAGGACAGAACAGACAGAGGTTACTGGGTGACCTGAATGTTTCCATGGCGATGTAATTACACTAAAACTAACAGTTGGGGAGTAAGGGAGTCCAGGATGGGATGGGGGCTTATGAGCTGAGACATTAAACTGTCAGTTTTATATGATTTGTTCTGCAAGTCTGTGTCTCCCCCTGGTGAATCACAGTGGCCATAACAACACAATATTACACAAACTGCATATTATACACAAACTGTTGTCTCTATCAACTTAATAAATCTTCATCATCATTTAAAAATAAATGGAAAAAAAGACCTGTTTTCAAACGTTTCAGTGTCTGGTGACTGGTGCATGTTTGTCCTACCTGTCTTCTGATTGGCCATCTGTCTGCGAAGAGCAGCGGTGGCTGCGGCCTGCTGGGCAGGGATGGTGACAGGTATGCTCCTCTCTGTTGGCGGGGCGCCATGTTTTACCGTCTTTGTGGCAAGAGCAGTGCTATCAGCCCCGCTGAGGTTGATCTTATTGGTTGGAACTGAAACATAAATAGAGCAGCATTTGTGAAATGAATCATGTGTATTGAGGTTCAATAGCTGCTCTCTGCGTTTCATGTGACATTTAAAAGTCGTCACCTCCGGGCTTTGAATACAAAAATGTGATGCACGCCATAAGTATAAGTGTGTAATAACTTACTAGGGCTGGCAATAGGGCTGAGTCCAAAGCCCATACCCTGTACTGGGTGAATTTTGGTTAAAGGCGTGGACTGGATGGCCCCGAAGCCTGGCTGGATAGAGGGGGTCCTCACGACTGTGGGGTGACGGGGATTGGACAATGCTGGTGGTATGACAGTCATTGGAAGGGGTTCTGGCTGTAGTTCCTCCTCCTCCAGCTCCAAGTGAGCCGGGTGTGGGTCCAGGGACTGGGACAGGGAGGAAGTTGAGCTCACATCATCCAGGTCCTCATAGTATTTAGGTGAAAGGAAGGCGGAACGAGACAGGTTGGCTGGAAGGGAACAGATCAGTGTCAAAATAATCAACCGTGTAATACAGCTGCATTTATTTTCTTCATTCTACAGTGTCATCATTATTAGAAATTCAACATGGATCTCACTGAAACAGAGTATGGAGAATGAAGGGTTTTCCAAGCCTTTACTTGCTTAAGCAGATGGTTCTTGGTATTTATTTGAGCTGAGATTCCCTTCTTTGGATATTAGTGTTTCCCCTGAAAAAATGTGTTCAAGATGTGTACCTGGTGCAGTTGAGCGGACAGGAGGCATCTGCCCCTTTGAGAGGAAGTTGCGTAGCTGGGATTGTTTCACTGGTGATATCTTGACTGATGGAGGAAAAAAAAACATCTGCATTTAGCAATTGTTAAAATTATGAAATGCACAATGCTTTTTATATAATAAACAAAGATGGCTTAGTACCAGGGGTTTTGGATTTGGGCTTGGGAGGGGTCGCATCCAGTTTGGCTTTCAGAAGTGCATCCCTTAAACTCTCCAGCTCACTCTCCAAACTATCAAAAAAACAACACAAAATACAGAAAACAAGATGCTTTCAACCGCAAACAACATAATTCAAGACCAATTTGCAATGTAATCGATACAATTAGAAATGAATATAAACATCAAATGCAAGCTCCCTGCCTGAGGAAAATAAGTGTCGTGTTTACGTAACTCATCAACTATGATTATATTATTGGCTCTTATGCTGTCCGGTTAGGAAAAACAACCTGCTAAGTTGAATTTATTCAGTTTTAATTATTCAAAAACTGCTTTAGATTCAAATTATATCCCATTTAAGTCACAATTAACTTGAAGTATGAAGGCTCAGATTCCCAAAGCCACTCCTCCAGGTTCTCTCGTCTTACAATGAGCAAAGTTTAATTCTCATTTATCCCTGAGGTTTTCACATTCCTCCACACCCACTCCTTGGTGCTTTGCCTGCCCCTACCCAGCGGTTGTTGCTGTAGCCGTGTTGCGGTTTATAGTTGGCGGTGCAGTCTTGTTGTAGAGCCGCAGTGAAGTCAGCTCCTTCACCAACTGGTCCAGTCTGTTCTTTTGCTGGTTGATGATGTACAGGTTATTGGCCAGCGTGGTGTACAGCCCCTCGCGCCCTGGCACGACCATGTGTCTGTGAAGAGGAGAATCATTTCATCATAAGTGAAACTCAACCCGAAATCTGTTCAGTATCAACTCCTCAAATAGCTGGAGCTTTGTGATTACTTCTGCTTTTTCTTCTTCTCCAGGTGTTTCTCCCATTCAACATCCAACACATCATTAACGTCTTCCACAGCAAACATAACATACTGGTACAGTCTGCGGATCTCCTGGATGAATGAAAGGAAAAAGAAAGACAAAATGCTTTGAGTAGGCGCCACGCTGAAATCCAAGTATCAACTCATCAACATTATTTTTCAATCACCTTGAGCTGCTCCTCACTGCGTGGGTCGAGAGGTTTTTTGTACAGGAGCTGTCTGTAATGTCTGTCTTTGCCCAGCTCACTCTGAGCTATAGCTTCTTCTGCCCCAGCAAAGCCTTCTAATAAGGTGGTCTTCAGAGTCCCAATGTCCCCATGGAGGGACTGAGAAAAAAGACAAAGAAAACATAAGAGCAGGACAGTCATGCCATAACAAGCTCAATTCAATACTGGGATAAAAGTATGAAATCAACGAATTAACTAAATGAAATGACAAAAGAATAATTCTAGATAGTGTTATGTATATTGCCCTTGTTGTGTGTGTTCACACAGTAAGTTAACCTTGAGGTTTTGGCACCTGAGGCTCATGGGAGGCCAAGCCCTCTGTGGTGATGAATGTAGAGAAACAAAAGGCCTCAACACAGAAAGTTTTCACCATTTAATTTTTTTTACTTCGTACTTTAATCGAACATGAATAGGAAGAGATAATTTAAAATCAATGTGCCAGACTTTCGGACTCATCTGGAAATTTAATTCAAATATAATTTTACTAACACGATATCTGAACAGGACAGCCTTGCACCAGGTTGAACCCAATATGATCAAGATATTCCTAAAATAAAAATGATTAGTCCTGTGCATGCAAAATAAAAAATTGTACTTGCACCATTTTTGAGAAATTAAATATTCTACTTTTGAGTGTCGGCCCGAGCAACCCATTAGACTCCAAAGTGGTGACTCATTTATTTGTGCCAGTGAAACAGCAAAACAAACCGTTTCGCTCCATTAATTCTTAAGTTTACATTATTACAAATCAGATAAATAAAATGTGATAACTTGAGAAATAATGAAGCACAGATGTTTGTTTCGCTTGCACAAACAAGCACAAATGATGTACAGATGAACGAGACCACTCTGCAGCCATGTTGCCATTAATTTGCTGCTGACACAACAGACCTTGTATTAAATTGCTCGAATATGATTTGAGCAATGGTTTTGCAGACTAGACTACAGCTGCTGGATGGACACTGTGCGCACACAATATCTGATTTTTTTCTTCTTTTTTCCAACTTTGGTCTTACCTCTGTAGTTTCCTTGATCTCCAGGGTGAAAATATGAAGGTCCTCTGACTCTTTCCTCAGATCCTTCATCTCCTCATTGGTGCCGACCTTAAAGTCGGCTCTTGCACTTCTTGCCTTAAGGTCGTCCATCTCCTTCTGGAAGTGCGCAATCTGATGACAAGCCAATGGTAAACTTAGTTGGTGAATAGCTGATCTTTTTTTTTTTTACCAGTCGTTCATCTTAATTCAAGGATTGGCTAATTAAGAAGTTGAAGTATATCCATGTACAGTATTTGTGAAATATATGGATATTCTGGTGAGCTAACGTCGGTTGGCAGTGTGTAGCAGTTACAAGGTGTAAATGTTTTGCTGTCATGAACATAGGAATCAACCTGATATGACTTGGACAACAAGATTCTCACTATTTATTATGCAGGGTACTCCCGTGTTAAGTATCTCACCTCCTCCAGTATAGCAGCCATGATGTGGTCAGAGTCTTTCTTCTGCTGCAGCTGCTTCTCCAGGGCCTTCACATTAACAGTCGCCTGTATCGAGCAGCACATCATTAAAAATCTACTTCTAAAACTCAGCAAGAAAAAAAACACAACTATACACACCTGCAAAAACTTGTCGTCTGCTTGGTTAATTAATTCACAGTTTTCTGTTACCAGCAGTTCATTTCTCTGTTGCTAGGTAGCGGCACAGTTCCATTGTATTACCAGTTCAACTTCTATCAACCCTGCAAATGCAAACACTGCACGTTTTGTTTACTATAGGCCTATACTCTGTCACAGCTGATTCATGACTCTTGATTGTTAATTTACTTTTTCTGTGATTAGTCCTCCATGTATAATATCAGCCACTAGCTGTCTGAGGTAATAACAGTAGTTTTTCATATCACGATGACTAAAAAGTACAACAATATGTGATTTCATTTGACAGGAAGAAACAAATGTAGCTAATTTAATGCCAATGTGAATTCAGTTTTGGTGTAACTCCAGCAATTCATCTTTAATGCCACATACTTCTGGTCTGAGCTCTTGTTTATGGTGTTTTATCTTTTTCTCAGTGCTGTCAAAGTTTTGCAACTGTCCTTTAAAAACTTTCAAGGCCTGCATGTAGTTCAGTCATGTTTAGTGTGCACCTACACCAGGGGTGGGCAATTATATTTTCCAGAGGGCCACACTGACTCGGATAAAGTGAGTGAAGGGCCACACAATTATTGCAGAATTATATTAAACTACATATATTAATTTGGAGTCTGTAAATAAAGATATATTTATTGTTCTCAAAAATGAGATGGATATTCCCTGCTTTTAGTGTGTCCCTAAAATTGACATGTTTATCTTTTGGCATATGTTTCGGCTTAATGTCAAAAAGAAAAAGAAAAAAAATGACAATAATAAACAATAATGACCTGTGGAGTTTGGACACGGCCTTGGGCAGCAGGAGTAGGTTTCTGGACAACTGTGGGTGGCGTGCTGGTCTGAACTGGACGCACTGGAGCTGAGGCACAAGCAACAATATTAGTGTTGCAGTCCTTCACATGAACATTTCAGAGTGAAAGAGGTCTTGTTAAAACGTATGTACAGTATAACAGGTAAGGGAAGGGAGTGAGTCAGGGCTTCCTCACCTAGTACAGCCGGGGGCTTAGTGGTTGAGAGTGGCGTGGCGGTCAAAGCACTTGAAGTGGAGACAGCAGTTTTTGGCTGTGGAGAACTGAAGGAGAAAGACTGTGGGCCTGAGGCTGGAGCTGGAGTCTCTAGGGCTGAAAACCTAAGGAAACATCAGATACATTCAAATATATATAATATAAAATATATAAACCTCAACGCGTCAGTCAGAATAATCTAATATGCAATAGTTCAGTACCTTTCATTCAGATTCAATTTCACTGTAGGTGGAGAGGCAGTGGCAATGGTCTGTGGCGTTGGAGCCGGAGCTGGGGCTGTCACTGCCGGCGGCTTGATGGAAGGTGTGCTGAAGGAAAACGCTGAAAGTGCTGAGGGAGTGTCAGAGGGAGGTTTGGAGGCAAAGGAGAAGACGGAGGATCCTGAGCCAAAAGGTGTGGGACCCCCCAGGGAGAAAGCTGGAGTGGCTGTGTTGGCGCAGGTCGATGGGACCGAGAAAGTGAAACCCGACGACGACGACGAGACGGGGGCCGTGGGGACAATGCTGAACGGCGCAGCGGAGGAAGAGGCAGCAGGAGCCGGAGGAGTGGACGCAGCTGCTGAAGTAAGGCCGAGGTTTGGGAATGTGGCCGGGGCAGATGGGATGGAGGCAGCAACTTTGGGCGGCTGGACTGCCAAAGAACCTGTGAACAGAAAATAAATAAGGTGTCATATCTAATTCTGGCAGCAACTGAATTAGCCCTTAGAGGAAAAGAATAAGTCCACATTTTCATGGTTGGTTAAGTGCTAACAACTACATTTCTGTCGGACTTCAAAGGAGTCTGCACAAATGTTGCTGACCCCTCTCCCTGAATGAGTTTGACAGGGTAAAAAACACTGGTTTTCTTTTCAAAGAAAAAGTTCAGTCTAGTCAAAGCTGACTTAACGATCAAAACAACCGGTCTCATTCAATAAATCTGACAGACTATAAAAGTGAAAAACAGCAGGAAAATCATTAGATAAAAAAAAAAAAACTCCTCACAGACTCACAACATCCCAGCAACAGAAATAGGAAAATGAAAATAAAAAATGATTGTCAGTTAATAGCATTTTCTTTTCTACTTTTGTGTTCTCATCACTGCTACATCAAAACAAGTCACGAGTCACAAATCAAAACAGCTTATAGGTCTTAATCAATGAGGTAAACAGCAATAACACAAAACATTTTAGTGCATTTGTAGTTAAAAAACAAAAGAGTAACTCTTCAGAAACAAATAAACAACATGTAAGGTGATAGGTCTGCTCATTATGGCCCCACACCAGGACATCATATCATATAAAATACATTTTAGACAAAAAATCACATTCACAGCCTTTCTTACCTGGCCTGGGCAGTCTCTCTCCCTCCAAGGGAAGGGGGTTGGGGGGTGAGACCAGTTGCTTAACCCCAGGATTGAGGTTGAGCAGAGCAAATGGGCAGAGTAATCCCTCTGTGGACAGCATTAGCATAGTGGGCGCTGGGGGTAAGGTCTTCTCATCAGCTTTGAGGGGGTGGAAAGACGGAAAATAAACAGTCAGAAAAAAGACATTCAGAGAAATAAAGTATACATTACATATACTAACACTAATAATAGGTTCATTACAAGTTCACAAAACAAACCAAACACATAACTGTCAGCCACATATAAACACAGTCCATCATCCTCCAAACGTCCTCCTTCTTGAACATATTTTGCAACTTTCCACAGTTCAGCCAATCAGGGATGATCTCTACAACTCTCAGGGGTGGAAACTTTGCAAACAGAAAGAGTTATATCCATGTGCAATCTACACTGGGCACCGATAGACCTCTGCATGTGTGAAAATATGTAGCGTTCAGCATGGCTCTGTGCTTCCAACTCACACCACGGCACAAAAGAAGCGATGCTCTCTGTGCTTTCTCTGCACATAATGACAAAATGTGGTTTGTCACTTTAATCATTAAAGTGTTGATGGCATTTGAGCTCAAAGCCGCTAAGTTGGTGCTGGATTTATCACATTTACCTTGGCTCGTTCTGCCTTCCAGTGGTTATAATAAGCAACCAGTGTTCAGCTGAGAAAGGCACACTGTAGTCATGTACAAAGACAACATTCCTAAGATGCCTCATTTGGTTGGAAAAAAAAAAAAAAATCAGGCCGCCACATTACTTTTCTTGCCAAACCCTGAAACTCTTTCCTGCTCTTCACACCCACTTTCGTGCACTTTCCAAAAAATCACGCAGTGTGCTGTGGGCTGCAGACGAAAATGGCAAAATCCAGTCTAAAGCAACATTTAAATGATGAAACCAAGTATTCACAGTCCAAATTAAAGATGCATTAGTCAGAGCGGATACCAGTCATTTCAGATAAGTCAGTATAGTCATGTATAGTGAACACTTTGTCCTCTTTGTTCTCCCTGCGTACGCGCCTCACATCTTAAACTATTCTTCAAGTGCAACTTTCTCTGCCATCAGGGAATCACAGCATTGACTGTTCTTCCTCGGCGCATCTCATTGTTTCATTAATTACCACTGACTATTATCCTACATTTGCATCTGCTGTATATTCCTCCTGTCACTGTGACAGCACATTAGTATACCGTCTGCAGAAATGTAAACCGCCGTCTAGCAGAGCTATATAGACCCACACACACACAACTCCATGCGCACTTTACATGTAGAAATACGGTATTCAAGCAAATATTATCTTTCCAGAGACACAGTGATCCTGAGTTCTCGACACAAAACAAATACAAAAAGCAGGGAACAAAGAACACAAAAATACCACGTCTAATGTTTTGTTTCATCTCGGTTATGAAACCATAGTTTTGGAAGTGGAGACGCAACGAGATAGAGGGTGAAATAGAGAGTGAACAGAAGGGAGAGGCACACGGTACACCTCATCAGCATTCTGCAACAGGATTGTCTGGGCTTTGTTGTTTGTTGTGGTCCTCCAGCTTGTCTGAGCCATTTTAATGAGTGCATTTTTTTTCCTCCGCAGATAACGCTCTCGTTACTTTTCCTTCGCTTTCCCTATCTAATGTCTCGCTTCGGATAAAGGTTTTGATCAGACTACAATCATGTCAGAAATGTTGCTCAAATTGCAGGTTCTTTTTTTTCTCCTTCTTCTTCTCCCCCTCTCTCGATGGTGAGGGAGTTCTTAGAGTGAGCAGGGAGAGATGTGACTAGACAGCAATAGCAGCTCTACGTGAATGTCTGACAGACTGGGGCCAGTTAGGATAAAACAGTGTACTGAGACGGCAGCTTATCACTATTCTTTACACATGCTGCAATAAAACACTGCAGTGGATGCTGTATGCACAGAGAAACTTGAAATTGAAAGTTGGCTTAAATACGACACCCCCTGGCTGCCCTTCCATTAGTGAAAATCTTTAATAGGCCATAAAAATAACTGAACGCCACAGACACCATTAGTTTGTGCACGTCTGACAAGGCAAACCGAGAAAGCCACCGTGCTTTGAACTTTTTTTTTTTTTAAAGAGACAGAAAAACATACAAAAGGGTCCAGAAGTCTGAGCCTGCTTCTCCATGTGGGAGCCCACTGTATGTTTTACCCTTCTCAATAATACTCTAAACATGTGTACTCATTTTAACAAGCTCAGTGGGCTGGAGAGTATCACTGGTTAAACTGGTTTCCTTTTCACCGCACGCCATGTGACTGTCATTTAACTGTTCTCCAAAAAACCCAGAGCACTCGGGGATCATCATCGCAGACATGCAACACTATATTGGATTGATGGCAGTGTTGACAATAAGATATGTCTATGGAAATTGCAAGGAGGATGACATGTTGGATTATGGCTGCACACACGCTAGTCAGAAATCATAGTAAAACCTCTGCTGTGACAGTATGTCTGAATTTATACAGGACAGTGATTGTTTATATTGGGATGCGGTATGCTTTTCAGATATGCAATCCATAAACTGGTCACAGATAAATAACAAGATTGTTGGTGCCTGTCTTTTGACTTGCAGTGTGTCAAATCGTAACACCGCTCTCAACAAATCCTTTAAACCCAACACTGTCATAAAGTAGTCACACTCACTGATTTAGCTGAAATATAAAGCATGGGGTTAACAGTAAACTAACTTTCCCTTGTATGAAATGGGCTCTGGCAGAACTCTGCAACGAGATTGACTAAAAACGTTTAACAACCCACATTAGGGTAGATCAAACAGGTGAAGAGAGGACACAAAAAAAGCCTAATCCACTTACTGATGTGTATCTCCTGCTGGCTGGTGTAGTCGATGGCTAAGCCAAGGGGCAGAGTGTCGTCACTTGTCTCGGTCACGGGGAGCTCAGCCCGACTCGCGTCCTCCAGGATCCAGAGTTCCCAGATCTAAAAAAGACAATAATTTGTGGTCATTTGTTTATAGACATTTAATGAGTTTTCCTCACACCACTTTGTCAGCATTGAAAGCCACAGCGCATCAGAATGTCAGATATTCTGTTTTTATTTTTGATTAACTTAAGTCGACTTCAAAAAATAAAAGCCCACAACTGATTTAACGCTACAAACAAGATAACATTCTGTGTTGTGCAGTGCAGAACTAATACAGCACTTAAAAAAACCTTGAGCATATCCAGAGGCTGTCCTAACTGTCATCACATGGGCTAGTTAAGTATTAGCTTTGTTGACTGTAGCGGGGAGAGCTCTGCTGGCCTAAATGATTTAAAAAGGAGAAGTGTTGAGAGTGAGAAGAACTTTATGAAGCAGTTATGTAATTCTGTTTGATCCTTCAAAGTATCTCAGACAATTATAATGTTGTGTTTTCCATTCAAATTGATAGTTTAGACTAGGGATGTCCCGATCACGTTTTTTTGCCCCCGATCCGAGTCCGAGTCATTTGATTTTGAGTATCTGCCGATTCCGAGTCCCGATCCGATACTTTGGCAATGCAGTAAAGCTTTTAATGTAGATGTATCATCCCACTATTTTTCTGTTCTTTGTCCCAATCTCACAATAATAGCCTACTCTACCTCAATAACAAGCCCATGACATTTATTGCAGTATTGTAAGACATGTCATGATATCAAACTCTCACTGTAGCCTATGATATTAGCACAGTAGCTCCATAGTATAATATTAATTCCATTATCCATAAGTCAACAGGAACATTTGATCAAAAGTAAAATAGCTTATCATGCCTTTCTCAATCAACAGCCTCTCTCCTCTGATCCCACCCTCACCTGCCTGTCTGCCCCCCCTCACTCACCTCGCTCCTCCTCCCTCCCCCCCTCACTCACTCCCTCCGCTCCTCCTCCGTCCCTCACCCAGTTCACCTCGCTCCTTCTCCCTCTCTAACTTTAAATAAATACCTGGTTCTGTATCTGCCATCACACAACGGTAGGCTATATTTTTTCAACAGTGTGAGAAGTTTAACGATGTCCGCTCCATCGCTCGGTCCGTGTGTCTGTCTCACGTGCGTTACGTCTGACTCACTCTCATTAAAAGCTGCAGTGACCATTGTTGCTGCAGGTGTGTGGAGCGCTAAACATCAACAACAACAGCTGATTGGAAGTCAGCAGTGAAACAACGCAGCCACACACACACAAACAGTGAAGTGACACGGTGACACGGACTACCGCCAGCGCCGTCATATATTTAAATGTTTGTGATGCGCAGCCACACACACACCATGGAGCTCTGCTCCACGGCCGGGCAGTGTTGTACCCAATGCGCGCCGCTGGCGTGGCTTTGGGTAATGAGCACACATGAGGCACGTCTACAGTACAAGTAATGGGTTTAAGAGTGCCCTGGATACAAAAACCCTGACATCAGCTGATATGTCATATATCCGATCCGGATCAGGATGTAACGTCCATTCCGAAAAATCAAACGTGATATTTCCGATTGATCGGATCGACATTTTCCCTAGTTTAGACCAGTCACAGCATTTAAAATGTCCACCATCCATCATAGTGAGAAGCACCTTTCATTTCCATCTATATTGAAACTATGCGTTATTCAGATGTATATCTTCTTCAGCTTTTCCCTTAATTGCGTACCTTGTCGTCTTGTCTGGCAATGACGCTGACCTCAATGGAAGCTGCTGACGCTGCAAAGACAAGGTCCCTGGATAAAATGAAAAAACAAAACCAAACGTTATTTCAACTTGACATGACATTTTAGTGAAACAAACAGAGGAGCTGAATCAGTCTTACCAGTCTTCTACATGGCTGAGGAAGTAGTGGTGCAGTCGCTCAGTGCAGCTGCCATACACCAAGTCACTGAAGTTTACATACTTTGTCTCCATTTTCTCATCCTTTTTCTGTGAAAAATAATTGAAATTGAAAAAAATGACACTTTGTTGTCACATTCATTTGTTTATTTTTCTGCATTACCCAGACAGAACAACTAATGACATTTCTGTTTGGTAAGGAGAATATCTTAGCTGCTTGATAATTTCATCATTACCATAAAACTGACACTGAGAAATACCGGTATATACGTTCACATGCTGCCCACTGATATCAAAGCTACATTTTATATATAAAACAGAAATAAACACTAAGACGTGACTGGCTTAGTAATTCCTTGCACGTACATTACCAGTGAAATAACATTACATATGATGAGCATGTACAATTGCAGTAGCAGATTCTGTGTTTCCACAGAGCCACTGCAGAAAAACACTACAATACAGAAGGATAATTTGACCTTCACTTAAAATTCGGGAGATTTTCAAAAAGAAAAAGTCTATATTGTACCATTTATCTACTGAGACCAAGAGAAAGACAGCACTGAAGACTGCAGTGAGTGCAACCTGACAAAAATCCAAATGTGATTAGGTGAATTACGTGGATAGAGAGCACACTCACAGGGAGGGAGATCAACACTAACTCAGGAGGGGTCTCAAGGGACCCATCTGCTGCAGCATACACCACTGCAAACACAAAGGTTTTCAGCCACAGCACATCCAGAGCTGTGAGAGACAATAGGGGAAGAAGCAAGATTTAAGCACAGCAGCAACAGTAAAATGCAAGTAAATTAGAATATGTTACATACTGATGACAGATGAACTTCTCCTCCACATTCTTATGCCAATAATATTTCAGAGCAGTACAATACATACATCACAGACCGAATTTAATTTTACATGTGTGTTGTCCATCTTACCTTTGACAGCCTCATCAGGGGAGGAAGTGTAGAAGTGTGGACAGGGAATAACTTTCTTCTCTTCTAGTGCCTTTAGAACAGAGGAGAAAATCAGTTATTCATCTTGTCAGTTACTGGATGCTGCAGCTTCCAGTGAGCAACAACCATTTCATTTTTGATTACAGTGGATTAGATTCACTCACTGGTGTGTACTGACTGACTGTGGCATTCATTTTTCCTGCAGCCACTTGTTTTCCTTTTGGACTCCAGCAAACTGTGTGGAACAAAGTACATGAACTGTATCTGAGCCACGGTGGGAGACGTGGAGAACAGGTAAACTCAACAGTTGCACTAAGTCTGACTTACTGCATGTGATGCCGCTGTGAGCAGGTAGCTCAGCCTGCACTTTGGCAACGTCAGTAACATCCATAACCATCATACTGCCATCAGACAGACAGGCAGCCAGAGTGGAGGCCTGAGCGGGATTCCACTTCAGGTCCTGCACTACGGTGCCCGGGGAAACGGCCGGCTGCAGTGATGCAAAAGGTAACTTCTGTGGTCTCGCCTGGAAAAACAAGAATAAAAGAGAATCAACAGGTGGTTAAATCTGTTAGACACGACGACAGCTGCTGTCATCAAATTAAAAGGAAATTTGTAAATCTGAAAATTGCAGTGGTGAGGGTTTCCCAAAATATCCTCACCCTGCTAACTAGTCACATGATACACCCAGTTGGAAGACAAAAAAAAAGTCAATTATATAAGGCTCTGTCTTAAGGACATGCAACATGGCTACAATATCCAAAATGGTAGAAGCTGCTTTTCTTTAGGTAAAATGTGTAACAACACTGTTGGCACCAAAAGCATCACGGTGACAGAGAGATGCCACAACAGCCCACAAATCATAGTCTCCATATTTACAAGTCCCAACAAAAATCACGATCATCATCATGTAAAAAAAATCTGTGAAAATTTAATACAAAACAATCATTACAACTGAAACTGCAACTCATATCGCCATCCCAACATCTGCCAAAATTAATTGCAACATGAGGTTTTTTTCTTTTTTTGCATAATTGTTCAGCTGTAGTTATTCTGTCAGACTTTTCCTGCTCTTAATTGGTCTACTGTGTAGAGCACTCAGAGCATTTTTAGCAGATAGCAAATCAGCAATTTCCCTGTTCATTTCAGTCACTGCTTACTCTGTAGTGGACAGTTACTAAGTGGAGCACGGCAGTAATACAGTAATCTAGAAACCTTGAGCCTCGCATCTGTGCAGAGTACAGCAAAGGTGACAAATCTATTTTCCATCTTTGTGTTCATCACAAAGTCCTCTAGCAGAATCTAAACTAAGCATGATGTGTGCCTTTCACAATGGCACATGAGATAAATTGAATGAGGTGGTTACCTTGTTCATGAAGGTCCGGACATCATAAAATGTGAGGGACAAACCAGCCCCCATAGACATGCCACACACTGACAGAGTGAGTTCATCACAACTGAGAGCCAAGTGGTGCACAATCTGTTCCACAGTCACCTCCGCCAAAGGCACGATCCCGCTGACTGGAACACAAAGAAAAAAATTAATGGATTCTGGGAGAGACAGCTGAGAGGAACTTAAATGAATAATGCTTTCGAAGCGACACTGAAAAAAAAAACAATGCATAAGTATAAAAGAGTTATATTCATACCTATTTCGTTGGCGTTGCCATCGACTTTATCAGCAGCCAGTATATCTCCAGTTAGGTAAACTTTGAATGTTCTGTCGAGTCCAACAAAAGTTAAACCGAACTTGTTAGAGACGGTCAGCAGACTAGATCTGTCTTTTGGTAAATCCTCAGGGGGATCAAAAACTCTTGCTTTCTTCATCTGACGAAACTGGAAATCCTACAACAAAAAGACAAGCATTGTTACTACATAGTGATTAGTTACTGGTTTTATACTGATATAAAATACGATAATCCTATATTTGTCCCACAATGAGAAAAATTACAGGGTAACAGCAGCAGACAACAGCAAAGACACCTATTACACAGACAATACATGGCAAATAGCAATAGCTACCGTATTTGGGTTCAATAATAAATGCAACTTTAACTAGACAAGAAGAGCAATAATATAGGCTAAGGCTATTGTATAGTATTGTTTAACAGCATGGCATGGCTGGACAATAAAAGGCAGCTTCATTTATCCACACACTGCACAATACAAGCCTGTGTACAAATATTTGAATACTGTCGAGTGGACTTTGTAAGTTTTGGTGCCACCACAGGTGCGCAGCCTGAAATCGAAAGTTAACATCTCAGGAAAAAACAGCTGTAATGGATCGCAGCATGATTGCTACAGTAAAGATGCTAAGTGTACAGTATGGTAACGTACAAGCACATTTACTGCTCGTCGCAATTGTACGAGCACAGGAAGTTGACAATTTACCTAAAGATGACATTCAACTGTCAAAAAGTACATTAACCAAAATGCTAATTAGCATCGTGTTAACATAACGTTACAAACCGAGAGGGTATAAGTTGCCTTAAATGCTCTTTATCGCAAGTCTTTTACATTTTTACGGAAGTCTTGGCTTTTAATCGTGTCTAGTATGTAAATGCGGCTCTGAAAATACATTTTATGTCCAGGTTAAGTCAATTAAAAACCTTAACTCGACCAGGTAGCTTAGCAGCTAACGCTAGGCTAACCAAAACCACGGAAGGTGAACGGGACAGGCGCTAGCAAACATTAGCTCAGGCATGCTAACCTGTCAACAGAACTTGTGGACAACAGAGCTTACCTTCATTTCCCTCTCGGGAGGTGAGTCTGCGTCGTCACTCATGGTGAGGGACAGATGCTGTTGCTCTTCCAAGCGTCCTGTTGTTTTAGTCTATTCCTTTCTCACTGCGTATCTGAGAAAAATTTCCACAGAACCACATTAGACTGTGAGCACTGCTGAACACACGCCGCGGCGCGATTTTGGTGAAGAAAGCTACGTCACAGCTATACGTAGGATGACAAATCGATACCAGAGCACAGCGACCACAACAACTGAGCTGGTGGACTAAACCTCTTTCTCAAAATGGGGACAATATAGCATTATGTGTATGTTGTTTAGAATATAGCATATGGTTATAATTAACCTAAGATTACAAACAAAAACAAATGTATTATTACCTTCATGACAGTACCTGAGTAGGGTTAGGGTTACATCCAGTCTATTACTGTAATGTAGGCTAGTTCTTCTCCATCCAGCTGGGAAAGAAATCAATCTACTCTTATTAGCCTACCCCTACCCCTCAAGTAGCCTATTTGTTCAAACATAGGCTATTGATAAATGCTGCCATATGGCATGATTGATCTATTCCATTACTTCCTTTTCTATATTTAGTATGAATCTGAATGCCTATTTTTTTTTTAACCATTGTGACAATTCAAAGTAGCCTATTTCAAATAAACAACAACAAAAAAGTTTCTTATTTTTCCATCTCTTTTCCTCTGAAATGAACTCCTCACAATAAATAAATTTAGATCAATTTGAAATCACATTGTGGTATATTGATGTGTTGATGAAAAGAAGGGATCACCGCTGACACGTCTTCACTTGCATTCAAAAAAGTAGTTTATTAAGAAGAAGAAGAACAGTGTGCAAAAAAATGTCTAATCCTAGAGCATCTCAGGGGTCAATATTCTCCCCATATGGCTCAAAACCACAATTTTTATATGTTTTCTGACTTCAAAACTCCACCTTCCCCCAACCTAAAGATATGGCTTTCCATATTTAGGCAATAGCCTAATTGTTGTCATTAACATAAGCATTCATATGTTCCCTGTAGGCCTAAATCTAATCAATTATATTTCTGTCTCTCTCTATTTAACATACACAGTCTATGTTCATGAACATGAGACAGGATCTAACCTATATAATTTTACGACTTTGCATCATCTTCCAGATGAGGCTAATCAACTTAGCTAAGACCCTCACAGGAATAATGTGATTAACAGAACACATACATTTCACAAGGGTCACTCTTCTCTGTCTCTTCTACCACTGTTACTAAACACCTTATGCAACATCCAATCTGTAAGTATGTGCATCTATCTAACATCTGCCTTCGATTCGTTTACTTCCAAACAAAACATGTCCATGAAGTTCAGTTCCAAAATAGAGCATACATGTCACATAATAAGAAGAACATAGCCTAATACATGGTGATGATATAAGATATTAGAGTAAGAAGTTCAGGTGGATAATACATCTAATTTTTTACCCACATTTATCTCCCCAGAAGTTCTCACACTGCCAGTGAGAATTTTTTTTAAAGTACGATAATTGGATCACAAATTTGAGGTCTGTTAAAGTCTGCAGTTTCCACATGAAATGAAATGTCTGGCTGTGCAGAGAGCCCCAATAGTCTCGGAGGGAATCCGAGTGAATCCCCAAGCAAAATTTATCATCCTTAATTTCATGAGCATTTCGCCATAAAATAGCACTTACTCTAGGAATGGACATTTTACTTTTCCTCTGTTGGCACCTCCTTACAACATACTAATGCATTTCTACAATACAACTCTGCAAAGCCCTGCACCCCTGGGGTTACATTCAAACAGGATCCCTTTTTTTTTCACTGGCATTTGGGAGTCAGCGCTTAACAAAACCCTGAAGGTGGCCAATCTGCTCAGAAAACACAGCTATGCTCAAGAATTAAAGGTTCATACTGAGGCACAAGAAAGAGAAGGACAGTGTGTGGTGAAGTAAGGACTTTTATTAGAAAGCAGATTTTTCTGTATTGCATTTAAAGAAATCAGGTACTCTTGGACTACACAACTGAAACTGGTGGTGGCAAATACCATGATGGGAATGAAAGGTAGATTTTACGCAACATCAAAAGTGGCAACTTGCATTTTTGTTGTATATATTATTGATGCTTGAGTCAGAAGGCGCATAAACATTTTAACGTTTGTCATTTTTAAACAGAAAGCAATATCAACACTGAAAATGTCCCATCCCAGTTTGCCTGGTCCAAAGCCCTGTTGATAGTGAAGAACATCACCATGATCAAAGTTGTAGGGTTGCATGATAAGATCCTCTTTTGTTGCGCGGGCCGTCGCCCATCAAGATCGAGGTTACCAATAATCCCAGACTTCGGACCAAGTTCGGCCCATGCTTACCAGAGCATTAGAGATATGGTCCATGTCAACATGGAACAGCTCTGTTCACGAAGCACCAAGGTATCAGTCATATATCAGTCAGTCCTTGTCGTGGAGACACACACACTTAAAACTAAGAAGGCTGGGGTTAACATCATTATGTCCCTCGACTCTGGAGAGCAAGCGAGCAGAGACCAAAGCAAGCTGGAAGAAAGACAAAGCAAAGAGCAAGAGCACAGCAAGTCATGTCAGATCTCCCATAGTGCACTTTGAGTCTCGTTCCTATTCTGATTGTCAGCGCTCTGAACACATGGCTTTAAAAGTTTCCCCCCTCATTCACCCAACCCTTGGCCACTCTTCCTGTTTTTCTCCTTTCTCTCATTTTTTTCTAAGTAGTTCTAAAGTGCTGGCATTATGTTTAAGGACATAAACATACACACACTGTATAAACTTTTAGTGCATTTTCTGAGTCTGCGGTAGGTTCAAATGCATACTCAACTGGGTAGTTAATATGTACCCCACTCTTTAACACTACTTTGCTGTCATTATTACAAGAGATTACACATTCGATAAAAGGCCAGGGTGTGTGATAAAAATACAACCCTACTCATTACAAGACTCCACAGTCTTTGTTTGCAAACAGTGACAACAGTTATTCAGCATAAAATACATGGTGCATAAAGATCAGAGGTTTCATCGTGTTAAGAGTGAGTGTCATGCATTTTATGATACAAGTGTCTCTTTGCATATAAATGTATTGTTTCCAGGACCAAACAGTTCAATGGAACAAAAACTACGGTGCCCATTAGTTTTACAGTGATGGGGGATGAACAGAGCACTATGTAAGTTTTTTTTTTTTTTTTAGAAAGTGAGTAACAATTTATTTGCAAAAGAAAAAAAAAAAGGTCTTTTCAACCAACAGTGCCATCCTCCTTGTCTCCATGTAAAAGGAGGCATTACTTTCAATTAAAGACACAAGGACAATATAGAACTTTACATACATTTCATGGGACTTTTCTCTGTCAGCCACCTCAAAACACAGCTCATCCTCCCGAGGGTTTGCCATGACATTCTATGAGAAGCTCTCAGTTTTATTTTTGTCTTTTTTTTAGTGCAACATCATCATTCGTGTTCAAATTCACCCTGCACAAGAAAAGATTTTAAGTAGGAGAGAAAAAAAAGAACAAAGAAAGAAAATATTTTCTGGGGGAAAAAAAAAAGGTTGGTATTTTAGATTTTTTTTATTGGACACATGTTTGCAGTTAAGATGAAAAACTGTGCACAAGCTGGATGAAACAGAATGTGAATGCATCAAGTGCTTCTGTATGTTTGATCCAGTGGGTCCAGGTTGTTGTGGATTAGCCGTTTGGATGTATCCAAGTACGATAATAATGTTCAGCTTAATCTTGCACTTGCTCCCTAAAGAAAGTGTCAAATTAAGTGGATTTATCATCGCATTACATAGATTATATATTGAGCAAAGGTTCTGGGGGCGGATGTCAAGGATTTACTAAAGGAAAATAAAATCTGTCAGTGTGTGCATTTTACCAGTCCTTTGTCTTGTTGTTCTCTGAACATCCACACCCACACACTCTTCGTCTATGGCACTGCTCCACACTCCTCTATCACTACTGTGGAGTGAATCAGCCCCCCCCACCACCCCACCAAATGTAATTTAACGCAATACTTTAATTTGGGCTCTTCAAATTCCACTACAGGTTAAAGTAGAGCCTGTGTAAAACAGATCTTAGTAAAACTAAAGAACAGATTCATAGTGCACTGAAAGAGAGAAAAACACTGCACAGTTTAGTACAGAGATTTGGTCTTTTCTTGGGGCAACGGCCTGATTAAGTTGCAAGCTATTTTGTAATCTAAAGTGATTACAGTAATTACATACGTATGAATTCTTGGGAAGACTGTTTACCATGGCTCGTCTCAAAAGTCCAGTAATTAAGGTGGTGGCTCCAACAAAACATCAGAATACCTTTATTTTCTTTACAGGAGCAACTTTGAGAACTGAAGCTTTATGGATTAAAAAAACAAAATAGATCAAGTAAATTGTTTAAGTCTATCATTACAGTCATTTTCAGGGTCTTTCTGTTTGGTGAACACATGTCATTTCAACATTTTAGACATACAGTACATAACTGTTGGGGTAAATAAATATAGATATATATATATATAAAAAATGATAATAAAAGCCTCTACTTGAACCTCGCTCCTTGTTTTTTTGCCACATTGGAAGACCTGTTCACATCAGTTAAAAAAAACAAAACAAAAATCACACAATCACTAAAGATTTAGGTCAGAGCATCATCCACAATGAGATTCATTTATGTTATGGCCCATGTCTCAGAGTATACAATTTAGGAAAAGGCGCAAGTCATATATATATATAAAAAAAAACGAGTTTCCGTATTTTTCCGTATTCAATCGAGGCTTGAAGCCCTCACCACAGCAGTGCTACAGTTTACATTCATCCATCATCTCAGCCTCTCCTGCTTTATCTATGGCAGGTCACATTTCTCCCAAGAAAAAATAGAGACACTGTAAACGTCGTTATTATTATTACCTAGTGCAAATTTAACCCTGTGTTTCTTGTGCAGGGCCATTTTTTAAAGCCCCTCCCTCCCCCCAAAGGAACCCAAAACCAGATACATCAGACAACAGATGGAAAATAATCTGGTCCAACCTTTGAAGCGGCACAGCACTGAAACATAAACAAATAGATCAAATATATCAAGGGCATAATTATACTGTGTTTCATTTTCTGCCTTTCATTCATTGTGTCACTTTCTGTGGATTTTTCTTTAATGAAAAATAATAATAATTTTTATTTTTCAACCACTTTGTAAGTAGCCATACTTTTCGTAACAGTGGTGGGCTTGAAATAACTCTGGGGTTCACTTGTTTTTATCTGATCTCATGATTAAATGTGCTTTGACTGCTGAACAGAAAAAAAATAAAGAAAACATACAACAACAGAGTAGCTCTTCAAATCAATGTAAGAAACAACAAAGAAAAGGCTTTTTGGACTATGTCCTTACGCGTGGCAGAAAGCATGAAAACATATACAAAAAAAAAGAAAGAAAAGAAATGACTGACAAATACAGGTTAAAGTCGCTGTTCGACATTGCCTCGTGCCATCCCCCATCCCCATTTCCCACAAAATTCTAATCTAATAAATAACCAGTGCGACCAGGAGGAAGAATCCTCCTCCAGGTCGCTCCGTCTTTAGTCTTTAGTACAGTCGTATTTAGCCAAACTCCTTAGTTTCCAACCTTTAACCTTTTTTTTTGAGTGCAAATGCAATAAGCCAGCAGAAATTGCTCTTATAAGTTTTATTCAATAATTTACCCCCCCCTCCCAGCAAACCCGCCCCCAACCCCTCCAGGAAAAAATAAAACAGGATGGAAGCAGGACTATGTAGTACTGGTGCCCATCGCACCACCACATCAAGGTGAAACAGTGCTTCTCTCTCTCTGCCATTTGTTTTCTTCTACCACTTGGTGTAGTGCACTTTCTTCTTACTACTCCCATGTATATAGTCAGTCTCCTCTACCCATGGTGACAGTACGCTCCTTAGTTTAAAAAAAGAAAACTCAATCCAATCAGTTACTGTGTCAAACACAGTCGGTCCCGGGTCAAACCCAGGTCAGTTCTAACGTGCGTCAGACTGAGGTCTCTGAGAAATGTCCCAGTGAGAAATAAAAAAAACAAAAAAACACAAACAAACGTTCTTTTGCGTTATTAATGGCATATCTCAAGGCAACAATAGCTGTTTTCTTATTTAGATGCAGGTTTGTGGCTTTGCTGTTGTTGTTTTCTGTAATTTCTCTGTATCCACTGTTTGTATTCATGCATGCAAGCTTGGATTTTAGTGCATGTTCTTGTTCATGTCTCTCTCTGTATCTCCAAGACAGAATGTGATGTTGTTTAAAAGGACTTTTTCAAAGTTAAAAAGCATTGTTGCATTGTTTTCTTTCTTTTACTGAACGGTGTATTTTTCAATGCGTTGGAGCAGATATTGAAGGCTAGTATCATAAGGTGGGAAGTGTGCGCACATGTGTGTTTGTTTCTGTAAGTGTGTGTGTATGTGTGTGTGTGTGTGTGTGGTTGGTAGGGACCGTCTGGAGTAGACACAGGCATCACATTGACAATCTAATCCAATGTGTCACGGGCAAATGTGCATGAAAAAACAACTCCATGTGATAGATTATTTGTTAGACTGTGGAGAGCTTTCCCGGAAAAAAATGAGGATGAAGAAAGAAAAAAAACAACAACAACCTTTCCTCATCTTTATCATAAAAATGATGTTGCTGTTTTACCATGAAACACAAATTGTTCTGTTAGTGGTGCTAAAACAGCACTTGACCTTTAATTATAATCGCACACATTTATCATTGTTAAGTGGTCAGATACTGAAAAATAAGATGATTTTTTTAAGACTGTGGGGTTTTTCCAAGGTTACTCTGGTTATTTTTAGAAGCAGCCTTTCAAGAAAACGGAATCATTTTACAAACCATTATACCACAAAGCAGCGACTGCTTTTGTATTGCACTGAAATCATGAATCATTACGGCCATTTGTTCTGCCATCGGGCCTTTGTGATATAGTTGCGGTTGTTGAAATACTGAGTAAATACTGAATAGATGATGAAAAGGGTGGAGGAGAAATCATTGATTTCCCTGATGCGCTAATGCCATGCCTGTGTCTGCCTCCATGATCAGCGAGTATGTGTGCGTACACAGGCACACGTGTGCGCATGCATGTGTGACCAATTTCCCCTTAGTAGGATCTACGAGCGCGGCTTTTTTGTGCTGATAATTCCTGTAGAGGAAGCACAGAGGAGGAGAAAGAGTGGTGGACGAGATGCAAGCAAAAGAAAACGTGGTGTTTAACAGATTTTCACAAAGTGAGAGGCAGCCCAAAAGGACATTCACTGTCCATTCACCCTCAGACCTTGTCCAAAACTTTCCACTTCCTGCTCGGGCGGCGTGTCGCCACAGTTGCCCGCCTCGGCCCCCGGGATCATAGTCGGCGCCCCCAGGGATCCATCTACGCCTTCTAACCCGGCCTCGTCCTCGTCTTCCTCCTGTTCCTCCTGGACGACGCCTTCGCCTTCGCCTTCGGCCTCCGCTCCAGCTGCCCCGGACCCAGGGCTGCCCTCTGTCAGTGGTGGGTGAGTCCTGAGAGGGTCCTTACGATCGGGATACAACCTTTGCTCTAGGGTCTTGAAGTCGGCCTCGAAGGGGAGGGACACCCCCGGTTGAGGGGCACCCAGCGCCAGGCCCAGACCCATAGCAGCAGCACCCATGCCCATTCCCGCACGGTACACCTCCATGCCATCGGGCAGCATGGACTTGATCTTGGGCAACCATCGTTTGCGGACGCGCCTCGCGTTTGTGCACATGTCGGCGGCGATCACATTCATTTCACTCTCCTTGAAGTTAGGGTTGAAATTTTGACAGTAGACTGCAAAAGAGAAAAAAACAAGCAAACTCCATGTGGACAAATGGTTCTCTTTGGAAACTCTTTGTCTTATGCATGAAATCATTTTGGACAGTCGACCTACGTTTTACAGCGTTGAGGACCCTGCTGTCCAGAGGTTTCCTACTGGGGTCACTAGTAGAAGAACGGATCCCAGTCCCACAGCTATTGGCTAAAGTGTTTCTGCAAGGACACAGAGTCAACACCAGGGGGCAGAGTCAGCTATAGGCACATGGAAGTGGGCAAACAGGGGAACACACACACACACAGACAACTAACCGCATTGCACAACATGGCCACAGATGGAGTGTGAAAGTTGGTTTGTGACAACTGCGGTTGTGTTGGAGTCATACACAGCAGTGGAATTTTACAGTAGCTCCTTAAAGACTAATACAAACTCTTCTCTTTCGCTCTACATGTCTTTTTACTCACCTATCAAAGAATGTGGCTAGCAGGCGGCGTAGCAAGACTTTGTGTTTGATACCGGCACATAGATGACAGTTCATCAGCTGGCCTCGAGTCATGAACACCTGCGTACCTGTGTAGTTGGGGAAAAAAGAAAAGTCTGCTGAGGAAATTCCACTCCGCGTTTTAAGTTGTACAAGAGATTTGTCTTTTCATTCTTCGGCCTCAAAAGCCCAGTTCAACTTTTAGTCTCCCACCACATTTGAAATTCATGTACAAGGCCATCTTTAATGGAGTTAAACAAAGCCTCAGCTTTCCAATGCAGTATCAGAAATTGGGGAAGGGATCAAAGTTGAAGGCAGTGAAAGCACCGTACTATTAAATTACTTGGTTATGCTTCCTGTACAATACCATCTCTTTCACATGGACATATTGTATTCTGTGTCTTACATGCAGACTACACAACTGAATTACACGTTCCCATTGTGTTCTATTCTGTTTCCAATTCAATTACATTACGATTTGATTGAATCTCACCATGTGGTAAGTTTTGCGTCTGAACATTTTTCCACAACTTGCGTGTTCACATATCATTGTGTCCGGCCTTGTAAAGTGGACTGGGAAGCATACCAACTCTGTTCTATTGTCTGAAAAAGATTCAATATTAAATTGATTCAATTTTTTTTTTTTTTCGCCATGCTCCATTGAAGGAATAATATTAGCTACACGCTGAGCGGTACCTGTTCCCTTTGAAAGTCTCTGGTCTGACAGCCATGAGCAATTTCTGGCTGTTAGACCAAAGAGTTGGGTTTTGTCTCATCATACCAAAAAATCTTTTTCCTCCTGCTCTCAGAGCCCTCTAAGGGCCATCTGGCAAACTCCTTTCTGTCATATGCTTTTTACTCCAAAGGGATTTCTGTCTAGTCACTCTACCATAAAGGCCTGATTGATGGCTACTGCAGAGATGGTTGTCCTTCTGTCACAGTCGTCTCTCTCTCTCTGCAGAAAAAAAACTCTACGTGCGTCTTTGTTTTATCGCTTTCAGGCCGACGTGGATCAAACCTATTTACAGAGGTCAATCTAAATGACTCCGTGCATATCATCTGACCCTCCTCTTACCCTGGCTTTAACATGGCTAAAAGGCTGTAGTGCACAGTTTCACCCAAGTCTTTTAATTAGATGCTTTAGCGCAAATGCTCCAGAGTCAAGTTACCATGAATGGTGATGACCAGAGATTAACCTCTGACAGAAATCTCCTTCGGGCCAAGAGCAGGTTGAATACATGCATCCAATGGATATTAAAGGATATTAGCGAGGTCACAATGTTGTGGCTTTCCTCAACAATAAAAGACCTCTTTCCCCAGTTACTGATGTTCTGGCTTCAATTTTTTCTAATTTTCTAATTTTTCATTGATGGAGTTCTCCAACCATTTGCATTCATTTGTCAAAATCAGTTTAATTTGATTTGACCAAGCTACTGAGTTTCAAATTACCTAAATGCGAACAAAGTCTAGAAGCATGCTGTGTGCCTACCAGCTACCAATTCCAGCTTCTCCCCAGGGTCGCCCTCCGTGTAGAGCTTAGGGTGGCAGCGGTAGCCGATCTGGCTGATGAGGCTTGCAGGCAGAGCCACCAGGTCCCGGCGGATCAAGACACAGTTACGGTTCTCCAAAGCCAAGGGCAACGCTGCCATGTCTTGCTTGTCCTGGACTGATGAGGGCAAGCACAGAGAGGAAAGAAGATTCAGGATAAATGCGATAAAAATGAGATAGATTTGAACTGTGAACTCTAAAAACAGTTATAATATCATTGCATCACCCCCCGTATCCCCTGTTCAGAGAGTGGCTGTGAGATTTAATTAGCAAGGCAGGTTGGTGTAATCTCATACAAGTTTGTTGTGTTTCATAAATGTTTTAGAGCATTGCAGATGTATCCCAGATAAGTCATGACGCTGCATCAGCAACTTGAGTTTTGGAGGGGGACAGATCCAAAGCCGGGTGTTAGGTTCTTACTCGCAAAATTGTTTCCCCCGTAACCTCTAAGATGACTTGTGAGCGTATGCACATGCACGCAGCTCCTGCACACACACACACGCACGGATGTGAATGGTTCTCAAATATCCCACAATGTCACCCTGGGGTGCACTGACTGATTGCAGATAGAGTGGATTTCATAAATATCTGAAACTCTAGGATTTGACAAAGCCGCCTGATGCCTTTGAGCTGCAGGATGCTATGGATAACGGGAGCCATACATGTGCGTACATGTGAATTTGGAGTCCGTGATTACACTAGTGCGCCTTCTCTTTGTGTTTATGGGCGTACGCCAAGACATGGGAGTATAGAAAGTGCCTGCATGTGTAGGCAAATGTACACCCAGTTTGAAAAAGATGATGGAGAAGAAGAAGGAAAAAAAAAACCATAACAAAAAGCAGTACAGACCAGCTGTTGTAGCTGTGATAAGGCGTGTGTTGTTAGTCACGATGCACTCCAATCATAACTCCATAAAGCTATCTTTATGCTGAGAGAACCCACACACACACTGGAGGCACAACATCCTGCTTTTTTCAAGATGCGCAGGATACATGATTTATGAAAGATTAAATAATGTAACTGGGATGAAATGAATGTGCATCAGTTTTTTTTTGCCCAATACATAACAAGTCTGGACAAGTAGCAACAAAACTCCTACATTTATGGTTATATATTTCTGCAAGTCATGCAGAGTTTCACTTTTAGAAAGCTCTAATATCAAATGAATTTTGGCCATCTGAGCCAAGGGCAACTGAGAAAGCGATGCACTTAGTCAGACCTTACATGACCAGAAAGATAAAACTGATGCAGAATCTCTATTGAGACTGTCTTGTTAGCATTCCCGCATTTGTCCACTTTTTCCTTGAAACATCTTTATTTTCGCCGGAGTTCTAAAGACCATGTCATAAAAGTTTGTAGTAAGGTCAAAAGGGAACAAAAGTTTTTCATTGGTGAAAACCATTTAAGATTCTTTAGATTTTTAAAAAATAAAAGCAGCAGTGTGACACGAGCACTCACTTCCATAAGGGTTTGTTGAACGTCCATAGAGATGACTGTAGGCGTCCTCTGCGATCCCGTCGTAGGGCTCTTCCTCAAACTCCTCGTCCTCATTCTGGTACGATGTGGGACTGTCAGTGGTGGGCAAGCTGGACGCTCCCGGACTAGACCTCTCAACTCCTGCTCCCGCTCCACCTCCCGTGGCCCCTTGAAGGTGGAAAGTAGGCAAACCGGGGATGGGGTTCCCTCCGGCCGTCGTGTAGAACAACGAACTGGCCCTCGCCAGTCGGCTCCCCAGCTCTGAAGACGAAATCTTGCTTTGCGTGGAGGGTATCGTCATCGGTGTTGGGTCGCCCCCTTCTAGTTTAATCTTACGAGGTAAGAGCAGTGATGGAGACCAGCCTTGGGTCCCCAACAGGGAGGCCACCGCCAGGCCGTTACCGTTATTAGAGGGACTCTGTGGTTCGGATCCTGTTTCCTCTAAGGACCCTGCTGTTTGCGAGTCACAGTGAGGTGAGTTGGCTTTGAACATTAGGTCCATGCCTCTTTCAACTATATGCTGAATTTGGAGGTAGCCAGCTGTGTACATGACCACCAGCTGTTCGCTAGCTGCCATTGTTAGCTTCCCTGTGTAGCAGAAAGTGAGGATCTGCTCAAAGCAAGCAGGTGTGACTGAGGAGGGCAACTCGAACTGGGTCTTGGTGGAGCTGCTGAAGAGGTCACGGAAGTAGAGGCTGCTGGCAGCCAAAACGGCCCGGTGGGCTTTGAATGCCTGACCTGGTTGATAGAAATAACAGAGAACAGAAAAAGAAGTTGAGGATATTGATGAAAAGATGTTTGTGTAGTTTCAAAGTTCTGTCAACGGTATAAAATTGACAGATTTCCCGTTGACCGACCTTTGACCAGGATGGATACATCGCAGTAGTGTCCCAGCAGGCGCTGCTCATTGAGGGAGCCCAGAACAGTGGCTCCAAAGTTCGGGATCTCCACATGGAGCAGCTGGGACATGTTGGCTGCAGAGGAGGAGGGAGATGGAGTTTCAGATATTCACTGCAGACTCCGCTACTGAGCGAGGCATCTGTAAAGAAAAAAAAAAAAGAGAAAAAAAAGAGGCATGGATAAGACGTTGGAGAAGAGAAATACAGTGATAAAAAAGGAGTGAATAGAAAATGCGTGAAAGATGAAAAGACATGCCAGAGGGAGGTAGAGAGGCGAGAAGGAGAAATTGAGAGAATCTTAAAAGAAGCGGAGAGCAAGAATGAAAATAGAGTTGAGATGAAGTGAGAAAATGAATACAGTTGAGGAAGAAGTGAGAGGTGTGTGAAAAAGAGATGGATATGCGGAGATGGTGGGTGAGAGAGTCGAGGCAGGAGAGAGAAAGGAGGAGTCAAGTCAGTCCACGAGAAGAAGAAGAAGAAAAAAGAAAAGACAAAGTGAATACAATGGTGTGCCTACTGTACATGAGAACATTGTGAAATACCTTAAGGCTATGTTGTTTTTAAATTCCAGGAACCTATCCAGCACTCATTCCACTTATTGTATTAAGTGCATCAACAACACTATTCTCCTCCAGACCTTGATGACCTGTGAGTCGGCCATGACGGCAACTTTTTCCTCAGCCGGAGGGAGGGAACACGATCCATACAATCCCCTTTGTCATGTCACAGATTTAAGAGTTTGCGCTCGATCTTTCCGACTCCACACTTCCGTCAAGTGTGCGTCCCCTCCTTCCAAACTCACTCACACGATTTGATATAAACTTTAACGTCTCCTTCTTTCTTTCTTTCTTTTTCTTTTTTAAACTCCTGCTCAGTAACACTCTCCAGCCATATTTACACCTTCTTTTCTTCCCTGAACCTTGTGTCATTGTTTTTTTTCTTCTCTCCCCCACTGAATCCCCCCCACCTCCTCCCCCCTCACACACACACACGCATACATATACGCACTAGTTTCATTATTGAGCAATGCTGCAGAACAGTTTCCAGGAATACAAACTGAAAAAAAATGTCACCGCCTCTCTTTCTCTCTTACACACAGTCTCTCTCTCTCACTCCCACTTCAAGCACTCCATACAGACAAGACATGCACTCTGGCTTACTTACATAAAAAAAAAAAAAGTGTGCATGCATAAACAACACAACACAGCGCCGGCTGCATTGGGGAAATTACTGTGTGTACTCTGGCATGCAAACACTCACCTGGAGGAACCAGCGCACGACTTTCCCCCCTGCTAACAGTCTCTGGCACATGCACGAATGCACGAGAGGGGAAAAAGCGCTCACTGTGATCCCAGACAGTTCTGACCTGTGTGAGCTAGTCTTCTGGTTGAGACACACCATGGAGCCTTGACACACACTCACACACACAGCACACACAAGCAGCAGCAGCAGCAGGAGGAGCAGGAGCAGGAGCAGCCTGGACCAGGCCAGACGAGGAGAAGAAGTCAGAGATGGAAGGAGAGCACTCTGATGTTACTCCGTCTGGCTGACTCTCGCTTTCACTTAAAGTGTCATTCCCACTGTTTCAAAGATGATTCTCTGTGCTGTCTTGACTGACTTTTCTCCTGTCTGTCTTCACCAGCCGATCTTATATCTCTATATCCTCCAAAGCCCCATTCTCTCTGCTCACTGTCTGTTCCAGCAGTGTCTCAAAGCCTCCCTCTGCCTCCCTGTCATTATCTCTCTCTGTTTCTCTCCCCTCTCTCTATTCTCCAAGGGTTGAATTCAACAAGTGCCGCTGTAGAGAGAGAGAGAGAGCGAGCGTGTGTATGTATGTGTGTGAGAGAGAAAGAGAAGGAGAGAGAGAATGGGGAGAGAGAGAGCAGAGCAGAGCAGAGCGAATCAATGATGAAAGGAGTGGGAGGCTCAGTGTGTGTGTGTGTGTGTGTGCATGTGTCTGCGCGCGTGTGTCTGATCAATGCAGTATCTATACGTTGCAGGGAGTGGGAGGGAGAGAAAAACACAGGCTACAGTTACAGACGGAGACAGAGACTGGGCAGAGCTAGAGAGAGGCAAAGGAGGGAGGGAGGGAGGAAGAGAGAGAGAGAGAGGGAGGGAGGAGAGAGTTGAGACAGAGAGAAAGTCATTTGAGGACAGTACGAGAAGAGAAAGACAATTAGGTTGAAGCAACTTCTGCCACTTGCCCCTGGACACAGATGCCTATATGGTCGAACAGAAAGCGGAGAGTGACTAAGACAAAAGAGAAATGAAAGAAAAGAGCCCACAGAGGTCAGAAGCTGCCGTTAATTAATTAGACATCCAATAGTGAAACTTCTGAAATTCCACTTTGACGCAAGTCTGGAGAGCATGCGTCACTGGTCATCGCGGTAAAAGCATAGCCTCAGTGACTGGGAAGCTTTAAAAATATCACAACACAGTCGCCCACTAACCCTTCCAATTTGAAACGTTAAAAAGGTTAATCAATCAAAAAACAAACAAACACAACATTTGCCATTTCAAGGTGTTTCCTTTTTTTTTTTTTTTTAATTTTTTTGGTTTGTTTGTCTTTTATACTTTTGGTTTTTATACTTTTGAGCAAGTGTTGTGTAGTTTCTGTGAATCATGCAAGGACCTCTCTGCCAAACACCTACACAAAAGTAGAGAGAAGTACTGTCTTCACCCAAAGGCTATTTTGTAGTTCGACATGAATTGATAAATTGAGTGATTAATTTACACCTCCGCTTTGGTGGCTCAGCTTTACTCAGGTGACATTTGTGTGGTTTTTTTTAAACGTTTTTTTTTTTTTTTTCCCAACTGGCCACCCCTACACATTGCTTGATGTGGACAAGGGAGGACAGGAGCCAGATGTCGCAGCCTGTGACAGGGAAGGAAAAAAGACAAAAGACAAACAGCGGAGCGGAGAAGATAATTTCCAGAAAGATGTGTGTGGGAGGGTAAGAATACAAAACTGCTGTGACGGATGAGTGAGTGCATTTTTACAGTATGTGTATGCATATATATCCACACGAACGCACACACATGTAAATGTTGTGTAATTCATGCGTGTCGGAATAAAAGCCTGAAAAACACAATGTGGGAAGCTTCCCTGACCTCAACACACTGCGTTTTGGGTGATGACACATGAAGACAGTAAACACTTTAGCGAATGCTTTCCAAATCTCATTCCATCCTTGCACCTCAGAATACACAATCTGTTAAAAAAAAAAGAAACAGAAAAGCTGATCCAGAGCATTATTCTATCTGAGCATGTCCTCAGAAAACATCCAGACACATTGCACTATTTTTTTTTTTGTGCCAGAGAAACCTCAAGTAGAGAAAGTTGTGCTAAACTGAGCAAACTTTTACTCTTCAGTGAGAGCGGAAATATGAAAGGGAGGATATCACAAAGCGTTGAATACAGTGAGTCAGACTTTTGGTTTAGAGAGCTTTGCCCCAACAGTTGTGATATCTGCACGGCACATATAGGTACACATGAGTGAGCACCCACATAAAGAAGAAAAAAAGAGCACAGTCAAAAACGACGGAGACACAGATCTGCAAACACATGAATGCAAACAGACACATACACATCCCCTCCTCCCCCCCTCCTCCTGCTCTTTTCCACTAACAGGTAATCTCCCTGTGCACACTCAGCAACACACTGTCTGTCTGTCTGTCTGTCTGTCACTCTCAGGATCCTGCTTGTCCGTCAGTCCGTCCAACTCTTATTGTCACTATTGTGTCCTTACATCGCCTCTTGCCTCTCCTTCTCTCTGCCTGTTTCTCTATCCTTCCCGCCCTGCATACCACGTACCCACTGTCTCTCTGCCAATTAATGCACACAGGGCTGCATTGCAGTGAGGCTGGCGCGTGCCACGGCAGCAAAAGCACAGTACAGAGTCTACAGACATGCATGTACGTGCCAGCCGGGCAGAGCGAGAGGGAGGGCTGGGGGGTGGGTGGTGGTGGTGGGGAGAGGGGGGTGAGTGTGGAGGGGGGTTGAAAAGAGGAAAAAGAGAGGGAGGGAGGGAGGGGGGAGAGAAAGAGCAAAGGAGAGTGAACGAGCGAGCGGAGAATATGTTGAGTCAGGCAGACAGGACGGCAGTGTGGCAAAGCTGCACATGTACATGCACATATACACGGACACGGCACAACGCGGCGCATGTAAATATATGCATGGGTGAAGATGAAACAAAGACGTGCATACATGAACATTATGAGGATACGTGCAAAGGCACACACTCACACACACATACACACGTCCCGCGGCACATGCATGCACAATCACGCGCACGCAAATTGCATTCTCTTCCTGCCCTGCATTAAATATAGACTTTGCACATCCCTGATAAAAAAATATAAGGCATGAACTCCCTCAACTTGTTTGCCTAACGAGTGATTATATGAGCCTATGTGCGTGCCTCTCTGTTGCCTGTGTCCTCATTTCCTTCTGCGTGTGTGTGTGTGTGTGTGTAAGAGACAGTGTGTGTGTGTGTGTTTGCATTTCCATGTCAAAGTTTCTCGCATACCAAGGCGTGTTTTTATAATCATCGTTATATACTGGGCTGTGACTCTTGGCACTGCATGTCAGGTTTGTGTATGAGTGCGCATGAGTGCAATAGTGTGCGTGTGCATGTGTGTGTATGTATGAGTTTGTGAGTTGAGATATGAGTTTTGAATGCAGCTCTGATTGCTGTTGTCTGCTTTGTTGGAATGTGTTACATCCATTTTAATCAAGGATTCATACCTACGCACAGTGTTATTAACTGTAGCAGCAGGTCCAGGCATATTTGAATAATATGAAGAAATGAGACGATTCGCCAGATGGCACACATACACACACACACGCACGCAGTTACGCACACACACGCACATACAGAGATTTTAATTACTAGTTATACTGTAGCTACCTGCCGAATGACAACGGGGTAACATTCAAACATAAAAGCATAAAAGTCATAAGGATTCATGTATTCGTCACACAGCACTTTGTGCAATAGTTCAAGTAAGTTCAGTCTCAAAGTTAAGTTGGTGCCAGACAATGCAGGTAAGAAAAACTTCACCACAATGAAGTCACCACAGTAAATATATAGTATATAAATATATATTAAGAAAAAATAAAAGTAATATCACTAATTCATATTTCATTTAAAGTGCAACAATCCACGGAAAAAAGCAAACTGAGGGAATTTTTTTGAAGTGAGTGGAACAGAAGCAGATCCTTCCCCTCCAGCTTATGTTGCCTCTATACAATCACAATATGAACAGTCCCCTCGTTATAAATATTCAGATCCTGCAGTTGTTCTCATGTCTAAAGTGTACCAGACAACAGATTCTATCCACGTTGAGACGGCAACGCTCCCTGGCAACAGTTCTACCAATCGGGACAGAGCGGGTGTCTGCCTGAGTCTGTCTGAGTATCATTATGGGATGTCGACAGAGAGAGAGAGAAAGAGTGAGAGAGGCTGCTTATCACTGCTTATAATGCAACATCATTCTCTGTGTATAGACCCCGCTGGGTGAAGTTGTCTGCACATAGTCAGGATCAAAATCTTCTTTTTCTATGGAAAAAAAAAAAGAAAAAAAAAAACTCGCCCAATGATTCACAGTTATGTAACAAACAGACAACTATGAAATGATTTGTTGTGGGCTGAATATTGTCTGGTATCTTTCTGCTTGTATTCACTCAATATGCACCAATAATGCAAGTCTGTGACCAGAGGAAGAAAAAAATAAAAGAGAGGCTGAATTACAGGTTTAACTAACAGTACACTGCCATCTGCAATACAATAATGTGGATATACAGACTCGCATACAAGCGCTGAAAGACGTGACCTAAAGCCTCGATCTTCATAAAGTGGCATATTCGTATTGAGTATATTAAACATTATAAAAAAGTATTACTTTATGCACCAGTGCCTGGTATTGGCTGACTTTTTATTTGTACTTTGGAGATTCTGGACCTTTGAAAGTTGAAATGTTTAACCTGACTTCTAACAAAGTCCCATTTCTCATTTATATCCTCTTGCTAAAGAACGATAAGGGGTAGAATTATCCCTCTATGAAATGAGACACCACGACTATACCATAGTATGTCACCATATGCATAATGTACTCATGTCATATCAGTGGTCAAAACTTCAAATTGAATTTATACTTCTCTTTGGTTGCTTGTGCAGCCATCTTGCTGGTGTACCAGGTGTATTCTGGGAAATGAAGGGGCTACATCACCCTACCCCTTAGCTCTGCCCTTCATCCAAAAGAGAATCGGGATACTGCTGATGATCACCCTTATTTGATGGTGGGGTAGGGGTAACTGAGAGGCCTAAGGGCTTGGGAAATGGGACAGTCATCTTTTCACTCATCACTTAAAGCAGCTTCGATCAATATTTTATATCAACAAGGGATTAAATGTATGTAATATGCAAGAGGTCAGTCAAAGTGGCAAGCCAACAGAGAGTTGTCATCAATCTCCAGTGAGGCCAACACAGAGAAAAATAGGGGTACAGAAGGGGGACATTTCTGTACTTAAAGGTACAGTTCTGTCCTACTGTACCTAGTACTGTATGTGTACCTTTTGGGGGTAAAAAAAAAAAAGGCACATGGGCTAAATGTTCCAGAATGGTACAAAATTGTCTCTAAAAAGGTACGCCTGGAGCGACAAGGGTTTGTACCATTTTGAGTACATTTCCGTACTTCTATTTTTCTCTGTGAAGCAGGTGGCTGTTTTCAGCCTATTTTTTGTAACCTGGCTGCCCAGCATCAAATAGAAGACTGACTAAATTAGCATGTGGTGAACAATGCTAAAGGAGTCAGATATAGTCATCTGGAGGTGGTGGAGAACCAAACTAGAGCTAAAAGGAGAGTTTACTTTGGTCAGGTGGCAAAAACAAGACTCAAAATCAATTCTAATATTGCTACAAATCTACTGGATTTGTAAATATGCAGCTACATGTTAACAAGTTGCCATGCCAACTTGTGTCACTGTTGTGTTAACAGTCCATCAACTGCTCCAAATGGCCACAAAAATCTGTTCAGGCCGATTCAACTGTGCTGCGTGGCGCGCAATGAATGGACTGAACAACATCAATTTTACAAGGCAGTTTAGAATAGGCCATGTGGTTTGTGTGCAAAATTATTTGGAAAAATATCATGCTAATTCTCTATTGTTCACATGAAAAAGGTGACATCCTTATCAGCAGTTCTAGCTATTGTTAATTTAATAGTATGTAATTCAAGCAATTATGTTCTTTGAAAATGTTAGTTTAGATTTATAATTTTGGTAATTTGATCAATTTGGTTTATCGCCATGGGCTACAATGCTTGCTGCTGTTGTAATGATTGGTCATTGTTTATTTCACCCCCCAAAAATCAAACAGTCAAAAAGGCTTAATTTTCATTTGTGTAAAAATAAACAATGGCATTAATTTGTCCTCTCTAAATACCTGCTCATTCTGCTCCTAGTCAAGGGAGCAAACGGTGACATGCACACGCTGTATACGCAAACGTGCACGTCGCATTGATCTGCAGCAGCCGAACTGATGAAGACAGCACCGGAGCCATTTAACGAACACCACCTCTTATTGCAGCAGAAACTCTGACATTTCACAGTGGGTGGGGACTTTATCAAACACAGTAAAACTCCCGTAGCAGTGGGCTAGCAGTCAGTTTAGCTTGCAGTCATAGTGATGTGCGTGAGAGAGAACCAGACAGAGGGAAAGACAGAGGAAGAGCATGAACAGTGTGTGCGCAAGCGCGTGTGCGTTTGTGTGACTGCGTGTGTATGTGTATGTGTGTGCAAGTGATCCTCCTGAGGCAAAGGCATTGCTAATGGACTCCAAGTGGCTGTGGGAGGTAAACAAACAAACAGTAGCAGCGGCTACTACATCACACCAAACTACAGCGACTAGGACATCGGGGCGGCTTCACACACCCATACACACACCCACCCACACACACACACACACAGTATATATAAACCCACATACACAATGAATTTCAGACCTATAGGCGAGAGTTAAAGAGATACAGGCAGAAGAGGAAGGAAGATCGAACGATACAAATTGAGAGAAGTCAAAGGGGATGAGTGGAAGAGAGAGGGAGGATGAAAGAAGGAGAGAGGAAAGAGAGAGTGTGTGAAAGATGCAAATAGAAAAGAACAAGAGAGAACTTGACAAAGTGCAATCACAGGGAGAACAGAGTTAGAGATGAATAGGGAAATGAGGCAGAGAGACAGAGAAAGGTAAAGCTCAAAAGGAGAGAAAAACTGCAACGCGTCGTAATGACATGAAGCTAAATAAACTAGATCGGTTGAACTTATATCTTGCACATTAAAGATTTAACTAAATGTGTCCTTTATGGCTCAGTTTATGGTGTGATTTTGTTTCAAACTCCTGCTTTTTTCAGAGCAGGGCAACAGACGACGCCAAGTGATATCAACAAACTGACACTTTGTTCTAATCAAAACAGATTCCACCTCCACATTACTGACTCCAAAATGTCAGCATCACCAAACAGGCCTCGGAGGCTGCCATTTCTGGGAAGAGAAAATCCCACTATGTGACAGGGGAAAAGGGAAGAGAATATAGTGTGACACAAGAACATCAGGGAAAGTGCTAAAGGACAAAGACAGTCAGATTTTTTTCTTTTTTTTTTCAGTAATACTGAGCTCATATTGCAGAACCACGGGAGCCTGCAGGTCGTTCCAGTTTATAGCAACACATAAGTGTGACGTTAGAGTGGCAAGGAAGCTCAGAGCCCAGTACTCACGCAAGACTGAGATATTTTGAACAAACACTGACACAAGACCAAAAAGTCCCTCAGATTTCCAGCTTATAAGGAAGCGACGTAAGCGGCACAGGAAGAAAAGGAGGGAAGAGAGAAACCATAAAACACACAAAATGATTCAGGAGGCATTAGTGGAACTAATGTGGCTAAAAATGCATTTGACAGCAACAGCACTTGTGTGTGTGTGTGTACAGAAGGATACGATATACCGCACCATGACTGCCATGTGATATTTCTTTCTTTTGGGACAGTTGCGAACCAATAAATCCTCAACACAGCTGCCATGTGACTGGTGTCTGTGTCTCAAAAATATAACACATAGCTGTACATTTTTCCATTAAGCCTAAGGGGCCTAATTTCATGCCGACGTGCACTGATCTGCCAGCAAAGGATCAGTTTTGATGGGCTCAAGCAGATCTTTTGCCTTTTTGGTATTTTCAAAGCCCACCATGACATTACCGGAGAAGAAGTGTTCAATAGAGAGCAAACCAGTGTCAATAATGCTACGCATAGCACCTTTAATTGGTTTAATTGCACCATTCGGGAGTGCATGAATGTTATTGTCTCTGAAAAAGCGGGGAAGGCTGAAACTGGCAACTTCTTTATCAAATCGTTAGACTTCATAGCAAACGTATAACCGTCTATATCAAACAAAGTGAACCTCGAATAAAAGAAAAAACATTATCTGCCCTTGGCATCACAGTAGGGGTGTTGTTCTCCCGTCTTGTGACTCTGCTTTGACAAGGACACCGGTTTATTCTCGAGAGAAGCTTCTGTGGCGTCTTGAACTAAACCCTCCCCCTCGTTCCCAAAACTGTGATTGTGCATTGGCAGCGTGCATGTACGGGTTTAAGAAGGAGCTAATTGGCTGTAGGTGAAGCCTGCCTTAAAAGCAGCTTGATAATTTATTCTTGCAAGTACAATTACAAAGCAGGTGTCCCACTGCTGTGCTAGCACTCCTGGCCGCAAGACACCTGACACTCAGGTATGCTAAAAAAAAAACACACACACACAGACACGGGCAGATTTGTACAAGTTGCGAGCAACTTTGATACACGAGAGCCTGGACCGAAAAAAAAAAAAACTTCATCGATGTCCTGTTTAAATGTGACCTTGTTCTGGGGACAAGAGGGGCCATGAGATGGTCTGCTGAGTGTCACTGTCTGTCACACGAGGACGACAATTAGGTTAGATTTCACAGGAGGTCTGTATGTTTGCGAGTGTTTCAGCGCGGATCAGTGGTGACGTCCGTTTTTTTGTGCATTTGTTCCAAACGTGATTTGATTTTCACAGTGCATGACACAGTGGAAGATGGAAGGAATAGGATGAAGCGGCATGAAATGAGAGCTTATCAGTGGTGATCCTGCACACACACACACTCACACATGCATACACACACTACTACCACACTGACATATCAAGCTGTTTGGTTGTTCAGTTAGAGAATATGTAGGTCTTCATTAGTTGGCTTCATCATCTACATAGACTTCATGATGATCTGCTGAATGGACCGTCTCCTTATGTAAACAATCATCATAAATGTTTGATTACTTTGTCCCGACTCGATCTATCACTAACTCAAAAAGTCCTATTGTCCCTGACCTACTTACAGTAAAGGTGCCCTGTGGAACTTTTCTCGTGAAGAAACAGAAAGCTTATGTTTTCGTTCAGTGTTACCTCAACCACAACCACTCACCACAACACTGTGTGTGTATACTTGAGGACTAATAAACCCACTGAGTGCATTCCCTCGAAGCAACTCCGAAAGTATTTCAAATTGTTAACATCCACGTTTGCTAACTTCTTCTGCACTTCCTTTGTTTGCATGGGACATTGTGGAGTTTGGGGTAAAAAAAAAAATAATTAAGAAGGCAAACTCCACATTGTTTAACTTCAGACGGAGACGCTAACTTAGAAACTGTTCACCACACCTAAGACTCGTCTTCATCTCAGCTCTGTCGCCTCTACCTGTTCCTGCCTTTTCTCTCGCCATGTGGTCGGCGTAGTGTATGATTGGTCTATGTATCAACACTGTGATCTCTGTGTATTAAGATTCTTAGTCAGCTGGGTAAAAACAATAAACGCTATCAACTAGTCAAAGCCAGCTGGATTTGCCATTTTAGACTCATCCATGGAGCTTATATCAGTTCTGAGTGGTGGGGAGTTCCCGGACATTTAAACCTCAAACAGCTTGATTTTTTTTTTTTTTTTTTTGCTGGAGGGAGTTTTAAGCCGTTAACAGAACAAAATGTGTTTGTTTGAAATGTGGTTTTAGTCACTGTCTGTTAAAGCTACTCAAAGTTATATATTTAAAAACAGATAATGTTGTTAAACTTATTAATTTCACAGCCTCATCCATGCAAGGCCTCTTAACCAACAAGACTTAGCCTAGGTTATCTGAAAATAAATTAACTGTAACATGGAGATGTTCCTTTGAAAGAATAGCTAGTAAAATGGTGGAGAATTATAGCCAACACTGTTATAAGGTGCTTAAATTTTTATCGCTGTAGCTGCTGGGGCTTAGCTCCATCCGAAAGACAAAAGGGTTTTTGCAAGTACAAGCCTTTTCTGATATATGCTTCAAAACCCTCCATGGAGAAACAACAAGTGCGAGGTCATTTACCTTCTCTCATTGCCCTTATTTAACTTTATGGACCATTCCAGGACTTCAAATATGAAATAATCTAAATGGGTCAAACATTTATTTCCTTTTGCTGTGTTATAACAGGTCTATAGGTTTGTTAGACATGATATGCAATAAAGCAATTTACACAGAGAAGGTACGGCACTGTAGGCAGGCTATTCACGTTTAGGAAGCATGTGACTTGTTATGACAGTGGATTTACATGCCAGGAACAATTAAAAAATGGTGATTAACAGCTGCAGTAACTGTGTCAATCAAACAGGAGCATGCAAAGTGAGAGGAATATAAAAAAAAACACATAAAATGAGGTTGTGCTCTGATAGCATTGTCACACCTTTAAGTGTGAAAGCAGCTTTCAATGCCTCCACAGTAAAAAAAAAAGAAGTTGTTTTTCCTTTATGAGGCATTTCTCTGCATAATTTTTTGGATTCTAACAGGAGTAGCGTGATGACAGGAGAGGAAAAAAAACAGCAACGTGAATATGTATGCTAAAGTTTCCAGTGCATCTAACCCTAACGCCAGCAGTGGGTGAAAGGGTGAGTGGCAGGAAGAGAGTGACAAAGAAGTAAAGAGAGAGACAGAGAGAGAGAAAGAGAGAGGGGTGGAGGGGGGTTATGGAGAGAATAAACATGCCATTTTGATCACCCCGCGCTGTCGTTTCTGAGCTGAATGTTCTACAGTGACACACGCGTGACATCAGAGTAGCCCAACATGGCTGCCAGAGGAGCCCAGTGCAATGCAAAAATGAGGACACATCTTTCAGCATCAGTGCCCCACTGTCTACAGACAGGCATACACAAACACACACACATACACACACACCCGCACAGACAAAGACATACAGAGAGCGCAGTGGCCACATCGACTGAGTGGCCCATGTACATTTTTCAATTAGAGCAGACAGAATGCTTTAATTCACTCTCTGAAATGAAAAGTAAAAAAAGCACTGTGGAGCCAAACTCTATTTGATATCAGGATCTGGGTAGGTGAATCAAAAGAACGTCTCATGACATGCGGCAGAGATTACCCATGATAAAAATCACAATGTTGTCTTGTGTTGTAAAAATGTATCATAAAAGACGGTTTGTTCGGGCGCACAGCATTACATACACATTTATTTTAAGTGCATATACCCCCTCCCTGCCCCCCCTTCCAACAGACCCCCACCCACCCACACGCACTACGCTGTGACCTATGAATCTCCTAGTCAGCAACAGACTAAGCCAGCACACATGTGCTCAAATAACATGTCACCTTGGATAACCTCATCACACTGGTAAAATACTGAACCCTCACCTTCCCCAACCCCTTGGCCTACGCAAGCGAACCTTGTTTATCTCCATCGCGAGTCAGAAGTGAAGAAAACAACATGGAAACAGACAGCAGCCTCACGCGGCAGAGAAATTCCACTGTGTTTTCATAGGTATTCATATGTATAGCTTGTGGGTGGGTCAGTTGAGGATGAGTAAATTATGATTGCTAAGAGATGTGGGAGTTCTACAAAATGAACACGTGCAGAGGTACAAGAAATGAGTGATACTGTGCAAAGATATTAGAGTTAGTTATTGTTCTTTTTTTTGGATCAAATAACACTGATCACTTTTTTTTTTACTAGTTTTTATTCAGTGTCTTATTTGGAATGCAGGGTTATATGTCGTAACATGGGTTTAGAAGTATCCTCCATGAATAAACATTATTATAGGCAATTAAAAAATTATTTGTCATTTTAGAAAAGTTTTTTCTGATCTCCATGCTGATAATTAGCTGAGTTGGGAAACACGAGGGAACAGCAAACTTGTTTCTGCTGAAGGGTTGAAAAAAAAATCCACCTGTGAGCTCACTCATTAAAGCATAATATCCCATTTGATTAATCCATGCAAAAAAAAACAGTGTAATATTGTCGAGTAGCAGTTTTATCGGGGGTTTATGTGGATGCAGTGATTTCCTAGTTCAAACATGAAGTTGCCAGACAAATGAAGCAATGAAGCAACAAGATTTAACGTGTTAATTTCTGAGCTATGGGTGTTTTTTTTAACCTTTGAACATGGCTATGCTAGTTATTTCCCTCCGTTTCCTGTCTTTATGCTAAACCAAGCAAAACTGCAACAGTGATACGAGATATAAGAGTGGTAATTCAACTGGATTTTCGAAAATAGCTACGTTAGTTTCCCCCCTGTTTCCTGTCTTTTTGCTAAGCTACACTTACTCGCTGATAGCTCTATCTTTATAAGTATCGGAGAGAGGTATGAGAGTGGTGTTGAAATTTTCATCTATCTCTCTATCTAGTAATAAAGTGAATGGTTCCCCAAGCGTTAAAAAAATACAAACAGTTGTCGCTGTCAGAATAAACATGGAGCAAAAATATATTAAAGGAACCTAATTAATTAAATCAATTAATCAAATTCTTTTTTTTTTGTAATAAAACACATTAGAAACCAGTAAATGTTTCGTCCAAGTGCGTTTAAATCTGCTCCAACAGTCGTAATGAAAGCATCAGGTAGCTAATGCTATGATTTAGCAGTAATTGCTAACGCATGTTAGCTGCAGAAATGGGAGCGAGGAGGGATGGGATGGGTTGTGGGGGTGGTGGGGGGTTGGGGGGTGGGCTTATGTAGTGAAAACGACCCGCCTCAGATTCCTGTCTTTTTCCACTGGCCCCTACCAGCATTCTGCCAGGCTGTGAGGACATGAGGAGCACATACAGGACAAGTCATTGCCACAGCGAAGGGGTCAGCCTATTGCCCCCCCCTTCCCCTCCCTCCCCCCCAACTTATTACCCTCTGTAGTAATTAGCAAGCTTTGTTTACTGGCAGGAGTCTTGAGAGAGGCTTGAAGTTTGCAGCAATTTAATTATGTACAGCACACGGCAAAAGAGCATGGAAAATTGAGGTGGGCTGCAAGGATAAATGCCATCCACAGTGCTCTCCCTCTCTCTCTCTCCCTGTGTGTGTGTGTGTGTGTGTGTGTGCGTATCTGCATGATTCTGCGGGGTTTATTTATGTGTTTGTGTGTGTAAGTGTCTGTATGTTTGTGCGTGTCTGTGTGCGTCATCCCCCCCACCCCACACCGAATTATAGGTTTGACTTTCACAGTAAGTCTAATGTCCCCCTCAAAATCTAAATCTGGGAAAATTGTTCTAAACCTATTCAGGCTACTGTCTTCACTTACAATGAAGCTCTTTGCAAAGACATGGGGGCTTACAAAGTTGATTTAAGCAAGAGATATTTAGGTGCATGCCTGTGACCTTATGATTATAAGCCCTGACATACTGTGGATTAAATATACAGGGGGAGTTCAAACAAGGTTCCCAGAACTGGAAATCAAGTGCCAGATAATACTGAGAATGATTATACGAGTATGAACAACTTTGAGATATTTTCAGCTTTTCTGACTTGCTGGTCATGCATGTTACATTAACAAGTGAAAAGAGCTCTCCATAAGGCCACATAACCTTCATGAATTTTTAATATGCTGATGGCACAAATGCCGTCAAATGAAGCAAAACAGCTTTGACTATGTAGTATCATTAAGTGCAAAATCTAATTTTCCATCCTGTTTGAGAATGCGATCTCATGACTATATCAGAAACACATCCCCGTCATACTTCTCAGCAGTCTGTAATTCTCTGCTATGGCTACGTGCTCCTATTCAGGCTGAAAATACTTGGAACAATCAAATGTGCACATGCTCCCCCCTTTCTTTTTCTTTTTCTTTTTTTTCTCTCTACCCAGGCACAAATGCACAGACATGTACAATCGCACACTCACACATGCACGCACACACACAGGCACAACATTCATGCCATGTGATCTTGCTAGGCATTATGCCAACGGCCAAACATGTCACTTACCAGAAATCTCTGAGACAGAGCGAGAGAGTGAGACAGAGAGGGAGAGAGAGAAAGAGTGAGAGTGAGAGAGAGTGAGATTCTGCACATTTGTCAGTTTGTGAGAGGCTCCTTGTCAAGTGTAAGTACAGTGCATACACTGGGAACATGAAATGTAGCTGCTACGGTTATCTGCAATGTACTGTGCTGTGGGGGCAGTCAATTCTGAGAAAAAAAGGGACACGTGATCTCTGAGATCTAATGTGGAATTGTTCTGAGGAACATGCCATGTTTACTGTTCATTGTCTAAATTCTTGGAAGGCTTCCTGAAAAGCACATAGCGAGCCAAAGCAGTCCAAATCAGTTACATTTCAAGATTCCTAATGGCTTTTGCTGATCCTCTCCCTCTCTCATTTGCTCCCTCATTATTTGCTGTATTTGGTCCGTTGCATGTGTGTGCGTTTGTGCATCCACTGTACTTCACGGTATCAGCGACTCAGACCCACCGCTACATCATCTGTCTTTCTGTGTACTTCAAAACCACTGAGGGAGTAAGAAATTGTTTCTTTTTCTTTTCTTTTCTTTTTCTTTTTTTTTTGCAAAAGTAAACACATACTTCCACACATAGGCTACGATATGCACTATCTCATCCTCCAATCCGTTTTCCTCGAATGAAACCCGAAGTAGGAGGTACTGACGAAAGCTAGCGGTGAATTCCAAGAAAGAAATTGTGCCACATTGTATATTAAAATGTGTAGCAAAATTGAGGAACTGCCCAACCCTGTTTTGTGGCTTTGGCAATCACCTTTTTTACGCCTTAAATCTGCACACTCATGTAGCTTTATGCCGCGACAGACAGAGGAACATGAACAATCATCTCGAATTTAGGCCTAACACATACCAAATAGTTTTATTATGGGAAATGCCAGGCTATCAGGTAAACTATTGTATATTAGTTAGCAGACAACCCAGTGGAGCGTTGGCCAGTTGGATGTAATTTAGTTTATCTAAGTAAATTTATCATTCAGCAGTGCTTCCAAATTCACTCATTTGGCAGTCTATCTGATTTGATGTGACTCCCAACTTAATTTTGGCTTTGATGAGGAAATATGTGGACATGGCAAGGTCAACGGGCGTCCAATGTTGTTGACTATTCATCAGCGTTTCACGAGTTGAGAATTTATAACCCTATAAAAACCCGTACATGGAGCTGAGAGGAGATTCTTCCTCAGCTTGTAACTGACTGATGTTTTGTGTCTTTTAAACCGTTTGGCTGGCGTGCAACTCTCGTAGTGACAGACTTACAGTATAAAAGTTTGGGCTCTTCCGCCACAAAAAGACAATTAAGCTATCTTAACTTTTCTATCAGTCCCCAGGCGTGGGGGGGGGTGGTTTAAACACAGCAATGTTGGCCAAAGACAAGCAATCTAATATAGACCTGGAGATAGTTAAGTTGTAATTTGCAGACAGATTTTAATTGTTACCACTTAAAGGAAGAAAAAAAACAGTTTGAACACCTACACAGTCAATTACTGTTTGCTGGAGCACCGACCAATTTGTCCAGAAAATTTGAACAAGCGTCAATGAAAATATAATGCCGAAATGTTTTAACACCTGGGGATGCTGTGTGATTTCTTTCTCGGTATCTGTGCCAGATCTCTCTGGGTTAACATTCAGCAGAGAGACGTTTCTTTACAGTAATCCTTAACTGTTTCAGCGTCAGTTCCATGAACAGCAACCAACAAGCCTGAACACACCAGTGGCAGCATGTTTTTTTTTAATCCATCAGGGTTTAACTAGAACTGGCTCAGCGCTACGTAGAAAATACAAGACCAATGCATGAGAGCATGATGTATGACTGGTGCCCTGTATCGCATACCATCAGCAATGACTCATCCACTGTCTCAGGAAAGGAAAATCATACACACATAAACACACTCCCCACACAAGTATACACGCATACAGAGAAAAGTGCACCAAGCAGCATGAGGGCACATGCACACACGCACAGCAAAAGAAGCCGCAATAGGGACAAATGCATTCTCCCGGTTTTAAATGTCGTTTTTAGGATCAATAGATGTGTTTTAATGAAGCAGGGGAGTACAAAATAAAAAAAAAATCTTCGGGTGAGATGATTTTTAATATCAGTAGCATGCCGTTTTAATCTTCCCTCGAGTCTGTCATGGTGAAATACAGTTAGGATTAAGACTGATGCTTGTCCTCAAATAAAGCAAAAAACAGTGGAAATCACCTTGAGGCCTTTTGTTTTTTCCTTTTCATCCAACTGCTGATGCTGATGTGCCTCTGATGATAAATACTGCCTTATCAAAAGCTGGGAAGAAATTTCACACCTGTTGTAATATGACTAGGGGTGTGTCGATATATATATCCATAATGACGATAACCGTGATATTTACAAAAAAGGGTGCAAATATCGCATGATAAGCATGTACAACCGTACTACGATGGTAGATTTTAAGCTTTGTGGAGCTTTTGATGATCAATTATTTCCTCCTTTAGTGCACTTTTGTGCAGTTACAGACTCTTTCAACCCTCTGTGTGCTGGTATTTGAGTCAGATTTATTTGCCCAAAAAAAAACAACGATAAACAACGTTAAAGATGGGGCTGTTTGGCAGCATTATTATAATAACTGTTTGTTTTTCTCCCAATTATCGTGATAATATTGTTATTGTGAGTTCTTTGGGGCCACAATGATCAGTTTACTTTGCAGCATGTCCCTGTGTTGAGGCAAGCTCGGCTCCTGTTCATTTTTGGGTCAAGCTGCAGATGAGACAAGACCTTCATTGAGGCACAAGTCTCACAGTTCTACTCTTCACCCTTTTCTGTCAGGATCTGCATCAGCTATATTTCAAACAGCGTTGCCGTTCTCTCTCCTTGACACTCCCCGCTCGCAGACAGCCCCCGGGCCCCCTTGTGGAATGCTGTATAGTGTGAGGCCTATGGAAGGAAGGGCATCCCAGGACACACGGCGAGAGCACGCACGCACACACACGCTTGCACACTCAACACGCAAGAATACGCACACATATGCTAACACGCTCGCGGAACGCGCACAGACGCACACACACAGACAAATACAGCTGTTGAGAGCCATCACAACCCTTTGGCAGACGTCCAAGTCAAAGACGAGTGGTGTTGGAAGGCCTCCGTTTTAGAAAGACAAAAAAAATAAAAGCTCCACATTTTCCATGTATGTTGTGTTTAACACTGAAGATAGAAACTTGGCAGCACAAACACACATTACCCTGAAATGATTTCCCAGTATTGGGAGGAGGCCGATCATAAAATGCCATGCTGTCAGCGTTGCATAAGGTAAGTGCACCTATGGAGGCATATAACTGATAACACCCCCCCTAATTATCACTCATGATATTTCAATGAAAGAGGAGCAGAAACAGATGGGCTCTGAAACACTCAAAACACCCTGAAGTGGAATTCATTACGGTAAAATTGTGAAGAACATGTTTTGAAACAAGCTGTGAACTTCACACCACACTACTTAAATGATGCATATGAGTCTATAAAACAGGCTTAAAGGTGGAGCGACACCTGTCAGGGGAGAGACCATGCAGGGTAACTTGTCACTCTTGTTCAAAGTTACACTCTTGGTCTGGGTCTGTTACCGCACAATGCAGATAAGACGCAGCCCATAACGAACCTGCAAACATGTACAACTTCTTTTTTTTTTTTGCTTTCTCGTTCACAGTCATTTTGAGATCAAACGTGTGACGCTCGACCGTGGAGCACAGAAAGACAATGAAAACGAGGGCAGGGTGACAGAGAAAGACAGAGAAAAAGAGAGAGAGTGTGTGTGTGTGCGAGAGGGAAGGAGTGACAGGAAATGAAGAAAATTGCCACATGCTACATGTGGGCCAGCCACATAATGCACCCATGTACACACAAGTGAAGGAGAAGGAGAGGGGAGGGGTTGGAGGGTGTGTGAGTTACTGTATGTATAGTCAGATGTGCTCCTACCGGGTTCAGGCAAGGTAAACACTAGCTCAACTGATACAGCAGCAGCCAAGTGGACTGGGTGTGAAGGAAACTTGTTTTTCAACTTTTTCAAATATTAATCTTAATGTTGCAATCACTTAAAAAAAATAGAATCCACATATTGAATTTCAGATATCACTGGTGCATTTTAGATTTACAATCCTTACAGAACAAAGATGATTATATATGTGTCAGACAGCTTGAGAGATTTTAAAACACCAACACAAGATGCAACAGTGCTGACAATATCACTGCACGTTAGATCGTATAAGACTACCACATAAAACAATCCCCCAGCAGCCTCTTCAACTACCCCTCGTGGCAATCGTGCAACATATAGCAATACAATGGATGCATTATGGGTGGAGATTTTTTGTTTTGACTTCATCGTGACGCAAGACCGATAATATCATGCCACTTTCTCCACTCATGGCTACAGTTGAAACTCATGACAATACTATTTCCTGTGGGGTTTTTTTTTCTTTTCTTAAGTGCTGCTTAACGTTACTGTAGAACTAGATTTTTTTTTGTTTCGGGGGAGGGTTTAAAGAAAAAAAAAGAAAAAAAAACTACAAATATCTTATGTCTGATTGAATTCTTTCAGTGGCGTGCTCTGCGGGATTTGGTCATGCTCCGCGTTGGAGGAAAGAGAAAAAAAAACGCACATTTCGCGATATTACTTCATGAAAGTTTTAAGAGTATACGGTGGAGCTGTTAGTTGAGGAGAATAAAGTCCGCTGGTGTGTTGTCAGCATTAGTGCGGCTGCATATTGTGCCTTTAAAGAGGGAGAAGCAGAGGAGGGGAGTAATGCATGGTGAAAAACCTATGCGTCATACAAATCAGACACTGCAAACATCAAGCCAAGACAGAGGAGGTGGAGGAGGGGGGTGGAGGTGGAGGTGGTGGTGCTGGTGTTGTTGGAGGAGGTGGGGAGACAGAGAGAAGGGGGTGAGGAGGTGGAGGAGTGGGGGGGGATACGTATATTTACCCGATATGTCGCTAATCCATAAACTGCGGCTTGTCAGCTGGCGCAGATGTGGCAGGCTTCTCTGTCTTCGGATCACCTATAAAGTTTTGCGGGGTGTTTTGGAAATAGCCTATAAAAAAATAAAAGAGGAAAAAAGAAAAAAGAAAGAAAAGCAGGCCCCGGCTTCTCCCCTTCTCTTTCCCTCTCTCTCTCTTTCTCTCTCCGTCCGTTGGCTTCTCTCTATCACTCCAGTCCTATCTTGGTCGCTCGTCCCCCATCTCTCTCTCTCTGTCTCTATCCCACTCTCTCTTTCTCTCTCTGCCCGCTTCTGTCCCTTTACAGGAAGTGAACGCCGCTCACATGAACAGTATACGGACTGCAAGGCAGCCTGACATCATGCACTGTTCGGTATAGACTTCTTTTTAAAGACACAGACATTTTGCAGGGGGACCCGGCAGGTTACTGTAGGTGCACTGTCCTACTGTTAGTCTCCGCGGCAAATGGACTGTCAACAGTGTGTGGTCACACCGTGCGCCTTTACGGACACATGAACTCGGTGCACTCTGCGGGCTTAAAGGTATAGAGCTACTCCTGTGCGGGCAGCCATAAGAACTCAACCCGGCGGACGAATTAACCCCTGCAACCAACTGTGCACGGCGTAGGACTCCGATGTGTGCACGTTGGAGCTGATTTTTTTGTTGTTGGTGCAACAAAGATGGACACGCGCGTCTCGCCGTGCGCGGCGCGCCCCCCCACCACTAAAGAAAATGTACATGTGTGGTTACCTCACGTGTCCTTATGTGATGACAGCTCAGGCTACATGATGCGCATGTGTGCTGTTCTGCTAAATTATAAGCGCCAACTGCTGGCGGCGTGACCTCAAGTCAACTTTTACTTTATACTGCAGACATGCAATATCACTGCAGGGCTTGCAAACTTCAGATTTTTCTGCAAACTCACTCCATAAAACGTCACGTAATATGATAGATAGATAGATAGATAGATAGATAGATAGATAGATAGATAGATAGATAGATAGATAGATAGATAGATAGATAGATAGATAGATAGATAGATAGATAGATAGATAGATAGATAGATAGATAGATAGATAGATAGATAGATAGATCCTAAAATTTATACAGGTGCAACAAAAAAAATCAAACAAACAAAAAATACCACCCAACAACCATCCATAAAAGAAATTGTACAAAACTTAAAAATGGATTGAAAAAAGTTTTAAATGTAGGAAAGTGACATTACAGTGCTGGATGGATTTGCACTAAAGTACTGAAGTGTCTGTTTCCTATTGTCAACTGAAAGGTGTTGAACAGTAGGCCTACAGTCTAATGGCCAGAGGGGCGAAAAGAGTTTTATCCTCTGCTTTTGTACACGTTTACCTTATGATTAAACCTGATCATGCGTAATCGGTTTAGGTTTTGCTCGATTTTAAAGAAAATACACTGCTGTGTGAAGTTTTAATTAAATGTTTCTATCACTTTTTACCTTTAAAACAAAGTTAATCCTGTCAAAGTGAGTTGTTCAAGCAAAGTGGTAAAAGTATTTCTTGCTTTCTCAGATTTTTCGCTTAATTATCCTTTACAGACCCAAAGAATTAAAAGAAAAAGAAAAACACTTAATGTTTAAAAAGTGAAAAGCAAATGCGAGAGAACTGACATGAAGAAGAAACAGTGTACCCTTTCCGAACCTAACTCCTTAATCATCTGTGACTCCTCAAATTGAACCTCCCAGCATTAATGAGCCAGTGAATTGCTTTTGTAAGCTGTCCATCACACATAATTATCTAATTATCTGTTTTACAAGTAAAATCTTAGTTCGGACAAGCGATCTAGCAACAAAAAACACAAGATAAAGTGGATTTCAAAGTGGATGTGGTTGAAGTCATACTGCAAATACGGTATTATTTTGAGTGTTTTTGTGACCCAGAACTTACAGTACCAACTATCCATACATCCTGTACATTTGCTCTACTGTTGATTATTCTAACATCTGACATGGCTGTTTAACTCTTCCCTCCTTACTCACTGTTCCTTCTGTCTTCTCAGCATGTGAAAGTATATGTACAGTATATGCCACAGTTTTCATTTAGGAATCAATCCTTACTTGTACCATGAAAAGACTTAACTGGAGTCCTGTGATATGTCTATATGGGCTTTCACTGGGCTGACGGTTTAATGGCATACAGTATTCTTATTGTGCCTGCTATTTTAAAAAAGTGTATGGTAGCACTGTAATATTCCTGTAGGGACTATCATGTGTCTGTGGTATTCAAAAGTGAGCTGATAATGATCTTACTGTACTTACACACATGCCAATAGTGCAGATAGATCCTCATTTATGTTTGCTACGAAATTAAAGATTTTTTTCATTGCGGCTCAATGGTAGACTAAACCAGTAAAAGCTGTAACTGTAGCCTAATAAAATGATATTTGATCTTGTTAAGTTCTATACACTGTCATCTAGTATGATGGAGTAGGCCAAACCTCATTCTCAGCGGTCTGGCATGTATTAAATACTTGAATTTAATGCACTGATGAGTATAGCCGTATATCCTTTAGTTGTTTTAGCGTCACTTTTGACACAAGTTAAGGCCACCATTGAAGAAGTGACAATGTTGATAAATGACCGGGACAAAAAAAGAAGAATAGAAATCTTGCAAGTCATTCAGACTAAGCAAACAACTTCAGTTTTTGAAGTGAGAAAAAAAAAAGGAGAAATGAGAATGAGTAGGCAATGACTTAATCATGTAGCTCACCTACAGTACAGCTCTATGCCAAACACCACAAGACAACTCATGTTCTCTAGTTCTCCTCCGGCGTAACTGGGCTGTCAGATCAGCCTGGGCTCAGAGTACGAGGCATATGATGTGTTGATCCTCAGAACAAAAGCTTATTGTTGCTCCCTGATTATCCATTTACAGCCTGAGGCCATACCAGTCTCAAGCATGTCTCAGTCAGGCCACCAGCCACTGTGTCGAAAGTTCATATCTAAAGATGGCCTTCTGGTAGTTTCCAGTCTTTTACTTTGCATTCCTTTGCTTGTGAAAGACAAACATTGAAATATAAGCTCATGCTCGCACACAGCGCACAAGATCACTTCAGACATTTTATATATTTATACCAGATTAAGTATTAAACTGCTCCAACCTGTTGTGTCCTCATTAGTTCCTGTAAGCATACTGTTACGCTATGTGAAAATGAGGCTATATAAGGTGATTGGGACACAGCCATGTCCATTGTTATGCTTGGCAGAAACAGTGGGATCTAGATGTGGTCGGTGTTTGTGTGCCGGGGGAAGCTAAACAGAGAAGTCTGTCAGATCAGCTCTGAAACCATGTGAAGAGCGACTGATGGAACACTTGACCCAAAGCCGTTCTCAATTTGAACTGTCACACACTCTTATGACACAGCTCGAGGCATGCCATCATGGGTGTTAGACAACACAGTAAACACATTCAACTTGACCGTGCAGTTCAAAAGCACAAGAAACAAATCTCATCAACAGAAAATTTATTAAATAACTTTACAAAAAAAGTTGATGTTTTGTCACATGTACGCTTCCCTTTCCCCGCCCCGTTCTGCCACACCCATTCCACAAAACAACGTTTATACACACCGCTGATGACGATTTCACTTGTTTTGGTCATATTTACATGACACCGTGTCTACGCACAAGATCATCATAACATAACATCCACCCAGGAGTCATTGCAGACTTTTGCTCTTAGGGGCCCTGACCTAGTGTTGTTTTAGCACATGACTGCCTTGCATCACACAGCCATGATGCACATCAATCATGTTCGGTCGCTTTTTCTCGTGCAATATTGATTCTGACATTCACACTTTTCGTTATAGTAAACAAAATGATTTTCTTCTCAACATGCCCTGAAAACTGTTTACAAATGGCATGAAAATACAGTAGAAATGTAGTACAATAGAAATGCCATACATCGGATTCTTATTGGATTCTATCATTTCTGACACTAAACCAATAAGGTTTTTATGAGTTGATGTCAAAGGGGTCAGTTTGACTATAGCTGGGTGATACAGAGCAGTCGCACAGGACATGATAAAGGCGTCCCATTGAACCACACGACGCTGAAGTTACAGTGTGAAGCATCCACATCGTACACTACATTTCCCACGTTGCACACACGGGGCGGGCTACATGTCCACAAACACCATAAAGCACCAGCCGAGCCCCCCCACCAGAAACATGGTGATTTGCATGCTGTAGATGATCAGGTCATTGACCACCCCAAAGTCCAGGCGGCGGTGCCCTAACAAAAGCAGAATGACGGACAGCTTGTACTGCAGCCTCAGGAGCACGCGCACGCTGACGTACTGCAGGAAGAAGAGAGCGGAGAGCGCCACCCAGAGCAGAGAGGTCAGCAAACTGCAGCCGAAGTACAGGAGGAACCGCAGGAAGCTGTACATGCAGCGCGAGCGCAGGTAGAGGTCAAAGTTATTGTACTTGGTGCGCACTAGCTTGGACGCGTGTGTCGACCCGCAGGCCGAGTGCATGCAGGTGGTGTGGGGGCCATGGAAGCTGCGCACCCGCCGTGGGATGGGGATCACAGGCATGGGTGGGCTACTGGAGCCCAGCACAGTGCACAGGAGTCCCAGATGCAGGTGGAGTCCTCTGTGAGAGCAGCTTCTGGGAGGCAGTTAGCTTCATTTGGTTGTGCAGCTATGACTGGCTCTCATAGGAGCACAGGGATGAGATGTGGCAGCCGGTTTTGTGCAGTCAAGCAAGGTTTTCCCTCCCTCAATGGCAACAAGGTTCTGTGGAGAAATCACATGCTTACTGTTTGGTTTTCATCACATATTGTCATATCACAGCAATGCAAACCTAAGAAGACTAAGAAACACAGGCCTGTGCATACTTCTATCTTCTGCAGCTGACAACAACAGACACATTCCAAGTGATGGGTTTATGGCTAGCTACAAAGCATACAAGCTAATGTTTATATTTATATGACTTGATCATAGCTAGCAAACAGCCTGTAATGCAAAAACATCATCTTGATCGTCCACATTCATATCAGGAAACAAGTGATCGTGCAGAACCAATGGTGATCTTACATGCAACACTACGACGCCTTCCTCCTCTATAAAAAAAGACGACTGGTGTTGGATGCTCAGACGGCTGGTGCATTGTATCACATTATAAACACTTGGCTGGAACATAAACACACGGGTTTTTGTTTTCCTTGTTTTGATTTTTTTCTCTTTCCTCCCCCTCGCGACGAGCTGGTTAATGCCAGCGGAGATGAGCCAGCGACGGCCGAGCCGGTGCTGATACGTCCTGTCGCAAAATATACGAGTCACCCTGCAGTGACGACAGCTGCCGCGTTAAAGGGGAAGTGCTACTCCAGCAGAGGATGCTCGCTCCGGATTCCTGCTTAAAATAAACTCCATTTAGTGCATAAATTCTATTGAGTCGCGCGAATTGCATAGCAGTGCCTTTCATAACCACACAGTCAGCAAGCATTACGAGGTAGTTTTTGCTTGCACTGTAGCCTAGCACTACTGTATGTGTGTGCGTGTGTAATGTATTGGGGACAACAAAATGAGTGATTTCCTGCGCAGTTTGACAAATTGTCAGAGGAATGTAGGATAATGACACAGCCACTTACACAATTACATGCTGTACGACCTATGTGCCGTTAGCATAGAAAGAGAGCATTAAAAAGATATTAGTGACAGCTTTAATGTAATTATAAATATGAGGCAATATTTATCACACTAGCCTACTTGTGACTGTGAATCCCTGATCACTGTTAAATCAAATTACTACAAGTACAAGGGCCACATCTGTTTATTTGTCTGTCTTCATGACTTGTGCATATAAGGGCTGTGCAGTTAATAACAATTTAATCAAAATTGCAATATCAGCATTGCAGGTGCTGCATGCTTAAAATTTTGGTAAAGGCACTGTAACATGTGTCTCAACATTATGTATTGTTTGCACAATGAGTGTTTTGTTGCTACAGAGACTCTCTGGCCAACTAATCATCATCACAAGGCGTAAACAGACATGTAGAAACTCCAACAAAAATCTCAATCATCAATTTTATATTTTTTGAAGTGAAAATGAAGCAAAAATATTCCTCAAAAATGATTCTTACTGAAATCACAATCACAATGTTGTGATGTCACATTTTCTGGTCCCACCCACTAAAGCTTACTGAGAAGAACTCGGTTCACACAAAACATACAGGAATCACTGATGTGATAAAACCTCACAGTAAAATGCTAACTAGAAAAACAGGGTTTCACTGCTTTTCATCACATAACATGACCAACCTGCAGCATGTCATCTATATTTAAGAGGGTTGGGTAACTTCCTCCTGCAATCGCCACAAACACAGGTCTATATTTATACCTGCCAAGGTAAGAGAGAGCCTTCAACCTTGTGACCTGTCTGCACTGTTACTTGCAGCAGTTTTGTACAAAGATGCTGCAAAGGTCATGTGTGTATTTGTATTCATGCGTCTGTAAGCCTCGCAAGGTTGCACAGTGTGTCCACATGCACGTCCTCAGAAGTGTGGGGGGGCCACATAAATGTGTTCTAGCCTCCTGCTCAGTATATCAAGTAACCTTCATTGGGCAGATTAATGGTTTGGCTGAATGATTACATCTCAGCTATCTGTCAGCAAGCCAGATGGCAGCAGGTGGCCATAAATCATAATAAATACTAACCTTTTTTTTTTTAAGAAGAAAAAAAAAGGCGTTTATTACAGTTGTTAATAGTGTGCTGGATCGCTTTGCTACAAATTTAAAGGTGTAATATGCAAAATTAGAAAAACAAACCTTATAATATTTAATCAAACATACATAAAACTGTCAGCTGGGCTAAATATATTCATCCATGTACTTTGCTTTCACATTATGATTGAGTTTAGTAATGAAATCCATAGCATAATAATTTGAGTGGCAGCCAAAATCTGAAGTCAGCAGACTAAAATGGCTATATTTTTGTATTGTCCACAAGAGAGCGCTCACTGTTACTGTCTTCAAAGTGCTTTTCATTATTAGTGTTTAGTGAATAGTTTAGTCCACAACTCAACTCACAGCTCTCATGCCTTGAAAAAGTGCCATAAGTTCACACTAAAGTACACTTACCAGTCGATTCTGATGGTCTTGAAATTGCCTGGTATCATTCAATGAAGGGACCATACAGACCTGGGATGACCTCTGTTTGTGCAGGAGATGCCTTTATATTGAATTCTGGCTCACACTAAAGTTTCATTCAAAACAAAATGTCAGCAACGCAAGTGAACTCAGTGGACATCAAATCTGATAAGCATTGTCCAACAGAAGGCAGGCATTCGTGTGTTATTATACATTAATATTGTGTTTGCTCTTTATCGAAATTGCTTCTTTTTCTTTTTTATTTTCTTCAGTGCTGTGGGGTCATGCCAGTGCATTTGTTGAATTCACTGGAAGAGCTGTTTTCAGCGCTCTCTTTCATCATCACTCACTCATGCAGTTCTGAATCTTCTGTATTAACTTGACTTTGCTGTAAGAGTGCCAGACTATTCAACACAACAACACAACAACCTCTAACCTTGCCTTGCCTCTGTAAGAAACTGATGTTTTCTATTTTCAACATCACTGGACAAACCAGATCATGACATTTGTTGACATTTGTTGACATTTGTAGCCTATAGAAAGCCTATAAGTTTTTTTATACGAGACTGACATTATAACTAGGCTTTGGCAGCAACCAACTATTATCATTGTAACGAGATATATAGGCTAATGGAAATATTGTTCTGAGCAAGCCACACCCCCTCTTTGAGTGTTGTAATCCTAGTTTTTGTGTTCTTTTGGTTTCTGGTCCAGCAGCTAAGCATGTTAGTGCCTGTGAATGCCACTTGAAGGCCCTCACGTTCATAAAGACACAGGAGCCACACACAGCTTAGATAGTATTTTCCTCCACCAATGAAACTACCATTAGAATAATAATAAGAAAAGGTGTAAAGGATACGACCAGGGAACAGGTGGACTGGCCATGGTGTGTGCATTAAGTTTGTTTGCCCATCAGTATGTGCTCCACTACCCCTAATCACCTACAGAGGGCAGGTTGAATCATGGGAGGGGAACACAACCTGACACGGTGACAGACTCGGGCACAACACCTGCCCGAGTCCCTGTTAGCGAGTGGACCTACGCGAGTCCCTGTTGGTGGGTGGGCGTAAAACAAACACACACACAAAAAGTTTTAAACTTACCAGCTCCTTTCGAGTCTTTACCGGTTCCGTCGTGTTGAGTGCGGTCGGTCCAAGCCAAGTCCAAGGCTGAATTTCCCCCTCAGTCCGACCGTGTTGGAGGCAATTACTGGTTTAGCTTTACCGAGATGGAGGAACTCTACTAGCTGCACCGACTTCACCCTGGAGCAGACTTTTCTTCTCCTTAAAGTGTAAGTAACTTTATACATAATAGTATATGTGTTTATTTTTAGCGTTTGGGTTGAAAAGGCTTGATAATACTGTCTAACTTGCAGATATTGTGAATATTTGGCTAATGTTGCAATCGTTTAGCAAGCTTAGCTAGCATAACGCGGCTATGGCATAACGCGGCTATGCTAGCGCGGGCTACTGGTTGTGGCTAGTTGTTATCTCGCTGTTGCCTGCACAGGAAACACGGGGCAAATTAATTTAGAAGTGTTTCTTGTTTTGCTTTTACCTTTTACAGTCTATGGTTTTGACCATTAGTTTTGTGTCACCAGGCTGGAAGATTGTGGTGGAATGGAGGCCGGAAGTGTAACCAGTGACGCATTTGTTTTTACGACACAGCACCATCTACTGATAGCATAGATACAGCAGCATTTCGCAACCAGGGGTAGTCGGACCCTTCGTGGTGGGCTAGCTACTGCGAGGAGTAGCCTACTTGAAACGATAAAGTATAATTTTATTGAGTGACCAAAGTTTACAGACATTTATCATTTCTCTAAAGTAGTGACCAAAGCCATCATTAATATCTAAACTGCAGAAGCTAAACTCATCGGCATTTTTCCCAATCCCATATGTTTTAATGGGAAATCGGTCACATTTTGATAAGAAGCCACATTTTGATGGCTTTGATGACTCACTATTAATTTACTGTGCTGTTTGTGGTGATGCAATTAAAAAGCCTATTTCTATTTCTGTCACATTGGTTTGGGACTTTTTTTGCCCACCCCACTTCACGCCTGTGGTGGGGGGCAGAGGAGGTCCCCAGGCATGCTTAAAAATATGCAGGGGGCTCAGTGCTCTGGAAAGGTTGAAAACCAATAGTCTACAGAACCATTAATATCATTGCTATTCTAGCCTGCACCAAACAATGCTACTTTAAAATTAGGCTAATTCTTAGTAAGTTTTTTAAAAGAATGGATTTTGAGCTGAAGTTAGTGCTGGAAAGTAAACGCCAACTTGAAATACCTCAAAGTTAGAAACTGTTGGAACTGGATTTTAAACTTAAACAATGTACTCCCTTGTGCAGTAAATCACTGGGATATCACACCCGTTTTGTCAGAAACGTGTTCCAGACTATTCCATTCAACTTGAGGAGCTTCTCTATCGTTGCTCTGAATTGGATTTTTGGAACCAGGAGCTTCTGCACAGGTTCCTATATACAGTACGTCCTGTCCCAGTGGGGTTGATTCAGTTTATAGCGAGAAACTTTCCTGTCTATCTTACTCCCTTGGGAGGTGTACTTGTAATAGGTTGCACCATTTTCTAGTTTGAAGATTAATAGTGGTCATTTAGGAAACAGGATGCCTCAAGGGTTATCCTTGCTTGTCAGGAAGTGAAGAAGCAAATCCCTTTCTCAGGTATAAATAATGTTGGCACATCAGCAAAGGGTACATGGAGATCAAGGAAAATGGACAAGGTGTCAAAGTGACACCAATCAGAGACTAGATTCCTTTCATCATTCTAATTTAACTCGTGGCTAATACATTTAAAAGAGATTTAATTAGAAGAATTCATTTTTATTTTATTTTTTACAAACTATTTCATAACTTTAAAGTCATGTCAAAGCTGACTAGGACTCTCCCTCTACCCTGAGTGTTATTCAATGCAGATCAGCTGTTTCTTTTTAATTAGTCTTAATCATGGAGGTCACATGGGTTGACCTATTTCCAAGGCTCACTAATCAAAAGGAACAAAGTTTGAGTTTAGCTGTGATGCCAGTGGAGTTTCATAATGGGAGATCTAATCTTCTCACAGGAACACAGGCCTATATACAATAGGAGAAGTTTTTCAGATTTGCCTTACATGTTAATCTCACTATGTCTAATTGGAATATATAGCCAACCACTTTCTTAAGTGTTTTGGTTTTTTAGAAAACTTGTCAATTTTTGAAAAACCTTTGGGTGAGATGGTCATTGTTTGATTTTGGTCGTGGTGAGCCACAGGACAGAACAGATTGATTTTCTACCACTGGAGGGCGCTGTTTATTCAGGTTTCATTGCAGTCGACCAGTGCTTTAACATCCAGTGAGGAGCAGCACACTCAAGGGCATGGCACCAGACTATCTCTCTTCTTCCCTACATAGGCCTCTTTGAACAAAATCCAGCTCCTGCATTATTGCATTATTTGATAAATGGACATATACAGCGCCATAACAGCTGCAAATGGCACGATATGTTGCCAAGTTTAGATGTCGCCTTTCCCCTACATCTGGTTAATAACTGCATCCAAGCTGAGGAAGCTCCTCTGTCTCGTACCATTACTAAGAAAAACGATGTCAGTAAAGTGGAAGCTCGTGATTTAGGCATCCAAGTGCCCTTGTAAAGGATATATACTGGTTCTAATCATGCATTATGGCTTTATTATTGACTCATATTTTTCTCTTCCAAAACATGAAGACCTTTGCAGTATTGCCTCATCCCCATGAAGGTGGAAGTTGGCCATGGAAAGTATTAGTAGTTAGTATAGTCTGATACCAACTTGGTATCAAGTTTCTTTCCAAGTTTCAAAGTAACTTGGTACTTTTAAAATGTCATTGCCAAGGCTGTTTCTGCAGTCACTGACAAAGTGCAGAGGGACAAATAGACTCTGTTTGTATTTGTAGAGTTGTGGAGTGGCAGTTGCAATCCACAGCTAAAGCTTCACTTCCCGCCCCCCCAAAACCTTTGCCAATATGTTGCCATCATCATGACCCAAAGAGTGTCTCGAGTAAGCAAGATTAAAGGGGCAACATGTCAAAATCCTCTCTGACTCCTTCAAGTACACTTGGGCTAAATCAATTAATTCATTAACTAAGTAGAGGTCACAGCCAATAGTTGAGCTAAGACAAATTAAATCAATTATTCGGGCTAATAAGATGAGGGAGGCTTTAATTAGTGAAAGTTTAATCAGAGCCGTGTTTGCGCTGCGCTGCGTTATAAAGCGGCTCAATGGATCTCCCACAGGAAGATTCATTAGGCCTGTCAGGCAAAACTTTAGCCACATGTATGAAAATGTACGTGCACCCACTTTTATGTTCTTATTTGTTATAGTTTCACTTAGGAGCTTCTGCGCACTTCTTGTTCCTCAGGCATCCAGTGTGTGCTGTTGCCAGTTTGTTGCTCACTCTTGAGAGTATTTCTGTTGAGGAAGTTATTAATGAACAACTTTTTTTTTTTTATTAAGTTAAATAAATAAAATTAAAAGATGAGAAAAGGGCCTAACACTGATCCACTTCCAAGGCAGTTAGGTGTGCAGAGGATGCCAAGCCTCAGAGAGCAAATTAAGTACCCAATTAAACTAATTAAAATAAAACATGATGCAAGCAGTCGGGTCAGACGGTGGCTTCCAAGTTTCTTTGCTATATAAAGTTGAATTATGAAGGAAATAGCCCCGAGCCCGAGCCTGTTCAGACACTTTCAGTCCTCTTGAGGTTTTTTTTCCCCTTTCTTACAGATTCATCATCTCTTTCGCATGTGGTCCTGTTAAGCGCACTAGCCTCTGTGTGTGTATGTGTGTGTGTTTCATAATCCTGTCAGCCATCTGTTGTCATTAAAACCTGCTTCTGTTCCAGCAAAGGTCCCAAGTATTCATCTGGCCACATGTTACTTTAAACTATTGTATTCACAAAGTTTTGCAGATTGTTTTTGACGACCTCCACGGTTCTGAACATTTCGGCCAAACATGTTGAAAAGGCACATCTGTCAGAAATGGTTTCTTTACAGGAGTACAGATCCTTGAGGTGTAGAATATTATTGTGTTTTACGTTATTTTCATTTCAGTAATAATAGACGTAGTGAGGACTTTGCAAACAAAGTGCAAATTATTGGATAAAAAAAAAAAGACAGATTTAGGCCTGTCTCTGTGTTTCCTTTCCCGGCCCATGTGGCTGGATTGGGCCTGGCTAGTGTTAATCCCTGGCATAAGGGGGCTAGGATGGATTATTTACTCATGTGGAAACATCTGTATGGGCAGATGAGAGAAGGTTGTGAAGCTTGAACCCAGTAATAGTAAAGGGGCTGCTGTTACAGTAGAGGTACGGTATGATGCTGAAAGTCAGACATTTGGTTTCTGAAATTAAACAATTCACTCACTGAGGTTCTTAAATCTCTTAAATTATGGAACTAAATGTATAGGGTATAACGTTATAAAACATAGCCTATTTACTCAGGATGTTTTGTCTTTTTAAAAAAAAAAACTTGTCCATACTTCCAGATTACCAATGCACAGAGCTGTTTAAAAATCTGTATACGTTCCTTGTCTTCTTCTTCATCATGTGCTTGCAGCCCGATCAAGGTTTTGCATATTTTGCATATAAACCTATCTCTATGTGGTGGTGGTGGTGCACGGAGCCATTAATATGCAGGGATGATTTAGAGGGCAGGAGAGACTGGGGAGGGGGATTAGGCCTGTTTCTGCTCTCACTGGGGGGAATTTGAGAAAAGGAGGAGGTTTACATCAACAAGCCCTGATTTACGTTGGTGAACAGATGGTGGAAAAATTGCTCTGTTTGGAAAAGATGTGCAATTTATTTCAGTTATTGTGGAGAGAGAGAGAGAATAGATTGTTGCATAGAAAGGGGGGCGTCGGTAAGATGAACTTGGCTCTCCCTACAATGAAAAACAGGTGAAGTACAGGCACATGGCATTTTGTTTTTGAACAAACTTTCAACTCTATCATTACTTTTATGGTTTGTTTTTTACTGTTCTTGGCTTAACTCTTCATAACTGAGCTGTGGTAATTTAAAGTAATTTCAGGTCAGGCAAACCCGCTGCTTTCTGTAGCATGTATTGTTATCGTTTGCCACCAAGAACCTCCACTGTGATCCGAGGACATCAGGACTTGACTTTCTCACCAACTGCATTACTGTTTGTGCCTGCGTTTTTTGTTTGCAGATGAAGTGATGCAAATAAAACTTCATCTCAAACCCCAATGTGATAAAGATGTGTTGCAGGTTTCCTGTGATGTTACAATTACACTAATACCTGCTTGGTCCTCTGCCCATAGGTTGGATGTGATCAGCTTTGATCACAGCTTGACAGAGAAGTCCAACCAGGGGCTGCAAACTTGTCACCCTCTCCCCAAGTCTACACTTCAAAAACATGGCGCCTGTGTAGATCATTCAGATCTGAAGATGTCCATGGAGGGGGTAAGTCCTTTTTGTTTTCTGTGGTTTGCAACCGGCATGTTGGTTACTACATTTGACGACCACTTCTGCCTGTGTGAGTGTTGTGGATGTTGTTCCTTTGACATGCAATCCTCAAGTGCAGCAGAGAGAAAGAGCGAAGGGGGGGTTGACATGGCATGGCTAAGAAGTGACAATGAGCACTTATAATCTTGGTACAGGCCACCTATCTGACATCGGTGTTGGAGCTGTCACCTTCCTCTTCTCATGCTCCTGATGTATACCTCACTGTCAATTAGGGATCCATACACTACCATTACATCAAATAAGTGGAAACATGATATAGTTACCGCATACTGGAAGCAGATCAATACACCCCCTGTCCCCACTGCCATAACCAATCTACACACTCACATACACACACTCGCACACACATGAATTTTACTATATCATTGATTTGCGTAGATCCAGCTTGCAAAAACATATCGATCCACATAACACAGTTTGGACTGAATATGGTGATGCTGCAGTTTTATGATTAATATGAACAAATGAATATATTTTCACAAGAGTTGCAACTTTAGTTGGTCATGTTTCCAAAACTGGTTTAGGCGCCCTGTCCTTTTATGTTATTACATCATGAAGTGAACTGATCAAAGAAGCGTTGATTTTAACAAGCATGCGGGGAGAGAAAGGTCAATGCTAACAAGAGTCACCCGGTGAAGGGCGTGCCAATACAGGCAGTTAAAACTGAAATGGGTTAGAAACCCATGGTGTGAGATAGGACTGGGAGTCAGTTTGTGTTTGTTTGTGTGTAGGTAGACACACAAATAAGTGGTGCAAGTGAAAGGATAGTGAGCTAAGGCCTAAATCACTAGCCACCATTAGCCTGATTGGCCTGAGAGGTCAGCAGGGGTCAATTGATGGGTCAATCACATTGTCGATTTGATGACCCAGCCACATTGGTTTGGCAAATAGAAGGCTGGACGCTGGACACACTTGCCCCCTCCCTTAGTTTGAGTTATTGTGCACGCCAAGGCTACGTTACATTAACACAGAAAAATCTATCCGATCACTTATGCTGATTTACGTTTGGATTGCACTGCCCCGTCAACCCTCTTGACCAGCTCAAGAGAACATTTTTAATGCGAGAAGATTTATGCTACAAATTACTTCACAGTAAAATATGAGTGCATGAGATTCGACATCTGAATGGTATGTTTGCGTTGGATCTTTCAAACCAGGCGGAGTCGGTATATGCATGTAAAAATAACAAAGAAATCTGATGCGTTAGTGGACTCTCTAGACCTTACTGTATATCGCTGTTGTCATTGAAGTCGTTTCTGTCTTGTATCACTTTCAGCCATTGAGTTAAAAAAAACATCAAGGCCTACATGTGAATTGAACCAAAACGTGGCCTAGATAGAAAACACAAGATAAACGCATCAGTTTTCGAAGCCTGTCTCCTAATCTGTAGCAAAGTGCCAGGAGATCTGCGTATCTTTATCGGTGCCCCATTAATGATACAGCAAGTACAAAAGTACCCCAGCTCGGATACCACTCTTCCTTTAGCCTGCCAAATCCAGATCCGTCTGAGCCACTCGTAAGAAGTGCCTCCACATGCTGCTCCGAGCGACATGATGTCAGGGGTTAAAAGGTTAGGTTCAGGAAAGCAGGTGACCTCACCTTATTGCGTCATTGCCACCAACACAGTAAAGAAAGCATTTAGAGGGAGGGGCGACTATAAACTTGTTTACCCAAATGCCTTGTAGTTTGTTTGCCTATTTTTGTATTTTTTTTGCATCCATGCAGAATCAAAAGATTAACCAAGACGTCTAGACTCTGGGTTTGTTTAAGAAAATATAATTAAAAATCACATTGATCAGGTCAAGATGAGGATGGTAGATCTAAAACAATATCTTTTTTTTTTCTGCAGTCAGCAGGTTCTAGCAGAATATGTTTTTACATGTCACAGTAGGAAAAGCACAGGTGCAAATGATCAAAATAATTACCGGGACCACAGTCATCGTTAATGCTATCAGTAACACCTGGGCCTTTCCTGCTGTGATGATGTCATTTAGACAGAAGATATTAGACATGATTAGAAGATCATGGATATGGAAGTGCTACAGTGCGGTTAAAATTTGTGTGAGAGCTTTTTTTCCAAAATAAAAATGTAGATATATTTTTGTTAAATTCCAGTGTTCACCTCCAGCAGATAAGATGCTACATTAGCATTTGTTTGGAGTCATGTTTGTGTCTGTCCACCTGATTAATGTAAGTCCGATAATCGCTGTCCTTCTCCCACTGATCTGGTCTCTCAGCTCCTGAGGGAAAAGTGGCCATTTAGCTGTTAAAGATGCTACACTAATGTTTGATAGCTTGTCACTAACTTTGTCAATGCGGTTTTCTGCTGCTGAGCAGATCAGGGCCTTTTACTGGAAATCAAAATAAAACAACCAGAACCAAGGAGTTAAAACATGCTAAGGAAAATAATAAATAACCCCCCAAATATATATTCAGCTGGCTCAGATGCTCCTATACTGCTCCATCTGGAAGTGAAGGCTTACTTTCTGTGTATCCATCTACACCTTTCTCTTACACTTTCCTTGCCCACGTTTGCTCCAGATGTCAGCAGAGCATTTAAGTGTCTGAGTGATTGCTCTCTTACCTCATATTTCTCAGCGAGCTGACAGGAGATTACCAGTGTCAGTTAGTGTTTATGGGATTCCCGAAAGCCGCGTAACAACCAGCCCCTTATTGGAAAACAGATACAGTATTTATTGGCATTTTCTCCTTTGCATATTTGTCATTGTTGTTGTTTTTTGCATACAAATATTTCACCTACAGGAGAGCTAAACAGGACGAGAAGTTTTTCATCTAAACCTTGAGACATAAAATATATCAATGAGTGTTGCAAATGGAACAAAAAAAATCAGGGTATAGGGATATCAGTCTTCCAGGCTGCCTTTTTCTACAATAGATGTGTTCAACAGTGCTGCAGATCAGGTGTCCAGCTTCACACACTGTGACCCCAGGTTTGCAGGTTTGCGGTTACCTCAAACTCCTCCAATATTAAACATAGACGTAAACTGCAACTGGTCTCCCTTTACACAGGGGACACATGCAGAGACACAGATGCATGTACACAGACGAGCAGCGGTCCCTTTACATGTGCACAATAGCTTTGTTTGGTTGTTTTGGGTGCTTGAGTGTTTGTATCCATGTGAACCAGGGTTGATGGGTAGGCTCACAAGGAAATATTTAAGAAAAAAAGAGTAGACTGTAAGGTGTGAAAGGTTGCAAAAAGATGAGGAAAGAGGGAGCATCATCCTTGCTTACAAGTGAGATGGCTCCTGTCCACCTGTCCTTCCCTGCACACTGTCAGCTGTCCCCTGCTCCTGGTTATAGCTGTGGCTTTAATCACATTCATCGTAGCTTCATAATTCATTGTTTATCCTTTTTTAATTTCTATTTCACACTAAATGTGTTTTTTCACAGGGTGGTTACTTGTTTTCACAATTCATATAAGCATATAACAACATATTCATGCCACAAGAGCAGACTTTCTGCAGAGCTTGTGGTGGCTTATCCTGCCCAGGTGGGGTTTTGTCCCAGTCAGCTCACTACAAAGAGCGTTTAGCCTCTCCTGAATAATCGAATGAGAGCATCCGGCAGATGGAGACCTGGGGTTCGAAACCTGAGAGTGACATCTGACACATACACACAGAGGGGACCTGGGGACTGGATGACTTCAGGTGGTTGGTTGTGGTGGTGGTAGTGGTGGTGGTGTGGCTTCTGGACATGTCACCTAACCCACAGCTCTTTGTGCTCCCCTCCCTCTGATCCTGCATTGGTGCCTAAATGGGAAAGTGCGGGTAGTGGTTGGAATAAATGCACTCTCTCACCTGGTGTTGAAGGGTCCAGTTCCCATCACAGAGGCTTTGGTATGACTTAAATGTCCTCCTCATGTCTCGCCTCTACTATTTGTGTGCATCAGTATGTCATTTTGCAGACACAGTTCACACCGAGTAATATAACAAAAAGCTAGTGGAGAAAACTAATGAAATATCCGTGGTTTTTAAAGAAATGCAATGTTGCACCTTTTTCCGTACATTTTTTCCACCAAAGTGCGTCATGTTGTGGTTCATGTCCTGGCTGTCAAGCAATCACAATTACTGTATATTTGTTGGCAACCTCTACAAGTCGCCCTGATCGCAGTGCTCAGTAACTTATCGCCCCGTCCCTAACCTTTCTGGGCAGAGGGAGCATCCATCATCTTAAAGTGCGATCTATTCCGGTCCACCTTCAGTCAGGGGAGGAAAGGCCTGAGCCAGCGTGTGTATGTGTGTGTGTGCGTGTGTGTGTCAGCACAACTTATGGGCTGTCAGCACAAAGTGCAGAGCCTTGCCGGAAACTGACAACCACTGAATGACTGACAGTGACATTGCACCATTATACTCTCTATATATGTGTGTGTGCTTGTTGTGTATAATCATGCACATTAAACAGTTATATTTCTCTTTTTGCCCTTAAGGATCTTTTCTATTTTTTCCCGCTGCCTCTCACATAGCGTAAGAGATGCACAGAATCACCACTTATCATGATGATGGCTTCATCACTGTCACCTGGGAATGTGACTGTGGCAAATTAGACAAGCCTTCTTTGCTCATTGCTACAGTAATGGCATACATTCATTCCCAAGACTCCTATATATTCTCTTTTTTTACATTTTCATACACCTCTATACATTTTCATATCCTGAAAAACATATAAATTTTCATCTCGGTGACAGCGAGACCCATAAACAAGTTGAAATTCTGCTGTCATCTTGCTGCTTTAGCGGTGCACTTCTGTCTCTTCGGTCTTTAAGTGCAGCTCTTATTCTCAGATTTCCTCCTACATGACTCCGCCTCCTTCATTTCTTGTTTTTTATTCGCTTTTTCTCACTTTCAGATATTCTCGCCTCTTTTTTCCGACTCCCTCCCCGTGCCACGTGATCCCTCGCTCCATCTCCCCCCCCCTCCTCCTCCTCCTCCCTGCCGACCCTCCTCTTTCCCATCAGCACCCAGGGGCTGATGAATGCGTGGCCTCCTATTGATCGCGATGGGTGATGGATGATGGCTGGGAGATGAGTGATGGGGTGCAGGCAAAGGTGCCAATAAGGGGGCAGCCAGAGGGTGGGGTCTCCCCTACTGGCGCTAATGGGAGAAGACTAGGGGAGACGGCCGCTGTGGCAAAGCCGCTCGGCCCCGCCTTCTCAACCCCCAGCCACACGACACGAGGTTCTGCGTTTCAGCGCCGCTTTGCATTTTCCTCCCACACGGGTCACACTTTTACGTCCTGTTTGAGACGGGCACCGCTTTGCATCAAGTGTGCGTCTGTGCATGCATGTTTGTAATTGCATGAGGCTGCAAGAAAGTTTTCATGGGTGCTGCTTGTATGTATGAATATGGTAGTGGGTGGAAATCAGAGGCCAAAGGGTGTGTAAGTGTGCATGTGTGTGGGTGGCTGCAGAGTGGGGGTGTGCTGGGTGTGGGGGGGGTGGAGTGCCCAAGTGGTGGTTAGTACGAAAAGATGATGGATGATGGGGCAGGAGGGGAAGACTGCTTCGCAGCTCCAAATTGATATCCCAGCAAATGTTTTTGTCTGCTGTGAAAAATGGTGCCGCAACTCTCATCTCCACTGCTCCCCACCTCCCTCCCTCCCCTCCCCTCTCCCTCCCCCTCTTTGGTCTCTCTTCGGGCTTCTCTCTCTCTGCAGTGAATCATGCCCTGCAATCCATTTCCAACACCCAGCTTTACTTCCCGCTCCCCCTGTATTCTGACAGCACCTGATCACGGCTCCCGGCTCTCTGCTCTCAACATTGTATACGTGGCTCTCATTTCCTTGTTGCTATAGAAACCTGCCCTGGATTATTGTTCATCACCCCTCATCCTTTATCTCTCTCTCTCTTTGCCCTGCCCCTCCAGGAGCAGCATTTAGAGAAAACTACCTATCAGAGGGGCCTATCAATTGTTGGCTATTACTGTGGCTATTGGGAAGTGGAGTGGGGAGAAAAGTAAAAGTCCTCCAGGGAGAGGTCGGCTGATTCTCTAATTGACTGGGATGATGTGGAAGTTTAGTAATAGAGCCACACACTTGAGAAAGGCTGCACAGATTAAAAAATGTGAACAAAATAGAAAAAACACAACAGATGATGAATGCATTACACACTTTATTTTTTGTAAACTTGCCCCTATAACATCTATAAAACAGTGTGTAATCGGGAAATTATGTATAATGCTCCAGTCAATTTAAAAAAAAAAAGTGAATCAAAAGGATTTAAAAGATCATATTCATGTATTCACAACTCAAGATTTGAGTTTTGACGGCTTTGGCTGCTACTGTCTTCAAGTCTTCAATAAAACAGTCAGATTGAGTGATCACAACCGGCTGATATCAAATCTGCTTTAGCTCTGCAATGTGAGATCATTGCATGATGCTTTTGCCCAGCTTATATGTCAATGTTATTCACAAGGAACTGTAATGCTGTACAGCAGTGAAGATATCCTGACCAGCTGTGGGCTTGTATACAGCCACTGTTTGTCTGACCAACTACTTCCAAATTGTCCTGCTTAGTACGGTGTGAAGAAAACTAAAAAAGAAAGATTAAAAGACCCACACATTTTCTTATTCTTACCTATTTTAATAAGGTTTTACGTGCCAGATTCCTACTTTCTATCTTTGTGGAATTTTAAAGGAAAGCAGAAAGAAGGGTGGAAACATTCACACGCTCCGACGGTATGATCCGCGACAGTCCAGTGCTTTACAGTGGTGAGGAAAATCAAGTGTTCGGGATGAGAAATGAGGCAGTGATGTTGGGAGAAAGGGATGAGAGAGTTGAGAGATAACAGGGGGATAACAGGAGAGATAGGGATGAGCTCACTTCTTTTGCGGTGCTTAAGGAGAGAACCATCTGCAGGAGAGATTGTGCCTCAGATTAGGAGCGAGGCGAGGCTCCAGTGGAGAGGATTACGGCTGCGAAACAGAAGCAACACTAATAGAGGACAATCCAGCTGCCTGGAACGAGTTCTGCCACCCACCCAGGAAGACACATCAACACACATACACACAAAAAAAAGAAATACAGACGTGGGAGATGCACACATAAACTCCACACTAAAAAACACATACTTATATTAAAGGTGGATTTTTAGTATTGCTGAGTTCAGTGGCAGCGAGGCAGTGTGCCAAAAGCAATATTTGGAAGACAAGCGATAAATGTTTATCTGTGCAGATATCATAAATCACGCTCATTATTTCTCACCCTGACGGCTCTGTGCAAGGAACACCTTGTTAATTTGCCTTTTATTTTGTGGATAGCGTTCCAGTGCTGTCATCACAGAACATACCGTCGACTAGATCATCAATAGGTGGAAGCAGAACGTCTTCCTATGCTGTAATACTTTGACAGACTTTAATAGATTATATATATTTTTTCTTCATTTATTCTAAAAAAAGAAAAGTCTCTATTTCCCCTAATTTCTTATACGTTTACATTCTTGAAATCTGAGGTTAGACTGTGGCTATATTTGGCTCCAGGACGTGTCGTAACTCTAATCCTAGTTCACTAACGGGGCTGCCCAGTGAAGGGGCCAAGAAGCCTTCTCCCATAAGACCAATCTCCCTGACATCTGGGCCTCTGCCTTTCTCTGGGCTTCAGACAGATGTTGAATGATTGTTAAGCTCCCAGGGTTCTTAGGAGCAGTGGGTGTTGCCCATGGTTAACAGCGGTTATCAAATAGCTCATGTTAAGTTTGACAAGAGGTGTGTAGATATTTGAAGATGTCACATCAGCACATTGAAGGCCTGCTGAAAGATGACGTGAGTTTGGGAATAACAAAAATGAGACTCAGTCACTGTAGCCGAGAGCATTGAGGTCATGTTCTTAGGGTTTCTTTAAGTTGTGTGTTTTTATTTGCACATATATAACACATGGGCTTTTGACTTAATCCATCCGATGTTTGCAGGTCACTGATCCCCTGACCTTTCCGCTGGCACCACTTGAGGTTGACCTTTGTTTTTGAGTGAAATGTATGAGAGAAAACTATGAGATGGATTTCCATGAATTTTGATACAGATATTTATGTCCACTTTAGAGTGAACTGAAAAAATTAGAGTGACCTGGTCCTTTTTTTAAATCTTTATCCTGCACCATCATCAAGGCCACATTTCAGATAAAAATGCACCATGCATTGTACAACTAGTAGAATATTAGCTCATTATTCTGGACTTAATTTATGCAGTTCAGTCAAAGTCACATTGTGCATCTTCATGTTGGAAGAGCCAAAAGGTCACACAGGAGAAAATCCGTCTCTGTTGCATCACCACGTCCAACTTGCCATCACTCGGCTGTTGTCTAACAACAAAATGACCTAGTGTGTGAGACATTCAGTCAATGTAAATGTGCTAAAACTCCTATCAGGATCGTTTTCCTGCCTCTGCGAACTTCAACACGCTGCTCAGATTTACAGCTGGAGGTCAGATCTCTTGTTATTCTCAGACTCTGCAGATTTATGGACTTTGGGTGAGTCTCTGTGGTCAGCCACTACTGAAATAATTAACACGTCGTTGAGAATAGACACACACACACACACACGCTCACACACAGGCAGTTATCACCATAAATTTGGGTTGTGTTTCTAATGAAAATAAATTTGCATGAGCAATAAGTTACAAACACTCACAGATGAAAGTGTCCACACTATAGATAATAGCCTAGATGTTTTTTGTTTGTTTTTTCTTCTTCACTTTAGAGACGGAAACTAGCCTTTTGGCTAAATCTGGCATATTTGCAGTGCACAAATGATTTTTTTTAATATGCTCTGTGCTTGTCAAATAGTAAAAAACAAACAAAAACATGGCATTACCCTCAATTCACAAACTTTTTGCAGGGCAATGTTGACAGAATATTATGGGAAACTGACAGAACCAGACTGACAGTATGGGCTTCTTTCTTCTTACATCCTCCGTCTTTGAGCAGAAGGAAGGCTAAATATTGCCTTATGTTTGCAAACCAGTGAAAAACTCATGATGCAGACATCCAACAACTTAGGGCTTATGGCAGGTTATAGCTAGACACGACTACTACTGTAGTTTGGGTTTAGATTATGGTACTGTTACAATGCACAAACATTGATCTGACCACTGCGCAATCCAAAAGAAACTTGGTGTGAGTGTTACATAATTACACACTAATTGCCCATTACCGATCTATGTGATCATATCACTGTAATATGTGGTGGCTCTTTACATTTGTACATGCGATAATCCAATGGCCCACTCTCTGCACTACATACAGTAGGCTAAAAGATGCTATGCTAAAACGTGAACGCACCCCGTTCACCCCATAATGTCCAGTTGTCACTCTATAATGGCCATGATATAGTTTGATTGGTGGATTAAACACTTATCCCTCCCCTCAGTCTGCCTTATTGATTTTCTCTGTGCCTCCCCCCCACCACCACCTTTCCAACCCCCCCTTGTCTCTTAAAGGTGAGGTGGACGCATGGCCTGATAAATGGCAGAGGATTGATTCGTATTTAATTAACAATTTGCTGGAGACTCTCTCTCCCTCCCTGCTCTACTCTCCATCCCACTCTTCTCCTCTCCTCTCTATAAGGTCTCAGACTGCTTGTGAGACACACAATGAGGAGAGGATAGGTGATGCATGGGTAATTTATAGTCTAATCGATAAGTCCTGGCCTAACATCCACACTGCCTGGGTATGAGGGCTGGAAGGACTGTCAGGGTCCACAAACGGGTAAGAGGCTGAATGCCAAAAAGGAAAGGGTGACAGAAAGAGAGGGATGGAGAGGAACAAACAGAGACAGAGGAGGGCAGAGACACACAGAGGAGCAGGGTGGAAATCATATTTTCAAAGGTTGAGAATGTATTAAAAATGACAAGGAGGGAAAAGCTCTTAGTTTTCAGTGGAGACAAGCTTACATGAATGATGATATATTTATATCTTTTTGATACGTAGCCTAATGTCCTAATGTCACTTTTTAACAAAGAGTTTCTAATTCAAAGAAGAGTTCATTTGCAAAAGCAGATAAGTGCCATTTTGAAAAAAATGAGCTGAGGCTTTGTATTTATTCCTTGCATAGTGTTGTTTTAAATGAAACTTTATTTTTTGGAGATATGTCTGTTTTGTTACATCTAAAAGTCACTCAACTTTGGTTTGACTGATATAACCTTATGTAAATTAAAAATTAAAAACGAAGATTCTGGAATTTTTCAAAAACGGAGTTATCTGCTTTTGCAAATGAACTCTACTGTATTTAGAGCTTTAACAACCAATAAGTGTATTGACTAGCCAACTGACAGATAATTGATTTGCACTTATTTTTGTTTTTGAAATGTTTTTGTCATTTTTCCAACAAAAACCCCAAACATTCCCTTGTCCTGATAGTATTAGAGTATCTTTGTGTTTTGACTGTTGTGTCTTGTGATTCACAATTAACTTGCATTTTGCACCAAATAATTCATATTGTAATAAGGAAATAACTACCAGATGAGTCAATAGTGAAATTATATTTTATTGTAAGTTCTAGTTATATAACAACTTATACATCAGGGTGTTGTTATGCTGTGACTCATCCATGAGGGGGCAATGCTGAGTCCACACTCTGTCTCTCCCCTAACAGCCCCACACACGCATGGCACCGAGAAGAAAAACACCTCCTCAAACCAACTTGAAAAACATCTAAGTGTCATGTGTCTGTGCAGCAAAATGAAACACTCATTATGATAAACAGCCCCAAGAGAAGAGAAGACAGGTGCTCGTAAAAGTGACGATGCTCCACGTAGATGCAGGTGTCCAGGATCCAGGAAGTAATTCATTCATGCAGAGGAAACCTGTACCAAGGTGAGAACAAAGACAATTAGTCAGTGCCGCTGCCTCCCCACTCTCCCCCCTTATAGGGTCACTGGATCTGGACACTGGACACCATCCCCTCCCCAAACATCTACACACACACTCGTGCACATAGACAAAATGGGCCACTGAGTGGGCACAGTGTTGGATGAGACCGCAGCATTTACAGCCCTCCCCATAAAAGTGTTTTATCACATATCTTGTAATGCAACACATTAAGGGTTGCTGTTGTTATTTCCAGCAAGGTCATTTTTACCCCCTTCCCCTGCATCTTCCGGTCGACACCTCTGTCTCTCTCCCTCTCAGCTTCTCCTCTCTGCTCCTCTCCGCGCGCGGCCACGGCCGAGGCATGATGGTGTTATTATACTCATAAAGGTGTGAGCACGGGGGACAATTTACACACACGTGTAGGAATAGCTGAGGTCTGCACCAGGACAAGGTTATCTGGAGTCCCGTAGCATCTGCCCCACATTTCGCAAGCAGCGGTTTATCTGCATGTTTGTGTTTTGTCTGATTTTCCTCCTTCGATTTGTGTGCACATTTCTTTGTTGAGGAGCTTACGTTGAGATGTGTGTACAGTAAGTTTGCGCTCGCCACATGTAATCATGTGTGTTTGTCTTGTGTGTCATTGTTGAACTGCTTTTGAGCTTATCCTTGGATTATTATTCTGTGTCAGACCTACTTTTACCTTTTTATATATATATAAATATAAAGTATTTTTAGCCCTTCTTTTTTTTATTCAGGTTTTCCATTCAGTCATCATCTTAATGAACACATATATGTATTTTTTATTATTCCTCCCTTCATATTTAAGTCCACAGGCTTTTCTGGTAATCCTATCAGTTGGGCCTTACCCCCTAACCCCACAACTCTCCTCCAGCTCCAGCAGTAATAAAAGAAAAGCATAATCCAGTGTTTAGAAATATGAGATTTGCTTGTTGGAATCCGGCGAGCCATGTCAGATTAAGGATGGCCTAGCCTGGCCCAGAGACAGTGGCTCTGTGCCCCCTGGTGATCATGGGCTCTGGATGAATGAAGAGAGAGCAGGGGGAAAGTGTGAAAAGCCCATGGTTTGAATAGTGTGCGAGTTCCAGTTGGTGAAGCTGTCTGCCTGGTAGATTTAAAATATTTCTTTTATCATAAGCATTGATTAGATCCTGGCTAAAGAAAGTGCATAAATAAATAAAATTATATATTTTTTTGCAAACAATTTGGTTCAGAAAACAAATAAGTTTTGATACCGCATGTCAAAAACAGAAGGGAAAAATTACCCTGCACACAGATGCGCCTTTGATTTTTTTTTTCTTCCCCCCTGTGTAAGTGTGTGTAGGCCTATAAGGGTGATCGAGAGAGAAAGTGGGTGTGTGTTGGGGTTATTTATGGCTGCCAGGATTTGAGATGATAGAACAGGAAATTGGGCCGCTTTTTCATTTTTTTCCCTTCCTTCCTATTTTACTGCACCCCGCTCATTTCTTTAATACCCTCTAAAATGTAAATCCGTATGCACACATGCATCCTGGACAATGTCCCCGATGTGAATTTTATGTAAAACGTACCCATAACTCTAGTCCACGGTGTAACATATGACTCTATGTAATTTCATTACGTAAAAGGGTTTTGTGTTTGTTGCAGAGCTGGAGGTATGTGTGTGTGTGTGTGTGTGTCCGTCCATGTGCGTGTGTGCATGGGCACGCGTATGCGGTTGGGTGGGTTAAGAAGATAGAAGAAGTGATTATTAGTAAAGCCTTATGTTTGTGTCATGCCTGTGCGTACTGTGTAGGGTCGAGGGTGAATGTGTGTCAGCATCAAGATCTGAGAGATGCAAAGTAGGCAGAGGCATTAAATAAAGAGGAAAGCCTTTCATTGACATTAGAATAATCCAAGTAGTTTTTTTTTTTATTTGGAGATTTTTTTCAGTGCACTTGTGGAGGTAGGCAATCTACATATGGGACTGAATTGAAAAGGTCTGATCACAATCATTTCTAATATTCTAAGTAATGTAAAACAGGCTGATCTCAGCTGCGATAAACCTCATGAGAATCGTATATGAAGATTAAAAATGGCTTCCTTTTTTATTTTATTTTTTACAGTAAGCATATTTTATTATGGGATTTCAAGTTACCGGGAATCCCATACAATCTCACATATTAAATATGTGCCATTTCATGATGATATGTATGTACATATTTTGCGTTTAGAGTTTAACATGACGTGTGTTACGAGTTAATCCTCTCTCTTTTGTTTTATACATGATGTGATCATAGCAAAAAGAAAGACGTGGCATAAATTACATGGAACTACAATAGGAACTTGGAAAGCTTGAAAACAATCTGCAAGAAAGCAGCCACAGTTATGTTGACACACTAAGTCATGTTTCTGAGATTTAAACATTGTGATTTTTTAATCATATCAATTAATTTTTTTCATAAATTCAGCTGAAAGTCACCTATGGTTTAAAAATTAACAATTATGACCAGTTACAGTATAATGATGATAAAATTTGTTGTCATCATTATTTCTTCTGCCTACAGCTTTTACTAATTCATAAATGTAATGGTCACGATCACCTCAAATATATGTGTGCTCTTGTGCAGCTCATAACTGTTTGCAGGTGTAGGAGCATTTCAGTGTGTGTTTATCACTGTCCTCCGTCCATGTTATTATCTCTTTATACAACTGTGCTTATGCCATAATTCTCATACATGTGTCCTTGTGTGGACTTAATCCAATTAGTGTAATTAGAGGTTGAGTGGGTCAGGGCTTTCTAGATTTTTCCTTCATCTTTTTTCTTCTTTTTTTTTTTAATCCATTGATGCTTTTTCTTGTCTCTACAACACTGAGCTTTTTCATACTTGTGAGTGAAGTGAGTGAAGGCCATTCTTAGGCCGATACGCAGAGAAACTTTAGCATCTAAGTAGGAATTAAGATGACAATCTTTCCTTAGATATTTTCAACTAGATGCGATCATATTTTTGAGTGGTGGGGGTGGTTTGGTATCAGAAAAGCCTTTATAATAAAACTGCTACAACTGGAAATACAGTCATATCCCCCTCCTTTTAACCACCTCATTCTCTATATTATCCACTTTACACACACATGTAAACACCGGGGCTCTTACTCAGACACACACCTTTTCTTTTATTAAGGAACTCCCAATCTATAATGTGGAAATCATGCTCTGCTGATATTGATTGAGGAAGGAAGGAGGCGGTGCGCTGTTTAGCAGCAATGGCAGCGAGGCCACGAGTGTATTTGTACATATGTATTTGTGTGGTGTGTGTGCTTTTATGTGTCTGTTGCGTGTGTGTGTAGGCTGTACCAGACACTCCAGTCTATTGGATTGAGATTCATTCGCTGTTTAAGGGTCAGGGTTCGGGCCACGTGTGCGCTGCATGCCTCACTGATCAATACCGCTGCCACACACCCTGCCTGACCTCGGCATTTAGTCACCGTAAATCCCCCAGCTCCTTTTTTCCTCCTGTTCACCTCCCCTCTCCTCCTCCGCCCCCTCCACCTCCTCTTCCTTTTTTCTTTCTTTTTTTTTTTGCTTAAGTCATTTAAAGAAGTGATGGAGTCAAGGGGGAGCACTTTGTAAGATCTAAATACATTTAATGTAACTGGGGATGGCCGTTTGATGGCTAATGCTCAGAGAGTCGAGTGATGGTCTTGTCTCAGGAGGGATGTGCTGAGGGAGGAATTTTGAGTCGCTCGCCTGACGATGACTCAGTTTGTGTGAGGAGAAAGTTCAACAGGGGTTTTGATGTCGTAATCAGTGGGATGATGTATCTTCAACACTTCAACCTCGACCAAAACCATTCGCTAAATGGTTTTACATACACTTTTGTGAACCATTATGACGTATCCTTATCTCAACAAGAGTCACTTTGCACCATGAAGAATGGACCAGAGTCTGTAATTCTGTTTAGATGTACAAAGAAATAAAGCTAAAGGCAACCCGGCCTTTTAAAACTAATAAAAATGCACACACGCATTCACACGGGGGTATGCAAATACACACACATGCAAAAACACAAAAAACAGCACTCATTTGCTCGTAGTGTCCTTCATGCATCCTTCAGCTTTGCTCCTCATTTCATACTAAATGCAAACGCGCTGCCCCTTCACCTCCCATCCCTTCTACTCTACATACCTACCTCCCGCCGCCGACTCTCCTGCCTGCCTTCCCTCCATCCGTCCCTCCATCTCCGGGCCGACCGTGGCAGCCGTCACACCACGCAGACATGTCTGCCTGTCTGCTTTGATATAGTGGCGTAAGGTTTGCCTGATCACCAAGGTCAGGGACGAACAATCTATTCAATCCACTCATTATTATTAGGGGTATAAATAAATTTGGATCAGAGACTGCACCTTGAACTCTGATCCTTTACCCTCAGCTGAAATTTATCTTTTTACCGTTTTTTTTCTTCCCTTTCCTGTTGCTTGGTGACAAAAGGTGTCTCTCTCAATGTCTCACTCTCTCATGGTCTTTGATCCTAATGTGCAACAAATCCATTTACTGAATGAGATGGATGCTACCACTCTACATATGCAATATTCATACACATACCTGCTTTTAACAATATGGAAAGTACTGTCTGCCCCTATAGAGTTTGACACAAGTATCACTACACCAATGAACAGCATTCAAGCTCTTAAATATTTCTCTATTTCATTAAGAGAATCATTTAAAGAAAGAATTTTAGAAAAAGAAACTGCTTCTGAGTTATTGACATCAATCTCCAAAAACTCAACTGTTATATGGCCCCTCAAGATAAGGCTCTTCCCAACTGGTCAGCATGTACAGTACAGATTGTGTGATGGTGTCCCTGTAAAAAATCTCTGAAGTCCCTGTAAAACCACAAACACTGATAATCTAAATGAGACCATCAGTGTTGGGTAACAACATGGGTTTTCAGTCAAACATGTATGTCAAGACGATGAATGTGTTTGTCTCCAAACAACAAGGGTAAGTTTGTTGCACCCTGTACAGCATGAACCATTTGATATCCAGTATTTAAACTCAGCAACACAACATGAAAGTAACAGCAGTGTGTCCATGCCCCATGTGTTAACAATAGTTGTGCAGCTCCCTCTTGTTTTTGTCCCTGATCCTTCCCCGCCCTCCCTACCCCCAGAAACCAAATTATAAAATCATCGAGAGCATGATGAGATTGCTGCTCGGTTATTAATCTTCAATAAATACATCTTGACCCAGGGATTAAGTGTATGCCCTCTCCACCCCCTTGTCCTCTCCGCCACCCCCCACCCTCCTACCCCAACACACACCACCCTCACTCATCTCTCCAGAGATCCTTTGACATGAATTATGAAAAAAAAGAGGAAAGAAAACAACAACCAAGGGGTTGAGGGAGAGAGGGGCTGGAACAAACGCTCCAACCTGGATTGAGTGTTGGCGACTGATGGTGGCGACCTTGGGGTGCCCTCGGACTGAAACGGGATTACTTCTTCTCTCTGGGAAAGACAAATAGCAGGCTTTTGGCTGGAAATACAGTGGAATAGAAATCTGGGCACCAGTCCCCAGGATAGATGCGATGAAAGGACTCATGGACATGCTACTTTGAATATTCTACAACATACGAGACTATAAAATCATGACAATCCTAAAATTACAGAATCAAAACATATAATTATACTTTCACCTCTCGAAAACTTTAACTAATTGAATAAAAACGATTTTACCGAGAACTGCACTGCAAAGATTTACAGGAGCTAAACTGTGCTCCTGTAGTTGTTCTATCATGTGATGCATCACCCTGCTTAATTACGCCTAATGAGAAAAGAACTGTGTCCTGTTACAGGCTTCCTGCCTCAGTGATTTGCTGCTGCCCCCTCGGGGATGTGAAGTAAAGAATCTCAAGTGTTAACAGAGCTGTAAAGTGTAAAACAAAACCAAATTTGATTTGCTATGAAAGTTAAAAGTGTGATAACAATGGAGGAGAAGTTTGTTATATTCAGAAATGTTGTTTGCTTTGAGAAGTTGCATAACCTGCAGATGTTGTGGCGAAATCTTCACTCCGCGACTGCTTTAAGACGTGACTAGTCAGTCTAGTTTCCCATCACAGTCATGATCTCATCTCCAGGCTCTGATTAGCAGATGTCAAATGACGTGTTTGACTCTACATGAGGTAACTCAATATCAATATAGCTGTTTAGATGGTTCAGTTTCTATATATGTGGTTAGTTTGCCATAATATGTTGCTGTAGATTATACCATCCATGATATATTTCATAAAGTGAAGCTGGCGATCAGAGTCGAGGTGAAGCGCCACTGTACGTGACAATAGCGCAGGATGCCGCATTGCTCATATTGGGATTGCATTGGGTCGTGTTGTCAGGTATCCCAGCATTCTTTGCACAGTGATACCTGTTGTCGCATATACAGTAGACCCTTTTCACAGCTGCTATTTTGACGTGTCATTGCAGGATAAACACAGGTGTACCTAATAAAATTAATTGTGGTTGTATTCAATTTAGGTGTGTCACAGTTTCTCCAGTGAGACATACAATACGAACCCCTAAATGGAATGGGACCATAATTAATGGGTATTAATGACACCTGTGTTTACCCTGCAATGACATGTCAAAATGGCCACTGTGAAAATGGTCTATATAGTGGGGCTTGGGGACTGTAGTGCTGTACTAAAAAAAACATGTATCAATTATAGTCTGTCAATGTGGTCTTAAGGTTTTGTCTGGAATCAACCGACTGGAAACAAACACCACAAAATTGTCCAGTTACTCCCACCTCCCCCCACCCCTCCCCTTAGTGAAGCAATATTCAAATTAAAGCACTAACAAGCAAACATGCAGGGCTTGCCCTCCGTGTCCCACCTGCCCCTTCCTCCATCTTCTAGCTGGCAGCAAATATGAGCCATGAGTGCTTCAACTAGCTTCTCCTTCCTTTGCCACTTCAACTACTGGCTTCAAAAACAACAATTATCCTAAGTGATTTATCGGCACCTCGAGCCAGAGATCAGAAGAGACTCTGGAGCAGGAAGACCCTCTTTGATGGCAGACGTATAACAGCTGGTTGGATTTCTGTGAGGCTGCAAACAAGGATGCGTTTGCTTCCCCCATAATATATTAAAGTCTATTCTTTTGAGGTTTTCCAAGTTTTGGATGCAGGAATTCTGTGTCCTCCATCTCTCTCTGGCTCCTCTCCTATCCCCCATGTCACTGAGCGGTGACAGCTGAGCAATGGCCTTCCCCGGGTGTAGCGATAATTGAAAAGCGTGATGGCTGGCTCCTGGTGTAGTGACCATCTGTGAGTCTGAGTGGTTTGGTGAGTGTTGCGTTCGTGGTGGGCGGGGAGGTCGAGGGTTATGTGAGAGCCAGACAGCCTCCCGTGGGGAGCTGTTAACACCTCATAGATGCCAAAAGGCCCCAAGATGGCCCTTCGCAGAGCCAGGGCTCCTAATGAGAAAAAGGGTGATTATCCCACTGTGAGGCAACTATAAGCACGTGCTGTTATGAATCCTGACAAAAGTGATGAAGAGGCAATGTGCAGCGCAAATATGTATCGGTACATAACTATTTACAAAGGATCAGAAATGTCTGCCAGACAAAACACAGGTTTTTAAGAGTGAGCAGCTACTTCATTGTTGTTATATTCTAGCAATCAAGCTGATTGTGATAAACCATCAGAATTGTAGCTTGGAAGATTTATAACCTCTAAAAAAACAATTAATGCTGAAATGATTACTCTATTACCCAGATGATCCACGGAAATTTAATTAAATCCGGATTCAATAATTAGGCGTTTTACTCATTTATCAAATTGGCATCAAAATGCAAAAGAGCTGTTTGCTTTTCAGATTTTTTTTTTTTTTTTTTGTGTGTGTGCTTCTTTTGAATATTGGTCAGAATAAGTAAACATGGATTCCTTATTGTTTTTGGCATTACAGGTTTTCAAAATTATACTTGAATAACATCAAAGATCATCTTTTCCCACAGAATTTATTCTCACAGCCCATAATGACTGCAAAAGAGAGTAACTTGAACAAAATCAGTATGTGTGTCATGTACTGACTCAGTGGTTAATGCCTTGCATGAAGTGCTTTGCAGGTTGCATAAAAAATGACAAACATCTGAACGCAGCAGCAGCAGCAGCAGCAGAAGAAGAGCTGAGTGGTAACATTAGCCCATACATTCCCAATATGAATGTTCCCGAATGCATTTCAGTCAACCATTGCAGACAGATTACCAGATATTGCATTCCCGTCTAAGAATAAAATGAAGAGATAATTATGCAGCCGGCGGGTAATGGAGAGGTGGAGCCGTGATAGATTTGATTAAAGTTGTCAGTGAAAACACACGCTAATGACCGTGTTGATTAGTTAGATTGCTTTAATGCCGCTGCTGCCATGAATCTAGGGCATAAACAAAAGTATCCTGGTCAGTGCTGTGTTTGCAGTTTGTTTGCCTCTGTATACATGTGCGCCATCATGACGACTCTCTGCTCTGCTCTCTCCACTAATGCACTTTGAAAATGGCATTATAATATTTAGACATTATTCTATCTGCATCAAATATATTTGAGTCATGGAAATTATTATTTTTTCTTGTACATTACTTTAAAATTTTTATTTCTTAGTTTCTTGAAAACACAAAACCCAGATCAGCTTTTTCCTTCTCTTCATTCCCAACATTTTTACCTCTCCTGTCTCTGCCTCTGCACAGCCACACAGTTCCAACCACTGGAGGATCTTGCTCATTAACACTTTGCCTTAATTGATTGATCTCTGCTACAGATAATCCACTGTGCTCCAATCCCTCCCTCCCCTGCAGCCAATCCCTTCCTCCATCCCCTCCTCCAGAGGTCCCAAAATGAAAAAGAGCACCATGCATCCATGCATACATTTCCACACACACACACACACACACATGCACACACACTCACTCACTCGCATGCACACGCCCACCAAGCGGCCTCTCCCCTCTGTTGCTGCTCCATTAGGTCTGAATTGTAGCTGTGATGTGTGGGACCCAAGGGAGGTGTTATTGTCAGACCTGATTTACTCAGCACCATCTGACACAGGTCTGGGGGGGCTTGTGTGTGTGTGTGCGTCTGCGCGTGTGTGTATGAGAGACAACAGGCGCACTGCCAGGATTAGAGTCCTTTACAGAAAGGACAGTTAAAAGCAACAGTTAAACAGTCACTGCAAAGCAATAGGCAACTGTAACAGTCACTGGGGTATGAATTCATATTTCAAAATTTACACCTTTTGAGTTCATATTTTATAATTGTTATACTGTCAGCAATGTTTACTTTGGAAGGTGCATAATTATTTTTTTGTTTTTATTAGGAAATTTAAGTACCCTATAAAATTAATGACATCATTTCTTAAAAAACAATTTCTGCTCAAAATATATGACATCTTAGATGAATTAAGAATTAGCTGGCTCTGCATAAGTACCTTTATTTAAATCTGTCTATTTTTACAGCATTTGAGCATTTGAAATAAAAAAGTGAACTCTGCATGATAGACTTTATTGCTCAGATAAATTCCAACTTTATGGACTGGTCAAAATCTTATTTTACTTACATTTCTGATGCTGTTTCTAATGTATGATACTGTTGGAAAAGGGATGGATAAATATGTAAAACTTAAAGCAGTGTAAATGGGATTAGAAGATTTTTTATGGAAAATTACAATTATGTAAGGACATTTGACATATTTGTAACTAAAAACATATTTTTTTTTACAAGTAATGACACAAATGTTCTGACAGTTTGGCCGTATCCAGTCATTATACAGTGGAGAGAAAGATACCTCCAAAACCTGTTTGCCAAATATTCTACGTTGTCTAGGCCTATTTGATGAATAAATGTGCAACTCCAGTGCTTTAGAACAAAAAACAGGAGTTAGGAAAAGAAGAGGGAAAAAGCTGCCACCAACAGTGTCAACCAAAAATATGACATAAGGTCAACTCAATTTCAGGGGAACAAACACAAACACACCTTGCTCAGCATAAAAGTAAAATGGATGAAAGTTTTGTTCTGTGTTTTCGTAGAAAAAGATTGATGCTAAGCTAACTGGCTAGCTATTTTTTCAATTCAATCCATAAACAGGAACTTTGTTTTCCTTTTATTTAATTATTCTGTCTATGAGGGTTTTTTTGTTGGCTGCACATTCAGTAGCTCACAGCGTCGTCATCTTTCGTAACTTTGAACTTTGTCAGGAAGGAGTGTTAATTAACTACCTGCTGCTCTTACATACACACAAACTCTCAACATCATTTTCCCACCATATCATTTGTCACAGGTTATTTTCCCATCATTCAGTGACTTACCTGCTACCTGCATTTGTGTTGATACTGCTAACACCTCGCTGTAAACTCCTTTTCCCACCTTCTGCCTGGTTTATACAATCCATCTCCCAAATTGCAACTTAATCTAATTCTTTACTAAGAAATGGTGGATTTCCAACTCAATCTGGAAGAGTGGGGTGGGATAATCCCAGTTATTTCGGGAGTTCATCCTCAGGTCACCAAAATGTCACACCTGCTGTGTGACACACAATATGATAACGCTGTGAAGTGAAGGTGACGGAAAGCATGATCATTTGTTGAGAAATAGTTTGACCACAAATACCATGAGGTCAACAACTTCTTTTCAGAGAGCTACTTGCAGCTCTCTAAACAGAATTTGTGTGGTGAACTCTAGTAAACTGAACCACAATTAGCAGCTTAGACTTAGGCCGAGTACTTCCTGTTTGTTCTGAGTCTGCAACATATCAGCCTGTCTAACCCCAAATACAAACAAGCAAGTAAACTGACCAAGCTGGGTATCATAGGAGATTAACACAGCCTTTGACACTTCACTCTCACCCCCTTCCTGTCTTTGCCAAGCACTCCTTGAGGTCAGGTTACACACCTGCCGCTTTGCCGAGGCAACAGTGATACCTGTCAGTCAGGTGGAAGGATTCAGCTGAATATCCTGTCTGCTGTTCCTTTTCTTGTTCAGGGAAACTGAGGAGCTGCGCCGGCTGCCATTAATGGTGGAGGAAGTTTGAGGTTAGTTTGAGGACAGCTGACTATCACCTTAATGTATGTCATATACCTAACACATCTGCACACACAAAAAGACACACACATTCACAAACACCAAGTGTAATTGTGCAGACACTCCCTCCGTGGGGTCTATGCCACAATATTTGTGGACTTTGGTAAAAATACTGTAATCAAAATATACTGAAAATATTAAAGTAAAAACAATTATTCAGTTCAGAGTTGGACTCTCTAGAGCTATTTTTAACTTTGTTTGTTAGTTTTATCCACATTCATTTAATCATTACTTTTTTATTGATTTGTTCTGTATATAAAAGATGACTTGACACTGCAGTTATACGTATAAGGACAAGTCAAGGGGAGTTTTTATTTACCAGAAATGTAATAAATGTTATGTATAAAGTTTAAATACTTAAATTATAATGCAGTGCACTTACTGTGTTTGAATACGTATTTATAATAACTGTTGTTTCTCCTAAAATAATAGTAAACAATATTATTTAGGATGATTTAGTTAAAACTGAAATATTGATTTGAGGCCAGCTTCGAAAAAACTCTTCACAATAAACAAACAAATGAATGATTATCACAAAAAAACAAGGTTTAAAATGTGCCCAGTGATGTAAGGTACAGCAGAAAACTTAAAGGCTGTGTCTCATATTACAAGTCATCTGAGAACCAGGTACGTAAACATGCATTTTCACACACATGCACGCACTCGCACACACATTTTACAGTTTAATCTATTTAATTGAACCTGACTTTGAATAACTAAACAAATGAGGAAATTCACAAGGGGCACTTGATCCCTTCTCAGCTAATGGATTGGAGATTCCTTTCCCATGGCAGCGTTTGGACAAACAAGACCCAGTAATCTCTGAATTGATGAGTTGACTCTCTGTCTGCATCAAATTTCTCCACTAAAGAGCTGTTGAACCCCTGATACAGTGTTGGTAGTTAGCCAGAGACTCAATTTGCAGACACAGGCAGAACTCTGGTTTCACTACCAGCCCCTATGTTATGCTATAGATGTGCAAGATAGATGTAGGGTATAGATGCTGCATGTCAGATGGAAGATAAATGCAACGGGTGACTCTGCCGGGTTTGTTGGCTCAGGTTTCTTGGCTTTGACAAGATATTTCCAAATTGGACAATTTACTTAAAATATATCCAATACTTTATTATCATATAGGATCTAATTCACAAGTCCCATCTTCTTTAAACACTGCACACAACAATTTTTAAGGATGCTCATTACTTAATTTGTCATGCATGATGCACGATTTTGTAGTCCGGCCAAAAAAGGATAGAACTCCAACTTTGATTTAGGTGACAAATTTATTAAAGTCCTGTCATTTACTCAGGAATCATCATCATTATCATTACCAGAAGGAATAAATAAGACATAAAACATTTTCCACATAAACAAACATATACATCAGACCCCCAAGCGCTGTAGCAGTTCTGCCTCGGGGGGTTGTTTTCAGTAGAACAAAACGAACAAGATACATCTGAGAACACACAAATGCATAGAAGTAATTGGACCCCTAGGTACCGTTTAAGACAACATCTACATTTTTGCCTATATGCCTGTTTAAGAATGTACAAAGTCCTCATATCTGGGTTCTTATTCATGTCCAAGAAGGGGTTTATATAAAAATAAAGTCTTCCACAATGATAAACCATTATATATATATCTATATATATCTATATATGTAGACATTTGGCAACAACCAGACATTTTAAAGACTCTGATAGTTGAACTGAATTCTGCACCTGAACACACCGTAGAAAACAGATAGCAGTGGGGGGGGCGTAGATGAAAATAAAGAGGAGGAGTCCGAGAAAATCCAAATGATTGATGTCTAAACTTTCTGAGTCTGTCTGTACATTGTTCTGAAAAAGCTTATAGTGGTTTCTGAAAACTGAAACGTTTTTGACAGATTTCTTGCTTTACATACAGTTTTTTGTTTTTTTTTCGTGAAGGACAACTCTCAGGCCAAGTGCTTTTAAGGAAGGGCGTTCTCCTCCCCACCTTCAGTCCAGATCACAGGTATTGATCTACCCGTTAATCAGATATCTGTGAGATCCGAGCAAAGGGTAGAAGGTCTATAGTCCTTTTACACAGTCACTGTCCAGTCCCTAAAATCCAACAGAAGACACAGAAAAACCAGAAAAAGAGAAAGAAAAAATGTCCAGTGTTTTTTTTTTTTTAAATGTCTGACCAATCAAAACTGCCCATGGTCCACTTCATCTAACCAGGAGGCAGGACTGGCGGGAAAGTCTGGGTATCCTCCGCTGCTTCCCGTGGAGAGGTCCGAGCTGGGGCCGTTGCCTGCCGCCATGGAGACCCTCACCGCGGGATTGATCCCGGGCCCGCTGCCCTGGGTCATGATGGAAAGGCCCGAGTCGGGGTAGACCAGGCTGGAGATGAGAGGCTGGTGTCTGGGTAGCGTCTGGAGCGACCCGGGCGACTGGGGAAGGCCGTAGGGGCTGTTGGAGCGGATGTCGTGGAACTGGTCTTGAGAGGGCAGGACACTGTGCTCCAGGGGGAAGGAGCCGTGGTTGTTGCCCCCTTGGCGTCCCCCCATGGCCGGAGAGGACTCGCTCAGGCTGCTGTAGATGCCGTTGGTGTGGCCCAGGTCGGACATGGGCGGTTCATCTGTGCAACCAAGGACAAGAAGATAGACCTGTAAGTTTCTACAACAGTTTGTCCCGACACCACCAGTTATACCCAGTTGACATTCTCCTCCTCTTTCTTGTCCGTCACCACAGACGATGTTTGTGCCATACATTATTTGTGATGAACATTGTGTGATACTTGTGTGATATTCTGTTCCAAATTTCCATTCGTGGACAAATAAATTCCAAGTCTCCAGACATTACAAACTGCATTTTGAACCTTGATAAGTCCTCGTTATGACATCTGTTAGAAATGTATCGTCTCAATCTGATGAACAAATTCAGCACATCTTATTGACGGTGAACCAGCATGCACCTCACATGACACTGACATCTAAATGGAGTAGTATGTGATGTTATTTATTACACCTATGCTTTTCAGCTTGTTTTTCATGGGAGACATTTTGGCATGTCACAGACTGGTGAACAAAGGTGTAAATAATCAAATTAATGGCGGCTGCTTCGGTTTCAGGGCTCTGGTATCCCCGAGCTCTGTGGCTCACTGTCACTGCCACAGCTCAGTGGCACACAGACTAAAGCAAAGCTAACATTAATATTATTATCTGAGGTGATTATTACTCCTTACCTGTGAAGGACACCTCTGCGTCACTGTCCATGCCTTCCTCCTGGATGCTGTCCTTGTCAGATTTGGAGCTTCCCCGCGACCGCTTCATGTTGCGGAAGTACTGGCCCCACCTCTGTCGACCCGCGTCTTTCTTCAGCCTTTTCTCTTTAGCTCGTCTATTCTGAAACCAGACCTGGAAGGAAAAGATAGGATTCCTTATTTGGACATGCCTCTGGTGACTTAATAGAAATACATCTGACTAAGAACAAAGTATAACATTTTCATGAGAACAATCTGAGCAAAAACTATACCCTCAATTTATTCATTTTGTAAAATAAAATAAATACTTTCCACCACAATTTCATTGACATTGACTGTCTTGAAGACCATACATGCCTATACAAATATGCTACAGTGTTTTTTAGTAATCATTCCTCTACCATAAACCAGTCCTCTTTCCTTGATGCACATATTATCCCTTTAAGCATTAAAACTAGATTAATTTTCAAGGACTGTCTGGACACCACTTTGCGCCTTGACGAGTCCAAGCGAGGGACTAAAACTGTGACACCGAGCAGTAATCCTGAGACCAGCGTCTCCCGCGCCAGATTTATCACGCATTTAATTAACTTCACGACAGCTACAAGTTGTCCTCACCCTCGGGGAGCAGACAGGTTAGCGTGCCACTGACTTGAATTATTAAAATATCTCCGCGTCTGATCGGATCTATAAATTTTTGCATGCACTTCGGAAAACATTGAACACACACCCGGCCGGCGTTTGGTCTAAATTTTAATCTGAAAATCTCACTTCCTGTAAATGTTTATGACATCTGATGCAGGATGAATGAAGGGCCCCACGTCTTATCCATTTTTATTTTGCGCACAAAAACATAAATCCACTCCATTTGCAGGCACAAAAAGGAGTTTTACATTCTCCTTAATGATATTCCGCCCTGAGTGAAGCCCCCCGTCACCCCTTCCCTTTCACTGAATAATGAGGAGCATTTTAGTGGCTTCCCTCTCTACTTTTGTCCTTGCAAATAAAACAATATATATGACCACCACCTAGCACCCAGTGTGAGGCTCCTCAGCAGCAGACAATATGCGAGGGGCCCTTTTAGCATTGTTAACGAGCTCGCACTTAAGCCATGCTGACTTTCATGTGGACTTCATTTTACACAATCCAGCCGTAAATCCCCCCTCCACCTCACCCCAACACACACAAACGGCACTCACACACTTGATCGTACAGTAGGCCTGTGCCAGTTCATCCACAATTGTCTCTCCATAATGAAGTCAGGACACTAATGGAATAGCCCTTAATGGATAATAATACACTTTACCTGCACAACCCGCATATCCAGGCCCGTCTCCGATGATAGCTGCTCTCGAACATGGCGGGCAGGCTTGGGAGAGTTATTGTAGGCGTTCTTCAGCGTTTCCAGCTGTTTAGCAGTGATGGTCGTCCGTGGCCTTTTTGCAGTCGAGTCTGCTTCTGAAAATTGAACAGACCACACACAATGCAAGTCAGTGCTGTTAATATGTGGACTCAAACCTGCCACACTTTCTTGTTGTCATGGATAGATAAAGAAAGAATGCAGCAGTTGTCTCCAGTGTTGTGCTAGTTACTCAAAAATAGTAACTAGTTACAGTTACTAGTTACTTCATCAAAAAAGTAACTCAGTTAGTAACTCAGTTACTTAAACCAAAAAGTAATGCGTTACTGAAAAAGTAACTTTTTCGTTACTTTAAAAGGTTTTTTTCCCCAATGCTCCCATTAAATAAAGGTTGATTGAATTCCCCTCTAACCCCATGTCAGTTCTGTAGGCCTACCTACTGATGCTGATGAAAAAACACGTATTGTTTTTTAGCTGTAAAATTTTACCACCATCATGCTGCATATGATGTCAGCAGCTTGACCCAACAGAACTGCAAGGAAAATCTTGAGGATAGGCCAACGTCTTATTTTGACCGTTACATTCAAGAACCTGTTTTCAATGACCGAAATAAATTCACTCCAGCGGCATGTTTTTTTTCCGATCGATCAGCTGTGTTTACCCAGAGCGATCGCTCTGTGTTTACAGTTTCAGGCGGCGACGCGGCGTCCGTCTGTCGGACTCCAATTAGCGGCTGCTCGGGTGGAGTGGGTGCTTGTGTGTGCTCGCTGTGACTCTGGAGCTGTGTCCCAGTGCAGGGGTTGCAGCCTAAACTGGCATAGCTGGTCTCGTTACCTTAGCTCGCCGTCATTCTGCTCTGCTCTGACCCAGTCCTCTTCATGGAGCGTGTTACGTGTGGGACGCTAGAGTCTGTGCTCTGTCTTTCTTTCAATTAAATGAAACTTTATTGATCGCTAAATGTTATGGGAAGTGCTGTAAAATCTAACCAAAAGGAACGGAAAAGAACGGAAAACGGAGTTACTGATTTAAAAAAACAACGCGTTACGTTATTAGTTACTGAAAAAAGTAACGGCGTTACGTAACGGCGTTACTAATAACGCGTTACTACCCAACACTGGTTGTCTCTAATACATAATGATTATAGCTATTTATGATAAATATGAAGAGTGTGTGTATTCAGTAAGTGGAAATAAAAAATATTTTATAGAAACACTTCCAGCAACTAGCTTCTTTAATATACAACTTTCTGATTTAACATGAATGGATAAATTCTCTTCTGCCTATAAACTAAAATCTGGCATCCTGTGCATTAATTGCATCATGTCTGCAGGTCTGTTGGCCAGCACAGCAAAATACAAAAACCATCATCCAAATGGATGCCGCCCAAGTAATTGCACCCTCTCATTAGTAAAATAAACGTGTGTGTTTTTTGCGAAAACTTGCGTTAACTCGTTGCATAAATCAGCAGCTTGGTGTCAGCAGTAAATTCAAACAAACAGATGGGGAGATAAAACTTGACCATGGCCGGTCTGTCCCGTGAGGACCACAGGCTGCTGCTGGGATTTTCACTGAACTTAATGTGCAGTTGCTAGATATGAAACAAGCAATCTAATGAAAATGTGTTTGGCCATCAGAGTCTGGTGTAAATCTGAAAAGCTATCATCTGTTTATATTTTATGACAGCAGCACTAGAAATCTCAAAACAATACATTGTCTATTTAGCAATTATCAGCCCAGTTGTACAAATCAGTATCAGTGTTATCTGTCTGAACACAAAATGGCTAAATTCTACCATAATATACTATAAGTGGGTCCAGCGTGTCTTTTTTAAATATATATTTTTTGATCATATTTTATAACTTATAATTAAAACATTATCTCCATGGGAAATAATAACTATATCATATTTGTATAGTGTCCTTTAAAAAATCCATTATGATAACAAATCATATAACAACACAGTGATACCATTACTAAGAACAGCATCAGTATTATTGTTCAGATGGATTTCATTGTTGTGTCTTATTTGAAGTAAATTTATTTTATTACACATCTGATGGGCAACTGTTGTAGAGTCATACAGGCCTCATATGGACACCTTCTCTGCACGTTCACACCTCACAAATCACATGAATTAAAGTGGATAAAGATGCCTCAACTCCCATCTATATGTCAACAATTTTGAAGCTTAGAAAAATATGAAAAATTTAATAGTTATAGCCAACAGTTCCAGCATCTATAATGTAAATAAACATATATATATACACACTGCAGGCCATTGTAAATATTAAAGGCAACTGGACAGAGGCTGTTTACATCTTCATTCCCCCACACACACAATAATAAGGCTGCTTATTGAAATCGGATTCCTTCAAGTGCAAGTGTAGCCTCCGGGCCTCCACTGTTTGTTATCGATTGGGTTGCGGGCCACGATGCAATTAGCGCAGGTGGGTCAGAGTTTATGGGTGACCTCATTGTCACGTCAGATTCGCAGTGATTAAAACCAGCTTCACACACCACACGCATCATATAACCTGACGCAACCACAAGCAGCGGCGGACTTGTGTTTTTATTTGTTTGTTTCTTCCTGCGCAGCTCACCTCTCTGTTTGGCGGTCTCGTAGTCGGCCTTACAGACCAGCCTGCTGTCCTCCATCAGGTAGTACTCGTCACCTGTGGCCAGTTGCCTCTTGCACACGATGCAGGCAAAACAGTGCAGGTGGTAGACGAAGTCCTGCGCCCTCCTCACCACCTGTGTGGGCGGTATCCCCTGCTGACACGCTGCGCATTTGGTCCCGAATCTCCTTTTGAACAAAGACAAGGTCGCCATCAATAAATTTTTCGATACCATTAAATATAATTGAACAGATCATTTTAAATAAAAATAAATGAACCAAAAATAATATATATAATACATGTAGCTACTCACTTGAAGAAATCCTCTTTGCAGTAGACGCTGTCGCCCCTGCTGAAGCACTTCTCCGCCAGCTGAGCCTGGCAGTCGCTGCATTTCAGGCACTTGCTGTGCCAGTGGCGATCCAGCACTTTGAGGATGAAGCGGTCCACGATGTGTTGACTGCAGCCCGCGCACACGGGGATTTCTGCAGGAGACAAGACGGAACCACAACAAACAGCAGTTCAGTCAGTTGAGTGTGTAGGAAACACGAGGAGGAATTATAGCACCGACACATGCGAGATGACAGCTGAGCCTTTCCTATGGTCATTGCGCAGCACACCTCAAATAATTATGTTAATTGTGCCACCTGTTCAATTATGCAAGCATGTCAATTAGGAAACAGCTGTTTTATTGATAAAAAAAAAAGATAAGCATGCACCCAGCCACGTGTGCGTAATGACAAGAAATTCAACCGAACATTAGTGTATTCTGCCATTTTATCCACACTGTTTTTAATAGTTGAACATTTGGTTATTATTTTTTTTATCTTAATACAAATATATGTTATATATAATATAGGCTATACAAACTATTTAAAAAAACCTACAACATTTTCACTTCGACAGCAAATTACAATGACACGTATTAGGCCTAAATAAAATAGCACCATCTTCTTTTCTACCCTCAAAACTAAATCATCACTATTTTTGTTTCACTACAGGTAACACATTTTTTTGGTGGAAAATAGGATTTGTAAGAAAATTAATCGCATCACATAATTTATCATTAGACTTGTGCAGTATCAGACAATGGATCATGCCACTCTGTATAAAGAAAAGAAAAAATCAACCAACAGAAACAAACAAACAAAAATGTGGGAAAAAGAATAAAAAATATCCAATATTCCACTAAAACCTAAAAAAAATATATATAAATTATTTCATTTTATATTTTAACTTTTTCAGAAGCTGGACACAAGCCTTTAACCACCGCATTTAATCTGAATGAAGCCTTATTATATCAAGGCCAACATGTCTAACTGAAGAGAAGATCATTACATCATTCACATTTCATAATTCAAGTGACGAAACAGGAAAAAAAAAGCTGTAATGGAATAATTAGAAATAAACATGATATTCAGACCTGGTTAAACACTTTTTACAGAAAAATTATTCATTAAAAAAAAAAAGATATTCAGACCTGGTTAAACACTTTTTACAGAAAAATTCTTCATCCAAAAAAAAGAAAAGAAGAAGAAGCGAGAACTCAATTGAGAAGCCTATACTGTAGGACCATCTGCTTATGATACAATATATTTGGATATTACAAAATAACAACTCAGACATTTTGATAGGCTACAAAACAAAACAACCAAAATAAGAATGAGGACAAACTGAGACGCCACATACATACGTAAGACCGTATCAAGCCTCTTTATTACTAATTAAAAGACGCTCAACCACTTCATATTCTATCCGTGCAAGGAATCGCGTTCCTATTGTTCTGCTGCGGACAATTCATGAAACATTAACGAGCCATTTCTTGTGGCATCACCATGCAAGCCCTGTACAAGTGCGGCGGGAGCCACGTCAAGAACAGGTGTATCCAGGTCATCATTAATTCAACGCGCCGCTGTAAAACTAGAGAGCTGCGGCCTGTGGTCTCACGGTAGGAACCAACAAGGTGTCCGAGCAATTTGCTCATCTTTATAGGGCCCATGCACCTGGAGCAGTAAGATTATGCAAAAAAATATGCCCAATCTTGAATATCCTAGCGCCTCTTACTCCATCGGCCTCCTCGTAACTGTTCACTATGTGATCAATGGTAAATAAAAGTGTATTGATCACAAACATACAGCCATAACGAAATGATACAAAAACAACAACTTTTGCTTCACATGTGTGCGTTTGTGTCAGAGTCAAAACATACGAAATCCAGTTTAAAACGACGGCACAAGGGAGCTTATGTGTCCTCAGTAACTGTGCACTAGCTATATCGAAATACATCAAAATTTGATCGATTATTAGGAATGAGATATTAAGGCTTGATGCCTGAGAGGATACATTGCCGAGATCTGAAACAAGCAACATGGCACATGTCCTCTGTCTCAGCTGCTGTAAGACTGATCCGCGTGACAGCAGTATCCCAAAATCAACCTGACTGCATACTGTAGTATATACAGTATAATCCTATAGTCTATAATGTACAAGTTATGACACACTTATTGAATATAGTGAGATTATCAACACATTACAATTAGTCCAAAAGCCAAGGCCTATTTGAAACGCCCAAGTCCAATATGTAGGTTATGATCAAATGTTATATAAACTCATGTTAAAACGAATAACAGACTCTATCCTGGATCGTGCTGTTACCTTTCCGTAGCTCTTCACTGTGCGACAGCAAAGCCAGGAGCATCTCCGCGTTATTTTGTGCCTCTTTTGGAGAGTTGCGCTCACCGTGTCCATCCATTGCTCATGATTTCTTACGCCCACATTAACGTAAAAAAATGCCTCGTCTGTTTTCTATCCGCACCGTAAAATTCTGTCATAGCACGAGCCACCGAAATATAATTTTGTATTATAAAAAAAAAAGCAAGATAAACCGCTGGATGTGCGGTGGTGGAGTTTGCTTTTTTATATGCTTCACTGTGTTGGAGCCTGAGCAGGATTACGCTGCACCGTTACCCGGGCGACGGAGGAGATAGATTAACATCACCTACCGAGCACCTTACCCGGAAGGAGAATAAACAGGAGGTGGGAGAGAGGGGGGAGAAGCCAATAGAGTTTTAGCACTGGGTGGTAACGTTACTCAGAGACTCGTTACAGTGTTATGGCCCATTACTTTTCATACAAGAAGACAGCAAGGAAGGAAAGGAAAAGTTTACAATCTGACTTCCAATTATTCACTTTTCCCCAACTCTGAACTGACTTCATGCTAGTTTATTCCTACAAGTATGCACCATTCGCATTGAAATAGTATTGGGAGATTTTTTGGATGGCCTATTTCAGAAAGAGGGGAGAAAAGTGTGTGAGAGATATAATTGTGTTACTCTTTTTGTTGTATCTTTAACTGTTTTAAGCAAGATGCCACAAATCATGGGGCAAAACCCTCTCAGGCAGATGATAAAGATCCCTGCCATGTGGAAATGAGACTGGTGGGAACAACAAAAACTGTATATCTACAGCCTCAGAGAAAACAACCATAAGACTGGACGCCAGATGTTAGTAGTTTATTATGTAAATCGACCAGAAGTGGTTTCCCGAGAGGATCTGCCATAGAAAATCCATTTTTAATTCAGATTTCAGGACTGCCACGCGTCAAAGAACCAGAACTGGGCCCTGAGGAAACACTACAGTCTTGATAAGATCCTCACCAGGGGCTCTTATTTTGTAAAGCAGTGACACTTTAATTCCTCCTTTCTCCTTGCATAACTGCTCTATTTTACAAATAAGTGCGAGTATTTTTATTTGCATAACAGAAGCTCCAAAATATAACTTTGACATGGTATTATTGTTGTTATTGTTATTAGCCTATTATGTACTAGTACAAGAAGAAACATACATGCATTTAATATATTTAATATAGTGTTCCTATATAGGCCTTTTATCTGGTCAGATTTGAAATAAGTGACTTTAAACATCGCATACAGTAGACACACAACACTCAGGCACGCATGCATGCATCTCGTGTGTGTGTTGAGTGCTCAAAGACAAGTGTTTATTTAGGGGAGAGATTGGCTGTTCAATAACATGTTGATCGGGCCAACACCCCAATGAATTTTATTGACACTGATCTTTGGCACAAAAGAGCGCCTGGGGAAATCACGGGTAGTGCCACAGCCACCGGGGCCGCTGATGAATCTAAAATCAATGTCCTATTTGCCTGCGTTTCAGCAGTATATGAAAGGCGTTTTGGAGAGAGCCGCGCGGGGTTCATGGGTGCCCTCTGTTACTTTTCAGCTTTGTAATAATTTTTATGTCGTATTGATCGCTTTTATTTTTGAAGGGGGTGAGGAGGCCCCAACTGTAATGCGACAACAAAGCGATAAAAAGGCCATCAGGGTAATGGTCAGTCAGTTAGAGAAAGCACATACACTTTTTCCTTTTGAGGTTTATATTTTTCAATTTTAATTTTATTAGCTTAAATTATAATAGAATTAAATTCAATTTAAATATATTATTCTGTTTATGTTCTAGAAAAACACATCAAACTTGCAATCTCCCTCTCCATGGTTGCCACTAAATATTTTTTTACTAATCAATAATCAATAAGCGATGAATGGGACCACTATCTCAGACTCCATTACCACCTTTACTGGCAGCCTCCGGTGTCCCACCTGTCAGGGCAGGAATGTGACACCTGTTGAGCCTGCAGTGGGCCAGCGGCTGGGAGCCTGCTGCTGGCTGCCAGTCTGTCGTGGAGCCGCAGAGAGGCTGCTGTCGCTGCCGTGTGTCCGGTCGGTGCTCTCTCTCTCTCTCTGTCCCTCTGTCTCTGCTGCTCCCGTGACAACCGCATGCAGGCGGTGGTGTGAAATGACAGCACGCGCATAACATCTGTTGGTTGTGACTCTCCAACAATGAAGGCTCATTACAGATTCATAACGTCTCCCACACGCAGCGGCCCCCTTTAACAGTCTGTATAGTAGTGGGATAACACACCACAGCCTGTGTTGGGATGATACAGATGGACCTTCTGCAATTTTTTTTAATTTTTTTTTATAAATCCGCACCTCTGAACGCGTGTCTGTGCAGCTTCTCAAACATCAGATCATACGTGGAAGCTTTTCCACAATAAAACACAAACTGCTCACAGCGTCCGTTTCACGCCTGTCAGAGTCCACTCAGCAGAACACGAGCCACCTGCCGTCCTGCTGCGCCGCGTTATCCTCTATTTCACGCCTAATTGTGAGCCGTTCACGGACCCCAGGACATCAATTAAAACTCAGTGCTGTCTCCGTGAAGAGAACAAAAAAACAAAATAAAGCACAGTAGAATTAGTTCAACTGGTTCTTACCTTGGCCTGAACTGTACCGAGAGAAATTTCCGGTGTTTTGACAACTTGACCCCGGGTGTTCGAGCAACATTTTTTTTCTTTTTGGAAGATGTTCCGATGTCCCAACTGAGAAAACTGCGCCAATATGCGCACGTCTGTGATTTATGAAAAGTTAAAAAAGAAAAAACAAAGCCTGCTAATCTAGGCTACCGAGTTTGCACTCTGGATTCAAACCCTTTCGCACTTTCCTGTCGCGTTATCCTCTGGAGAGTGACTTGATCTCTGTTCGAAAGAAAAGGTGAAAAGGCGCCTCCGTCGACCTTTCTCCTGTCTTCAAGCGCCGAGAACGGAAACTTTGAATATTCATCAAGTTGCTCTTTGAGTCCGCGTTGATAAGCTCGAGATGAGGTGGGAGACGTGGGGCGGGCGGCAGAGGAAAAGTGTCTGACCATTAAGCTGTGTCAGCTGAGAGACTGTGAGCTCCGGCGACTTCACCTCAACAACTAAAAAGTAGCCGGCGGTCAGCGCTGCCTCTGTCCAGGGTGCTGAAAGGGGGAGTTTCTCTAAATAGGCTGGAGGCGTGTGCGTGCTGCTCCTATATCCCCCCGTGGCTGTCTTTACGAACACACACACACGCGCGCGCACACACACCATTGCCCTCCCCTCTTTTCTCTCTCCCTCTCCTCCTTATCTATGTTGTGGTGCACGTGTCTGTCTTTCAAGGCACACAATGGGTCAATTGGGCATTGCTCGGGACATTGTTGTCATGCGTTTCCATCGCTGCGTCTCTCTTTTGTTTGGGTAAAAATAGACCGCATCGCATTAATGATACAAGTGGAAGGAGCGTGCGTGCCGTTACGTTAGTTTATGTGGTGTTACGGTTGTAGGCTTGACTGGGGGTTAAAAAAAAAAGTGTGTAGGCAACGTGAATATGCACATTCTAACTGTTGAGCTGAAAGATGTGTAAAGAGGAAAATGTGTCATGATGATTCTTGAGAAAGACCTGTGTGAGCATGAATATACAGGCAGAAAACATTTCGTTTGTTGGCAAAAAAAAAAAAAAAAAATCAGCTAAATTAATAATTTTTTTTAACCAGTTTTTGTCTTTGTAAAATCTCAGTCCCAGCCCGCGCGCCTGCTCAGAGCTGGGCCGGCCTGTGTTTGGCTGAGTGCCATGCCTCATGCTTTTGACACGGTGCCAATTTCCACCACAACGCACAGAACTACTCTGACGTAGTCCTACAGCTTTGATTCAATTTTACTCGCCCAGCACGCCAGCCCACAAGTGGTGTAAGCCAATTAGACCTATGCTGTTCATTAGTCCACTCGGGGCAATTAGCTTCCCAAACTTGGAAAGAAATCAACCATTTTCTTTCCTTTTCTCCTCATTATACCTCTCCTCCTCCACGCCCCATCTCTCCCTCAGTTCAAGCAATTCCTCCACACATTCACATGATGTCAAGAATTTTTTTTTTTAAGAAAAACAAACAAACAAACAGTATCCAGTGGAAGGTTGTTTTCATGGATGAAAAGCAAGTTTTTGTGTTTTTGTGGGCAGTAATCTTCTAGTCAACAAGCCAGTGTGGATCTTTATGCAGATTAAGGGAGAAATGTTTGTAAATCTGTAAATCTGGAAGGAGCTGTACACAGTAACTGGGATCCTAAAGCCAATGCAGCATCAAAAGAGCTTAGACGACAAGCACAACAACAGGACTGCTCTCCTTTTCCTTTCATCCACTGTTAGAAGAGCGACTTCTCCGATCTGTCTGTTGGGACACGAGATGAATTGAAGCACACAGTAATTTTCCTGTATTTTTTATTTTGATAAATTATGGCTCAGATCTGCATTTTACTGTTTAATGAGAAAAAAACTGAAACTGAATGAAAGCTACAGTATTTTTTCCCTCTAAAAAAAACATCTTGTTCTTCCCTCCTCCATGAATATTATAATGAGCCAAGGCTTTCATCCTGGTTTGTTTGTCCTCTGTGAAATGTAGAGCATCATCATGGAAAATTGGTAAAGTGTTAATACACCTGGGTCCTACTTGAGAAAGCAGCTGCAATCAGTTGTTAATGGCCCTCCATCAAGACTCAGCCTGTTGCACCTATTACAACTTGATTTTTGACCTTGAATATGAGCGGGTTCAACAGGCTCACAAGTGGCCTGTGGGTAAGGGTTACTTCAAAAATAACAACAAAAACACTCGGTTCTCCTTCAAGTGGGGGGGTCTGGCCTGAAAAGAGAATGGGATATGTTCATGAATACAAATCTTTACTCAGATCTGTTGTCTTATGTGTAGCAGAGAATGGTCTATGATTTTAGATGGAGAAAGGACATATACAGTGTAGGGTTATTGTCATAATGAATGTGAACTACTTGACACCACAGTTAACAGTAGAAAAAAGCTCAAGAATTATATAAAAACTTAACATAATCTCATATTTATGTCAGTTATGATCTGTAAACATGTTTCGTTAAATTCATTTGTTTCCTAATTTTATTTTTTTCACAGTGATTTACATTTAAAGAAAAACTGCACAGCTTTACATCAGTAAAAACATGAAGCCACAGAACACTCTCATTTTAATAACAAAAACATTTTCAGATGTGTAGTCTGGCTGCCTCTCAGTAGTTTGGCTTCTATTCATATGTTTTTTTTTAAGCACATGGTCTCGCGTTGTGTGCATCCGCTATTTTACACGCTCGTACGTGTCCACATTGTTTCTCTGTGTCCTGAATTGTGTACATGCATGTGCATACATGTGTAAAACTTCTTATGCACAGCTGAGCTGGATGACCGAGTCTTGCTGCGGGGGGTCCGTGCGCGGCCATGCCACCCCTCTGACACCGGGCTGCCTTTGTGCTCCTGTCATGATCCATCATGTCCTCCAAAGACTGGCCTTGTCCAGGAGGGAGGGGACCAATCACACGCCTCATTACCCAGGCTTGGTTACTCCTAAGCACAGTAGTCCCAGGACACCTCAGCCTGTTGCTGTCTGGAGGGAAGAAGGAAAGAGAGTAAATGTGTGTGAAAGAGAGAGAATTTGTTGGCTGAGATGTCAGGGGAGTGACGTCTGAATTTAAAAATCCAGCATTGATTGGAAATGTGCAAAAGTTATTGCAATACTGTTTGGTCAGGGCTGAATCAGTTTGACAGGAGTTCAACAGGACTGCCCTCCTGATCCAAAGAATATTTCTAGCAATCACAAGCCCCAAGAACAATCCATTTACTGTAGATAAAAGATCCACCCTCTGCGTCCTCAGAGCAACCAGCCTCTAGTTTCCAGCCATAGTGAGCAGCACTCATTGTTTTGAAATGGCTCCATCTGGCAAGGTTTCACTGACCAGGCCAGCCGTGGCTCGCTTCCTCAGCAGCTGGCTAAACTGCCCAACCGCTTTTCCGCTTGGCCCTCGGAGTAACCGACACTCTCTGGTGGCTTTGCCCCTCACACACACACACACACACACACACACAACAACAACAACAACGCACGGGGCTAACTGTCTCCCCGGCCTGTCAGTCTTGGGGTCAGCTGGCTTGAGTTGAAGAAGGGGAGGGTCAGAGGCTGAAGGGGTGGTGTGGGGTGGGATGGGCAGACCATTTAGCCCTTTGTTATTCACCCCAAGACAAGTGAAGAAATGGGTCAAAAGTGTTTCGTGTGCACGGTCAGACATCTGAAACCACATTTTGGGGTATTTAAAGAAAACAACAAAATGGACAAATGCTCCCAAATGTAACTCAAACTCAGTTCCGCTTTTTAACAGATATAATTCATCACACTTCTTATCATTTATGGGTTTTAACTCAACAGCTGGCCCTTAAGAGTTGAATGCAGGTTTCATTATTTGTGCACAAGGGTCTACTCTAGGCTAAAAAGGGCTGCCACCTCTGCCCGGCATCAGCCCCTTTGAATATTGATATGCTAATGATGAACAACACAGGGAACAAAGCCTGACTGCTACCACTGGAAACCGGCACAATGGCTCTTCAATCAGACCTTGACACTTTTACCACCCAACATGTGTCCCCAGTTTCATGCTCAGACAATGAAGGCCAACAACTGTCCATCCTTTTACGTGTATGTTGTTGGGGAGGGGGGGCTGGTGCTATTAAGTCAGTTCCGACGCACCAGTCTGGGGACTCGACTGGTTATGTTTGACCCGGTGGTGTGTTTTACCCGTCTTTGTCCAGGGTGGGAAATATCAGCTTTTTTTCAGAGCAATGATGAGCCACCCTAGAGGCAGACACAATGCCTGGGAGGTCAGAGTTCAGACCTTTCAGGCAGAGCTTGTCATTACAGATGTTGGCCTGCTGTGGGGTCTATCTGGTGTGTAGGTGGCATAGTTTAGTAGAAAATACCACAGGGATGAGCTTTACTTCAGTAGACCGATTAGAAATAAGTTATTTAGACATAATCAGCTTTGGATGCCTTGATGGGATATTCATACTGAGCACAATTGCACGTTTTGATAATGATCTAGGGGTGTTAACTGTGGACAGAAGTCCATAGTGAACACAATGGTCTACACAATACAACACAACACAAATGGAGAGTTAAATATATTAACACACAGAGAGCTGTCTTTATTGACAATGAGTCAGGTGATGTTTTCTTCGATCATACTCAATAAACAGGTAAAAAAAAAACTATTCAGTATATCACTGTCAAACCATACAGTATATCCATATAAGGGTCTTGCTTTAGAGAGTGTCGCCATCTATTACTGCCATGTTTGTACATCAACCCAAACAGAAATACAGCCAGAGAGTGAGTTTCACGTTCATAAATAAACCAACGAAGAAGGTGGAAGGAAATAAAGAGTACTGTAGTAGGAAAAAGCAGACATATCGTAAAGGTTTTCCCCTCATAGCTCCATGCTCCTGAAATACTCCCAGTTGTTCCAGTCATGGTAAACAAGTTTTTTTTGGCCTTGGTGGCCACCATCACTTTGCTGACTGAAGGGGTGAGTGCGAGTGAGCCAGTGAGCGCTGCAGTCTAGAATCTGAACGCTAGATATCACGGTTTTCCCTATTTTACGCACTGGACCTTTAAGCCTTAAGAGCATGTTGAGGAAAACACAACAGACTTTGGGAAATATAGCTCTAAATTACAGTAATCTCAATGTTCTATTTTTAAAATCTAATTAAAACTGTTTTATTTATAGATCATTAGAAATTCAACCAGCCGAAGTAATATTGCCGTCTTGTAACTCATTGTATGGCACCATGCGTATAATATATTACACACATGTAGATATGTTTACCTTTTTAACAATTAAACTACTTAATCAGTCGAATGAGAGAGACATCAGGGCTCAATTTAGTATTGTGTTTGGATGTTTAAGGAGGTCATGTGTGGTCGTGGGCGCGTATAATTGAACTTTAATTGAAATCTCTGCCCCCCCTCCTCTCTCTCTCCAATGAACCTACCCAGACATAGAATCACCCCCCACACCCCCACAACTGCACCAAAACATTGAGGTGAGCAGATCAGTCTTCTGCAGTATGAAACTCAACGAACTCAATGAACCCTAATCCTAAACCCTAGTTTTACTTATTTTCTAAACCACTCTAACAACACCAACCTACCCTTTTTTCTTCAACATTTAGTTTTCTTGACTTTCTGCCACTGATGTATCCCCTTCTTTCAGCATGGCTCTGTGGAAAGTCGAGAGAGGTACTGTACATGGCACCACTGACCTCGAATGATGGATGTAATCATTCCGCGGCAAAATGAATGTATTTATTATTAGTAATTTATTTGCTGATTAATCATACTCCATGTCAGAGCATACCAGACAACCAGCCTGCCATTAGTATCACGGGGGTCAGCTGTTTAAAAGCCAGCATTTATCATTGTGTCGTTATTAGATGTCATTATTGCTGAGCCGGCTGGGATTCGGTAAATTATTCATTGAGAACATTGTAAAAAATCCCACAACCTGGGCTGTCATGCCAATAGTTTGGTGTGTGTGTGCTTGTGTGTGTGTTTAATTTTTTAGTAACATTGTTGTGAATATGTATTTACATGACTTTTAAGAAGTTGAGCATTTGATGATCCACTCTATCTTCTTATGTTTGTTCTCCTCTGTGTGAGATGACTGGTTTCATTGGGAGTCAGCTCTGAATTGTCTTAAGGACTAACAAGCTTATGGCTGAAGGTGGATGTTTGTGTACCCGTGGGCTGGTTGGTGCAGGGCATGTGGTCTTTTTTTCTGCTTTTCTTTACCACTGTGTGGCGGGGGTGTGTGTGTGTGGGGGGGGTGTCTAAACATTACGGATAAGAGGCGGCCCGGCACACGCCTGCCTGATGGTCGGTAATCCCACAGTCTCAGACTCATGACCCACTTTCTTGGAGGAGCGTGATGGAGCAGCGGCCTCTTACCCAGGAGGAGCCTCCAGACGCAGTGTGGAGGGGTGGAGGAACCCCCCCCACACACACACCCGCTCATCCACTCCGTCAAGACAAAGGAAAAGACAGACTCTAATGAAGACTCTCTGAAAGCCAAATAAGAGGTTCAGGGACATTAATACCTCAACCTGATGCTCTTATCATTCTATCTAATAAATAATTCACAGCATGCGCCACTTCTCAGTGCAAAATACCTGTTACTTGGTGGCTTCATCGATTTCTTGATTTCACCTGTTGTGCTTGAGATTCTTCGTGAATATCATAGTATTTAAGCAACACTTGGATTTATAAGAAAATGTCATTTTATGCCGATGATTTACTGTTTTACAAGAGGATTGAAAAAAAATTGAGACAGTCGAAAATATGCCCAGTTTGTAAGCATGACCTTGGTGTCAGCTGGATCATGAGTCTTCTTGGGATGCTCCTTCACAGTGGATGCTCTTATGCTAATGACGTTCAGTGACTTTTGTTTGCTACATAAGGAAACAGTGAGACCAATAATATTGAGGATATTAGTAAGTATTCGAGCCATTTCCTAATTAAACCGCTGAATAGAGAAGAGATCATCCACTAATACAAAGGAAATGAAAAGAACAGCTTCTCCATTATTTTATCTTATCCCTTGAAAACATACTGACCGACATCACGGCACGAGCCACAGCCAAATAGGTCAACAAATGCCGCGTTGGTGTATCAGATCATATCACCAACATACATCTTATTTTTTTTATTAACCACCGCCTGCCCCTCCTCTTCCTTTTTTTTGTTGTTGAAAACATCTACCCACGCACACCACAATACACGCCGCTCTTACTTCTCTCTTTATCTTAATCCCTGGCAGACTTTAAGTGTCTGGCATCGGGGCAAAATCCCAAACTGGAGAGGAGCGTGTTTGGAGACCTAATCCCCTTACCCATAGACTAGAATTGCCCTCAATTCACCTCTCTCAAACTAGGCCAAGAACAAGGAGCCACAACAGAGAGGGCAAGCGGCTTCACAAGGCTCAGCATTAACACACTGCCAGACAGACAAGACGGTAGGAAGCACACGTTGGCACACACACAACACACACACACACACACACACACGGACACAGATGGACACATGGACAGATGATGTATAAACTGACAGGCAGTACGCCACAGTATGGACACATGCGACAAGCTGATATACAGACACACCCAGATGCTAACCTGAAAATCATACACAAAACCACTGCACACACTTTGTTTTACTCATAGCCTCCTCTCCTGTCCTCCAGCATCACCTTATGAAGTTTTGACTTCTTCTTCTGGAGGGCACGCCAGATCAGCTGCATTCTTGTGTGTGCGAGCGTATTCTCTGTTTCTCCTGATTGGATAATAACTTTCTTTGAGGGTACAGCGGCTTAACACCCGCTTTTCAGTACGGCAGGAGGGGCTGAGTATTAGCTGAGCACAAATCAATATTTTGAGAAATCTTATCCCCCCACACTCAGTTTTCAGTACTTTGCCAGCCTGCTCACATGCACAGCTAAATGCGGTATCCCTTGATTATTTCCTCTGAGGTCATCTGAGATACATGAAATGGCACCTCCTTTAAAAGATTATGGTTGAAATCAAGTTTTCACTTAAATGAACAGGAAAAGTGTCAATTTGAATGTTGAACACGCACTCAAACAGCAATCTAATACAATCTAATATGCTAATATCCTTGTGCGAATGGCAACTTTATACAACTACACACAGTTTATAGTTGGTGTAATTGATCCACCTACAATGACCAGAAAGGTCTCTGTCTAAATATTGGACAGTCCACGTCTCTTGTCTTCTTCAAAAATGTATTCATTGTTTCATGTAGATATCCATTATTTCATAAAAGAATTTAATATAATATCTGAGTTTTATAAAACAAGTGCTGATTTCTTTATTTTAGTACAAAGTTTTCTCTTTGGCTATGTTTACATTTTTAGCTGGATTTGATAATTGGGGTTCACATCGATATTTGCTAGTGTCATGGCCTACTGAGCTCTTAAACTGTCACATCAGATTTAACTGAATGCTGAGCTGCCACATCTAACAACAACAACAACAATACAGTAATTTGTGTGACAAATCATAAACATGCAGTAGATAAAACTGCTTTGCTAGCATAAATGTCCAGTGATAATTATTGTGGAAGTTGCCACAGGATAATGAGGATGTCCAACATGTCCTTGTCCCTTCTGTGATGCCTCCATGTTTATTTTTACTGAGCTGTGAGGTAACTTTTCAGAGTGATGACAACAGGCTCAGAGAAGTTAGACTTAAACAAAAACACATGAATTCTAGCCTGACCTGATAATATATGGATCAAATTTAAGACTTGAATCTGATGTGGAGGGGGGAAAAAAGTACCCCATCAAATTTGGACCGCTGCAGCATATATTTTAATGACTATCATTATCCCTCTACCACAAGACTGACTGTCTGAGGAAAAGAGGAAATGTGGCACTAAAAACACATCATAACATCCCTAGTTCTTCATTGTCTAATGAGCTGCAGATGCCTTGTACAGTATATTAGTGAAATGCTGAAACATGTCTCCACAAAGAAAACTGTGTTTTTTTTATGTTCTGTCATCACTTACTACATTTAAATGGCAAAAGAAGGGGGTCTCTTTAAGGCGCGTACAAGGGGAACAGTTATTTCGACTTAATTGTATATATAGGTATGGAAATGTATGTGTTATTTTTAGACATAAATGCAAACTGTTAAACTGTTATGCCCATCTTTTGTACATATTTATAACTGTCCATCCTGACCAAAGTCACACCAGAGAGCAGTAAACAACACTGCCACCCCTTGGTTGTAATGAGAAAATTTACCCATATGTTCAGCTTACAATATTGTAAAAAAAAAAAGAAAAAAAGTATATAGGCTACTACATCCCTATTCAGAGTTCAAAAAAACAGTATTTGTATGTGTATGGTAAATGTTGTTTGTCAACTGTATTAACTGTAATTCCTGAACATAGTATATGAAGCTCAATGTAAAGATAAAGCAGATAATTCAGTGATTTGCTGGAAATGACAGAAGCACCATTGTCTGGCAAACTGTACATCTACACTAAGGAGATTGTTGCCGGCCATTGTCTTGGGGATTGCTGCAAGAAAACAGGCATTCAAAGAGGTTTAAGGTTCGAGCTAAGACACATCAGCTCTCATTGGACTCTCAGATTTAGAGGCTCATCCATCGCCGTTCCCCTTCCCTCCCTCCCTTCGTTTTCCCTCACAGCTCCTAGGTTGAGTTCAGGAGAAGATTAGGTCTGATTTTTCCATTACGCAAATTGTTTTCTCCTTCCCAGCCCCCCTGTCATCCCTCAGTTTTGTTGAGAGATTGCTTTATCATTAGCACAAAAAATAAAAAGCACAAAAAGTAGGCTTGGTTTTGGTATAGTGTAATGCAGTGATCTAAATAGGCCTGTTGGCCCTGCTTTCAAACATAAGAAAGCCCAGGTGTATCATGGGTAATCTTTCCAAGAGAAAAGTCACTTCTTATGAATTCATCATGTGTTCACCAGGTTATCTTGCGCCTCACACACACATCTGTTGCATATCTGTATGTTTTGGCCACAAAAATGTTAAAGCATACTGTACATTAAGCATGCAAGTTTAAAATCTGAAATTCTCCACAAAGTTACAAGGTTGATGTTGACGTCCTTAGAAAAATGTAAATCCCACTGATTAAACCAGAGAGGGCACAGATTGAAGGTAATCTTCAGACTGCCTCTCAGAAGAGGTCAAGTGTTTTAAACAGGCTTAGCCTATGTATATACCATATGATAAGCCCAGGCTTTACATATTTAGCAGTCTGTACATTTTGAGGGGCCTCCTTTACACCTCCTGTAAGTGTAATACAATTAATTACATTCTGTCACATTTAAAATAAGCTGTAGTGGAAACTGGTGTGGAGGGAGGGGAAGGGACCAATTGTCTGTAGTTGTTTGAACAAACACATAATAGTCAGTGTTGTCGTTGTAAATGTTGTCAGCTTCTATACTTTATTTATTTCTTTTTAACACACGGTCCACCTGTAAGACCTGCTTTCTTTTTCTCAGGGAATTTATGAAATGGAATTTTCCATTATTTAGTTGCAGTTCATATCTTGACTGTTTTGAACGTCACAAATTCTTTCCTAACTTGTCTGAATCACTTGATCCATTACTCCAAGAGTTGCACTGTTTCTTATCCACACACTGTGCTCACCGTCCAACAAGTGATATTAGATGTGACTGGACACTTAATAATTATCTCTATTGCTGTTTGTACTGTACTTGATCTGAAACATCTTTTGCATGATATACGCTACATGCAGACATTATAGTACAAAGTTAGACAATCACCATCACTATTCCACTCCACTTTTAAACAATCATTTTGTAGAAGAACGTAACATTTAAAACTTTTACTTGTTGCATATATTCCTCTACAAAGTGATTGTTATAATGCTGATGATCTGCACAGTTTGCATAACACATGAATTATTTTTCCTCATGGCTTTGAAACTGATTTGAATTTTTTTGATTCAGTCTAATCTAATCTTCAGTCTCTATCTTTTTGGTATCATCGCTCAGTGATTGCGTTTTCTCCTAATTGATAACCCCGCTTCTTGCAAACTCTACCTCTAATATCTTTTCAACGGTGATGAAATAGAAGCTGGCAGCTACAGAAGATTTCTGGCACAAACTAATAGATGATATAGACATAGATGCTGATACAACAGTAGAGGAGACCAACCTAGGATTTCAGTGATAGAATCACATAAATGCTGCCACACAAACAAAACCTTGTCTATTAAATTGATACAAATTCATGAATGGTACCAAACACGCATGATTATGATCCTCCAGGTCTAACTGGAGTGAGTGGCTGTCAGGTGCAAGGTAAGCCAAGCCCAGCCTGGACTTCACTTCCTCTATTGATGCTGATTTACATCAAACTGCTTGTTTTCTTTGCACCAAATAGACGTGACCACTGTGATTCACTGTCGGTGACAAACTTAATCCCTCGTTTTATTTTTGCTTTCATGAACAGCAATGGAACGGCACAAACTAATAAATTGAAGGCAGATGGTTTTGTTTTTGTGAAACGGGCTGTCTCATAAACGAGAAAACCAAATTTGAGTTGCTGAGTTTAAATCAGCTTACCTCACTCTCATTTTGTTGCTTCTTGTTTTCTGTAATGAGCTGTTGCTCTTGCAGCCTTTCCAGGCGATTCAACTGATATACGGCTGGAGGATTAAGACACAAAACACAACAAAATATAAAGCAAGGGAGGTCAGGGGAAAACAAGTTTTTTTTTTGTTTGTTTTTTTTTGTGAGAGAAAAATGTGGGGGGAAAAAACCAAAACAGAATTTAGAAGCTAAAGTAGCTGCTTGGCAGGGCTTATTATTCTGAGTGTACAAATGGCATTTCATTAAAATAAGTGGTTCCCAATGCAATGATATAATATCAGAGAAAAACAAATACAATATAAACATATTCTGAAGATTAGTGGCTGATCCTTTGCCTCTAGGAATATTTTCTCCTGAAATATTTTTTGTAACCTCAGGTTTAATAGTACAGACACAAAATGATGCTGTAAATTGTACAATGTACTATCAGTATTTCTGTGAAAACATATTTCACTGAAATGATGAGTAGAAAAGAGAAGAGAGAGCAGAATGGTTATTATAATACATGTGGTCTAGAAAGTGTGGTGGACAGTGAATGAAGAGTCTTGGTTTTAAAAGAACACCAGCTGTTTTCTTTCATAATTTTTCCAGCATCAAATGGTAAAGATTCACAGAAAGACCCGCATTCACTGAAGGCGATGATCCTTTAAGCTTATCAGCTTATCATATTTAATATTTATTCTCTCTTGGCCTGTGTTTACCAAGGAACACTTCATTTCCTGTTGTGGTGGATGAAAGGCATTGGACGTGTGTGGACAAAGATGTCGTTTTTTTTCCCAAATCTGAATCTCATTACACGTTGTCACATTTCTGTCAACATATTAATGTCACACATAGGAAAGGAGCAGTGAGGAGCACTGAAAAGCACCAGCACAACAGGACTGTCAACATCACAGCGCAGTGGCTTGGATTATAACTCCACTGCTTTGTGTGCTGTTTCTTAAAGTCACAGAAAATCTCTCAATATGACTGAGAAAAGAATGAAACACAATCTGTATATCATTATACAAACCATCAAATACCATAAATACACATGTTTATGGGCAAAACTGGTCCATGCACATGTACACCCGAGGTGCTATAGTTTTTAAATGTTTCACTGTAACAGACCAATGATGTACACCACTAATGAAAAAAACAACAACAAAACACTGAAATGTGACCATTCATAATATGCTGCATAAGAAACACACAAGCTTAAATGCTGATTTGAATATAGGCTATTTTTTGAATTGCCCCAAGAAAACTTTGAAAGGTATTGTGTTTTTCTATTGAACTTTATTTTATTGTCAAGTGTTCATGTTAGTAAATAAAAGAACTAGAGGATTTTGTAGTTCTCATATCTGTTGCTTTGTTGCTATATCCTTTCCATTCATCAGTGCATTGCTGCCATCTTCTGGTGAAGTTCAGGTACTGCAGAAGAGACCCCTTGATCATGAGAGATGAAATTAACAGAGAGGCTCAAGGACATGACACTGGTTTCATCTATTTAGGTTCAAGGCAGAGTCTCAAGTAAATTTATAAGGAACTAAAAGGTATTGGTTACAGCACCTTGAATATTACAGTTATCTTTTCCAAAAAGCCCAACTTGTTTAAAGTAATCAACTTGGTGGCAGCAATTGTTCAGGAGGTAGCAAGGAGAGGGTTGCATGTCTGCCTGGGGAGTGCTACCAACACCACTGTTTAAGAATTATGAGGAAAATGACCTTGCTTGATCAGCTAAATGATATACAGAACAGTCTGGTATAACAAGAGAAAAGCCATCTCGTTTTCCGGCATGAGCATCACCAGTGAGACAGCGAGATAGATCTGGATGCAGAACATAAAACATATAACTAACAGTACCTCATTGTGTTACGATCCTGGAAAATATGCCTCAAGTATTCAGATGTGCTTGGCAAACACAATTTGCTGGGCAGGAAATTGCAGAGTAGGCCTACCTACTGTAGTTGCTGGTGGGTGGTATGGGGCTGCAGTGGTCACATCAAGAAAGTTCTGAGTTTGATCCCAGGATGGGTCTGTTCTGTGTGGAGTTTGCATGTTTCACCAAAGACATGCATGTTAGGTCTGAGTGTGCGAGGCTGTTTATCTCACTATGTCAGCCCTGTGATAAACCCTGCATGTGTACCCCGCTCTCAACCCCATGTGAACCTCCTCATGACCCTGCATCAATAGGTGGTACAGCCGATGGATGGATGGATGGATAGTGGCTGACACTGACAATGGAAGCATGCCGTTTGACAGTGTCAGGGTGAGGGGGCATAATGATCCACCAATGAGAAGTTTGCCATAGACCTGAGAATGAATCTTAACAGATCTGAAAGGCAGGATTCAAGAGATGCAAGTGCAGATAACTGGAGCAAGTACAAGAAAGTTCAGGATTGCAAGGCAAGTGGAAAGTTGCTTTGCCTGCGGTTTGAGACATGTGGCTGCTTGAGAAGTATCACTCTGAACCTTCTTCACCACCAACTAGTAAGTGCAACTAATATTGTAGACCTAGAAAATGAAGTAATGTCACAATCATGCATTTCTTTTGCTCATCCAGGTCTAGGTCATAGTGGCAGCAAGGTAAGCAAAGTAGCCCAGAGGCGCTTTCCCCTCCTGACTAACATGGAGGAGGCTTGTCTCTCTTTGTTTTGTTATATAACTGACCCTCAGGTTGTACAGTACAGCTGGTTTGTGTGTGTGAGCTCACATAGGGGTGGGGGTGGGGGGTGGTGTAACTCAACCTGCGGGTGAACGCTGACCGACCAGGCAAACAAAACACTGAGCGCAAACTGGTTGATTCTCAGTGGAATTAACAGAACTATCGATACGCTCTAAACAGGCCTTGAAAACTGATTATCTAACAGTTGATCATTATGAATAAATGGTTCTGACATGATCACAAATTATATTCCAAGGTTTTTAGGTTTTTTCTTTTCTCACTTGTTTGGAATGAGTGGGATTAAGCTAGAGGAAAAAGATAATCTTACATACTTAAATGGACTGAATAGTTTAATCAAAATGTGATGACAAGCATAATTGCAGGTATGTTTGTTCACAGTAATGTGAAGCAAAGCTGATGAAACCACACCCTACCAGCCATTGTGAAGCAGATTAACTTTTGGAATGCTAAACTCCATGGACATAATTATGTTTCGTCCCTTGATGACTGATGGTTGATGCTCATTTTTGTTATTACGACTTTTAGTCATAGAAAAGCTTTTTTTTTTTTGAATGAACAACCTGGTGGAGCTTACTACTGAAGATAAAGAAGCAATGTCATGTGCACTTTAGAAGCCTGGGGTTGTGAATGTGAGTGTGTGAGGCTGTTTGTCTAATGTAGTCCTGTGACAGATCAATGATCAATGCGTGGATAAGCGCTAAAACCAATGGATGGATAGAGAATCTGGTATTTCCCACCAGAATGCAAAACATTAAACCATAACTGAATGTCTAGGGTATTAAACTTCAAAGTAAAAGCATCCTGTGGTAGTAGCTATACCGGTATGTGAGCCACAGGCAGTATTTTAATGTGTTAATAGCATTTGGCACATTAACATAATTGCCTCTCAATAAAACCCCATGAAGAGCAATTAACATCTTGTGAAAATCTTATTTTCGCTCCAGTGCTTTCACCTCTCACCTGCTGCAGGTGTATCTGTAAGACAGGACAGTGGCACACAGCCTGTCAGCGGTTATTATCCTTTAAAGAGGGGGTAAAAAAAAATATTGTTGATAATAAAAAAAAAGTGTTGGTAAGTGTGAGAGACAGAGTCCACCCTTGTTCACCACCAACAGCAGCAGCAGCAAACTCATTCAACCCTCTCTTGCATATAAGCAACTCCCGAGCGCGTGACGTGAATTCGGCGGGGGGCGGGGCCGAGTGTTTTTTTTTTTTATGGTTTATTTGCACAATACCTCACTTCCTCGGTAGCTGCCATTGCTGTGTGGTGAGTGAGGCAAGGGGAGAAGAGAGGGGGACGGAGGGAGAGTGGCGAAGAACGACAGAGTCAGGGAGAGAGAGGGAGGGAGGGAGAGACAAGTGGAGGAGCTGAAGGGAAGAAGACAACGGTAGCTGCCTCTGGAGGAAATAATAGCGAGGGTTGGAGGTGGTGGTGGTGGTGGGGGCGAGCTCGTAGCGGGAGGAAGCCGAGTTAGGAGGCAGGCAGAGAGGCAGCGGTGCTATGGCTCAGTCGGCTGCTAACGGTGTGGACCAGGATCTGGCCAGCAAGAGGCTGCACTCAAGGTAGGAGCCCTATGGAGAGGAGGGGGGGATCATCCTCGTCGTAGCGTGGTTGTTTGGTTAAAAAACAAAAACAAAATAAAAAATAAAAAAGGGAGCGGCTGAAAGGAGGGAGAATAAGCGGCTGCCAGCTCAAGGCTGTGCTCTGCCGAGGAGGAGCCAGGCTGCTGCTGCATGGGGGGAACTTGACCAGTCAGCCCCATGCAGCTCTCTGTGATTTAAAGCTCCAAGACCCAGCAGCCACGGACCGTCTCAGGCAGCCAGATCCCGGTTCCAAGCCTCATTCCTGGCTCGGGTCATTGAGCTGCTGTGGCTGGAATGTGCAGACTGAGAGGAGCCTCAGATGAAGATGTTGGACCTGGGAGGGATAGCCTATAGGCAGCAGAGAGAGAGGGAGAGGGAGACAGTGGGGGTGGGGGGTGTCTGTCTACAGGTTGGACACGTTTGACAGACACACACATGGCTCTGGGGTTAGACGTGTGATGAAGAACACACACACACACACACCATATGTGCAGGGTGATGTCAGCGATGTCACATGGACTCACCATGAACACAGCTGGGTGAGGAGAAGGATGTAGCAGCCTTACTCCACGTTTGCATATTTTGGTGTGAATGTGATAACCACTCTCATCATTTACAAAGGCCCTTTCTTTCTGTTTCTTGTATCATCTGTGTGTTTTTTTTTTTAATTTGCATGTAATAAAACAGTTAAACTTTTAACCATCCCTCAAATGCCAGTCCCAACTTGTGTTAGATCCACTATGGTATTCAGCTTTAAGGGAAATAAGTCCATTTATCTTTAATTCCCTACAGGGCTTCAGCTTTTCGTACTTCTGGTATTTTCTGTTTTAATCAATTATTATTGGTTATAATTCATCACATTCAATTTAGTTGAATTATTGTATTCAACCAAGAGTTCACAACGCAAAAATAACCAGTTTGCAAAAGCAAAGCATCAAACTGTCGCACATGAAGCTGAAAGCAAAAGGTTGCCACGCTGAGTCAGTGATGTGTCATACCATATCTTAGACATGATTGATCACACTATGGTAAAAAGCTGTGAGAATGAAGCATCATCCCCTCTAACACTTGAGACAAAAATGATGTAACTTCATGCATGATGATGTTTTGACTGAGAGGCTCCAAGTCTATAGACATTCTGAGATAACATCACGTTGTTTCATTTGTTCGAGACATGTACTAGTAGGCTACATGAAGCAAGTGCAGCCAGTTCAACCATTACTAAACTGACAAACATCCAGCAGCACAGTCTTAATGATTTTGAGTAACACCGTAGTATGACATAACTCTCCCCTCCCTCTTTTAATTTAAGGCCAAGTGTCTGTGACACAGAGCAGGGGGCCGGGAACGGTAATAACTCTTGAGTTGTGAAGTGACATTCAAAAGCCCTGTGAGGTTGTCGTGTCCCTGACACACACGCGCACACACACACACTGAAAGATAAATAAGAGTGAGTCACAGTGCTGGTTATGATCACATGGCCAGATCTGCCCTCTGTGATTGCTTTCTGTCTATTTTACAAACAGATAAAGTCAATACATAACCTTTCTACAGGGTTGTGGATATAGGAGTATCTGTAGGGACTTTGACAACAAAGGATTCATGTAAAATACCTATTCTATTGATCGGATATTGGTAGAGCATAGACTGTGTCGTCACTAGAGGCGACTTGAAAGAAGTATTTTACAACTTTACGTGTCCACATGTAACTGGTTCTATTAAATCATATTGTGCTCTTTGGACTCTCAACTCTAGCACCACAGTTGAATCACTTCATTGACACATTCGGTCGCAGGGTTTGCTGCTTCCCAAGAGACTAAATTGTGAATCCTATTAATGAATGTTTAATGTTGGAACATTTTTAAAGGCAGAATTTGACAGAATCCAGGTCTTTCACGCAGCCGTTGGGATGTGTCGTTAGATCGCACATGCATCAATTTCCATTTTCATGCAGACGGCGCCAAAGTTTATCTCAGCCGTGGCCCCAATAATGTCAATGATTTTCATTTATAAAATGTGAGCACAGGCACACCAGGGTTTTCTGCTCTCATTTTATCGCCTCGCAGTAGAAACATTAGTGTTTAATTGACAGTAACAGCCATCAAATCTGTCATACGGTCATGCTGTTCTCAATTTAGTCAGATCATTTATCTACCAAATTAATTAATGGATTAAAATTAATCCAAGTGGTCCCATTAATCAATTTTCTCACAAAAATTGATTTCCTTTGTAATTAATTCATTCCAAAATTAATTAAATATCAGCCCAAAACCTTGAAATAGTCATTCATGCTTTTGTCTCATCATCATTCTCTCCTGTCTATCAGTAAATCTTCAACACAGATGAGAGGTATCAGAAAACCAAAACTCCTAGAGGAGATTAGGAAGGCTAAGTCCATCTCTTCATCCTCTTAAAATGGAATTATATAGCCTGACCTCCTGCAGATAACAATATTTCTGTTATGTTTTGGTTGAAATTGTGATCACGTATTGCTATTGTTCTGTTTTATTGATGGTGCTATTGTTCACATAGTTTTTATAAGAAAGGCTTTCATGAATGTTGTCCTTACTGCTGAAAAACTTTGGAAGTTTGTTTTCAATAGGTGCCATATAAATACATTTTAGCTTTTATTAAAGTAAATATTTCTTAACTTTTTTGCTGGGACCATAATAGATGCTGCTGCCCCATTTCCATCATGCTATTAACCCCGTTCACCCTGCTGTCAGTGGTGCACCACTGACAGCAGGGTGAAGAGCCAAGGGAAACAAAATCAGGGAGAATAAAATGAACTTTTACAAGAGAATGCGACAAAAGAAGAAAGAAGGAGACAGCCCCGCTGTAACTGAAAGAGACATGCGGTGCAAGAGGAGAAAACATTCCTAGAGAGTTTCTCTTTGGTTTCCCTGACAACTAGCTGTGGCACTCTGTAATTATGGCTGGATTACCAGCGCAGAGTTTCTTAGCTAAGCCAAGACTCTTGGGAACAGTCGTGCAGAACCCTGAGGATGGAACAAGGATCTGTGAATTTAGGAGGAACTTCTCTTTCTTTAGAAACATTTGATTAAACGCCGTCCGGCTTTGGGTCACATCTCATATTCAGGCCGCGGTTTCATATCTGAACATTATCATTCATAATTGCACTGTTTATTACTGATGTCTGCCTTTATGACTTATCCTGCTCCATTAACTACACTGACAGTAATGTGGGGCATTTTATGAGGTGGATACATCACTAATTAACAAAGAAAACAGATACACTGTAATGTGATGCAGAGCACAGTTGCAAGCAGTAAATATATTCTGGAAACACAAAGACTGCAGACTAGGATGCACAGATTAATGCTAATTTGGGTTTGTGTCATTCTGGAGGAGGCAATGTTTGGCTTTATGCAAGTTTTTCTTAGGTTAAGTTGTTAAAAACTGACTTTTTATACAAGTTGCTCTTATTTTGCCCGTAAATTTTCAACATCTAGAACGAGACGCCATCATAATCCTAGTGCATTGTCCTGCTCTGTGTTGTTGCATCCTTAACCCGAAACTTAAGTTTCTCATAAACATGATCCCCTCATATTTATGCCATGATTTACACATTGTCATCCACCTTTTAACAAAGGCTCATTGTTCGTGTTCTGCTTTTTTTTCTCTCTCTGCAAGCTCAAACCTGAGACATGGAATAGTTCAGCTCACACACAAAACCTCACTCCGACCCCTCTGACTTCCTTTCTGAAACCTGTCCAATGTGCTACATGTACTACTCGGTGCTGCCATGGTAACAGCGCTGGGAGGCTGTCTCTTGTAGACCACAGGCAAGCTATTATGGGATGCGTGTCTACCAAACAGACCAATTAGAGTGGTAATCAGAGGAGAGAAAGGCAGACTGCACCAATCCATTCTTCCGCCGTCCGCCAAAGACGGCAAGAATGAAAGTCACTGTAAAAATAATCTCATACCGGCTAAAGCATGTTTTGCATTTGAGATGTTGTCTCTTTGCTTTGCGCTTAAATCTGAAGTCCATAATGCCTTTTTCCAGTCCAAACTCAGACTTGGCCTTTCTGACTTTGGTAAGTGATGATACAGTGTCCTCTGACTTTACAACTCCACAGCTTGAAGTTCAAAGTCATGTCGTCAGGCCTTCTTCAGGCTACACCCATTTTCCACAAACTGCTTTCCAGTTCATTGGTGGTTTACAGAAGCCCCTTCACCATCTCTCCTCCACCTCATCCTCTGTCCTTCAGCTGTCACAACACTCCTGTGACTACCTACCTCCACTTCTCACTGCCAAACTCTAACATCAACAACTTCTCTGCATTCAGTCCTGTTGAGGGAACTCACAACGCCAAGTAGATGACCTTGGCCATTCTCATTGACTGTTATCTGTGATGATCAGCAGTTCTTTCTTTTTCTTTCTCGCATCGATGACTTTCATCCGTTACTGCTAGCCCTTCGAAAGGATGTTTGGAGAACGTTTTGCTCCACGACTCGGCCGAGACTCTCCAACAGCGGCAGGAGTCATTTGTTCTGACTGTGGAAGGCAGTGTGGTCATCGTATTTCACCTTAATATTGCCAGTGAAGACGGGGAGAATGGTGGCCTGGGGTGAAAAGATACTGTGAAACGGTTACACACTCTTTATAAAGCCACAGTGGGTCATGCTTCAATTTAGAATATCCAATATTATATATTTCTATCTAGTTATTTGAATCCATTAACAGTTTCTCATCTGATTATGTCCTACATCAGTCTCATATATACTATATGGAGGACGGATTACTTTTCTCCATGTCGCCCACGCACCCCTAGAGAGAGAAGCAACAAAGGAAAGAAACGACCCAGCGGCGCACACTCCCATGGCGAGTTATATGTAAGGTCAAGTGATTTTCCTGTCAGATCAAAGAGGAGACGTTCTCTCTGCTACCGCTGCAGCCTGTGTGTGGTTTTTGAAAGAGGTCATAGCACAAGCCCTTTTTCATAGAAGACAGAGAAGGAAAGCACATGTGTAAATAATAAAGTTAACGATGGCTTGAATTCCATTTAACAAGAGCCAGATTATGATCAAGACTGACTGGGACACTTGAATAGAGCTTGAAATATTAGATTAGTAATGTATCTGAGTGTTACATTCTCTGTAGTTGTTATATTATGTGTTGTGTAGGCCTTACTCACAATACAACATTCAAATAATGGCTTAATAATAATGGCTTGCATTTATAAAGCGCTATCTACGATAACCCAAGTGCTTTACAGAAACTATTATTCACTCATACAACATTTAAGGCTATCACCAAGGAAAAAGTCAAATATCTTTAACATAAATGAAGAGTTGCCATCTCGAAATCACTTAGATTTTCGGTAAGAGTAATTAAATGTGTATGTGCATGCAGTGTTGTCATGTTTAGCCTCGCCTGCTCTTCGCCTCGTCTTATTTGTTGTGACCTAATAATGTTTCTGCCTGTGTCAGCAGATAGTTGGATTAGTCTGGGCCACTCACTGGGCTTTGCTGGTCTCTAGTAAGGAGGCGCAGGTTACTGGATTAGTCATTCTCTCTCTCTCTCTCCCTCCCTCCCTGTCTCCCATTGGGGCATTGGTCCAGCTTAGAGGTATTGCACCCGCTCCGTCGTCACCGACTGTCCCCCTGCTGTCACCCAGAATGTTCCCATACATTCTCTACCTTCCCTCTTTTTAAAACGTGGCTCTACAATGACAGGACACAACAATGGATATTGCTGTCACAGTTGAGGACAGGTTGAAGAGGATTAAAAAGAGGGCGCAAAAACATATTTCAGTTGGGGATAGTAAGAAGTGGAATGACATAACAGCAGCTGACGTCTCAACCAAGTGATTACGTCTGCTTGGATGAATGAAAAGTGACCTCTTGTAGACCTTTGATCGACATGCGTTTGCTTAAAAAGTACGTTTGTAACCGGATCTGCTCTTTTGTGGAATTTTCAACAATTCCCTTCTGACTGTCTCGGCTTCGGGAGAAGAGAGTCCACCAGTCAGTTTGTGGAACATTTTGGAGGACTTGAAAAGCAGATGTGATTCTTGGCTGGTTTGCGGACGGTTGTGTGCAACTTCCAGCTGGAGTGCGTCCAGGTTTTGCAGCAACGTTGCTGACATTGTGGATTCTGTTGGGAGTTATTTAGTGGACAATATGGACTTCATATAGCTGCAAATTCCTTCTGGATGAGTTGTATCTCACTGATGTCACTAAAAACCAAGGCGGTGTGTTATCAGTGATACCACTTCTGCTCATTTCTCAAGGTTTTTGACCGAACTAGCTCTAGTTTTGCCTTGGTCCTCATGGCCGCTGGTCCTTGCCCTCTGACTGGGGCAGAGAGAGCTATGTGTAGACTGGTACACCATGGACCCCGACCTCAGGCCATGCTCAGGCCTTTACACTTGGAGCTGCAGGAGTATGTGGACAAAACACGAACCAAGCAAAAGCACAGGTACGGCTGGAGCCCTGAAGAGGACTGATTCTGATGCTTGGTTTGGCAAAACCAAATGACCATATTGAGCCATTTTTATTCCAGATTAGGAAAATGTATGAAAAATGTGACCAGAAGATCATTATGGTGATGTAAATTACTGTTACTGGACATAATTAATTATTTTGGCTTAGAAAAAGTGTGTTCAGTATATTAATTCAAAGTAGGAAGATGGGCAAATTTGCATATACATTTTCACCTGCTTACAAAAAAAGCAACAAAATACAAGCACTATGATGGTACAGTACATCTCTTTAATGTAACTTTATAGTGGTGCCTTTTGTAAAACTGATTAGATTTAAGGATAATCCTGACTTAACTCTACATTTTAGTACCTTATCTGGAATTTGGAGCCGCAACCAGATTGGCTGGTCTTTACTTTATCCTGGATTATACAATGAATCTGGGATGTATACTTTCTGGATTCAATTCACTGATGAGACCTTGTCGTACTCGCCGTGTACTGCACTATGTGAGCCAGATTCATTTCATTCAGGACCTACTGTACGTAGTCACACGTGCTGACTCACATCATGTGAAAATCATGTTGAAAGTCCTTTCATGAAATGTCCTTGTGAAATAATCAACTTGTCAGTAGACGCAAATTTAACATCTCTCTTGCATTCTCCCGAGCCGGCGTCCTTGATCCGGCAGTTGCTGTGGTAACCGAGGCATGGTTGGAAGTGCTTTGTCACTCAACTTAGTTTTGATAATCATTCCCTGCATGTGCAGCATCTGTTACTGTACTGTACATCAGAATAACATTGTTTGTGAGCTGAGAGACACATGGATCAACAGGTGTTGATACAGGACAGCACTGATTTACTGGTTTTGTTTTCCTACTCCAAAATGTCTGAAGAGCCGAGCTGTTACATCAGCGCGTTACAGATAAATGTTAATGCGTCATTATAAATCTGACTCTATGAGCAGTTCGACACCTTTTCAAGGTGCTACGCTTGCTGCTAAGATTCAGTTGCTTAGGCAACAAACCATAGATATGGCTACAGATCTTGTTGCTATAGTGATACTGTCCAATTTGTGCCTCACGGTAATAAGAAGTCGTGGCCATGATATATTATAAAACATGTACATTGTTCTCCCTCTGACAAAGCTCACGTGTTTTTTCTGTGTGTGCAACATGTAGGATGGAGGCCTCTTGCCTGGAGCTGGCGTTGGAAGGAGAGCGGCTGTGCAAGGCCGGAGACTTCAAAGGGGGGACAGCGTTTTTTGAGGCAGCCGTCCAGGTGGGAACAGAAGACCTGAAGACCCTCAGTGCCATCTACAGCCAGCTGGGCAACGCTTACTTCTACCTCAAGGAGTACAGCAAAGCCCTGGAGTACCACAAACATGACCTTACCTTAGCCAGGTGAGCTGCGCCCTTTAATAATCTATTGTTTGTTTTCAACACAGCTCCCGGCCATGAAGAGAGGCACACGTTTATTTTACCCAGCATTCCACAGCAGACGCTAAATTGACCTTCTTTTATATAGATTGTTATGAACTGAAGTCATTAATTTCAAATGGAATTGTCTTTATTTAAGTCAGATTTTTTGTTAATGTTTTTTTCATCAATAAATAACATCCTCCGCTCTGTGTATTGATTTTTTGCCAGCTTCATTGTAAACAAATGCACATGGCCAGGTGGAGGGTTAGCAAAACAGACTTGAATAGTTTCCCTTTAAATTAATGATTAACCATTGTCCTACCTGCACTCCCAACTCGTCAACATAGTAACGAACAGGCAGCAGCTGCAGGGACAACCTCAGCCATCATTTTCCAGAGAGTTAATTTGACAATTTTCCAGCATAACATTTGGGAAGGCTTAGCTTTCCCTAGCCTCCATTACACGCCGCCCATGCATAAGAGCACAAACCACCAGACTCATAAACAGCTTCTTTCCCACATTCATAAACCGTCACTTTATCTTTCTCTTTTCTTTATGAACTACCCACTCATGCATATTTTATTCAGTGTTTTTAACTCTTCATAATTTATTATTCATTATTTATACACTTCATTTGCATTTGTATGTGTATGGTTGTGTTCTTTTTATGTTTAGGGTACCTGTCGTTTTTGCACAATGACAATAAAGTGTCTGTCTATCTATATATCATGACAGTTGACACATATACTAAATAGTTGCTCTACTCAGTCATGATCAGGTTACCAGTATGTGGGAATGATATGCAAAAGCACTCTTGGCTTTGTTGTACGGACAGTCTCAGAGGAGAAGGATAACACCACGTCACCCTCTGCAACAGATTTTGTTTACGTGATCAGATGCACAAAGAAAATCAGGGGTTTTTCTTTCAACGACATTTTAGTCAGACAATTAGAATTCCAAGAAAAAGTGAGGGGACTTTCATATAGTAACAGTCAACAGATACCAGCTGGATATTTAGCTTGTAGGAGTAATCCGCTCCCCTGCAGTGAGTGCAGCTGGTGCTTCAGCAGGGAAGTGATTAAAGACCCTAGGGAGATTTACCTTGTTACATTACAGTCTCACCAGGGCCACCGGGACCTGGTCCTAGAAAGTACTGTAAGCAGCCAATTAAAAAAAGACAAACATACTCCCTAATGAACCTTGTTACATTAATGAGTGGTATTTAACTTTAAGTGAACATTAACGTTTTCTTTACTCCTGTGACTTAACTCCTCCTTCGCTCTCTCAGAACAATAGGAGACAGGATCGGAGAAGGGAAAGCCAGTGGAAACCTTGGCAACACGTTAAAAGTGTTGGGGCGCTTTGATGAGGCTGTTGTGTGCTGTCAAAGACATCTGGATATTTCTCAAGAGCAAGGAGACAAGGTAACATGCATGTTTTGTGTCTGAATACTTTTCTTGTTCACTGAAAAACCTTCATCCTTTTTGACATGTTTTGAACCTTCTGTGTATGGAGGACCACAGGGGACACATCAGTTGAAAAGAGGAATTTCAAAAAGGATATGAAAAAGAGTCGTATTTTCTATTTGGATTTCCATTTCCTAATTGCATTTTCAAATCCAATTTGAAAATTGATTTTTATAAATCAACCATTGTGCCTTCTGCTCCTCATTCAATAGCGTGTTTTCTAAATGGTATTTTAAAAAACTATTTTATAGTTGCTTTTTCAAATCCTTTTTGAAATTCCTCTTTTTAAATGGTTCTCCATATCTGTGTGTCTTCATTTTCGGTCTGTAGGTTGGAGAGGCCAGAGCACTGTACAACATTGGGAACGTGTTCCATGCCAAGGGCAAGCAGCAGTTATGGGGCTGCACGCAGGAACCAGGGGACCTGCCTCCTGACGTCAGAGACACACTGCAGAGGGCCACGGGCTTTTACGAGTATGTCTAGTCGACGGTGTGAAGAACACACATATGCACAACAGATGGACGTTCACACCAGAAAATCACAATTACACTTTAGTTAACCTACATCTATGTGTCAATATTGATTTAAATGCAAACAAATATCGACATGTATGTATAATAATAAATGACAGGAATGTATTTTAAATTAGCAAACAATGCAAACATTTTTCTCAGTCTCTGGCTGCGTGATGTGTCTGCCTTGCACATCTGGATTAGCGTTCCTCAGCTATTTTTACCTGCAGATTTTGACTTGTATTTCAGCGCCAGCCTTGGCTGCACCACCCTTTAACAATTTGAGGACTATTTTTACTATAACTATTTTAAAGAAACTCTCCAGAAGCTGTGAGTCCAAATGCCCGACTCTATGATCTTGCAAACTCACAAGCAGAAAATTGAAGTTGCCCTTAATAATTGGTAACTTTCACTCTCACAGTCTTTTCCATCCGTTCAAACACATCTGTATTATATCTTTATAGCTAAAGTGCTGTGAGAACTGAGGAGGAGTTTCCAACAGAATGTCACTTTACATTGTCGCTGCAGATTTCACTTTATTCTCCTCAGACCACAGAATAATTAACCCTGCAGTTGGAGTGATTCATGTGCCCTCTGGTAAACCTCAGGCTCATATTTTCTTCGGGTGAAAGTGGTTCTCTCTGGCTAATCTGCCTCATAGACCAGCTCTGTGAAGCATTGAATAGAGCAAAGGTCTTCCCCTGCAGCCGTAGAGCCCTGCAGTCGTGTCACATTTGTCCTTGGGTTCCTCAGATAATGGCTCTTTGTTAGGAATCCCATCACTCTCAAGAAATGTATGACGTACATTTCCAAGCCACCATCTGGATTCTTTACACAGATCTATAATGTACAGTAAAGCTTCTGCTCTGGAATAGAAGATGATGTATGGCTGTTAGCTACTGTAAAAACTGCTTTCTAAATCACAAACAGCTCAGTTGAATTGGTCAGTTGGTTCAGTAAGAGGCTCTGCAAAGGAATAATTTACTTAGACTATAGAAATATATAAATATATATAATGTATTTATTTATTTTAGAAAAAGTGAATCTACTGGTGAGAATGTGAAGTATGTTGATACTGAGAGAATTAGAACTTTTTAGCTATTTTGATGCTATTTTCATATATTCAATTGGTTTCTAATGTCAACACTGATGTATCAGTTATATCTGGATGGAAAGGTGCAATGATAAAACATGAACATTTTAATAGTGAGCATGCATTTCATTTACTGACAGCGCCTAAATCTGCTTCTGCATTCCTCTGCAGGATGAACTTGTGTTTGGTCAAAGAACTTGGGGATCGAGCTGCTCAGGGCAGAGCCTACGGGAACCTAGGCAACACCCACTACCTGCTGGGAAACTTTGTTGAAGCGATCAAGTTCCATCGTCAGGTGAGGAGTCTAGTTTTTTACTAGCATTGTATTCATACTGCAGAACACACACACACATGAGCTGTGAGCCTTGTTGTTGGGTCTGAACAGAGCAATGACCTCACATCAGCAGAGGAGTCGCCTGTCTTTACTTGTGACACCGCACAGCTGTTCAGCTCATGATGTTGTCTTTGCAGGAAAATGAGCTCAGTGCATTATTTGTCCAAAAAAGTTCATAAAACTGTTCGGTGTCACAGATTAATGTCAACATGTCCCAGACCACACACCAAACACACATCATGTTTATTACAGTATATGTTCTGCTTGTCGTGTCTACACTTCCTGTCCAAATCAAATCAAATCAAACTTTATTTATATAGCACTTTTCATACATAAGCAATGTAACACAAAGTGCTTTACCCCCCCCCCCCCCCCCCCCTGTAAACACACATGCACAGATACACACACACACTCACATGCACACTCTCACTAGAGAGACATGGTATGACACTGAGGATTGAGGAAGCACCATGTCATCCACACTGGGAGGAGTCACAGGCTGAACCACAGGGGGCACCAGCATCCCATGTTTAACCCCGACAGACCACAGTCAGCCGGGCTGAAGGGGACCCAGGGACAGCGCCCCCAGCAGCAGCCCAGACACAGCTCCCAGTGTGGAGGACCCCCTGAGGAAACACTGGGGTTAAAGCTTAAGAGCATAAGATAGGATCAGAGGAACAACCTAAAAGAATAAGAATATGTAAGATAATGAATAAAATACTACTAATGATAGATAAAATTAAAGTAAGATTAAAAGCATCTTTAAAACAGGATAGAAGCAGAAATATAAAATAAGATAGAACCACATAAGAAGAAATAAAAATCTAGTTAAAAGCCTGACTAAAAAGGTGTGTTTTTAACCTTCCTTTAAAAATATCAACGGTCTCTGCGGTCCTGAGGCTGTCCGGCAGGCTGTTCCACAGGTGGGGGCCATAATAGCTGAATGCCGCCTCACCGTGTGTTTTGGTTTTTGGTTTTGGTATGGATAAAAGGCCAGTGCCGGAGGACCTCAGGGTCCGCGAGGGTTGATATGGTAAAAGCAGGTCAGATAAATAAGAAGGCGCAAGGCCGTTAAGACATTTAAAAACTAATAAAAGAACTTTAAAATCGATCCTGAAACGTACGGGGAGCCAATGCAGCGACTCTAAAACAGGTGTAATGTGCTCCCGCCCTCTGGTCCTCGTCAGCACGCGTGCGGCTGAGTTCTGTAATAGTTGGAGATTTGAAATACTCTTTTTGGGAAGACCAGAGAGCAGGGTCCAGGGACTTTTGAACATGTCCTCCCTAAAGCCACAGAACCACGTTCAAAATTTGCAACTTGCCATAATTAACGTGCTCAGCCTCTATTTATGCTCCTGTCACATGCAGCCCAGAAGCAAATACAAGTGGTGACCACTAAATTTGATTTAGTGATAACCACTTGTTACCACTCAATGTGGCAATGCAGTCTGTGAAGAAACATGTATGAGCGTTGTGAAATGAAACCTAGTATTAATCATGTTACCTCCCCTAAGCAGGTTGTGTTTCACTTCTGTCTACCTTATCTGTTTGTTTGTGGGCAGAATTACTCAGAAAGTGCTGAGCTGAATTTGCGACAAACTTGGTGGAAGAATCGATGTGATTTTTTGCTGCAGATCCAGATCATTTACCGTGAATTTGCATTTTACTTCTCAGATGTCTTGCACACGTTGCTTGACATTGGCCTTAGTATAAACCTTGGCTGTGAGTGCACTTCTAATCGATCATTTATTCATTCGGTGCTTCCTGTTGAGCTCGAAGCTCAGAGGTGCAGGCGGATCACTCCATGAAGTCGATGTTTAGAAAAGCTCCTTCCTACTTTGCCTTGCACAGACCAAATTTCCCATGCAAAATAGCAAGACACATGTCAGTTTTAGAGGAAAGGAGGAGATGACCTCTGTAATTTCTCTGAATGCATTTTTGTATGTTCTTATTTGATGAAGAATATCTGCATAAAAGATACACAGCAGGCAGTGGGTATAGGACAGGGCCATAATGTTTGATCCAAATCTGTGTTATTTCCTGGTGAAGCACTAATGTGAAATAGCGAGCGCTGCTTCCCCTGTGAGCACGTTTCACCTCTGTGTGTTTTTAAATGGATCCTGACCTCACGCCGCAGCGACACAGTGTGTGCACATTGATAGCCTCGCACCGAAAAGAAGAGGGGAATAGGTTTCTTGGTGGATCAGTGGTAAGCGTTGCTTCGGGCTCGCTCTCCCCATGTTTCCTGTCAGTCTCCATTGTAAACCACTTTGCTCATGAGAGAAGCCGCTCTCTCCTCTCTTCCCCATTACAAATCTATCAGTGAGCCGCAGCGGGGAGCGCACCGCTTACAAAGGGAATCAGAGGGGGCTGATTTGATGCTCCGCTGCTGTGGAAACACCTCTGGTCATGAAATAATGTGTCCAGCGCAGCTTGGTGCTCGAAACTTTTCTAAAGGCCTCGGCTTTTGGAGGAGTCGATTTCGGTTGAAGTCACCTGCTGAAACGAGGAAGCGGGGATGAATGGATATTGTGTTGTTTTCATCAGTTTGACCTGATCGTGCTGCTCTGTCATTCACAGCGATTATCCATTGCCAAAGAATTTGGGGACAAAGCAGCAGAACGGCGAGCCTACAGTAACCTTGGCAATGCCCTCATATTCCTGGGCCAGTTCAACACGGCCACAGAGTACTACAGGTGAGGAAAAGGGGGCAGCCTGACATCTAGTGGAGAGAAAGGGAAGTGTGAATTGAGCATGAAAACAAAAAGAGTCTTTCTGAGGATTTAAAAAATGAAATAAACCTGAAATACTTTTTTTTTTCTTAATTCAACCACTCTGTCACACATATCTACTTACTTAATTTATTCCTTAATTCCTCTCTTCATAGGAAAACATTGCAACTGTCCAGGCAGCTGAGGGACCAGGTGATGGAGGCCCAGGCCTGCTACAGCCTCGGAAACACCTACACTCTTTTGCAGCAATATGAGAGGGCCATAGACTATCACCTGAAACACCTGTACATCGCCCAGGAGCTCACTGACAGGTAGCGTGAGCAGAAGAGAAAATATAATGTCGATGCAAGGGGCAGAGGAGCAAGTTTTTCATAACAGTGTGCACGTCCATGTCTCTGCAGGGTTGGCGAGGGCCGAGCTTGCTGGAGTCTGGGAAATGCATACGTGTCTTTAGGGAACCACAAACAAGCTCTGCACTACGCCCGCAAGCACTTGGACATCTCCAAAGAAGTGAGACATTTTCTTAAATACAAATAAATAAAATGTTGGTCCTTTGACCTAATCTATTTGCGTCTTTGTCCCCTCAGATTGGAGACAGAAATGGGGAACTGACAGCCAGAATGAATGTGGAACAGCTGATGGAGGCTCTGGGGGTGAATGAGAGTGACCTTTCACCCTCTAGCTCAGAATTTGAGATGCAAGGTAACGCTTAAATTTCTCTGTACCTCTAACTTCCTTCTCTCTCTGACTGGGCTTTTAAGAAGAAATGGAAGACATGTTGTTACCAGGTTAGCCGTCTCCAGTCCTTATGCTGAGATAACTGACTGCTCAGTAAAGCTGTAGCTTTATATGTAAAGGAGTAGACCAGATGGGTTGAGTGGTATCGACCTCCTCATCGACACAGAATGCACAAATTCACAGAGTGGGAGAGTTTGATTTAAGAGCCGGTGGTTTACGGTATGTTTGTCATTTACTCTCAGTCACTGTCGCAAATGGAACGACACTTGACACCACTCATTATTACCATGTCATTAAAACACGACATGGTTAATGTGCCTACTAATTATAGCTGTTCAGATAATGAGTTACAAAGACAGGCAACGTCAATTTACATATATTAATTTACATGTGATATATTAGTCCAAATGTAACTGAGTCAGGTCTTTATTAAAACACAATTATTGAGAAGTGCTCTCAACACTGAAATTAATATATCATCAAATCTTGTATACCACTAGAAGCTGGTCGTATTAAGTGTCAAAGGTCTTCAGGTTTACTTCATGGCATTCATGTAAATGCTTCTATTTATGATTTATTCAGTTGTATAACTGTATAATAGGGTGTCCTCTCTTAAATAACAACTCTGTCCTCCTCCAGCAGTGCTTTACATTACATAACTTGATTTCTTACACATATTGAGCAAGGGCCTCCATTTCCTTAATCATGGCAGGGGAAAGGGTGCGGCTGTGTGTGTGTTTGTGTGTGTTTGACTGTATTTTAATCAGGAACCTGTTTGTTTGCCTTCTGCAAACTGTGGTTTGGGGAATTCGTCTTGGAGCTTAAAGAAATGGCCCATCATGCTTTAGGAAAGAGCTTAAATATGATAAAATATTCATTATATTGTAGTAAATGGTAATTAATAATCACTTTTAATCTACAGATAATAAACTTTTTAATCTTTTTTCAATCTGTAGATTTTTCTCTTTCGACTTCTGCATTCGACAAAAATAGCTCGTGTGGGTTTGAGAGTGCTCTGAATACTGCGTGTGTACACAGGGTGGCCATGTTAAATGTAAAACTAACTTCAGGTGAGACAGACATAACAGACAAACACTGTCTGTGTTATGTCTGCACTAAATGTGACCGAGAGTAAAGGGGTGTGTATGTTTTTGGGGGCATGAAGAGTCTTGTTTTACCTCCACAGTCTCAGGAAGACGGTTTGTTTCTGTTACACAGCCTGTTTTCAATATCGTCTGCAAATATTAAAACTCGATAGTTTTTGTTTCCCCTCAAATGACCCACAAATAAACATAACATGAAAGCGTGGAGGAGCTGCACAATGGGCCCGGCTTTTGTGCGATATTTGCTTTCATGACTCCTTCACAAGGCAGAAACTCACACCCATGTCCTACATTTCCCCCTCTGGTGCAGAGCTGGCAAACAGACTGGGATTCAGATTGTTTGCCCAGTTGTCTGTCTAAACCTCAGAGCCACAGCGAACATCATGGCACCACTACTGACACTACAGACTGCTGCAGCTGCAACCAGACAAACAAAGAGCTCCTCACAGCTCCCGAAATGATTTTACAGTAAATTGCATGAGATATTCTAAAGTTCTGAGATATTTTAATGTGTTTTTTATTTACCTATTTATCTGTAGGAGCAAGGCCCAAATTCACCAAGAGAAACAGCATGGACAGTGTGGAGCTGTGGAAGTATTCTTCAGATAAGGTGATTTCTCTCCTGTAAATGCGATTCCCTGTATTTCGTCTCCCCACACAGCTGCCAGTCCCTCACTAACGATGTTACTGTATGTTTGACTGCAGAACGGTGAGAACCAGGACCTGGAAAGCATGCCCAGGAGATCCAAGAGTCACCTATCGCAGCCCGGGAAAAGGAAAGGCTATCCCGACAGTCAGTCATCAGACGAAAGGCCGTGGTTGGACTCTCCCGTAGACACTGACGACATCACTGTGCAAGTCCCGCCTCCGGTGCCGGTGAGTGGCTTTGTCTTCGCTGTCTTCTTCAGCATCGATTGCGTCCGTGTGTGATTCATGTGGTACCCGGTAGAAGCTCCTCTCAGGACAGAAGCAGGCTCGCTGTTTCCTCTTGTTTCCAAACTTTATGCTAAGCTAAACTAACCAGCTCCTCGCAGTAGCTCCATGTTTACAATTAAGACAAAACAAGAAATCAACCTCCTCATCTAATTTAACAAGAGTGTAAGTTGATGAGAAAGATAAAGACTTAAAATAATCAAATTCAAACTCTTCCAGCTCTGATATAAATTTCATGCCTCAGTCTAGTATTAAGCAGCCCACCAAAATATATAATAATAATAATAATAATAGTCCCTTGTTCACATTTAGCTTAAATCTGAGCTATGGCAGCTTTTTAATTAAATCACGAAGAAACTACCTGAGAAAAAGAACTCCATTCTCCTCTTTCTGTCCAACACGTCCTCTGGGCCCCAGCTTTAAAGAGAAGATGAGAGAAATTAGAGAGATTAAATTGGGAACATTGCTTTTAATTTCCCGCGAGGTTCTAGGTATGATGTAAGATGTCAGCCACAGTGTAAAGGTATCTTCTCATTATACGCCGACTAGGATCCATTTGCGGTGAACTAGATTCCCAGTGAAGATGCCGTTTCGCAGCTGTTGTATCCCTAAAAGTTTCAGTGTCCCCACGGCAACGAGTGACACCCCGATTCTGTGACGGTGCTAATTGTTGTAATCGGGAGTCTGACATCCAGGGAAAGAGAGAGAAATTACTGGGCTGCTTGATGATGGTTCATCACGAGGGACTGGAAATAACATCCAAAAGACAGTTGTTTGTCTGTGGTGAAATAAAAAGTGCACCGACTTTGTGCAATCATGAGGATAGGATTACCTGTTATAATTGAATGCACATGCAAGTGTTGGTGTCTCTGGTTGTGTTCAACAATAAAGTCCCATTGTTTGTCACTTAAAGGAGCAAAAAGCGATATCGTTTCGCCGCTAGGTTTGCTGTTGAGCACTGCCTGTAGACCAAAACAAAGTGTGCCATTAGCCACACCCCCCTCTGCCTCTGCTCCCCCCCTCCCTCCTACCACCACCGCCGCATGCACCCACTCGCCTGCCGAAGAAAATCTAGCCTACAAGAAGACGCCGAGCAAAACATCACCATCTTTTGGAGCATATCGAGTAACCAAGTAAGTAATTTATAATAATACCGTCTTTGTTAGCCGCTAAGAGCATTGGCAGACAGTTTAGTATTGACAACATGACGGAAGTGAATAGCTTTCCTGCAAGTTAGCCGCTAATAGCTGAAAAGTAATCTCTTAGTTGGTTGCTAAAACTGTCTAAATAAAAAAAGTGTGCGTTTCAATTAATGTAGGCCTAACTTATTTATTCACCTTCCAACATTTGCTAAAACTAACGTTACACTGAAAATATGATCAGACCAGCCAGGCTACGTGTGTTCTGCTAACACTGTGAAGTGAATTCAGCTAAGTAGGACTGCAAAGTTTATTTTACTACCACCTACGTTGACCGTCATATTTTGATCGAACTATTTAGAGCGGCAGCAGCAGCGACGACAGGTCGAGGGGGACGTGGACATGGACGTGGAGCCCGCGCCGGGACCGGGGGTCAGCCCACTGGTCAGTCCCGTGTAAAGGGAGCAGGTGCGAGGACCGCAGTGGAGACAACTCAACAGGAGCAGCAAAGAGATGGCCTGCGTGCTGGCATGTTGTTGGTCTTTATTTGTAAATAAATATATCTTCTAAAATCATTGAGTGCATCACATTCATTCACAAATAATGTTATTGTAAAAGACTAAGTATTCTGATCTGTGGTTAACACAGGGTTCATGCATGTTTCCCAAAGTGAATTTGAGGTGCTGTTCAATCATCTTACCCCCAGTGAAGTCATATTAGCTCAATATTCAGTTTTTTAAAAATCTGTTTTGTTGACATGTTTCTATGGCAGGATACACAGCTGAAACAATTGATTTTTACGATAGTTTTTCAGTAATTTACTGAACACAAATCAAGACTATAATGTTATTTTCAGCACTCATTTTTCACAATTTCCTGTCATCTCCTTGTTAATAACGGTCAGGTTATGGATGATGTAGGGCTTCAAGCAAAGATTACTGAGTCATACAATATCATAAACATACTTATTTTCACGAAAAAGACAACTTCAGAACAACCCTTTTACTTAGTTTTTATTTTTCATGTTCAGTGACAAGTGATGGTGATGTGGAAGAGTCTCCTGTTGGTGGTAGCTCCTGTTATCACACAGCATCTGTATAGTGAGACAACAAGTAAAATATTAATAAGAGGTAAGCAATTACATTAAAAAAGTTTGTGCTTTGACATTACAACATGAAGACAAGTCCAGAATTAGGCTACTTACCATCACCTCTTCTGAGTTGTTCCCTTTTCCTAGGTGAACAGGGGAAAATATTATATCAGTAACAGTAATAAAAGCAACAGCATTTTCCGGCTACTGGGCTAGAGCCATGGCCGGATCGGCTAGTGCTAGCATCGGGCGCTAATGCTAACGTTCCTACTCTTCTCCGTGACTGACAATGATGTTTCAGCTTGGTGACAGCCCGTGAGCCCCCAGGTTATCTGCTAGGCTTTATTTTACAATGCTAATTGACATGTTAGCTGGCTGCCGGGCTTCTCACCTAGCAGCAACTGACTATTGCTGCGGACCGAGCTGCTAACAACTCAAACTCCGGACACCCATGCTACATACCCATGCAATATAGCGACATAAGTGTATATTTTGTAACACTAATTAAAACATACATTTGACTTTCTGTTGTTACTTGCCTGTTCAGGAGAAGAAGAGCCAGCTCCGACTGTTGCCTCTTCAGCTCTTGCAGCGGTCTGGGTCATTTCAGTTCGAAACTGCCGCTGCCGCTGTTGCTTTTTATATGGAGGGAGGGGGGAGAGGAGGGCGGAGGCGGAGTTTCACATGAACGCACATGTTGTAAACATGAGGCTGGAGATCAACACAGGGAGCGGGTCCATGCATTCCAGATTTGTCTTCTCGCACCTTCAATCTAGAAATAAAGGATTTCGCTTATTGCTCCTTTAAGTGGCAGATTTTAAAACATTCAATTCAACCTGAGTATTTAGGTTTGTAGAGTTACAGTATATGGATAGATGCAAGTCCATGAGCATTGATGGTGCAGTTCCAACTCAAGGACCACTTACTTAAGTTTCTGTCAGGGTTTTTTTTTTTCTATTTTCACTCAGTCTTCATGAGAAGATGGAGTCAGCACTGTTATCAAAACAGGCCATGGAAACACATACGACATTAGCAACTCAGTGCCTTCTTCTTACTTGCTTCCAGACCCTTCATGCATATTACATGATCTTCCTCGGGATATAATGAAAACTTTAATTTCTATAAAATAACAGATTCTTGATGTAATACAGGGGTAGATAAGTACTGAGTAAGCTGGCTGATATTTTTTAATTCTATATACATATATAATTTTTAACCTGATGGCTACAGTACATGGTGTAATACTAAAAGACCAGGGCTAACTGCAGTGTAGAATTTTGAAGTATCATAGGGAGACAGCTTAACTTAGTGAGAAGTTGTTTGGGGTCGTAGCTGAGCGAGCGCTCAGTGATTAAGGTGATGATGATTAAAACTGGATTTTAATTTAGAATTTCATTTAATTTTTTTTTTACCCAATGTAAATTTGCCTTCGCTCTCCACCTGCACCTCGTTCCAAAGCATAAGAGGATAGAACGCACACATCCCTCCCACACACATGAATGATTTAATTTCCCTACTTCTCTCCCTCTCTTTCTCCCTCTTTTCTTTCGCTTGTCGTCATCTCGTGTCCCTCTCTCTCTCGCTCTGTCCCTTTGGCCTACTTGATTAATTGGACAATACAGAGAGGGAAGTGAGGATCTGCACAAGGACACAGGACAGAAAGTGCTATAAGTCACAGCTGCGTAATGTGCAAAGAGCCTTTAAATAACAATCACAGTGAGATGATATTTATGTGAATATTTGGGAAAAAAAGTTTGATTATGAATGGGCTTATGAGTCCCAGCACTGAGGGCTAGTCATTGGGGCAGTTGATCTCTTCTGTCTGCCAGTGCTGGCATGCAATTTTACTCATAACTGTATCAACCCATCCTGACACCCCCTTTCTCCCCCTCTCCCATTCGCTGCCCCTCGTCCCCTCCACCCTGCAACCCCCCGCTCTCCCCTCTCTCCTGATAATGTGACCTTGATCACAGAAGCGCTTACCCACCCCAAAGGTTCAGCTACCCCTCCCTCTGCTTCCCATAATGAGTTGTTTTCCCACAGTGAGTGAACGGGACAAAAATGGCCTGCAGGAGAGCCGCAGAGAGAGAGAGAGGAGAGGAGAGGAGAGGAAGGAGAGAGAGATAGAGGAGAGGAGGGGGGGTCGGTGGATGATAGAAATTAAAAGAGGGCTGAAACAGAGGGATAGACGAGGAGAGGAAATTAGAGGGGAGGGAGTTGAGTACAGCGACAGAGAGAGAGAGAGAGAGAGAGGGGGATGTAAAGTGGTGGGTTAAAGTAGGGGAGAAGGAGGTGTGAGCGAGGCATGTGGACAAAGTGAAGGGGAAAGAGAGCTCAGAGAGAAATGAGAGAAAGAGAGCAGGATAGATAGAGGACAAAGAAGAAGTGGCGCTGGTAAGATGTTCCATTTCTGTTTTACAGCTGGAATAACAACACGGTGCAGAGGACACCAGAGGTTACCCACTTCATTTTTTTCTGTTAAGAGTCTTGACACTCGTTAGCGTGTGTTTATATGTTGTTGTATCTGCAGACTCTTCTCTATTGACCGCTAAAGTTCAGTTTGTTTGTTTTCCACTCTAACTTTTTATTTTAGAAAATCACATCATAGTTCAACAAGGCTGTTAGAACAGAGCTGCTTAATGTCGCGTCCGCTGACACTGACCTACTTCACATGTCGCTGTAGGCAAAGTGATGTTAACTTTACCCACTAGTTGGTGTGAAAGGTGTCGTGTCTTGTTTTTGTTTGTGGTCGTACAAGTTGGTTTTAATGATGATTACTGAGTTGGTAGCGGTGTTGTTACTGAGGGGGGCAGTTTGTTAATGTGGGGGAGGAAGGCACGCTCAGAGAGCTTCTCTAATGAGGCTGCCATCGACGTGTTTCGATCCTCTGTTGACCTCAACTCCCCTCAACCTGCTGTGAGACTTTTTGTTAATGTTCAGGCCATATGAATTCCTTTTGCAATGCAGCAAATGTTCATTTTTTATTGTTTGACGTGTTGTGTGGAATTTGCGGAGTCTTCATTAATCTCCATTTCAGTTTCGCTGAAGTTTAGATAAATGTTTATATGCGTTAATTTCAATGTTGTCTAGCCTGCGTTTCTATAGTATAAATACTTTGAATAATTTTTTTCTAAAATATTCTTGTATTTTTTAAAATATATTCCTCATGTATATTATATTTTAAAAGTAACTGAAGTTTGTAGTTTGTTTAGCTACTAATACTTCGACCATTTAGCAATCTTAGCAGAGGTATCTTTCTTTCGACTTGGTGAAAAAATAATGAGAACATATTTGACTTGATGAAAAAAGGGCTTAGACATATTTTTGGTTCATTTTTAAAAAAAGCCGTGCCTTCATTACGGTCATTCCAGCTCCTCTCTTTGCAGCGGTTCATGCTCCAGATTTGAGGGGATTCCAGTGTTTACTCTGCAGAGTTATGCAGAGATCAGAGTAAACCTGCTGTTGGAACAGACCCCAGGCATTTCCAAGGAAAACCCTTTTTTGTAGGCTGAGATGGAGAGAGCAGAATTTGGCCCTGTCTTTGGTGTTCAGGTGTATTATTTTGTTCCAAGATTCAGCTGCAAACTTGTTTTTGAGTAAAGTTTTTGCTTTCATCTGATCTGAGCTCCTTCGTTGGCAGATTTGCCTGTTCCTGATCTCATATCATTTCTCAGTGAAATAGCATCTTGACTTTTATTTATAATTTCAAACCCCGCAGCCTCGTATTTTCTCGGCAGCAGTGCTCAAACATTTATTCCACATCTATCATGTTCTAGCTCTGTGTATCTGAAGATTTTAAAAAAGATACACTTAAACCGCGAAGCCACTACTGCAACAGCAAATCAAATACCATGAATCTGGGTATGATGATGATACACTGAGCACAATTTGAGACAAAGCCTCTCTTAACCTTTTATCTCAAAACAAACCATGAACAGTGATTTAATCATTGATCAGCTGATAACTGATTGGAGTAACACATTGCCAGCACTGTTAACCGATCACCACTGAAACCGACAGCTGTTTAACAATTGCTTGAAATCTAAAAACCAAAGAATACTGCTGTATTCAAAAATAATTTGAAAGTGTCCTTTGACTTTATTAGGTCATGAGTAAATAAAACAAAAACAACTACAGCTATTATAATTGCCCACCACATGTATTAATATTCATATTATCTACTTATAAGTGGCAACTACAGCTTTATCTGTTAATGTTTCCATCCAATCGCGTGAGCTTTTATGGGGTGTTTATTTTTACACAACATGTAGTGATATTGTTTCACCTTCAGTATCTAGGCCAAGGTAGTCTCACCATGAAGGACATCCCGAGTGACTTAATCAGATTATTTTTCTCCTCCTTAAGTTGGCCATCTTGAAGGCCCTCATTATGCAACTCATAATGACACTGGGTTTAATTATTCCACTGGCAGATTATGTTTCATGGGCCGAGGTAGAGTTCAGTAAACTACTAAAGTACAATTCATTCAAGTGCAGCAAACCTACATTAGATCATGTCTTGGAGTGAAATAAAACCCTGTTTGAGAAAATGCATGGACACATTGAGGCAGGAATGTGTAGAAAAGTGAAGACGTAATGAAATCCATTAAAAGAACATTAACAACTGATAGGAATTCCCCCGTTGGAGCAGGAGATGGACTTGGTTTATTTGTGCAGAGGAAGAATGAGACCTTCTTTTTTACTAACGTGTCATTGTCTTTGCAGAAGCTGGGCCGTGACCCCTCCGATGAAGACTGCTTCTTCGACCTCCTCAGCAAGTTCCAGAGCAGCCGCATGGATGACCAGCGCTGCCATCTTGATGAGCCACAGAACGGGGACAATGGAGAGGGTGCTGCGAACTCTGTGGCATCCCTGAATGAGATGATAGGTCCGCTGGTCTTTGGTGTAGATCTTTACAAGCTTTTAAATGGATGTGAGTTGTGTGAAATTTATTTGGTTCTTCTCCCTATTTTCTCTCAGATCCTGCGATTACCACTTCCCCCCAGACTGAGGAGCTGTTTGATTTGATTGCGAGCTCTCAGAGCCGCCGTCTCGATGACCAGCGGGTAAATGTCGGTAGCCTTCCCGGCTTGAGGATTACCCATAACAACCTGGGACACCTTGTGGGTGAGGGAGATCATCAAGAGCCAAGTGATGACTTCTTCAACATGCTTATCAAGTGCCAGGTAAGACCACAACTCTCATGACAAGAAGTCAAGGGTTCCATCCTCTTGTAGTCATGATTATTAGTCATCCATTGGAGATAGCTTCATTATTTCATCACCGAATGTCAAGCATTCATTCAGTGATGTTATAGACATGTTACATTTGCCTCTGCACTCTAAATATATTCATCTTTCCAACTCCAGTCCTCCAGGATTGATGATCAGCGGTGCTCTCCGCCAGAAGCCGGCCCCCACGCCCCCACAGTGCCTGATGAAGACTTCTTCAGTCTAATCCAGAGGGTGCAGGCCAAGCGCATGGACGAACAGCGCGTCCAGCTGCCCTCGGACGACCAGGACAACCCTGAGTCCCCCGATCCAGAGCCACCTGGTGGATTTTCCAGCTAGGACTTGGTGAATAAAATTTAAAAAGAAAACAGAAAAGAGATGGAATGAAAGAAGGATGAGCCGACATTTAAAAGAGAGAGAAAAAAACAGCACTCAAGGCTGAACTAACAAGATTTTTAATAACAAGACAAATTCCATGTGCAATAGGTGGTACCCTGTCAAACGTTGCTTGGTGTATTATGTTCTAAATGTCTGTAAATGTAATGGGAAAACAAGCAGGATTTAGGCTCGGAGGTGAGAGAAACGACGACATACTGTAAGGGATGAAATATTTACTCAATCTAATGCCTTAATCATTGACTTTTAAGACTCAAGATTGTATACCCTGGTGTCAGACGTGTTTTTTTACAAGCACATGATGGGCGTACGGTGTAATATAAAAATCTAACACGTGTGAGTCCTGGAAATCACAAAAAGATTTAATGATAGAAACAGAGTATGCGTTGAAAAATGCAAGAGAAATGAAAGATTTGCACTGAAATCTGATCATTTTCCACAGAATACGTCGGTTGAGTTTCTGATCGGATCAATGCTGCTTTTATCATTCGGTTTTTATGGTTCCCACCGCTCCTAGGAAATCGGTGTTCTTTGTGCAGTAACAGTATTAGGAAGGGCCTTCCAGTGTTCAAACAAACAGCTTCGGTCAGTTTAAATGTTCCAGTGATTGATACCAGCGCATTTAAATTGACTGAACCATCAACATAAATGTTATTTATGTGCATTCAGTGCATCGGTCTCTTCACACAGTGTGCAGTAGCCGTGGTTACTGCGCAAACAATATGAAATAGCTGCTTATTTTCTAGATTCAAGGTTAGAGTTGTGTGATACTTCAAGCTCCAGTTAATGTTTCTGCTTGGCTTTTAAAGTGATGCTATCTGCTGCCCATACACTTCTGAACATCTGATAACGAACGGACTACTACTTACTGCCATTTTTTTTTATTAATTAACATAGAAATAGAAGCTGATGGAGGAGATGGGTGCTTCATGTGTGGACGAAGCTAATAACCATGATGTTCAAGGTTGTGGTGCTGGTATAGTGCCTCCCTGTGGTCAAAATATTGAATTACCTCTGTGAAATACAGAGAACAGTGAGTTCCTGTAATATCTGCAGGACCGCACTGTAATGGTGAACATTTTCCTCTTGTTAAAGCAACAGAGTTTTGCTTACTTGGACCTTAAATGTGGAGATTTTTTTTGCAAAAGCACAGCTGAAATGAGTCGGAGGTTGTTGTCCTTCTGTATCCACTTGTTGAGATTAATACAAGAGACATAAAAAAAAAAGCAACAACTGGGAGGGAATGTTATTGGCACAGATTTGGACATTTCTGCAGCATAAAATGCTAAACATTTGATCTCACCTACAGGCTTGCTTTTTATTCAAAAGTAGTGCTTACCTCATTTTTGTACCTCAAACCTTTTAAGACCCATTAAGATACTGAATTCTGAACCAGGATGGATCGTGTACCAAGTTCATAGTGGTTCTGTTTGATTCATCTCTCTTTGATAAACAACACATTGGGAGCTACATTTAATATTTTTCTTTCTCAGTTTTTTGTGAATTAACATTTTTAGAAAGTACCCGGTACGCTTCTATTTGTCTTTGCCATACTTTGTACATATAAATATATTTTGTATTTATGTTCCATTTGAGGACATGAATATGTCCCTCATGCTTTTAATAAAATGTTTCAGATGTTTCGTTGGGCTCCGGTTTTATTTAGCTTTGGTGGAGAAAATAAAGTGTGGACTCACAGATTCCTCTTTTTAAGCTTAGGAAAATTACACAGTAACACTGACCTCTATGGAGCAGAATTTCAACCCATTCAGTGCACTAGAAAATAAATCCTGGATCGACAGAGAACAACACGGTGAAAGATTGAATTTCTCAAGTCCAGTCTTTAGTGGAACAAAGAACAAAGGGCTAAACAAACTATTGGTTCACTTCCAGTTTGTTTGTATAACCAAGACTGAGAAGGAATGTAAAGAAACAAATGCAGCAGCCTGTTGTTTGCAGATCTGATCCTCCTCCATCCACTTCTCATTTGCTAAATAAAGCAGAAGATTGTATTGTTTTCCGGGCTACACCCACATGCAGTCATTCATTACCTAATGACCCGAATTAAAACTTACTGTGGAACACGCTGCCTCCACCCTCCCCTCTGCCCTCCGCTCCCCCTGCCTTCGATTTCACCCATGCCTCCTCCTGTCATTCATCCTGCCTCTCCCTGCCTTCTTCCTCCCTCTTACCCAGAATGCAACACCGGCTGAGCAGGCTCAGCTGAGCTATAAAAAGGCATAGCATGGGGGAGGGAGGGCTGCCGTGCAGCAGGAACTGTGCAGACACACACGGGGATCCAGGGACAGCAGCCCCTTGCACTGGGATCTAGAGCCACAGCGCGAAACAGAGAGGTCAGTACAGAGGACAAAGGCTCCATAGAGGAGGAGCAGCCAGGAAATGGCCAGGAGTGGGTCTGAGTGACAAATAGAGAGATGTCAGAGAGAAAGAGTGTGGGCAGGCAGAGTGGGCAGGGCTGTTTGATGGGATGGAGAGGGGAAATAACAAGAGCACTGTAATGGTAAACTGTCACGGTTACTGGTTTCTATACAAACTTTGGTTAGACACACTGGAAAATGGACGGCACAATCAGTAAAGACCAGGCTTTTGTGAATGCACTGCAGAGACATGTATGTGCATGTATGTATGCGTGTGTGTGTGTGTGTGTGTCATGCACAGTGATGGTATTGAATAGATGACATAACTGGTTTGCTGAGGGACAAACCACCATTGATCCTTACTCGTTTTTCCAGACATTTGGTTTGACATTTCGTTGCACATGGTTTGCCTCCTCTCCTTCACCTACAACCATTAAAGGGCATTTTCATACAAGCTGCTCTCACCTTTTAATCCCACTGCCATTCTTTCAGCCACAGTGAAAAGGTCATTAAGAGCTCATGAGAGGCTGAATGCTAGTAAGTCCTGCGAGACAATGGTGCACACTAAAGAACACGAGATCGTGCATTTTAGAACACAAAACACGTCCCTGAGAGCCACAGCTAACAGTGAATTTATCTCGCTCCATCCTTTCACAAACAACATGGAATATCTTCCTCTGCACTGACGTCAAAGGGTCCCCTGTTCTCCCTTAAAGGGACAGTACACTGAATTAAACCAGCATAGTACCAAGGGAACCAATGCTGTATAGAGGGAATGTACAAGTACGGTAGATCATGTGCTCGGTCCTGTTTTCACTCCTGCTGCTTCCAGGGGCAGTGAGTGAACGCTTCATCCATCTCCATGTGCTCTTGGAGAATGGTTGACATGCTATCCCTTAACAGCTGCAGACTGACTGTGTCTTTTTTTAGCTGGGCAGCATGTTGAAAAACAGTAATAAGACGTGAGGGTGGGACAGATGATATGTATCAGTTTCTCTATATTTAATTTCCAGGATTGAATTACGAAAATCACGTTTGAATGCATCTCCTTAAACTTGTCTTATATACTCTATCGACAGTGCACCCAGTTGCTATTGAATTATTTATGTAGAGATTCATGCTAACAATATGGACCCAGCCTTAGTGCAAAATTCAGGTGGCTTTGTCCACATGTGACAAAATCCTGTGCAAACATCTTGCAGCACCTCTAGATCTGATACAGCCTCTGTTGGGAAATGTATTTTTTAAGCGTTGTTTCACTGCATATTGTTTAACTTCCATAAATCCATGCAGTATAATGTGCACTTGTAATGATATTTACACCAAATTTAAAGCAGAACATGTCTGCCAAGCCCACGAAGCAGGGTACCCAGGGGATGGTACCATAATAGGCCAAAGTGGCATTCCCAAACAGGCTCAGTGCTGACTCAGATGCCATCCTCCAAGTGACATTTACACAGACCACCGGGTTAACGGCTGCTGACATAAAACCGGACACCTGAGAAGCAGCACCACGAGCGCTGAGGAGTATTGCAAGTGAGAACCAGAGAACATGTTGGTAACATTTGCAGCTTTAGGGCGTACTCTGCATAGTACAACTCAATGGTAAACCAAGGCAACACATGTTAGCTGACGTATAGAAAGCTATTCATTACACATTGTAACATTTTGCTTTCTTTGCATTGGAGCTACAATGGACCAAGCAGGTGATAAATTAAAGAAAAAAAACAATGTTAAAGTAAAGTAAACCAGCAATCCGCTTACCCCTCATGCCCTATGGATGGGGGCATTGTTACCCTGGAGGAGACCACCACTGAATTAACATTCACAATCACCTGATAAGGAGTTGCTCGTCTGTTTTTCTTGCATCAACAAAATCAAACACACATCATCAAATGTCAGCTGTCGGTCAAAATTTACGATCCCACATACCTATGTCTTTGCCATAGATCTAAATTCAGATGTATTGAAACGGTTGCCAGCTGAACAGTGTGTGTGGCCGAAGCTTCTGCCACCTGAGCTTCACCACTAAACTGTCTTTCAGTTTCGCTTTGATCTTTCCTTGTACCGTTTTGACGCAACATCAGAATCAACAGCACCTGCTCATAATGTTTCTGGTTGGATTTCTTACACTATACAGTTCTTAGACCAGTCTGTCGGATTTAGTGACATCTGGCTGTAAGACTGTAGATTACAACAAAATGGATAGTACAGTATGGTAGCATCTGAACACACCCCTCAGGTTGTGTAAGGTCTTCTTCAGGGACAGCATTGTATTCTGTGCTGTAGTAACGATGAGCCGCACTCAGTGCAGATATGAAGATCTCATGCTAAGCTATGCAGGTTCTTATATTAAAGTGGATTATATTCAGGATTATGCGCTAAATTAAACTCAAATATAAATATTACATCCAATTTCTGCCAGTACATCCTGCCAAATCCTACACACTAGGCCTTTAAAGCTGATTTGTCAGTCTGGCACTATCAGAGGCCTAACAGACTGTTTGAGTGTCAGGCATGTGCTAGTGAGCAAAGCAAACAGCTACAGAATCAGCAGGTCAAAGTCAAGTCTAGAAACAAAAAAATAATCAGTCCTAGACCAAGTTGCTTGATCAGTGCCCAAACCTGTGTGACACCTGTTACCTGGTGACAAGCAAATACAATAGCCACAACTAGAGTATGCAGAATGTGTGGTGGACAATGAAAAATGAGAATGAATATAGATGTCATGGCCTGGTGTGGTATTTGGCCTGTGCAAACTTCCCTTTAGTAAAAGTAGATGCAAAACCAGCTGGTTAGTTTGACATAGCCGACATGTTGAAGTTATAATGTCAGTGTTTCAAACACACCCTGGCACAATGAGGCTGACAAGTACCCACTTGAAGATATCTATTTAGACACAGCCCAGTGACTGACCCAACCCCCTTCCTCATTCTTCTGTTGTCTGCTTCCAAGTTATAGAGAAGTGTAAACAGGAAACTCTGTGGCCGTCGTATGCGTTAGATACAGTCCATCGGACTCTATTCATAGACAACTAACAGACATTCTTACACCAATCAACTAGTGCGAGACTAGGACTGGCAGCTTTAAATACCACTTGCTACAGTCAGAAGCTTCTACTGCCCCGTCTGCTCTGCTCTGCAACAGGTTGGCCGGCTCTCCGGGACGTCACAGGTTCTCACTGTTTTTTTTTTTTTACAACACTGCAGGACAAATAATAGAGTTCAGCGGCTGGTGGAGGGTGTCAGTGGGGTGACTGAAACATGATCCCCATGCAGGCATAGCCTTGTGTATTAGCAGCTACACTGTACAGTCTCCATTGATAAAAAACGTTTAAAAATGATATTGATACTACCAGCGGTATAATTAGTGTAGCCTACTAATGAGAAGAGTTAAGAAGAGTGTTTCCTGCCAACAGCATACAGTGTTAAAGGGTTGTTTTATTATTTGGTTTCGGTTTTCTCACTCAGTTGAGAAAACTGTCATGTAGCCGACATAATTCTGTGACCTTGATGAATTAAGGGTGACAGTGGAGCAATCTTTCATTCAGGGTGCACAGGAGAGAATTTATTTGCATCATCCTAAAATTAATATTTGATAAACAATCAAATTCTAAACACATCATCAACGCTGACACCTGTCTTTTTTGTTTTGATGCTGACATTAGCTTTCAAAATGAAGCCTTGTCCAGACACTCGTTGTGCACTCTTCACACAACATTAACAGTTTGTAATGGATTACCTTTAAAAAACATACACACACACACAAATTGTGACATGCTTAGATGATCTTGCCGACATATCATCTGCTGTAGTGACTTAATTTGCCTTTTCTGTCTCCTTTTCTGTCTTTTAGTTGAAGGAAAACTCATCTAAAGCAACACAATGGCAGGTAAATAATTCCACATCTTTGACTAAGATTAAAACTGTTTCACTTATGATGATTTAATGGTGCATTATGTTCATGTGTTCATTTCTATTTTCATTATTAGTGTAGTGAAGGCAGAATATTGCAGAGACAGGGTTTCTCTGTTTTCTTGGACTCTACTGCCATCTTTTGGTGGTTTTTGAGAATACAGTCAACACATCTCAATTTAAATATTGTGCACTTGGTATTTTTTTTCCTTACTTAGAAATGATATGGTATTAATGTGCAGTGTATTCGTGATAGTCAATACAATAAATGGCACAAAATCAATGCTTTCTTTTAGTTTAATGCAAATTCATTGGGATTGGTTCTTGTAGATTCCAGTGGACAGTTATACATGGCTACAGAAAAGTCTTATGTGACAACAGTTGTCATGGCAACACTGTTTGAGTAATAGCACAGAACTGCACAGACAAAAACAGCCAAGTGGACGAGTTGACACTGCATATTGTGACTTTGAAAAAGAATGGGAAATACGTGTACGACTGGTTCCTCACAGCAAGATGGTTTGTTTGGGGTGGAAAAACACAACCTTTTCTTGTGAATTTAATTTTCTGGTTAGAAATAACCTTTTAAATCTTGACACCTCTTTTTCTCATTGCAGACAAAATTAAAGATGCTAAGATCATCTTTGTTGTGGGTGAGTACATCCAGTGTGAATTGTGTCTCTTTCTTTTTTCTTTTTTTTTTTTTAGCAGGAACACATTCAACCACTTAAATCTAACTTCCTTTTATGGCACAAATTCATTTCTCTTGTCTTTCTTTTCCAGGTGGGCCTGGCTCTGGAAAGGGCACCCAGTGTGAGAAGGTAGTTGCAAAGTATGGCTACACCCACCTGTCGTCTGGGGATCTGCTCCGTGCCGAGGTGTCCTCTGGCTCTGAGAGGGGCAAGCAGCTCCAGGCCATCATGCAGAAGGGAGAGCTCGTGCCCCTGGTAAGACACCAAACCTATGCACACTTCCTTTGTCTCTGTCTTTTTCCCTCTTGTACTGATAAGTAGAAGCACTTTGCGGAATCTGTGCACAGGTGAGATTAAAGTGATAGTTCAGGTATATCACCTGCAGTAGATTCAGATCAGTAGGTCTCAGTTTGGAGAAGCAGCCAGGAGCACCAGCACAGGAGCTGAGTGATGTACTAGATGTACTTCTCCCTGCTGCTTTTCTAAACTGGCACTGTTCCAGTCTGAATCTACTGCAGGTAATACACTATGTATAACTACCTCACCCAACCCCATGCCAAATAACCTGAGCTATCTCTTTAAAAATATGCACTCTAAGTTATTTTCTTATCTTGAGGTGCTATATCACGCTCTGAGGGTTGGCCATAATATTTCGGTGCTGCTTGCAGGACACAGTCTTAGACATGATTAAGGATGCCATGATCGCCAAGGCTGATGTCTCCAAGGGCTTCCTTATTGATGGCTACCCCCGTGAGGTGAAGCAGGGCGAGGAGTTTGAGAAGAAGGTAGGAGTGGGCGTGTTGAATTTTCTTTTTTCTTGAGAAAGGTGGTCTATAATTCTTCCCTGCAACTATGGGAACGAGCTTAAATCATCCCGACTGTGTTTGATCTCTCAGATCGGCAAACCCTGCCTGCTGCTGTACATCGACGCAAAAGCAGAGACCATGGTCAAGAGGCTTTTGAAGCGTGGTGAGACCAGCGGCCGTTCAGATGATAATGAGGAGACCATCAAGAAGCGTCTGGACTTGTATTACAAAGCAACCGAGCCAGTCATCGCCTTTTATGAAGGCCGTGGTATTGTGAGGAAGGTGAGTGTGCGAGCGCCATGCACTGACAGAAAAAAATATGTGTGAAATCAAATCTGACGTGAATATAGTCTCACAAATGGTGTCTGTGTTGCTTTTTGTGCAGATTGACTCCGAGCTGCCAGTGGATGAAGTCTTCGGCCACGTCGCCAAGGCTATTGATGCACTGAAGTAAAACAACATAACTAGATGAGCTGTGTCTGGTTGTTGTTGCTTGATTTTTTTTTTTTTAAATTAATATTATTGTCTCAGAGTCAGTTTCTTGAGGACAAAACATGAACAACAATGTGGATACGAGGGTTTCCATTCAGCTCGATCTGATAAGAAGAACACCATAAGGGCCATAAAGGAACAAAGATGCCTTAACTCCACCTCTAATCCAGCAATAAGCATCTACAGTTTCCAGCGTCCGGAAATCCATTTGTTTCTACATACAAGTCTTTGCCTATACATTTTGTGCTTAGTATTTATTGAAACTGTACAATGTACAAACATCTCCCAACCCATACAGCACCATCATCCTGGTGCCACTCTGTCTCTTTACACAATCTCTAACCCTGATACATCCAGAGGCCCTTTTGTGAACTCCTTTGTGATTGTGCCGTTGTGCGTTGGCAGCGATCACCCACTGTGGACAACTATCATTTTTATCAATCCATTTCTATTGATATTTTAAGCACAGAAACTTTATAATTTTTCATCAAGGTGTAAACATGTAACATGGGTGTCTATAAAAAGAGATATATGTATAAAAAAGAAAAAGACAAAAAGAAAATTAAAATATAAGGGGAAAACAAAAACATGAAATTATTGTGTGTGGATATTTGATAGAAGCACATAGAGACCAACAACAACACACATAAACAAGGTTTCCAAGAGGGAAATGCTTTTCTTTTCAGAAAAATGTAGACACAACAGGATACAGGACACACTGCCACAGCCATAGTTCATTACTGTTATTATAACTTTTCCTTTGAGGCCCTCGATGACCAACAGGTCTTCCTTTACCTCTCACCTTCCTCACACATGCACACATGCACACATACACACACAGACTTCCAGATGGCCAGCCAAGCAAACACTGCAACAACAGGTATCCGGACTGGCCTCCAAGGAGAGCTGTGATCATGTGTGCTGCGCCGTAGGGATGAGGAAGAGGAAAGCGGCTTCTGAAGGGGGACAGGATGTGTCCGTCGGAAAGTCAATCAAGAAAAGGCGTCTGTAAGCACTTTCATAAAGTCATCGAGGATGCCGCGTTGAATGCGAGGAATGCCGCTCTTACCTCATGAAGGTGCAAAACAAAGATGAAGAGAGGAGGTGGCGGTGGAGTTCATCACGTACGACACAGACAGAGGGAGAGGGAGAGAGACATGCCTGAGCCTGTGTGTCACCGTGCGCTGCCCTTCAGCCATCACAGCTCAAGTGAACCTATTATAAATAAAAATTACAGGACCACTCCTTCTACTGTCATGTAGACTGACATATCCAGTGTATGGGTAGGGTTAGTAAATAGATTCTCATCTAAATCCTCTGTGTCCAGCCTTCACAGTTGAATAGAAACCCTACAAATAAAGTGAATTCTATTCATTTTTGATCCCTCAAATATAGCACATCATGTTTAAAGGAAACATGAACCACCTGGATAACTAAATTGTAGAACCTCCAGGGGGGAAAAACTGCACCCAATCAAGAAGCATTTATTCATTCATCACATGCAGAGTAGACAGATGTCAACAAAATAATTTATTGTCCACCCGCCTCTCAGAAACAGGCTTAATGAGCATGGAGATGGGCTGATGAGCAAACTGAGGCTTACACATTTGGCGCTGGTGGTGGATGATATGAACTTTAAAAAAGGCATGCTTATATGATGGTAAGTGCACTTACAACAGCTGCAGAGCCTGGCCTGGTGTAATTACAAGCAGCACCTGTGTGCAATCATCTATTAATATCATATATCAGTGTGGTATCACCTCTGTGGGAAAAGGGTCATTTATCAGTAGGACTGGTAACACAAGGATGAATCAGATGGAAAACCTACTGTGGCAGCTCCAAAAAAAAGAAAAGAAAAAGAAAATCAAAGCTTGTCAGAGACTGAATGCATGAATACCGTATGCATGCATGCATGCGTAATATATCCATGGATACATAATGCTTTTGTTTCAGCTGTCAGACAACTGTATTAGAAATAAAAAAAATGTAAAAAAGGTAAAATGCATCACACAAGGACTGCATGAATAAATGTAACCTGGACAAGGTGCAGTGTCCCGTGGGGCTGGACTACCATCCTCTGAGTGCGGTGCAGCTTTAGACATGCCCTGCCTGCTGAGAAAATAACCCCCTCTTTTTAGACTGTCACAGAAAATCAAATGTGGCGTTGTGCTTGTAATATAAAATTAACCAGGACCACTTCACTTAACTGAATCCCAACTGCACTTTCCAGCAAAAAAATAAAAAATGTATATCCGTATATATTTAAATAAAACAAATCACATTCGAGTGAGATATGGTTTTTCAAACAGTATGGCTCCATAACGATGGGCCACACGTCAATTAGCTGCCTTAGAATGACTGTAAGGCTGACAGGCTTCAGTTCATCATGCATGAGTCCTGAATATTACTGCTGCAAGGCCATGCGTCAGATCTCTCCGTGGAGGACGATAAGGAAACAAGTAAGCTGATGCATACTCTTTATGCTCTCTCTCTCTCTTTCTCTGTCTCTCTTGCTATGGGCTGCGGCAGGCTGGCTGGCTGGCACCACAGAGACCCAGTGGCACCGAGCGGGAACCAACGTCAACCTGTGATGAAAGACGATGGCGATTGTTTCCTGTTATTGAAACACTACTCGTGGGTGGGGATAGAGAATCATGGGTAGGCTCCAATATAGAAAAAAAAAAAAAAAAGGAAAAAGGAAAGCCATTGAAGGAGAGTGCTACTGTAGAAGTGTCCTTTGGCCAGCCACAGAGGTGATGGAGTGCCTTAAATGAAAGCCAACTCTGACATATGCCTCGGCTATTAAAACCCAAGCCATACAAAAGCGCTACAGGGTTGCGGTCTTTTAATTAACAAAGAATACAAGTGCTGTAAAACTGTCTCTGCTTAGTGTTGTATCCCATGAGCATTTCTTTGTTCATGCTGCCTGGAGGAATGAGGTCGAGGCAAGTTCACAGCCAATAGGCAGAATATCAACTAGTCGCAGAAAACAAGGCTTTGCGTCTGTCTGCTGTGAATGCACTGTGGGTTTTTTAGCACTCAAATGTGTCAAGTAGTGCAATTAGTTATTAAGCACTTGTGATCTGCAATCACAGAGCAACCAGACTGGGCCTATGACAAAAATCTGAGTGCATATGAAGCTCAATTTTAAATAATTGAGACAGATTTATGATATCTACTGTATTGCATGCTATAGATTGAAATAGATTACAGTAAATCATGAATTGAACATATTTGAAAAATAAGGAGTTTTCATTTAAAGACTCCTCTCAGTCTTTTTTCTTACCAAAATTTGAGGACAAGGACAAATTTGACTGAAATGCTTGAGTGGTTTTTGCCACTGTGCTGAGAATGAAAAAGGACCAGTGCTGTTAAAGCCAACAACACGTGACTCACATTTAGAGACAGAGAAAGAAGGAAACGGAGAGAGACAGACGGAGCTGCTGTTTGTATAATTTTCTTTGCTACAGCAGTTTTTCCAATTATTCTAAATGCTTTTGTGCCATTGTTAAATTCGGGTCTACACAGAACACCGTAGTCTGTCTCCTCTGCTTTGAGTTGATGACTCCTCCGGGTCTGTTCTGTACTGAAGGATGTTGTGTCTGCTCTCTTTTTTTCCACTCCATTTGTCTTCACAAAGTGGTGGAGGTAGAGCACAGATAAACTCTGTCCCATCAAGCGAAACTTTCAAGGTTTAATCGTGTTCACCAAATTACCAATAATTAAAATAAGAATAGTAGTTTTTTATGCGGTGCAGCTTGAACGTTTCTGAAGCCCTTGAGTAGTTTAGATTTATCTCTCTCTCTCTCTCATATTTTTTCTTTTACCATGCTTTTCTCATTTCACCGTTGTCAGTTTTTACATATGAAATTTCAGGTTATGTTATGTTTATGTGAAACATGGAATCGGGGTATTTGCAAAAGTATGTGAACCCCAGCTGCATTGGTAAAGTTAGGCAATAGACTCAGGTGAGACATACTCAACACCAATCAAATGAAACGTTAGGAAGGGTTTCGTAGGATCTGCAAGACAAATCATTTACATGGACGACACACAGTGTTTCCACAGCTCTGCCCAGAAGTAGACTGCTATCAAAACTTTCACCAAGAAGCACCAGAAGAACAATAAATCAGGTAAAGGTCAACCCACACATCATCTCCAGAGAGTTGCAGACCTCTGGCAGCATCTGGGATAGATGTACACGCATCAACAATCAAGTGAAAAATAGACATACATTTCATTCATGGGAAAGTTGCTAGAAGGAAGCCTCTGCTCTCAAGAAAGAACAAAGTTGCCTTTCTAAACTTGGCCAGAAAGCACTTGGACAAACCAGAGGCCTTCTGGAAGTCCATTCTCTGGACAGGTGAGTCCAAAATTGAATTATTTGGCCACAATCACAGGCGCCATGTTTGGAGGGTTTGCAAACTTTCAAACAGCACTATGTGCTATGGACGAAAAAATATAATATAAAACTTTTTAAAAAATTTACATTTCTAAATTAGTTGGGTGTTATTCAGCAGTGTACAACCCATAACAAGGGGTTAGGTTTAGGGTTAACATTTTCATTTTCAACAATGAAATTAATTATGGCTGGATTCCACTTGTTTCAGATCTTGCTCCAACCTTTTTTCTTCACTGTACTGTGGATATTTTTACATGTAACGGTAGAAATACAAATATAACTCATCATTACATGGAAAATGACTGTGTTCCATTTAATTTGTTGAGCTCCAGTAGCTCCAGGCGGCTGGTGTTGCACATGCCGGTTCAGTGGCAGGTCTCGCTGCTGGGGCACATGAAGGAACTGATCCATTGTCCATGAAATATGTTCCACCTGTGCTTTTTCCTGTTATGACAGGTCAAACTGTGGAAATGTCAGCTGGTTCTCTCATATGTTTCCATCCACCTGCTTATATAGGCTATATACATACTGTCTAAAAATACCTGAATCTTGATGCTGGATGACTGCTTTAAATCTATGAATTTACTCTTTACTGAGGTGGAAAAGGTCATGTAGTGATAAAATCAAATGTAATGAGTAATGTAATGGATATAGAGCAAATAAAATCATGATGTATATGAAGCATGTGGGTGAAATGCTTGACTGAGGACACAAATGAATACGTCAAATAAACAGTGGATGCCATATTTCCATCACACTGTCAGAGTCAGACTAAAGCCGTTTTTGTTATCAGAGCTCTAATGTTATCTCCTCCTCTACAATTGCTTTAATGACATCTAACTAATGTTATACGTAACACCTGAGCTTTCTCTGCTACAATATATCAAAATGTCAGCAGTAAAAAAGACCAAATGACATGTTGTTCATTTCCCTGTTGCAACTGTCAAACTTAAATCATTATCATTTATTAGAGCTGCACCTGAAAGCACTGCTTCATCCACTCATTCACCATACACTATAGTGAGCAATAAATCAAGATGCCACACACTTATGACTCCTTGTCATTTTGTGTCATCGCCAACAGACATAATATAAGATCCTACAATCATAATCATTTAAAATGTATCTATAAAATGCAACACAGTGCATTATGTGCATGTAGAATGGTCTAACTGTTGACTGAAAATAGGTCAAAACTTGGTAATAATTGAAAAATTATGCATCAATTTTCAAAGTATAGATAGACCGTAAAATATAACACTGACCTTTAGCTAGATATACATGAATAATTTCCTTAATAGCACTGTAATTGCACTGAAATTGCCTCCTTGTGGCATGGCTGCTCTTCAGATGACTACATTAGATTATATCTGAGTCTGAGGATCATACTATATATGAACAGGTAGAGACTATGTAAAGAAAAGAAAAAGTAAATGTGCACTGCATAAACTGAGGAAAAATTGTGACAACATGGCATCAGCCCAGGGAAGCTTGGACCTGATTAAAGAGCCATGTGGAGATGAATATAAATGAGTGGGAAAACATGGTGAGGCTGCATCACAAGAGGTGGCAGCACGAGACAATAAGTACAACACACCTATTGAGGCGGTCGTCCTCAGTATCAGTGCTGCTCTCGTTTAATTTGCAGCACAACAAAGCCAGACACGTGTTGCACTGTGTTGTGTTGGGTAGAAAATGTGTAGGTGAAAAGCTGGTAATGCTCCAGCAAACACATTGTTTGTTTGTTTGTTTTTGTTAGGTCTGCATTTTGTAATAACACAGTAAAAAAAAAAAAAAAAGATAAGACAGAAAAGACCACTAACTCCAGCATCACTGCTTTTAGAGGATTACTTTTAAAGTGTTACTGTATAGTTTTAGATGGACATGCACAGCACAAAATGCTACAGAGCCCAGAGATGTAGTTGCCCACATATTTCAAACTATGAGCCCATTATGATGAAATCTGGACTGGACAGGCTCACATCAGTTCAGATCAGGCACTTTAAGATGCTATATCAAAAAAAAAAACTCCAGCTATGATCCTCTTGAGGTTTTTGGCACAGACTGACTGTGTATAAGGACTATTTTCTTCTGTGTGAATTGTGCGTTAAAATAATTTTGTACAATGCATCATCCCACTCCGCCTAATGACCAAAATATATCTACCAGCCTTGATGACAACAATGATGGGATATTACTAATACTGTGTATCAGAAACAGTCAGATGCCATGTAAACTGTTATGACTCACGAATTGTCATATCCTTTGGGTTTATTTTTTCAGCCGTCTCTCTAAAAATCCCAATGTTGCACCACCTCAAAAAGAATTTCCCGAATTGAAAAAAACTAATTCATTACAATGTGAAAGTAAAACCAGGAGAAATGTGTTTTCACCAGTCACCATCATTAGTGGGTCAATTTAATCCTAGAATTAGGAAACATGTTATATGTCTTAACATTATACAGCCTTTATTGTTCACAGATATGTTTTTTTTTTTAGGTTTTGAGGAACAAAACATTTTAGCAAACATTTTTGACAGTTATTAAAAGGCTATCAGTTATAAAAATGACAAATTATCATACATATAAAATAATACCTCAAAAGATCTTGTGTATTTTTTTTGCAATGCATGGAGTATGTTTCTGTAATGCAGTTTTGTTGAAGCATTCAGTAAAGTTTCAATGGTATTTCGGGAAAAATCTTGGCAAGTTTATTCCACACTGACGCCCCAAGGCTGAAGCCAAAAAACATAAAGTCAAAACTTCCACAGAAATTGACAGTAAAGGTCCATCAGATAGCAGATTCATCATTGCCAGTCTTTTTTTTTTTTTTTTTAAATAGACCTCGTGCTGACCAGATGAGATAATGCTTGACAGGGGCAGCAGCACTACCCAAGACAGAGGGGGAAAAAAAAGAAAAAGAGAACTGGGAGGCCGGTGGGAGGGGTGGTAAAGTAAATCCGCACCGCCCAGGCAGCACAAAAAGTTTGGAAAGTCCTGACACCGTTACACCGCTGAGTGCAGCCACATCCTCGCCTGTGGATTACCAAGCCTGCCTCACTCCAGAGAGACAACCTCCTCTGAAAAAGTAAGCTTTGTAATTCATAACTTTGTAATCACTTTTACAGACTAGTATCTCAGGGATGTGTGCTTTTCTTTTTTTTATTTCCCTTGTTGCCTAGAGGGCAGTAAATAAACCACACTCTCTTTCCTCAGTCTACATGTCCGTAATATGCTGCTGTATGAAATAACGAGCAATACGACCTTATAGAGCGTTATTTTGAGGCGTCGAGACAGAGTAGCCGGTATGATAGAGTTGTTTACTGTGGCTTCTTATTAATTTCTGTATTATTAGTTGATTAGCGTTATCAGTGCACACATAACGCCAATTTCATCTAGTCTAATCTCTAAAATAGCTCGCTGAGGATTGGTGTTGCTGTTAGAGACGTCTCTCTCGCGGGAAACGACGTGACGCTTTTTCTTGTTTTCCTTTGGAAATCCATAAACAGTTTACACAGACTCTTCCTCTCCCTCTATACTGTATGAATCATATAACAAGAGCGAGACTCTCGTCTTATCTGATCCCGGCATTGTGATATTATTTAAAGCGAGCCATGTCGTAGTGCTTCCTGAAAACAGTCGGGGCCAGAAGTTAGTGACCAGCAGATAACCCTCAGGTTGTGACCCTCATTGTGCACGAGGGGAGAAAATATTGTGAGATCGCCTTAGGAAGAAAAAAAAAACTCCTGTCATCCCTCCTCAAGGAATTCAAGCAACATTTCCTTCACTTGTCAGATTGTGCAATGTGCTCTCAGCTATTCTGTTTCATGGGGATAGCGTTTAATCAAGGAGCTGTGCCATTAATATTCATGTTAGTCATCAATAATTATGACCATATGTGTGGTTAATCACCACAGAATATATTTGTGTTGTAACTTTTTAGTGGCACACTCTTGGATTATAGGAGATAGATCTGCATGATGTTTACGTGGAGGATGGGGTTGTCCTGAGGTAGTCACATCCTTGTCAACCATTGCGTCAACTTTTCTTTTCCCCCTCCTCCTCTCCTGACCTTTCGACCTCTGAAGACTGGAACTTGTCTGCTCTCCTCCGCTGCCACACTTATTGCTGCTCTGCTGCTCGACAAGGACCTTCACACCCTCAGACAGCCAGACTCACCTTCTACCAGCATCTGAAACTCAAACTGGGCAGACATGGAGCGTCACATGATGCTGTTTGCCCTGCTGCTGTGCATCACTGTTGCATCCTCTGGTAAGCTTTCTCACCATTTAAAACTTGTATAACTGGATTTTAAAGCAAGTTAATGCATTTATTTAACTGAAGATGGGTTACTCAGACATGTTTCCGCCAACCTAAAGTTCAAAGACATATAAACTTGCCCTTTTCTCTTTTCTAATGTCGCTTCACCCCCATCTCATTATTTACTTAATGTTTTCCTTTCATGCTAAATAAGAATTTTTACAGGTAAACGTGCAATCTTGCTTTAAATTATTCTCGACACAAGTCCTGTAGCACACAATACGTGATTAGAACAAGAGCCAAGTTTGAAAACAGAGTACTCCCAAATAATAGTCAGACTCCTGCACCACTGAGACACTCTGGGAGGCTTTTCTTTGTATAATTTTTCACTTCAGTTTTAGGAATAAAAGAACATCTTCTATGAGGGCAGGCGAGACAGAAGAAATACAAAAAAAAACACCCCAAAAAACATTGCAAGAAGCTCAGAGACTTAATGCGACTCTCCTCTGTTGGTCCACTCAAGAGGCTGGCTGTGACTGTCCATATCAAATTCAAACCTGTAATCCCTACAAGGTAGCTCAGGGATCTGAAACCCTCCCCGTGCCCTCAGGCCATAATCCAGCCTGATGCTCTTACCAGTGCACTGCTCTGCTGCCTCGGACTGTTTGGGTCTCACTTCCCCGCAGCAGTCTGGCGTTTGGAGGTAGCCGCATGAACTTCAGCTTATAAAGAAACAATGCTGTTTTTTCTTTTTGTTTAATATTGATTATTTCTGAGAAAATATTTTCAATAATGATGCAAGTCTGTGGACTTGATTTAAACAAAAATCAGTCTCAGTTATAAATGTTTTTTTTTCTTATCCAGAAGAGTCTAAAATCTGTTAAAGATAGTCTGGAGGGCTTACTTTTAAAAGTTGTACTTAGATGATCTGTGCCCACTATCTGAGAGATGCTGAATTATAAGATGTAAATTACAAAATGAGCTAGTCTGCATCCATTTTTCAACGAGGTACTTGAAGGTGACGCAGCCACTTCAGTGCCATTAAAAATAACACCAGAAAAATAAACCGGCATTTCCAATCCGTTTTTTAAATAAGGCGGAGTGACTTTGGCGAGCATACATCACCTTTAAGATTACATGCCAGGGATGCAAGTCTGTTCGCTGAGTTTGGCTTCGGTGCCGACCTGCCGTATGATAAATCACAGTATCGCCACCAGTGCTAAACACCCTCTCAGCGGGGGTGCTGGTGGCGGGGGATACAGAAGTATTTTTTGGCCAACTGGCAGACCTGCAGAGAGTTGACCTCATGTAGCTTGCACCGCAGGGGACCAGGCTCGCTGTCTACTGCCGGAGCCTTAATTGCCTCTGTGACACATACTTCTGTACTTGTATCATTTTTTTTTTATCTCTTGAAAGAGCTACCAAGAATTTTTTTTATTTTCCCTCTTGCTTCTGCATCTGCTGCAGCCGCTTCAGCAGCAGAAGGCCCAGAGGGAGCTGTGACACTGTTCAGACAGCAGGCGACTCTGACCCGTCGCGCCGAATGTTGACGCATTAATCAAAACATTGGTGTGACACGTATGAGTTCATCTATCTCTTTATCGTTTATTTGTCATCCTATAGTCCAGTATTGTCATATTAATTTGTCATTTCCTCTGATGTTGTCCCCTGGGCTTAGTGCCTGTGCTGCTGCTGCTGAACAAACGAAGCACAAACAGGCTGACTAAGGCCCGACAGTATACTCTATAGAAAATCAAATTTACACATTTTCCAGACTGAACACAGCTCTGTGAGAAAGAAAAAAAAATACAGAACCCATATTTTTTACTTGGATTCGAGGTCTGGTTTTTAATAGCATCTATGCCAGCTGCAAGTCACTGTGTGAACAGAGACAATGTGAAAGTTCCTCAAAAGAAGAAGTAAACACACAAAAAGTACAAGTAAATCCAAAATAGCCTGCAGCTGGCAACGAATCCCATGGCGCTCCTGGCCCATTCCAGACATACTATATTGTGTTTTACTTGAATTCACTCACTTTAGCTTTTTTTTTTTTTTTTTTTTACACTTTTTACAAGTTTGTCCCCCCTCTCAGCTCCTTAAACAACCTTAGAGGCCCGAAGTGTGGTTTGTACAGCATCTATCAAGGTCAAGTACTACAGTTGAAGTAACCTCAGTAGTCCATGACCTGTGTTCTGTATGTATTTACCTGCAGACAGATTCACTGATTGATAGATAAACTGATGTCATGTAGTTTCTTCTTGTAACAAGTTGCAACTGCCGGTTGACTGAAGTGTTCTTGCTGGGGTGCAGGGGGTGAGGTTGTGTAAGTTGCTTGGGTGTTTTCACACAGGCAGTGTAAAACACCCTTTAGTTTGAGAAATGTAAATGTGACTTCACTGCCAGTAATTTGAATCTTGGCCTGAATGGAGTCAGTGCCATTCATCTTTAAAAGTTTGGTTATCAGCATCAGCTTTCCTTATTTCGGAGTAAGCCATGCTGTCATCACTCCATCTCCTTTCTCTCTCTGGTGCTCTGGCCGTGCAGGGTAAACAAATGATTTGATTGGCTCAGTTGAGTGAAGCTATTCATATTGGCAATTAACATTTAGCTGCGCCGGCTGTCCATAGCCGCAACCTGATAATGCTCCAGGAGAATTAACTGTTCTCGTTAATCTATCAGAGATTGGTCATGGGTCTGGATAGAACCATCACTCGGTCTGGGTCTGGACTGAGGTCTGCCATTTGGTGATGCCTGCTTTAGCGGAATAAAAATGATGAAGAATATCTCACAGCCTGCTCTGAGTACATCAAAGTAAAACTGCAGTCATCTTCTTAAACCAAGAAGACTCCAGTTCTTTAGTTGCAGCTCTGACTGTGAGTCTGTCTTTTATTGAGCTGGAGGTCAAAGAACTGCAGACACAACTCTAAATCTCACCCTGATATATGATGAACACAGTTTCTTTCAGTCTACAAATCTGGATTATTTATGACATCATCTCCTGGATGCATCTTTCAAACCCAGAAAAGATCATCCCTGCTTTCACCTTGCAGCTTGATTATTAAAATTCCCAATATGCCGGGATCAGTCAGGCCTCTCTTTCTTTTTTGCAGCTCATCCGTAATCTCTGGACAGACTCCTGTCAGGCTCCAGTAAAACAGACAACATCACACTAGTCTTAGTTTCACTACGCTGCCTCCCTGTGTGGTTAATTGTGTTTAAAATTTTGCTGTTTGTTGTGAAGGCCTTGCATGGTCCAGCCTATGGGTTTATCTCCGAGCACCTGTGGTGCTAAGATTCGTCTAAATCTCTTTAGTCATTTAACTCAGGGTGTTTGTTTGTGCCAAGATCATACAGGCTGTGAAGCTCGTGCAATGGTGGAATTTGTTCTTCCTTTGTGTTGGATCTGCTGAGACCTTCCTTTTTAATAAAACATGGCAAGGACCAGCCTTTTCTCCCAGGCCTCCGACTGTGCTGCTTGTTTTCGGTTTTTGTTTGGATGCTTTTTGTTTGTTAATCTTGTCTCTGCCATTCTATTAATGCATTCCCACTATTCAATCCTTCCTTGCAGCTGTGTTGTCCAAAAGTATTTGATGAAGATAGTTTGGCACCTACAATTATGGATTTGGATAATACCACACTGAGACATATTACAGGTCCTCTAAATAGGCTCTGCAGTGACTTTGGGTAATACTTCCATAAAGTTTACTCAGTATTTTGTGGATTTTTTTGTCTGTCTTGCAGACACCAAGCCATCAGTCAGTAACACCGACTCCCTGTTGTAAATGTGTTGTTTCCAAGCCTCAGCTGAGATAACCTGAATGACATCATCAAGGTTATATTCTTGGAGTTGATGAAGTTCACCCAGAGTAACAGAACACGTCTTCATGTATATGTGTATGTGTAATGCTCCTTTTGAAGGCTTTATTTAGCATATATGGATTTTTCCAGCTAACGTTGGTGGCCTGAGGGACTTAATCTCCATAGCTGCTTATTACACCGGAGGCACAGTCCTTTACTTGTATAACAGCTCCTTTGGAAAAGAAGGACTTTTTTTATACCACTTTATAATGTCGAGCACGATAACCACTACTACTTAATCCAACCGCTGCAGTCGGACACATAAACAATTATCTGTGCGTCTGACTGAAGTCTTTGTATTTAGTGATTTTATCCACTCTGTGCCCGGCATTTCCTGGCAGGGAAGTAGTGTTGAATATGCCCCCTGCTGCAACAACTTTCCCAGTGGGAGTCAGGCATCATGATGTTAACTGCCAGACCGCCTGCTGCATTTCTGCCTACCCCAGAGTCTCCCTCCACGGGCTGAAGGAAAAGTACAAAAGTGATTAGCGAGCCGCTGGAGGGGGAGGGAGGGCTGTCAGAAAAGGGATCTCAAAGAGGGAAAGAGTGCGAGACAGACAGACAGACAGACAAACAGAGATAACAGAATTCATAAAGACTGATTCATGGAGACAGTGAGGGAGTGGGGGGTCAAATTTTTGCGACTGTCAAAGAGCAGATAAGTGGTTCAGAGGGGAGATGTGGGGAAAGAGAAGTAAATAGAGGGATTAAAGAAACACAGAGATAGGGAAAAGGACAAGACTGATAAAGCTGGGAAATTAAATCATGAGATAGAAGACTGTGTGTAATTAGACAAAAGAGAAAGTAGTAGAAAAAAAGGCAAAAAAAAGAAAAGAGGAAATGTGATGTCAAGGAGTTAAAAAAAAGTAAAGAGATGATAAATGTTTCTCAGAAGGCATGCTGTAGTAGAACAAGCCAGAAGCAGGGGGGGAGGAAAAAAAAGAAAGGATAAGAAAAAACGTCATGTTAAAAATGGCGTTGAGAGTCAAAACAGTCCACTTCCCCTGTTTTACTGTAGTGAGCCAGCTCTGCCTGCAGTCAGACTGGGTGGCAGGGAGACGCGACCACTTGTCGCTGCCTCAGACCGATTTCAATCTCCTTCAGTGTTATGCCCCTCCCAAATAACAATCCATTTCTGACTGCCTCGCTTTTCCTCTGTTTGACTACAAAATGCAGCACGAGGGAGCCGTGCTACCTCTGTGTTCCTCGCTTCTGTTTGTTCCCACATGATTCTCCCTCTCCCCGGCTATAGCGCTGCGCGGCTTATCAAGATGGTTTTACTGTCCAATGTATCATATGAATGATGATATCTGCGGCATGCAATCTTAAATTGAGAGAATCACATTTTTTTCAATGTTTAAATAAATCCCAGAACGTATCAGGATTTGTTATGTACAGTAAAAACGGGTGAAAATCAGATAAAAACAATTAATCGTGCATGTTTCACCATTAGTATTGTTTTAATGCTCGGAAAGGACTCTAATCTGCAGCTTACTCAGCAGCTCTGTCGTGTTATCTCCCCGTTTCTTTTCACATTCTCTACTACTGGAAACATGTTTTATGCTGTTGTCAAGAGGAAACCCTTTCTGTACATTGTGTTGAATAGATGTCCTAATGCAGAAAAAAAGAAAAGGCTGAAAGCAATAACAGTTACTGCACATGTTGTCTGGCCCCTACATCTCACGTTACATAACCGGGCCCCTCTTATTGTATACCCTCAATGGCACGGCAGCATTACTCCCCGATGCCTCCATCTAAGTACAGGAAGAGGTTAGCATAGCTATCATCACGGTTCATCATATAGATCTCAGGCTTTGTCTGAGCGTCTCCTGAACGTCACCGCCGTAGCGGCTGCGAGGTCTTGCACCCTACGGCTCAGAGCTTGTCATGATGCATTTGCATGAGCGCTGAATGGCTCATTAGTAGTGGGTGAGATAAACGCCTCGTCAGCATGGCGACCACTTGTGCCCATGTCAACATGCCTGCCGTCTGCGCAGATAAGGCATGGCATTATGTGCTCTTATCTTTAGGTCTGTCTGTGAGCCTGTGGTCAACCTCTCGGGGGATCTGCACAAACACAAGAAATGTACCTGTGTGTTCCGAGGTAAACTTTTGATGGGGTCAGCCCGCTCACCTCTAACTAACCGGCAGTGTGAGAGAAACTTCTGGGAAGGGTTCAGATCTCTGGTAAAACTAGAAAGTATGCTACTTCATATGTCTCTATAACACTAAAACTTTATCCACTAGTGGTTTAATTAATGACAGCACTGTTATGCAGGGCAGAATCAGTCCTTTAATCTTCCATGGCTGAATACTCGTGAACAAAGTGTTCCCAGATAAAATATTCTAAAATGCTTCATGACAAATGAAGAGACTTTACTTTGAACTTTTCTCTTAGAATAAACGAAATTCCAACAAACATCATCATTTGTGGAGTGGATATTTATCTCATAGCTTTTTAGAGGATGTCAGTGCAGTTATTTTGGTAATAAGTTCCTCAAGAGAACATCTTAGGTGACTGCATAGACCATTCTGGTTTCTAATGTGGTCAGTGCTGGACAATGTGCAGCGTTGTGTAATTTCACAGCCTTCTGATTCAAGCACTGGGTGGGTTAGTTTTCCTGTTGATTCAGGTGCCACTCCGGTCAATCTGTATTTAGAGCGCTGAAATCTCTCTGATGTCTGACCGTGTTTGTGCGCTCAGTGTGCATGTGTGAGTGCGTGTTGGATGTGATGAGAGAATCCTCCCTGGACACTGGGGGTTTTTCCATTTTCTCATATTTCTGAGATATGTCAGAAAGCAGAATATGTGACTCAAAGAAAAAAAAAAAAAGCTATGCGACAGCCGACAGATTACTTTAATCTGCTCATATACTGTAACTACAACAAATCCTACAGTCAAATCCGCGATACTCAACAATCTCTCCACAGACGCTGGGGGGGAATGAAGTTACACTTGTCAAACAACTCTTCCCTAGTCCAGACACTTCCATTAGTTAAATTGTGGAAATGAAATCATAAACGTGAAGCTGCCTCGTATAGTTGTCACTATGAGATGATTCAAAAACCTTTATGTTCGTAGAGGCCTTGTGAGGTTGTTTGTGACCATATAAATTTAAATGTATTTTTATGAAGAGAAAATATAGATTTTGTGTTTCTCGGCTTGTCGTAATGGAAAATATGCTTCTTTTACTGATGTCAACAAACCTCACAGGCCTCATGGTAGAATATACGAGTGCGGGTATTAAAAGAGCTGTCACTCGATTTGGAAGCGATAGACTCAGCAGCCCTGTATATTTCCCTTTCTGTCTTTACACTTGGATTATACCTTTCACATCATTCACTTTAAACATGCACAGAAAAAAAAAAAAAAAAAAAAAAATCAAAGCCATCATTGCTATGCTGCCCCCATGTCGGAACGCATTAATATTTACTGGCAAAAATCAGTCAAGAAAAACGAGCTAATCTCTGTTGGTTGTACACCAAGCATGTTGTGCAAAGCTACATCAATCTTGAATGATTGGGAGCAACCACTGTGCAACAAATCTCTAACGCTTCAGTCTGCTTTGGGTGCACGCGGTTAGAATGAAACTTGCTAAATTAGTCTCTCCGTCCACCAATTAACACTCCCATGATTAATTGTGTTTTGCTCGTGTTCTTTCCACTGCATTGGGAGAAAATCTACCCGCATAAATAAATGGAAAGGATGCGCCACAGATGAGTAACTGATGGTGTCTGGAAAATAATAGCTCACTTTTGAGTATATATGAGTGTCAACATGAAAATGAGTGTATATTTTTCACGCCTGCTGTTGCTGTGACTTGAGAACAAAGAATAGCAATCCACGCAATTGAGTTAATCTGCATCAAAGACTATGGGGCTGATGGTTAATGACGTTGAGCGGACAGGGCATAAAGTGAGTGAGTGAACAACGGAGGAAGTCAGCCATAGACCTTCCATACGCCACTGCTGGACTTGTTTTTCCGCCGGCTTCCGACAACGATGAGACGACGGATGAATGGCTCCCAGAGGTGTAAACAGAGCTAGTGTGAAGACAGGCTGTCTCCAGACCCGCTATCACATCCTCAGTTCCTCTCCAGCAAACACTGGAAGTAGGACTTGGCACACGGACGCGCACACACGAAAAAGTCTTAAGGCATTAAACTGACAAGACTAATCAGCAGATTTTTTTTTTTTTTTTTTGATAGAATTTCAGGACTTGGGGAGAGGGAGGTGAGATGGCCAGGAAGCCTGTGTGTTGTAGGCAGTGCGTAATGTGCAGTATGCAGGGGTTAGAGGCCAGGGGACAGTGCAGGCCCCTGCAGAGCACTGATAAGAGCTTGTTTACCTTCCTGTGGATGGTCAGGCCTCAATCTGCAGCTGCGGAAACTCCGGGACAATAGGTGTGTGTATATGTGTGTGTGGTGTGCGTTGTGTGTGTGTGTGTGGAGTCGCAAAGGGGGGGCTTGAGCAGGCCTTGAAGCTCCCCTTTCCCTCTCCGTCTAATTCTGATAGGACCGCTGACCCCTCCCTGCCCCTTCCCCATCATGACTCCGTCGGCCGACCCTGGACACAAACAGTTTACTCTACCCTGAGGGACCGAGGGAGACAGTTGGTCTTGACGTTGTCTGCTGTCAGGGCTTCCCCTCCTCCTTTTCTTTTTTTCTTCCCTCCCCCCTCACTCTCTCTCTTTCTCTGTCTGTTTGAAATGCAGCCATACTCTCCAGCTCAAAGTTCTGCAGTCCTTCATTGTGCATCTAAACTCTAGGCAAGGAGCTGATGTTCTTTTCCACAGTGACTGACAATGAGGGAGGGCATGAAAGACGAGGCATGAAATCAAGCCTGCCTGCTTTCTTGCCTGAGGTGAGTGTGGAGGCAGCTAGTTATCGGGGCCGCGGGTACTCAATCCCTAGAATCTAAATCAACGTTTAGTTAAGGTGAGATAGCAATTTAAAATTCAAGGCCTCGCCACAGCCTGTCAGCGCTCGGCACTGCACAGATGCTCAAAGTCGAGGCAACAGTGATACAAACAGGCGGGCAGCACTTGAGATCTTTAATTTACTGGCAGAAGTAGCTAAATAACATAAACAGCACTGGCACTAACACCAACAACAAATCTCACCCTAAAATTGAATTTATCAGAGCTTCACAAATCACTGCATTTAGAGGAAAACACCATAAATATAGAAGATGTGTCCTCAGCAAGTCACTGCAAACAACCTGAGCAAAAAACCTATTAGTTCAAGGAAACATTTATCTGAATCCATCAACTCCAAATTTCCATGTGCTTTCACTTTTTATGAAGCTTATCAAAGAAATGTTCCTTTTCTCTGAAGTGACTCGCTGGGAGGCTGGAAGCTGTCTCTGGTCATCGCCCCTTATCACCAGACCTCTCTCAAATTTAAAATACAGTTAAGGTTATTTTAAATTTAGCTGACCAATGAGATGCTGACCCTTTACTGTCTAAAACAAGAAGTGATACTATCTGATATGCCGTAAATGACCATGTGCCTGTACATATACTTCTGCTTTTTATCCAGTGGTGGACAGCCAGGAGCCACAGAGTGCTCCGCCATTTCTAGGACATATGATGCTAAGCAAAGCATTTGTACTAAAGTGCACTTAGCCACACAAGAGTGATGATTGGTTAATGTTGGACTGAAGTGGTGTGAAAATAATTGCCCAGATAGATGAGCTGAGAAACTTACAGAAAGTCATTTTGTTTTTGCTGCCGAGTGTGTAAATGGAGTGAAGCGACAACATTTCCATCTAATCACCTCAGGTGTTCTGTCTTCACTCCACTCCCAGCCACTCTAGGTTTGCCACTTCACTCCCTCCCCACTCCCACCAAGGAGAGAGCTCATTGCTGTTTGCTCTATAGGATGAGGAGGAAACACATTTTTTCTTATCGCCATAATGTTAAACATGGTGTGGTGAATGCCACTCTGAAGTTGGATTATGGGTTGTTAGCATAATGTAATGCTTGTGGGATGGAGCTCTACAGTAAGTGCACTGCACACACACCTACAGTGGCTTTCTGGCCTTGCTAACGTCTCCATGGGCGCCCATAATAAATAAAGTTATTTCCCAGAGCATTTGTGATAATATAGTGCCACCCGACTTTGAAATACATGTTCTGTTTTGCATTCACAAACGCTGCTTGGTGTTTTCGAGGACTTCATAGTAAGGAAGTTGTCTACGTGTTTCACCATTGTTAAAGTTTTTTTTTTTAGATTTTTTTTTTTTAGCTTTCAAATTCAAACTGTCTTGAGGAAAAGAGGAAGAAGACAGAGAAATACAGGATGCCAGCACTGTGTAGGGATACTTTGATCCCTAATAATGATAAATCACCTCAAGCCTCCAGTAACGCCCAAGTTCAGCTACTCAGTTCAGCTATGCTACGCTCTGCATAATTAGATGGGTCCCTCTTGGACAGTGGAACTTCATTTCCTAGGTTCAGGTTGGCATCTTCAATTAATTACATTTTTAATTACAAATTTCACTTTAATTTGAGGAAATTAATTGAAACAATAGAGATAACACTCGGATGCACACAGTCCATTACTAGGATGGTGTAGGTCGGGGCTAGCTGCAGTCTATAAATATTGTAGTTGACTCTGTTCAGCTGGGGAAAAGTTGGACTTTCAGCCTTAGACGTAACAACAGGTCTCAGGAGAAAGGGTGAGGGGTCACTTGGGTTGCTCAGGTTACACTAAATGCCCTTGCACCCCAAATGACAGGCACACAGAGAGAGCAGGTGTAGGGATACGGTTTTGTTGCACATGGATACGTCAGCAGTCGGAGTGAATAGGTTTATTTAAGCCACCTCTCTTCACTTTCTTTTTCTCTTTTATTTCTCTCTCCTGTGCTAGGGTGTTACCACGATGTCTCCACCTCCCCTTTCTGTTGTTTTAAATTAAAAACCCCCAAGGGAGGCGTGTAATTGCAACTTCACAACGCTGCAGCTGTTGCGCCCTGTGTATAGTTCACACCTCAGCTAACATGATAATGTTTACATTGCAGCTTATGTGTAAAGCATACAAAGTCACCCTGAAGTGTCCGACCTACAGTTAGAGCTGACACTTTAAAGTTCGAGTTGATCGATTGGAACTGACAGCGTACAGCAACCTGATGAACTGCCGCATGTTAAGCTAACCTGAACAAAGTAGGCCCAAAGTGACGGACGCAGGACATAGTAAATGTCAAGCTGATCCTGAGATGTCCTAAAATGGTCTTGGTAGTGGTGCTGGCTTAATGGTACTATGCATAATTGAACACATGCGGAAAACGGATGTCTGTGATTTGGTCAGCCAGTCTCCTATCTTCTTCTGGAAAGCCCTAGAGGTTAGGAAAGCAAAAGCAGATAGACCCTTGACATGTAAAGGGACCAGATGGTATTTTGTATTCACTTTATTAAGTTGTGGCTCCAGGGTGCTGCAGACAAGCAGGGGAACAGCCGAGAGCAGTTTTAAAATGCATTATATTGTAAGTTATTCATCACTCAGAGATATTGGCACAGTCCACAAGATGTGCTTTCTCCAAAGGCTGCTCCACTAACAGCAAATTGGCCATGATCGATTTTGGCTGCACACTTGTTGGTCTTAATTTTATAAACATTTGATCAGTTTGCTGTAATGTCTCTTAATTTGGCAATACAGTGCTGCTGACATGGTAATTAGCAGCAGTCTATTCAGGCATATGAGTTTATTTAATAATACCTATTTAATATCACATCTGTAACTACTGACATTGATTTTGCTCTAAGAATACAGATAGACCTACAGATCAAATCTAATTATATACACTTTTTATGAATTAAGTTTATTTTCTGTCCCACACAATTCCCTGATGGTTTCTATTTACATCCCCCCTCATACCTAACATCTAAGTGGAAATCACCAGCAACCATAAACATGTATTCTCATGAAATGGGAAATGGAGGGGACTGATATAAGTAGATAAAGAGGACAGGGAATGGAATGGTCCTTCTATACCTCATTTACCAGCAAACCGCTTAGCGAGGCCATTGGCATTTCCGGGGTCAAAGGGGCAAAATGAATGTTCTCCATATCCTATAGTGACTCATAAAAAGGAGACTAGTGACACATGCATGTACAGACACACACACACACACACACACACACACACACACACACACACACACACACACACTGTCTTGCGCAGTCAGTGTGATTTATACCAAGACCTCTCGGGCGACAGTCATGGGCCGTTAACTCTGTCACAGCAGAACAGGAGAGAAATAACTTCATGGATGTGGATATTGAGCAACAGACATTAACACAGGGGGCCAGAATAACAGGAAACCAGCCTTGACCTCCGGGGTGAGAGAGGGAAAGAGAGATGGCGAAGGAGCATAGATGGCTTTCCATCTAGGACTGAGAAACAATCTGTCCAGCCTCCCCTCACCACATCCCACCAAATCCCCCTAATCAGTTCCAAATGTGAACGGCTGTGGTAAGATGTCTTTTCATAAGGCACAGAAAACATGCATCGTTTTCTAATATTCTTCTTCTTAATGAGTAACATCTGAAAAAACTAATTATAAAATTACGTAAGTGTGATAGAAATAATATCAGTGGTAGCTGTCTCTGGATCAGTGGTAGTCACAGGGGGTCACAGATGATAGAACAAGTATGCGAATTAAAAGAAATGACTAAGAGTACATTATAGCAACCTTGTTTCACCATGGAGACAGCAAAAACAGCAGACACAGCTGATTATATAACCTGTCCGAGCTCTTTTATATTTTCTCTTCTTCTTTTTTTGCTGTCGTTCGTTGCATTCATCACTTTCTATCCCATTTTATCTCCATCTCTGTCCATTCTCCTCTGCCGCTGGTGATGACATTGCCTCGACCAAGGTCTTTGATTAGTGCCACTTCTAAATAAGGCACATCCTGTTGACCTTCCAAACTTTGCAATTTCCTATTAACCCTTTCCTCTCTGCTCCTCTCTCCGTCTCGTCTCACTTGCCTTACTCCACATCTCCTCTCTCGGAGGAATTGTGGCCTTCTGGGTAAACAGACCAAATACATCATCAAAGTCAGTGGAGCGGTTTGTCATGCAGCATTTGCTTACTAAATTAGATGTCCCTGTTATGATATCACACTTGCTCTCTTATATGCTTCAGCGCCAACTGCTTGGGCTGATCGAGACGTGCACAGTAGAGGCGTGTATTGCTTATATTCGTCTTACTGTAGATATGCTTATCTAGTGATTGGGCACAGGACAGAGTAGTTCTGACTGATCCCATGAAAGCCATACTTTATCATGAAAACGGGTGGCTTTAAGGTTCAAGGGAGAAATCCAGAGATAGGAGACAATGTCAGCCATGTTGAAAAGACTGGAGCGCCAGGACTTTCATAACTCCTTAGTCAGCCTCATCCTTTCATTTTGAATCAGCAAAAGGCGGAAGATGGGGCAGGAAAGAGTGCCCTGATTGAGTTGGAAAAGACATTTGACCTACCTCTACTGTTCTCCTTCAGGAAAAAGGAAGTTTCTGGGGAATATTTTGTCCCGACCAATAACTTCAGGCAGGTTAAAGTGAGCGTGTGCGCACACATACCTTCTGTTATCTAACTCGATAGGACACACACACACACACATGGCTCCGACGGGTCAAACAGCAGGCATTTATACCCAACCACATCCATGACCGCGCAGCCTCGGCTCGATTAATTCAGCCTCCTGAGACACGGATCCCCAGGTTAAACAGCAGGCTCATAGCGGAGAGCAGAGTGAGCAGGCTTGATGGATGACTGCAGCCCGCTATCCTGACACGTCTGATAAACGTGAACCAGCAGATCCGTTTTTAAACAATGTAGTCCTACCCACACATTTAACATCCATACTCTGAGAGCAGGGGGAAAAGCTTTCATATTGACTAATAACAAATCTAGCCCCTTTTAGACAAGGAATCCGTAACATCGCTGGGTTCATCTGTCTGTTAAATAATTGCTTTTTGGTCGTGATACGTATAGGTCTTCATTCATGTGCTGCTCCTGTCCAAATATGGCAGGATTATTAAGGATAGAGCCATAAGCTTGCGCTACTTGGCATTTGACACATAAGACTTGATAATGCAAGAGGTTTCCGTATTAATGCTCGAGGCCAGACATTATTTACTATGACTCGATTATATGCTGCTGACACTGCTTAACCATTTCTACTTGATTTCTTCTAGCCTCAAGTCAGACGTGTAAGCCAAAAATGGATAAGGACAACCAGTGGTTCCACGTGAGAGAGCGGCTAATTGGCTGTTGGACCGACTTCGTTGCTGAGGACAAGGCAGAGGTCCACATCGTGCACATAAAAAGCAACCTGGTAAGCATGTCAAGGTTATACAAATGAGATGCTGAGAAACCTGCGCTAATTGTGTAAATGCCAGCAAGTGAAAAAAAACCCTGCTTCACGGAGGAATAACATGTACGATGCTCTGGTTGCTTAACTGTTTCCATAAAATTCAGCAAGCAAACAAAGCCTTCCCACTCTTACATCTCAGCGGACTTGTATGCTAATCCTTGCATTGCTCATGTGTTCACCTTGTTATGCATTTCACACATTTCTGTTGATGAAATATGTCCCTCGTTGCCATAAACATGAGGAATCAGCTCGGAGCGCAATTCTGAATATAATATTTATGTTTTATTTACACAGTTGGAGGCAGATTGTGGCACAGCATTCAAATGTGTTGCACAAGTGGACAGTTGGGAGTTGGAGTTTGCATGTTGTTCTCTTTTCTTGATTGGAAACCTTTAAAGTGCACATGATCGTTAATGTGTGAGGTTGTTAGTCTCTATGTTGACCCCCTGTCCTAACCCTAACACCAACCATGGCCAGTTATGGTAAAGAGAAGACGACCCCTCCCCCAAAACAAAACAATACAAGAACAACAACAGCATGTTGTTGCTTCACATTTCTCTTGTTGTTGCCTTGTCAGCTTTTTGTTTTTTCATTTTTGAAAAGAGCCAGATTTACTGTTTCCCTGAGCCTCTGGTCTGCTGCGCGCTGTGCTAAAGCTAATTTTGTAGACAGATGCTAATTGCAAACAAGGAGAAGCTATAGGCAGGTGAGCGGGATCATGTGAGCGAAACATGCAGGCAGGAAAAATGGCAAAAGTGAGAGGTTAGTGTGAGCATCACAAGCAGATTCATAGATTAACTACAGCTGCCAGCGAAGCAAGAAGGAGGCAACTGACACACATGTAATGTGATTTTCTTGGCATACATTTAACTTGTTGCATAATATTGTCCATTCGATATTGATGTACAAACTCCACCCCTGATCCTGAAATCAAGTAAAACTCTTTCTTCCCACACTGAAAAAATGTGAACACATGCACACTCCTTGCCCAACTTTTGTCAAGCCAAACAGCAGCTAACAATTGAACAGATGCCAGACATAACAGAAAGATAGGGTTTCCCAACATGTGGCTGTTGTTTTTTATCTTTTTTTTTCACACTAAACAGGCTTGTATAACAGCCCAGCTCTGCTTTGGCTGTGCGCTCAAAGGATCCTTTCTCTTTTTTTTTTTTTTTTGCAGTGCAGTGGATCATTTTGATTGTAAAACTTTTAGCTTAAAGGAACAACACCAAAAAGTAACTCCAGAAAACTTTTAATCTATATGTTGTTATTGCTGTGCCAGACTCCATTTTTCACTGTCCAACACTGTCGGTCAGCTCGCATTAGTCATTTCTTTATCACCGTGCTCTGTTCACTCGCTGCTTCTTTTTGTTCTCACTTACAGTCCTTTATGTAGTGCTCTCACATAACTCGTCTTAAGCAAGTGGTGTTTTATTGTCTGTTTTTATTTCTTGCTGTGTTCGGTCGTTCGTCCTCGTTTGGTGGCGATTATGAGGAGCGAAGCAAAATGTGTTGCGTGGACTCTGTCAGACGTATGCGCGGTACGAAGGCCTGCCTGAATCCATTACCTCTGTAAAATTAATAAAAGGTTCTTTCCTTAAGTTGCTTATGAAAGCTTTACAGAATCCTGTCAGAGTTTTTCTCTTATGGGGAAACCTTCACCGCTAAGCTAAGCTGACTTCCGCAGCCTGCATGCTTTTCTTACAGAATTAATTCCTTTCAGTGTGATGTTTTAAGTTTTTACGCTACACATGGACACATTTACATAACAGAATCTCAGACGTCCAGGTCTGCACGAGGTATGTTTCATTACTTAGTTTTGTTTCAAGTAAAATCGCTGACATTGTGCAAGCAGATGATTGCCTTTGCCTCAACGACAAGGGTTACTGGCATAAATGTTGCTGAGATCTTTTGCCAAGTCTTTAGTCTCATTTAATGGACTGAAGTTTTACAGCATATTTAATGGACTGGAAATCAGAGGAAAAAGCTGTTTGATGACAAAACAGATTTAAAGCATATTAGGAGGGAATTGCTCCTCTCAGTCATCTTATTAGGCCCCGAGACTGAAACTGGATACATTATGCTGCGAGCAAGAGTAGAAAAAAAAGAAAGAAAAAAGAAACTGGCATTTCATTGCCAGAAAAAGTTTGTGGGAGGAATGAAAGAAGTTGTCTGACAGAATGGTATAAATTGATGTGGGGTTTGAGTTCACGAAAGGAATTTGGCTCACAGTGGACATTGTACAGAGTTAGCATATCCTGTTCTCTAGTGGGACGATGAGGAGATGTTTTATCAAATGAAGAAGAAAGTGGACGTAAGATCTCTTCACACAGACCTCTTATCTGCTCTTGACTGTCTGTGCAGAACAGATTTTTCTTGTAAACACAGAGGAAGGGGAACATCTTAATCCCTTGCCAAACTGTCCAGTCAGATGGGAGCTTTGCCTCCAATGTCCAATTTGTCCTTTGAATTTTCTTATCACCTCCTTTCCCCATTCCTTTGTTTTCATACTGATTTACTACCTGCCAGAGACGGTTGACTCTCACAGCTTGACCACACAGAGAATTATAGAGGGAGCATCAAGGGGCTGCACAGGCCGGGAGAATTCATAGGGAGGAGCTGATTGTACACGGCCCGCTGATGTCACACGCTGGCTTGTGTAGTCAGGGTCTTGGCGAGGGGCCGAGACGAGACCAGCGGAGCCAATTCAAGTTAAGGGAGAGAGCCAAAAGAATAACTGGAAACTGCATCAGCAAAGGCCCTTCAAAAAATGCTCCCGAGGAAAAAAAAGAAAGTCTGAAAAGGAAAACAATTGTATCTTGAAAGCACAGGAACAAAAGTAGCAAAGGTGAGTGATCAGGGTCAGCAGCAGTCATGATGGAGGGTTCAAAATTAAAGAATGAAAGTCACAAACGGATGAAGGGCGGGAAATGAGACAGGGAGACAAAGAGGTTCGTTGGAGGAGCGCATAAGGAAAACACCACGGAGTTATCTCTGCATGAAGCACAATGAGCTGCGTAGGAAATGCCATTCATTCATTTACTGTTCGTGCAACACGATTCAGGTAAAAACAAAGTGGTATTTCTGGGAAGACATTGTGTTTCAACCATTCAAAGTCTCTCAGACTCCCAGACTCAGCCTATGATAAGTGGAGACTCATGTAATAACCCAGTTGCTCTTAGGTTCCATCTGTCCTCAGGGAAATCAACATATATTCATTTTTTTTTTAAAGATAAATGTGCAGCACTGAAGATGAAATGGAAGTATCCTATCAAAATGTGATTACCTGCAACTCCCTTTACCACATCCACACTGCATCACACATTATACATGCATAGGCAAATGGAAACATGAATGGCATTGTCTCATATTTCTTTGCCTTCTTTCTCAACGTCCCAGACAATTTCATTCCTTCAGTCTATTCGTCTGCACCTTTCCCCCCCTTCTCTTTCCGAGCTGTTTTTATTTCTCTAGGTCGATCATCACCAATGTTTGAAATAAGAGTTCGCTCAAACGAGAGAACAGACACAAGTGTTGTATTAGAGTGCAGCACGCAACAGCTTTAGATGTTATATTCCCTTTCGGCTCTCTTGGCAATTATTATTATTTTCATGTTCTGTAACAAATGTCACCGTCCTCTCACCTGGGATTGCAGTGCCCCCTTTGGCCAGTATTGTAAAAGAGAGAAGATAAAAGGGGTTGAAGACTGTTAATTTTACATGTAATATTCATGTTTGGGGGACTTGTGTTCATTAGTGGGACAAAAGACACAGTCTTTAATGGTAAACCATTGCATTGACATGTCTGGTTAAATAAGGTTGAGATTGGAATGGAGGAAATTAATTCAAATCAATGTATGTCCTTTGGACAATGTGTGTGTGTGTATGGTAGATTCCTCTGTCCATTATACTCATTTGCATCTGTGCTTTGCTCATATGCAATTTGTGGATGGTCTCCTCAGACCTAATTGGTTCTGTGGGGGTCAGAAAAATGTTTCATGGCTCAGGCTCATCACTATTCTCCTGAATAACACAACATCAGGAAGCAAGTAAATTAATTTAATATTAAGGATTCACACTGTTTCCCCAGCATGCTCATTGTCTCCCCAACAGGCCCTGCACTGAAAAACAATCTAACTTCAAATATAATAGAAAAACTATTTGGTGTCAAAAGGCATGATGGATGAAAGCAGAAATTTGTATTTATGAATGTTAAATTTCCACAAAAGTCTCTCTCCGGAGATATTTCCAAGCTGATTTTTTTTAAAAAGCGGTCGTTCATTTCTAATGCATTGAGTCATAAAATTGAACTGATTTCAAATCCATGACTCTTCCACTTTTCTAAACCCAATTATCTTGGGGCTATTAGAGAAGTAAAAAGTAATTAGAAGTAGGATTTATTAAATTAAGTCAGCCTTGGAAAAAAAAAGTCTCTAAATTCAGACTTATTATTCCGCTGTGAAAAGGTTTACTCACCACCACTTACATCCATAAAACTCAACTGTGCCAGCTTTACCCCACGCACATGCAGCATGGTAATTAAGGCTGATTCATAGAGCGACTGTGGCGGTGATTAGCGAATCTGTTACCCTGAAAACATGGTTAATGAGGTATTACATTATGTGTTAAATTATGTAATTGAGTTTTTATATACTGTATATACAGTAACAACCATAAGGATTCACAGTGTATGATGGGAACACACTGGGTTGCAAGTTATAAAAAATAATGAAATGATCATAAAAAATACTGAATTTATAAGTTTCTTTAATTTCGTATAATTAGTGTTATTATATTATTATTATTATTATTATCATGGCATGATTCTTCTCATGTTTGTAAATGCAACAAAGACTGATTGCACATCTGCTGAATCATTAATTTTGAGCTTTTGACTTGCTTCTGTCTCATTTACCATGTTGTGTGTAGCATTGAGATGTAATAACAGAAGAACGCTGCATTACCTCATTAATGTGTCAAGGCGGGAGACAGACAGACAGACAGACAGCAAAGACAAGCTTCCTTCCTGCCTATCTGCGAATGTTCCTTAAATGACTGGCACCGCTTTTTCTGGAGAGATGCATGTGTTGACATTTCGTCGTTGCAAAAACAAGGATAATTGCCATATCCCCCGCTGGGTCTTTCGCGACAGGGTTGGGGAAAACTTGTACAGAATTAAACTGTGGTCGAAACTATTTTTAAACTTGGTGCTGCGAGCAAAATCTCTCTCTGTACTGCGTCAACTCAAGGTCTTCTCCTTTAATGACGCTCCGTGCCAGATGGGGAGGCTTGCAAATTGGGGAATAACTGTAATTTTGTCAACACTGTATTTGTTTGTGACATATCATTAGGTTTTACAAAGATCCCATGCTTTATATTTATATATGTGACACTGTATAAAACACTTAGATCACATATTTATGGTGTTTTCAATTTTTAATCTTTGCGGTGAAGTATGAATCTCTGCAAAATATTACACTTTAATGGAGCCTGTCATAAAGGCTGTTTCTCTTCACATCACATCATTAGTGGATATTTTTCATCGTCTGCATTTATTGATCCCAAATAGAGATTCATGATGGCTGTGTTATGTTTCTCGTTGCTACAGACTGCACAGATAAATTTGTCCTTGCACTGTGCAGTATGATTTGCAAACTTAGAAAAAAAAAAATTACTGCTTTGCTTTGTGTAGCAGAATACACTCAGCGTGGTAAACTTACCAAAAACAAACTCATTATAGGCAGCACAGGAGCTCCCATATGGATGGCTTCATGGTGTAAGTGAATTTATTGTGCCATTCGATTTCTTTGTCTTCCTAATCCGAGTGTTCCACCTGGAGACTTACACCACTGCCAGACTTTCTCTGCATCCAACACAATCAGAAACTCCAACGTTTTCCGCTCGCAAAAGCAGAAGGTGTGAACTTCAGCAGCACTGCATCTGCAGCTAAACGTGTGACACTGTAAACACTGTACGTGACAAATATTTTTCTTCTTTTCATATTTTTCAGAATGGTATTGTCATTCTCAATTTGACCATCTCCAAGCCAATGAAGCTCATCCTCACGTCGGCAAGCAGCCTCACTGTTTACGCAAACCCCAACACCGATGTGAGCGTGAGCATATACGTGAGTAAAATCTCTTTGTTTTTCTATGTGAACTTCCACATCCGCACACAGTGTTTGTCCAGAGAAGCAGGTTGACTACATGTTGGGAAAGCTGATCATGCAACAAACTGTTAGCTTCAGAGGCTCATTGGTTAGCTCTGTTTCCACCTGATTCCATTACTATGTTACATCACAGTTCGCTGTTGATACACGAGGCCGTTAAACAAGCATCAACTAATCATGAAAAATTAACGGGTTGTGGGGACACTGTTGTAAGTGGTTATTTTTCAGTAATGTACTTAGCTGCTGTCTAGCGCCAGCTGTTTACATACAGCCAAACTGCCACAGCTGTGCAGCTCTGTGGGCCTGCTCAGAACGACAGTGAACCATGCTGCTTTTCCATACATATTGGCTGCTTTGTATGAGGCAGTTTGTTTTGTTTTTGTGCGTGTGTGTGTGTATGTGTGTGCATGTTTTTATTATCCACACTATAAAATCTGTAAGAGAAGTTTTATGGTGGCCAGCAACGAGAGGGGCTGATGGCATCGGCTGTAAAATTAATGTTGCAATGAAATGGAAGATTCTGACTTTTATGCACTGTTCTCAGATCATATCTGTGAATTAAATCTAAGGAGGTCACAAAACAACTTTTATTCAGCTGACTGAATGTCTAATTAAATAGAAGGAATAATACTGTTGTGGGGAGTGCTGCAAGTTGGTTATTGTGGTGGGTCAAATGGTTTTGGGTTAGAGTTATTATTCTAACAACGCAAAATATCAAACACAAAGGTGAATAGCCTGTCTTTAAGCAGAAATTATATTTCAAAATAACTTACGCCTTCAAATAAATTAGACTACTTAAAATGTTACTGTTAATGTCTCTGGTGACTGGGAACTGTAGTACCTGTAGATAATGAGCCTTAACCTCCTAGATAGTCACAATAACTTCATAATCCAGGGCTGTCAAGCGATTAAAATACTTAAGCATGATTAATTGCGTGAGTGTCCATAGTAAATCACGATTGATCACACATTAAGCGTTCAAAATGTACTGTATCTGAAGGGATTTTTCCAGATGTTTAATAATGGACAAACACTATACTTGCTTCATGCAAATGGGACTTGACAAATATTGTCCAGAAAGCCTCAAAGACCTCGCTGCATTTGGCAGTGATTACAATTGATTATATGAACTAATCGTGCCATTTCCCATGTCAAACTTTCAATGTTTGTACAATCCAGTGGAGTTTGTCAGCATTCTCCTGAGTGATGTGTGTTTTTCTTACCTTCTGTGCCGTCACTGTTGTCGCTTCATATCAGCGCAGGGTGGAGGCTGAGATGAGATTTCAAACTTTCCTGAGAAAGGAAGAACCACAGCGAACATTTTATCATCTTTATTTCTCTCCACAAACTTCTATTATCGTTAAGCTTCGAAACGTTTACTATCTTGAGTTGCTCGGTACAGTAAAGTTTGCAGGGAGCTCTTGAGATTTGACAGTCGGCTGCCAAACGGTAACATTTTAAACGAAAGAAGCTATTAAATCCACACTGTCTCTATTAGGAGGTTTTAGTTTGTTGTTTGTCTTCCACGTTTGAGTTTACAACGATGGTGTTTGGCAGCTGGCTCTATCATGTCAAAGCTTTCCTCGCGACCATGAATGCATCACTTTGAAGACTTCAGAGCCTCCCCCCTTTTTAACTGCTTCAACACACAAAATTAGAGTCATGTTGACATTAAAGTGAAGAAGAAGACATGACTGATGACTTAAAGTATACATCTGCATGCTCTCACACTGTAATGAATTAAAATATAGGACCAACAGCTGACCAATCACGACGATGAGATGTTTACAGGAATGTCATCAGTTAGTGATACGCTGACAGCAGCGTGTGACACTGCATCCTGTATCATGTCCTGTGGAGAGCCTGGACAACATTGCCTGTGACCACAGGATGTTTTCATGGGATGAGCAGTATCACAGGGGGATAATAGTGTTTAACTGCAGATTGCAGCGTAAGAGGAAAAGCATCTGTTCTGCATCTGAGTAAGTTCGTCACTAGCTCTGACAGCTTGGCTCAGTGTCACAGTCACAGCTCTAGTTGGCCTCCCACAGTTGAGTTGTTTTGGAAAACACTTGAAGACAACACAAAACTTTTACCCATGAGTCTTAATACTTTTTCCAGTTTATGTATGTGCACTATATTAAACACAATAATGAAAGAGCTCAGTACTCAGCACATGAAATCACACATCCATCCCCACGACAGGCTGATGGGAAATAAGTTATTATCGGAACATTCTGTAATCTGCAGCAGATAAAGATGCTGCTGTTTTCACTCAAAACATCTTTGAGTCACTTGAACTTTACTGGGAGCCTGTACAATATCAAATCATTTTTCCACACAGATTCCACGAAGACCAATCAGAGATCCAGTTCTATAATCATTAAAATGATTACCATTGTTATTTCCCTTGCTCTTCCTGCCCTGCTTCTCTCTTCCCCTTGTCGTGACTGGTTTCCCTTCTTTTATTTCTGCCGTTTCCCTTCACGCTATTTTTGATTCCGTATCAATCAAATATTCATGTAGAAAGACCGATGACTCCCCCAGGCTTACTTGGCTTGCGCTTTGTGACGCAAGGACAAAACACACAAAAATAGTTAAACACACTGGGCCGGTCAGGAGAGTGATTTTCATTATTTAAACACACACGATAAACACTAACAGGATGACAAAAAGAGTTCTTTCTAAAATTACTCAGCACACTGCCGCCCAACTTCTTCTCACAGACTAAGGAGGCTGAACACTTTGTCGAGTCAGAATCCAGTAAGTGTACATCACCTGCCTGTGAGCTGCGTATTTAATAAAATCAATGAAATGATTAGAATTGAAGAGCTCAGAATACATTGTACTATGCAGCTTTTTTTGGTTTAAAATACTACTAGAAATAAGATTCTGTAAAAATGCATCTCATCAAAATGAACTGTGAACTGCCAGTGTACTAGTATTTTCCCACCTTCAGCCTCTGAACTGCAAATCAGAGTAGATTAAAATCCATTGAAGTCTGAGCCCAGAATCAAACAGGAACATTGAATTGTTTTTATTGAGGTTTTTTTTTTTTTTTTTTAATATTCTTTCTTTTTTTTCTTTTTTTTTTTACATGTCTAACTGCCTACAAACCCCCCACCCCTCTATGCCTTATTATTCATGCAAACCTTAACGTAAACTCCATTATTTCCCATTGGTCCAGACGAGGAAACAGCAGTGTCTAGATGTATATATTTATACCTTGTATGGAGCCAGATTCCAGCCGACTGCGGTGACGCACAAAGCTAAAAAAGGTCCCATTTCCTGGCCCCACTCAGGAAGCAAAGGAAAGACCTTGGCTCCAACTGGGTTGTGCAACTGGGCTCGTGGACACTTAACCATAATAAACATTTCTTTTTAACAGGACCCTGCAAAGAGAATAGAGGGAGAGTTGGGTGGAGGGTAATAGAGGAGAATTGGAGGGATGGACAAACAAGTTTAATATGACCAAATCCTGAGCAGACATGAGATAAATATAAATAAATATAAAGCTGACTCAGTCTGTTCTGTGTTATTGTAACAGACAGACTCGTAGCTTTTAGGATGCAGCTGATTCCCACTCTGTGTTTTTAACAGATTGCCTCCAATGATACTAATTGGCATTGACTTTCCTTCCACTTTTCAGGCAAACAATTCAACAATCAAACTGTATAGCAATGACCCTCCACCAAAATTCCACAAGGAAGACCTTCCCACTCAAGATGAGGAGCTGGTCAGGTGGGCAGAGCAGAAATTCGGGGGTGTGACATCATTCACGACAGTCCGAAATCTGGTAGAACTCAAGTCAACAGGAATGACAGGTGAGAATTGTTTGTGTCGCCTGGCTGATATTTAACTAACATCATGTTTCACATGTCAAAGTACATGTGAGATGAGGACGTACGTGAGACAATGTTATGGAATTTCATTGGATCACTACAGAAACCCTAAAGGACTGTCTGGCAGCCTTAAAGTGTTTCAGATTTATCACCCTTGTCACCCATGGTGTTTATCTGGAATCCACTATCTGCATCTTTGTTTGGTTTGAAACAGGATTTTTTTTTTTTGTGGTGTTGAGGAGAAAAAAGCAATTATAGTCGGCAAAACTTGCATCTCCAGCTTATATAACTCAGCAGCGAGTCTACAGTACAGTAATCATGGATGGATGCAGAGTTGTCCCCAGAGCTCTTGATAAAATTCATCACTCGCGTTATCTTATCTTAAGTGTGTATGAAAATCCTTTTTGATGAAATCACTGAGAAAACGCTGTGCTGTGATGAGACCATGTTGCGTTCAAAAAATACAGAAAGTCTTTTTATTTTTTTTCCCCCTGCGCCCCTGCGCATTGCAGCTCGGGTCTTTGATTTTTAAATTTGAGTTTTCACAGAGAGGATTTCTGTTACTGCAGGTCATCAACACACTGATTTCCAATGTTCCCCTCTGAGTTTGTGGGAAAAAAAACAAGCCCCAAAGCAAGCACACTCATTACTTCATTGATTCTCAGTGATATAATTGAAGAAGTGTGTGAAGATGAACAGATATTTTTAAACCACAGCTTTGCACCTAGAGATAAAGAAAATCACAAATAGAACCTGACCCCATTATTTGGAATCTTCTGTAACACTTTATGGTAACTACACACTAGATAATTAATCATTTTAAAGCAGATATCAGTGGAATGTTTTTGTTAATATAAGTCCTAAATAGTCCTATTTTCCGTCAGCAATCACTTACATGGAGTGTTTCAGCCGAAACACGAGTCTCTCCGTCACTCTGCTCTGCTGCAACCCGAGGAGAAAATTTTTCTCGTGGGATACAAGTGTTATCCAATGAGGAGAGAGAACGGCATGAAGGGCTGTGTGTGCAGCCAAGGGATGCGCGTGAATGTGGTGACAGAGCACGAGGACCAATAGATGCCTGACGAGGGCGGGGGCTGCTAACTCATGGTGCGTTCAAGGAAACTCGTACTTTGTGTTTTTCCTTCCTGTGAAGTCATACCAGTTCGATCTGGTACGAGTTCACTTTACGAGTGGCCGTAAGTGAACTTTCACAGGCAACAGGTCGGTAAAAACACGATAATTAAACGTTACAAAGTCGTAGTTGTGACTTGAAGCTGTAACTTACGGTTTCAAAAGCCTGCCTTGAACGCAGCATTCGCCGAAACGGCCGTGCCGCTGATATCTGCTTTAAAGCATTCTTCCTACACTGATACTAATCTCATCTATAATATGTTACAGTAAATTGTTGTATTTCCACACTTAATAAATGATGGGTTTAGCATTCATAAATCAAGTATCAAACCAACTACAGTGTATGTGATATCATTCATAAGTTACGTAACTTATAAAGAAACTATGAAGATGTGTATTTAAGCATGCACTTATACTGTAAACAGTGATTTAAGTCTTCCATCAAAAATTGAGAACAATCAATGTTGATTGTGTTTACTATTTACATGCTATTTAATTTCATTGCAGGAAGAATGCTTTATAAATGCTTGAGTCTTTAGTGTGTAGTTATTATGAAGTGTTGACCCAAGCTGCTGCTGTACTGTATGTGTGAGCTGAACTGTGGCTGCTACAAATCATTCTCCTGTAAAGCAACTTAGGAAGGGGAATATACAGTACAGTATACTGAAATGTATCATCCCACAGCAACTCTGTGCGTACCGGTACTTCAGGTGCAGAATAAAATTCTACAAATCATCTCTATCTTGTCCCACAGGAAACAACCTGTAATGACAATGGAAGACGAACATTGCCTTCTATTTCAGAAAAGTCCAGGGTAAAGCTGTGTGTACTAATCCTTTATCATATACAGCACTGAGCCTAACAACACGATGGGCAATAACAGCAACAAAACACAATTTAAGTCCAGAATAACAAGCAGTTGTAACAGTAAAACCTTCTATAAGGCTGCATGTTTGAACAACAACTACTGTACCTGTACACTGACAAGCCTGCCATATGGTAAAATCTCATGTAATCAGTGCAAATCCTTCAGTTTGGATAAAGTGAGGAGCTGGAGACTCAGCTCAGCATCCCCAGTGTTGACAAGACGTCATTGCGTGTGACAAAACATTTGGGAAGGGAAGCCATGGCACGGACAAATGGCCAACAGTGCTGGAGATGGATGTACAAAATAAACTGTGATTTAAAGTGAGCATTCAAGGCTCGAGTAAAGGCTGGACATGAGGATATTATTGGCTGCTTTTGCCAGCAGCAGCAGCAGTAGCAGCAGCAGGACGCTCGATGCAAGCACAATTATTTCCTAACAAAGCCTCCTTAAGGCGGTTTGAGCCAAAGCAGAGCTCTGACATGGGTTAGAAGTTAGAAGTGAACGGTGACTATGCTGGAATAGTGATGTCCGCTGCCATGTCCACTGGCTTTCACAGAGTTTGGGGGGATATTAGTTTTAATCTCTACCTCTTTATGATGTCCTGTCCTTCTCCAGGTCTATCAATTATTGGGACTTACTGTAGGTGATGGTTTATCATCCCTGTCTGTCAGAGCCATACCCCTCTTTTCCCATTTTAATTGCGTTTTGTTTTTCAGCCACCCTCGGTTTAAGCTAGCGCTTTAATTTACTCATTGCCCACCAGGGCATTTGAATTACTCAAGCAGAAGAACAGCTCATATTGCTTTTTGGTTGTATCTCTTGGCCTGTGTTGGGGTGTTGGATGAACTTGTGTAGGCCTTGTCGTAGGCGTCGGAGAAGTCTGTGCAATGACTACACAACAGTGTGTTGCCAAGTTGAAGGCTTATTAAGTAGCTGAGCAGAAAATATGTACATGTCCCTCAGGTTTCTCGAATGTCTCGGTGTGATTTGATATTCATGTCATGCTATTGCTTGTGCCAAACAGTGAGTGTTAATCAGGGCGAAAGCAGCTACTTTTAAATTCTAGTTGCCCAGCTAAAAGCTAGTCAAGACTTGTAGTAAGCAGACTTAGTTCCATGTGATACTGCACCCAAAATCCCTCACCCACCCAGTAGGTGTGAATGATAGATAAACTAGTATTTTCCACTATGCAAAGGGGGCAGTAGCAGTCAGCTTGAATTCAACATGGTTACAATATGCCTGGAATATTCTCTGCCTATGTGACAGTGCTCCTTGTATTTGGCAGTCGGTGTTATGAGGCAGTACGAGGTGCTGTGGGAAACTTATATCACCCCCGTTTCCAGCATAGTGTTATGAAACAAAATGCGCATAGCTGCTGGAGCATTGCACCGGAGTGCACCTGTACACAATCGATCACCATTATTTGGTTAAAGCCTTGAGGATAGTGTTCTCCCACAAGGCTGCTCCTGGAACAGCATCCACAGATGAAAAGACGAGGTGTTGACTGGACTACATGTATGCCCCCCCCCCCCCTTCCTCAGCATTGGTCACCAAGTCTGAGAATATGCTGAAATATATCCAACCTGTTAGTGCAGAAGCCTCCAGGAGCATTGCTACAATATTTATGAATAGAAATAACAGAATGAATTGGCTCTATTAAACCAGAAGTGCAGGCAGGCCAGTTTAGTGTCTTCTGAAATTCTGTGTTTCAAACAATGAATGAGCAACAATGGCTAATCAGTGTTTGTGCTTTTACAGGAACCAGGTCTGGCTCCTCTAAATGTTTGCTTCAAAGCGAAGATGCATCAAGGAAGGGCTTCCTAGAGTTTAAAACATCACCGCTGCCGCCGCCATCTTGCTCCCCGCAGCAGCAGAACCTCGGTGAAACCGAGCTCCACATCATAAACGTCCCGGAGACGGCCAGCGTGTGGTAAAGCTGAAGATTCAAAAAGACATCTACTGCCTCTGCCCTCTTTATCGGCAGACGTTCTCATGTCATGTTCAATTCTCCATGTTGCAGCAATATATCACTCAACATGGGTGCAAATGGCAATGCAAAGACGATCAAGGTGTTCTTGCGAGGTCCTCAGGGCACCACATGGATCCTCATCAATCCAACACACACCCAGTGTCTTGTAAGTTTACACATACATTCCAGTGGATATAGCTAATCATATTTGTTGTACTGCAACACATGTGAGGGCAGTTTTATTAAGAGGACAGAAACTCCACTCTGTATGATTACATTGTCGTTAGTATTTTTTTATAGCTCACCTAATAACAAAGCAAATTGCTTTACTGATAAATATTATCTGTTAGATGAGCTTGTTTTTGAGTGGGGTGGGGAGTCATTACTGATTCATATGAACTCTTTTGTCCCTTCTTTTTACAGTCTAACAATGACGTCATATGGCCCGACTTCAATATCAGAGTGCCGTCTAAGAGTCCACAGAACAGTGACGACGCACAGGAAGTGCAAAGGAAGGCTTTAACTGAATTTAATGTCAGCACTTTCACCAGCTACACTGAAGTCCGACCTGAAAGCTGTGCAATTTCACTGGATCTCTTGGCACGCGAAAGGCCGACAGGTAAAGACAATAGATGGTAAACTTCTGTTGTGAGGCGGCTTTTTACGAAGACAGTATATGGAGTATGACAAATACCATGGCCCACATATAATACACAAAGTGACAGGAGGAAGATGACTTTTAGAATAATAGTGTTTTACGGTATCTCCACAGAAGCAACACAAGCGCCAGCCAATACTCAAAGTGACTCTGAACGGATATCCATGCAGCTCTACACCTCCCCTGCTTACCATCCTCCCCTGGACCTCAACACCAGGGTACCAAGGGACAAGAGAATTTATGCTGAGGTACAAGAAGCAATTTAATCTTCTTTGCGTACTGTACTGTAGATGATATTGCTTAATCTGTCACAAACATTTCAGTCATATGCAGAGTGCTTCCTAAATCAGCAGATTTGACAGATTCCTGTGGGTTTTTTTCCATTCTTGTATCCCTTTCATTGTCTCCTGCAGATTTCTGCAGAGATTTACGGGGAAGCGGTCTGGACCATCAAGGTGATCAGCTGTGCTGTGCTCTCCAAGGGCTTCTCCCCTGTTGATCTGCGGTTCAGCCTAGAGGCCTGCTCCACGAATATCTGTCCCAACAGCACCCGACTCAGCTTCCCCTTGGATGATCTCCAAGGGCTGACATCCACCACCTGGGAAGTGGAGTGCTCCATCAGAATGTGCTACATGGAGGTAGGAGATCATCTTTAAAAACTGCAACAATGTAAACCTATAATCTTGTGACTTTGCTGATGGATGTTGCTCTTGTTGTGGTTGTTGTTGATGATTTGTTTTCTCTACCTGGCTAGACATGTGAAAATGAAAAAAGAGTGAAGAGGAGCCTGGAGGTTACCCAGTCATGTCTGCAACCACCAAGTGAGTTCAGTTTAAACTCCAAAACATGGCTAAATAAATACAAATATACACACATACACAAAAATATATATGTATATAAATATAAATATACCCTACATACACAGTTTACATCATTTTCACAACATCTATTACACTGTATGGTCTACAGTGTACAGTGTTCTTGTCTCCCTCTTTTTTTTAATTATGTTTGTTTGTTTTCCATTTATTTATTCATGTATTTATTTATAACGAAGCATTACTTTAATGTACTCTCAATTACTAGAGCTGACATTTAACAGCGGAAGGCAGCAGGGCATGTGGTGGATTATTTGGTGCAAATTTTCTCAATTTATCTAATTTTCTGTTCCCTCTTCCCCTAATATAAATGATACATCATTTGTAAATAAGCAGTTTAGCAGAGCAAGAAATGTTACAATGGTTAACAGAAACATTTGCAACACTAAGATTAATTGGTTATTGTAACAAACAAAACACCTAATTGCTTTCACATTAATGAAAATGCAGCAAACCCAACAACGCGGAGAGGTTCCCTCTCCAAAATGGACCACCTACTGTAATGGTGTCTTAATGGTGACCTCACCATGAAGATGAATGTTCTATACAGTAGGGTTGGTCAGTGCATTGCTGTTGCAGTAGTTGCTGTAATTTTCATTCCTATTGTTGCTTTCAGCGCACACCGCTAGTAGCGCAGGCGGTTGTCATAGCAGTAAAGCCAGGATATGCAGTGAAGCCAGTAAGGGGTTGCGGGGCAGGGCCTCGTCCTTTAGGAAGGTCTGCAGGCTGACCTTGTGGCCACAATCAGAAGTAATGGCCCTCTGGGGAGGGCGGTGAAGTCCTTTGTGTTTCCAAGGGGGTATGACTGCAAGGCTGTCCAAACAGCCACTGGACCTTGTGCTATTGTCAGGCCATTCAACACGGTTGACTCAAACAAGGAAAGATGCCTGTCTACAAAGAAAGGAGGCTCCAGGCTGATGATTAATTTCTAGGAAAATTCAGATTCCATTCCAGATAGAAAAATTACCGAAGAAAGTAGACAGTGATTGAGTGGGGGGTTGGGGACACGTGGAGTTTGTCAGACTGATAAAAGATTTGTCTAAACTTCCTTTATCCCCTATTTCTTTTTATAAAGAGATACACAAAGGCTGGTGTGGCGGTGTTGAGGAAGCTGACTACTTATCCACACCTTCCTGTGTCCTGTTTGTCCACATCTTGCTAATTAGAAATGTTGTTTTTCTGGAGCAACTGAAACACAAGGATGGAAGTAGTTGTGAAGGAACATGCTGGTTATGTGCGTCAGTTTACATGGTTCCATTTATTAGTCAGTGTCAGAGATACAAGGGTTACATACAGTAGCAGGACTGGCTGACTGCATTCTGTTGCGAGCCTTCCCCGGGCCGGACTCAGTGCTCTATTCAGCGATCCTTCCTGTTTGGTAGTTTTCATCCAGAGGGCTCCAGGGAGTCACGGCTCGGGCCTGCTGCGTGTCTCCTCCTCTCCACCTGCAGTGGAGCTTCTGCTTCCTGCTCCTGTTTATTCAGCTTTGCTGTCAAAGGCTCGCTTAAACAAACGAACACAGCAACTGATTACAGACAGAAAAACGTCTCAGGAGAAAGCCTGCTCAAGCTGCTGTGATGTTTCTGGCTCATTCGGGGGGTCAAGGAATGTTGCTCAAAGACAGATCAACAAACTGGGTTGACTGTCTGGGATGCAGTTGGTTCAAATGCCCACAAGATGTCACTATTCAGCACAGTGCCAATCAGCTGCTACATGCTATAAATAAGCAAAATAGTATTTGTAATCCAGTGCAAATTGAATAATCATTTAATTTTGAGCTTAAATTTAAAAAAGTATGTAGTTACATGTGCAGTATTACACTTTGTAATTACATTTTGTCAATACTGTTCAGTATGAATGTTGTGTCCTCTAGTATTAGCATGAAGTGATTTGATCTAGGCTCGGTGCAGACACAGCGGCACTACACACGCCACTTATTCAGATGTACATGATGCAGAGTGGCAAGTTTGTACAAAACAAACCCACTGTCCTTCACATCTTTCATGTCCTGTCTTTGATGTAGTTCAGGAAAGGAGAGCTGCATTTTATGAGGCCCAGTATAATACTTAGACTAGCACTTTCCACCAGGAGGCAGGAGACAACAGAGGCAGGTGAGAGAAAGTCGTGCAAAGGTGATGATTAGTTTCTTCCAAATGTTGTGGAAACATGTGGGAGGATCACTACAGGTAGCAGGAGGAGGGAAGGGTGTTTGTGCCCTTGTTTTTCTTGATATGCAACACTAAGCATTTAGACTTTTCACTTTTTCACAGAGCCGTGTGTATTGTGTTGTAGTTCTGATTTAGGTACACTATATAAGACTGTAAATCATATCTTTCTACATTTTCAGTCTGCTTTCTTTTCTTTCTTTTTAAAAGATTGTATTTGAATAATTTTCAAGGTGTTTTTTTGTTTAGAGATTTAAGAAAATCTAGCATGTTTTTCTCAGCTTGAAAACTGGAACCTAAGATCAATAATTGCCCAGTGAGTAGTTTGTTTGTACAAACACATGTCAGAACAGTTAGAGGTGATGTCTGAGTGAAGGGGGAAAACTGTCAATGGTCTATTGTGGAGAGCTCTTAAAATGATGTCTGTCTCAAGGTGATCTGTTCATACCCTTGCTGGACCACAATGAGTGAAGCAAAACTGTGGGATGGCCTTGCCAGGTTAATACACAGTACAGTCTGTACACACTATTGTATGTCGGTGGCTCGATCAAGTTTTAGTGTTTGAAAGAGTGAGAGAACAGACAGACCTTCTGTGAGGGAAAATGAATTTTTTTTTTCATTTTGCTGCTGGCTCCGAACTTTCTGTTTTCTGTTAGGTTTGTTAGTAGAGAGGCACGTACTGTATGGAGTACGCAGCTCGCTAAGAACACCAATGCCAAATTTGAATGTCCATTGAAAATTGTGTCATTAAATTGGAACAGAGCAAATTAAAGATTGCAAATTTACATTTTTTTTGTTGTTGTTAGGGTGAGGTCATCCTGTAAAAAAAAAAAGCTGATACATTTTCTTTCAAGCTCTTTGCATGAATCTGTCACCATATCTAGGAGAGGGATAGCAAGCTTTTACAAATCACATTTTCCGTCACTGTGAAACATTGGCCTGATTACATTTTAAAATCTTTTAAAATCTCTCATATATCTGTGTAAGCAATTAATAATAGGTTGTTGCTGTTGTTTAACTGAAGCTTGTTTACATTGTTGTGTTTTGTGTGTGTTGCAGCCCAACCGTGCTTTGATTTTGGCCTACCTGCTGTTCTGGGCATTGCATTCGGAGGGTTCCTGATTGGAGTTTTACTCATTGGAGCTCTGTGGTTTATCAAAATTAAAACAGGTAAATATATGATCAACGGTGTAATAAAGATCTGAATTCACATTTGTATCTGTGTTTAAAACCATTTCGTTCTACCGAATAATTCAGGATACCCAACTGGACTTGACATGAGCTCAACTGCCGCAAATCTTCCCGGTAAGTTTTTTCTTTTCATTTCTTTCCATCGCTCTCCTTCTTTGTCATCATGTTTCTTATTGGATTCCTTTTCCTTCTTCTGTTTCTTAAGGTTGTCCTTGCTCGGGAGCAAAACGACAACCAGTTTCCACCAACCCTTCCCCCTCTGAGAACAGCAGCGCCAACGCCAGCATTGGAAGCACCCAAAGCACACCGACCAGCAGCATGGCATGAGATTATGGTAATCTCCACCACCAGCAGGACCACCATCTCCCTTCAAAGTCACCTATATGGGTTTTGTGCTTTTGTTTTCTTTAATAATGCTTAAAAAGCATTCCTCCCCTGCCTGCCCCCTTTAAATCCTCCAAAAAAAAAAAGCACAACCACAGTCTTTGACACACCAAGCCTGAAATGGATGTGATCTGGGAGTTGGTAATGTAATGGTGGGTGGGAGGGTGGGTTGGGGGGGGGGGCAGTCTGGGTGACGGATAACAGAAGTCTAATCAATGGCTTCTGACGCTCACCTCTGTAGCCTCTCTGTAATGTCAAGCTCCTAGACAGGAAGTTAAAGAGGGCAAGAGAAAAAAAAAATTGGCTCCCAGCAACAGGAAAAACAAACCATATCCCCCAAGAGCTAACAGGAAATTCACTGCATTCCTTTCAATGAATTGTGCTCGTTTGATGGCAGCACAATAATAGTTAGACAGGAGACAAACCAGTCAGAAGACTGACTTTGAAAAACAGATGAAAAGCTGTTTTGCATTCACATCTAAGCTACAAAAACACGAAGGACTTTTGGCTCAGTCCAAAAAGTCATCAACAGCAGCTAGAGGACTGAGAAGCTCAACATGTTAGGATCTCAAACCAGTCAATGAAATGCTCACCTCGAGGTGGTATTTGTTCTTAATTGGAGTTCGAGGTCAACGGTTAATAGCTACCTCCTTTTATTTAGAAGTCTGGAGTTAAGTTTGAACTTAATCCTGGGTTTCTCTGGTGAACTCTATTATTTTCTGCCTTTATATTATTTTCTTCTATTCTGTGTCACTTTAGGCAAACCTTTCAGCTGACCTCTGGGTCATTTATAGCTCATGAAATAAAGAGTGCTATTAGCTAACAGCTGTATCATGGCTTTCAAACCAAAAAAGATTTCCGTCAGTGCTTATTTGATTTTCTAATTGCTCAATGAAACCAATCTAAGATCATCTTCATGGCCTACATGTAGCAATAGTCCATGCAGAGATGTATGACTGTAGTCACCGCTGAGTAATGTGTCCATGAGGAGGAGTCAGCTCCAAAACCTCCTGCGCGCCTGCCTCGTATTCATGTATGAATTCAAGCGCCACTCACACAGCGACTCCCACAGGGTGGAGTTTCCCTAAAATAGTCTGTCTGGAGGTTGTAGTCCAGTACTTTTCCTTTGCACAATATCCCCGTCCATCACCACTGCCTGACAATTTGTTGCCTAAATAAAATCCATGCCTGTGTGAAGAAACACAAACACATGTAAAAGATACCTTTATGCCTTATAAAGAGACCTTAATGTAGAGCAATGCAGTGTTTTCAGGCCAGCCACTGCACTAAGATGCTGCTTTTCAGTGGTTTATAAACCATTTCTCTTTCTTTACGTAAAGATCAGGACTGGACATTAAACTAGACATAAACTGTCCAACCCACTTTGCTCATGTTCAGTATCTTTTCAGTCAGTTTGTAGCCAGGCCCTAATGCTCCACTCTGTCTTGTGATCGAAAATGAGGGCACAAAAGGGAAAACATTTTTAGACCTCTAATGGATGTTATGGCTCACCAATGCATTCAGAGCTTTTCACATTGACAAACAAGGTAGTGAAGAACGGCCACCTAGATATGACCAAACCCCCGAGAAAAGCATAGGTACAAAAAAAAAGAGAAAGAAAAGAACAAGCAGAAGAAGTCTGTAATGAATTTGATATTTAATTAGTATATCCCATCTGGAGGGACATGCAATCTGTGCAGTTTAAGCTAAATGATCATTTTAAATGAATAGGCCTGGTGTACTGGCAAATCCTCATTCACTAAAGGCCAAACACTGATGAGATCTGGCAAACTCAAAAGATGCACTGACTGAAAAAAACTCCTATTTTTTTCTTTAACCTTGAAGACAAACTACCTATATAAATATAACTATCACTAGTAACAATAGTATACAACCAAATGTTCTTGTTTTGCTCTGCTTGTAACAATACATTAGACCTACAACCCTGTAAAAATGATATTAAAATCCTAATTTAGCCTTATTTTCATCTCATCACAGAAAATACAGCGATAAAATGGAAACTGTTATTGAGAGAGACGAGTCTGACGTTAAAATTATTAGCTTCAGCTTTTTTACGTGTGATGGGCTGCATCAGCCACTGCAGTGCTAATGCTAAGACGGAAGCCGCATAGATGCATGATGGGGGGGGGGCGTTCTATGACGGCTTACAACTCTAGAGTGACGGTTGATCCGTGAACCCACTATTTGCTTCAGTGTACAAATGTAAATGTGTTTTATGTTTTCATTGCCACTCTTTTACCTCTATAAAGAAAAGAAAATATTCCCACCACATGTCACGTATTGTGGGTAAGCAGAACAATCTGTTTGTATCTACAGTAAATTGCTTGCCTCGACACAAGCACCAAAATTGTGATAAAACGTTCCTTTATATGCATTTGATACACTGTTTTACCTTTACCGTGCATGCATTTCCACATTCCAAATAGTTACTCACCGTCTAATTTGGATTGCTAAAGTAATTAATTCAACTTCAAACCTTATCTCTGAAGTGTTCTGTGTTTTCCAAACCAACTACATTTGTAAAATGTCTCCTCGTTGTTTGTATTCGTGGAGAGACAAAACAAAGAGGGCCAGTACAAATAGCCACTTGAGTATTTGTGCAATATGATGAGATTAACTTGTATGTAATGTCTATATGTAGTTTTTTTTTACTGTGTTTTTTTTTGTAAGTGTGTATATGATTTTCTTACTTTGAATCAGTTTTCTAAACCGGCTTGGTTCTGTCTTTTATTTGAGGAGCTGAGACCATTTCTAACCAAGGCACTTATCAAATGCACAATTTGTTTTGGTATTTTAATCTTTTATTTTATTTTATTTTTTTAAATTCTCATTTAGATTTGAGTTTTGATTACCATGTAGTCACAGACCATGCGTGTCACACCACGTGTCACAGGCAGTGTGTTTGTTTTGTTGGTTTTACCCCTGTCTGACTTTTGCCCCCTCCCCTCCCCTCTGTAACATTCCCCTGCAGTCCCAAAACACAGCATATCTCTGCTGACACTGACATCCTGACATTGTACTGAGTTCATCATCTATCTGCTGTGGGTGTGATGGGGAAGTGCTTTCTGAATTCTGAAAGACAGAATGTCTCACAACAAAGGAGCATCCCAGTCAAACATGCAACCCTCTGACAGATATTTTTCCTGAAAATTCGAACTTAAAGTGAAAATGCAGCAAGATAGCGAGAACTTTTTCCAATTATGTTTTGAAAATGGCTGCAATATTAGACAGATTTCTTGTCTTTTTTAAAACAGAGATGTAGTATCCATGTGAAACCGGTCCCAGGGATCGTCTCATACTGACAGTAATAGCAGACTGTCAGTTTATTCACTTGTTAACCTTGAAATTCCCTTTGTTACCTCTGACCACATTTTCCTCCTCCTACTCCTCCCCCTCCTCTTCACTCTGCACAATCAACGATATCTGTGTGCAAAAACATTGTGCAGGTGTCCACGTGTAGGTGTACAAGAGAAACTATGCCTTCATTTATGGAAGTGGATTCTTCCTCCAGTGTCTTGACACTGTCCAAAGTCTGAACCTAGAAATCTGAAGCCCGAACAACATGTCAGAATGACTGCTTTGATTTTTAAAAGTATAAAATGCAGTGTTATTTTCGTGCTCTAGCCTTTTACCATTTAAAATTGGTCCTTTTGTTGAGATAGTATTCAATGTATCATGTATTTTTATATTGTCTCTGAAAAATATAGTGAGTAATAAAGTGAATATGACAAACCTTTGTGTTTCCTTTTGTCTTTGTTACAGCCTTGTATTAGGTCAACCTCGATCAGGATATATTGTTAAAAAAGACAAAATCCTAGGATACTCAGGATATCTCAGGACAAGCGATAATACTGACAGAATAAAGAGAAAGAGGCAGAAATACTACACACAGGAGAACCTATTAATACCAGCTCTGAAAAAGTAGGAACAATGAAGATTATATCGTCTTAAAGCTGTAAATGCCTCGGGGTTTGATAGAAACATTGTTAAGTGTGCTGCAGGTAGTGAAAATACCCGATCGTTTGACTCGTCTCCAAGAAGCGCTGTGACGGATGAGCAGCTGCCTCTACAGCAGGTGAGAGCTTCTTCTGTTAACCTTGTTCCTGATTTGATTTGACAGTTTTACATTAGCTCTGGCATTGTACAGAGACTGGATAATATTAGTAACAGAGGACATCACTCACTTTAGAGTTAAATTCAGTCCAAATAGAGGACATGTACAGTATAAAAAGAACTACATTTAAATCATTGTTTATGACTTTTATATTATTTGATTGATAGTGCCGGTATGGTTTCATTTTTAAGCATGATGCTTAAATATTGTAAATTAACAGTCTATGTGTTGTGTATTATGAGGCCATGATTCGGTGTAATTGAGTAAAAACAACAACAACAACATCAAAAATCCAATACTGAACTCTTAAATAAATAAGAATGAAGCCCAAAATAAGAAGGAAATAGTTCAGTCCTTGAGTAAAGCACATCCACCACTGGAAATTTTCAGGGTCCCTCCTCATGCCATCTTGATTTTCTCGCAAACAAGTCTCTAAAATTGAACATTGAACACCTGCTCTTTCTTGTAAAATAATGTTATTTCAAATCATAAAACGATGTAGAAAATCCCTAATATATTGTAATTTTTATCCAATTCTGCAGAGCTTGACTCGCGGCTGACTCCAAACAATGGGCTTAGAGAATTGTCAACATCATTCTACATTTATATTATGAGTCACATATAACCTTAATTGTTGGGCCAAATTATGAAAATAATGGTGTTTTTCTTCTTTTTTTCTACAGACAGCTCTTTCCTGAGAATACAAGTCTTCCTTTTTAAATAAAAATTCAATCATGTTTTTAGGACTGGAGCCAAGGCACACAATGCATGTTTTTGGACAGCCTTCATCTTCAAATATGACCATGGAACAGTTTGGCCTTGCAGAATGGAAGCACACACATGGACATACATGCGGAAAAAAGAAGAACCCACAGGTCTCTCCTTTTGTGAAAAATTGCATGTTTAAGTGAGTAATCAGTGGATAAAAGTAATCCTCACAGTTCTGTTCTAAAAGAGGCTGTGACAGTGTAATGTCCTGTGTTTCGACTGTATGAGAATAAGGAAACAGGTCACTCCTGTATGGAACTGTGGGCTTTTTTCTCAATATTTCTCCTGTAAACCAACAAACCTCTTGTTAAGTCAAGATGGGTTTAATGAGTAATACAGATTATTGGTGGTGGTTAACTTTTAACGTGACCTGATTACAAAAAAAAGTTAATCGAAATCATTACACAAGTAGAAACTGCAACTAAAAGGGAAGCAATTTAAAAGCCTCTCTTCTTCCCCCCCCCTCTTTTCTTAGAAGTTCTTAGAGCTTCTTCATCACTATTCACTTTTCTTTTTTTTACCAGCTGTGGGCTTTTTCATTTCCAATGCAAATATCAAACAAATTTATTCTAGACTTCATCCTTTTCTATGTCAACACATAACTCAAAACCTTTTAGAATTCGTATGTAGTCTGGGATTAGGATGCAGCTATAGTGTTCCTATTCCTTCTGCACATTACAAGAGCATTAAATTGTTAGACAGTGGCCAATGAGATAACATTACCTCTTGACGCTCTGCTGTCTTTTTTTGTAATTCTAACATCATTTGAATTGCCTCTTGACCCCGTGGATGTAGGCTGAATATATAAATTCACAGGTTTCATCTTCAACAAACCACACTGCGTTTAAAACAACCACTTTGTCAGTCAGAAAGAAACAGAGGAACAAAAGGGAATCATGCAAGCTGAGCTGGTGTAAGTATTGATTAGAAGGTGAATGGAAGCAAGGACATGGCTTTGTTCCTTAATCTTCAATAAAAAATAACTCCCTAGAAGAAGAAGGAGAAAAGATGATTGATGTCTGTTTTGACAATTTCAAATGAACTATTGTCTCTGATTAAAATGATAGAAATAAAGAAATGACAACTGTATTCCCCTCCTCATTGTGTTTCCACTGATCTGATGGTTAATTTCCACCTTCAATACCTTGATTGTTATGAAAATTCCACTATGAATCATTTAATCAAATACATTTGCATACGTTTCAACTATTCCTCCACACAGGGAGCAATACTTTATTAATTTAACAATGACCCCATAGTTATATAAAGGTCATGTGTTTAATCATATGTCCTGGAGCACTGCATAAGTACTTGGCAAACTGTCAATTGTCTAGAGTTGACCAGCGACTATGATGGAATTAAAAAGATAAACTATTTCAGTATAGCTTTCATTATACTGTTATATTTCCCGGTAACACTGCATAATGACTGGCTGCAGGGAAATGTCCCATTACATTTAATTACCCTGATAAATGGATTACTGCTGACCACCACCAGATGGTGCTATATTTTTTATTTTTCTATAAATTCACAACTATACTGTGTCTCAGCAGAAGAAGACATGGAGCTTCGCCATAAAGCAAATGTAAATTTGCTGAGCATTAATTGTTAAATTAGTACAAAAGAAAAATGCAGTTAAACTTACATACAATAGAATACACTTCTGGTTGCCACATGATAACAGTGCCTCTCTGATTTGACGTGCACATCTGCATTTCTCATTATCATATATCTACAGTATAAATACTGGAATAAGGCTAAAAAATGTGAGTGATGTTGACATGAAACCTATTAAGCCTCGAGGGCATGCTGAACTGAGGAAGCTACATGTGAGCAGAAGTGAAGCTACTCAGAGTAAGCCTTCTCTCCTTCAGACTTTCACACCCTGAGGCGCTGTGCAGCAAACAAGGTTGTTTACACGCTCAGAGACGGTATACAGGCTCAGCCGCTCTCCACATCTCTCACCCACACTCAGACATTCACTCTCTCACAAGCACCTATACAGTACTTGCCCAACACCTCACTCACTATCCACAGCCTGGACTGGGATAATCCTCTAACTTATAGGTAGTGTTGTGTGCTTCAAGCAAATCCCATTCCTCGAAAATTCAGACACCTCTGGGGCTGCTGTGTGGCCCATACACCTCAGAGTTGATAGAGAGTTGCGTTCTCTCCTTTCATGTTCACTGCTTTTGCTCCATCTCTTGCTCTTCAGCATCTAAGTATCTCAGACACATGGCATTTAACTATCCTGGCTCCAATTACCCCCGTAACTGCTTAACACTTTGTGAAGGCTGGACATTTACTGTGACGTGGTAACAACATGCAAGGCCTGTAGTGCTGCATGTAATAATGAACACATTGTGACTAATATTATGCAGATTATGCAGTTTTCTAATTTGTCATGCATAAAAATGTAGTCTAGCACTTTTTTTTGTGGAAATTAATAAGTAAAATCACTACAGATCAAGAAAGATAATTTTAATAAGCAGAGGGTGGATGCTTCTGTGATTTGGGGCTGACATGCTTTGCATCAAAATGAACAGGTTGCACACTAGAGGGGGAAACAGATGCAAACGGGTACATTCAGTCTTAGGCAAATTGCATGTGGGGATATAGTTGTTGATGGTGTAGGAATACTTTCTCTATAAAATACCCTCTATGCATTTTAGACTTGTTTTTATAATCATGTGTTTATAATTTCTTCACCAGTCATGCGCAGATGTCAATCCATCCAGTCCTCCCAGTTGGGGATCCACAATTGTTTCCACACCAACTGAGAGAAGTTAACGTCCCAGTGGGTCCTGATACTTCCCCGCTGTCTCCTCAGTTGTGCTAAAGATGCCTCTGAAGGGCCCCAAAGGGAGATCCCATAACAGGAGCTGGGACAGCCTCAAACTGGATGGAGGTGGACAACGCGTCTCACTGCTGGAGCAGTCTCACCTCTACATATCCTTGGCTTTCTCTCATCCCAGATTGTCAGGTTGTCAGGGGCGCTGCAAGTGAATGTTTCACATTCTTCTTTCAAATGAGATGCCCAATAGTAGTGCCTGAAGCAATGCATTTTAAACTGCCATAAAGCTGGGTCTATCCCTCAGTCAGACAGGCTCATGTGACAGCAAAAGCATGTATTGACCGGTTCAAAACTGTTGTAGGACAAGAAATGGCTCTGTCTCTGCAGGGTTTCAGAGAATTTCTTTCTTTCTTTTTTCAAAGGAGGAGAAGAGTATATCATTATTGGACCCATTCAGTCAAAACTAACCACTTACCTAATCATAGCTAATTTTGGAAGAAACAGTTTCTGCTGCATTTGCTTCATAAAGAAATTGGTAATAACGTAATGTAACTGCTGCTGACAGTGAGGAGCAGAGTTTACCCACTTACTGGCTGGTTTACCATTAGCTTCTTGCTTTTCTTACATTGGCTGCATTGTTGTACCCTACTGCATGTGAAATCTTACCCTTCTACAACTTCACCGTACTTCACCCCAACTTTGTTTTTCTGTGTTTTGTAAGAGCAAAGAAATAGCAAGACCATTGGAATAATGCACTGAATACACTGAACATTTTCTCCTTTAGCGTCTTGCCTAGTGATCCAGTGGATGTGTAATTGGCCTCAGCTAAATGCTTTGCAGGCCTATAGGTTTTTTTTTGTGCTATTATTATTTCCTGGGTTGGCTTTCTGCTACCTGCCACAACAGATTATAGTTTTCTCATCCTGCTGCTCTTTCCTTTAACTCCTAAACTCTTTCCATCTTTAGAAGTTCTGCTGAAAATGGACTGAGCAAAGTATGAGAATTACTGGGGCTGTGGTTCTGCATGCCATTTATAACTCGACTGAACTACAGTAATCTGGGATACTGGCTAATTTAGCTGCACCTGGTTAGTGGTTAGCACACACACTCCTCATGAATGAAAACTATACTTAAAGGTAAAATGGAAATTAGCTCCTGAATAGGAACACTAGTCAGTTATTCAGCTGGATCATGTGTTTGGTGCCAACCAAAGCAGCACAACACATAGCTAGCTTTCCCAAGTGAAATAGGCTACTTGACGAATCTAACCAATTTCCTTTAAATGTACCACATATTGTGACACTTCTCAATAGCATTCACAAACACTATGTTGTCATAACCCTTTGCAAAGTCTTTATCTGATCAAAGTACTGTACTGTGTGAAACAGCTCTGTGCAATGCTGTTGGATGTTTTACCACGCAGCTACAAACAAACTGTGTGAAGTTTTGAGGGAGATTTCCAGGATCTGATGTTTGCTTTGAAATTGCCTGACTGCCCTTAATTTATTCATTTATTTTCGTATAGCCAGGGTTTTTTTTTTTTGTTCACTTATTTTGTATTAAGACCAAAATTATTATTGACCTTGTCTGGCATTACTGTCTTCCTTGTGGATGATGATGTTATTGCATCAACTTTCTGTCTCTCAAAAACAGAATGTATGCCAGTGTTTGGTGGTGCTGAAACAGCCTGTGTTAGTTACAGCTTAAATGTGATTGATAAATTTCGTCTGTGAAGCCCAACTAGCCCCACAGTGGCAGATATGGAAATAAGTGGAAAGGAAAACACAAATGTAAATTAGTGTAAGCAGTAAGTGTAGCTCTAGATAAACCCCTGACTGGCTGTAAAGACAAGTGCCTCCGTGCACAGAATGCTGAGCACAGCTAGCCCCTTGTAAACAAAGCTTCTGCTATTTAGTTTCAGTTGGCTTAATTAGAATGAATGAGGGGGCCTTGTGCAAAGAGGACAGTTTTTTGTGGGTGGAGGGAGAGAGGAATTGGCTATGGTGGATGGAAAGCTGGACTCAGAGATAAAGTTACTAGCGGGTGGCATGGACCATTTGGACAATGACAAACAAAGCCTCCAGCCAAAAGCGCAGCCGTAATGAATTTAGGGGAACAACATACATGTTAATGTGCGTTGAAATCAAATTATTATGATTGTATTCCATGCTTTATCTATACACCAAAGAGAGATGAAGTGTGTGTGTGAGATACAGAGAGAGGGAGAAAGAGAGAGTTCCAGACATGATGGTTTAAGTGTGTCTGTGAGGGTGCATTTGTGGTTGTGATTTGTTTTGGCAGACAAATATTTAGCATTTAAGTCCTGCTACTTAGGCACTTCACCATATGCATTACAGCGATGGGAACAGATTGTTGTTCATAATAAATTCTAATGCCAGTGCAGTGCAGATTAAATTATGAAATGAAAATTACCTATTGCAGCAAAGCTTCTCAGCAGTGGACAAAAGTCTTCATGAAAATATGTGACATGTATGTTTACTAAAAGCAACATTAACATCAAATTGATTTTTTTTAAATACCTGGGAATCAAAGGATACAATTCTGAGGGCAATAATTCCCATCTATGGATGTTTTGAAACTTGACTGCATTTTAGCAGAAACACTTTTTTCTTTTATTTTTTGTATGTACCGTATTATAACTTCATTACCATAACAGTTTGTTTTTATTACTATGATGTCAAAGCTCTGATACACCTGCCACATGCACATACTTATGGGTCATATGCGAGGGTAGGAAGTAGGGACAAACAAACCATTACAGTATATAGAATAATATTGCAGAATTATATCATCATTTGAATATAGTGCCCTCCAAACATATGTGCTGCCCTAGGATCCCACAGTTACCCTCTGAAAGGTGGACACTAATGACTGTCTGTGACTAAATACCATCAATACAGGGTCACAGTCCAGCTTCTGTCCTTGCAGCCACAGCTATGAATTCACAAAGCAAATAGAGGGAAACCATCAAATGATAATGGAAGCAAAAATATTCTCCATGTGCTTCCCAAACCTTGTAGTACCTTTGTGTGATATTCAACAACCACATCACTCACAAACTTGTGAAACAGGAGGGGATGTCAAAACCTCATGGGAGGTGTAGTAGCACGGTGAAGTGTCAAAATATACGATTAAGGAATACATCAGTTTCATGTCCACCCACAGACATGACATATTGAGGGTGAGAGGTCACGTCCACATAGGGAAGGTGATAATGACCAATGTTTGGGACGACAATGGGGACTGGAACCCAATTAGGTATGTGTCACAGCGAGTCTTGTCAACCACAGAACACTAGATGATAGAGTAGCTATTTTCTAAAATGTAGATTATCAAAACAAAACCAAGAAACAAAAAACTGAGAATGCAAATTTAAAGTTTTAGAGGGCAGGTGAGAAGTCAGATGGACACAAAATGTGCATTTGACACTAATGAATACAGTTAATCTACATTCTGTTGGAAATGCATTAGGCACAAAACAATGGTAATTAATCACCTTCTCCCATCTGAGGTTGCATTCTCTCCTCTGTAAGTGTGGTATATAAACAACAATAACACAGAGGTTACGCTGTGATGTGTTTAAACGTGAACAAGTCGCCCATATTGACTTTGTGTCACCCTTCCACTTGGCCTTTTGTTTTCGTGGGGATGGCCTGTCACTGCGATGGCAGTAGAAGGAGCGAAGATTTCTCTGAGGAAAGACGGCGAGGGAAAGGTCATGGTGAATAAAAGCCTTTTAATCTGAGTACCTTGTGTCATGTGCCCAGGGAATATCAAAGTCATCCCATTTCTAGTGAGGTCAGGCCAGGGCAGCTTCCCTGTTTGCCCACTGCTCTCTTCTATGTTTGTGATGCCTAAATACCCAGGGTTGCAGAGCTTTAAGAAAAGGTTAGAAGCAGCATGGTGTTTTGTCCGACTGTCTCTCTGCCGATGTGTGCTCCTCTTTTTGTGTCGGTGTGTTCATGTGTGCTTCTGTGACGCTCACTGCATAGAGATAATATTTGAAATGTGGCTTTGTTTGAAGCTTAAGGCTTTGTAATGTTACAATCCTCAAAGAGAGGGAGGACTTGATAATGCATTTGTTGTCATTTTGTTTTCAACTGTAGAAAGCTTGAGCAAGGTTCTGTCGTGATATTAACACTAAAACGCATCAAAGCTATATGGTTCATTTAAACTCTAATATACATATTTATTATCAGTTACTTTTTTGGTACACAACACACGGAGACTGTTTGTTAGTCCATTACATGGGAGATGGATAGTAAAACTTTACTTTGATGTCAGCAGTGTTGTCAGCTTCGCCAAATGTCTGGGCAATTATTTAGGAACTCTAGCAGTCTAGGGGATAGCTTGCCAGTCCATTAGGTGTGAAGTGGAATCACGTTTTCTACAACACTGGCTCCAAGCATCCATCATGTCACACATTCACAACTATCCGACTCCGCCACAGTGCTCTTTGACTGCTTTTAAAGTTGCACTCTGTGATCCAAACCTTAACAAAAGGTTGGATCCACTAAGAATCAAGATGCAAGCGAGTAAAGTGATCACTTTTTAAACTCACTGGCAACCATAGAAGAACAAACACAGCAGAGCATGACTCGGGTCAGGAAATTCATGAGATAAGAAACAGGCGGAGTGTACAATATATGAACAAAAAATATACAGCAATAAAACATAGAAAACATGCTCAACAGCAGAGGGGCACAAGACATGCCTGTTAAAATAAATCTCAATCTCACCCAAAACCTTGAATTTAAATCTAAAATAGGATACACTATTAGAGGAAGACTTAAACCTAAAGGTTGTACCTTGAAGGTGTCCTTGAAATAATATCTAGAATAAAATAGTAATAACAATACAATTAGAAATGTGTTGGACACTCAATGGATGCACATTGTGTTGTTCCAAAGTGCTAAAAAAAAGAAAAAAAGAAAGCTAAAAGAAAAGAAAATGTTAAGAGCTGAACAGCAGTCAGCATCAAGTATAAAAAATAGCATTTGTGTGTGCACATGTAATTTTGTGTTCTGGGACATGTTATTTTCCCCAAATCTGGCATTTGTATCAGAATCTTAGTGTGCCGACTTGGTAAAGATAGCAAACATGCTATTAATACTAACCATTACAGGTTATATTTTATGCTCAGTCTGCTGCTTGTGTCACTGCAGTCACACAGTTCACCAAAACAACCATCAAGCACAACCATCCCAGCTGTCCCAGCCAGACACACTAATGACAATGTAGCAACACCCCACAATCATCACAAAACAAAACAGAAATTATCCAGTAGCCATATACAATAATCATAATAAACACACTGGTGACCACCAGCATTGTTTGGAACTTAACCTGTCTACAATAAAAAGAGAAACTGCATGGGCATTCTAATACGTCACCTCCACTTAAACAAACCAATAGTGCTTCACAGGTAGAATAGAAAATAGAGAGAAATTTTGAAATGTTATGAAATGCATCTCAGCACAGATGAAGAAGCTAGCGTAGACTATTTAGGCTAAATTAGTTCTTGGACAAGTTTAGCTGTATCTGTCTGTCTCTAGCTCTTCAGGCACGTTGAAATTAAGCTGCATTTGAAATTCAAACCTAACAAATAATTTTAGTATAGATACTGTAATAGGCAGGTGTTTAAGGCTGATTCATATGTTTGCAGTTAATATAATTTGGGTCACTGAAAAACATATGCAATTTCTGTTTATGTGCACCATTTGTATTGAAAATATTTTTTTGGATAGTTATTCCCATTAAATGAGGGAAGGACACATACAGACATTTGCAGTGTGTGTGAGAGCTGAGTCGACTTGTAAAATGAATTAATCTGTGTTCATTTATGTTAACCACAGCACCCTGTAAGGGAGGGATCAAACAGCTTAGCATTCCCCTGAGCTGGACTAAATGAGACGAGTCAGGGATGGCACGCAGGTCAGAAGTAGTCGATGTCTGAGTGACTGCTCCATGACTATTCATCTTGACAATGTACTCCTCCCCTCATGGATGGCTTTCAACCTTACAGTCAGCATGCCAGACTGCTTCTGGAGAACACTAGTCCAACAAAGAGGATTGAGACGCTGGAGAAATCAAACAAAGCAACCAAAAAAAGAAAAGAAAAAGTGATGGGGTCCTGGCAACTCAACAACAGTGTTACATGTCCCTGTTGGTTTTCCTCAACCACACTGGTTTTATGAAATCATGTGGACAGGCAACACCTGTTGCAACAGATTCCCTGTCACTGTTCCTCTCATCAGGGTTTCTCATTATTTTTCTTTGTCACCAGCTCTTTTTCAAAGCTGGTAGCTGAGGCCTTGCATTTTAAATTGGGATACCCTGGTTGACTTTAAAAGGTGGAAAATGCCCTTTTCATTTTTCTTTTTTGATATTATAAATATCTTTGGATGTTGCTATAGTGGTAAAAATCCCTTCCAAACACAAAGAATTTCGTTCAGTACAGTCATGAGTGCCCGATTGTAAAAGAGAGGAATGGGGGTCTTTAATGAGATGGGGATGAGATGCCACTATATGGAGGTCAGCAAGATATATTGACAAGAGCGAAGGCAGCGGAGATTCTCAGTGTGGGGAATGGTCATTTTGCATCTGAGCACCGTGACTGATGCTGTGGATGAGATATGATGAAAATGCTGAAAAGAAAAAACAGCTTTTGGATATAAATGTCAATTTTAGGATTGGATTTATATGTATGATAAGTTGACCAATGAAGGCCAATGGTTGTGTGAGAGCCGGGAAAGAGGGTGGCCATGCTTCACCACAGGAATGTGCATCTTGGACAGGTTGACCTTTCCTGTTGAGTTCAGGTAAGACAGTGACAGCACATTCACAGGAATTCATGGTGCTTTTTATGTCCCTCCATTCCTTGGGTAAAAAAAAAATGTGTTTCTTTTCTGTAACTCTCCAGCTGTATGGGATTATTCTTGTAGTGGCCTACAGAATTTACATTCTTCTTTTACAGTAAATGAAATGATCTGCTTCTCAATTCTCCCTCTGTGTAGCTTTCAACAGTAGCAGGGAACAGAGACGAGGGGAAAAAGAGAGAGAAAACACTGCTCGTTGATGTGCCAAGGCATTGATTGCCATGCCCAGTGTTGGCCAAATTAACGGACTAACTTTTCAAGTGATTTAATTGGAGAAATTACTTTGCATTTCTGCAGTGTGTAATTCCAAAGGTAAAATGCAGAGCGGACGTTGGCATCTCTGAGGGATTGGAGATGGAGCCGAGCCTGAGCCCGGGCTTAAGAGGATGTGTCTGCCATGTCGCATTTGATTAATGGCACCACAGGCCTGCTCATCAAGAGGTAATAAAATATGAGGGGCATAAGTCAGGCCTCATCCTAGGATCCTGGCAGGTGTTCAGGTCTTTGAGCACAGGGTTCTCCAAGCTAGCCAAACCAAAGCATCTATTCTCAGCCACCTCCACCTCCATTTTGCCAATGCTCTCAAATGAAAAATTAGCGAATGGAATATCTGTTTTTTAAAAGAATCAACAGTAACATTTTATTTCTTAAAATTATCAATATGATAACCTTTGTGCATGGAAAGCTTTAACTGTGTCAGTGTTGGCTGCTATATGGCAGACAGGCAGTGGTTTCATTTTGTGTTTCCTAAGAAACCCAGGCTCCAAACTCTGTTTCTTTATCTAGAATTCCCAAGAAGCAGAAAGTCCCAAAGTCTTCACCATAGATATGGTCTGTCCAAGAAATATGCTGTCACAGGACGTCATGTTAGAGGAAGGCAAATCCTTAAAGACAGTCTTAAAAATCCAGTCAAAGGAAATCTCTCTGTGGCCCCAAAACCAGCTGCCTCTAACAACTTGATAGGAGAGTGTGTGAGGGTGACTGAAAAATGGAGTGAAGAATGCCATCTAAGAGAGCAGCTGCTCGGCTGAGTCACCGCTTCTCTTTGAGGTCGGCTTCTGTTTTGTGCATTTACCTGTAAACGGGTAATTTATGAAATACACATAATGCGCTTGTAATTTGGTTGTTTATTATGAGTTTTATTCAAATGTAACAATAAGTGTAAAATATATTAAATACTGAACACCTTTCTACAATTGTGTCACTGCAGGTCTGATGAGAACTGGCATATAATTGGGCTAATGCAGTATTTGGAGTCAGTAAGTGTTTTCTGTACTGTGTACGTTAGTTGTTGTCAGTCGCGGGAAATATGTAAATTTGATGCACGCACAGGGAATGGTGTGTGCACAAATACACAATTCTGTCAAACAGAGAAGAGAGGAGCGGGTGGAAACTATGCTAATGGCTAATGAGACAGTAGCTGAGGAGTGGAAGAAACAGGCTGATCTACTGCTGACTGGTTTATTGTGGGTGTTTGCTGTACAGATGTGTTTGTCTTCTGCTCCTAATGAATCTCCAGGCAGACCAGACTCTCTCTCTCTGCATATTGCTGCGCCCTCTTGTCAATACCACAGTTTGCTTCAGATGAGTTCACGAAATATTGATGTGACCACACACTGCAAGTGTTGCCACGTCCACCGAAAATAAGAGGCTACCACAAAACTATCTTTGAGATGGATACTTGGATAGCAAATGGAAGTTAGGTGCACTTCACCTGAGATAATTTGCTCAAGTCTATTTTTGACTCCTCGGTGCCTGTGGCTGAAACAACACACACAGCAACAGTATGCTCCACTGATACTGAGCAGTGATTTCTGAGGCTTTAGTTCCATAACATATTGCAGATTTCATAATCTTTGCACAGATACCCCACATTTCCCCCTGAGATTATAAAACTGCAGTCTTGCAGGCAATTAACATATAGCTGCATTTATTCTCCAGGTCATGAAATATTACTGGAAATACAACAATGAATCATGTTTTAAATTTCCTGCTCATGGCAGGCTTGCAATATTGATAGTGTGATGTTGAAAGATCATCATATGAGATACCAGTGAAATTGACTCCTCTGCTGGCCTCCTCTGGGCCCTAGCTCCTGATACAAGAAGATACTGTAGCGTTTCTCCTTTCACTGATTTTTCCCCCCCACCGTGCCCCTCAAAAAGTTAGAAGAAATTCACCTTTTCAATACGGCTGATACGTATTGACATTGTTGGCCTTTTTGCAAATCTCAACTCAATCTGGATAATTGTTTGTAGCATAGAAGTGTCAGTCATCCCAAAAGTCTTCCTGAAGGTCAGAAGGAGTCATGATATTTCTCCCTGATTGCAACCAAACTTTAATACGTCAAATTCAGTTCAGTATAAGAAAATGAGAAGATGTCTGTGTTGAGCTGCTTTAGGACAGAGTGAGTGAGTTTAGTCACCATTAGTCAAACTCTTTTTTCTTTTTTTTTAATAAATCCGTTTTATTTTTGAGATAGTGGTGCATGCAGTATAATTATAATTTGAAAATCTAGTATTACAGTATGTGAACTAACTTGTAAAAGAATAGACAATGGGGTCATGAATAAACAGAATCTCTAAAAAATGAGTCTATTCACTTTTAAGCTCTTATCGGCTTAGAGCGAATTTCAGCAAGAAAACAGCTAAATTAAACTATTATATAAACACACATTAAGTAGGACTCGTCATTTAGATTGGCCAAATGATAGTGATTTGAAATGCACTATTAAAGTCAGGGGGAAACAATGTGATGGTTTCTGCTGTAGGCACCTGCTGGTCAAAAGACAAGTCAAGACAAAGATAGCACAGCACAATGTGTGAAAAGGTTGTTGCAATATAAAGTCACGACATGGTGGGAGATTGATATGCTCTCTTTCATCCAGCACACTGCATTGGGGTGCTGTCAGAATGACTTGCTGTCAGGCTGTCACTCCAGGCACCCCTCAATCAAACTGATGCATCTGTGCTTAAACAGGGCATTGTTTTAGCACGTAGCAGCCATTAAACAAGAGTTCCATTCTACAAATACTCCAACTTTTCACAGGTGACCTCATTTATTGTAATGGGTGATGAGCTACACGTTCCACTACTCCAGAATTTGGCAGGTTGTTTACCTGGGGGAGCTGCAACGGCGATAATTAGTGCACTTCCTTCAGCAAAACGCATTCATGTTCTCAGATTTACTTCTTGGTTCTTCAGACATCAATTTCACACTAGTCCCACATATATTCTTTGAAACATTCAGATTCTTTAGGGCATTTTTTTTTTTGCCTGTGCCTCTGTTTGATAACTGTTTCAGTCGTTGAGATATGTATTTGTTCAGACTTTTTCTCACTATTTTTGCTCCAGTTAAAGTCCATAGTGTGATTCTATTGTCTTTAAGACTTAGGAGGAGAGAGAAATGCTAACATTTCTCATATGGCACACATATAAATTATACATCTCAATGTTCCCACAAGCTTCAGCTCTCCTGGTATATAAAAACTAAACCCACAGGAGGTCGAATTTTGGAGCTTCGATGCTTAATTGATGGGTAAAAGACCATCAGGCAGCCTCTTTCTACTGTCTCTCTTTTTAACTTAAAGATTCTGACTAAATCTAAATACTGTATAATCATATTCTGCTGCTCCTGTTGCCATTCAGTCTAAAAGAGCTAGAGCTACAAAGTTATAATCTTCAGGGAGGTATTGTCTGAGCGAGGGCTTTAATTTTCCACATCTTTCAGCTTTTGAAAGACAATTGGGCCAGTTTGCCCGGGAGGCATGTCAGGGCAGTGCAGCTTCACATTAAATGTGTCTGCGGTTGGTTCTTTAGTATGGACAACTTTTGTGTTGGCTGAAAAAGACGCCTCTGAAATCATCCCTCCGTTCTAATAATTGAAGTTGGTTGATGCGGTGCGGCTTTCTGCTTTCAGAGGACTATCCTCAGAAAACCTTATGCTCGCGTTAAACAGCTTCCCTGACAGATGCTGTAGCTCAGACGTTAGATCAGCTGCCACCCAACCAACACAATCTGGGCTCAATCCATTCTCTGACCAGCATTTATGTTGGTTGCCGCCCGACCACTGGAAGCTCCTTGAACAAGTTTCTTAGGCTCTGTGATGTGTATTAAAGCATTTCCTTTCCACAAAGTTTGTCTTATCTACACTTTAATTAATTTATAGTTACATTCATGAAGAAGGATGAGCAAAACTGTTTGTTTTTTTTCTGAGGCAACAGAATTACATTGGACCCACTGTAGATGAAAGAGAAACAGCTTTCAAGTGTGGTTAAGGTTATGCTGTTTCAACAACTTGGAAAAGGTTAGGGAAAGCTCAGGGTCACCGTTAGATGATGATGCAAATGTCAGTGTTCAATATTAGCATGTTGGATCCAAACTTTTGTGTTGAGAGTTATCAAGTAGGCTACCCATGCATCATCTGAGCCTCTCCCCATCCCTCGCATCATTTCTCTCCTCTCTGCTCTGTGTAAACAACACTCTGCCTCCTGCATCAGCATCAGTTTGCTCCCACTTAATTAGCACGGATGTGTACTGTGGAATAATTACAGTACATGTGAATGCAGCACCTCTTGCTGCTGTGACTTGCCCATTTAAGGTGGAACATACAACAACCCTATTACATTAACAACTTTCACAGCATGATGTCTAAATCTGTTTTAGGGCTATTGTTCTACATTATGAGCTGAACCTAGTATCATTTTGTCCATCCGCCTGCATATTGTATTAAGCACATGATGCTCTGACTTTAGATCTATCAGTCTGGCACTATGCCCACACAGTCTAGGGTAAACACGAGGCAGTAAGGGATTTGCTTAAGAGCTGAAGTAGAATGTGCTAACTGCTGTGAAAATGAATGCAAACAATCCGCCGGTTGTAATGCATCTCAGTGGCTGCTCCCTAAAAGACCTCCTAAATGATGCCGCCTTTTAGTGAAATCAGATTTGGTCCTAATTGGATGACAGGCTCAGTGTGGACTCCCTCAGGACGGGGATGCACATACATGGGGTGGATAAAATAACAAGACCACATTACAGTAGAGTGTGATGCTGTGTAGTAACACTGCAACAAATAGCCAACAAACTCAAAATGTCCAACCTGTCAATGATTGTCATTGAGGTGTCGAGTCGGAGCAGGTAAATTATGAGGCCGTGTAGTTTGATAAGTAACTACATTAGTGAGTGTTTTTCAGTCAGTGATGGTGGGGCACTAATTGTCAACAATGTTTATCTTTAGCTGCATTTGGCACTACAGATACATGGCATAATTTTATAGTGGTTATCACTAGTGATCCAAAAATGCATGAAAAAAAAAACACTCAACAATTGAGAATGAAAGTGAGTGTGTGCGTGTGAGAGAGAGAGAGCTAACCCTATTAGCATGCTTTTAAACTAGTTTAATTAAAGATGCACAAATTAACTGTTAGGAATATCAGAAGTAATCCATTTCAAAGCAGCTACGGTGCTTGTAGTAAGACAAGAATAGGTGTTGCTAATAAAGCCAAAACTGCCTCAATTTGGTATAATGTTGGTAATTACACCTTTCCCTTCCCTGCTTTCACATGCCAAAATGCCTTCTGTAAAACAGCAATTCTCAATAGCAGGAATCGAATTGAGGAAGTACGAAGGATTGCATGTCTCATCAGTTAATGGCATTTATGAAACAATACATAGACTAAATAAATCTAACGTACTGAAAACGTTCATCATGTCTTCGGGATTATCAAGAGTTCTTGTTCATTTTTCACAGACAAGGTTTTCTCCTTTACCTTGACATGTTCCGCCGGCTGTCATTCTTCTCAACATCAGCTGATAAACACCTGGTGACACAGGTGACGCTTCTGAGGGACACAGATGACAGCTGTTGAAATGTCTAAATTGTCTGTGATATATAAATCAAATTACTATAAGTTCCTTGCCCTATCAGACAAGATGCATCAATGTGGCCTGTCCTGAAATTGCCACTGACAAACGGATTGACTGATTGGATGTTCCACCATTGTTTGCCTGAGTGTGCGAGTGTTTAGAACCTATGGATTGTTGCTTTTTTGGTTTGGTTCATACAATCAGGTTTCATCGTGCCTCCTTTACATGTATTACGTTTTCAGGCCAATTTAGGATTTTCTTTCTCCTACCAACTTTCTGGACAAACTTTTCTATCTTGCTCTGCGAGTGTGAGGTCCAGCTTCCCCTGCAGACAAACCTCTCTACACTGACCACACGGCATGATGTGGAGGTCATACAATGAGGATTTCACACACTGCAGAACAGCAGTTTGGAAATGGTTTGGACATGAATGATGATAGATATGCTATCTTAATGGACTGCATTTCAGTACCTTTTTTGTACTAGTTTTAACAGAAAAGCATGAAAGTAGCTTTATTAAGAATTCTGCGGAATTAAAATGCTGTTCGTGTGAGCACAGAGAGTACAGTGGGAGGCAAGTTAGATACAGATAAAGGGCTGGCTCCAGCTGACAGTCTATGATGTGATCCAAACATATACTGGGTTTTGACCCAGCATTGTTTTAGAAAGAAATGGGAAAACCTCTTAATTACCCTCAGCCCAGATGGAGTCTGAGTGGAATGGAAACACTAATAGGAGCCTCTGCTCTCACTCTGAGCTCTAACCACTGGAGCCCTTTAAAGGGTCTCTAACTGAGGAATGTCCTGCTGGTTTCCCAGAGGGAAGATTCAGGCTATATAGCCTGTCAGGAGCTTCAAACAGGAGCAAAGACAGAAGCGGTTTAGGGCTAGTGACATCCCATGATATCGCTTCTGAACACACAGCACAAGAAATGAAAAAAGATACTCCTGGGGTAATGTGAAGCTCTTCAGCGGGGAGCTGCACTGTTAGATAACACCTCACTTTTCATACAGGTACAAAGCAGATGAGGCATCGTTAAGACCTGTCACTAATTTGTTTTTGTCAGCATAAAATAAAGGTGATGTGGGGATAGCTAACCCATTTGACTGTCTTAAAAATGAAGGGCGAATTTATTCAGCCTCCCTTAAGCACTGCTCTGGGATTCTAGGCAATATTTGATAATGGCATGGAGCTGGGGCGCTTGTCAAGATATGCAATCAACTCTGAGTTTTCATCATATGTTGACCCATATTTGCGCATAATTATATGACGCCAAGGACTGAATGCAGTATTTTTGAAAAAGCACCTTTGTGTGGAGGGAGTTTTTTTTTAAAAAAAGAAAAGAAGAAAAAACAAGGGAGTAAAAGAAAAAACAAAACAAAGCCCTCTGGGAAGTACATCCTCAACACTTTGCTTTTTCCATGAAGTAATGATGGACTTCAACAAGACACACAGTCAACTTTTACTACTTATACTAAAATGAAGAAGGCTTTGAAAGTGACACTTCTTTCATTCCTTCTTTGGCTGAGCCCATTTGGCTTTCTACCATGGTTGATGGGGCAGAAGGAGGAGGAGGAAGGGCATCTGACTGGGCGCTGCTGCAGTCCATCGACTGTTTTCTTCAGAGGGAAAGGTCAGAGGATACAGTACGATGGGACACCTGCTGAAGGTAATCATTAATAAGCCTGCTGTCCTGTCAGCAGCCCCTGGCTTTACCAGATGTGTTCTACTGAAAAGAGGCAAATGTGTCAGAAGTGTCCACACACATCATTAAAATACAGTTGGGCTGCATCACAACTGAAGTGTGATTTAGGATTTGGTTACACGTGTGACCTGTTTGACTGAGAAACTGGATGCCGCAGAGCTTTCTTTCCCCACACAGGAATGTGTCTAATTTAAAGGTTACCAAGACAACCCTCTGTTATACAGTAGATAACCATTAATGTTTGAAACCAGGGTCTCCTGCAGTACTGATAATATGGCATACAGCTGCAATGACTGAAACACTAACTCCTGTTATGTCGCAATTTCATATTTTCACAGTTTGTACCCCAGAAAAATAATACAAATTGAAACACAACTTATTTTTTATTTTAGTTGCCAAGATGATTAAAAAAAACAACAAATTTGGCAGCAATATATTTATGTGGCTCTGCAGCCCGGTCTAACCTCCCCTTTGTTCTCCTGTCTCTGCCTACTACACTTCAGTTGCAACTTCATGCAAATAAGTCTGCTGTCCTGCAGAGGAGAAAAGGTGGGAAACCAAATTGGATCGAATGTAATTCAGTTCACCAAGCAGGGAATGAATCGATAATGCTGAGAAATGGCTTTGGAAGGACTGAGTGCCCACCTTTGGTAAAAGGGTTTCTTCTGTTTACAGCACAACCTGGGCCTGCATGCTTATGTATTTTACGACAGGTTAATCAAGAATCACAGGACTCACTGCTTTATTCCTGACATCCCTTCTTGTGATGTTGACCATGCAGCACTTCAGAAAATGCCTCGCCTGTTTGCATTCTCAAGTGCAATAGGTCAGCATGAATGCTTTTTTTCCACTGACTCCAGATTTGCATTCTCATCTTTGTGTAATATATTCACTGAATATGGCTGAGCAAACAAATTGTTATAGTTTAGCGTTTACTCTCAGGCGCATCAAGCCATTTACAAGCAACAAAGTGTGTGTGTATTTGTCCACACAGATGCCTTATACAGTGCCCTACTTGAAATGAAGTGAAGGCTGCGGTTTTCTCTGTCACTTTATTTTTGCCATTCCAACACACACGCCAAAATTACAAATGGCACAGAGGCCACGTTGCTTACAGAGGATTACCATATGCATACCCAGTAAATTTAGCCCATATCCATTTTCCCCTCTACATATTTTTTGGAAATTGAATTCTGACAAATAACTAGGTAGCTCTTAATTTTCATTGTATTAGATAATTAGCAGAACATAATTATGTGTTTCTAATTGTGCTAGTATTTCATGAAATTATGCTGTATTAGAGCAAAAAAATGTAATTACCCATGTTGCAACAACGAAAAGCACTCTGCAACATCGACTGAGCACACCAGTGATGTGGAAGTACCTTGGAGTGAAGTAACTTTTGCTCTCCAATGAGATGGGCTAGGAGAGGTTTGTGTGGGCACCTGCTATGCATTCATCTTTCCAGGAAATATTGAGTGAGAGGCTATGCCAGTGCGGGCAAAGCACCTGCTGGAAAGACTGCATAAGAGCACTTAGGGGTCCAAACAGCAGACTTGGAAATGGATAGCTAGATGCAAATACCTTATCATTTGTGTTTTTGGCTAAAGGCTATCTAGGGGATTTCTTTCCTAGGGGATATTTTTATACCTAAAAGCACCATAACCCAGAGATTTTTCAAACTTTAGAAGAATGCCAGTACTCTGTGTGCATTTTCTGTCTCTTCATTCATTTCCTTACCGTCCCAAATAAAGACTTTGATTTACATTTTAAAGAGTCAGCAAGCTTGTGACAAGTAAAAAATGTGCTGGTCGTGCAGATTTTTCCTAACATGTGGAGAAACAGATTGGTGTCAAACAGCCACACCAGACTCACTATTAACTTTCTTTTTTAAACTTTCATCTGGTAAGGAAAAGGCTGGGAGACTGAGAGGAGAAACACAATGAAGAAGTGCCATGAATGAAGATGCTTCTACACAAAGCACAAGGGGTGACTCAACGGTCATGCAATAAGTCCTTGTGGTCACAAGATTAAAGGACCAGAAAGTTCTGTAGACTTCAAGAATCAATGCCACTGAAGCTGGTGACTCATAATGGTCCAATGTATAAAACACTCTCTATTGACATCATACCATTCAAAGATGCTTCAACTATGTATCATGATTTACTCAATGTTTAATCAGGAGATGGAAAAATTATGAAATGCAAAGTGGGATGTGAAATATTGCTGAAGAAAGAATGAAAAAAAACAACAACAAATAAATATGTAAGAGCGTGTGAGGAAGGTGCAGCTACAGACTAATGTACATTAGGAATGACTGGTAGAGGAACAGTGTAATTAAAGTTCCATTAAGCAATATTAATATTAAATAAATGCCTGTGTAATTAAAGTGTGTAATGTACAACACGTGCTTATAGGCAACTGCACAACCTACAGAGATTCAACCCATAGGAGCTTTTTTTCTATAGACTGTGCAGTTGTTCCCTATCGGTTTTTATTGACCCTCTATACAGGCACCCATTTCCAGCAAACAGGCTAAAACTAAGACATGTTGAGTGTAGCCTACACTAGATAGCTAAAATGTTTCTCATAAGCTGTGGGACCAAACTAAGAATTATGTTTGAGGAAATATTGGCCAAAAATAAACAAAGAGAACAAAGGGATACCTCTGTTGCTGGCTCGGCTGAACGTGTAATATGTTTTAGTCTCTTGAGCTACAGTATATGACCTTGAGAAGCTACAGTAATCTATAGGAGGGATAAGCTGCCATGACAGTCTTCTTTTATCCTCTACATTGTAACACGAAGAATAAATGAAAATGAAAAATCTAAAAACATAAATTCATATTCATATTATTTTGTTTTGCTTTGGCTCTGGTTAACTAACATAAGGTTAATATCAATTATTGCCAATATTCTATATCAAGTTAATGTTAGTAGCCTATTAAAATTTTGAATTTTGTTCAGCAGCAGCTTCGATGCGAATTAAATCAAGTTCCAACAACATTGGTGTCCAGATTCCTGCTTGCAGTGTGTTATAATGACCATAATGCAGTTTAAGACGTACGCCTGATTAATCTGCCAATGTAACCATGGGCATCTCTAATAGCACTTGAAAGCACTTATGACAGACATAAAGACAGATGTACCCAGTGACTCAAGTCACCATGCCCAAGGAGGGCTGTGTTGCCCAGAGCAACACTGTCTGCTGCCTTCTCTTTGTCCATTGAGAGGCATCCATGACAAACAAGCATGTCCTACAGCATGGCTGGGACTGGCTAGCTGCCCTGCTTTCATGTATCCCAGCTCAAAGCTGAGGATACAGAAAAAAAAGTTAGAATGGGGAGACTAACAAAGTTAGTGAGAAAGCAAAGGAGAGGAAGACACAAAGTAGAGGTGAGGGGTTGAAAACAAACAACACTCACGTTCACTGAGGCTGTACGGAGCTCACAAAATAATGGATTGGAATTTAATGGGTTGGTCATACACACTTAATCTGATGCAGCATTGGCAGTGGCCACCAGAGAGTCTGAGCACAATTAGAACTGGTTTTGGGGCACTGATTTTCTGATAGATGGCTACTTAGAGACCTTATACCTCCTGAATAAGAAACCAAGGGAAGTGTCTGGGGATGTTACATCAATGCTACTCACGTAACATGCAGAAAATAGAGGGGGTGACTGGCAGTAGGGGGGAGCCATGCTATTTGGAGTAAATCCACTGATGTGCAATGCACTGAGTACACACAAGCAGCAGTGACAAAAAGGAAGACATACAAAGAATACTGACACAATGCATATACAGGTAGACAGGAGCTCGGTAAATGAAATATCTATTCATATAAAAGTGTCGCCTCTTTGGACTAATGGTGTGATTTGTTGATTTTGTACATTTTCCGAATGAAAGGGAGGTAATTCAACCTCTGCAGTGAACAATTACTGAGCGCAGCACACTGCTTCAAACACCTGCTATGTCAGAAACCACAGCCTTGTAGTCTCTAGTCACCATCTTTTCGTTGTTGCTTCAAGATTTTTTCTCTCCACTTTTCCTTGCAGAAAATATTCATAGGTCTTTTTTTATTCTCTGCACGTTTGAAATATAACAGCGGAATTTCAGTAATATTAAAGTCTGGGGACTGTGAAGGCCAATGCAGGACCTTAATTTCTTGTTCCTGTAAGTAGTTCCTGGTTGATTTTGATGTGGATCATTATTTGTAATATTCAACCTTTTCCTGAGATTTATGTTCCTCCATGACTCTGGACCATTATGCTTTCTGGATTTAAATATGGCATGGTCTCCATGCAACAGTTTGTGTTGCAGTTTGAACCTACAGAAGTAGTGGATGAAACATTGTAAATGTGGAAGACTCCAAAAACATCCCTTCCAGCACAAAGGAGAGACTGTGTGACATACACACTTTCTGTCTGGTTGAACTTGGCTGATCTGATCTGGGCTGACTGGACTGATTGAGTTTCACAGGGCATATTGCACTCCTGCTGGGAATCTACCAATCCTCAATCAACTGCCCTGTGCAAGTTATGCTTTGTTTGTGCACATGGATGAAGATGCTAAGGTTTTCTCATTCATTGAGTTTTATGTAGTTACCAATGGTCTAGATCACTTTATCTTCAATTCGGGACATTCAAAGAAAGACCTGACAGTACAGATGACTCACAAATGTCTTAAACAGATGCCGTCAAAGCCCTGGATATTATAACAAGTCTCTCAACTTAATCAAATGGCACAGCAAAAACCAGAGCTGATCTTTTTCATTGTGTGGCAGTGCTATGGGAAACATTTCTTTTAGTTTGGTACAGAACCTATTTCTTTGAGTTAAAGGAAGGACTGTGGTTTAGGTTAAATTGAGTCCTTCCTTTAGGTTATAAGTGTTGCAGCAATAAAAGCACCACCCAAGCCTCCTCTCTAGGTTATATAACATTTCCTAAGTTCGTCCTTTGCTCCTTCCTCGTCACTTGAATGTAAACATGTTGCTCTGGGGGATTTGTTGGACGTATCTTGACAATAAACTGTAAGTGTATGGGTCGCGTTCAGCTCTTTGTATGGAGGAACTATGGGGTTGTTTTTTTTATGAGAGAACACTCTCGGATTTTACTGTTGTGAAGCTCTGGCTAATAGACTAACAGTTTTTGTGAGTGCTAGGAGTAGTGTTAGCTGACCAATGTCAGGTTGTTTTAGTGCTAAGGTTTTTCTATGTGACTTGGTGACAGCTTGTAATTCAAGACAATAATCGAAACATTACACGCTATTATTAACACGTTATTCAAGCTACTGGCAGAGTTTTACATGAGTTAAACTGCCAATGCAGGCATCTAACATAGCAAGTGTCCCCACTAAATCTGTTTTTTGTCTAGAGAAAGTTGCTGACAATGGGCAGTCATATTTGCTACAACAACAACAGAGAAAGAAGAAACTAATCAAGTCACGGGTGATTTCATTTGATTTAATTTAATAATTTTACACCACATGGAACAACTAATTTGTGTAGATAGGGTTAGTATCACTCCATCTGTTGTGTTATCTTGTCTTGTGAGTTTTCTAACAAGTTTCATGCAAAAGAGAGAAGAACAGCAAGAATGAGTGAGTGTTAATGAGGAATGTATCTGTAAAAGTAAAAAAAAAAAGAAAAAAAAAGTTTTCTAGCAGCAGCCTCTGCTGCTTCCAAATGTTGAAAATGCCCAGAGATAAACTATCACACCACTGTGCCACTGTGCTTTTACTCTTTGGCTTTGTGCACAGCCTTGATTGTCTGTAAAGGGGAAACCTGCCAATTGGACTCCGCTCTTCTGTCTATTCATGCAATACTTAACATGCTCTGCTGCCATACTGTGTGCATTATGATACTGGCATACAGAAAAGGGCATAGAAACTCTGTGTCCGAAACGATACACTACCCCCCTTTACTGAGCTGCAACTACTGGAACCTCTATGACTCTTAATGATATATTTGACCTTGAAATCTAGGCACCGAGACGATCTTTTGAAATGTTTATGTATTGCATATGGACAGTCGGGTGTTCACTGGCTCAGACTGAAACACCAGCTGGACTTCTCTGTGAGGGGGCAGCCCGACTGACAGTTTGATGGGCTGCGTGATTGGCAGACAGGTAGAGAAAGCTCCATACTGTTTGTCTGTTGATCAGACGTATAGTGTGTCAATATTTTTACATTTTTACAAACTGTCATCTGTCTTCGTATTAGTCATGTGAGAAAGATCACAGTCTGTGGGTAAAAGGTTGTTGAGTTATATAAATCCTATGGAGCAAAAAGCTTACACACGTTTATAATTAGTCTCCTCACAGGATCTGAGCTCTGTTTATAGATTGTTGCTTGGCATTTGTCTGCCATTGACTTCATGAAATTTTCTCTGCATAACCAAAATAAGTACTTAAGTCACGTAAATGGATTATTGCTTCGGGTTGTCAGTTTATGTAGTTCTGAACTCACTATTTGCAATAGTGACACGTGTATTTGTAGCCAGAGAAGTAAAAATACAGATAAGCCATTTTACCTTGCCAGATCAAAACTATGCATTTCAGAAGATGTTGCATTAAAACAGGAATGTCAGACACACAGCCCGAGGGCCAAAACCATCCCAACCAGCGGGATGAATTTGCCAAGAGTGAAAATTACATAGAGGCCAGAAGAGGCATATCATAGAAAAAGTATTTTTCTCAAGACATTTCAGGTTGTTCATGATAACAATAATAACAACATAATGGTTTATTTGCACTAAAACTAAGGAAATATTTAGAGTTCTCATTATTTATAGCTTGTAATTATTTCAATGGTCCGGCCCACTTGAGATCAAATTGCGCTGAATGTAGCCCCTGAAATAAAATGTGATACGAAATGTAACATCTTATGAACTTTCGTTAGCTGCTATCCATCCATCCATCCTGCATCCTGAAGTTTTGCTTGCAATTTTCCTTGTGAAGCTAAGGAGACACCCTGACATCCCTCCTATTCTCCACATCATTTACACTGTATAGTAAATCTGTGCGAATTGGCTTCCCAGTCTGCTGTGTAGAAAAGTGAAGAATAGATTTTGGAATATTGAGGCCTGTGAACAAAACACTGCTCGCGCCCTTCAGCTTTTGGCAAAAGAAGGGCTGCATTTCTCAGCTGCATAGGGATGAGCCTTTGGAACAGACCTCTTGACTTGCATTGACATACTGTAGTCAGTTTTGAAATGTGGCCTTCGAGGCTGTAGCACCTGAATTGAGATGTACGGTCCTCTTGCGAGATATTGCTCGGCCTGTCTTGATAAGTTAGTTCTGGTTTTGGGCAAACAATATTTTTTCCTCCACGTCCACCTCAGTTAACTGCACCATGTCATTGATTTAGCAGTTTCTGTAGGTGACATCTGGTGTTCAGTGTGGTCCAAGGCATGCTGGCAAACTTAATAGCTCAACATTCTTAGCATATTGGCTCTTGAATGCTGTCACTGGCTGGGAAAGTGGATGGTGAGACTGAATGTGTAACACTGTCTCAGCCTTGCTGGAGCGCTGTCTGCATGTGCTACCTTTTATGAAAAATTATGATAATAATAATGATAATACAAAATGTCTTACAAGTTTGCTTTAGTTTTATTTGCTCAGATCCTATATCTTTGTGCAGGTACTTTTGCTACCGACAAATAATACAGTGTAAAGGCTATACTTAGTGAGTGTATTTTAAGCCTCATTAGCAAAGTAAATTTGTGTATGGCTCATTAATGTACAGAGTTAACATTACAGCTCAGACAATAACTCACATATTGACTCAAGATATATAGTGGCAAGCACTCATACAGCAAGCTTGCAGTTGTGCCTAAAAAAATGCATTTCCTGTGGACCATGACGTCACAGAAGGACTTCCACAGAAAATTAGTAATTCAAACAACCATGGCGAAAACTGCCAGTCTTTCAAAGAAAAGCCAGATGGTGAATATCTGAGCTGATGGCCGGGGAGTGTTTTCATCTGCGCCAAAAACAAGGACACAGTGTGAACAGCAAGAAACAAAATGAAACCAAGTGTTGTTTCAATTGGAATAACATAGATTTCGCCCTCTTAAAATAAACGAGAGAACAGTGATGCTGTGAAAGCACTTGAATTACATAATTAGAATGACAACAGCATGGGACAGTATGGAGAGGGCCATGGCTTTGACCACTGTGGTTCACCACTAATAGAGGTTTGCAATCACAAAAAGGTCATTCCATTGTGTCCTGGCAAGGCAGGGGCTCTTTGAAGGGAGCAATTACAGCATTCACTGCTGCCAGGGCCCTGACTTATTTCTCTTCAGAGAGTGCGGCGTACACATAGTCCATTTTGCTTTTGTCCTATTTACCATCATTCTGTCTTCACATGCTGTTCTGAGCTCTTGTTACGACTGCTGTGACTTCCAGTACAAAGACCTAATTACAGTAATGGCAAGGGATAAACAGATAAACAAGCAAGCAGATGAAATGCAGGCCACGGAGGCAGTTTGATAATATGTAAACCTCCCACGCTGCTTGCATAAAATCCATCCCAACCAGCCGGTTAGCTAGTCAGGAAGATAAGCTACACCAAAGCAGATTGCAAATAAGTATTAATATGCAGCTCTGTGTAATTATTCAGGAGATGTCCAGTGGTCTCATAAAAAATGCCATTAAAATCAAATCAAATATAATTCAAATGTATTTCTGAATTAGAATTTGAACATGTTTGAGCATCTGCATGGGTGTGTATGTGAGGTATGAATATATTCGAAGCATGTGCAGTGAGAGTAGCTCCAGGCAAGATAGGGAATAGCGAATGGGTGACTAATGAGAACTTGTTTTACCACTGTTGCCTCGACTCTCTGGGTGTAGTGCTTAATCGTGACTCTGCATTGGGTCTGTTGTTTAACCACGAGACCCCGTCTTCAGTTCACAATGAAAGGCTTCATGCGGGTCTCGGAGAAGGATGGCTGAGATCTAGGAATCTGTTGTTGTCCTTGATACTGCATAGTCCACGATTATTGATCCAAGGAAAACTACTCAATCATGACTGTGCCTTCTGCAGAGCCAGCAAAAAACAACAACAACAAAAAAAATTCCACACCTGATAATGCAGAGCCCCCAGGAGTAACCCCCCTTCAGGATCTCAGACAAACAGCCACAGAAATCACACACAAAGAGAAAAATATGTGCATGTGTGTATTGCATACATTTATACTGATAAAAAATTCTCACCCACAGCTCTATTCAAGCCTCCAGTGCTGCATTCTTTATGTGAGCTGGACCACTGTGAGCAACAAAGACACACAGGATATAAAGCAGTGTGAATGCTTTCGTCAGTCTATATGTGTTTGGCCTGTTTTAGACGGGTGACTTGTTGAGGACTGTCCAATATATAGAAGAATGAGCTCAGACCCTCCCTCAATACTCCATCTGGTACTGGCGATGAATGTTTGGATGGTGTAAGGAGACATTTATCTTTTGACTGCATAGTTAAGAAAATGAGATTAAGTAGTACTACAATGGTGTAAAGGAAAATGTGAAAAGATGTTAATTATTAATGTTAATTAAGGTTTTAATTAAGGTTTTTGGCCTGAGTTGCAAATCACATAGAAGGAAATACACAGTTTGCTTCAATTACTTTTACTGATGAGTAATTTTGCGTGTGCAACCAAGTTAGAAATAACTAAGTCAAAGTTCCCAGTCTTATAGCAGCGAAAGAAAGAGGCTGAAGCGAGAGGACAAGACAGGCAATGAAGTGAAACACAGAACTGCACAAAAGTACAAAGAAGAATTCTGATTGCCGATGTGTAGAACTTAAATAATCAATTCCAAGTTGACGTGGGCGGAAAAAGCGTGGACGTTACAGACTTAGCAGCCGAACCTGAAGGTCTGCACAGAGTACTACCTAATGGAGAGTCTGAGATGAGGTAGAGGAGAGGGCCTGACCTCTTCAGGTTGATGGGTGACATCAGCAAAGAATGGGCTAGTACACTATATGCCCCACCACATACAATGATGAATGATCTTATCAGCACACATTCTCTGTTTCATACCTTTCTGGAAAGAAATCATATTTATTTACAGGCTATGTTGTACTGTATGACTGGAATGACATTTCACAGGCAGGTAGTACTTTAAAGTTTGTTATAAGCTAAAACGAGTGCAAGAGGCAGTTCTGATAGATATGACTCTGTGCCTGATGTCACATTTTGATTTGTTTCGATCAGCAGCAGGAGTGCAATCTGAACCATATTTGGTTACATTTGCCTCTACGAGTGAACATATGGAGAGAGCCCTTTCATCACCCTGAATTAATTCACCTGATGGACTGACATGAGCAGAATATCGATAAAACACGTAACAAAAACCCATTCTGTGTCCTTTACAGACGCATAGCAAGAGCGGATAAGGCAGTGAAGACATATAGGTAATGACAAAAATATGCATGAGTTTTGTATTTTAATCAGCACAGCCATGAGCTGAACAGTTGTTTGCTGACTGTGAGACAAAAATAAGGTGTTACTATTGATCAGTCTCACTGGTGGGCAGTGTTGGGCATGTTACTTTTAAAAAGTAATTAGTTATAGTTACTTTCCCCAAAAGGTTAGTAATGGAGTTACTGCATGATAAAAGTAATTCTTTACCAGGAAAAGTAACTATTGCATTACTTTTTGTCAAATTACTTAGACTTCTCTCCCTAACCCCAGCTTGAGATACTTAAATTCCTCATGAGGGGTGACAACTCGTCCCAAGGCAGTGAGTTGGGGGGAAGCCACCTTTTTTTTTTTTTTTTTTTTGGCTGAGAACAGTGGCCTCAGACTTGACACCAATGAGCACAAGCCACCCGGAGAGGGATGTGAGAGGACATTCGACTTAGTGCCAAGAATGTGCACATGACTTAACAGGACAGAATAATAAACACAATAGATCACCCCTCTTTTCTCAAAACAACAGACCAAGACGGAAAAGGGATGAAACAGGAAAAACAGCAGATTCTCACACCTGAGTACGCCAAAAAACCCGAGGACCTGTTTGGCATTTTTGCTTGAACAAATGAATCAAATGATTAATTAATACATCTCTTTTTTTTTTACCCCATTTATTTTCTGTCTACTGGCTATCTGATTAATTGACTAATCCCTTAGAACGCTAACTGAATTCAATGACTGCTAATCGTTTAAGCATTAGTTGAATCCGTCTTTCCGTGCTCTTCCTTTCCCCACTTTAGCTCCTTTCATTCCGTTTGCAAAACCAAACTCTATAGGACACAATCAGGGACAACTGCCATTGTCACTCTCATCACTAGCACGTAAGCCCTTGTCCGACCCCAAGGACGAGTGCACTCAATAACTGTCCCTGTCCAGACGCGGTAAGCCTGTGCCACAATCCCTTAAAACCCTGAACTCTGACATGCTTCAATGAGGTACATGAAGCCTCCTCCCTTGGGAGATTAAATTGAAACTCTTTCCCACTAAACTCCTGATTAATTGGAATTTTTTTTTCCCAACTCTGCTAATCTGCGCTGTTGTGTATTGTCCTCAAGCAGTGGTAAGTGATAACATCAGGGCACACTGGTGAGACGTGACGATGCAGATCAGGATTCTACGCAGAGTGATGATACGATGACAAAGGGCCTGGTGTTCTGTTGCAGACGCTGTAATTTTTGTCGCTGTTGAGCAGAAAGGTCTACACCCTTGCTCCGATGACAAAGGGCCTCGCGCGTTTTTCAAGAAACCACTCTCACTTCATTTCTCACATTTAAAGACTAATCAGAGAGCTGGAAATGTAATTTTTGTCGCTGTTGAGCAGAAAGGTCTACACCCTTGCTCCTTATTCCTTCTCAGCCACTACTTGTGTTTATTTATGAACCTCAAGATAAATGTGTCTGCTCAGTCTCTTCTGCGAGGCGATTATCTGTTATTTCTCCCTATCTGCCGCCTGTGTCCCACATACAGTCCTGTATTTACCCTTCAACATTTCTTTACTTTGTGTTGAGTTTCAGATACAAAATTGTAAGCATGACAGTTCCAGACAGTCGTTTTCACATAGATTTATATAAGACCTTTATCATTTGTTTTAGGTGCTTACTTTGTCACACACAAACACCAGCATTAATCAATGTTATGACAGCAAATATCTACTGGGTTACTCATATATAGTATCTATCTATCTTTCTGTCAGTCTGTCTCTCCGCCTACCTACCGTTCTTCCTTCCTTCCTGTCTGCAATATGTCTGTCTGTCTGGGATCTAAGATGCTACAGTGCACTTGTTTACTTTGACTGCATACTACGGTAATCCCTGAGGTGAGCCGAGATGCTAGACACAAAATTCTCTCTGAAGTGGGAACTGGGAGGAAAAACTGAGGGGTTTTTCTTTCTTTTTGCTTAAATTTGGAGCTCTTGCTCCACTCAAGTTAGATCATGCTGCACTATACAGTGAGCAGTGCAGTCACATACTGTACATTGGTTCCACCTTATAGGTTTTCCTGCAGAGTAATTGAATCTCTGCCACAGCTGACCTTTACCATCACTCCTTACTACATACATTGCGTTCAGAAAGTCTTCAGGTCCTTTCCATTTTTTCCACATTTTGTTATTTTGCTGCCTTATGCAAAAAACAACAACAAGAAAAAAAGTATATTTTCCTCATCAGCCTGTACTTTGTAACTTATAAGGACAAAGTGAAGATAGGACTTTTGCAAATTTCTTTTCCCAAGAGCACAGCGACCTCCACAAGTCTTAAATGGAAGAAGTGTGACTCTTCCTAGAGCTGGGCACCCTGCCAAACTAAACAGTCAGTAGTGGAGAAAGGCCTTGGTAAGAGAGCTGACCAAGAACCTGATGGTCATTCTGGCCAATCTACTGTATAGAGATCACGTGTAAAGATAGGAAAACTTCCACAGGGACAGCAAATTCTAACCGTCATGTCTGGCTTCCTCCAGACATGATGCTTAATTCAGGCCAAACAGTTCAATCTTGATTTCACCATAGTGGTGTATCTTGTTTCTTACAGTGTTAGAGTCCTTCAGGTGCTTTTTTTTTTGCAAATACTCACTGAGGGAGAAACTTCCATCTGGCCACTCCACCAGAGAGCCCAGATCGGTCAAGGGTTGCAGTGTTGGTGGTCCTACTGGAAGTTTCGCCCATCTCCACACAGGATCTCTGGAGATCAGCCAGACTCTCAGCTTCTTTCCTTCCTCCTTACCAAGGCCACTCTCCTGTGAATACTCAGTTTGGTTATAATGTCCAATATTCAGTCAATTGAATTCACCACAGTTGGGGTCCAATCAAGGCACATAAACAACTCAAAGATGATAGATTAACAGGAGGAACCTGAACTAAAACTATTGCCTACCACAGCAAAGGGTCTGAATAGTTATATGGATAGCATATTTTGATTAAATTTGCAGATATTTTTATGGTTTTATTCACATTTGTATTATCATAGGCTATTCAGTGTATGTTAATGAGATTTTGAACTGCTATGTTGCAAAAGCAAAAGAGTAGACCGCACACTTCAGCTCCCTTAGTGCAGATTTATTAGCACATCAATAGTAAAGAGTACGTTTCAAGCGCATTGCTCTTCTTCAGACTCCTCAAACTGCTATGTTGCAAAATATGACAAAGTTCAATTACAGTATGTTTTTATCCTAGATTGACCCTTAAATGTTTATAACAGAATCATTTTCATGGCTGACTCATGGTCTGTACAGTACACAACTATGTGAGAGAATATGTTTCAAAAACCTCCACAACAAGACTTAGACTTTTCATGACAACTGTTACATAGGGCACCTTTTGTCACAGTTCACTACCCCAGTATTGGTTCTCAAGTGTCATTTAGCATCAACTGGGAGTAGAGCTCAGATCACAGACTCACTCCCTATAGAGAGCTTTGCTGGGTATGATATTTGGCTTCAGTATCTGACCTCTTATCATTTAATACCCTTTGTGTATGTCTCTGAAAAGATATCTTTCATCGCCCCTCTGCATAAAACTTCCATTAATTTCTCTTGCCTGTTATCACTGCATACGTTTGAGAAGCATGTGAGCCCAGGAGGGTTCATCATATGATACATATTTCACATTATGTGCCTTTTTTTCCTTTTACTGGTGAGATTGTAAAGTGCAGTATGATAAATCTGATAGAAGATATTGTCGGTTTACAATTACATACAAACAGTGTACATCTACAACTATGACAATAATTATTGTGATTTAAACTACTGTATGATATTTTATGCAGTCATTTGGTAGACCTACATTTTTGGTAGCTACTGAATAGCCTAGTCACCTTTCCTATAGCCTAGGCCTAGGGTTTCTCAACGGGGGCTCTACCGCCCCCCAGGGGGCGTTGTAAACTTTTTGGGGGGCGCTGGGAGCGTGAGGGCTGAGAGGGGGGCGCTCAGGCAAAAATGGGGGGCACCACAACTTGGCTTGTACAAAGTTCATTTGAGCTCTACTTTATAATATTTCATGGTTTCCCAACTTTTTAAGTGCATAGGCTATAACTGACATAAATAACCTAATTCAACCAATTCTCGCAAATCTAACACGCATCATAATGTGGGAAATTCTGAACATATTTCAAACCAACCATAGTGCGCATTACAGGAGCGCTGCGTCAGACGGTCTGAAATGACACGCACGCGTATAGTTTACCGATACTGAATGAATGGATGTTTAATAAGTACAGCCAGACATTAGTGTAGGCTACAGGCTGAAGAGAGAGGAACAGCAGAGCACCGCCGACAGCTCGTCCCTGCGAGGAGCAGGTGAGCCGTCCTTTTTTTTTTTTTTTTTCAGCGGCGCCGTCTTTACAGGTGAAGCACGCGCACATGTCCGTCCGACTTTACCCGACAGGGTTTTCCTACCGATCTGATTTGATTTTTGGCCGCCACCTTAGTTACAGCGTGCATGTGGGGTCGTTCAGATGTAGCGTCTTGCACAAACCAACAGACGCACGGATTGAGTGTGGACAGAGAGCGTCAGATGTGACGCAGTTGTCGGCCACTCGCTCGCGTCGCATCTAGTTAGGACACGGTGTTATAGAAGAGATCACACATTTAATAACCTCTGAAGAGGAGGCGGTCAGGTCAGACACGTGTCCTGTGATTTTCACCCTCCTTTCATATTTAACAGGGGGGGAACAACATAGACTGACTGAGTTTGATAACTGAGGAAAAATAAATTGAACCACCGTGTAGTTGCAGCAGGGCCGGATCAATACTCCTAGGGGCTCCTGGGCACTGAAGCCCAGCGGCCCCTGTCCCCCCCCAACCCTGTCCCTAACGTCCACGCCCGACCATCTGAGGTTGGAGGTAATTTCCTCAATTTTTCCATTAAATTCACCTTTTTAATTGCACATGTAAAAAGGAGAAAATGTGTTTGCACTCTCACTCACTGTGCTAAAAAAAGAAAAGAAACTCAAACATTTAGGACAATTGCAGATGTAATAATACCTGGGCCGTAAAGTATACCCCCACAGCCCCCTGCACCATAGAGGCCCACCCCCGCCTGTAAAGCTTGGTTTCCACCAAATCAACAATCTTTGTTTGATATGTTGAGAGACTTTTGGTTAACCATGGACAGCGACTTCATCATTACCATCTTTATGGGCCATTTTTGTTCTAGAGAACTGTAAAAAAAAATAATAATAATAATAATTTAGGCCAAATGCTGGAAATTTTAAGTCTGCTTTTTGAAAATGTTCAAATACCTTGTGAAAACACACTTTCATCATGAGGAAGAACTGTTTTGGTGTTTGAAATATGTTTACCAGAGTCTTAGGGCGTATTCACACCAGGCTCGTTTGGTCCGCTTGAAACGGACTTTTCCTCTGGTGCGGACTTTTTGGGGAGGTGTGAATACAAACCAGCGGACTCTGGTGCGGATCAAACAAGTGGACCGAGACCACCTCTGCAGGTGGGACTCGGTCCACTTGTTTGATCCGCACCAGAGTCCCAAACGGACCCTGGTGCGGTTCGCGTATGGTGTGAATGTAAACCGAACCTTTCCCGAACCAAATACAAAATCCAAGCGCCTTTTTGGATTCAACAGGCTTCCGTTGTTGTCAGAAAATGTGTAAATTATCAATGAGCCGTGGGTCGATGGAGCACAGATAGACACGCTGCCTCCTTGACATTTATCAGATGCTGGAGAGACGCGCGCGTCGCCGTTAACGATGCACATTCTTTTTTTTTTCTTTTTTAAAAACTGATAACAGAAAGTCGTTATCCAATTAATAACCATTAACAGAAATAAATGTGACTATAGGCTTATGCCGATCGCCAACGCAGCATCCTGAGAGGATGATTATGTTTTTTGTTTTGTTTTTTACTGTGCCGTCCTTTTTTTCTTCCTTTTTTTTTTAGCGCACCATGCTTAGGGGTGTCAACATCTACACGTGTAAACGGGTACATGGATAACAAATCATAGCCTATCCGTTTAGAAAACTCAATAACCTTAGCAGTTTACATGTTTCAGATAATAGGCCTGATGGAACTGCGTGTCAACCCCCCCTCACTTTATCTCCGCGTAGCCTCTCTCCAGCTGTCCTTTCAAAATAAAGGCTGGCTGGCTTTACAAGTGTAGAAAAAACTGTAAACGTTGACACCCCTACTTCAGACGCGCAGACATCTGTAGGTATGTTGTCTGACTTTCCTTCGCCATACACGGGGATTGCTGCATAACGGCCACGTAGCCTCCAAGTGATGAATAAGCAGGACAGATGAAACTGGAAATACTACCAAATTGAAAGGGCAGCAAGAAACGCATTCATGCCTTTATTGTGTACTTTTCGTGGAAGATCCCGCTGATAGGCTAATTCTTATCCAATGATTGAGCGACTGTGGGACCCACGTGCTGTTGTTTACAAAGTTGGTCCGCTTGTGAAAAAATGCAGTGTGAATACAAACCGAACCTTTTTTTTTTTTAAAAGGTCCGCACCAAAGCAAGTGAACTATCGGACTTTCCTGGTGTGAATACGCCCTTAGCTTCACAAAAGCAGTGAAATATGAATAAAACAGATAAGTGTAGAAAACAAGTTTAGTACGACATTTTGTAACGTTTTTTTTTTTTTTTGGGGGGGGGGGGGCGTCCGAGGATCACTGTATGGTCAGGGGGGCGTTTGCTCAAAAAAGGTTGAGAACCACTGCTATAGCCTAACAAACAGTAAAATGACAGAACAGGATATAATAATTATTCCAGATGGTGGATTAAGAAATTGTTGTTTTTAAAAGTTTGTATAGCCAACTGTGTGAAAGTGATGAAAGTCACTTCTCTAAGAATCATTTTTTTTTTCATATTTCTTCAGTCTTTTGCTTGGCACATTCAGTAATGTGTCAAGCTTACCCCAGCTGTCTTAAAGGAGCAATAAGCGAAATCCTTTATTTCTCGATTGAAGGAATTAAAAAATCGCTGCGAGAAGAACGAGAGGTGTATTTTCATCTGGAGTATAGCATGACGTCACACACCCGCTCCCTGTGTTGATCTCCAGCCTCATGTTTACAAGCCGGTCCGGCCGCGCGTTCATGTGCGTTCATGTGAAACTCCGCCTCCGCCCTCCTCTCCCCCCTCCCTCCATATAAAAAGCAACAGCGGCAGCGGCAGTTTCGAACTGAAATGACCCAGAGCGGAACGAAATACTCAACCGAAGACGAGGAGGACCTGACATTAACGTTACCTCTAAAAACAACGGTTTGGTGAAGAAGTTGTCGGATAATTAAAGAAAGGGATTCAACCCGTATCAACATTAGCCTTGCATTCCCGAGGTGGAGACCGCTGCAAGAGCTGAAGAGGCTACAGTCGGAGCTGGCTCTTCTTCTCCTGAACAGGCAAGTAACAACAGAAAGTCAAATGTATGTTTTAATTAGTGTTACAAACTATACACTTATGTCGCTATATTGCATGGGTGCCCGGAGTTTGAGTTGTTAGCAGCTGCTAGGTGAGTAGCCCGGCAGCCAGCTAGCATTTCAATTAGCATTGTAAAATAAAGCCTAGCAGATAACCTGGGGGCTCACAGGCTGTCTCCAAGCTGAAACATCATTGTCAGTCACGGAGAAGAGTAGGAACGTTAGCATTAGCTCCCGATGCTAGCACTAGCCGATCCGGCCATGGCTCTAGCCCAGTAGCCGATAGCAGTTACCTGCCATCGGCTAATGGAGTAACTCAGTTATGGAGCGCTTCTACCAGCTCTACGTTTCACTGAGCCTTATTGTTAAAAAGTCGTTGCTAACAAGGAAATATTGTCATTGCAATATTGATCAGTGTGGTTGCACATACATTGTCCTCATATGCTGGGACAACAGGTTGTGTTTTTTTATCTGCCCGTGATGAAATGCTGTTGCTTTTATTACTGTTACTGATATAATATTTTCCCCCTGTTCACCTAGGAAAAGGGAACAACTCAGAAGAGGTGATGGTAAGTAGCCTAATTCTGGACTTGTCTTCATGTTGTAATGTCAAAGCACAAACTTTTTTAATGTAATTGCTTACCTCTTATTAATATTTTACTTGTCTCACTATACAGATGCTGTGTGATAACAGGAGCTACCACCAACAGGAGACTTCCACATCACCATCACTTGTCACTGAACATGAAAAATAAAAACTAAGTAAAAGGGTTGTCCTGAAGTTGTCTTTTTAGTGAAAATAAGCATGTTTATGATATTGTATGACTCAGTAATCTTTGCTTGAAGCCCTACATCACCCATAACCTGACCGTTATTAACAAGGAGATGACAGGAAATTGTGAAAAATGAGTGCTGAAAATAACATAGTCTTGATTTGTGTTCAGTAAATTACTGAAAAACTATCGTAAAAATCAATTGTTTCAGCTGTGTATCCTGCCATAGAAACATCATGTCAACAAAACAGATTTTTTAAAAACTGGATATTGAGCTAATATGACTTCACTGGGGGTAAGATGATTGAACAGCACCTCAAATTCACTTTGGAAAACATGCATGAACCCTGTGTTAACCACAGATCAGAATACTTAGTCTTTTACAATAACATTATTTGTGAATGAATGTGATGCACACAATGATTTTAGAAGATATTTATTTACAAATAAAGACCAACAACATGCCAGCACGCAGGTCATCTCTTTGCTGCTCCTGTTGAGTTGTCTCCACTGCGGTCCTCGCACCTGTTCCCTGCGGGTACGGGACTGACCAGTGGGCTGACCCCCGGTCCCGGCGCGGGCTCCACGTCCATGTCCACGTCCCCCTCGACCTCGACCTGTCGTCGCTGCTGCTGCCGCTCTAAATAGTTCGATCAAAATATGACATACGGTCAACGTAGGTGGTAGTAAAATAAACTTTGCAGTCCTACTTAGCTGAATTCACTTCACAGTGTTAGCAGAACACACGTAGCCTGGCTGGTCTGATCATATTTTCAGTGTAACGTTAGTTTTAGCAAATGTTGGAAGGTGAATAAATAAGTCAGGCCTACATTAATTGAAACGCACACTTTTTTTATTTAGACAGTTTTAGCAACCAACTACGAGATTACTTTTCAGCTATTAGCGGCTAACTTGCAGGAAAGCTATTCACTTCCGTCATGTTGTCAATACTAAACTGTCTGCTAATGCTCTTAGCGGCTAACAAAGACGGTATTATTATAAATTACTTACTTGGTTACTCGATATGCTCCAAAAGATGGTGATGTTTTGCTCGGCGTCTTCTTGTAGGCTAGATATTCTTCGGCAGACGAGGGGAGTGGGTGCATGCGGCGGTGGTGGTAGGAGGGAGGGGGGGAGCAGAGGCAGAGGGAGGTGTGGCTAATGGCACACTTTGTTTTGGTCTACAGGCAGTGCTCAACAGCAAACCTAGCGGCGAAACGATATCGCTTTTTGCTCCTTTAACATTATATAGACTAAACTAAAATTACTCGGTATGTCTTGAAAAGGTTAATAGATAATTAATAGGCTACTGGAAATAATTCTTATAGTTGCAGCCCTATAGCCTTTATTAATGACAACTCCTCTGGACTAAACTGAGAAAAAAAGACAATAGAACTGACATTAAATAGTCATTTAGATGAGGAGAGGAGGTACAGTACTGTAAGCCATTTATTTTCAGAGGTGTCATGATGAAGGAGGCGACAATGTTGAGAGTTCCCAAGGCTATAGTGAAGATGTCATTATGAGGTCTTCACCTTTGGAATTAATAAAGAGCAGCAAGATGCCCGTTCCCGTAAATCCAGCTTCCATATTATTGTAGCCTAACTGAGTTATTTATAATAAATTATAATAGGCAGATAAAACACAGCACATTTAAATGAAATATGTGACCGCTGTGCCTTCTAGTCAACGACTTGTTACACTTGTTTATAAAATAACCTGATTTCATGATCGGCCTCAGCCAAATTAGTTTCTTCATTTCCATTACTTTCAGAAAGTATATCATATTCACCGTGTCAAAAGTTTCCAAGATGCAGAAGATATGAATGTAGAGATAAATATCAGAATGCTTTCTTCTCTTTTTTGAAAACAAAGATTTCAGCTGCAGGTTGTAGGCCGAGGATAGATTTCCCATCATGCTCAGGGGGAATGCAAGCAGGAAGCTAGCTTGGGCTGCACACATGAGCTGCCCCTTTTTACTTTTTTTTTTTTTTCTTTCTAGCGATTTCTCTCATTGAAATCTAACCGTAGGTGTACACACATCATAGTCACGTTTAACTTTTATAGGAAACAAACTATCAGGGATGACGGTTGGGAGAATATAATTTTTAAGCGACCGGGAGCTCATTTTCATGTGATTTTGGAGAGACTCGTTTATCTTCACAGCGGCCTCGTGACATAATTGAAAAGGTGAGTCGCGCTGATTCAAGCATAGGCTAATGTTTGTAAGTACCTAGACTAACTGTTTCATTGAAATGTGAGCGTGTAAAAACATAAATAGCCTAGCTTTCAAGTGCAGCAGTTGGCTAGCTGCCGTTTCCACAACAACATGGAGAAAAAAAAAATCAGCAACAGGTGTGCAATTAAGACCATGAGCCCTCCACTTTATCAGGTCATTCATGTTTCATGTTTTCGGCTAAACCACCACCCACTCATTCATTTATTCATTAATTCAGCTATACACGCCTTTCAGTTCACTTACCCGTGGTGTTTTCTTGCAGGTCCGGTCCTCTGCAGACTGCGTGGGCGCTGTAGGCCAACACCTGGAACTTTGGCTACCTTTGTAAACTTCCCGGAATACCAGGGCGGACATGGTAAGACAAAATGAGCTGCAAATACTTGTTTGGTAGAGACAGTGCACTGCATTATTATTTTTTTTAGGTGAGCAATGAGAGATAGGTGTTTGATTGCTTTAGTTTGATGCAGGATGATGTGATTTAGGGGCTAGTTAAAGTGGAGAGGAGAGAAATGTTTTTACACAGAGACACTGCAGATTATCAATCTGCTATCATATTCCTGTCTCTTAATTTATAGGCTACAGCACCATTTCCATGTGTTTGTGCATCATGGCCTCAATATGAAATATTAAACTCTTGCTCCATCTGGCCACCTCCTGGAGCGGGTTAAGGCTTTGTGGAAATTCTCCTGTGGAGATTGTAGGTGGTTGAACATAATACTCTTCAGCGGATGATGTGAACAGGCCGAATTGCTTTCTGGAAATAAAATTGCCTGTTGTGAACTAACAGCTTGATCGAAATATCTGAGATGGGATCTTGTTTGCATATTTTGTGCATTACTTGAATATACATTGAATGATTGCAAGTAGCCTATTTTGTGGGTTGGTTGATATGCTGGCCTTGTGAAATTTATGGTGCGAGTTCAGGAATCTCTTCTGGGGATTTGACTCTGCTATTAACTTCACTTCTTTGTCAGATGCGTCTCTGACTGACACCCTGGCTTTAGATTGTCAAACCGTTACAATAACAAATTATGCAGCTTGGCTTGAATGACTTTCTGAGCCAGGCTTAGACTTATTTAGTGATCCAGCTGTATATTTGTCAGGGCCAGCAGAAAATAGTGGCTTTTTAATATTATTTTATTAAAAAAAGTGCTGTATTTATCTCAGTTCTCTGTGACCAGACAGAACGCTGGTGACCTTGAGAGAATATTTTACAGATTTGTTTGGTGTACGTCCATGTGTCAGTGTGTCTTTGAGCAAGATGCTCAACCAGACTGGCACCTACTGTAGCTCGCTGTCATAGGTGTGTATGTCACTGGGTGAGTGAGAGGCAAACTGAATTCAATTCAATAACAGCTCCATTTAAATGAGCTTTAGTCATTTAATTGTTTAAGCAGTAATGTGTTAGTTAGCTAGGTGTTTATGTACATAATTTAAGAAAACAGGGCTGCTTCTTTTCAGTATGATATCTAATAATGGTATAGGAAGAGTTCTGGCATGCAATAATGAATTTTCCATAAGAGGTGAGTTGTTATACATGGGATAAAAAGAGAATGGAAAGCTACTGCATTACTGCTGAAGTGTTTCAGGTAAAGAGGTAGTTGAGCAGTTAAATAATTCAAAAAAGCAGGAACAAATAAAGAAATTGCTGTATAGAAGAACATCAGAGAAGTGAGAACATACTGTATCATTCGGACATGGCACATAAATCCTTGAAAAATCCAATTGAAAGGGAAAGGGGCCTGCTTCTAACCAAGACACATTTGCTCTGTAAGGCTTCCCGTGTTATGCTGCTGAGCCTCAAAACTCTGAATATGCCCACTCTCCACATGTCAACAAGCAGTACATGGTAATCACCAACACAACCACACAAGGTCTTGCTTCAGAAGTCAATATCTGTCAGCAGTAAGCATCAGCAGCCTGGAGTTCGGGCCTGGCCCCTCCAGCAGACCTGTCAGTATGCCTCAGGCATTGCATCATTAGTATAACCCCATGTCAGCACTCACTCATGTTGCAGCCCATTGCCCACTGTTTGTATCCACAAAGAGTACTAAATGAAGTCTGTGGGCAAACTCAACTGTGAGTGAAAGATGCAATTGAAAGATGACTAGTGTGTAATATGCAAAAGAGACTCGTTGAGCTTTGGTATCCTGTCTAATGGCTTTAGATGCTATCTAATGAAAACTAGACCTTATAAATAATGTATGCCCTATTTATGTCTAAAGTTGATGAAATATATTTTTGTTAAACATAAAAGTGTGGGGAATCTAAATACCAATAAAGTATAATAAAGTATTACAGTCTACAAAAACAACTCATATGGATCATATCCAATAAAATCCTTCTGGGCCGATCAGTTTTAATGTTAAGGACACTGATTAAAGTCTTATGTCATTAATTAATTTAGTTTAGCTGTATTGATGTTATTGACAGGGATGATACCTTTAAGATCTTCATCTGTAGAAGATCCAGATCTTCTACAGGCAGCCAAGTAAGAGACAAACAGACAGTTATTGGAGTGGAAGGGAGAGAGAAAGACCTGGCATGTGGTGCTTCACAGTGTGAGACTCCTGTAGCTTACCAATCCTGTTAAATAACTTTCATTGTGTTTTTAATTCTCTTCAGCATCCATCCTACATGGGAAAAAAAGTTTTCACACACTGTTTTGTTGTTGTTGAATTTTTACACCTGAGATCAGTCATGGTGTGGACCAAAACTGTGGCATTATCCCAGGGAGAATCACTATCAGTCTTGAGCTTTTCCTCCCCCTTCAGTTTTCAACAAATGCTACCAGCATGTATCCTAGTGAGGCTTTGCAGCTTGGATAAAAAAGGCTTGTTGTCAACATTGGGGAAGTGAGCTGGATTTAAGCCACAGCAGTCTATTTAGATGAATTGGAAAGGTAGGCTGAATTCAAACATGAAGGAAACCTGTCTACTTACTTTTACTGAAACTTGTGAGTTGGACCAGGATGAGGAACTGGCTGCTCATTTTGACGTTACCAGCGCTTAACAACACATGATGCACACATGAGAGAATGTTGGCCTTTACAGTATGTCAACCATGGGCTCTGTAACACACTGGGAGAAGTAGTTTCGTGATTGTCTCTACTAGGGATGCACATGGTTAACCGTTTAACCGTTAACCGATAACAAGAACTTTGACCGATTAATACTATCGGTTATTTTTTAATTATTATTAGCTACTTTTGTGTCAACTCATGGGGGCGTGTCGACACGTGCCGACTTCAACGTGCCTTCAGTTATATTTCGCAGCAAAAAGTTACACAGGAGGACTGACAGTATGTGCAGTAGCCCCCATGAAGGAAGGTCAGACAATAAATGTACTGTAGCTACACAGACATCGATGTGCATCACCTGTAACTACGGCGCTGAAGAAAAAAAAAAAAAAAAAGATGTCGCTGCTCTCTCCAGCCTGTTCACCTGCAGCTCTCCTGCAGCTCCACAGAGGAGCTGTCAGAGGAGCTCTACTGTACCTTCAGCCTGGTGTTTAGCTGCACTTTGTATAAAAACAGTTCTATATTGGACGATCTGAGCACGATCAGCTGAGACAGAGCACAGTGGATGTGACATGTGCCGGTGATCAGCTGGCGCAGCGCACGTGTGTATTTCGGCAAAAAAAGAAAAAAAAAGAGGTGGCTGCTCTCTCCAGCCTGTTCACCTGCAGCTCTCCTGCAGCTCCACAGAGGAACTGCTGTTCCTTCAGCCTGGCCTGGTGTTTGGCTGCACTTTGTTAACAGTTCTGGACGATCTGAGTAGACAGAGTACAGTGGATAGGATGTGACATGTGGCGCTGATCAGCCGGCGCAGCGCACGTGTGCATTTAACGGCAAAAAAAAAAAAAAAATGGAGCGATTTTTTTTTTTTTTGGCCGTGCGCTGCCAGCGTCTTAATCTTATCGGTTAACGGTTAATAATCGGTTAACGAGCGTCGGTTATCGGTTAGGAAAAAAATTCAAAATGTGCATCCCTAGTCTCTACATACAGCAAAATCCTTAGGCAGTGGCACAACTGATTGCTGATGTAACGGATAGGCTATACTGTAGGCACAATCTGCCTGAAAACCTCTAAATTTTAATAATTAGGGATTTTAACTTTGACTTTGAAGACTTATGAACAATATATTACTTGTGACACAACATACTGTACAAGAAGTCTGTGATTGACCTTTGTTGTGGTTCAGTGGGCAGCGCTTACAAATCTTATGCTTTCAGGAGCCTTGAGTGTGTGAAGAGAACAGCGAAGAGTCGGTTTAAAGGAAGGAGTCGTACAGAATAGTGTGGAATAGTGTTTTGATCTGAAATCAGTTATTCAAACTCAAAAGACTGTTACTTATTGAAATAAGCTTTGGTTAATGAAGGAGAATAAATCTGTTATTGATAAAGAGAAACAAACTTGTTATAGCCTACTACTAAAGATTCTCTGGAGAAAGGGGTTGACTCAGAGAAGTGTGACATGAAGTAAGGAAGGAAGCTAAAGTAAAGCAGTGAGAACAGATATAAAGGCAATACAGCAGTGACAATCTTAGAGCAGCCTGGCAAGGGAATAAAACAATGGCCTCCATTAATCAATGTGCAAAGGAGACAAAACAATCCATCAGTGTAAATGGGGCGGATGATTCTGATTTGCTGAACATTTTCAACTCATTTTTTTTCTTCCTTCGAAAGGTCTCCTCAGAGTTCTCTGAAAATGTTTCCGTGCTCAGAGGGTTCCTTACATCTGAATGACGTTGTGATAGCTCAAGATTGTGTCATGGCCTTATTTGAAAGGTTGAACATAAGGACGGCTGCTGGTCACAGATGACGCCATCTGTGGGCACAATTTGCACCATTGAGCTGACCAGCTTTGTGAGGCCTTTAATCGGGGGTGCATCTGCTGTAAGACCCATTCCCAAATCAAAAAATGCTAAGGAACTAAGTGAGCTTACATCCCCCTGTAATGAAAATGTGATTGTCTCCCTCGCTAATAGCAAATTAGGCCCCTTGCAGTTTGTTTACGAAGCTGATAAGGCTGTGGAGAATGCAAAACTCCTCATCCATGATTGAGCGGAGAAGCATTTTAAGAAAACCAAATCTCATTGATTTAACGCACAATGGCGACAAACCTAACTTAAGTGCCCCACATTGCAGGGATGTTCGAATGTGGGCACTGCACATGCAAGTATCTTGAAGGAGTGTTTGACTCTCAGCTCTGTAAATGTAGAGTCAATTGTCAGGCATTGACAACAAATACAGTAATTCATAAAATGGCCTTGCTTTTGAATTTTTAAAGATATAATATGGAGTGCATGTGAATATGGAGTGCATGTGAATTATGAATTGCTCTTCTACTGATCAATATAGTCGTCTATCTGTACCTGAATGTGAAAACCTTGTGCTGAATGATGTCTGTCTACCTCCAGTACACAGCAAACACATGAGTGTCAAGATGAGAGACAGAAATTTCAGTCTTTTTTTTTTTTATCCTGATACATGTACATGCTCAAGTCTGAAGCCTAGGCAACAACTGTGTCGCCTGGGGAGTCTCTGTGTCTTTTACAGAGACAGACGATATATTGCCATTGTCACTGATCTCGGATTTAGTGCTTGTTAGACCACATTTATGAAAGAATACTGTTCCAACAGTTCACTGCATACATTCTGGTTCAAACACTGCACAAGCTACAGGATGCTAAGAAAGCCAAGACTGGAGAGCACCGGCTCAACAGCTCGAGACTAAAAATAGATGTGTGTGAACTGTAAAATGCATTTAGGAGCATGTGTGCGAATAAGAAGTGTTACAAAATTCAGTGCAGGCAGCCTCTGTTTTTTTCTTTTTCCCCCAACAAACGGTTGAAAACACATCAAGAGCAAGGCTGATGCAATCACTGGGCTGGACCAATGTTGTCTGTTAAAGCATCAATTTGACCCTAATTTCTTATGTCTTAACAGACCGAGCAGTTCTTAAAGCTTAGGAGGACTTTATTATAAAGGTGCTCATATCAGTTTTTCTCAGGTTTAAACCGGTTTAAATTATATATAATATCGATAAGACTAATGAAGCAGAAATGATAGAAGACCTAGCCTACTTTTTGGATTCAAATAAATGAAGGTTACTTTATTCAGGAAAACACACATGTACGGTACTCCTTCTACAAACAGTAAGGGGAGTATCCCTCAATATATTATGTTTTTTATATCACCATCACCTATATGTATCACATTAATTGGTCTGCTGACTGTTCAATAGTCAAGTAAAACTCAAAGTTACTGCAACATAATGTTAATTGAGTTTGGCAAACTCAAATTTAATTTTATGTCCTGCAGAAAGATGAAGTGTGACTTGACTCACAACAAAAAGGTATTTGGCAGAGATGGCCACTGAAACTGGGCTGATGAGTGAACAAATTGTCCAGCAATCATTTTCACTTTGATTGATGACTGGTGGGCATTAGAGAATAGAAAGATTTTACACCTGCGGTGACAAGAAGAGTTTGGCACTGCAACAGGTGTGCCTGCAAATGAGACATGGTATAATGACAAACATCCCAAACATCGTACACATGCACACATACAAAAAAGAAAAAAAAAATCAGAAAAATGAATTAATATTAATGTATTAGTAAACAGTATACAAAACATAAGCAACACATACACTAGAAGCCATACTCTGGACATTTTCCAGGCTCTGTACATCAGCTAAAGGCTGCACCGCCTGTTATTGTGTCTCTATCAAAATGTCCATTTACTCGACGTGTATGAGCTTCTACAGTATTGGAAGGAAAACTGAATTAAATGAGCTGTGTGTCTTAAGCCACATTTGATGTGGTGCTCACAGCCAAATGCGTTTGAGAAGAAGTTCTCACCTCCATCATAAAGCTGAGGGCAGAAACTGAGCGTAGTTGTTGCAGCACAGGAAGACTTCACCAAGGACAGTGGCTGCAGTAAGTTTTCCCTCTATAGGGACGCTCCACCCCCATCATCTCTTTTTGACCAGAATATTACCGTATACAAACAACTTCAGATGCAGATTTGAAGAGTTCATTGCCAGGTTATCTTTGATGGAGGATTTGACTTTGATGGATCCACAGTTACTCTGGAGCCTCTGGGCTTGATGCAGCCAGTGTGCTAATGACCTCGGCACATTATTCTCCACTGCACACATTTCTTCTCTGACATTATCGATAACAATCTCATGAGTTCAGATTTTTCAAACGCGACACCCTGCCTGTTTATTAACCTACAACTCCAGACAAAGATTTACTGCATCTCCTGCCTTTACAGATTGCACCTGCCTGCTTTGGCATCTGAGGAATCAGACTTGAGTCAGAAATTAACAAAGTCACTGCACGGTTTATCGGTCTATAACATTCTTAACAAACTCTGCTCCACACATTCTAACCATTATTACTTGGTTGTGAAGTTGTCAGCCTTGTACTGTAGTGGCTAGCCTTGAAGATTTGGCCTGTTTTTTGTCTTGTAAGGAAAGTGTTCTTGAAGCTTTTACATTCCTTAACAACTCTCAAGCAGTTTTATTAGGCTGTTTTTTTTTTAAACAATGGCCTATGGTCTCTATTACTGTCCACGAGTTACAGGCAGAGGTATAAACTTTCAGAGCACTGTGGGTGGATTTCTCTGGTGAAAAGCCAATAGTAACCATGGGGACTGTTATCAACCAGCCAGGAAACCTGCCCCCACTTTGGTAGAATCTTTATTCATTGGTTCATTATTATCATTAATCTTTTTTTTTCTTTTTTTTTTGGCTGAATGACTGGTTGCGTAAGGCAGGCAGATGACAAAGTCTTCCTTTGCTGTGTGTCATGGAGTGTTTTGACTTGAAGGCAGACTGAATCATTATCTGTGCAATTACGCAACTTAATTACGACGTGCTAGGGGCTAGCCTCGCATCTCTACTGTCCATCTGTCACACATCCTTGAACTCCATCCATCTCTTTTTCTCGTCCCTTTTGTTTGGTTTCAAACCCAAGGATGATGATAAGTGGGAACCGAAGACGGCTGAGGGCTGTCATCCGTCTGTCGTCCCTTTACGCTGATTCCGCAGCGACACTGATCATCTTGTTTTTCCGGCTTCCTGGGCGAACGGTAATCACATTGAAGCCAGATATGTCCTCACAGTTGTAGCGTTGTTGTTTGCAAAGGACGTACGAAAACTGGCCCTTTCAAACGCTTTCAATCTTTCTCAGGTCTCAGAGGTGTTTGAGGGGAAAAATTGAGAGTCCCTCTTCCAATACTGCTGCTATTTGACTAGCTGTGTCTGGAATAAGTGCGGTGCTGTAATAAAGTAGCCATATTGCTGCCATGTTAAGCTGTCTTTAAATATTAAGAGCAGTGCCACTTTTTCTTGCCATGTATTACTTTTGCCATCCACAGTGAGTGATGATACTTACTTGCTTTATTTATTCATGAAATCATATTCATTGACCTTTTCTGCATATACCAATATTTTTTCTGTCTCCACCTATTGCCAGTTTTATTGTTTACTTACTGTTAACACTCAAGTGTTATTCCATTGCCATGAAAACTATTCATATTCTTCACTTAAAATTCAATTGACATGCACATTTTTAGCAGTTTCACCGGCCCATTACCCTCACATGAATATGAGTAAAGAATTTTTTTTTTTTTTTTTGCCAACAGTGATTCCTGATTTATTAATAAGTGTTGAAACACATGCTCAACAATTTCCATATTAGTGGGATGCACAGTTAAACAAAATATACATGTCATCTGGTGCAGTGAATTGATTCAGTTTAATTGATTAATTTTGATTTACAATGAGTAGAGATCACCACAGCTGCACTGCAGTCCTATACACGGAGACATCAAATAGATGCATACACACTGACATTATTCATGAAGTGTTGAAATGAAAGCATGATGAATGACTGGACTGCTCATTTATGCAAACACACACACTCATACATAAAAGACAAGCACCCCAAGCGCACACACATGCACACACAAAAGCCCTGCACACACAGGCTGCTTTGAAACCCAAGTCAGAACTTCTCTGTCAGTCTAATCAGCAGTCAACACGAGCTCAAGACCCATCAGGAAAGAGACGAGAGATCAGTCATTTTTACTCACTTTTTAATGTGCTGCGTTTACTCGGGCTCTCCTCTGGGTGTTCTTACTTAATCCTGCGCTACAGACAACATATTAATGTCATGAGATGTGGCTAAAGTAATAAAACAAGAGAAAGCACTAAGAGGTTTATTATCACATCAACGCTGGTCTTGTTCATGACCGTTTTACTTCAGTGTAGCTCAAAGCACTTTAGAGGGAGTAGAGATAGGGGAGGGGGTAAAAGAAATTAAAGTCAGGATAAACAGGAGATTCGGGGCCACGGGATGTTAAGTTAATTTTGACTGTAATGATCAGACCTGGAGCTGGGTGGTGAAAATCCTTTTGTCCACTTGTTCAAGTCAGGCATCCTGCCAGCACACAAACATGGACAAGGCAAGGTGTATTCACGAGCTAATGCATATTATGCGTGTATGCGTGCGTGTTTTGTGGGGTAGTTTGTGTACCCACAAGTGTGGGTGCATGAGCACTTGTGTGTCACTGCCATGTGTTTGCCCAGTGTTATGAGCTACAACCTTGGCACTGTTTTCATACTCCAGACATGCTCCTCCACCCACGCAGTTCTGCTAGTGAGGAGATCTGGAATGAACCATCCTTGCCACCCACCACCAGCCTTCCAACAAGTAATTGTGAAGCGTGTTTGTGTGTGTGTGCGTGTGAATGTGTGCTGAAATGTAGCAATCAAAAATCTATTCATTTACCCTAGAAGTTCAAGCACAGTTGGAGTTGCAGCAGGTTTATCCAGTGTTCCCTTTACTCAGCTTCAGCCTCTGCATTTACACTGTTTCAGCTGTTTATCAATATTTGGACTTACCAAGCAGATATCCACATCATGGGGAATATTTTATGCAAAGAATGTGCAATAATAGCATTTAATATAGACAGAATTAAATTTGAGAATTGAGACAAAGGTGTTGCCACTAAACTAAACAAAAAAAGAAGGGTGAATAGTTATCAAGACTCCCATATACAGTATACCATTTACTAGTAAAATTTTCCATTCAATTTCATGTCGAAATTGAATTAAATCTGACTATTTTTGATTCCAGAAGGTGATTTATTTCCAACAGACAGTTAAAACAACAATTTCTGTTTCACTCCCACTCCCTGTTGCTGGGTTGCCTCCTGACAGGCCTACTTAAAATGCATACATTTGGTTCCAGGTAAAAAAAAAAGAAGAGAGAAACAAGCAAATAAACAAAAACTTAATACCCATCATAATGCATTAACATATCATAGCTGTGGGTGTTAAAATAGAGCAATCTTAGTGAGACCTGTGTGACCTTGAGTCTTCAGAGCCGTTGCTGACTCTGTGGTTTATCTGACACTACTGATGAAGAGCAGGGGCAGCTAGATGCTGAATGCAGCATGTGGGTCATGGTCATGCCCCTCTTTCAAATGTTAAGCCAGTGTTTCCTCATCTTGTCAGATCATTTAAAATTCCACAGTCATTGGAGGACACGTAATTTGTAACATAACGTAAGTGTTACCTCAACATGATAACTATTTCTAAATTTTAATATTTTGCAGTTTTCAATAACAGCTGGACATTCCTCAATGCATTGTCACAGTAGATGTCAAGATGTTGCGTGTATGAATTTGTGAGAATCTCCCCCATTATTCAGGCCACTCATTCCCCTCCCTGAGGGTATGTGTCTGTGTATTGGATATTCACCATAGAATTCAAAGTGTTTGCTACAATATTTGCTGATAAACAACTTGGTTTCTGTCTGTTCCCTCTGAGGACTGAACTAGTGAGCTGCACATGCACAGATGAATGTTGTACCTTAGCAAACAAATCAATAAAACTCATTTCCTTTTGGTCAATTGTTAATTAAATGCCAGTTTTCCCTCAATTAAAAACTGACTGAAGTGCAGAATATGGCATATAATCATATTTTTCCTCCACAACCCCCCACTCACTCGCCCCCCTCGGGCATTTGCAAATACCCAGAGATGATTGCTAATGCAAAATCATTTTCTGATTTGTATCTGCAAATTGCTGCTGCCCTTGTGGTATCATCAAAGCTAGGTAAGCTTTATCAGCCCCCCACCTGGTAAATGATTTTAGTGTTGATGGGTTAGATTACCCAGAGAGTAAGGCTTGCCAGTATGAGAAAGGTCATTCAGTATTATCTAAAGGCTATGCCTGACAATTATGCAGAATAGGACTCTGGTCCTAAAGCATAAGGTATATGTATTTAAAATGTGAAATATAAAACTGCACCAGCCATGTTACTCTATCAAGAGAAAGTGCTTTCATTACAGTGATATTTCTCAAAGGGATAATGAAATGTCACAGTGGATCCATGACTTGCATTACCTTTCAGTTTTAAAAAACTGCTGTCGTCCATGAACAACTGCAAGGTCTTCGTATTTTCTCAAGAAGCCGTTGCGCTGTAAAACGCACTATATTACTTGAGGCCGATAACTGACCAGCCAAAACTCCCTGGGCTCTGACCCTAAGAGTAATGCATTTGATACTGGCCTTGGTGGAGTCACCATCAACCAGGATCACCCATGATTGGAGGGGCAGGTATGGAGAAAGCGGTGGGGGTGGGGCGAACGGGGGAAGCAGAGAGAGGGGAGGAATGACCATGGATCAAGCTGTGGTGCAGAGATGCTGTTCAATGGGCCGCAGTCGCAGAGAGATATAAAGCTTATGACAGATGCTGCTCTTGAAAACACATTACTGCACTGGGCTTGAAACCGTCCAAGTTCTTCCTGAGTGTGTTGAGGGGAATACCTAACCAGAAGTAGCCAAAGCTTTCACAATTGTCAACTCAAATTCTTTCCTGTTGTCTGCACCCAGATGTTTACTATTACATATGCCTGTCATAGTCGGTGGCAGACATGTGCACACAGAGACATCTCTACTGTCACACGTCCATCCAAACACATCCACACATGCTTTAAAAACAAGAAGCAGACTTTTTTTTTTTCATTTTTGCTCCCTTAAGCATTCATATTCTCATGAATCCTCCATAGTTGTAATCACAAATGTGTCTTTTCCACTGTTGCAAAGCACCCCTGAAGCACAGTCTGCAGGATGGATTTGCTGTGTACCGCCTAAGACCCAGACTATTTGCATTTTTCCTCCCCTTTTATTTATTCGGTTTCTTCCCAGACAGTGGTGTATGTTTGTGTAGCTTCTTAACACAACAACGAAAACACAACATGCATTTTAATTGAGCAGTTAAGCAAATTAATACTGCAGTGCTGGATCTATTGTGGGCAGTGAAATTCAGATACTGCTGCTTAGTTTTATGCCTTAGTTATTGGATTAAAAAAAAATACAGATGCAAACAATCATTTTGCTACCTAATGGGCTTATGCAACACAGTGAAAATCGTCTCTCAATATCACTGTAATACTGTGTCACTAAGTGTCTCAAATGCTCTAATATGCTGAGGTGAAAGGCTTCATTGTCTTTTAACACAACAGGCAGCGGATCCTTCATTTGCCCCAGAAAATTAATCTGTGTGAATGTGAAAATTAATAAGAGGCTGTAATTAAAGAGTGGTTAAGGTTAGCTTAGCTGGGGCCTTTTGAACTAGTTGAGCCACACAACTGTGCTGATTGGTCTGCACTGTGTGTAGAGGACTCAAAATATCTCTGAGAAATAAAGAGGATGTCAGTTTCTTTGTTCAAACCTTAAAAAAAACAACAACCTTTTAAAAAATTTCCTTAAGAGGAATCACTTAGTGGGTGTTATGACTGCTGTTGGTCAAGATTAGAGTAGCATTTCGACTGACAGTGCTAGAAAACCTTTAAAAAAGGTAAATGTTTCTTTATTCTTTGGCTGATTCAAAACTGCAGTATTGAACAAATCTGGTTCATCATCTCTGTGTGGGTGTGGTTATACAGCACCAGAATGGCTTGACGGTAGTTTTCCAAATGTCATCAGTGTTTGGTTTAAGTGTTCCATCGCCTACTTCAAACCTGTGACTAGAGCACAGCTAAAACAAGAAACCTGTAAATCTCTCATGTGAAATAACCCGAAATGTTGCATCTTTGGCAGAAAACTGGCGTTCACCAGAGATCCATTACTCACAGTGCGGAGATTTAGATGATTGAGAATTGATGAGGCTCTGCTGCTAGGAATGTGTTGCTTTAGATGCAGATGAGACAATGAAATATGATCGCGCAAGTCCAGTTTGAGTAATAAATGCATAAATTTGAAGGTTTGTCAGACACGCAAACCCCACGTAACTGAATATTATGAGGGAGGACTGTAATAAGGAAGATTGTACCGGTCTGAAAATTACCCTGGTGGTAATTATCTTTATCTTTTGCTGTGACAGTTGTGAGTTAAGCAGTAGAAATAATTGTTCTTGCTATGACAAAAACTGTGTTTACGTGTATCTAACTGGCATTATGCGGTCAAGCTTTAGTAGATCATTTGAGAAAGTTGTCCAAGTGAAAACATTGTTTTTTTTGTCTCCGGAGAAACCGCAGTCACACTGGCCTCTCCTCTCTGAATACGACAGCCTTGGTGTGGTCTTGTCAAACCTCACTACCACCGCCGGAGTTCTGGAAATCAATGCTGGAAGCCAAGGATTCATGCTGGTCGTCCATAATGTTCGGCAGCCTGTCCTCTGCTGTGGAGATGGCGTGAGCATGGAGCACATGGTCCGCTGTTTTCATGCCAGATGCAACGGTGCAACTCCTGCTCTACATTTGGAGCAGTTTTGCGGATGCTCTTGCTGAGATCCAAGAGAAAATTGTCCTCCAGCAGGTAAACAGACAAATTATTAACTTCAGACAGTTAGTGTCACTGATCACAAGGGACAGACGGAGAAATCACAAGGCGTTTACAAAGGATATTTCTACCAAAATTCAGAGTACATAAAGAATGAGGGTATTATGTATAATGTATTCATGTTGCAATCATGAACAGCAGTCTGCTTTCATGTCCCTCAAGCTTGTTACAGTTGCGGAGTATGTTGTGTACACTGATGATATACTGCGTAATGTCAAAGATGCTGAATAAACAGCTGTAGATTTCCTTGAAGAGGACAGTTGACAAACGACAGGGCATCTGTAAAGCAGGGTGTATACGCATATACCGCATACCCCAGACATAGAGGACATAAGAAGAAAAAGGGGAGCAAAATACTCCCGCCTTGTTTTCAACCAAGGCATCCTTGGCAGTTGAAGATGAGACAGTTCGAATTAAGATGCTTCTCAGTGATGCAACATGTAATTTAATTAATGCAACAACAGTTGTGTTGTAATATAAATCACCTCGGTAATTTTCTCGTATCAAACAGAGGTGGTGGTTATGGTGCAATGCTGCAGCAATTTCTGTGGAGGTCCCTGGGTTTCATCTGTCATGCACCAACCCAGAACATGCACCTCTGGATGATGAAGGCTGGTTCTGCAGCGAGGCATATGAGCAGAATGGATCATATAAATCGATTGTTACTGCCACTAAAGTCAAAGAGGGGGGTGGGCACCTGGTACACTGTGTATGTGCAGACAGCTATAGATGATTTGAGGGGGTACCATGCTCTGTGTCTGTTGAAAAGGTTGGCATTAAACAAAGTCCTGGAGGTCTCTTGAATACAACTTATGACTTAAGCAATGCAGCACATGCACATTAGTGATCGACAAGTGTAGTTGCAGACACATATTACTGTATAACAGAAAGGCATGAGATGTGAACAAATACTGTCATTGTAAATGATGTGTATACCACAGCATAATACTGCTCCTCTGACGTTTCTTGTAAATGCAGAAAATGAGGACCAGATCCAAAATTATTTCAAAGCTGTCACTGAAGAATGATTCTGCCACCTGGCCAGACATCACGCTGTGTGGGTGGGTGATGATGATGATGACAGAGTTCTAGGAAATGAACCTAATTTCGTTTTGGGACAGCATCAATTTTTGACTGCAAACCCGGACTTACATTTTATACATTTTATCATAATCTGAAAGATGGGTTCATTTAATAACAGCGACGAAATTGTCTTGTAATTTATGATAGAGAGTTTAAAGCAAGAATGAAATACAGAATACACTCAGATGTGAGTGGGTGGTGAACCTGCAGGGTTAATGGGGACGAACATTGGGCACAACCTTAGTGAATGCGATGATGAAAAATAAGTTGAAAGGTTTGACTTTCACTGTATTTCAGTGTTTGATGCAGCTCTGATACTTAAAGCAAAGTCTGACTGAAAAGGAAATGACTAATGAAACATTCTTTATTGCTCCTCAATGGAAAAATGTTCAAAATTTCACCATTCATAGTTTTCTGAAATTATGTTATAAGTTTTACTGCAAAAATATAAAAAGTAGGAGCCTCACTGAATATTCTTATGTAAGGGACTTGGACATTTCTGACTCTGATGTCTCCTGGTGGCTCAATCGAGCTCTCACAGCAAAGTAAGCTCCCACCCCTCAAAATTGAGAACTGGTCACAATCTGATGTTTGTGGATGCCAGTCAGAGAAACTCCATTGACTGTTAGTGGCCAAAAAAGTGTTTGAGAGCCACTCAAATCAAAGTATGAGGGGTATTCTCAAGGTATCTACAACTTGCTCATTATTTTGGACTGAGAGAGATAGGTCACCATTGCTCAAAAAAAAAAACACATGGTACTCTGCTTCCATGCCATACAGCTCACAGAACTAACTGATAAGATTTGGTAGATATTGCAGTCCATTTTTTAGCTCAGTGGTGCATATTGTCAGGATTTTATATTGCAAAGTATCACATCAGTACGCCCTAAAACTGTTCATATGTATTTTACAAACTATGAATGTTGCCCCAGGTATAGAACCTGTTTTTTTATCATACTGACCTGTAATTAAAGGGATAATAAATATCTAGTGATGTACAAATTCAAAGGTGTCTAGCATGTCACACACAGACATTCAAAAAGCCCAGTGTGCAAAGATGCCGTGGGCAAATGGGAAAAACCTGGATCGGATGTTTGCCAAGGCTGGACTTGTGTGTTTCATGTCCCCTGTCTTATCTCCGAGTTTCAATTCTGCACACGTAAGATGACAAACACGGTACTTGCCAAGTTTGTGAAACAGTATGGAAAGGATGGGATGTTTGCCTTTCTACCAGGCAGGTAGAACAAAGGCTTTGAGGGATTTAGATATACCATAGGGGAGATGAGAAATAGTGATTGGTGCATTGGATTGAAGGCAATTGGCATATAAATTAGACACATCCTTTTAATAATGTATTATTCAGTGGGATACTCTCACAAACCTGCTGTGTCATAATGATTGATAAAAACACATTTCTTAGAAGTGATTATTGGGCTTGTGCTATGTGGTTGGAATCAAAGTTATTATGAACTTATACTGTCAGTATGAATTCCTCCAAACTACAATTTTCTATGTTATTATTACTATTTTGTTGTGCTGCCTTATCCGTCTACCTTTTTCTTGCTATTGGTCTGGTTAAATGCTAGGTCTGACTAAGCGTCTTTCTATGAAGGACTTCCAGAAGGTGGGGAATTATTTATCACTCCTGTTACGCACATTATTTGTGGAAAATCGAAATGATGTGTCTCATATAAGACTATTCAACATTCCCATTTCCAGTCTTTTGATGCTGATGGTGTTGGCATCCTTGAGTGTTACCTTTCAAAATGCAAAATTGCTAAGGAAATGCTTCTGCAATTCTCTGTTTTCAATACTGCAAAAGCAAGAATTCATGGAGAGCCAAATGGTTTCTAGTCCCTGGTGTAATTTATGCTTGTTAGTGGTATAAATTGTGCAGTGCCCCAAGGAACGTTACAGGAAAAAAAGGTGTTTACTTCAAGTAAGGATCCAAATTGGCTTTAAAAAAAAAAAAACGTACAGACTAAAGAACTTAAAACTAAGAGATGGGCTCACACTTTCATTTCATTGCAGTATAATTTAATGTCCCAATGTTTTATCAGACAAGCTAGTTCATTGCTTCAGTGCTATGATAAAGCAAAGCACACAGATCTTAAATCCCAATCACTAGTTGTGTTTGTGTCCATCCCTTTAGAACAGGAACGTGTTCCAGCATACTAACTGAGAGTTTTAAAAAGTTAAGTACATTCTTTTTGACAGATTTGACTAAATTGCATGACCATATTGTTCATAAGCCTAGCCAGTCATATTTGCTTTCTGCTACCTTAGCAAGGACAGCATCAAATAAGGCCGTATGTGGAATATATAGTAGATAATAAAAAAGGGAATCAATGACATTAATACAGAGATCACACAAATGCTAATCATGTAGCGCTGCATGCGTTAGACTGAAGGATAAACCCATTTTACCAGTTAATCCTGCATAACATTAACTCTGATTGGATATAACTGTACTATCTTACTTAGGGATCATTTTGAGTTCATCCCTCACGCAGTGTTTACCCTCCAACATCACTGCTGGCTATCTGTTCAACTGCACAGTCAGGTTTATCCACCCAGTCAAATTAATCCTCAGGAGCAGCTTTGAACGTACTGTATCACTGCTGGATTTGGCACATGCACATAAGAAAAATGTCATTCAGGGGGAAATAACAGACCTCTGTTGGCAGTCATTTACAGATAAATGTGTCTTTTGTCTGCCCATAGCTCCCCATATGGTTCTCCGAAGCACCTATCCTATCCATATGGTTCCACATTGTTATTGTAGAGTATAGTCCTCACAGTATCCTGTGCAATCTAGCTCATTCCACTATGGGAATTTACCGACTCGTAACTCAACTTGTACCCACTGACCTGTGATCTGCTTGTGTTTCGGCTGTCCTCTGCCCACATTGGAGACAGATTCTGACAGCTAAATTTCAACACTCTTCAGGAGGTGGTACTCAATCATCAAATTCCAGGTACTTGTGGGATGCACATACGACAGCATGGCTGTAACCACCAGTTCAATTCTCTCTGCACCCTACTTGTGTCAGTTTGCCTTCCCCTTTTCCATTTGATAATCCTGAGAAGTGTGTGGAGCAATCTTCATTCTCTGTATGCCTGCTGCTCGTGTGCAGGTATCCACGGATTCTTTTATTTCAAGTCTTGAGCTGAAGCTTAAATTTCACTTGCGAATGCACATGCAAAAAAGGTCTCTATTAGTTGAGTTGTATTGGTTGTGTGTAAAAGATTCACACACCTTCAGACTGACAGGTTGGTAGGAAAATAATCTCTGATGGAAGTTGTTGCTGCAGACACACAAGTTCATTAATTCATTACTGTCTGATCAAATGAACAAAATACATGTTAATGACAGCAGCTGTGCTGTGAGGATATGCCAACATTAAAATGAATGAAGAAAGCTGCCGGTCCTTTGGTAGTCTCCGATGACAATGTGACAAAATGAAAATAAAGACAGTTGCACTAATGTGTACATCAACAAGGACTAGTTGTCACTTTTTATCTGAAATTCAAACGCTTGTTTAAAAAGATTAAATATTCAAAATCTAATGACTTGTCTGAAATCAATATTTATAGGCTGAAAGCACACAGTCAATTTGAAGTAGTTCAGGCTCCTTTTTAAATTCACTGTCAACAAGAGTTAATGCATGTCTTAAGGACATATAGGTAAACTAAGTTAAACTGAGTAAAGTTACAATGTAGGACATTGATTACATGCTTCAGTTTTATTTTTTATATTTAACCTTTATTTAACCAGGCAAAAAAATCATTAAGAACAGTGTTGTGAACAGGCTGTCCAACCCACACAGCTTTGTTCATTAGTGTTTTTGGTTCTTCACCACTGTTGGCAAAATTACCAAGAATAGTGAATCTGCTTACAGACTAACTGAAAAACTGACTACTGAAAAATGTTGCCTTGCTCTAACGATAACAACCCTTAGGGCACATGCCAACCCAGTGCATCCAAGTAAGTCCTGAAAAAACAGTGGGAACAGTGGAACAGCATGAGCTACCTATACAACCTTTACCTGCACTTATCCTCTGGGCTCTTATACCAGAAGCTCCTATAAAAAGGCCACTGTTAGCGAGATAGCAAGCTCCGATAGCATACAGGGATATGCATCTCAGTTGTATGGCACCACATGGGAAAATAAATTATAGATTGTACTGTCTACTCCTGGTGATGGCTCACAGTGAAGAACATAAATCCAATCATTCACAGTGTGTGAAACTGTGACAAAGCAAGGCAGAACCGACCACATTCTCCTGAACATTCAGGTTCAAGCAGTTCGAGTTAAAAAGGCAGCTTTTGTGGATGGATTCATAGGTGCCACATGCATCAATAGCTCTAATACCACTTGACTCTCTCTTTGAGTCAGTTTTTATCATAGGGGTGATATAAAATTGAATTCATCTGTTATATCATCATTTCGTCATTATTTTCCTTATCACTCATTCTTGTCAAGCTGTAAAGGTGAATATACTGCCAGCTAATACAGTCTTTATCACTCACCCTGACTCCATGTCATGTCAGTCTCCATTACTAAGACAGTCTGCTGTTCCTCCAACATCTGGCACAGTCAAATGGTTAAATCCAGTACTTTCCAGCTGTACTTTTCCTCACCACATGCAGCTACTGTATTTGAATCCGATGATTCCCTTCAACAACATTGGAGTGTTTTATTGATTGTTCTTCAGTGTGATACCACCTAAGGGTTCGCACTAGTGTATTCTGTAATGAGTTCAATTGTGCAGACTCCTTCCCACTTGTGTGTGTTTCAAATTAGAGTACTTTCTCAATTCCCCCTATAACCTCCATTACAAAATTGGACAACACACTACTTAAAACATATAATTTTGCAGAATGTTGACTAGCTGACAACTTTACTTTATGGAGCTGCTTCCACTCTGTGAACTGACTCATGCCTGATTTTACCCCAAAGGCTTCCCAGTGGCTTTAAATGACCATTACCTGTTTGCACTGCTTACTGCTGTCAGTGAGTCGATGGCTGCCTTAAGTCCAATGGGCCTTGCATTCTTACAACACATTTTTCACCTCACCTCTGCTACAGTACCTCTCTCTATCCTTAATGCTTAACTTGGTAAATCATTATGAAAGTTCATTATGTTTAATCCCTCTTGGATGCACATTTCACACACTTAAAAAATCAAAAGGAGAAATTAGGGGCATTAAGATGAGGAGCCCAACAAAATCAACTATAAAAAAAAGAAAAGAAAAGAAAAAAGGCCATGTTGAAATCATTCATGTGTGCGTGTGTGTGTGTGCCTACAATTTTTAACCTCACTTCAAGGGAAAGTGATGTGGTGCACCTTTTCAACCACTTAGTTAACAACAATCATCACATTTCTAAGACATAGCGAGGCCTTAGCTTACTGATGCTCATTTTATCTAATTACATTTATCAAACAACAAAAGGCCAGAAGCAGGCAGAGGAGATCCACACTAATTATATTAGAGCAAGAAGAAGATTGGCACGTGCGATCAAGTGATTCGGCCACTCGCAGGCCCTGTTGAATAACTTCAAGCCTGTCACAGTTGTTTATGAGATTGAGCTGTCATCCGGACATCATTCAGATCCAAGATGTTGTTACGGTCACCCGTAACGACACAACTGCTGCAGTGGAGGAGCGGCAGATGAGCTGGATGCTGCTGAGTGAGCTAATCAATTCAGACAAGGATCAGGTGAAAAACTGTCAAGTAATAAGAACAGAATGTAAATGTGTTGGCTTACGCACCGTCACAATGCGAATTCCACTTTCCTCCAATGCCGTTAGAACGTCTTTGTAACATCATCATCGTCATCGTCATGATGCGAATAACCATCTGTTTATAGTCTGCACTAGGTTTTGCTCTGATGTGTGGCACAGTTAGCCACAGGAGTACCAGGCAGCTCAATCAGGTCCCGGAAAACAAATCCAGCATCTCTTTGTGGCAGTCAGTTTTTTTTTCCTCCCGAGAAGACAGAGTGTCGCTCTTACTACTGTACGAGCTTTCAACACAACTCAGAATCTTCTGTTGACACAAAAGGGTGTTTGTGTGTGCCCGAGTCTCTCTCTATGTGTGTGTGTGTGTGTGTGTGTATTTGTCTGCGTTTGCTGAGGGGGGTACAGACAGGAACTACGGAGTTTGTAGCTGTCACACCGAGATGTCAATATTTATGACACGTTGTTTGCTATCTTTTACTTGTGAACTCTCTCTCCTTCAGACGTCTGCTTTAGATATTTGCACATTCACACGGCATTATTGAGCACCGCTAATAGAATCTAGAAAGCCTGTGAAATCAAATTAACTGTGGATAATTATTTCATTTTCCTTTCAGCATGTTCAGAAATGACCCCGTTCATGTTCGCGCAGTTACTTTGCACACATTTCCACCTTGAATGTTCCCAGCAGAACAACAATCTGATGTGTTGCCACTGGAGAACTTGCAGATTAAGGGCCTTGCGCAGGGTAATGAGGGAAGAGTAAGTGATGCTCTCACACTTTCTCCACCCACATTTCTAATGCCGGTCTTGGGATTGAACCAGTGACCTTCCAGTTACAAGCCGCACTTGGCATAAACCAGAGGTCGAAACATTATGAATTGATTTTTTTAATAGTATGAGTGAGAAACTTAAAGGTGTAGTCGCGCTAGATGACTTGCTGCTACTATAAAAATTTACAGCTGGTTTAACTACAGGTTTATTAATGTCTGGGGTCAGTTCCATCTTCCAGCTCCATTTAGACACTTACAGTACACAAGTGCCAAGAGCCTTGGTCCGCACAGTAAGCGCACTACAATGCAAAGCATATGGCTTTTTTTTTTTGTAGCTGAACAGACCATGAGGGAGAGGGCTTTGCCTTGATGCCTCACTAGAGCTTGTTTTGTTTCCCCCCTCTGTGCTCTCAACACTGCACCTGTTAGAATCTACCCTGTGGACCAGGACATTTGCTGGCAGCCTGTGAGGCAGATTTCCTGTGTTGCTGCACACACACATCTTTACAGCGCCTTCCACAATGAGACTGGTGTCAACATCGCCACCGACAAGTCCTAAATGAAGTCAAAAATTTAAAAAGTGTCACAAGGCTGAATAAATTTTGCTGTAAAGCATTGCCGCGGAATATTGTTTTGTCATTTATTTGATTTGTGCTGTAATCAATTTGGCGTAGATTCAATTGGCTAACTCTGCTTGCAGTTGGGCCTTTGTCACCCTTGTTTCAGGCATAATGCCACCGACAATGCTTCTGTCATTTGGAAAGAGCTCCTCTCACCTTCTCCTCTGGCTTCAAGACAGAACAGTGCACGCTAAAGCGTCTTCCCTCATCTCTTTTGTAATCAGAAAGTGTTGTCTTTTATGTTGTTAAAAGTACACAGCTTTGAACCGGCAGAATCCACCGTCTCACTATCCTTCTGTCACTCTGCCGTGTATTTCATCCCAGATCCTAGAGCTCAATCCTCCAAACAATATTGTTTTTCTTCTTGCAATTTCATTTGCTGAAGGTTCAGCATCATGTTCCGTAATGTTGCTGTTGCTTCACTTGTGTTGCTTTCAGATTTTCTCTTCAGACATACGGTTCTGCTGATTGCCTTCATGCTGAGATTCGTGATGAGACACAGGTGTATGTGCTGTTTCGTAATAGTCAGGTACTTAGGGACAAGGAATTGTATATGTGTATTTTACTTGCAAATATACTAAAATTATCATATATCCGGGACCAAAGCTTCAATAATGTACTGAACTCCTGCCAGGCGAACGCATCTATGTGCCTCCCTTTTGCTTTGGGTGATTAAAATATCATCACAGTTTAAATTTGCACCTCATTAGAAAAAAACAGTCGTTCTACAATGGATCAGCCAAAACACTGTGCAAACAAAGAATATAGGGTTATAACAAATAAAAGAGCGGGGCATGGAATTAAATTTCAGAGTGATTAAATGAATGTTAAAACAAAGTATCATGAGTGTAATATACTTCAAAATCTGCCCAGAGCTGGGGATTGCAAGTCTTCAGTGTGCTGATGTAGAATGCATAAATGATGAGCTGGTACACACATGAAAAAGACAGAGAAGCAAAATATAATCTGAAATGGAATGAAGAAAGATGTGTAGACAAAGAGTCGGAGGGAGAAAGAGATTGCTAAGGACAGTAAGAATTGCTGTCAAGTGGAAAATGGAAAAGTGGAAGGCATGAGATTTCTTGTACTGGCTCCAGTAATGTGTGTTTTTGTGAATGGAGAGCTTCATCCCAGTCCACAGCATGCCACTGAGCCCATCAGACAGCCTTTGGCCACATCCTAATCACTGCTTAATTATTTAGACTGAACAACTGCTCTTAAGGCTGCTTTGTTTTCTTTTCCATTGTAATCCTATTGCATATGTTTATTCTCTTCCTCTGTCTTGAGTGAGAAACAAACAAGGCCTACTTTTTTTGTTGAAATTACATGGTTTGCCAAGAGCAGCAAAAGCAGAGAGAGCTCCCCGTTGTCAGCAGTTACAAGAGTTAGAGTCTTCCTCAATTTGACCTACATTTCCGTTGGAGATTTCATGTGATAATGGCTTGTGTGTTTCATTTTAGAATACATGAGATATTTACAGAGTCAAATAGCAGCATGTTGGAGTTTGTCACTTTAAAAAATTGTAAATTAAAATCAGCAGTACAGCATTTTAACCCAGTAGAGCTATTTAGATATTGCCTACAGTATATACCTGAAGCCCTATTCTTTAAGTGTGGTATAATGATTAGCTGACATTCAAACTAACCTGTTAATGTCCCACACCAGTTCTGTTAAAAGTATGAATAAGAATATGTAGTTAACAGATGTTGGTATTCAACAATGGGTAATTATTGCCAATACATCTGTTCATACTAACCTGCTGTGGCTTCACACATGACACCAAGGACAAAGGTCTCAACATGCTTGAAAGTTTCAACATGGAAAGAGCACTGCCGCAGCAGCAGCCTGTCCGCTGTGATTCATAGCTGAATTACCCTTGAACACACCACACCAGGGTGCTCATAATAATGCATTTGTTGTGTCCAAACTGCTTGGTTTGTTACTCAGTATTCTTCACATTTTCTTCTCAGAGTATAGAGTTACAATGCACAAAAGTTATTTTTTCTACGAAACTCGATATAGGTAATTCTACTATAACGGACATGAACGAATGCTCACAGAATATAGATTATATGGTGGGACGATATTTAGCTCAGTTTATAGAGCACCCGCCCTCATGTGTTGAGGCTATTGTTCTCACTGCATGTGGCACCGGTTCGAATCCTGTGTGTCCTCCCCCGCACCCCCCCCTTCTGCCTCCCATTTCCTGTCTCTATCTTAACTGTCCTGTCCATTAAAGGCAACAAAGGCCCAAAAATATACTTTAAAAAACAACAACTATATGGTGGGATGCAAAAGTCTAAGACCTCTGTCCTCTTTACTTGAACAGGAAAATAGAATAATAGGCTACATTAATATGTGACGATGGATGATGCAAGATATGCATTTTGCAACATAAACCCATCCACTCAGTGATAATAGTTGATGAATTGTTTCCTGTAGTTTGTGTGTAGGTAGTTTAGCATATTGGCACGTTATCATACAGGTTCATTAGCATTAAAGCAGATATCAGTGGAATGTTTTTGTTAATATAAGTCCTAAATAGTCCTATTTTCCGTCAGCAATCACTTACATGGAGTGTTTCAGCCATTAGTCAATCAACATGAGTCTCTCCAACAGTCACTCTGCTCTGCTGTAAACCGAAGAGAAAAATTTCCTTGTGGGATACAAGTGTTATCCAATGAGGAGAGAGAACGGCATGAAGGGCTGTGTGTGCAGCCAAGGGGTGCGCGTGAATGTGGTGACGTAGGGACGAGGACCAATAGATGCCTGACGAGGGCGGGGGCTGGTAACTCATGGTGCGTTCAAGGAAACTCGTACTTTGTGTTTTTCCGTCCTGTGAAGTCATACCAGTTCGATCTGATACGAGTTCACGGGTCGGAAGTTACGAGAGGCCGTTATAGTGAACTTTCACAGACAACAGGACGGTAAAAACACGAGCTACAGGTTACCTGGAACGCTACAGAGTCGTAGTTGTGAATTGAAGCTGTAACTTACGGTTTCAAAAGCCTGCCTTGAATGCAGCATTAGCCGAAACGGCCGAACCGCTGATATCTGCTTTAAGTAGCGTTAAGGCTGATTGGAATTTTCTTTTCTTATTTTAGTCTAAAGCAGGTAAATTATAATTCTGACCCCGTGATGGTGCCAAGTGAAAAGTAAAGGAAGTTATTTCAATTCTTCCTGGGGAGAACAAAAATTAAACCCCTTCTTGTACAAGATACAGTACAGCGTCTGTTTTCCAAGGCCAGCACATACTTAAAGCCCATAGTAATTGTTTATCTTTTGTATTCTGTGTGACTTACATTACAAATGAACTCTTAAGTAGAGGTTACCAAAGGGGATACAAAACTTTGATGGTGAAGTAAAAGTACGACTTAAGAGGCTACACTCCAGGAGACAAGTGCTCTCCTCTGCTGAGAATTCAGCAAAGTCATCCAGAAGCACTGGCAGATTTTTGAACCTCGCCCAGTTCTCAAGAATGTCTTCGGGAGAAGCCTTCAAACTTGTTTTTGTTTTAATGCTCTGCTAAACTTTGTGATTAGGTGTACAACCTCGATGTGCTCAGTCCTTTGCTTTTGTGCCAGATGGGCTATTAGAAATATGGTAACTGCATGCTGAGCGGCCACCCACACACTGACTGCAACATTACCACATGTGGTGAAGATTACCTGTAGCACGACTTTTATTATACACTATACCTCACTCAAGGTCCTTGTCACTAAGCTAAAAAGTTTATGTCTATTCTACACAAAAGATAAAATCGGTGATCTTGTCACAGCAGGGTTTAATATATCTATCCACTACATTATTGTGTACTTAGAAAACCTCTGCAAAGACTGTAATTCTGGATTCAGTCATAACACTTGGTGATTGTACTTTTATTTTATTAATATATTTATCTTTTATACACAAATATAGGGGCATATTGCATATTAAAACAAATGTACAAGTATCTTTTTTTAAAGTATAGATTTTTTGGCCTTTTTGCCTTTATTAGATAGCACATAGTGAGATAGATAGGAAAGGGGGAGGCAGAGAGTGGGGGAATGACATGCAGGAAAGGTCTGCCCGACGCGGGATTCGAACCGGGGACGCCTGCATTGAGGACTGTAGCCTCTACATGGGGCGGCCACTTTAACCACTGTGCCACGCACCGCCTCAAGTATCTTATAACATTACCTCTGATTCGGGTTGGCAGTTTTTCCTTCTCTTACTGTATATACACTGTATGAACTCTGCATATTAATAGTTCACCTTCACGGAACAACTTGAAGAAAACTCGATGAATGAATGATCAACATACAGATTATACACAGCCAGCGTTATAAGAGCACTCACCAGAAGATTCAAATGCTGTAGTGTATATGGGAACAAAGTGGCACCCTGACCTGTCTCACAACGACTGCCCTACCTACAAAAACAGAAATATAAGTATGGATCAATGAATGCTACTGTATACAGGTAGTTAGAAGGGTGTACAGCCTTTCATGTGCCTCTGCTGAATTAACACCTATAAGCTGTACCTTGGCTGTGCCTTTTTAAATATATTTCCACTCGTCTATCTTCCCTTTATATCAAGAATGGAAAAAAAAAATCTCGTCCTTGTCCCTCTTTTAATTTAATTGCATGAATCCAGACTGCAGTCGTGACTGCATGCAGATTTTTTTTTCTTACTTGATTTTAAATGCCGTCGTCCTCAGTAGATGTACAGATCAGGCTGGCCAACATGGCTCCTTTTAGCCAGAAAACTTCCCGAAAATGAGTTTGTTTTTTATGAGAGTATAGCAGAAAGGCTGGAATGGTGTCATCTTCATTCATCTGTGTTTCTCCCACTTGACCCTCCCTCTGCTGCCGTGCGCGAGGAAAAACTCACATGACTGATGGACCTGCTGGCTATTTGGACATCTGTCTTCTCCTTCATAACTCTGGCAGGGAGAGGTCTGGGTACAGTGTGACAAGCTTCTGCATGTACTAACACCGGGCAGAAACGTCTCTGTGGCCGAAGCCTCAGAGATCAGCCATTAGTAGGCTGTCAATCTAGCCAGCGCTAACAGTCTTCTGGGCAGCTAGGAGGGAGATTCAGTCCATGGCTTCCAACAAGGAGGCAGATTTGAGCCCATTACAGTGCAGATAAATTTGGCTCCTGTAAGGGTATCATGTCTGGGCTGATGTGGAATATGGAGCAATTACTCCAGTCATATGGATAATGGAGGCAAATCTGCACAGTATAATTTTACTTGACAATAGTATAAGCCTTTACTTTGGTAATATTTGGAATATATAGTAATTAATTGTTGAATGTCATATAGCACGTGGCTCCTTAATTCTCTGTACAAGGAATCATAAAGGATGTTGATGCCTATAAATTGGGATCTTAGTGTGCTTTGCTCAGTAGGCTATGTTGTTGAAAGAAGGAAGAAAACCTCCTTTATCCACCAAGTGTCTAACAGAACAGGCAGTGGCATTGGATCTTGGTAAAACTTGTTTGTAATGATTTCATCATTATGACGAAAAGTGTGTATTTATTGTTATCCGTACCACAATGTCCCAGATTAAGTGATTAACTTCTCTAAATTAAAGTCTATCCTCAGGTGAGTTACACAGGTGTAGATTTTATCCTGTTTCATACCGTAGTCGGGCATATGGTTCACTCTGTAACATTTAGGTAGTCCACAGACATGTCGCAGCTCCTTCTAAGTCACAGTATCAGTTTTAAATTCATACTTGTTATTGAAAGAAGGAAGAAAACCTCCTTTATCCTCCAAGTGTCTGACAGAACAGGCGATGGCATTGGGACACAATGTAAACAAACCTGTGATGTAGGTTACACCCTAAGGACAAACAGTGTTTGTTAGCAGCTGCACTGAAGAATAAGGAGCAAACTATTTAGCATCTAAACAGAACGGTGTTGACATTTGCAGGGAGGTTTTGAAAACTCTTCTGCACACTACTGACAGCTGCTGATTTGCTGATGTCTACTGAATAATTTTGGCAAAAATGTTGACAGTGGGGGAAAGAACTATTGCAAGTCGGTCTCAGAAGCGTTCGCATGTTATTCCAAAATGGTTGCACACAATTTACAGAACCAATTTTTGTGCTGTCACAGAAAAGACAACAAAACTAAGTAATTCACGTCAGACTTGAAAAGTTTTGATTTGAGTCAACATTCACTTTAAGACCTTCATTTGTCTGTATATCAGCCATCCCTGTCGGCTCTGCCTGAGGCACACTGTCCCTGAGTTAACCTGCCTGTGAGGTATAGAATCAGAAAACAGAATACCTCATTTAATCTCCACAAGTCTGAGAGAAGTCTGTTTCCTTGCCGGTTCTTTATCACCAGCCACAATCGACAAACACAAGCAATCAAAATGGAGGATCTAGAGCTCTTAATCTGTTGTTACCTGTTTAGAAGGCGTTTGATGGTCTTAAAATACATATTTTGATTTAATTGTGAGTGTGCGGTACGCGATAAACTTCAGATAACATTCAAATAATTCAATAAGTCATTTAAATTCTAGTTTTTCCTGTTTTTTTTTCTGTCTCCTCAGTCAGCAGTCAGTTTGCCTCTTCTTTTAATCCCCTCCTTTCTTTCTAGTTTGCCAACAGTTCCTCACCAGCACTTCCCCTCTAGAGATGGGGAAATGTAAAATATGCATCCTTCCAACACTCTGCTTGTCATCACCCAAGCACACACACACACACACACACACACAGAAAGAGAGAGCGAGCACTGCACATTTCAACAGACAGGTGTACCCGCTGCAGTGGTATTGATAGTTCACTACGGCATTCATGACCAGTATGTAGTTTTTTCTCCTCAGTACTCAGTACAGACCCACAGCAGTAAGAGAGAGACATGTTATAACCAAACATCCACATGATGTACTTTGCTTTCTGTGGTGCGTTTGATGCAGGCTTTACTCAACTGACAGTATGCAAGTCCACATTTTCAGAGAGGATCGTTGGGAATGCAGTCTGTCCGGTCTTATATAGATGCTTGTGTAACGTAGCCTAGCTGACATAAGGTTTATTCTAGGGTGCATTTATGTAACCGCAAAGGTGGAATTATTCATTTTTTATTGTTTTTGGCAGTTTGGGCTGGTGTGCGATGAAAATTATGCCCGTGAAATGAATCTTTGTCCGCAGAACAGCAATAGAATTGCCAAAAGATCCACTCGCTACCCCCAGTGACAATAAATCTCAGAATATCCTAATGAACAAAGTTGGAGAGAAAGTTTCAAATTAAATTCTATGACCAATAGAATTATGAAATATAACAACTTCAATGATCCCTGGAGAATAATATGTCTACTATTGCAAAGGGAACTTGTCACGTGTCACCACCACTTCAGGGCTAATGACTCTGTAATGGCACCATTTATCCATTTAGCCTCATTGAGTTCTATGCAGTGCTGGGCCCGCCAGGTTCTTTGCCTGTTGGTGGATGCTTCAAGTACTTGACTGCGAGTGAACCACTGGAGAGCTGATGATTTGCAAACCTACCTGTGACTGCAGTGGATATAGTGGTGTCAGAATCAGTTCAGAAGTTACCTTTTACACGCACTGGGACTTTGATCTACAATGAAGATTGTTAGACTGTCATACAGTACTCTTCAACTGCTTGATCACTGGGGACGTAGCTATTGTTATTACATGATAGGGGCTGTGTATCAAGCTATCATATAGCACAGGCTTTTCATGGTATAATATTATGTCAGTGAATGCACCAGGATGTTTCTGCATTGCATTTCTGAACACAATTATTCTGAATTATGGAGGAGGAGCAAACCTGAATGTGACAAAGACATTGGTGGGATCTCCTAAATTAAACCGACATCGGCCCACCCATTGTTCATCAGGGTATACTGTGCGGTGTCACTTAATCAACATGACGCCTCCAAAATGGCACAGCTTTTAAACTTTGCAGGGGGAAAAAAACTTCCCAGGAGCAATTTCAGGTTTTAAACAATCTTAGTTAATCTGATAAAAAGTAAATCAGTAAAGGTATATAGAGTTAGAGGATGGAACAGGTTGTACTGAGATTTAGTATAAACACTAACTTAAGGGATACATGAATACCTGAACAGGATTGTAATTCCACTTCAGTGTTAACATGACTTGCCATTTTTCGGCATGTTAACACGGAAGTAAATATTTAATAGCAAGAGACAGTCTGTGGCTTTATTCATTCTTTTTTACATTCTCAGGTCGATAACAACAGATTTGTTCAGGCCATACTGTGACCTTCTCAAATACACAGATGCTCAGGGAATTCTGTGGAAGAGTCTAACTCAACATGGTGATATTGCTGTTAGTATTATCAGCAATAGTTTTTGCATTAATAGTTTTTTTGTGAGGGGATTAGCTCAAATAACATACATTTTAAAAAATCCTACTGGGACTCATAGCTTCTGCAATAGTGTTGATTTATATGGTTACCTTATCTTTCTGATGAAGAAAACATTCTTGTAATATTTCCACCACGCTTGTTTATCACCCTAAGTAAACCAAGTGGTTTCTAATGACTAGGATATGAAAAAAAAGCAGGTTGCATGCATATCATTAAGCAACAATCAGATGATGAATGTATGATTCATAAATTGCTCACATTATGCCAGGTATTCATATAATTTGCATGTGCAACCATGGGCTATTGTAACTATCAAGTGATCAAGGGGTAGTGCAAGTTGTTAATATTGTGAGCTCATGTTTAACACAGCAGACACAGAGTGCAACACGGCAGATCTTAAGGTCTGAGGCAATATTCCCGCAAAATTATGCTTATACCATGGCTCAGTATCTTTTCAAACCCTTAGTGTTGTTATCTCAATATTGTTGTGAAGATTCTCCTGTCATCAGGGCTGTAGTCAGTACTGATGTCAGGGGTCTTGAGTTGACTGGAATGCAATTTCACACTTTAATGTATTTTTCTGTTTCTTTGTGGACATTTTCCGTATTAATTTTACTGCTCAAGTATGTTATTTGCAGATATGATCCCACAACCTTATTGTCTGCTCTGTCTTTTCAAAGCCCTCCAAGCAATGCCAAATATATGAATGTGGCTAAGAAATTTAAAATCCCTTTATTTTATTTGTGTTAAAGCAAAATGAGTCACATTTAATAATACAAGTATAACCATTAGTTAGCCTTCACCAGGTGAAATCTGTAAAACTACTCATTCCTTGAAAACCCCTAAGTTCCAAGAAACAATAAGGGCGCTTCTTTTTTTTTTTTCCTGAGACTTGACCCTGTCAATCATTCAACAAATGGGTTTATGTTCTGTATGTCCCATAGTGAGTTCAGCAGTACACCTGTCACAGGCTCATTTGACATGACATTCACATCAATGCAACAGGCCTCTTCAGTTTGAGTGCCTTGGAGAGAAAACACTTTTTTTTTTACCCTGACACTGAGTTTCAGAGCCATGGACACTGACTACCAAATTGTCATTCACACATTAAGTTTCAGCACCATGGACAGCAACCACCAGAATTCACCCTTTCTAATGTTTAACTTCAGCACCATGGACAGCGAACACCAAGTTCCCATCCTTAGACCGAGTTTCAGCACCATGGACAGCAACCACCAGATCTCCCATTCTACATTGCGTTTCAGCACTGTGGACAGCGACTGTCGGTGTTTCCTTTTATTTTTAACATAAGCAAAACACAGACACTCGGTAACGGGGGATATTTGAAAGCAAAGGGTTTTGCAGAAAGTGATGCAAGTTTACATGAACACGGACATACAGCCACTTTGTATTTTGTGCAAAGTATACACAGCCTATACACATGGCATAGAGTGACACCTTCTGAGCAACTCGACGCCTTCTCACTTTGGTTTCAGTTTCCTCAAAATCTCGCATGCCTGTTAAACCACCCATCCCATCTACTTATGAGCTATTAGATCTTTCCCCCCTAGTTTTGCCCCCTTAATTAGCGGAGGCCAAGCCCACTATGGTGGTCAACCCACAGCTTGGCGTAAATATTTACCCATCGGCAAAGAAAAGTCACGACACGGCTTCTTATCCTCACCCACCCTCAGCTCCCTCGCCTTCCGCCTCATACAGTCCAGACCCACCCCTTACTGTCTGCCATGACCGTCCTCTACAATACGAGACTGTATTCTTTGTACCTCCCCTTTCTCGCCCTCAGTCTGTGCATCCCAGCCTCCCTTCCTAGATATCCATCCCACACCTCTCCACCCGCAAACGGCTCCTACGGTGAGAGAAAAAAAGAGAGCAGAACAGTTTCAAACACGTCGGCATAAATCTCACATCCAGAGCTCCCTTTTCTCCCTTCCCTCCTGACGGACTTCATTACTTTATTCCTCTGCGCGCCAATGCCCGAGACCACGCCGATACGAAGGATTTTTTTCCCTTGAGCATGAAAAGGATTGCCAAATCATCCGCAATCCAACATCACCGACTGAGCCACCAGCATGAGCACTGGATACATATGCTCCAGCAGAAGTTGTTGGCTAGAGAACTAACAAACCTTGGACCACAAATACAGCGAAGAGGGGAGAGTCAGTTTTAGGTAAGTGCGGCTTGGACCTCTAACATATATTTATGTGTAAATATATATTTAGATATCTATATATACCCTACATGTAGCTATATGTACATTTTTTCTGTGTATCGCTGACCACGAGGTAGTGGTTGGGTAAGCAGGGCTATATTGTGGCACAATTATGGCGATGTTGCGTGGTCAGCATGTTACTGAGGTGGCCGGTGGTGTCCTTTGCAGGATGGAGGCTTTTTTTTTTCTTTCGCACTGTCAAGCTACCTTTTATAACACATAACCGGTCTGCAAGTCTTCTCTTGCTCCGCCCGGACTGAACGTCGACGGAGCGCTCCGTGGCCATTAAAAACGATATCATGCGACTTAGTGTCTTATAAACACCTCATCTCCCCAAACATTCTGCAAACGAGTTGTTTCTCTCGCATTTAGTGCACTCGACTGCTCATCATTCTCTAACCCCCCTCTTCTCCTCCTCCTCCTCCTCTCCCCCTGTGCACGGTGTGAGACAGCATCATCCCGAGGTGATGCTGCAGAAGTGCGGATATAAAAGGAGCATTTAACACTGACAGAAACAATGATCAGAATTTTTGGGGGTTCGCACATTACGCAGACCTGCCGCGGCTTCACTGAATGGCACCAGAGAGGCAACATTCAGAGTGAAGGTGTATTAGCGGGCCTGCAGATCACTGTGCAGTCGGCATCAATATTTGTATTCAAGCTAATTCCGTTTGCAGTCCAGTGTGGACTCTTTTTTTTGTTTTGTTTTTTTCATATTATTATTCTGACATCCATGTTGACCAATTTACCCCGGAAACTGCTCGATCCATTAACTAAAAGTGAGTGTCGTCCCAGCTTGGATATCGGATAGTCTTTGGAAAGAGTTGCGGTCATGCTTCCTGCTATTATTGTTTTTTCCCCCTCTATAGATTCTATGTTATGGATGAATTGCTGCCAGTAATGAATTCTGTGAAAGCAGATGTCAGCTGGATCTGTTATGTGTCAATGTTGGTCTGTGTTGTAGCCGCGCGCGTGTATGAAAAGCGAGCACGTATAGATGCCCAATTCTTTGTGTGTGCACGCGTGCGTGCGTGTACGTGTGTGTCACCACTGAGGCAAAGTTGCCGTTCCGTGTTCCCTGAAGTTGCTTTGATTGCTGTTCCACTGACTAACTGCGAGGGGAGCTCATGCTCTTTTACACTAGGTGTCATTATGTGGCTAAAGGCAAGATAACTGTGTATGATACTGATACCAACTCTATGAAATTAGAGAAGCGTCTTCAGTTTGGAATTGGTCCGGAAGCGTTCGTCTGCACTTCCATGACTTACACTGCAGTTTTTGTTTTGATTGTCATTCTTACTCTTTTTGCACTAATTAGCTACATTTATGTGGAATTAAGAAATATATCCAGAAATAAATGCACTTTATGCTTTCAAGATTGCCAGGTTTAGAGTGCAAGGCATTTGCATGACTTCAGAGCGTTTGAATAGGTCACAATGAACAATGCAACATCCCATTCAAACTGAAACACTGTTTAGCTATAGCCTTTAAAGAGCAGGGGACTGTCTGTGGGGCACCCAACTGTGAATAAACCCCCGATGCCGAATGTGAACTTCAAATTAAGCTTCGCTGTTTGAAATTAACATTACACTGACAGCAAATCAATCCATCCCCTGATATGGTGCTGCCGTTTTCTCCTCTGCATGTGCAGTGCAGAAAATTGCCCTGGCGGCGGAAATTGCAGAAGAGCTGCCTCATTCAGTATGCCTCATTCAATCTGGTGGCCTTTTCAATGGCAAAATGCTGGCAACATGTAATCATTTTCTGAGGGAAAGCATTCCACATGACATTGCCAAAAAATGAAAATGCCAGTAGCTTAAAACTGTATTTGTGTCATGGCTTTAGATGACCCAATGTTGATGATGCTTCCAGGGACTGAGAGGAGAACTTTCAGCAGCAGAGGGTCTTTGACAGACCTTGGCAGTGCAACTTACTGATGGATTGTGTGCGAGGCGTGTGGTCGTGATTCTTAAGATGGCCGGAAATAAACCGCCCATCACCTTAATTAGAAGGAGTGGATGATACAATTCAAGCATTCACCCAATGCACGCAGCACCGCCACATCCCCATTGTGCACAGATATGGATATTATTTACAAGCAGTCTTTGTGGGAGATCGAGAACAGTGCTGGTCTTATACTGGCAGTCTTATACCCCCCCGCCCCACCTCCCTCTTTCTCTTTGTATTTCTGTACTGGCACGGCATTGTTTTTATGTGGGTGCTGGCTGCAGCTGTACTGACCAGAAGGCTGCCTCCCAAGAGGTTTTGGAGGGGGAAAAAAAATCTGTTTTTATCAGAAACAAACAACAGGGTCACATAATGACATGTGACAAAAGCTCACAGAAATGCTGGCAAGCTTACAATATTTTGGAAAGGCAGCTGAATCATTTGACCTCCACTTGGGGCTGTCTGACCTGTGTGCTGCTGCTATCAGTCCCGCAAGACCACACGGGTCTAAACCCTGCACATACTCTGTTATGTTTTTAAAAAAAAGAGTACTCAGCCCATGGTTCTTAATTAAAGGTTTGGTAGCTGATCACAAGTAGTTAATTACATTTTAACCCATGATGAAATCCAAACCATGTTAAACCTTGATTAAGAATTTGCTTTAGTTACTTCAAAGAGAACCTGGACAGTACTTTCAAACTGCAGGAGGACACTGACACATTGTTTGATAAGGTGGAGGGAGCTTTTTGTCATTCGTGGCTGGATCTATCTGTCTTCACCATCTTTGTCGGTTACTGCAGCCACAGAATTTGGGCATAGTGTGAGGCCTCGTGGGAGCTGAAAGTGGGCTCAGAAAATTCCTCACAACGGGGATAATTGTATTGTTGTAAACTATTTAGGCATTCTATCCACACAATCCTTCATCTGAATGCAGTGGCCTCTCTCACTCATCTCTCTGGATGCCCCCCTCCTTTTCTCTCAGCAGGAGACCACAGTCTGAATGTCTGTGAACATGAGCACCATTTTATGATACAACCAATAAATACACTGCACATTAAAAGATAGCAAGGAAACATAAATCTATTATTTATTAGACAAATATATATGCACCTGAAAGAACCTGGGTGTGATGTTATGTTAGAGGAAAAAAATCATTAAATATTAACTTTATTTGCAAGAGTTGCAGTTTTGCGATTCGTGTACTGGATTATAATTGGCAATGTTCTTTTTGTGTTTTGGGTCTGGAATATGAAACAGAACAAAAATCACACTCAGCAATCAAAGTGATTTTTGCTAGGCCTACTGTGGGTATGTATCAGCAGTGGTTGTTGAAGGTTTGTTCATGAAAGTAAGTAAAAAAAAAGATAAAATAATTCTTCTGATGTGCTTGTTCTGAAGACTTACTTACTTGTTCAACACACTCACACTCCTCTGCACACTATGCATCGTGACCTTACAGCCAGTAGTTGCAGGGAGGACACATCTGATAGAAAAGCGATGCTAAATTGAGCATCCGCAGAGTTGACCCCCTGTGTCATTAAGCGCTGCCAGGGAGATCAGTTATTTCTCCTTAAAGAATACATGATAACTCGTGACAACACGCTAGTAACTACAGCAATTCATCTTGCTTGACACTGCCTCGCTCTTCCCTGGCCCAGTGATAGAGACGGTTTTACATCCATGTGAGTTTTCTGCCCCGTGTTACTGTGAGTAGGTGATGGAGAGAGATGTTTTGATTTGCCCTGGTCCTTCACGTCATGCTGAACAATACAGTTCTGCGCTGGGCGGCAATCACACATAGAACCTTTAACTCTATTTGCTTTACTGTTGCCTCCCATGTTCCCTGCGGCAGTATAATTTGATTCGATCCAGTCTAGGAGGTGTGCCTAAGATATTTTGAAGAATATTAGAGGAAAGTAAAATATCATTGGAGTCCATTTTGGACAGTTGAAGCAAATTTGTTGTGGAGATTTTCTTTCCCATCTGTAATTTCTTTACACTAATATAAAGTGCCATGTGGATTATGTTATCATCTCATTATGGTGACATATCAGACATACATGCTCTTCACTTTGTCTGTGGTACAGTATATTCTACAATATCCACATGTAGCTCACTGTTAAAGCTACTTCAATCAGTAGTAGTTCCATTGTGTTTCTATTAACAGTGGAGTGAAATGAAACGTGAAAAGGAACCCACAGTGAATTACCACTTATCTCTTGGGATTTAGGGCCCACGACTTCAATGTTCTCTCGTTCACTCTTGCTGCTCATAAATATAATATCACGGATGGAGCAGACTGTTTTCAGGAAAAAGGAAAGACATACCGTCTCTGTGTGTGTGTGTTACCTGTCCAGCACTGAAGACAAAGGTTACTGGTGATTTACTGGTACAAAGTTTTGCATGGAATTGGAGACAGTATTTGCTTGGTGCCCCTAAGTGGACAAAACTATTTATTAATACAGAAACTGCTTAAAGTTTTTGTATCAAATTGAAATGAAGAGTTACTGTACCTTTCACTTTATGCAGCCATTATTAACAGGATATGTTGCACATCCACACTCATTCTTTCAACAGAGTAATACAAACACAATCCACTTGATGCAACTTGAGTGAAAGTTTTGCCTCTCTCCTCGTCCCTGTGCAAAGTTGGTGTTCTTTGCACTTCTGTGGCACACATCCAGCTGGTTGGATAATGCTCGGAGTTTTTGTAGATGTCTGCCTTACTTCTGTTAGTTAGCAGCGAGTGTTGTTTTGCATGCCTGCAGATATAGCCATTCACCTACTGAGTGCAATCTGTCTTATTTATGGCAAGTCAAATTCTGGGCTCGACTGTTATAGTTTATAAACAAACCTAAAATATTGCTCATTTCTATGAGCCAGCCAAGAGCCTGCCTGTGTAAAAAGCCACATTTTAAGATGTGAACAATCATGGGAAGATAATCTCTCTGAAAAATTTTAATTAGGCCTCTCACTGAGAAGGTTTTAATCTTTTCCAATCTTCCTAGTGCTGACTAGCAAGCGAGAAGCACTCCCTACTGGAATATTTTAGGTACCCTCAATTATTCTTTAGGAATAGAGAAACATTTGCTAAAACATTTCAAATAGTTCTGGGAGTTATCACATGAAGCCAGGAGGAGATGAGAAGCTGCTATTTTCAGTACATACAGTATGTCCCAATTTTGAAAAATTAAACAGCGGAGCAGTCATTTGGGAGAAAGAGAGGAGATTCATCGAGTGACCCGAGACCGATGGTGATGTTGGTGAGTCAATGCACTCTTGGCTCATGCTAGTGGCTCCCAGCATCACTGACCTATATTGCAGCACAGGGCAGCGACAACAAATGACTGATCTGATGTGAAAATTCACATGGAGTGAAAAAATATTGTCGAGTGCAGTCAAAGCTTTATCACGTGGCTACATACATTAACTCCACAGTTTTAACTTTATTCTATATTTCTCGCAATTAAAATTTGCTTTTGGATCAGTATGTAGCTGATTTGGCTTGGTCTATTAGGAGCAATTTGTGACCTGACTTGGTATCTAATTGTGAGGTGAGTATGTTCCCTGACACTGTGATTGCAACCTGCAGCCACAGATTATGTAAATGCACCGTGTGTGTGTTTTTATTTTATTTATATATTTATTTTTTTTGACAGTATCGGATGAGGTTCGAAACGTTGCTCATTTGAAATGGCTGGGAGCTGTTAGCTCAGTGTGCAGATCGTCTATCTGATCCTTGCCTTTGTTTTGACTTTTGATGCAGAACCCGTGGCATTTATTTGCTACAACATTAAGATCACATCAGTGAAACAAACTGCCAGATCGCACAAGAGGGCCACATGCCTCATGTTCACTGTGCTGGTCACCATTTACAGCTTCAATGATGCAACATGTGAGAAAACACGAAACACCCACTCTATCATAATATCATAACCTTTCAATTCACCATTGTTTCTCCATTAAAGTATTTCTTTACTTTATTTCTTTCATGCACAGTCTATGCATTTATTTAATTTCAAGCCTATACTCAGTGTTGAAAACATAAAGTTTAACACGACCTTTTCTTTTTCTAATTTTAACCTCATGTTTTGCATTGGCTGTACTTCATTCCCTAAACATACATTAACGTTTATACTGTTTGATAATTCTCGTAAAATCCCTGGCAGTCAGTGTTTTGTGGATATTTGCAGTGCAGTAATAAACCACAGAAGGAAAACATAATCAAGGCAGCATTGTGTTTCCCTTAAGATGCTAATGTTAATGCAAAATAGACACATTGGTAGGGGATACACTTGATTAGCGCAGCATTCTTTTCCCAGACAACTTTACTGCTGTATTAGGTATTGTACTTGTGACTCCAGAAGTAGCACCTGGAATGACCTGACACAGCACTTCCACAGAAGTACAAACCTATAGATTTTTTTTTATGTGCCTGACCTTGCTGGTGCCAGTATATGTGTGCTATGTATAGGTGTGTGTGTTTCTCAGGCATCTTTTGAGAAGCTGAGGCTGGAAATCTGCCACGACAGCAGACACGTATATTAATTAGAATTCTAAACATAGCTCTTTCATGTTCACTAACGTCAATCCTACATGTCCCAATGGGTGAACCATTAGTACATCTGCATGCCTAGTATGTTAGCTTTAGTTCCTAAGTACTGCGTCCTGTCATATATAACCTGAGGAACATTGATTGACTACAGACCCATGCATATCTGTGATCATTTAACATTGCCTTGGGGCTGTTGCTATAGTAACTCTCATAACCTTGTCGCACATCTTCAGCCAGTGTTCCTTTATTTGTCTTGCTTAATTTCTACTTATCAGGTATGCACTTATTATTCTTTAATTGAGTCAGTGAATGAATAATGAGACAATAGCAGAGTTTCAGAATGACCTGTCTATTTGGAGGATGTGAATTCAAGTGCTGCAGCTGGATTCTTCACGACCACTTGTGTTTTAAAGGCACATTTTCACCTCAAGGCTGTAATATTGTTCTGGACAGTGCTGAATATAAACTAGATTTGCCTCAGGATGAAGAATATGATTAAAAGGTAATGACTAAAATATGAAATTGCTTCTAGGGTCCGTCGTTGCTGTTATTGCCTGGCCTCTAAATAGTGTTTTGTTTTTGGTTAATGTTTTAAATTCTGTATCTATGATTATGTTTAAAGTATGCATGGGCACACAAATGCAAACGTGGTATCAATATGCATAAGTTCGATAGCAGTGACCAAATTGAGTTGTTTTTATTGCACATTTACCTTGAGTAAAAAAGCCAGCAGCTCGAGGGCCTCCGCCTCCGTACAGCTCGTATGTGTTTTGAAGTCATTAAAGTTGTATGTGCTTTGAAAGGAGATGGTGAAATTATGGAATTACTGAAAATAACATGCAAATGCAAAGATGAAGGATGTGGCTTATTATTTGTTTGTTTTTTTAGCCAATTCCCATCTGCAGTGTCCACTGCAGACAAAGTTGACGGAAAGAAACTGAAGGCGAAAGGAACTGCGAGCTTTAACAGTGCACGGCCTATAATGCTAATGAATCCCCAGTAAAAGAAGATCACTCTTCAATCTTGGGACACCGCAGAGCGAGAAAATCATTGTCATTGTAGGACATTTAATACCAAGATATTATTTTCACCCATAAAGAATACCAGCTGGGTTATTAAACGTTTATGAAAGAAAAAAAAATCCCGGGATTAAAAAGGTCACTGTACAAAAGCGCTCATAGTTTGCAGGGGAGAGGGTTAGGGCAACTACCAGCATGGTTTCTGAAAAAGAGGATCAGACGTTGCATATATAACTGTAGAGGGAACAGTGGCTGGAGAGAAATTACAGAAATCTTTTTTTATTTTTTCCAATTGTTTTAAGCTATATCTTAATTCTTCTTACCTCATTTAAAATTGTATTATTTGCCCTGACTGTGAAAGTCTTTAACACTCATAGGTCATAGTGTGTATAACTGGAAATATGCTTGAAAATGGCTGCTGCTCGTTTCAGTGTCATATATTCCCCAGATTGCACAGCTTTTCACATGGCATAAAATCGATAGCAATGAAGAGGGTCAGTGCAAGAATGGGACACAACTTCATATTGAATTCTAAGTTAAATTGCCAATGTAAGTACTTTAGGCCATTCCGGGGGGGTTCTGCTGAACTTTAGGATTAATCAACTATGGCAGTTTCATAAAAAACAAGTTCCCAATTGTAAGATGTTCTCCCAGACCTCAGGATTCATGAATGTCTTTTGTTGTGCTCAAATACTAAATTGGGATTAAACATGGAGGTGCCACCTTCTGATGTACAGCTAGCTTCACCATGAAACAAAAGGAAAAATATGGACAAAATGGCAACATGGAAGTTAGTTAGTTGTGAAATTCTTGAACATGTTTTTGGGTTGTTGTGCAAAATGTGTCTTGGAACAGGTTGCATAGCTCTGTCGTGATTGAAAATGACACTGGCGGGGAGGCCACTCGTGACAGATTGGTTAGGGCAAAACAAAACAAAATAATCCCCCTTCCCAATCAGAAATTGGCTTGCCTGAACGCAATAACAAGCTGAATGAATGAAGTGAAACGAGACAGCAATTCAGTTTGATTATTGGGCTAATATACATACGCATGGTGTATTTTTATACCGGATGTACTGTAGCTCATCTTAACCAACCACGAGGAAGCTCTGTGGCGCATTTACAACACAATATATTAGCCCTGTGATTTCACAGGTAGACTGAGAGTGATGGAAATATCCAGATCCTCATCACCGCTTGGTTCCTTGCCGACTCGACTAAACATCCAAATTCTCCTCCATGACGGGACAGACCACAACAGTCTCGCTGCAACGGAGGCTTTCATGCACTGTTGGACTCCGTTCACCACCACTTTGGTTTCTATCAAGGCTGTTGGGATTTCTAATAAACAATGGCAGTGGGTTGCCACCTGGCCACCTCTCGTGATTGCCTGATGGAGGGAGGAGATAGAGCCAGCTGGCCGTTCTTTACCTCTTGTGCCAGCCATTGTCCCTTAAACCGCACATGTGTAGTGTTCAGCAGAGAGGAGTGCTTGCTCTGTTGTGCATCCATCATCCTCTGTAGATTATAACCCTGTCAGGGCCTGAAGGCAAGAGATGTGCTCTTATATGTTTATACTGGCAGTTTACCTGTGTTAGCTAGGGAATATAGTGTGGTGTAGTTCTACTGCAGTATAAGCTTGTGCCATTGTGCACTGGCTGCAGCTGCCTTATGCGTGTGCCTTGTACTGAGTCGCACTTCAAAGAGGAGACGATTGGAGGGTGTATAAAAGCTCCAAGTCAGTCAATTGGCCCTGAATTGCCTGAACTTAACTGCAATATCAGCAGTGCAAAAAGAAGGGAGAAAAAAAAGTGGCTGGCGTGGTCAACTTTTTTTTTCTCCCCGGCTTAACTTGCTCAGCCCCTCACATTGACATCAGGGCCAGGTGGATAGGGAGGAAGTGGAAGGAAAGGAGGCAGTGTGCTCGATTTATCAGTAATTATGGAGTGCTATTTTCTCTGTCTCCCATCTATGGCTGCCCTGGGAAGCAGTAGCCATTCTTTAATCTTGACACCCGGTGATCATGTAACACAAGGAAGTGCCTATTAGAGGTGCAGAGAAATTGGAGGGGTCCTCTCTCCTGATCCTGTTTAAAGGGAGTTGGGATGGCAGAGATGAGGAGATACAGGAGCGTGGGGAGAAGGAGGTCGACAAGAGACTGAGGTTGAGGTAGCAGCAGGGACAATTATGGAACTGGTCTTCAGAACTCAAGAGGCCGTGAACAAAAGATAGGTGAAGAGGATCATCCAGGGAATCTATAGTCAGCTTTTCCTCTGTGGAAATAGAAAAACAACAAAAAACAGAAAGCAGAAGTGAGAGAGAGAGATGGCGGTGGAGGGATGGGGGGGCTTGCCAGAGGACACGTGAACTAATTTGATTTTTTAGATGAACTAAAACAACCGTAATGATGTGAAATTCATCTGTAAAGCAGAACGGGTCTTTATGCTGCTTCCCCTGGGCTTGCTTTTCACTGAGTCAAACACAATCAAGAAAATGTTGGGCGTAATTATATAATGCTTTGGGATGATTATGTATCACGTAACATAAATCAGCTGATGGAGATGCAAGCGGGGGGCAAATTCTATGTTTAAGTGCCTGTTTTGATTTGAGTCTATATCTACCAGCAATACAAAAAATAAAACTAATAAAAAACCCTATGTTTAAAAAAGTCCCTTTCCTTCGCCTCAGTGTTTCCATGGACAGGCAGCATCCAGACCCACAAAGCCAAATAGATACACTTCAATCTGTGTGCGGTTTTAATTGGGTAACTTAATACCCCTGCTAAGTCAATCCATGTGCAAGAAATAATACATCAAAATATTCCCAATTTCATTAATTCTGCAACACTTCAGTTGGTGACACACTTGTTGCCTTCTATTAGAAAAGCAGAGGCGCAGGAAGCGCATATTCATTGACTCTCTTAACATGAATAATTTGTTTTCTGAACAGCACACAGCGCCAACCTTGGCACCTCACTCCATTAACACAGTAACATGAAATCGCCCCAGTGCCAAGATAATTTCCATCAGGCCTATATGTTATTCTTTATGTCGAGACAGACACACACAGAGAGCTTTAGTGTTTGAACTATGAATAAAGGATCAGAAATCAGGCCATCGTGGGCCTATTTGTTACTCTGAAACGCCATTTTAGCACAAAACCCGACACTATCCGACAAGCGCACCTGAGCCAGACAGAGGAGTGATTTGTGTTTGAGTCCCATTTGTGTTTGAATCAAACTGCTGACAGTGTGCTGACTGGGGGAAGATGCACGATGTGCAGTGTAAATACAGAACCATCTCATATATGATTTAATCAGCCGCTGTACGCTGTGACTTACTGCGAACATGTTCGGCTATGTTTAATTCCCCACAAATTAATTATGGATGTATTGCCACAATGATGTGGGTATTCCACCATGATGTTAAAGTTTTTAATATGATGCTTGTCAGGGATTTGCTGTGTGGTGGAAATACATTTTGCATCTTGGTTACCTGGTGGTTAGCACTGTTGCGTCAGAGGAGAAGGCATCTATGCATGATCTTGTCCACAGTCCTCTTTGTGTAGACTTTCAGCATTCTGTGTGTTTGCATGGGTTTTGCACAAATGCTCGGAAAAATCTTCTTAAAGGCTCCAGTGTCCGTTATCATAAAGCAGGTGTAAGTATCAAAGTGCTGAGTCCATAGAAAAATGAATGCATACAATTTGTATTCAGAAACAGTTCCCTGTCTCTGAATACAAATACAAAACGAGCTTTCAGGACTCATACAACTTGTGATGTCACAACAAAGCAGAGGCCCAGAGCCTTTCCTCTGACTGGTTCACTGACCTGTTGTTAAAGCTCCAGAGAGAAGCCGGACTCTTAAACTGAATTTGAATAAGTTTTGGTATTTAAGACTATCAATGCATCTTCTAATGGACTAACACTTAAACTAAAATAATCAAATATGAGACCTTTAACGGAGTTTTGGAAAATAGATGGTTCAGTTGAAAGGATGCAATGATTAGGTTTCCAATATAATTACTGTTGCAGCAACTATAAATTGTTTGACAAGGTCAAAATCTTCATAGTGTTACTTAATCTTTCCATTAGTGACCACTGTGGTTATGTGTTCATCTGTGAAATCTGACACATTACAGATACATGTTTCATTGATCGTGTGCATTGATTCTGTTTCTCAGCTCACTCAACCACATAAACACATGTACTCTGTCCCATGTTACAAAAAGAAAAACATTGATTGAATCTTAGGGGACAAGGACTACTATGCATATGCATTTACATATGCACGCACATGTTCACAAAGCACACAAACACACACAGACACAAACATGCATAGACCGTCCCCTAGAGACCTTTGTGCTGCCTCGCTGTTGGAGCTGGTGTTGTTAGTTTTAATGATGGAGAGGCCAGTGCAGGTGACGCTAGCCTGAGCAGCATCCTCTCTGGTGTGTTTGCACAGTCAGCACACCAACGTGACACCGATGTAGGACAGAGAAGAGGCAAACGCGGCACATTCGAGTCGCAGCGGTGAGCAGAAAAAAAAAAGTGCAACGGTTGTAGCCTTTGGCTGAATAGCAGCCATGGCTACATTCAAGGAGCGGTGGTTCTGAAAACAGATCACATTTAAAAGAGAAAGGGATAGTGACATCAGATTATATTCGGCCAATGTATTATTGAACTCAGGAGAGATTCCACAAAATGTGCTTGTACTTTGATGCTCGGCGTTCCTTTGTGTGAATGGTTCATCACACAAGTCTTTGTCATCTTTGTCATTTATCACTGTAATTGAGCTTAGCGAAAGTTTAATAAGGAAGACTACTTCATTTTTAATTCTTTCACCTCTAGGCTACTCTTTCATTCATTACATCTTCTGAGCCATGCCTCTTGTCAGCCATCCTTTCATTCCCACCTCCCTCCATTATCCTATCAGTTTAAAATTCAAGAGGCAACCTCCTCTTAGTTCATCATCCAATCAAGTAAGCCGAAAATTTGCTCCCTCTCTCTCGGCCACATGGGAGCTAATCACTAATCAGCGCACTCTTTATTAACCCGTTGAACTGCTTCACAGGCTCACTGCTCCTCAAAGTCTGCACTGGCTTTTTGCCACGTTAACAAATAGAAAAAACAATCTTACCACCTTTATCCAAAGATGAGCCACAGTGTAGGAGCATCAAGTCCACAAAGCCACAGCCTTGTCACAGAAGAGGACCAAACAAAGTTGAACATAGTATGGACATGATACAAGCCCACACAAACTACGGCTTAATACCAAATGAAAATTAGCCCACACTCCAGATATACACCCTAGAGTTCACATGAGCTTGCCAACTTACAAAGCTTACTGACATCTCAGTACACTCAGTAATTGGAGCAGACTAGCAACCAGCCATGTACATATAAAATGTTGTAAAAACGGTGACACAAGCTAAAAACTAAATGAAATTAGTGTAAGTAAACATCAAATTAAAGCAATCAAGTTGCTTAAACAAAGTTGTTATGGGAAAATCAAAATGCTACGGTTTTTATTTTGATTTTTTTGCTGACAATCATTTACGATGTTGTCCACTTGTCGGTTCTCATACCTCTCGTTGAACACTCCACTGGAAAAAACTACGACAAAAAAAAGTATTACTTGAACATCAAACTCTCACCCCTGGTAGGCTTGAAAGGTAGCTCTGAAACAGCAGCTTCATTCATTAAGGGTTCTCAGCGTTTCACAGCATTGCATCAAATCCTCCCTTCCCTCATCCCTCACGACCAGCCACATCTGTTTTCCTTTCATGTGTTCTTTTTCATTTTGTGATATTTTTGAAGAAAAATGATCGTCATTTACAGTAATTAAGTTTAGAAATAAGTAAACCATTGTTCTGTTCATCGTGTCTTTTTTAAATTTTTCTTTTACTGTACTCCTGGCGGGTACGGAAGTAAAACATTTGACACATTGTGATACTTTAGTTAACATTTGAAGTACAGTAAGAGCTTCATACCTAAGGGAAAGCGAGGCTCACTTATAGTATAAAAATTGCATCATTAAACTTTAAATGGTAAAGAGGCATTTACTGTCTTTATTAGAACATAAAAATTTGAGTAAGACGTTAGAAAATCACCTCTGGTCTTCTGTGGCTCTTAGCGCAAGTTTGGAAAAATTGGCCTGTAAATTATTAAGCAGCTAAAGGCATGTTGTTATTGGCTATTATGTGTCGAGGGTTTTTCCTCTGTGCTTAAACCCACAGATGATTCACACTCAGTTAGCATCCATCTTGGTGTAGGAAGGAGGCCAAAGAAACGGCGGGGCATGTGAAAATGCTAGCCCTGTGGCAAAAGCCTCCGAGCAATGGCATAAAAAAGAGGACAGCTTAGGGGAGGAATACAACGACACTGGAAAAAATTTAAAGGACTGAGGTCAAGAGCACTCTATTTTCAATCTTAACATGGGGAAAGGGTACAAGTTGGCTGCTATAACCCATATCAAGGGCACTTTTTTTTTTTTGCAAATGATAACCTCCCGAGAAGAGGAGACGGAATATGGTGTAGGAAAAAAAGCTCTTCTCAGCAAAACTTCACAATCCCTTTAGTCATATCAGGCCTGGAAATGCCTGCTCAGGATGCCTTTGCCTTTGCGCATGTGGATCTATGTAGTCAATGACTGTATCCCTCCATGTGAGCATGCTTGTGTATATTCCATACGACAGAGCGTCTCCCTCAAGCTGTAACCTTTTCATCTCTCTTCTGCGATGCAAACACGCCATTCTTATTTGAAGCTCTCAGTCGAACTCAGCGAAAATCATGACATGACACCATTTACCACAAAGAGCTGATGAAAAAAGCTGTGACCTCCATTTGTTTTATTTTTCTTTTCTTTTTTTCTTTACTATAATTGAATTGCACAGAGATATATCTTCCAGATCTATTGGCTAATCCTTTTTGCATCTTAAATTAGACAGTGACAAACTCTCTAAATATGTCGAAAAGAACTATTTCCATCCCTTATGGGAGTTCATTGTCATTGTCCTTGGCACTGCAGGGCAATCACTAAAAATGCTTCCAGGGCTGAATGGTGGATGTACTCAATACAGCTGGAGACCACAGCAAATAAACACCCCATCCTTTGAATAAGATTGCAGAGTTCGAGATGTTTTGGGCATAACAAAGAGGTTTTGTGTACGAGTCTTGGTCGGGACAAAGGCTGCAATGCACTTTGCATCGCTCAGGACATATTGTAGTTTAATAGATGACATTAAGTTGAGTATGTTCATAACTGAGAAAGAGATTGAGCCTGGCACTCAACTAAATACCCATAGAATATTGATATCCATACACAGTATTGACATGAGGCATACGTCTCTCACACACACACACATACACACACAGCAGTTTAGTTTTGCAACGCTTGGTCTGCAAGGAATTGAGATGGGAGCACTTTTTTTTTTTCCCTTTCACCATCTGCTCTGCGTCTCTGCAGATTTTGCTGATTTATGGAGCCCACGGAGTCTGTGCTTGCTTCTCTGCTTTGCTTCTATTTCACAAATTTATGGCCCTGAATTAGGAACAATAGGAGCAGTGACCATTGCCTTAACACCTCATTCCTCCTGCTGCCGGAGAGCAAGGCGGTTGGTCAGATAGGGAACTCTTGCCAAAGTCTCGTGATTAGCAATTCGTCAACGGGGGAATAGGGAAGTAAACATCAAATTGGGAAGAAAATGAGGTCAGTAAATTCAGGAATGGCATTGCATCAGAGTGCAGGGAGCAAAGGCAAACAAAAATAACCCACTGCAGCTGGACAAAACCTCTCCACACGTAATGCCAGTGGACCAGTCCCTTGAGAGGGCAGCAGCTGTTATGTATTTCTGTCAGGGAAACCAAAACCCCCCCTCCGCTCTTTAAAAGTGGGTAAAACTGTAAGGTTGTCATGAAAAGGTTAGTCGAAGCAGCATTAACCCTCAGAAATGTGCTGGCAAAAACATTTTCCTTTATCCTTTGCTTTTTTCTTTCCTCCACAGACTTTCTTCCCCGTGATATATATAAACATCTGGCAGTGGAAATTGATGGTCGTTAGGAGTGCAAGTGGGAAGGGATGAGTCTGGGAGAAACACATTGTTTTGTTCGAGCTTCATCTTGTGCACAAGCTGATAAAATCCAGAATGGGAATAGGAGCAACATTTCTTTTCCCTACCACAGTCCCTGTACCTCTGATAATGAAATGGGATGAGCAAATCAAGTCCTCACCCTGATAAGGTGATACTTTCCTCACATATGTCTCTCTAAAATAAAATGCTGCGCTGCAATCCAATCGCAGTCTCACTGTTGCCTCGCAACGACACTTCATCACACCCCAACCCATAGCGCCGATAGTGAGATTTGAATAAAATGTTACAGACACAAGCAATTATGACAGATCAGTCACAGAAGGGAGAAAAGAGGAAGGAGGATCTGCTGTTTAATTCTGCTGGTAATTACAGTCAAAAAAAAGAAAAAAAGACGGAAAAACATGAACAGGCCTTGATGTGAGCTTCACTGCCGGCTCATTAAAAGCATGTTGTGGGTCTATATTTTATTGAATGCACAGATTGCATAGTTGGGAAAGTGTACACACGTCCAGACACATCAGAAAAGCAGGACAGCACCTGCGCTGTATTTATATTCTCCTTATCTTACAGACATTTGCACTATATGCACTCTCTACTAGATAAATGCATTTAGACTCCCTGTGAGACTTTTCCTTTTTTCCCCTCTGCTCATCCCTTCCTTTGGTCTAGACCTTTTGAGTTTAGTCAGTGGAAACCATACAGTGGATAACATCACTTGACATTTACATGCATGAGCAAGGAGGTACTGCCGTGCGAACAGTGTCATTTACATCCTCCCAGCAACTCCTATTCAGCCTCTGATTCATGTCGGGGGCTCCTCTGGGTGCATTTTGAGTGTGACCAGCTAAGGGAATGGAATTCGCTCTGCCATTTTTACCTTTAAGCTTACATTGTTTCAGTGGAACGTTAGAACAAGAGACGCCTCGCAAAATCAGTTAAGGTTGAAGCATTTCGGCCCCTCCGTTTTATTTGACTCTCCTTTGCCTTTGGAAAGAAAGGTGAGAGAAGACATATTCAAAACAAAGACTGCGGCCAGCAAGGTAAATCGACGGAAAGCAGCCAGTGGTTTCTCATCAATAAAACCACAGAGTAATTAGAGAAAGCACTTGAAAGCCAATTTGCGAGTTGACAAATGATCAATCTTCATCTGTAACGCAGCCACAGTAGCATAAAGCGGCAGCGGTGGATGTGGTGACGAATGGCGTGCCTTTTCTAGCTAGCATCTCATTCTCTTTGTTGAAAGACTCAGTCGCCGGCTAAAGAGGGAGAGAGCGCCTCTGTTTTCCCTATCAGCCCCAAACACCTTCTCCTGGAACCAGATGAACATTGGAGTGAATCAGTGCCGCCATGCTCTTTTTCACTTAATGTCTTTAAGAGACATATGTTACTGATAATCAGTTCAGCTCTCCCATTCACAACATTAATGAAAAGGTGAGCTCTCTGTATTCAAATGAGAGACTGAATGGGAAAAATCTGCCAGGATTCAAGTGTCACAACGATTTTCTGGCTGCACAGTTCCCCGTGAAGCAAATGAATTTCTTTTAAATTTCTTTCTCAATTCAATTCCGCTTCAGTCAGCCAATGTACTTGATTTATGTGAATCAAATGACTGAAAATCTCCTACCTTTGCCACCCACAGTGTTTGCGCTTCAGCTCAGCCTGAAACCTTATTAATTAGTTTACTTTATGACGGGGACGGTGCTTGTTTGAAAACGTCTCATAAACCGCCCCCGCGCTCTTGCTCCTCAACCGGGCAGCTATCAAATAAACCTTGCAGCAAATCCTCGCACCGCTTCACATGACAGATGCAACCAACTCCCCCGCTGGCGCTCCTCTGCCTCGGCCTGCATTGATCCTTTCCCCCCTCCCAGAATAGGTTTGGACACAATAATTCAGCAGCCAGGTAAATTGGAATAACTCTGACCATTAGTGAATTAGTTTGCTCTTTAAAATCAGCCATTGATCCCCGAGCCGAGCTGATTGGTTGCTGACCAACCAAGAGAATTTAATTATCAACCAAGAGTGTTGCTTGCTCAGCCATGTTTTCTGAAGGTCAGGGTGTCACTGCAGTCCTTTTTTTTAAAAAAACACAACAGGACCAAGGCGAGAGACTTGGATTGGGGGGAGAGGGGGGTTGGGAATCCAGTACAAATGAAGTTAGCTACGGCAAGCCTTCTCATTCCTCTGTTGCTTCCTAGCAATTGCAAGTGGCAGACCATTACCACGCCTTTTCAGACATGGCTGTGAGCTGTGCAATAATGATTCTCAGAACTCAGACGACACCAGTTTGGCATATTTAGATGCAACCGCGCTCTCCTTCTCTCCCTCTCCTCATTCTGTCATTCCCTTGCATCAGTCTCATGTAACCCGTGGGTCCCGATGAAGTCATATTAATATGAACTAAGTTAAAATAACCCAGAGGAGGATAAAATTCATTTGAAGGCTGCCAGCCATCCATAACCTTAAGTCAGAGGTTTCCCTTCACGACGTACCTGTATCACTGGGAATGAGTTTGCTCTGAGGGAGTCGGGCTGATAACGGTGCGGAGAGAGCTCATATAATGCAGGAAATAAATATTACATATTGGTGACCATGTGTCACGCACAAGCAATGGATGGATGGATAATTCAGGAATACAGTATATCTGCTCTCATTCCCTCAAGTCTACCTGTCCCCTCGCAAAAGGCTTCATTCTTCCCTGATCTCTCGCCTCTCTGGGATTTAGAATACAAATAAGGAGAACAAGCCTCCCCATTCTTATGAACTTTATAGAATAAAGAGGGACACTAAGGGCCCTACACAGGGGAGAGAGGAATTGATTGGCAAAGCTAGTGACAGGACCAGAATGGAGATTGAATCCCCTTGAATGAACCAGAATGGAGGAGGAGTTGCAGCATGAATAAGGCTGTTTAAAAAGAGGATGGAGAAAACAAGCCTCCCTTGTCCTGTCTTGTGATTTCCTGAAGCAGACATCCTCCCCTTTTTACCCTGCTTATTCAAGGGTAAACGTGATCCACTTTCTGTCTCTTCCTCTCTCTGTTTCACTAATCCACTCTGCAAATAACGGAGAAGGAATGATATTTCTGTCATACCACCAGCCACATTTGTGAGATGCATGTAAAATTTCCAAATTGCTGTATGTAAATGGACTGATGCAACAGCGGGGCACAAATATCTCAGGTTGGAAAGTGAGTTCTTTTTTTAAATGTTACCATGAGGCTGAGTATACACTGGAGTGGAGTGCATTATTATATTTTTTTGTAGAATAATCAAACAAGCACTCTTGAAATGTGTGAAAAAATGTGCCATGTGGTTTGGACTGTAACACATTAAAAGGGTTTAATTGAACCAGCCTTGCAAAATCAAGCCGGTGGTATCAGGATGGGGTTATCAATACATTTAGGTTTTGAGTTGGGTGAGTGTGTTTTACGATGAAAGGTGCAATTTTATAAGAGAAAATAAAATTAATTTGGCATGGGATGCTTTTGTAGCTCCCCTGAGGGGTGTTTGCTCCGTAGCCTCAGCCATTTTACATTTCCCCTTATGGCAAGCAGGTCCTGCGAGTATAACTCTCTCCATCACAGTGGGGTCGGCCCTAAGCGTCCCTCTCAAGGAAGCCATTTTCCTTTCTGAATCTATCAAATCCACTTCAGTGGAGATTGGCGAAGAGCAGCATCCTAGCATCACTTCAATGGTGCACTGCTCCTCTGTCTGCAACCTACCCTGACCTTGAGGCAGGTTTGACACTGGCTATTGTAGCTCTGCATGTGTAATGGAGGGACTGAGTACATCCTTCAACACACAAAAACAGACCTATTTAAAGTTTGACTTTTTTTTAAACACAGAATAATGCTAACCAGAGGTGTTTGAACTAAATATAACTTAAAAAAGAAGTCCCTTTAACTGGACCATTATAATTTGCCAATATAGAGTTTATAGTGTTAGCTGCGGCTAACAGGGGATACGGTGTCTAACGTAGGAGAAAGGACCACTCTGAGAGGAGTATCGCTTGGACTCACTTTACTGAAGAATCGTAGCAACAGGTGAGTACAGCAGATTACATTCACAGTCACAGGACGCTCTAGCCCCGGCGCAGACGGACTTCCATCCACACCAGAGCAGGCGAGCAATCACACAACAGAACAGACTGAAAACCGGAACTTCCTGATCACAATACGGAACCACAGTTCCGGCAGGGTCAAATGTCACAACGACGAATCTGCTTAATAGGATAATAAACCACAATAACAGTAACCTGGTAATATTAAATATAATAATAAAATACTAATAACATTAACAGCATTACACTGCCCCCCCTTTAAGCATACTGAGTCTCTTCAGTACTAACTGGTGTTACGAGTAAATACACCTATCAGTTATCAGCTATAACATAAAAAATGAAAACAACACTATTAACTGGACTAAACTTTTAGTCTAAGCATCTTGATAACGAGCTGGGGGGTGAATTTCCCGTCCTTTCAGTGTTCTCCTCGTTGGGGGTCCCCGGCTGTCCTTCTCTAACCCCCTGGTACGGACCTCCTCTTGGCGCTGGCGCACTGCAGCCTGCCTTCGCCTGCGTGCTGCAATCCGACGCTTGCCTTTTGTTGCAGACGGGCTAGGAGTATCCAGCCCAGCTTCATCCTGCTCGTGGTCGCTACTGTGATCAGCAGACTGAGGCTGTAGTGCATCGGGACCTTGCTCAGTTGGCTCTGGCACTGGGGGTTCTGGGTTCTGGCACTGAGGGAGAACTTTGTGTCTCTGTCGCCTGATCCATGCCGGAATCACATCGCTTGTGTACATCTTCAGCCGATCATGGTGCATAACTTTTCTTTCACGCTGAGTCAGGATCTCATATAGCACTGGACCACAGTTGGCTGTGACTATATATGGGCCTTTCCAGGGGGCTTGCAACTTGGGGCTGAAACCTTTCTTTTTTGTGCTGTCTCTCACATAGACCAAGTCTCCAACATTGTAGCCGTGTTGTTGAGCTCGTAAGTCATGCAGCCTCTTCTGTCTGTGCTGAGCTGCTTTGAGGTGTTGCCGAGCCATCTCATGGACCTCATTAAGACTCTTTTCCAGATCTTGTATGTGCTCAAGGGGCTCCTTTCCACCCTGGTTCCGCTCTGCCACCCCCAGCCAGATGTCCTGAGGCTGGTGGACTTCTCTCCCCAGCATGAGCATGTTAGGTGTGAATCCAGTACTTGAATTCTGTGCACTGCGATATGCTGCTGTCAGTAAGGGTAAGTGTTCATCCCAGTTCTTCTGGCTTTGATCTACGTAGCAACGGATCATCTGGAGAAGCGTACGATTAAATCGTTCCACCTGACCGTTCGAAGCAGGATGATAAGGTGTGGTCCTGGTCTTGGAGATCTGGAAGAGTTGACAGACGCTCTTAAACAGCTCACTCTCAAAGTTACGTCCCTGGTCTGTGTGTAGCTCTAGCGGGGCTCCAAAGCGTGCAATGAAGTGGTTGACTAGAGTCTTAGCTGTTGTTTCAGCTCCTTGGTCTGGGATTGGGAATGCCTCCACCCATCGAGTAAACTGATCCATGATGACCAGAATATACTTGTTCCCAGAGGACGAGATGGGGAACGGGCCCAAAACATCAAGATGCAACCGGTCCATAGGTGCTCCAGCCTGGTAGTTCTGCAGCCTGGCTCTTGGTGTGGGGCTGCTTGATTTCTGAGCCTTGCACTGAGGGCACCTTTGAATGTACTTGTTTAGATCACCACCCATGCCGTACCAATGGTAACTTTGCCGAAGACGTTGCAGAGTCTTTGCTTCTCCCAGATGTCCAGACTGTGGAGGGTTATGACAAGCCTGCATGACGTCAGTTTGCAGTGAAGTGGGGACCAGTAGCAGCAAGGATGGATTACTTCTGTCGACATTCTCCCAGCGGTAATGAAGGACTCCCTGGCAAAGTTCAATTTGAGGCCAACAGAGCCAGTACTTCCTCACTGCTGGGCTTTCCATCGTTACTTGTTCTCTAGTTGGAAGAACTCCTGATTCCTTCCAGCTGTGCAGTATCGAAAGCACTGGATCGCCCTGTTGTGCTGATGTCAACTGCTGGCAGGTTAGAGGTTGCAGCCAATTTACTGTGGAGGTATGATGGTCGGCTCCGACTTGCTGCGGCAGTTCTGTGCTGTCCTGTATGGTAATCTGCCTGATGACCAGGGGCACAACATCATCCACGTCCTCTTCGAATCTTGCCCACTGTTCATGCAGTCTTTGGCAGTGGGAACATCCTTGACAGGGCAGCTCTGTTGTTTCTTTGCCCGCTTGATAGCAGTTGCAGTCTGTTGGGCCCTCTGTGCTGCACCTAGACAGCGCGTCCGCATTAGCGTGTTGTCGTCCAGCACGATGTTCAATCTCAAAGTCATACTGGCTGAGCTCTTCGAGCCAGCGAGCTAACTGGCCTTCTGGATGCTTAAAGCGAAAGAGCCAAGTCAGGCTGTTGTGGTCTGTTCGGAGGAGGAACTTTCTGCCAAGGAGAAGGTGGCGGAACTGCCTTGTGAACCTCACAATGGCCAGCAGCTCCCGTCTGGTCACACAGTATCTTTGCTGTGAAGGAGTGAGGTGACTGCTAGCATAGGATATAACTCTCTCCTCCCCCACTGGAACTGTGACAACACTGCGCCAATACTGTGGTTAGAAGCATCAGTGTCGAGGATGTAATGGCCAGTAGGTGTCGGATAAGCCAGAACCGGAGCAGTAGTTAGCCTCTCTTTGAGCTGCAGAAAGGCGTTCTGTTGTGGTTCGCCCCACTGGAACTCTGCTGCTTTTTTAAGTAGATTATTCAGGGGGCTGGCAAGCTCAGAAAATGCAGGAACAAAACGGCGGTAGTAGTTGCATAATCCTAGGAAAGCTTGCAGTTGCTGAGTGCTCTTGGGAGGCTGCCACTCCTGCACATCCTTAACCAGGGCTGGGTTGGGGCCTATCCCCTCTCCACTGACCACATGTCCCAGGAAAAGGACCTTGTCTCTCAACAACTGACATTTCTTGGGTTTGAGCTTTAACCCGTAGCTGTGGAGGCGCTCAAAGACATCGGCCAAACGCTGCAGGTTTTCCTCAACACCCCCGCCCAGGATAATTATATCATCCAAGTAGACGAGAAGTGTCTTCCACTGGAATCCTCTGAGGACCAGTTCCATGGCTCTCTGGAACGTTCCAGGCGCGTTACAGAGGCCGAATGGCATCCTTGTGTATTCGTAGAGGCCATAGCGGGTAATGAACGCTGTTTTGTCACAGTCTTTGGGGTCCACAGCAATCTGCCAGTATCCAGATTGAAGATCCAGAGTTGAGAACACCGTGGCTCCTCCAAGAACATCAAGACATTCATCGATTTTTGGCAGTGGATATGCGTCTCTCTGTGTAAGACTGTTAAGGCGCCGATAGTCCACGCACCAACGGACACCACCATCCTTCTTCCTTACGAGGACGATTGGTGATGCCCACTCTGAAGAGGATGGTACGACTACTCCTGCCTCCAACATTTCTTTTAGGTGCTGCTCCTCTTCACCCTGAAACCCCAGAGGTGTCCGGCGAACTGGTTGGCGAACTGGTCTAGCAGTCCCAGTGTCGATCTTATGGGTAACAGCGGAGAGGTGGCCAAGGTCTGTATCACTGGCTGCAAAGAGAGCCTTGTACTTCAGGAGGAGCTCAATCAGTGCTACCTGCTGTTCTTCGTTGAGAGCCTCACTCGATGCCATGTACAAAGCTTGCAGATGTTCTGGTAAGTCTATTGCATTTCCTGTCACTCTTCCTACCATTGGCCCAGTAGTTTCACTGTCCTCTTCTTCTGATGTACTCTCAAGCTGGTCACTTTCTGAGTCGCACATGATAAGAGGATCATCAGGGAAGGTTTCAATCAGGATACCAACACAAACACCGCGGGACAGAGAAGCTTTGGCGTTTGAGAAGTTGCAGAGTCTGACAGGGATTCTGGGGTCCATGTAGCTGGCGACACTTCCTGAGGAGACAGTCTCAGTTATGTTGAGAGGCTCTAAAACTGCTGGGAGACCAGGCTTTGGGTTGTCGACTTTTCCCCACACGAGGCACTCACTTTCAGGTGGTAAGGTGATGTTATCTTCCAGGAGCACACGTGCCACGGAGTAGTCTTCCCCATTACCTTCAGTGACCCAGGAGGGCACTGGGTCGTTGCCAACAAACACTTTGCGACCAGCGACGACAGTCATATCAGCAGCTTGCATAGCATCAAGGCCCAGGAGGAAAGAGTCATGAATGCGGCCAACAAAGACTTTCCAGTTGAACTTTCGGCTGCCAATTTCCAGCGTCACCTCCAATTTTCCCATGGCAGACATTTTGCTTCCAACCCCAGCATTTCGAAGGGAGGTCTCGGTGAGAGGCTTCTGTGTTTCAATAGGGAGCATGTTATATACCTCTTCTGATATCACCGTAGCTTCAGCACCAGTGTCGACAACTGCTTTAATGGGCAGACCATTTACTGTCACTTCGATCTGCAAGCTGGGGCCTCTTTTGGTCGTGCGTCCCAACTGTGGAGGAAGGGATTGATGCTCAGTGGCTGGAGGGCCCTTGACCACCTCTGAGTTGTTCTGTAGGGTGAGGTTCTTTTGGCGACTTGGACTTGGTGACCTTGAACAGTCTCTCCTAAAGTGTCCCATTTCACCGCAGCGGAAACAAGTCATTTTGCTTGCTTGACTTGGGCTAGGTGATCGCATTCTCGAACTTTGCAAAGGCAGTTGCTGTGTTGGTCTCCTTCCCCGGTCTTGTTGATGTGTCCTCTCACCATATGATGCAGAACCTTCCATGGGGCCCACGACTCCATAGTCTCTCACCATAGGCTGCAGTTGCTCCATCTTGAGATGCAGTTGCTCCACTCTGTCCATCAGGATTTTAAATTGTTCCTCTGTGACATACTTTGGGCTCTGTAAGCGCCGGGAGACAGGGGAGATTTCATCAGGGCTAGTATTTTCTCCATCTGCCCAGGAGATACGTCTGGCTCTCCCTGTCCTCATCTCTGTTTCACGGCCAAGAGTTGCTCTGAAATTATGTTCATGGGCCTCAGCTTGCTTCTGTGCCTCTGCCAGCGAATGTGGATCACGGTTCATTACTTCGTAAGCTACCTTTTGGTTCCTCAGTCCCTTTAAAAAGGCATCAGTAGCAAGTTGGTCTTGTAGAAGTAAGTCTGTTCCGGGGTAAGCCAGACTCACCAGACGTTGCACCTCCTCAGCAAACTCCGCCGTGGACTCTTTTCCTTGACGTAGCTCTCCCAACTTCCTGCGAACAGTCGTAGGGGGATCTTTAACTCCAAACCGCTGTGTAAGTTGTTCTTTAAGGAGTGTATAGTCTTCACGGATATGCTCTGGGAGGGAGCAGACATAGCGGATAGCAACTCCACGCAGGCACTCATGAAGTCTGTCAACTCGCTCTGCACCAGTCCATCCATGCTTGCGTGCTTGGCGTTCAAAAGGTAACAAAAATGAGTCCCAATCCTCTTGGCCATCATAGGTTGCTAGTTTGATTTTCCAAGCTTCATTGGCAGGGTGTCGCACCATGTCCTGTCCATGTCCACTATTACTGGCTGTGGCTGCGGCATATGGGTTATGTGGACTTACGTGTGCTGGGGCAGTACGTTGCGGCCCACGCTCCTCTCTGCGTCTCACAGCTGGGTCATGCAGGCTTGGGATGTTGGATGGGCCGGTGTTATGTGACCTCTGTCGAATCACCTCCAATTCCGCTGCAAAAGGTCCATCTGTTTGAGCGCTGAATTGTCCTCGGGTCATTTGGGACGAGGACTGAGGGGGTCCCGCACCAGAAAACTGCCCTGCGTTGCTTGGTCCAGCTCTCGTGGTTGATTTTTGCTCTGCAGCCACATGCTGAAGGATTGGTGTCACAAGCTGCTGGAGTTGCTGAGCCTGGTGGTCCAATAGCGTTTTCAGCCAAGCTGGTGGCCCTGGGTCTGTGGGTGCTGCTGTAGCTCCAAGCAATTCCTCACCTTCAGCCATTATTTCCTTCTTGTAGTTTCCTACACTCTTCTTATTTAACTTGAATTTTTTTTTTTTTTTTTTTTTTTTTTTTTTTTTTTTTTTAGTGTAGTGTCTTCAGGTTTTTCAGTTAGCTGTTAACAGTTCTTTACTTTAATGTCCTTTAATCAACACACTTTATTTTTCTTTTTGCAGTGTTGAAATTGTCACTTAACTTCGTTTTTTGTTTCCACTTAACTTTCGTTTTTTTACAGTGTAGACTTCTCCGCCGTTTCCTCGGCAACTCCGGTGATTAATGTTGCACTTCTTATGTTGTACTTGCCAGCCACCAGCATGCAGTCCAGACGGCGAATTTATTGATTATTTTCTTTTGCGTCTTGTCTTTTAGTTGTTAGTTGTCTACCTCGGTCTTGCTTGGGCGATTCATCCGACGTGAAAGTCCGTTTCTCCCGATCGTTAACTTCCGTATGGCCGGCTCGTTATCCCACTTCTGACACCAGTTGTTAGCTGCGGCTAACAGGGGATACGGTGTCTAACGTAGGAGAAAGGACCACTCTGAGAGGAGTATCGCTTGGACTCACTTTACTGAAGAATCGTAGCAACAGGTGAGTACAGCAGATTACATTCACAGTCACAGGACGCTCTAGCCCCGGCGCAGACGGACTTCCATCCACACCAGAGCAGGCGAGCAATCACACAACAGAACAGACTGAAAACCGGAACTTCCTGATCACAATACGGAACCACAGTTCCGGCAGGGTCAAATGTCACAACGACGAATCTGCTTAATAGGATAATAAACCACAATAACAGTAACCTGGTAATATTAAATATAATAATAAAATACTAATAACATTAACAGCATTACAATAGCTTCTCACCTTAAAGATATTGTCAATTTTGTGAATCACGTCTCGAGAAATGTCAACACAAGTGTCTGTAAGTGTGTCTTTAAATGCCAATCTCCAGCCCTCTTAAACTTCTTCTACTTTGGGCTGGGCTTGCAGATGCAGACACATCCTGAGCACCAGTGAACGGCTGGCTATAGTGTATGGCCCCCGTCCAGTTGTTAAACTGTCCCTGTGGTTCTCCGCCAAATTATTTGGCTGTCCTTGTGATGGCATTGAACTGCTTCCTGCATCAGGCAACAGTTCTCACAGGACAGGCAACAATTATTAACCAAACGTGTTATCTCCTCCCAAGCTAATTTAGCATCATTTGCCCTCGGTGGCTTATTTACAGGGTTTGGAAATCTGGTTTTGGTGAGTCAGCACTTACTGCACGTGAACATAAGTTGTTGTTTTTTTGGGAGGACCTTTTTTCACTTGTGTGTGTGTGTATGTGTGGTAAATACTCCCCACTGCTCTCTGTGGCTTTCATATTCAAACTGAAAGAGCAGCATCTTTTAGAGGGAAGAATAGGAGTTCATCTGATTCCAAATCACAGTCCATTCCCAGCTGTGCAGCTGGTGCACGGCACCACATGACTCCAGTCCCCGAAATACCAAAAGTCCCTCACCCCACCACATGTGGACAGGTTTTTTGCACCAGTGTGCATTGATTTGGTAAAGTGAGACCCTCAAACTGTGATGAGGGCATGCAGTACATTCATTTCAATAATAATCTGCAACCTTTCTTCTATAATGTCCTGTAATGATAGGTTTTATAACAACACAAATCTATTATATTTGATCAATAAAAAGTAATTGACCTTATAATAATATCCTCTCATTATAAATGAGATTTTAACCTTAAAGGGACAGTTCAATCAGGGTCTCTTCTACCAAGAGATGGACTTTTTTGTTTTATGTGTGATCTTTTGTTTAGATGCAAAACTCACAAAGCAGACATGCAGAAAAGCTGGCATGAGATGAATATGTTTTTCATAGCAGACAGATCTTAATGTACGAATAGACACTGAGGATTTACTCCCATCATGTGGTCATAAGAATGTAAATGTACTCGCTGCAGGAGGTTTCAGGGATTCAGGCAGCACTGACGCCTCAGGTGGTGGAAATGACTAAGCCTCTGGGTCAACGGCAGAACTGATTTGACAGCAGTATGTGAAAGGCTTTTGTCATAAAAAACAACTAAAAGAAAAAAAATATGGCCGTCTGTCAGGAGACAATTTCATGATGATGTGCAGTCTTTTCAAACACCTGGCAACCAAAACAGAACAATCTTTTGTCATAAGATTCATCTGGTTGAAAAAAAATGCAAAATCAACAACAACAAAAATTTCACATGTATTTTCGTCCTGCCGTTTCAACATTTGTCAAAATATGTTGTCCTTACATCCATTTAAAACACTTTTGATACAACCCATATTTACCCTGATTTTAAAGAAACAATTGTCCATCTGTTTTTGTCTGTGTTCAGTATTTTCTTTTCGATTTACAGTGCATTCGGAAAATGTTTCCTCCCTTGTTTTGACATGTTGTTTTGTTGCAACCTTGAAATGAAGAAAAAGCCCACGTTGGTGGGGGCCACTACTGTACAGTAAACAGGCTAAATCAGGTGTGTTAGTGTGACTAATTTTGACAAAAATAGGAAATCCCCCAGTGTGACTGCTCCTGTCCTGCTAAGTTTGATCAGTGGTTTGCTCCTAAGGGCCACAATGAAGTCGAAATACATGCAATGGATTTTTAAATACAGTTTTCAATGAATTGCCCCAGGGCCACATGTAATTTATTTTTAAAAGCACAAAATACGACCATGACTGATGGGAATAAATAATCAAAATAGCACTTTTGTATTCGTAAGCAAGAAACCCTTCCAACCTTCCTACAGCTCATTATAACCTACCAACAAAATCCCAATAAGGGAATGAAGTCTATCATTAGAATGAAGTAACTCACTGAAATGAAGTCATTCATTAATCACCAATTAACTCAAGTATAGCTCACTATCATTGCTGTACTCTCAAAATGGCCAACATGAAGTGCTCATAAGGATAATAGTACAGTAATAGCATTTGCATAACACATCAGCAAGTGAGCGTGTCATGTGAACACGTTCTCAGGTTTTTAAATGCAAAGTGTCATTGTCACCACCTTGGCATTAGTGTGTATCAATCCTGCTAATTGCAGCTAGTGGTTATTTTCTTTTTCTTTTCTTACTCTTTTTGAAAGAAGAAAACATGTCCTGCTGTTACCTTAATATTGATCAAATATAGTAACCATTGTTTTCTCACTGTCACATTTTTTACATACATGTCTCGCTTTCATATAAAATTGTTTACAGACATCTTTGCACAAAGGCGTATCAGTATCAATCCCCCTCTTGCATCCGCCCTCTCTATCAGATTATGCATTGTTGTATTTTGACAGCCAAACTCAAATTAGTCTTAAATGTAATTAGCTTAAAACCGGCCTGTTAAGTACACTGTCATATTTTGTTATTGCCACTGAGTGTCTGGTTGATGGGTGGAAAACAAGGCTTGTTTTCTGCCTGTCAAAAACGCAATTAAAGCTGAAATGCAGTATTCTTGGTTGATGCCTGAAGTTCCATTACAATCAAACTTAAGAACTGACTACGCTTCAAATTTGGCAGCATAATTATAATTAGTTACACAAAGGAGATATTTTCAAATTGTCCCAGATATTTGGCAAGTAGGTGACAAAGGATTTCAGTGATTAATGATTAATTAATTTAAGGCGTCATAAGAGAGTGACATGCAGATTTTAACCATGTTGACATATTAAATAAACAAATAAAAAAAATAAAGCTCCCTGAGAAATCTGCTTAACAATGTCACAATTATTACTTTAACTTTTACAATCAAGTAGTTCATCATCTATTTAACAGCAAAAGATTAGAGCCATTAAATTTGCTCTGCTCCTTGATGATGTGTTATTGTCTAATAAGCCATGAAAAAGGGGGAAGAATTTTTTGCACACACTAGCACTTGATAGCGCACTGTTGGGTCTTCCACGGCCAGAGGCCAAAGTTCTTAAATGCAATTACCGATGGAAATCGTTTTCCTTATCAGTAACTAAGAGACACAGTTTCACTGCCGAGTTGATAATAAATGTTCACAGTCATTTTAGTGTTTTTGTTTGAAATGGTAATTTTTTTCTCCCATTACCCAAGATTTGGTGTTAAATATTGTGTTTTTCTTTCACTATAATGGAATTGTGACTTTTGGGGATTTGCACTGCAATGTTATCATGACTGGAAATAAATAAGTCTGTTCGATCTCTAAGAATAATAGTCATCCTATTGTATTCTTTGCTTGAGTTACATTTAAGTTGCCCAATGCAGGTAGAATAAGGTGTTTATTATCTGCCGCTACTATGATAGTCTCTATAAAGGAAAAACATGAATCTGGCCCTATTCAGATCTGTTTTTAGACATGTTGCTGATTTTTGTTTCCTGCTATTATTTGAAATTCTGAACAGTTAGAGAGGCAGACAATAAGCATGGGTGAGAGGAACGGGGTGAGACATGCAACAAAGATCCCATATGTAATTGAAACTCAGACGCTACAGTAGCCAAATAGTTGCATGTAACCCTCTGGGTACCAAAGCAAAACACTCCATCTGTATATGACATACTATATCTGTCTTATGTTTGCAGTGCAGTGTCTAATATGAGGGCAATGTTGCAGATGTAACCGTCCACGGCCGCTTTCGCAGCGTTAGTGTTTTGTATTTGATAAGAAAAGGCAACATTTTGTAGCACATTATTTTTAACAATTCATGAAGTTGCAAGTCAATAGTTGAAAGTTTCCTCCAGCAGTAATTGACACCACTGGGTAAAGGGAGATGGTGTTCTTCCACATTAGTGGCTAGATGTCATAACATATCATAAAGCAGCCTTCTAACCTTGTCAGAATTTATCATGACACCAATTAGATTTAAAAAAAAAAGACAGGCCTGCTCAGGATGTACTTCATGCTCATCTGCAAAAGGGTAAGAGTCTTGTATAGAGAGGTACAATCTGTGTGGCTTTATAAAAAAAAAAAACTCCAGGGAGGCATGAAGGGTGAACGGTCTGAGGAAGACCAGAAAATAAATACACAACATGTCACAGTAAAGTGACAGTGACAAGGGCACTATCTTATTTGTTCAGTACAACACAATTAACCTAACTCTATGACATTTTCTTGTACTACTAAAATAGACTTTGTCACGTAACAGCTCTCTTTTTCTCTCTCCCTCTCTCTCTCTCTTTCTCTTCTTCTTTTTTTTCCCAGGTCTCCACATAATGGAGCGAGAATGAACAGAGAGCGGCTTAAAAAAAAGCATGAACTGGAGGTTTATTGAGGTCATCTGCTTCCTGTTTATATGGGACCATATAACAGTTCAGTCTTCCCGCCAGGACCCATTGGCCACTGAGCAACATGTCACCAAGCAATATGACTGGCTCATCTCAGACCGTGGACCTTTCCACCACTCACGGAGTTATCTGTCCTTTGTGGAAAGATTCCGCCAAGGATTTACGACCAGATATAAAATTTATAGGTGAGTTCACTTTCAGCCTGTGTACTGATGCCACACAGCGACTGTCTGTTTTAATGCTTTTTCTATTTTCAGATTTGAGTTGCAAAGAGCAGCACTGTGTACAATTTTTACTTATTAAGTGTGCATTTTTTTTATGCACACTCAACACTGCAACCCTCTTTTTTGTTATATTAATGAGGTGTCCTTCTCAGACTTCTGCTCTCCTTTCCTTATTTCAGAAAGGATATGATTCTCCTGAAACTGTTTAATGATCAAATTCCCAAAACATCTGAACACTTGTTGTAGTCTGCTGGTCAGTAATAGACCCTGTGCTTGCTAGAAAGAGAGCATTGGCCAGTGTGGTGTACTCAAGTGCTGTACATCTCAGTATTAATACCTGTACAAATTTGCACAGGTAACGAGGTACTTCCAAAAAGTACGGAGACATAAGAGAGATAGATTTTTTATTTTTTTTTAAAAAGTGGACAAACACTGCAGCCGAGCCTGAGATCATCTCACCTCTATTCACTTGTGTGTGTCCAAATACCCAATCTTGCACCTCCCATAATGCAGTTTTATTGTGTTTTTCATTAAATCCTCCCTATCTGGACTGCATATGTCCTTCAAACTACAATATACACACCCATACTTTCAGCTCTAAATGAGATAACCCCAGTGACACCACCAGGGATGTTTTTTACATTATACAGTTGTTTTTACGGGCAACTGATGCATTATGTTGGTGTTGTGTGCCCCTCTTAAACAGAGGAGGGCAAAAAAAAAAGCTAAAACATTTTGCAGCAGTAAACCGCATTAACATGGAAATGTATTAGTTATATTTAACCTTGTCGAATTGCTAAATAATATGGACACCAGCATAAACCACATTAAAAGTGTGTAAATGATTCACCACCAACAGGCGGGTACGTAAAGTCGCATTAAGCTACGAGGGATAAAATATATTTAAAATTTAATTTAATTCATTTGCCTCCTGCTTTTGAATTTCACACATATCAAAAATACATAATCAAAACTTTGTATACTATTAGTTTTTAGTTTTCCACGCTAGCCCCAGCTCTAAATGTATTAACACCACTACAAATACACTGATCACTGATTTACTTAACTTCCATCCTCTACACTTGGGACCGTATAATACAGGCTGACGTTCAATAATTACAGCATTGATTATATTTTCCACCTCATACTTTTGATGCAGTTTTGATCAGGACTTCCTGGAAGAAGATATCTTGTATCTCTATGGGAGCTTCCTGGCTAAATAAAGCATGAATAAATAAAATAAGACGTCTAAGCATCGCACATCGCCTTATAGTTCACATATAGAGGGACAGGTACAGAAATAAGATGGCTCGTACCCCCCCTCCTCCCTTCAGATTGAGGTGCTTTTGATTCCCTTGATTTCTCTTGCATCCCTCTGCAGTCTGCAAAGTCAGTACTATAGAAAGCCAGAGAAAAAGGAAGAGAGTCATTTGCCACATTCCTTTTGGCACTTCTTTCACAGAGTTTGTTCTCTCCCTCTCCTCCATCTCTCTTGGTAACTTGCCACAGCCCCCGGTCCCCACTGGCTTTCATGCCTTGATATTGTCACATGAACAGTAAACAATGCATTTGCATAATGCGTAACTTGACAGAGCGGGTTGTTGCACAGAGACATGAATCTCAGAGGCAAAACTTCTGAAGCCGCCTTCCACAGACACCGTATAGCCGTCGAGTGCTGTCTGTGATGCTGTGGAGATTTATTAAAATAGAGTGTGTGTGTTTGGATGTTGGGTGCTGCTGGGAGCGTCGCCGGGCCCAGGTGGCTCCTGTTGTTTCTCCCTCTTAACAAACCATTAGTGGCGTCAAGTTCACCCATCAGTGCTAGATATCCCCTTTTCCTCATGACAAGACAATTAAATCTTGCATCGAGAGTGTGAAAAAAAAACGGATGCATTTCTCATTAAAATATAAATGACAACAATCAACAATCCACATTCGCATCTGTCAGACATCTGTACACCTGTCAGAGAGAGTGAAGATAAAGTAATTTCACTCATACGCCTTTGAGCACATCCTATATCCAGCGCTGTAGCACACATGGATCTGTATGTAAATATAGTGGACTGGATGAGAGATGCTTCAGAGCATGGAATACCTATTCAGTAAGTAATCATATACATTATTTGAAGCGGGGGTGTGAAACTCCCCCCCCACCCCCCCTACAAGTCAAAGTGTTTTCCAAAGATTCTGCTCCCAACATGGACCAGCAGTTAATTTCAACGATTAGTACATCTTCAACCAGAGAGGGTGAGGAAATAAGTGACATCAGCTGGTGTAGTGTTCGGTTGGAATGAAATCATACATACCCTCAGTCCTCCTCGGCACATGATTGCCCGGCTCGTGCTCTACTCTAACCAGCAATGAGGACTGAATCGCCTTGTAAATTTCCCCGGGGACTTTCTCTGCCTCGACGATTTAGCGGTGGAAAGTGGTTGAATCAGATTTGCAGAGAGACAAAGCATCCATTCCATTCGGGTTCTCTTATCAAGAGAGATTACCCTGGAGGCACACTGCGTGGACAATGCCAACCTGATCAGCAACAAACAAATCTGCCCCATCTTTAATAACATGGGCACTGCGCCTAATTTGAAGGATAAATACAGATTCTTAGGAGGTGCCAGCCTCTTGTCTAGTGCTCAGAAAAAGGTCAGCATTGCTTGAAGGGTAAAGACACACCACAAGGCACCAATTACCCTCTCCCTCTAGACTCATGTCTCTTAAAGAAATGATTGGAGTGCATTTTCTATTGAAGTAAGCAATCTTCACTTCCATGTCACTGCTGATTGCAATCTTGAAACTGAATTCCTTTTTCTTTTCTTTCCTGTTATTGTATGCATGAGTGTACATTTCCTGTATGGTATTCATCAGTCACAAGAAAGCCGCTTTCACTGCTGGCTGCGCACTGCTCTTGTATCAGAGCTACAGCTCAATAATGTGTATCAATGTGCGCTTCGGTTAGTGGTGAAATTCGATGGCCTGTTTTGGTCACACTAGCATCTCTCGTTCTGTCGCTTGTACTCTATTATGGGGGTTGAATGTGTTTCAGATGATGCGTGTTCTCTGTTTGGCCTTTGTTCGCAGAGCTCTATCTCAGGTTCTTGTGAGCCTGAGTGAAAATCCAATATAAATGCAAATCTGGTCGCCATTAATGCATTTTAAAGGCCTCAAATCAGAATTGCACTGTAATCAAAGAAGTGAGATGTGGTGGGTTGTTATTTAGAATAAAAAATATTTATGAAAATGCATAGCTCTGATTGATCACACTTTGAAAAGCCTTGCTGAAGTGAATGAATAGAGGGGGCGGCCACGGTTAGAGCTCCTCTTGTCTTTGGAGCAGGCTTCATCAAAACCTCCAAATCTGTACAAGGTACTGAACAAAGGCCGGTAATGACCTGTGGAGAAATACCACTAAATTAAATAAAAACCAATATCTTGGAACAATAGGGGACACATTTTTGGACTCGGTTGATGCTTTCAGAGCACTGCATCATCAAATTTAAACAGCATGTATGTACTATACTAAATTACTGTCTCATTAAAACTATAGGAGATTACTTGTGCATACAATCTCATTAGTTAACGCTTCTTCTGAGTCTTCACCTATGAGTCTAAAAGACTTGTTACATGACTAATGATACATCCTCCAATTCCACAGCTCAAAATAAATATTGTTTCTGTAGCTAATGGCTAGAAGAAGTCAAGTTAAAGAGTCTGTTGTCTTTTTTACTGCTGCAGAAAATGACAACGAGTTGGTTCTCATCACATTAACAGCTGGAGAAAGTGATTGTTCCTTATTTGTGTGTTTTTTTTCTGCTAGCATGCAGGCTACTAGCAGCTGTGATGAGAAAAACTAGCATAGGCAGCCAATTTTTTTTCTTCAAGTTGGCCTTCACTGTGAAGACTTACAAGATACTGTAGATCTTTTACAAACTTCAATATCGTAAAAGAAAATGTATTTCCATTTAATCTATTAACATGTCATAGTTTTATAATTGTTTATAACACGGAAGTCCAATATTGATATTGTCGATCTATAGCCCATACCAACTGCCAACCAGTGTTTGATGGCAGGCATAATAATCCTACAGTATATTTTATACTGTACAAGCACATTATGCACATCTCAAACTGAACGTTTCCGTCATGAGTTAATTATTCATAACTATAATCAGTCCACAGACAACCACTTGATCAGCATTAAACCCTGGATGAATAATCTGCAGCTCTAATTTACATGTGCAAACAACTTCTTTTTTATCCAGAATCTAATTAAAACTGTTCATCAGATAGTCCTGCATGCAGCTAACTTCAGCTTTTCTTTCAAATCTTTTTTTTTTTTAAGTCTCATTTTTATTTCAATTTCTCATGAGCATAGCATTATATATTGCAGTAACGCCACATACATAACGCCACATACATAACGCCACATACAACTTGACAAAGACACATTGGCTTCCCTCATGTGCTCAGTGTGGACGTGTCTGTCAGTGCTGATCTAGGCCCCATTTGTTTTAAACAGTAACAAGGTGTAACATTTGTCCGACTCAGGTCTTGAATTAGTTTGGATGAGCCATCTGTAATTGGATAGAGCGAGGGGAGGCGGATTTGATGTAGTCGGCAGATTTGCTGAGAGAGGCTGCAGCAATGTTTAATTCAGCAGGCTGTAGCCAAAGGAAGAGAGGGAGAGCGGCAGTCAGGAAGTCAGGAGGGATGAAACAGACTGAAGAAAGAGGACAGAGACATCGAGGGGGTCTGAGATGCCATTAGGCGGTGAGACAGGAAGGTGCTAAAAGTGTGTGATGAAGAAAACATACAGAAGTGCTATTGACATAGAAGGGAGGTGAAGGGAGTTCAACATCAAAACAAAGAATAGGGAAGCAGACAGGTACACTGGCAGTGAGGTCATAGTCAAGGTGAGAAGGAGACGCCTCGCCGAGGCATTGGAGTGGCTCAGATGAGTCACAAATACCATACACTCAAATGCACCTCTCTCTCACAAACAAAAAACAACAGACCATATCTATTATTAAAGCCTTCACTGCATTGAATCATAGCTGCACTTAGAAAATCATGTGTTCATATCTGCTTATTCAGGACTTAGACAACTAGAAAACTCCATATAACCTTTTTTTCATCGTCCTACTTATCTACCAAAGCTGTGTTGGATACACAGCGTAAGTATATTTATTACATATTCCTTTATTTATTTTTTCAGATGTGTGAGGATAACAGAGACTGCCTCTTAAGGTTGAACATTGGAGTCAGGACAAATGTGGAATAACAACAGGGGCAGTTGCTGCGGTGCAATGAGATTAATGACAAAACCACTCACAAGATGAGAAAATGGCTTTGTATGGTTTCATCTTCCACCAATCAACAATATGAGCTATCTTTGTTACTATAACTTTTTACGATCTCACACAAGCTAAACTTTAATCTGCGATATGGCACCTGGTGGTATTACTGTGCTGTATACTGTCACTGAATAGAACCCAATAAAAAGGGCAACCTGATGGCTCAGGGGATCAAGATGCTGACCATGTAATGACAAGATCTCTTATTTAAATTCACCTTGGGGGAGCTTTGTTGCAAGTCATCGCGTTTAATTACCTGTCAGCAAAAATGTCCACCAAAATATTGAGAAAGATTGGAGTGATGAGATTGACATTGTTTTTCTCAACATGACACCAAAGTTCAGATTTGACAATAAACAGGTTAAGGTTACTGATAGTGTAAATAATTTAAGCACAGATTAGGCAATGCAGAGTCTTTCTGCTTTGCAGTGTTGTTACGAGGTGATTGAGAATATCAGGCAGCTCATAAACATGCTGTCACTGAAACAGGATCTTGGCTGTTACTGTAGTTCGCACCTTCTGGCAGCAGATGTGAATTCCCATTTGCTGACTGAGGCAATAATCACTTCCAACACTTGGATTTCATACAGTTGCTTCAGCCAATCAGGAAATCTGAAGTTCCATCACAGACATAAATCTAAATCTGGTAATAGTTTTGTTAAGTAGTCTTGGATGGCACAAAAAAATATTATCACCAATGTAGACACAACAGCTTTTGTGCAGGATGGGAAATTTACTCCATATTGAAATGCAATTTACTCTCTTTACTCTCTTTTTTTTTTTGGTTAACACATACAGAGGCAGGCACAGACACACACAATAAACACAATGTTATCATGGGGCTACACTGCAATTACAATCACTGGAGCAGTGTTGATTCTGGGTGTTGATCTGCATTTCTCAGCTGTATAAGTTTAGGAGAATCAACGGGGGTTGATCTGGGGAGGGACTCAATGCCACTTCCCTTCTCAAACCTAGTGGTAAAAAGCCCCCGCTGTGGGATGACTTAATTACTGGCAAGAAAGGGATGATAATTAGAGGAGAAACAGGAGGCTAGGAGAAACTGTCAGGGTTAAGTACTGACTAATTCACTGCGTGGGATGCCTGTGCCACTCTCCCTCGAGACTGGCAGTGCAACGTCACCACATGAGCAACAGGAAGAGAAGATGCTGAAGCAGCCATGTCCTGTATTACTACTAAATATTTACTAAATATTCCACCAAAGGGAGTCATTGTGTGAAAGGTACATGATTGTGACTGCGCTGAACCACTGTTGACTTTTATTCCACAAAAGCAAAGCTCAAGGACTCATCCCATGGTCTTTGCCAATTATACCACTTTTCGTTTCACATTTTAAGTCTTAAAGATGTTGTCATCCCACACAGTTCTATTCATTTCAGCAGGTTAGGCCACGTTTCAGGTCAAGGTTTATTGCAGCTGAGGTCTAAGGTCCCCAAACTCCATCTATTCAACAGAATCAAAGCTGTCAGTTGTGTTTTCCTGAACAGCTACAACACGACTAACATCCAGCGGGTCAGGGAGATGTCAGCAAAGCTACATTTTAAAAGTCCTGGGAAATGGTCCAATCAGGCGAACTAACAGAAAAGACTTCAATGGCTCCATTGAGTCTTTAAAAATGTGTTTCTTTAAGAAATGTGTTTATGTGGGCAACAAAAACCCAATAAAAGTAATAAGAATTATTATTGTCATCAAAACCATCATACTTTTGTCATTTAGAATATTTTTGTTTATAGTTTTCAAAAAAGGCACATGCATACTACATGCACAGACACACCGCATGCACACACAAATAATTAAATGGTCAGATTAGGCACATCATAATACAAGACACAAACAATTCCCAGCACGGTCTTCACATTTCTATAAATACATAAGATGAGAATATGTTCCAGCTCCAGACTGGGTGCACAGCGTCTCTTCTAAACACCTCACTGGAGGTGTCGTCATCCCTCTCCCACTCCTGTCTTGCAGTCCTGCAGTCCGTGCACGCCTTTGGTGTTTTTTGTCTGTGACCTACACAAACAAAAAAAAATAACTTTTTTTTTTTCTTTTTTGTTTTCCCTGGCCTCCTGTAGAACATCTGAGTCAGTTCACTTCCAGCAAAAACACTGAAATTGTTGGACATGTTGTCTTAACTGTGTTAAAAATGTAGTGTAGACAGAACAGGACCTCTGATGTGGAAATTCAGAAAGGTTACGTGTCCAAAATTAATTTGAACAAGGCTTTTTTGTGCTCTCCCACTCAATATTTTGCCTGTTTGTTTTGTGTGTGTGATCCTGTTAACACACAAGGATTTGATGTACATATTTATTTGCTAGAAATCATTGTTTAGAACTTAATTTCCCCATTGATATTTATAACGTTAAACTTTGTAATACTTCATAATAATTCAGTGTTTTACTTTTATTCATCTTTGCTCGGGTATAGCTTGTACATACTGTACATAAAACCATAGCTTTTAAAGTAATAGAGCAATCTCCCCTTTACACAATATCATATCAACACATGGTTGATATTTGGTTAAACCCACCTTGACAATGGGCCTCTATTTATATTTCTCTATGTAAACATAAGGATACCAGATAAGACCTCATCTTTTTCAGCAGGCATTAGAGGATACATTTATTGTGGCTGATATTTAACCTTATGAGCTGACTTATGTAAAGTAAAGTAAAAAAGCTGACACACCTACATATAGCAACCATTTTCACTATGTTCTCCCATCTCTCATGGTACCAACAAGTAGAATTTGGGAGCTTGTCCACCCAAAATAACTCAAATAACATGCTTACACTGTTATGGGTTTACAGTGGAGCCTTAAATCAATACAGCAGCAGCCCTTCAGTAAATCCCATCTTTGTCAACCTTATAATGAACAGTGTGCTGGCAAATGTTGATTCAATTCTATGGTAATTTTTGAGGCTGTAATCGGAACATTACACTGAAAGGTGTTTGTAATGTTCTAATGTCTGTCCCCATTTATAATTCATGGAGGGCAGAGAATTAGGAATGCCTTCAAGTCCCCTCTGTCTGTCTTTGACTCTCTGTGTAGTGGATAACGGAGCGTTGGAATGGCAGAAATAAACGTGTCATTTAAGGATCGTCCGGTCAAACTGACCCAATGGAAATCAGTTTAAAGACCTGCATTTATAGGGAAGCTGATGCATGAGCGCTCAGTGAAAACGGGTTGTTTTGTGGGTTCTTGGCAGATAACAAGAACATGCCATGGTAATTGGCTGAAAAAAAAAAGATTTATTACATCCTTTTTTCTTTCAGGGGAAAGTGCATTGTGTGTATAAAGGGAGTTTCAGAAAGAGGGCACAGAGTTAGCCGGCCTGATATCCTCTGGAAGGTTGTTCTGATCTCTCGAGGCTCACGCAGCAATGGCCTGATAAGTGGGTTTAACAAGTAATGACATGTTTCTCATTTTCAGACTTGGAGCAGCGAAGCAGAAATGATATTATAGATTATTACTGACTTGTGCATGCTTGCGTCCTTTACAGCACTTCTGACATGATATCCAGCAGCTAAAGATCTCAAAACACAGAGAGACTCTGGAAATGCTCTTACCCACTGAAGTCCAGAAGTGTCTGTGGGAGGCTGTAAAAGGTTTTCATAATGCCGAATTGCAGTCTATGTATACACAACAGATCAAATTCTCCACACAGAATCCATATAGTTTAAGCTTTTGGAAGGGGAGGGTTGTTTTTCCAATCACAGAAAAATAAAACACAGCAAACAATTGTGCAACCAAAATACTACCCCTTAAATAGTTTGGCTTGACATTTTTGTTTTGTATGTATGACTTACTGTAGGTCACAGAGCAAATCTCAAAATGGAAGTGGTCATCATTAGCGAGTTGCTTTTTAATACAGCTCGGAGTAACAGGATGGGAGGAAACTGTCAATGTCCACGGTAGTGAAATCTAGCTTTGGATTCGCCTTAAGCGCTATTCACAGTTTATACTGCAATGCTCAACAAGTTGACAAAACACATTGTCCCTTTTATCTATCGGACTGCCAAGTAATATTTAACAAACAGATGTTATTAATATCATTTCTAGAAACCATTTAGGATTAAAGCCAGTGAGATGAATCATAAGACGCTTTGTTTCCAGTGGATATAAAGATAAAAGGTGATTATTAGATTGAAAGGTCTGGTCTTTATTTTAGTCATTACACATCACAGCCAATAGAGTATATAGAAATAATCAACATAATGCTGTTTTATTTGGGGTATGACTGACAGTTATTACAGGGCAAATTGAGTTCGGCAGCAAAAGGCTTATATACAATAAGCTGCATCTCAGGCACTGACAATAGCACTGCTTTCTTTTTACTGCATGAATGCTTTGACCTTGGTGGTTTTTCCTTATATGTAGAAAGGGAGTGCATTGTTTGTGATTTCATTACATTACACAGAAGGTGATGAAGTGTTTCATCAGCTGCAAACAATACACCGAATACAGGAAGGCTTTACATTAGAGATAGAGGCATATTAGAATAGATGGAATAATCTTTTAAATTGGTTCTTGTGGATGTAATGTAAACAATATTTTCGAGGCAATCGCTCATCCATATGCTCTCCTTCCTTTGAAAGCGAAGACTTTCAAGATATTTTGAGATTGCATCTAATTCTGGGGTGCACTTGAACGCAATACAGAGCCTCTCATCCCTTTATTTGTTGTGGAGGCTCATAATAATTTCTATTCAATCCTTGCCCACACAGTCAGACTAGTTCATCAGCACAACTTCTCACATTACACAGTTAATTAGATTCAAACACATGCTCATGTCACTCACCCATGCATTCGCTTCCGGCACCATGTCCCATCAAATTCTTGAGATTAAAGTAAATTAAGAGATTGTTTTTGATTAGATCCATTTTCGTTTCATTGCCTCATCACAATTACAGAGTGCACTAACAAAGCTATTATGCCAGCAATCATATTCCATTTATGCAATCACGTTCCATTTGCTGATATGCCCCAATTAATAGTTAATAACCAAGATGCTTACAAGTGAATGTGAAGTTAGTAGGATCTTTTTAGGTATCACTACATAATGTAAGGGTGGACAGCTGTAGTTTGTGCTTTGATACCACTGAGCACTACTTTATTGCATTAACTATGTCATCATGGCAGTAAGCAAATTAGATTTATGCTGTTTATTTCCCCTTTAGCTGCACTTGAGTTTGTTGAGGATTTCTTATGGGGTCAGTTCATTTTCTGAAGATGCAAAATTGAATAAAACGATGACCCGGCACTGAAGACTTTCAGTAAAGCTATACGCCAGCTACACTGCAGCTGATGGAAAAAAAAAAAAGTCTTTCACAGAATCACTTAATTCTCTTCGCCTCTCTCTGAACATACTTTACATCTATTTTTCCTAAATGCATTAAACATTTTCAAAAGAAGACTGCAACATTGGGCATATCCAAAAAAAGTTTGAAGGATAAATCTAAAATCTCACACTGTAAGATTAAAGGCGGTGTGTCTTTTTGTGCATCGGCATAACTGTGGCATAATCCTCTCCGCACAATTCCTTCTCTGCTCTGATAACACCATGGTCCTTCATTTTACACAGATGGACTCTGCGGGCGTCAGGAATGACGTCACAACTAAGGAAGATGTTGTTACAGAGAAGAGGGGAGGGCCGTTTTGTTGCTGCACACCAGGACAGTTTGGACATTAGGACTGTGCCAAAGTCAAAAGAGCCCATAACCTCTCTTATAGCCTGTAGTCTCTCTAATTCGTCTAATAGCTCCTCTATTTACCTCTAACAGATAGTCCTTTATAACTGCACCTATACAATGGACTCATTACAGTATGTATGAAATCATTTGCCAAAAATATATACAAGGACAATGGATGTTTACATACTTGATGGAAAAATATGCAGCTATCTCTGTCAGAGTGTGTGTGGTATACCATCATTAACTTGACAGACATGTGGGGGCATTGACAGTGAGTGTAACGCAATTTACTGTTAACACACATCTAATTTTATCCAAAGCCATTAGCTTGGATATGTTTACATGGCCCATGTTCTGTGCTGATGGTATCTACTCTTTTTTAGCAGCACTATAACAGAATTTCAAAATAGCCCTTGTGATTTCCTGCACTATTTACACTGCCCTGTTCAGAAATCCATCCAGAATTGAAGTGAAAATAAATAAAACAAGCACAAGCAAACAGCCTGGGCCAACCAAAATAACATCCCACCTCTTTCTGCCTAGCCCTTCACTGCGCACTGGAGCATAGGATTAAGATTCATTCTGTAATATTTTGAATGGTTCTCGGTGGCTGAAATTCTTACAGGATTTCAATTGTATCTCTGTCTGTTTGATTTATTACTGTGCTTTGCTTCCTTATTACCATGAAAGGCCCGGATTTTTTTTTTTACCCTTTCATTCTGTCAAGCTGCTGCATAATACTACAGCAGCACAGGAACAGGGGTTCTTAGGACTCAGATTATAGGGGCCTTTCCCAAAGAAATAATGCCATTACTGCTCTATGTAATGCACTATAAAAGATGAGAGTAATCCAGTTGCTTGGTCGCACTGAGATAGTTACATCTACTCTTGTTCATTTTGAGTAGCCTAACCTCTAGTGGAGTTTGTCAGAAAGAAACTTTTCGACCACCAGCTAGGATCTGTGGGCTAACAACCATATTGAAGCAGACAATGCTAGATTAGTCCCAGACCCCTGAGTCACCGCCCACGACTTTGATTTGATTAACTATGTATACAGTTATAGTATTGTGCCCACGCTAACAGCTGTTTCCACCAGCTGGACGAACAATTAACCAATTAGGGCATTGTGATTAAGACTGGAGATGTGATTGAGACCTTTAATGTCATTGTCCTGTGATAGTTAGCTAGCTACCAAGATGAATCCAGGAAAACTGTGACTTTTAAAAATTCAGGCTAACCATCTAAAAAGAAAAATCACTTCACAAAACAAATTAAGCAAGGGATCTACCCAAAGCAAGGTTGCATCTTGCTTTTCGCTGGCTACTTAGCACATTATGCTAAATCCATCTTCTGTATATTGTCATTCACATATTAACTCTCACAGCAAGGTAGGGCATACACCAAGTGACTAGATTGAACAACAGTTGATTAAATCATGTGCCGCTCTGCCAGGGGTTATGTCTCACTTAATGGGCTACACCCTTCAAAGTCTGTGTTTATTTAATTAGACCTAATGCCTAAAAGCTTAACCTTTCCAAAGATTCTAATCCAGTTGAAAAATGACACGTTTTGCCCAGATTTACACGCAGCGTACCCTTTGCAGTCCTTAGTAGGTTAGGATCAATAGCATGCCATTTGGTAATGGTGCAGTCTTTCCTCGTAAAGTCGAGGACAGCCCGAATGAAGTTTTATTTAGCAGGTGTTTGCCCTCTGGTGCCCATCGGTCACTGGTAAATCACATGAGCCGGACAAATGAAAAAGCTCTCGTACGATGTAAATCATGGAAACCTCTTGTTGGTAGCCTTGACAACTTGTTCTTCTTAAGGATGCAGCCTCTGAAAATGCGACACATATGGACATCCATAAACCCTGCTGTGCCACATGGTGGTCTAGATGTAATACCATTTTTCTTACATCCCCCCAAAAAAGATAACACATCCAAGTAGATGCGATCACGCGGCGCTGTTTCTGTGTGGGAACACCATGTACACAATGAAAGGGAATAAGTCAATACTGTGTGGGAAGACAAAATAGCTCCACAAAGTCATTCATGGGGGAATTACCATTATTGGATCAAAGTCTCCCCCAGTCCTAGCAGCTTGCCAGCGTTTTTCTGTTGAGACCCTCGTGGCTATCAGTCAGCTGAGCATGGCTCTGTTAAGAACAGTGTGGCAAAGATTCAATCAATGATGTCTCAGGGATGTGTAATGGGCTTTTGTAAATAATGTAGGATGCTATAATGCAAAATCCCCATGCGTAGGATCATTTTCTAATTAATTATAATAATATAGCCATAGACAAATGAAATGGCAAAGATAATCCTAGTCAACTCCCAGTCATTTGGCTCACACTGCTACACAAAATGCTTAATATTTCTAAAATGAAAAAAGTTGCATGAAAATGGTCCAATGCTTGTATTAGTTTATTTTCAAATTTGTTCATAAAGAATAATTATATCCACCCCTCCTGGAGCCAGATTCACCAACTTCCGTATCTATTTCACACAGTAATAGCTAAATATGTGAAAGGGTAGAATGAGTGATAAGATGGGTAGGCTCAACTCTCTGTGATTTGATTTTGCAAATAACTATCAATAGCGATAACAGACCCGCCCCTGTCATGTGATCTGCTCTCACTCAGAGTGGATAGAGAACTCATGGCTTTTTCCTTTATTTTCTTATTCATGGTTGTTTTGATGGATCATTATGTCTATGCTAATCAGGAGTAACTCATTAGCATAAGCAATGCTTGTGGGCCATAGGTTTATAAATACAGAAACTGTCGCGTTGATAAATGACCTTGCAGTAACGGTGCATGTGTCACAATCCACAATCCTCCCTCACAGATAGCATTTTTCTTTTTACATGCAAAACTGACTGTGCACGCACACAGACCTCAGCTCAGTTTGAGATGATTTAAAGTTTTAGAACGAGGATTAGATAGACAGCAGCTGATTCCACTGCTCCTTTGGCTGCTGGAAATGGAGTATTTTGTTATGTGACAATGAATTTGACTAAAGTATATAGTTCAAAGTGATTTTGTTGCATTGTATCCTTTTCAACCAGCAATTGAAGTATTAGTTAAGTCATCCCTAACAAACAAGTAGTGGAACAAATGACTAAAAATGACAGGTTCATCCCTCATCAAAGCATGAAAACCAGTGCTGTCTGTTCCTTCTCACATCAGGAGGAGTGAACACTTCTCCAAAACCACATCAGTGGCACCAAACGCAGTTTTGCATTTCACAGGCACCATGAAAAGCACCTGGAATCTTTCAGCAGAAAAACAATTTCCTCAGACAAATTTGAAAGACGGTTCATTTATTTGGTTCAGTAGAAACTCTGTCAGAATTATATTGGAATATATAAATACATCTTAAGTGCCAGTAAAATATAGCCTACTATAATATGTCAGAGTGTCTTGTTATGCCAGACTACAGGAGTTTGGGGCTAATTGAAACTTGATTCGATGTTCAGCGTATCTGGTCATTTGGTAACTTTGCAGATCAAGTCTTAAATCCCCTCAATCGTCTACATACTCATTGGGGCAGACATGATTAATGTCAAACATATTTCATATTTAAGAGTTAAAATTGTGCGTCGCCAAGCAACTCTAAATATTCCACCCCTTTAGGCTAAAATTAGCTAACATGTATATTAAAATTCAATTTGTCTCTGAGGAACCTGTCTGACTTCGTCTCCTCAACCATTTTCATATCTAGTATGAGTATCACATCACGTTACAACAGGTTGTTGCATCACAGTGTCCATGTACTTTTCATCTGGTTCATGTGAGGGGGTGTAATTCCTCCTTGATTTCTCCTCTGGCACAGTAATCTTAATAATCCTGTAGCATGTGATGGGCCTCTGTTTTCAATTCCTGCAGGATGGCATGTGTAGTGTGTTTGATATTGTGATAGAGTGAAGTTACTCCTTATGTGCGTAATGCAACCCGATTTCAAAACTGGTTGGGATATTAAAACTTGTGTAGTCTGAGCCTGGCTTTAGTGATTGCACTGCTGATTCCACTGACTCTCCTCTTAGCCTACGGTCTTAGGTTTCAGCTTCATGCAAAGCCACGTTTATACCACGGTTACAGGCAACCATCCTGGGTGCAAGTGTGAGTTTTTTCCTCTCATTTAGTCTTTTAATTCAAATGGGTATCATGGGAATATGGGCTGACTGACTAAGATGAAACATGTACTGTGTGGAAGGTGACTTGCAAAAGTGGGTGATTGTGGGTTTTCTCCATAGATGTGGAAGTACTTCAGTAGCAATGCAACAACAGGGTTTACCAAATAATGTAACTCTAAATTAAACATTCGGTGTGACCGCAGCAGGATGAATATTGCATCCTTGAGTATAGTGAGACTTTCAGCATGATGAATAGTGTATCTTTATCTATAAATTAAAACTTTGGGCTAAAAATAAGGACATTCACTGGTAGGGTGTTTTGATTGTACACAGATTGTGTATCTTTGATAATTTTCTATCTTTTACTTGTACTTTTCACACTTAGCCTATAATTAATCATAAATGCTCAACTACAACAGGCTCAAGTCATCACCTCTCTAACAGTCTGCGTATAAAAAGATCTTAACAAGCTTCACAAGTGTGCAGAATATACGGGTGAGGTCATAAAGTTCATGAAATGACCGTAATTTAAAATGAGATTAACTATAAGTGGACGAAAGACCAACAGAATTTATATACAGTATGTGAATACTGTAGTTGCCTTTTGCACTTGAATGATCCAATTAAAATACTGTATATTTATGGCAGATGTAAATAAATAGATTCTTTAACAATTAACTGATTTATCCTCTGTAGTGCCGTGCTAAGCATATGAGGTGCCTGAAGAAAAAAATCCAACTTCAATGAGTGAAGTCAGATTGTGTAAGATTTATTTTGGCCTGTTTTTTTTGTTCCCGTAGTATTTCTTTTTTTTCAACAGCAGGTGCGTCCTTTAAATCTTCCTTGTAAAATGCGAGTGAGTGTCACGCTGTTGCCCTTTATGACAGCATCTAGTCAGCTTCAAATAAAGTCAGGGTGTTTTGATAACACTAACATGTTTATAGCTGGATGTAACATTTTTATTTGGCTTGTTTCATCATAAATGGTTGTTTGCTTCAAGTGAAAAGAAACAGGCGCAGAGTTTTTTTTTTTCCTTTTTTTTGTCTGATATTGTTTATTTATTTATTTTTAAAGCACAAGCTGTCAAAGGTCAGGCTGTGAGTGAACAACATACCCTTCTGAATGTGTGCCGTATTTGACTGTGAGGACTTTGATACAGTATGAGAGGAGGACAAGAGGTAAACAAGGAGCCAAGAATGACAAGTTTGCCCAAGAACATGTTGTCTCTGTATCCTGCCGAGCCACATTCCCGCTCACTTAATTAGAGATTTTCTTTCAACGAAACTGTGCCTCTCCTCGCTCTGTGCCGCCGCACTTCCACTTTGAATGTCTGTCATGCTCTCTCAAGGTTTTTTTTTTAATCTGGGCCCCAGCGTCAGGATCAACAAAGTGCCTGTGGTGACACACTTTATGATGGTCGTTTCCTGCCCCCGCCAGAGCTTTAGGGAATATTCACTGGATGTCGATACAGACTAACTCTAATTGAGGCAGACAGCATGCTGCCTGGAAGGTGTCATGACTTGCCACCGTCACACTCACCATCCATTAAGGTTAAAGAGAGTATGATATTAATTACACCTGATAATCCAGACAATATGTTTATAGTAAATAATACCCAAGCAATCAAATCAACTTCAAAATAGATCTTGATATAAATATATTATGATCACATTTATTATACCATTAAACGTATGTAGGTTATTGTAATTTTAGTGATGCAGTAATAGAAGCTTTATGCAAATTACATACAATGCATTACAAAAGAGTTATCTGACATTTTGTTCTGGCAAGGGTGGATAGTTTACTGAGTGACTAGGTCACTAGTATTTCAATGTTTCCTCTAAACATCCATTAATACTGCTGCTGTTTGTGTCCAGTGGGTCATCAACAATTAATGAAACAAGCTGGTAATGTGGCTGTTTTTTCCCTCTCTCTCTCTCTCTCTCTTTTTTTAAAGCCTTATTCAAGATTTAAATCCTGCTTGACTTGGTGACATCATTGGCTACAACAACTACAGTTTATTACTAAAATCTCATAATTCTGGTGGGAGCAAATACACAATACAAAACTACATATTTCATTTCAGCTACCACTGGAGTTTGTGTTTACAGCACAACCAGACAAACCTGTTTCCTGTTTCCAAAACTGATTTCCTGCTGCGCATGGTGCGAATAGCTTCACATGCAGCCGCAGGACAAAGTAATGGAGTCGATAATGTTTGTAAGCAGCTGGAGGTGTGCAACCTGTTGCCTGCAACCCCCTCATCCAACAGCTCGCTCGTGGCTCTTTGGTCTTGTCTTATTACTCTCTGCTATATTCAAAACGGATCTGCTGACAAAAATGTATATTTAAATAAATAAAGAAAATGACAGCTCTCTTGTTTTAGCAGGCACACTGATAAATGTCGCTGTCAGCACTAACCTGAATGACAAATACATTGCATTTCCCCGAGACAGTTTCACAATAAACATAGTAGTTTCCCAGTGAACACTAGTAATGTGAATCTGGGATGTCCAGTTTGCATTTAGTGGGCAAAGAGTAAAAGGTGAAGCTGGCATCAATGAGATACAATTACAGTGAGTAACAGTTGATCACATACATAGTGTATTGGGAAATCTGAATCCAAACTACTGTAGAGTAGAATTACCCAGTGTATGTTTGATGCAGACAGAAATGTCAGCTGAACAGTATCAGAAATGTTTGATTTCAGAAATATAATGACTTTTATGGCTTTAATATTTACCAGAAAAAAACTTTAATCTCCTGGTCGAGGGTGTGATCATCTGTTTGAAACTGCAAATAGTTTGAGTTCAAAGCCTTTCGAGTATGATCATTACTGAAGTCAGAGTTGTTCATCATGTTTATTTCTTCTAGCAGAATGATGCAGTCGAATGGGCACAATTTACAGTCGATGCGTTGAATCGTTACACCCCTCGTACTGTATGCATCAATTAATCCAAAATAATAAAAGTGGGACACTGGCAGAAATGTGTTAATACATTCCATTACATTTTTAATTTGTTTCTCATTCTGCCATCTCGGTTATACCTTTTCATCCAGTCGAAGATGGCTTTCAAATATGACTGCACCATAGACACAAGACATGATACAGCTCATATCAATATTTCATGGGGAAAATGCCAGAGCAAATCAAAGCTTCTTTCATGGGTTTTATTGCTCAGGTGTTGAGTTTGACAGACTTGCCTTGAATTTTCTCTGCTTGCCTTGATGTACGCTCTTTGCAGACTTTAATATTTATCTTGCATTTTGCTGTGTAATAAGAGAGTATGTTATAGAGTGCTAGCTCCAGGTGGAGGGGAAAAGGTACATTTCATTACAATCAATGTGCCCAAAACATTAAATTTCCTCAGGCCTTTCCTTGATTAAGGTCTAAAATAGAAGCAGACGTGATAAGGCCACTGGTACATTTATTAGAGCAAATGATCTCCGGCGAAAAACATTTTCATTCTGATCCAAGTGAGAGGAGGGAGTTGGCCTTATGATTACAATAATGCATTTCCTAGCAACCGTTGTCCGTGTTTACTCAACTCCACTGTGCTGAGACAAACATTGGAAGGGAATCAGATAAAATGGTGGTCTCAATGAGGGCACTGAGGGATTAACCGACTTGAGCTGATTCTTCAAAGAAAAAAGAAAAAGAATCCTCCATCATCAGACAAACTCTTTGTTGGAAATGCCAAAATGCTGCTTGTTAGCGAACATGAATGTGTGGGATCAAGCAGTGCATTATCCTTGCATAAGGACCCACCACGCAGCCGTATAAGGCTCCGCCATTAAATGCTTCAGCAAAAATGTAAGGTTGTCAGTGTCATTTACAATAAGTGTGTATAAATTAAAGTATTTATTTATGGCCCTCCATGTATTTTCTCTAGGTCATAGACATTTCCACACAGGCAAATGTAATGTACCCACCCTCCCACACAAGTTACTTGAACACCATAAAGCAATAATCACCTATGTTCCCATTTTCCTTCTGTGCAGCTGCAATGCCATTTATCTCCTCTTAACTTCCTTTGATAGGTCATTAAACCGGTCTTGGAGCTGTGGAGTAAAGCACTGAATCATGTCGCAGATTCCATCTGCTGGCATGCCTAATCTGGGGCAGAAGGGTCCAAGTACATATGGCCGCCACATAAAGTTTTATATAATAATTGGCAGTGACGGAGCCATGAGGAGGATTCAATGAAAATGAATTGATATCTAAGGGAGCGGCAGACAGCAGCTGAGGAGGATACAGAGAGAGCCGGGGCAGAGAAGGAAAAGAGAGAAACTGGTACATCTGGTACAATCTGAAAGTCTCTCGCAGTTCCCTTGGCTTGAGTGTTTGCTCCAGATTTCAGAGCAGCAACGTGTACCTCTTACAAAGCTAAGTCATGGAACAGGAGTGGGGCTGAATCAGCATGTACTCGTATGAGATGTGAGCCCTGTCCCGCCAGATGAGAACTTGTGTCTCTGCAACGTTGAGGAATTGCAAAGCTGTCAAAAAGAAGCCTTCTGCAAATCTGCCGCTGAAGCGTTTATTAAATTCCTGATTGAAAAAAAACAACAAAAAAAACAACTCTACACCGACTGTACTGTCAAATTATAACATTAATTCTCTCCTTCCAGAGTTGACATCTTGCTTTCTGGTATTTCTAAATATGTAAACTCCCCTTTCTTTTTTAGGTAGCTATGAAGACGTTACCTTTGAAACCTACATCATGAAGTCGTGTGATTACGTAACAGTCCACTGGCAGAAAGGAATGAAACTTTAAATGCTACTCTAGAGTGCTGAATAGGGCATTAAAAAGTGCTGGTGTCAAACTGTGCTCAGGCAGACTGACACATCGCTGACTACGTGTCAGAGAATTCAAACTAAGTAACCAATCAATTTGAGGGGACCCACCTATTCATAGCTGAATCATTAGCTGGAGCCCTTGAGGGTTGGGAAGAAAAAAAATACTTGGAGGAAAGCTGTGGATGGAGCCGTTATAAAGCAGTTCGCTGTGACTTTCATCCAAATTGCTTACTTTTTAGAACTGGGAAAGAAAAAAAAAGAAAATCTATTCGTAGGGTGATAATTGCGCTATTGGATCTATCAGTGTCTTATAGAAAACTTTATGATCAATGAGTGTGATATGTCCCTGAAAAAACTCCCACAATGCCTTTTACTGCCTTTTTTTATTGCAATCGAGACAGTGTGCAGGAGTCTTTGCACATTTTGAAAGCCGCTTAGTAAGAGCATTCTATAAATTAACAGTTACCAGTGGGAAACCAGAATATACTGTATGTATACCGTGTAGAAATACGTCTCCCGTCACATCCTCCCCATAATGTTGACCTGTAGGCTCATGTTGAGGTTTACCTGTTCACTTCTAATGTCTACATTTTATCTGATCAGTTTTAAAGGAGCTACTGTATTTGAAGTTTTTGCTGTTGCCACATAGACAACATTACAGTAGCAATAGCTTTTTCCTTGCCAGTCATATTAAACATAGCAATTTTGTTTGTTTACCTGCCAAAAGTGTGGAAAGTCGTTTCCCTAATGTATTTTCTTTCACTGATGTTAGCATGACAACCAACTAGCGCCAGCCTGTTCCACCTCATCTTATCACTTTTCCAGTAGTGACTAACTGTATTGTCCTCACTGCCCCGGCTGGCATGGAGGCTTAGATACTGTATAATAGAGGAACTTTGCCAAGTGATTCAGGGAGTTCATCTTATTGCAATTATTGCCTTGAATCAGCTGTAATTATTGCCAGAACTTGGTGGTGCTTTGCAGGATGTGTTGTTGTAAGCAGCCTATTTTCAGGATGACAACCAGAACTGGAAAAACCTACTTTTGAATCTTCTTTTTGGATTGGTTCTATTTTTCATGAACCTAAGTGGACAGCATGCAGGCAAACCTCTATTTTAGTTATTTGAGGCTGATTTAAATACATGCCATCATAGGATTACAGTGCAATATCCAAAAAGCTCAAAGGATAAGACAATCTTTCCAACTCGTGTGGATTGTGGAACATGTGCGTGCATGTGTGACAAAGCATTATGCATTCTTCTGCATCTGTGTAGTGGTTGATCTTTTATGTTGAATCTATCTGCCTTTATTGGATAGTGCTCAGATATCAATTAGAGCCAGCTTTTAGGTTGAAGTAGACGATGAAACCTTTTGTGTGTGCTTCATCTGATGGAGTGTCCGCTGCACTTTACTGTAAGTCACACACTTACTGTAATTGAATTCATCATTCACATACTAAAGTCTGCATTAAATACACCTCAATTCAAAATAAATTAAATTCCAAGGAAGTGCTTTTAAATCTATCAGGGAGTAATTAGGAAATTGCATTTCCCCATGTCAATAGACTAAAATATGTCAATTCAGATGTGTGAAAAGTGGACACTTTTTTTTATACAATCTGAATCCGTGTAACTGAATCTACGCAAACTCACACCTTGTAGTTCAAAGACCGGGTGTATGCACCACACGACCACGCACGTACATATATGTTTGATGTAAGTGTTTGAAGTGTTAGGAATCTGTACAATCCATATGGAAATAGAAACATACATTTGACAGAAAGAACAGATGATGATGATGAAAATCACAGCTTCTGATTAAATTAGCATTGAAATGATGCCTCCCATCAGAAATTCTCTCTGGCTGTGCGTATCCCAGAATAACCAAATATAGTGAATTACAATATACACTTACATGCAAGAGTGAGATTCACACTCTTCTTGCTCTACAAAATCTAGATTTATATGCAAGTCTGTATCTTGACAGTTTCACCATGTGAAAAGAAACCTACTGTACTTCCATGAATGCCTAATCACTGAATATCAGATTCTGGATATTCTAAGCATTAGCCTCTGACTCGACATCAACGCCTTCTTTTGCATCTCGCACAGTTCAAGAAAAAAACTAGCATTTTCAAGGACAGGGTTATTCTTTTTCTTTTCTTTTTCCTGTAACCCCCAGAGTAAGAGAGAGATGCCTGTAATGTCAGTTGGTGGAAATGGTTTCTTGATGTGTATCTCAGTGGGTGCAGAGACAAACATCATGAACATACACACAAATATTTAGCAGGGGTCTTTTTTTAACAGCTACCCTGTGAAGAACATCTTTGACTGCAGTGAGAAACAACATGAGTAGAATGAGGTGCAGTCGAGCAAGTGGTAACATCAGATAATATCATTGTTGATATTTGTGTTGTATTGAGATTCAGGTCGGAGCATCAAAGAGAGAAAATTATCCTACAGACATTGCTGGTTAGATTAGTCCTGAAACAGTGGTGTTCTGGTGAACACAGCAGATTTTTTTTTTTTTTTTTCATTTTCTCCCCATGGTATTCGCAATTGTTCTTTATGTGAAGTTTCAGAGCACCTTTGCAAACAGAGAATGTGCATTACTATGATTTTTTTTCTTTTTTAAATCATCATTATCATCAGTTGAAGCAACAGCAAACACCATCACATGAGCAGTGTTTTCCCACAAATGCATATGGTGAGATTGTCTGCCTAATTATTGTGTTGCCGCACTTGAGTTAATGCCGTGTGACTATCTGTTGATGCAAACTGTTGGTAATGTAGTTCCGTGTACTCGGAAGTGCAGTAATTGTGGTGTGAGCAGCTGTTTTTTCTCTCCTGTGATCATCAGGGAATTTGCACGTTGGAAGGTGAGGAACACAGCGATTGAGCGAAGGGACCTGATCCGAAATCCCGTGCCACTCATGCCTGAGTTCCAGCGCAGCGTTCGCTTGCTGGGCCGCAGACCCACCACTCAGCAGTTCATCGACACCATCATTAAGAAATATGGAACCCACATTCTCATCTCTGCCACCCTGGGAGGTAAGAGAGACTCATTTGCTCACTTCCATGCTTAATTAACAGTGTTTTTATACTGTACAGTAGGGCTGTTTGGTTTTGCCCAAAAATAAAATCTCGATTTTCTTCTCTCAAGATTCGATTTCCGATTCCGATTTTTTTGTTAAATGACAAACTATTTTGTGTGCTGTTTGTATCTTTTTAAATGGACCTGGAGTCTAATTTCTTTTTAAAAAATCCATCCATCCATCCATCCAAAAACGTGAAGTCAACTGACTGCCTTCCAATGATTGGCCAGAGCGAGAGGTCAGAGGTTTACTGTAATTACCCTAGTTAGAGTAAAAAATCGATTTTTTTTTTCTTAACATCGTCCTAGCCAAATAATTGCCATTACGATTTTAAATCGATTAATCGAACAGCCCTACTGTACAGTATTTTAAACAATATTCTTTAGACATGACTTATGGTTTGCTTACTTGCTGTATGTCGATTAAATAACTGGACAGGCTATATTCAGACAAAATGTATCTTAGGCTGCAAATTGTTCTTGCAAAGTTGTTTTAAATTTTTAATTCATGTCATGCATGTTTAATGTGGAATCTAATAATTAACATACATAATGTAGAAGCTGATTTGTTTGTCATTAAATTCATAATTATAAATGATGATACACGGAACAGACTATAAAAAAGAAATGACAGATCCCTTTCAGCAAGTTAATGAACAAATATTTCTAAATTCATAAGTGCAAATAAATGTCACATTTCATGACCCCATATGATTACGCTGCAAAATCGCAGCAGCAAGGTGTCCTGGATTATTCATCTTCCTGTTTGCAACAATGTCAAAACAGTTTCGGTGAAACAGTTTGGGGCCGAGTTGTTCTCCAAGGTGATAAAAACTCAAACTCCAGCAAAACTGCAGCTACGTCGCAAGAGGGCAGGACAAAGTAGCTGGAGAAAAGATCTCACAAACAAATAAACTTTCTGCCAAAGCAAGATTTGGGTGATCTTTAAGTAACCACAATGAAAAACCAGCAGATTTACTGAACCATTTTATGAGACATCTTTGAGACAGCAGCAGCATCTGCATCCGTAAAGCCAAGCCAAATGGAAAAAAAAGAAAAAGCCAGGAGGAGAAGCAGTTTCCATACCATTACTTCGACAACTAGTCTAAGCATTCAGCAAGTTGGCCAGAGAACAAAAGTCGAGACTGTGTATTTTGATATGTCCAGGTTTGTGGATTTGTCAGCCGTCTGTGGTGGTGGGTGGCCTGCACAGGATCAGCTCCACACTAACTAAAGAGAAGTACCGCTCTATTCTGCAGAGGTTTTCAATCTTGTGTGGCTTAAGTGGATTTTCCAGCAGGACAGTGACCTGGAGCCTGCATCAAAGCTACGACAGGGCTGATATCTGATATCCACATTCGCCACACCTCATCCCAGCCGCACATATATGGGGACATTTGACAAGTCAAAACGCACAACATCCTGTAAAATCATAGAAATAATGTGAGTTCTCACACTCGGCAAAAATGCAGAAGCAAGCTGTAGCTGCAGGGAGCTTTCCACTAAATATAGAGAAGTCAGACTTTCAGTGAAGAGTTTTCTTGTACATATTGCTCCTAATGCATGTGGGGTGAGAGATATTTTTGCTGTGGGGTAAAAATATTACTGTATCTTTGAATAAAAACAACCACAAGTGAAATTAGATGAAAGGAAAGTTCACTTTTTGATGAAGAGCAACTTTAAGAAAAAAAGAAAACTCAAACCAGACTCAGACTTAGAACATCCAGATTACATGGTGATCTACATCCTGTAAACAACTCACGATGAGTGTAGCCGACTGTGAGCACACTGTGAATATGCACATGTTCCAGCTCTTCACCACACTTAAGCTGGCAGTGGAAAATCTAAAGTGACATGAAAAAAAGGCAAAAGTAAAGTAAAATATTCTCACAGCTGTGTTTAAATTAACTTTTGTGCCTACACAATATTTTACATTTATATTGAACATGCAGATTCTTTCAGCAGGAAAACCCATCCTCTGATTCAGCTCCATGACTTAACAACAATCCACACAGCTTCAGTCTCATTCACAACATCCCAAGACCATTACAGTCATCCATACAGTAATTAAACCTGAAGATAACCTGCATCCCCTTTAGTTAAATGGAGGAGGATGATTATCATATACATTGCTCTGGTTTATCTACAAGCACTGTCTAATCATAGAACAATATCAGGAACAATTAGCACCTATCAGATAGTGTGCATTAGAGAACAAGTAGCGTTAGGAAGCTGCTTTAACACAAATGTGTATCGACGAAACATCGCTGGCATTTTATGAAGGCTGTTATTTTTGTCAATAATAGCATAATAAAAATAATAACCACCCACCCCAAAAAATATCCCATAATTAAAAGCAAATGTATTTTGGAAAGCCACATTAAATTGCCAGTTTGAGTAGTGAGCATGGGAGGAGGAATACATTTATGTAAGGGATGACTGCGGTATTTTGGATGTGCCTCCCAAAATAAAAGTTAAGCACCCCTGCTGTCCAAGTCTAAATATAAATGGCTTCTTCCTCAAATCTCTTATCTTATCTCGAGCTCAGAGGGATGCATGGAGGCAGCTAACTGTGATTACTTTGCCAATTGCATTTTAAAGATATAATTAGTAAGATAATCCACTCTTTTCCTCAAACCCAGTATTATATAATTGTATGCATGAAATGTTGCCAAGTAGTCGCTCCACTTGTTCTAAAATGAGGTTTGTAGCTTTGTAATCTCACAATCAAATGCCTTTGAGAAATATTCCTGATACTTTTCATGTCATGTTTTTCTTTTCTTTTTTTTTCTCCCCTCCCCTCTCCCTCACATAACACTGCAGGATCTTAACACGCACTAAGCTGGTTTAATTGGTGTATATTTGTTTCACTTTTTAAAACATCTATTAAACCTATAATTCAGTGGAGTGTCTTTGTATTTTGAAAAGAGGTAGATGTCTGTATTGTCCAGTCCTTTTGTCTCATAATTGCGGAACATATTAAAACAATTTTGTATGCCAGTGCTGATATTTTAATTAGGGCTATTGATGCTTGAGCAGTTACCAGAAAAAAAAGAAAGGACTTCTTTCATTTAAACATCTGAAAAGTCCACTTGATGTCAACCAAATGTTGCTAAACAGCACAGAAGAAAATCAGGTATACGAAGGATTAGAGCTGCAGTAACCTGCGCAACACTTTAAAGGTGATTCATGCCGACACACTTTTGGAATTGGAAATACTGTATAATATTCGGTTGAAATGTTATATAAAGGTAAAATGCAATTAAGTGTGTCTAAGCTATGAGGAAAGACGGTGCCATAGATGCACCAGGTGGCTAAAACTGGAGAATGGTTGAGTCATGGAGAGAAAAAAAAAAATCGAATCTCCAACCACAGAATCCTTGGCAGTCATATTGCATAGCCTTATATATTATTTTTTCTGCCATCTCTTTGCATTTCTTTTGCCTTTCATCCATTTTCTTAACCTCCACCTCCTCCTCTTCACCTGTGAGTTATCAACGTATTATCTTTAACCTTGAGGCCATTTTGTTTCATGTCATGGGTCAGTACACTCCTATCTCAATCGTGGGATTGCCCATTAAAGTACACAGTTATATGAACCAATAAATGTGCACACCAGACTAGTGATGAGATAAGAAGACGATGAAGAAGAAGAAGCCAATTCTCTCTTTAGCCACCTACCCCTTGTGATCTCAAGAGTCATTATACACTTGAGAGGGAAGAAGTGAACTCTTCTTCTCCCAGGCAACATGAAGTTGAGTGGTCAAGTGTAAAGAGCCCCATTAGAGGTTCCCTCCTCTGAACTCAGCAGAAATAGTTCCAATGCCATATTATTATAACATGTACTTTTCCTGTTATGAGCCCAGTGGTGGTGCAAGGAACAAAGGCACCTTATTGGGATGATCTAGTCATGTCAAGTGCTCCATCTCTCTGTGAGTGAGTGAAGCACTTTTGACTGAACTGATGAGCATTGGAAAACATAGAGCTGTTACTTATTTTGACAGCGTCATAACAATATAAAAGCCATACATTTATCCTACTGTCTAGTTAGGGTTAGGGTTTAGAATTCTCCATACAGAGATAACATGTTCCAAAAGGTATTCTGTAGCGTTTTTGGCCAAAAGTGCTGCTATGGAAGAACAATCACAAGCTGCTGCACTTTGAACAAAAATGAACATACGTGTGCAAGCATTAGTCTCCTTACTGACATTGGGTGGTGTAAACGAACAAGTCAGTGCAGCCACGGCAGTGAAATTAATACAAACTTGTAAACAATGAACAGATTTACATAATGTTTTGAGGAGGAAAATCCACCCAACCTGTTTTTAGGTGTTGAGAATACTGGTAATCTCTTTTGATTAGATCAGGATAAAGGATAGAAAATGGTCATGGTTAAGTTTTGGGAAACAAATAAGGATAACAGACCAGACAAGTACCACAGTCTTCTCTAGGTCAATGCCACACACTTTTTTGGCTCCAGTCATTCACCCTGACCTCTTCTTGAAGACTAAGTGGGACAATGAAACTTTGCACTAACTCTACCCTTGCCACTACAACTGACCCGTGTTTTTTTTTTTTTTTTTTTTCTCAACAAGGACACTCTCATTGAATGATTTCAACTCATTATGCAACACTGCCCCTTATCCCAATTTAAAAACTAAAACTCTAAGTTTAGAAGGAAATTTGGACGCTGAATAAAGTGTGACCTTCTTTCTTTTGATTTTATTCATTTGTTTGTATGTAAATGTTCTTTGGCTTCTTTTCGTGGCAAAAACAACAACGCTGCCTGTGGTGTCTGGAAGCACTACGCGCCAACACACAGTGCTTAGAGAACAAAAACTGTTTGTGACAATACCCTTTGTTTATGTCTGTATTTATGGAGACAATCTTCACAGAATATTATGGTTTATATATCCTGTTTTTTTATGCCTGCGACTGTACTGTACAGTACTGGTCCAGGGTGCAGTGAAATAATGAAACATTAACTGTTCTGTTACATTTTAAGAGATTAATTTTAATTTTAAAGGATATTTAATGAGCTGATCATGATTATTGATTATTTACAAGGAGATTGATAATAATGACAATACAGGATCATACTGTACTGCAGTAATGATAGGTTGAACTCCATGGTTACTTTGTTTGAATACCACTGACTGGCACCATCTGCTGAAGACATCATGAAAAGTAAAATTACCTCCTGCATTTCTCCTGTCTGAGTATTTTAACTGCCTCATACCACCTGAAGCTGAGTTTTTGGGGTATGTGAATGTTTTAAATAAGAAGGATTTAAGAGATGTGTATTTTCAAGTGCGGCATGACCCGACTGCATCCTGGGCGCAGACGGCGCGTGGGAGACTTGAAGCTTCAACAGAACAAACACGTCTCAGATTTCCCAACAAAAGACGCCACCGTTGTGAGTCGATGCTCCAGAATTAAACTGAGGCTGAAACGGAAAGACACATCGGAACAGTTTGACATAGATACTTAACATTTTCGATGTGCCTGCAGCCACAGAGGGCTATCAGGGAGATTTAACTTTATTGACAAATCCAAATATTTCGAAGTGACGAAGGCTTTAAAAAATGGCAGCAGAGTCACTGCATCACCGAGGCAAGAGAAAGGTACTGCGATTGGTATTGATCTTAAGTAACAAAGAAAAGTGTGAAGATAGATTTGCATTTTGCTTGAGCTGTCAGGGACACAGATCAGCACATTTCAGTCGTTTCCATTCCCTCGTGTGTTTGAAATCAGTTTTCTACTTTGAGTGAAGACACTGCTGTTTTACTGTGAAATCTGTCAGTGTTTGCACAGAGAAGTCTAGGTGAAAAGGGAATTGCATAAATTCATGGGAGAGCAAAAGCACAAACCCACAGGGTTAAAGAGGGCATTAAAACACACCTCTAAGTGAGACCATTGTGGCTACAAGTGACAAATGCAAGATAATGGTGAATGCTATATACTGTACTAACAATACCACCAGAGGTTATTGTCATAGGCTCTATACAGCTGTGGAAGGCTGAATTTTATTGTTTCTTTCACAAATGTTCCTTAGTGTTCTGTAAAGACCACCCTTCTTTTTTTTTCCTTTCACATTGATGAGAAGACTTCACATAGCTTACAGAAGGGACTGTATCTCTGCCAATCCTTTACAGCCTTTCTAGTCACGAATGAATACAAACCCTTTGACTGGATCAGGAACCTCTTCACTGCGATAGTCTAATGCGTTCAGCACTGAACAGGAAGACATAGTTTATTAAAATGACTTGTGGTCACTGAAGCCTGAGGCTAGAGTTCACATGCAGAACTCCGGCTGTGCCCTGGGTTGTAGTGGAGGACTACACAGTCTGTCAACACTGCTAGCTTATGCCACATCATGCTTGAAACTTTCTGTAGCTGTTTTTGTTCAACTGCCAGCATAAAAAAAAACAACATTGCATGAGAATATCTCTTGCGTAACAATGAAGAGTCTATGTTTGTTTGGAATGGACTAATTTCATTTACACCTCTGCTTATTTTAACATATTGTGGCTAATTAGTAACATTTCCAACATTTTCATCACTAATTGCATATTTTCTTTTTCCCTTTGTCCTATCTATAAGAACACATTATTATAAAAGCTGAACAAATTTCCAAAATAATTGGTTTTAAAGAGGAACCATTTGTACATTTTAGTCATTTTTGCTGTTACGTACAACGTAGCCAGCAGCATTAGCACCTCTTTACTTGGCAAGAACTTTAGTGATTGATCTGTTTACAACACAAGAGGTTGTAATATTAGTGAGCAATTTTACTTGTTCAGGGGAGCCGGGACTCGGTATTGGAAAATGATGAGGCAGTCCAATAGGGCCACGCAAGGTAGTTACAGTAGCATGCTAAGTTCAGTAACTCAGGGCTCTAAAGCATCATGCATTGAGCGTGACACACATTTTACATCATCACACATATATCTCAGGATGAGAGGTGCAGATTGCTCTGCGCGACCTACAGTATCAGCCAAACGGAAAATAGTATTTCTTGTTGCTGAGTAAAGTCTGCAGCACTGCAAACACATGTCCTATGACTCCTGGGTCGAATCTGACCACAGGCTTCTTTTGTTCCCCAGTCCATCCGAGAATTTTGAGTTTGAGTCCAAAAAAGAAAAAAACTTGTGGTTCTAGTGTCAATGTAAGACTTAACCAGAAGCAGAATATCACTTAATCTGCCTGACCAAAACCATATGTTCCAAAAACTGGTACTCACAAATATACCCAAACACATACATACAGTATTATACGTGCACTGTGTAGTATGCTTGAACACACACACACACACCTAGGCTACTGATTTTCAGGGGAAAGAGTTCACAGTTTTCAAGTAGCTAAACACATAAGCTCTGCGTGAGCTGATTAATTCTGGCAGAGTGTCAGGGAGGTGCCCTGTAATAATGTACCACATTGTATTACTTACAGAAAGGTGCACACAAATTAAATTTTCTGAAGCCACAGAGGTAATGATTTTGCCTGACCAGAAGCAATAGCCAAAACATATTTACGTTCAGAAGACCTCCATTAGGCCGCACTTAGTTGCAATAGGGATAACAAAAAAAAGGGCAGATCAAGGGCTTAATGTGGCACCATTATTCTTGCGCAGTGGTGTTAGTCAAGTGTGTGTAAGTAACTTTGCTAACCCCCGAGGGAGAGAGAGCATGGCAGCGTCAGAGAATGGGGCCGTGTCCCCTCAGTGCTTGTACTCTAACCAGGCATGAGACATTGGCCCTGACTGCTACCCACCCCTAGTCACGGTCACCACAAGTTAAGTGACCAATTCCAATGCATTGCTTGGGGCCACCCCAACCATTCACAGCAGTGGAAACCTGAACATATGTGACATGCTCTCCAACGACTTCCCGGCATATGGTTAGCCATAATCTTTAGAGGAAAGGTTGCATGGGCTCGGGGAAGTGAATCGGTGTTTGCTTTTTATGCGTCTGTTTCTGCTCGTAGGAATGGAAGATAGAGGAATATGATATGAAGAGAATGAGCAGCTCAGGTCTGTTATTGTGTGTCAACAAACAAACACATGCCATGAAAATCAGAGCGATTGTCTGGTGCTGTGTAAATATTTGGTCCCGTTGCCGCTCTAAGCGTTCGCATTCATCCCCCTTTTCAGACACTTACGGAAAGGTCAGGGTTTCTGCATAAAAACAACCCTTCCTCTATTTCCAGTGGACCTTCAAACTTTACACACGTACACACAAATACACACACGAGATGAGGGTTCTGTTTGGGCTTTTCAGTTTTAACCTCTCAGATCTTAAGGCTGGTTATAGACCCCTATTTATGGTAAGAGATTAGAGATGTGCTGATTTTTGTGCGTGTGCATAATCAGTTTTATATTCACAGCAGTTGTGACCTTATTATAGTGGTTATGGTGCGATTTTAAACTCAGAGGTGGAAAATCAAGTCCACCTGGAAGAATGAGTCGTCCCAAATGTACATTTCAGAAAACAACCACCATCGTCTGTTTGGCTTGATTCTGTTGAATGAAAATAGTTGGTATTTTCAAAATGAATCTTTAAACAGAATAAGAATCTATCAACATCTCAGTTCTTGTCATTACTGAAAGCTTACTGAGAGCAGACTGAGTTGATTTATGAAACATTGTGATTTAGAGTATGAAACGAGAAAGACATGGAAAGAAAAGACGTAATTTACGCCTCTCCAGGCAGCGTCTGTATCACCAGACAGGGTCAGTAATTTGATTTAGCCATGCACATGAGTAATTTTTACTCAGTCATCCAGATGAAAATGACAAAAAAATCTAGGAACATGCCAAACAATGACACACTGCAAATCAAAAGGTAAAATCCTCGAGTGGCTCCATGTGGCTACAAGCTCCTGTCATCATAGCTATTTACAAATTTTCTTCGCTGTAATTAAATCTCTGCAATTGGTAATCTTATTTTCTATTTTTGAATTTATATTATATCTATCTCATTTTGGCCTGTGGTTGCTGGAAATAAAGATAGGATAGGATGTGAGATATTGTACAGAGGAGGGGAAGTGGTCTCAGACTTTGGGACCCAACTGTATTAGTTCTCCACAGGATAAAATTCCTGTGGTATCGAGGTAAAAATTCTATATCGCTAGACCTCTTGTGGAATTAATGCCATCCCAATAGGGGTAAATCTGGGGACATTTCTGGGGACGGTGCCAGCTGGGGATAAAGCAGCAAATATGGAGACGGTTCCTGGAAAACTGGGGCATCTGGTTTCTCAAGCTAAAACTGCTTGCCTTGGTTTCCAGGACTCTAAATTGTCTTTCAGCTCCATTGGCGTCTGAGATGAACCTGAATTGGGCAACTCTCATAAATGAAGACATCACCATACACTTTCATTATTTATGCACTTCACCTTAACTGAAGATAATTTCTTCAGTAGGGGATCTCAAATATTTCTGTCACTTCTTTCCCTTTCACACATATTTTTTTTCCCCCAACAATCACCAAGTGACTGAGTAAATGCAGTATAAGACTAACCATATTCCCATTTCCCTGTGCTACCTGTAGGAGAGGAGGCACTGACTATGTACCTGGCCAAAAACAAGCTGGACAGGAAGCTTGCCAACGCCACTCAGAACGTGGAAGCCCTCCATCAGTTGGCCTCGTCATACTTCATTGACCGCGACGGCACGATGAGGAAGCTGCACGAGATCCAGATCTCCACCAATGCCATCAAGGTTGGTGCTGCCTATAAATTATTTTTTTCATTTGCACTGAGAACGGGTTGGCACTGTTAACTTAAGCTTCAACAGAAGGTAAAGGTTGGCCTTTTGGTTAACATTAACTGCGCCTCACCTGAAGAATTTCTGTTGTGCTATTTGGTAATGAGAAGAAAACATTATCTGATGTGTTTGCCTGTCAAGAAAACATAAACAGTGCACCCGCACAAACAATGTGTTTTGACAATCCAATAAACACTTTGTTTTCACTTTGTCCACTGGCAGATGGTCTGTACCGAGAAAATAAATGAATGTGGTTAAAATTAACCAGTGCAGACAAGGACGTACTGTACTGCAAAACATGCATCTACCTACATGCATCTACTGTATGTCATTCTAAACACGCACCTGCATCCATATTTATAATGTATCAAGGTGATATGAGAGTGTCAAAACATAACTTTTTACTTCTGGGAAGGGCTGAGAAAATTAGTTATCTGTGAAAAATAAACTGGAACGGAGTACATGGATTGACTGAACATTTTAGTAGCAAATTGCACGTCTTTTACCTGAAGACACAGTCTCCTCTCCTCAACCAACAAAAAGGTGGGGTGGTGGTGGGGTGTTAAGTGTGAGCATCCCTCCTGCAGCTGCTTGCCAATTCTAGACATCCACCATGCTCTTTCCAGGGACCAAGGACCCAGGGACACTTAGGAGAGTGGGCTAGGGAAAGCAATTGTAGAATATAAATAACATCAAGCAAAACCAAATAAGCCACAGTTTTCTGGAAAAACCCTCCCTTGTGACTGCGCTTCAGTAATTAGTCCAAGATGCTTCATGCACGATAGAGGCAGTATCATCTTAAGGTTCGGTTCTGCATTAAAACTAATTTTTCATGTGTCTAAAGCAACATTACTACTTTTTTCTTTTACTTTTTGAAAAGTTGCACTTCTACTTATTTTCCATTTTGTTATATTTAGAACCCACCAATTAAACTCAAAATGACTCAAATGATTATGATTTTCAATATGAATCACAATGATAATAACAACAGCAGGACAACAACAGGGCTTGATGTTTTACTTCCTTCAGATGAATTTCTGTTTGATCATTTGCATAATTTAGTAATTGTAGACTAAATAACATGCCAACACACAGATCAAAATACTGACAGCTGTTCATTAAAGCCAGTTTTGTGAATGTGGTGTCAGAAATGTAATTGGTTTTTCTACTTTTTTTTTGTCATGTTTATATGCCATTAATCTTATCAGATGCTTACTCAAATTAAGCAGCTTTAGAGCAAGAAAAACAAAGTATTGAAATGAAGCTCTGCCACAACAATTCAGACCCCACATAGCGTCTAAAATTGAAACAGTCCCATGGTAGTTTAGCAACGTTAAGCATCATGATTCCATGTGTATACCTGTATAACAAAAAAATAATAATGCTGGGCCCAGGGGCCTTGGACAACATCCCTTGTCTGCTATGACCTTGCTCACGCACACCATTACTAAAAAAACAAGAATAAAGTTAGAGTGAACCTGAGTGTGCAGCACCGCTTCTGGGATGTTTTGTTGTGTGAGGACATCAACTTGATTAGCATGCTCGCTCCCAGTATAGTTGTAGGGACTTGGATAACCCTGAACAACCGAGCATTGAGTTTCAACTGTGAAATGCATGAGCGTTTTTTCAATTCTAAATAAATATTGCAAATAAATTGGAAGAAACAAATGCACATATGATATTAACAACTGCATCATGGCAGAAACAACAACATGCACACAATGTGAATGATGCCTCTCTTTTCTGACACGTCTGAAAACCTCAGCCAACAAAGATGAAGGTATCGAACGGTGCTACCTGCCAGAGTCAAATTTGAGCAACACTGGATGGGTTAGTGGGTGTTAATTTCAAGCCCTGGTGATCATAATTATTTAGACTTCTCTGGTTTTCCATGGGTCTGCAATCACACAACTCTTGGCAGAAAGCAGATTGCAGATGTGAAAATAGGCTGCGCCACAGACGAAATTGGAATGCCTCATGATCATATGGACTTCGATCCTGCAACAGCACCTGTCGCAGCAAGGACTCTTCCTTCAGCCAGGAAAATTGCAAGAATAGCCCCTCATGTCTTACTGTTTTATTTTAGGCATCCAGCAAGTAAAAAATAAAATAAAATACAAAGCATAAATAAATAAAAACCTTATAAAATATTGGAGAACAGAGATGCATGACTATTCCAAATAATAATTTGTGGATTATATCAGAACTCTGTCTGCAACTGCATGTAGGCTGCTTGAGGGTTCTTTTTTCATTACATATAATCTCAATGCAACAGAAATATATATATATTTTCAAATCTGAGTATTATTACAGAACTCTTATCAACCATGGCCATCTTTTAAAAAAAACATGCACAACTGGAACCAGACTGCTGTAAAATAAAGGCACAAAAGTCTGTGCACATAAAAAAATATATTCTTTTTTTCATTTATTCGAGGTGTTCTGAACAAAACAACTAGTGTTTGCAGTGCTGATCAGCAGGAGCATAGGCATCCTGGAGCCATATTGAACACTCACACAGAAACCACAGTGATCCGTGTACTATTTCAAACTTATTTCAACATTCTGCATCATTAGGCATCCTCAAGACAGCCCATTCCTATTCCTGCCAATCTTCTTTCCATGTCTTCATCTTAAGGCTACTGGGGTGCAACAACTGAAAGTAATGCCCTTCTTGCTCTAAGGTTTGCCAAAAACATTGTTAAATGTGTTTTTAATTGCAATTTATATAACAAACTAATTAATATTACACTTTCCCTTTTACAGTTAATAGACTTTTTTTCTCAATTTGAAGCATTTTCATTTTTATTGATGAACTGACCGGATTCGAATGAGCGGAAGTAACAATGAAATCTTCCATACAGCAACTCCAGCACTGCCACAGCTGCTGCCAAGCACCTGTGCACTCACACAAAAGCCTCCAGTCCAACTCTCCCATACACCTACCAGTGCTCCACCTCTCTGTCTTCATTCAAGGAGCACCTTTCTAGCTTTTTGTTGCCGTGAGTGACAAGTGGATTAAGGGGCTCTGGCAGATGAGACTCCAGGTAGCAGGAAGTCAACCATGACAAAATTAAGCAGACCTGACAGAGGCTGCTGAGTCAGTTTCTCGGTAAAGGAAGGCAGGAGGTGTTGCGAGGAGAGGAGTATCCATACAGCAGCTTCCACCCTCCCTCAAACACACACGACACACACAAACACAAAGTAACTGCAAAGCTGAGTGAACTGCATATCTGCTGATCAAGACTGATGGACCTGTAGCATATGTCAAGAGGTGAGGCTTTGTCTGAATTTGGAGAAGGGCTGTGAACCGATTGGTGATTGAGGAAGCGAGTGAGTGAGCAATGCTGGCATGCAAGATAGCTTGCCTTTCACCTATCACATATTGCATCCTTTGAGACCTTAGCAATGGGTTGACTGAAACTCCCAATAGATGTGCCTTGCCCTTCTAACAGAATACAATAGAAGTTTAATAGGTTTGGTCTATCAAGTGAAACAAATGGTGCATAAAGTATAGTGCACTGGACAGGGGGGAATGGCTGCAAATACAGTAGTGTTTTGTTTACAATGTGCTGCTAATGCACGTTGGACAGGGTATTTCAAGAACATATAATCATGCTGGTACAGTATGAATGTTGATTCCTGTTATGGTGCTTTACAATGCACTGAAGCCACATTTTTGGACATATTGTGTTTTCGGTGTGTAATGACGCACAGTTTTAGGCTTAATTACCAACTGGGCAAAACAATCCTCCGCCCCAGGGGCCCTAAAAGCTCCAGGTTCTGTGTGTGTGTAATTGCTCTGTGGTAATTTGATTAACAAAGTCAGTGATAAGCTAAAAGTGAATTTTTAAATAAAATCTCAAGGTCTCTTCATGTGGAGGGACCCACTGTCAATATTTAGAACAACAATTTGCATAGTATGGACCTTGAGAGTTGTATTCATGAATCCAAGTTACTGTTTTGATAAACACAAAGCTTCCTTGAAGCCTGTTGCTAGACGGCAAATATAAAAAAAGTTACCACTTTATGTATAACACTGTTAAACCTAACGTGTAATTTTGAGGCACATACACAATTATTATGTTGTCAGACAGCACCATCATGAGAATTTGAATAGTCTAAAATATAACAGAAATAATAAGAAACACACACACAAAGAAATTAATGTTGAAAGAGGCAACAATAATAACAATTTGCATAATTGGTAGATATATTGCGACCAAAAATCATCTGAGGCAGAGCTGCATTCTACATATCTTCTGACTAAAGATTAAAGGCAGCATAAATTGCATTTCACCAGTCACGTCGGCAGCAGACAGACAGTGATCAGAATGTGCAGAGGAAGCAAAGACCAGCAGAAGGCGTGGATCTATAAACACAGAGAACAAGGGCTTTGCTCCTCCAATATTGATTCAGTATGGCTGTGAGACCTGCTTTGGAGTGCAAACTTACAATCAGGATGAAAACCACGTGTCAATACAGCAGAAATGCTTTAGACATTTTCTGTCTGCAAGTAAGCAGGTTAAAAGTCAGGTCCACTTTGTTCCGCTGAAATATTCTTTGAGGCAGGCTTTGGCCTCAGTATTCTCTCATTTATTCTCGATTAGCTCATATGCTATGGCTGCCAAACAGTCCACCCACTTCATTTATAGCATTTGGCATGCAAATACTTTCAATGAATTTGTGGATAGCTTTAAACTATTCTGAATAATAAAAAAAAGGAAAGTATTGAATCATATATTTTTTTGCAGTCACAACTGAAAAAAACAAACAAACAAACATTGTATTTATGATTCCCTGCCAATGTTTGGGGCTTCTTTCTCTGATCCCCACAGGATCAAAGAGAGAAGAGCGAAGAGAGAAGAGAGAAGTTCAGTATTTTTTTGGTCAGAATTCAGTAAGCAAATGTATGCATATGGCCTCTCGCAACACCACTGGTGATATAAAAAAATGTTGAATAATTGGATTTTGAAAAAAATAGAAAAAGAAAATCACTGATACTCGAATGTATCTATTTTTCCTTCTAAGTTATAGATTGCCTTCATAATAAAAAACTGGGTTTAATATCAACAGATGTTCTCTTACATTTTAAATACTGTTTTCATTAACTTTGAAAAATAGATCATCAAACACTCCCAAAATGCCCATCACATATAAGTACACAAATACAATAAGTGATTAAACACTATTGAGTTTTAGATGTGCCTCACTTCTTATGTCAAGGAGAACAATAGTGAGTCTTTTATTTGAGAACCTAAAACCCATTCAATAAAAACAATGGCCAACAATGATTGGATAATTCATTTGATTAGAATATACACCTGCAAAGTAATGGCTTTTCATAGCCTATTAGCACCTGTTGTACTGTGTAACAATCATCTTATCTTGTCTACAACAAGATTAAATAGAGGAGACTTCAATATCAAGCAAACAAATGCGGTCAGAAAACCTGGTTGATTAAGCCCTTGTTATCTCAGGGAGGATCCATTAGCAAATAAAGAAAAGTTGTTAAACAATGCTCCAGTCTGAAATTTGAAAAGAAAAGAGGCTGTAATTTGGAGATGGCGGCGTATTGTGCGGATGTCAGGGACAAGCTGCTGAATGCCCCCTCCATTCAACAAAATGTCCCAAATGGTTTGCCGCCAACTTTTGTTTGGCTCTTCGCCTGATATCACACAACTGTTTCCTGTGCATATAGCACTTATCTCAGGACCAAAACACAGTAGTAACCAGAAGTGTTACTTAGCATTGTACACATTTCACACTGGTTGTGTACCTAAAGATGTGAAATATTCACAAATAAAATGGGACATCTAAAACAAATAATCTGCCCCCAGTCTAATAATAGCTTCTTGTTCCAAACAATCTATTTTACATTATACAACTGCACGGATTCTTGCAACATTGTAATTTTAAAGAAAACTGTAATTTAACTGGACCTACAGTATAATTAGATATTTTACTGCATTAATTATTATTTCTCAGGTATTAATTGTTCCATGTACTTTTAGACTTAAAACATTATTTAAATGAAAATATGAATCAATTTGGACTTGTGTTATATCAAATACTGTGTAGTGTATAATTTTTCAAACATTATTTGATTAAGTGTGTCATTATCAGACTACTAATGAGGCAGCAGAACATTACGTGAACATCAGGGCAGCCAGCAGGACATACAGCAATCAGTCTTTGATGACAGCAGACATCTGCGCAAACTTCTCATTATAAACACGGTCGTCTTCTCATCAGCGAGAAATACAAACAATTGTTTGATTGTTATTGGACTCCTACAGGTCGCACATGCTGCGCAGGCAGAAATGGAAGGAATACTGAACACACATTACCATTAAAGGTTACATGTAAAAATTAGTCCCCGAGGAGCGCTTGTTTTATTGTTAAATAAGATTCAGTGGTAATTAATATCACTAATAACCATAGCATCATGAGGTATATTTTCAAGAGCAAGAACAAGGTTTCTTTATGTGTAAACGTGTGTGGGTGTGTGCGTGCTCGCTTTAGGCTGGTTAGATCCAATTGCTTGCCAATACATGTGAGGACTGATGGACTACGTGCATAGTGGCTGGCTGAATTTATTTAACCTTTTCATTCTTGATACCCCTTTCTGTCTCTTTGAGCCTCTGCACTGCTTTAGAGGTCTTGGCTGCATGGTAACGTTAATCAAAACCAAGACATATCCCCACTGTGCTGCTGGCGCCCTCAGCAGAACCTTAGTCTTGTTATTTACCCGAGACCCACCTATCCAGAAACACATCAGCTAGAAAAGAAAAGAAAAAATGCTTTTTGTTACCACCCACACATGCAATGAAAAATACACCTAAACCACAGCGGTGTAATGAAGACCACAAAGTGAAAGTTAAAACAAAGAAAAGGCAGAACAAATGTACACAGAACAAAGTGGCGAATAACTGAGTGATTGATGATACAAAACTGTAAAATAACTTTTCTGTCCTTTTGTGTCTTGCCCTTCCCTTGTTTGAAATACAAACCAACATGCAGCTATGGCAGCAGGCAATACAGCACATGTATACACTCAGACAAACAAACAAGCTCACAGTAGACCCACAGTACTGAACAACGTAGCCTGGGGTTACAGTGTAATGAGATCGTACAGTATAAGGTGGGGTTCCAGCTGTAACATTTATCTCCATGAATGTATCGCTATTCTTTTATTGAACAGAAAAAATATCACAGAAGCCATTTAGCATAGAGGTATTATCCATTTTTACTGGTTCATAAATCAGATTTCGGTCAGTCACTCATTCTTGTGCCAAAATCTGTATTCATTATCCTCTTCACACTCTCTCCACTTCTACACATACAGCCATAGACTGCACAGTTCAGATACTCTAATATAGTTCTCTTCATCTTCATTATGAATCTTAGAGATACAGTAATGGGGATGTGATCATATTCCTCCACTTATATTATTCATTAGCTGGAATCTAAAACAAAACAAAACAAAAAAGACATACAGTCCGTCTAAAGAAAAGGCATCTTCCTACTGTGAACAATATCATACCTTGCTGATAGAAATAAATGACATGTGGTTGTTTGTCTTGGTGTAGCTGAACCAGATTGCTGCAAGCTAGGAATCCAGTAGGGAGGGAGGGTCATTTAGGAATGAAAATAAGATACCCAATGGAGTGTTTTAATGAAAAGAAAATGTCAATTTTACGAGTGAGTGTCTTCCCGTGAAAAAGTGTGATTATGCAGGAAGAATAGCGATTAGGAATTGGGCTGCGTGTGTACGCGCCCACATCCTATCTTGTATTATGTATGTGAGTGCCTGCGACTGAGCGTCTGACTATTGCGTGTCTACTGTATATCCACCCGCGCGTGAAGTGTGCAAGAATGCATTCCTGCTGGGTGGGGGTTGGGGCGGGTGTGTGCTTACTGCATCCCTCACAAGGTCACCTATCCATACAGTGACTCTGGGCTGATTTACACCAGCGTTCAATATGCATATTTCCTGATGATGCTGCAGTGCTGTGGGTGGTGGTGGTGGTGGAGATGGTGAGTGTAGCAGACACAGCCACACTATCCTTTTTCTCATTTCACAGTCCAGTCATGTGAGCCTTGTGTGAGGTAAAGGAAAATTTAACATGTAAACAAAATGACCCAGATTTTTGTCGTCTGCAGGAGCCAAGTTTGGAGCCGTGTGTACCTCATTTGCATTCGCCACGAGCAAGCATGACAGATTTTATATGCAGTGTAGCTTGAGTTGTGCACTTGAGGGTGCCACAGTTATAATTAGAAATGCCCCAAAGTTGATAATTCCCAGGATCACTTAAAACATATGTGACTTTTACAGTTGATACATTAAGAATTTTCAAAATAATCTTTATGCAAACATTTATACAGTACAATGTAGGAGAGATGTGCTGCTATCTGAGTTCCACAAATATGACTGCTCTCTAATGTGACTTACAGTAACACTGTAGCCATATGTAATATGATATGAACACGGAAGGCGAAAAAAAATGTCCTCAGAGATCTTTCACTACCAGGCTTTGAGAATTACTGAGGAGCACGTCTCTTCATTTCTGCATAGCCAGAAATAGCAAGTCATTAAGAGAATGGCAGGTGATGGGCAGATTAGGAGAGCTCAGCAGAGGCGATACGTAATGAAGACAGTTCAACCTTACAGTATTCTCCCCTGTCCCAGTCACCCATCTTATTGCGTTCATCCCTTGTTTTCCTTATCTCACACAGCTTCAAACCACCTCTGTCTCTCTCTCTTTTTTTTGTATTATTCTCTGCAGTCTTTCAAGTTGAAACACAACTTGGGGACATGATATAATGTGAAGTCTGGTTTCTGAGAATAATACTCCCTATCATTGTGGTTTGAAAAACAGAAATGAGACCACACTGTTCCCATGACAAGTTACAGGAATTATAGAAATAATGAGAGCTCCATATGCTGTGATAATTTTAATGAACTTGGTGAAAAGTGGTTTCATTGCACAAGTGAAACAGTTGAGACATACTGTATCCAAGGGTGATAGAGAAATCATGTGCATTAGATATGCTATCTCGGTTCTCACAGGCCCGCTGTGCTAATGTAAAGCTAATGCCAATGAAGTCTATAGAGGGAAAAACTATTTTTATTTCATATACTCAAAGTAATTTATTGCAAGTAATAGGAAAGCAACTTTTCAATTGATAAAAGGGAATTCAGATAAAACTATGTGCGCAAAACTTACATGCAATCTCTTAATTTATAACATTATAACCTCAAATTTATACATGTTTAGGAAAGGCTGATAACAACCTTTTATGTGATTGGAAATGACCCAGTTCTCACTCAGTCTAATTAGGCACGAGGAAGTCATATGACATTTACTTTACAATTGATGTTCCAAGGAGCATACAATTATCCCTGATATTTCACAGTGCTCCATGATAATTTAAGTCTGTTTTGCAATTACTCTCTGTGAGAATATTTGCGTTGCTCAGTGCAAGAATAGCTCCCGTTTTCTCTGTCATGAGCCAGGCGTTTGCCTTCCATGTTGTCTTGTTGTGTTTAGGGAACTATGAATTGTCAAGCTCCAGAATCCCTAATGTGATCATTTTAATTGGTGCTTTATTAAAGACAAGTTTGTTAGAAAAGGTCAACCATACAAGTGAATAGTCTACAAACACATGGACATCACTGGCATCCGTTGTAAGATGAATACAGTATTTGGTACATGCAGTATGTTGGTTGCTTCAGCTGCCTAATTAGAGTAGGTCAACAAGGCCAATCCAATAAAGTGACATGTATTTCTACTCTAATTTTTTGGGATATTTGTGAGTGTGTGCGACAGGATACTTGAAAATATAAAAACAGTGCTCAAGGTCACAGTGTTTGGTTTGCAGACTTAGCAACTGATTATGCATGTACTGTAACTAAGAGAGACACCGGATTCATTTTAATATGAAAAGACAGAAACAATATGGGATAATTGACTCAACACACAAAGTACACACACATCTACAGTAATGTCCACAGCTGCAGCTGTATGCACGTCAACAGGATGAATTTGAACACAAATCAAAATGTAAAAGAATTTTACAGAGACAAGATAAACTGGATTTTCCAACATTTGGGGCTTAGGGAATTGAGCATGTACATTTGGTTGCCAGCAGGAGAAAAAAAAGAGAGAAAAATACAGAGACAGAAGAAACATGATCTCATGTGCATCATCTCCTATTTACTTGGTTAGATGATTTTCTTGATGACAGATGACAGTTAGAGAGGATGTTCCAGAACCGTGGTTTCTGACTGTGGGCTGTGATACAGTCTCGGTCCAGTGGGATTCCACTGTTGTGTTCTGCTTAATAATCCAAATCCTCTAAATCCCCTTCGGCCCACTTCAGTTCTTTGATTGCTCCTTGTATTTTTATTACGTTATACTCCATTTTCATAATCTGGTGCACAGCACTCTTATGGTGTGTGCTGGAGAGAAAGAAAAGAGACAATCTAACAAGTGCTGCATTGCTCTACTAAGGTCATTCAGATTACAAGGGCCACTCTCTAATCCATAAAGCTGGGAATGTCTGTGCCCAATTTGGAAAAAGAAATATTCTTAGAGAGAAATTATTTTAGGGTAAACTGGCTGTGGCAAGCACCACTTGTGTATCTGCGTGTGCGCGCGCTATTCATGTAAATGTACCTGAGCTAGCTGGTGCATTAGCCTGCTCTGCCACCTGGGGAGTTGTCTGTAGGCGACAGAGGACAGATATTCACTTTGCTCAGTCACCATGGATCATGCAACACAACCTTTTGAAGGAAGTAATTCATTCCTGCGATAAGCACAACAAAAAGGGTAGGCAAAAGAACACTGTCAGCAGTCATCAAGATGGCAGAGCGTGATAAGGAAGTCTTGCTCAGTAATCAATCTGCACATGCACTCTATGCAAGGCCATGAGGTGCATTACAAAGTCCGTTGCTTGGCTAGAGGAAAATAATGAAAACACGAACAAACTTGGGAATTATGGTATAAAAAGAAATGAACTTGCTAAACATTTCCAGGTTTTAACAAATTCAGTTTCATTTTGCATAAACTTGGCATAAAAAAGAAAAAAGCAATTTCCGCAACCATTAGTAACTTAGTAGCTTTAATATCCTATACTTTGTGATTTATATTGTATCATTTTCCCAGGAACAAAAGCTTTTCGATAATAGCAAGCAATGTTTCAGTGTAACTCCATAGGGGTTTTATTCCCAGTCATTAAACTTTTTTTTGTTTTTTAACTCATTCACATTAGAAATTCTACATCACTTTGGAGCAACATACTGATGGTGCCAATTTACCACCATCGAGACTCGACGCCACTTATTGACAGCAGTCTATTCAAACATTCCTAAACAGTGAAAGCAATTAAAAAACACAGTTATGAATTTACAGCACTGTCATGTGTCCAAACATGATATAAATCACTGTGAATAAATAAGAAGAAGATTTATTCAGGAGCCAATTCATTGAATTTTTAGATTGTGTAGTCTCTACAGTCCCCCCCCCCCCCTCCCTTCCTTATTTTCCATTTTCCCCCCTCAACAGCCTGATGCCAAGGGTAAGATATACATCTATCTAATTTCTTGCTTGTCAGCCCACCATCTGCTGCAGTATCAACATTAAAGACAGGAAAAAAATGCTATCGTACTATCAATCACAGAAAAATGCACACACTCACACTAGTGTAGAATGCACAAATTACTAAGGCCATAGGTGGCGGATAGCTTACAGACAAATTGGTATTTTTTTTGTTTATCAATCAATATGATGTTTTGCCAGGCTCGGTGTGAGTACAGATGTGAAGCCCTTCCTCAAGACATCAATTCAGTCTTGAGCACATTCAGTTAAGTTGAAGTACAAGCAGCTGAAAGACGCTACCTGTTTTGACAGAATGCAAAAGGGGTGGCTGGACAGTTGATGCACTGTATGACCACAGTGAAATCAATCAATCAAACTTTCAAAGCAAGTGGATGTCGTTCAAAGTGCTTTACAAAGTGAAATGGATTACTCAAATTCTTTTCAATATTGTGGATCAGTCTGTAAAATAATTTACTTTCCATTTACCCTGCCATGTGGGGTTTACAATCAAAAGTCCCACAACAAATATTGTTTTTAATTTAAAAATTGATTGGTTTTAAATTTGGAAGGAGGTCACTCACAAGCCCACAGAGTCCCAATCTAAACGAGCATGCAAGTCATGTTTCCCCATTCCCTCCGATGACCCATAGGAGGACTTTAATTGTTAAGGTTTTAAAAGAAAAAACGCAGACCTCATTAAAATCACATTGACATACGTATTGAGACCATTTGCTCTGACACTTTAATGGGCTTCTCTCCATTTGAGATGTTTCTGTACCAGTGATATATTCAATTGATTGGTCATTATTTGGAAAAGGCATGTACAGAAAGGTCTCACAGGTCTGAGCTCTGCAGAGCTCAGAGACAGGATTGTGTCAAGGCTCAGGTCTGATCACACAGTTTGGAACATGCATCCTCCTATTTGGTTATCATCTTAATGATCTGGTTTGGCCACCTCATGGGTCTGCTACTTGGTATGGGTTTTTTGGTGCTCAAAGACCTGCAAGGAAAAAAGGCGTTCTTTTCTGAACACTATCTCACTTGTTTTCTTGGAATCTTGTAAAAGCACTCGTTGGAGCAACTAGAAGAACTTAATGAGCAAAGCCGAGGAGAAGAAAGATTCTTCTCCTTTTGTTTTCAAGTACAACCTCTCCAAGGTCTCAGCTGTACAGGCTGTATATTTTAAAAGCAGCCTCTTCACATCTGAATAGCGTCATTATTTCTTTTGACAGTGGTCTGGGATGGGCAGCAGGAACTGCCGCTGTATTTTCAGTGCTTTTGTTTGGAGCAGAACAAGGACATAGTTAGAGAAAAATGGCCATTAATGTTTTGTCTTCCATAAAGCTCTAAAAGAAGGGAGGGGAAAAAAACAAAAAGAATTCCAGTTGGACATGTCACCAGCTGCTGCTTTAAAGACATATTGCATGAGGTGTAGCTTAAAATGTAATTAAGCCTTCTTTTTAAACCTTGAATCAATTAGTCATCACATTATGGCTGGTGCAAAACTAGAGCATGTTTCTTGTGTGCGAGAACCTGTCTCAATATATTCTGTCACTGCAGCATGTCTGTGGGCCAGAGGGTGTTGAAAATACAAGTGTGAACTCATGCAGTTAGCACACGCGAAAGTCTGAGTCAATCAAAATCAGAGATTTGCCTCATAACGTTATGTGTTATTTAATGAAAACAGCTGTGAACATGTGGTATTGTGAATGGCTGATTGGTCCTGTGAACCTCTTATGTCTAAGCGTGACACATCAGAGCAGGACAGACACCAATGCTACATACTCCTACGCCATTACCCGCAGACTTGTACACCGACACACATCGCACACACCATGAGTGCATTTTCCCACTTCTCAAATGCATCTTTCATTTGAGCCCTAATTCTCTTGCAGGTGACAGAGACACGAACGGGGCCACTGGGATGCAGCAGCTACGACAATCTGGACTCAGTTAGCTCAATCCTTCTGCAGAGCCCTGAGAGCAAGCTTCACCTGCAAGGTAAACACACCCAACCTACCAATATATACCCAGCAATGTTGGATTTAACATGCCAGTGGGGTCAAACTCCATTGAGGCCTCTAAAATTAACAGAGATCTTATGTCATATGTGAAATGCTCATATGTGGACTGTGGAAATGGTTCGTGCCTTCAGAGAAATTGAATGTCAATGCATTTTTTAATTGGGGCTAGGACAGGGATGGATCTGCTTCCCTATCCCCTTCGGGGATTGTGATACGATTCTCTGGTTGTGAATGTGCTCATGTTCTAACGTGATTGTGTTCTTAAGTTGCTCTTAAGGCTTTGATCAAAGACAGGCCTAAATTGAAACCTGTCGCATGAACTATGCAGACTACTCAGACATTAAAGCAGAAACTCAAGCTCCACATGCAAGCATAAGGTATAATGAGACAATTACAAACAGCATATAAAGAGGTAAATATTAAAGTTAAAGTCTGACTTATTTTTCCTCGCCCAGGCTTCCATCTCAACACATACAGCAGATGAATCATTTTTCTTCCTCCAGAATGAATCTACTACCATTTCACTGATGGATCACACATCAGTGGATTCAAAGAGCAACGTTTATCCATTAGTGGTTATGTTCTTTTAAGCAAAAATAATTCCTTCTTAAAACATTGACACAAGTGATAATTAGCCTAAGAGAGGGAATCACTCGTGGTGACAGTCACCCATGGGAAAAGAGATGATGAAAGTCTGCGTCACCGTGGTCAAGTGTTTGAATAGAGTGATTGGTTCTTTGATTTATTCCAGTTTATGCAGGTTATTAAGACTGGTTTGAGAATCACAGAGGCATATTTTCAATCCAGTCCCTATCACGCCACCCCATCCTCCCCCTCCCTCCTTCCCTCGCTTCCTTTCCGCAGCGAAGGAATCATTACTCGGGCTCTAAAAACCAGAGAACTAAGTGGTTTGTCAAAGAAACACTTTTAAGTCCTTCACTGCCACTTACTCAAAAAAGGACTATCGGGTTTGAGAAAAGCTTTACCGTCATGCTCCAAATGTATTAGCCTTGTGCTTTGAAGACTGTTTTGTCACCAGATTGATAGATGACAGGCCTGGCAAAGATCCTCTCTTTTGGCCTGATAATAGCTCCAAAAAGAATCAAAAGCTTTTTTTTTTTTTTTTTATGATCGGTTTCCAGCACAGAGTTGTGCATTATAGGCCAAATTATATAGGTGTGTGTCTGTTTGTGTGGTCAAAGGGTGAGGGGAGGTGTGGCGAGTTCCCCTTTTAGAGTTCCCCTCATAGTGTGGTGAGCAATTATGGTTTCTACCTTAAATTAGACAGGCGGCTGATGGTGTAACTTCAGTCACAGTGCTCTTCAAAGTAATGACACTTCACACAGCCCATGGAGTGGCGATATAGTCAATGGAGGGCTTTCTGAGGTCTGCGCTGCTCAAATATATTTCTAATGAGATCCAATCATTTAAGCCACCCTACACTTAACGTTCTGTATATGAACACAACAAAACAGTTAGTTCTTTTCTCTCATCCAACCGCACACTTTTCAAAAATCAAGCAAGGCGTGTGCATTAGAAGGAATTTTCTACTGCCTGTAAAATTGCCATTAAGTTCAATCCAGTCGGCCTCAGAATAAGTATTATTTTTCTGACTCTGCTGAGAAGCACATTAAAGGTATTGCTTTTTATTCTTGATCATTAGGCGTCTCTGCTTTTGAAAAATATGCACTTACATTAAGATACATAAGGCGATGTCCATGGGCCATTTCTCCCCCTCTCTGTGTCAAGCAAACAAGCAGATGACAGAGAAACACAGACATGGCTTTTACTTTGATATGTTTATCAGTACTGCCAGCATCTAACAACATTTGGAATTTCAAAATGGCATGCAGTTCGTTCATACAACATGGGAGGGTCTTTGTTGTTTGTGCGCGCCTAGGTTGTATAAATTCTCAAAAAAAATGAACTAAAAGATTAAAGAATGTCTTTATTTTTTATGATTAGACACATTTCTTTTAAAGTTGGTGAGTCTAGTTCTAGTCTACTTTGGTTGCAAGGGTGTTAGTTGTCTGTACTGTAGGTGATTGCCAGTGAGATCAGAGGTGGTTACAAGAAAATAAGGGTGAGTTAGAATTAGAGGACAACCACAGACAATGTTTTAAATATGAAGTATAGAGCCCTCGAGAAGATTGATGCTTCCTCACCTCCCCTTTACAAACAGTCACAGTTGTGTAACATCACATTCAAAGTTGTAGACAGGAGCCTACATTAGAGGGTAAGTTGTGAAACTCACTTTAACTGTACTCAGTGCATGATGCATTTAGCTATGCGCTATACATTATGTTCAATTAAGTCTCCCTTTTGGATATGAATGTAGAAATGAAGGCAGAGACATTCTGAATAGAGCACAGGAATGATTTATTATCATAGTAAATATAAAGAGGGCTAGAGCTAGACTTGGGACAAACAAGGTGCTTAGGAGAAGGGTAACTGGAGTGGAGGCTTGTAAACAATAGCAGAGTTCTGGGCGAGGCAGATGCACACAAGGGCAAGAACAGACGAAGTTCAGGCGCAGGTAAACAGAAGTTAGTCTGGATCCAGAAAGACAGCAAACAAAGACAATGCGCAGGGAACTTGGTTTTGTAGGGTTACTTCAAAGGTGAATAGACAATCTGGCAGAGGAGTGGAGTTTGGTGGGAACAAACAGAAAATACAAAGAAGGGGAACACAGTGAAAAGACAAGCACAATCAAACTGTATGTTTTCTTTCACTGGATATATAAAATGCAATCAAAAATTCTTCATGCTATAATGATTTGTCTTCGGAGCATACATCTACAACAAGTATGGGCAGGAAGTGTGGCTCTGATTTTATCTTTCTTGTGTAAAACCACAAAATCAGTGTAGGGAAATATCAAAAGATGCACTGACCAAAGGAATATTTATGAAAGTAGTTGGATAGAACATTTTTTTCCTCCAACCTCACTCCACAGCATGTGTGCTTTCATGTACAGTAGGTCCAGTGTAGATAGATAAGTCACTCTATCAGAACCTCATGGTGGGGCGAGCACTGCTTTTAGAGAGATGGGAGAGAAAAGAGCTGACGTGATTGGCCATGAATGATGCCAATTAGGTCCCAAGCTCTATTTTGCGGTGCTTCCAATTACGCTGATGAAGTGTTTGGAATTGAAATGGATTTTGATAAGTGAATATGACCATTGTTTGATTAGAAAAGTATATACACTCCAAATAATAAAGGCATAAAGGACCATTTCAGCCATATGTGTTCATCCCCCCCTCCTCTTTATCTGAGTGCACTTAGAAAATGTTCATATGGAAATAATTGCATGTTAATGGATGGAGGTGTATGGAACAACTTGTGAACTTCCATAATGGCTCTCAAAGTGGCTGGATCACCTCTTTATTCACATAAAGAACAGTTCTACTCTCTGCCTGATTCACTGAATCCCAGCCCCCTTAAAAAACAAAACAAAATAACAGCAGTGACATCACTGTCTCCTTTGACAACGCACCACAATTGGACTTCACAAACCGTCCCAGGAGGAGGGCGACGCTGGCTGAGTCCAGGACTGCTCTAATAAAGCACTAGCAGCTCTCAGCACATCTAATGAACACCCGCCATGTGGCTCATTTTCAAACGCCTGTTGACCTTTTACCAGACAATTAGCTGAAATGCAAGGTTTTGGTATTTAAACTGTGGGGAGGAGTTACATGTGGCTAGTGCATAAGATCACAAATCACTGGCAGCGCTGATGTAACATATAGCCCCCATACAGATAGAAATTTACATTTTATCATAGTTATAGATATTTTGCCTTAATTCCAGTGTTGATGTACGTCTGAAGATAGATTTAACAACCTATAAGCTACTGTAGATTTGTTTTTCTCTCTGGTGATATCCACCTGTTTATTCTGTCCAAGTACACATGAAAAAATAAACACACTGATCTTGTGTTGCACGACTCCACGGTGCTCAGCCACCTCATTAAACTGAATTTTGGTGCATTCAATCAACAAAGCACTGAGAGGAAATGCACACTTTCCCTTGGAGGTAACAGCAGACAGACAGATACAAAAACAGTTGAGGGGAGCTGCACTTTATTTCTATACACATACCCTCTTCTTGTTGTTGCTTTTTTGGATGAAAAATCCTACACATCCAAATTTGTGACTGTGGCTGTGATTCATGCTGATTGTCCTGTCAACTCATTTGAAGCATCTGTATGAAGCAGCACAGAGTCACTAGAGAGGTTATTCATAGGTGTCCGAATCAGCTCATGCAAAACCAGTAAAATCAATAGATAAAATAATGAAATGTAATGTGTTTGTTTTTTATATTGACATCATACAGTAGATGCCAGCAGATGAATAAGGCATGAATAAATAAAGAGCTGCTGGAGTTTTCACATGCCCTCACGTGTGCTGTTTTGACAGAGACACATTCATGTACTTGTGTCTGTGCTTTCGCAGAATCACTGTTTAATTTGAATGTTTTTCAAGGCCTGTCTTGAATGAATGACCTCTCTATTGAACTCCATTTCCATGTGCACAATGATTGCCCTGTCAGGTCACTGATTTGAATCACCTGTCCACACACACGCGCTGCACAGCTTCACTGCCGTGTTAGCGCTTCCTTTGTGATTTGTTGAAATTCTCCTTACTGAATAAACTTACTAAATCATCTTTTAAACCCCAGTTGTGTTAGTTGAAGGAAAAAAGAAAGAAAAAAATATTAGAAAAACAAAGCCGACATTTTGGAGATACGTGGTTTTCACAGGACTCTGACACTATGTCACCCAGGTGAATTGTGCTTTTGATTCACGGGATGAAAAATTGTTGATTCACAAAAATAAATAAAATAAATAAAAAAAGATTGCATCCTTGCCATAAAAGCACATCTCTGCCCTCTTTGCTCTGGTTTATTTAAACAAACATGTTTTGACAAAATGTAGAAACGAAGGTCTGTGCTCATTGAATTTATCCCTCAAGTCTCCAAATTCATTCTTTTTCTCATTTATCAACACAGGGAAATAAAGCAGCAAAAAGGTTTTGGCTTTCAGCCTGAGGCGTCTTCAGCTAACTAAAATATTTGCGAGACAGCCAGACACACGTAGCATACCTAACCCTAACCTCAGCTGAGATGAAATACCCAGTAAGCGCGAGCATGCATTGTCATCTGACTGAAAATAACGTACACAAAAAAAAAGTTGTTGTTTTTTTTCTTTCCCACCTCCATTATTCAGGTTTTTATGGCAGTTCCATGTAGCCTCTATGTATTTTCCGCTGCTGTCTGCACAAAGATTGGTTGAGAAAGTGTTTTTCAGACAGGCTGTCTAAATCACCAGCAGCAAGGGAATGAAAAGATTGCGAACAAATTCTGGATTCTACTTTTAGAGAGTGCAATTGCATATTCGCTTACAGTACAGTTTCATGCACATCACACTTGTGTGAACCAGATGGCATGTCAGACTGGTGTGTGTGTGTGTGTGTGTGTGTGTGTGTGTGATCTCCCACCTTGCTGGAGCCATTTCTGGCAAGTCAAGATCGAACCACGTAAGGAACTTTTCATCACAGTGTTAACAATTATTTTTTTTCCACCCAAGTTTTGCGTTTCTATTATTGTTCTTTTGGAAACTTTTCAACTTTTCACTGTGTTTTCCTTTGACTATTCCTTTCTCACACTTTTCGACCTATTTTCTTAGTTTTTTTTTTTTTGTCTGTCTGTTTTTAACTCCTTGCCTCCCATCAAAACATTATGTTTCTCTTATGGCCACTTGACACGCTGTCTGTCTACTGTACGGTATGTTTTTGGTCCGTCTATATGATGTCTGTATGATCCATGTACATCACTTTTAACATGTCATTTCTGGTTTTCTTTGACCACTTGTTAAATATTGAACAAAAACATCCTTTATGTATAATTCTGCTGCGCCCCCGCCATCTTTTGGAAATGAATAAACTTCTAAAAACCTTGATCTAGACCAGCTATTTTAATTGCTTATGAATTAAATAAGGGGATCATATTAGTATGCAGCACCATGTAAGTTACAACAAGGATGCAGTAATAGAAAACCCACTCCATTTCATTCTTCTAATTAAACTTTTAATCGGGCCTTCTTCTTTCTCACTCTTTCGCTCCAGACCTCAGCACTTTATCTACGGGTTCTATCTTCTATCTTCTATCTTCTATCTCTATCTTCGGGTTGGAAAATGTATATACAAAATTGATTACTAGTCTGTAACTAGACATTTCACTGTTTTTTTTTTTCTTCCTGGAGTGATTGGGTTTGGTGTGATTAGCTTGAGAATGGTCTGAGACAGCTTCCTGGTTTGAATTAATATAAGCAAACTAGTGATTTTTCTTTCTGGTCAAATTTCTCCTGGAGACCCTTTTGACTGAATTTTCAAAAGGAAATGTTTCTTCTTCCTTTCCCCCCCTATTCTTTTCTTCTCACCCCTGTGGTCTGCTCTTTGTGAGCTGGCGGGGCTGCAAGCCACAGATAACACAATGCGGATATGACACTCCCTGGATATTCCCTCTGCTTTCACTTAGATTTAGATTAGAATGCTGTAGTGGAATCTGACATCAAGGGAGCTACCTATCAAAGACCAAACTCAGCCTGCTCCTCTCTCCCACAGTTTTGCTTTGTAAAATGTTTGGCAAATTAACCAACACCTTGTGCCTTATGCCTTCTGCCTTTTTTTATATTTATTTTTTACTATTTTCTCCCTCAACAATGATCAGAATTAAAGATGGCACTGGAACATTTTTTTTTCACATTAGATTTCATGCATGACTTAGTAAAGCTTTGATCTATTAAACATGAAACTTTCCTTTGCTCCAACTTAATGTGACTGTGAAGGTTTTTTTTTTCTTTTGCATTTTAGCATCTTTAGCTTCTGAGTCTGCTCTACAGTATACTGTATGCACCATTTTTACTGCCAGCCAACTGCAGCACTAGTGGGTAACAGAATGTGCCATTATGCCATTACCAGACTATTTGTGGACATGCAAGAGGAGCTCATTGATCCTGACCCTGTCACCCAACATAAATTACAGTTTAACCTTCCACACGCTGATGACTCTGAACATGATATAACTGCCCCGGTTTGTGTCTCAAATGATCAGCTGGACTGGACCAAAGGCAAATTCTGCATCCGTAGCCAAAATGCCATAAAAGTGAATGTGAACCCCACTCTTTTTAATGGATCCTGTGAATCATTGGAACACAGGCATTTTTCTTTTCTTTTTTTTAAGAACTCTGGTTTGTTTATTCCTCAAGTTTAATCTGAATGAAAGATCCACATTGTTAAACTTTACTACAGTTGGGATTTATATACACTTTTGTTCTCCTACATTAATTTGTTCTTTATTTGTTTGTCCTCTCTCCAGGCTAAAGCTTAGGAACCCAACAATATTGGTTTTGGCTGGATTCTGCCTCCTCTGGGACCTACTGTAGAAGTAAAACTAGTTTATTGAGGAGTGTGAATTAAATGAAAGAGAGAATTAGCATTTGGTGGTTAAATTGTCAGGATTTTCCTTGTTTACAGAAACTCTTGTTATACAGTACATTCCTAGGTGTAGGGAGACAATAATTTTATTTTTCTATTATTTTCATACCCTTTTTTCCTGCCATCTGTTAGTACAGTATTTCTCATTGATTGCCTAATTTGAATTGGTGTTTCTTCTTTAGGGACTGTGGGTGTACAGTATTAGGAGGAGGATTGGAATATTTTTCTGTGTGTAATTTGTGTATTGAAAATAGCTAATTGACCACATGCATTAACTCGGCCAAAGAAAGATGAAAGGCCTGCACAAGCCATTACCTTGCAAGGACCCAATCACCTCCAATATGGCTGTCATAAATTAGCACCAAAACAAAAGCAAACTAATTTGCCTCTTTCAATCCACCGCCACATGCTTTCCCTCTTTTCTCTTCTCTCCAGTTTCCTGAAGAGCCTATCTTGGAAGAGCCATGAGCCTATCTTGGAAGATTTATGAATATGTTAGAATAGCCTGAGCCAACAGTTTTCAAAGTGGTGAAGTGAAAATAAATTAAACTGGCCCTGTAGGCAAGTCGTGCGGAGAGTGATGAATTAGATACTCATTGCTCTGTCGCTCGATGCCTGTCCCTCTTTTCAAGTGAAAAAGCTGCAAACATTACAGGGAAGACAAACAAACATACAGATCAATTAAGCTGTTTTTGAGGACAGACTTGTTGAGAAATTGATTTGAAGGCTCAAGTATATCAGTAAACACAGCGTCCTTGGTTACCAGAGAGTCGTTTGCGGTAGAGAAGTCTTTGATGAAAAACATGGAGAGCAAATGTTGGAAGAGCAACAATAAACACACAGAGGCCTTTTTTTAATCATCTTTCTCTCTGACGTTCTCTTTAAGCTCTGCGTCATTCTCGAACACACACAAAAAAAAAGTCAGGCCTTTTTCTCTTTTTCTCTATATGAACATGGAAGGAGACACTATAAAACCAAAACATCCAAATTTACAGTATGTGATCATTGTTAAGAACGGGGTAAATCACTCTGTGTGCCATGGATTGGGATAATGGTGGACTGGCGTTATCGAACCACCTTTTGGCCAGGCTCGTGAAGCCAGATGGAGGCCTTTATGAAAACATGCTTTTTTTTCCTCTTTTTTTTTTTTTTTTCCTTTTTCTGGTTGCTCAGAGAACTGATAACACTGAATCATTTTCAAGATGGATGGCTGCACACATTTTTTCACTTCTCTCTAACATGCTGAAACCCCAGTACCTGATGAAATCTTTCCATGTTGACCTGCAGGTCAGCTTTCAATTGGAAGCGGTCAATCAAGAGTGAGTTTCCATTTGGACCAGCATGACCATAAATCTCCTTTTTTCCGTTCTCCTTTTTTTGCCAGCTGCAGGCTGCCATTTCTGCAAGTGCCATGGTTTTCCACTTGCTCTTTTTTCTCTGTCCGACAGACTCTCTTTCATCAATTGATTGGGGGTTTCTTTACTTTTCCGTGATTTGTATTTAGAATGATCCTTGCAGTTTTGAGATCTCACGCGGGACCTGAATTATTGATAAATCAATCTCATGCATCATTTTGGTGTTTTGATGTATGCACAAGTGCCACGGCACAATTAAAAAAGTCGTAATAGCCTATAAAACTTTAGTGCACCATAAGCCCAGTATTAAAAATGTGTAAATATGTCCTCTGCAGTTGACTAAACCTATAATATATGTAAGCATTAAAATGTATTTATGTTTTGGGAGGCAGCTGAAAATGATGTGTTTATGGTGCTTGTGAAATGACACACAGTTTCCTATATTTGACAATTTGAGTGACATGTTGCCACACAAGCCTAAAGTGGCCTTGAAAGCTCTGCACATCGCAACTTAAGAAAACACATGCAAGTTCAGAAAACATCTTCATCAATTTGACAGCACATGCGCCGCAGATACACACAGCACAACCGAATACACAAGTGCGCTGCAAGTAGCAAAGACGACAACGGAAGTGACAAGTGCAATATTATCTGAATCATGCACACATTTCTGTGTTTGGTTCTGCGGTGTGTATTTGCAGCGCATGTGCTGTCAAATTGATGAAGATGTTTGTTGAGTTTTCTTGTGTTGCGTCTTATTTGCAAGCTGCAGCACTGAGCTCTCAGGGCCACCGTACATAGCTAAATAGGCAACGCGTAAGCTCTACAGTAGCTTGTGTAATGTTTGGATCTCAGTTTGTGGTTACTGCACAACAGCTTGTTTATGATTCAGCAGATTGTTCCATTTTTAGGAAAGTGCAAAGCAAACATGTGCTTTCCAATACACATAGATTAACATTATTTATGTATTTAGGGATGTTTGATGTAATTTCTGTGATAAATCTGGGCTTTTGATCTGAGCCGTGCACACAGCACATCTTGACACTTTGAGGGCAGTTGTGTCTTTTCTCACTGAAATGGAAATGTCAGAGCTTGTCATACGTCTCTCCTCCCCTCTCCAGGGTTCTTGTAAAACATGTGATTTCTGCAAGAGCCTGCAAAGGGGTGTGTATGTATTTGTGCGCGTGAGCGGATGTGTTTCTGCATGCGTTGGTGTGTATGTGTGCGAGTGCGTGTGCACATGAATGCGTAACAGTCGTACAATCTCACAAGCCAAGGCCCTAGTGCTACTGCTGTGCTGGGACACATGGCAACACATGATGAAACAGCTTGAACAGTGCGACTGAAGTGCACGAGCAGCCAACAGCAACCACATCTCTAATTACATGCTGAAGCTATCATCTTGTAACACAGCTAATATCCAGCACATTTTGACTATCTCCCAAATTTCAAAATAAAATTAGTACCTTGAAATTGCGTACTGTAGACATGTACTTTGAAGGCATCGTTCTCAAAAAAAAAAAAAAAAAATTCCGATGTCCTGCTGTGTTTCTGTGCACAGGGAGAGGGAAAAAGAAAAGTAATCACCAACTTATTTTTATTCTAACTCCACTTGTGTGTCTTTGTCCACTGTGCAACACAACTGGCAATAAGTCAGCACCATGGAGAGCTCATCTACCGCTCCAAACTGCCTGCCCTCCTCAATCCAGCAACTGCTTCAACGTGCAATTTCAGCAATTCCCTTTTTTTTCCCTCAGGAGGCAGGAGCAGGCAGCCTTGAATGCCAATACAATTTTTATATGTAATTTATGCTTTTACCATGATTACTGCACCTGCATCCTTGCAGCTTTATGTGCTAACAATGAGCAGGGTTTCTTCAAAGCTATATTGGGATATTGTGTGAAAAGCATTGTGTTTTGCTAGTCTTTCTGTTGCGGACAGATACAGTGTGTTCTATCACACATGCATATGCAAGCACTCATGTTTTAATATGTTCTAGGAAATTGGATTTTCCATTTCTCTGTTGTTTTGCTGTTCCGTATCCATGCATGCCTAAGTATTTATGTACCATAAAAAATCCCCAAAAACTACAAGAGCACTGCACTAAAAGGCATGAGGAAATATGTAAGAAACACAGAATACCAGCAACACTTGTCCTACACGCAAATGCTTAAATAAGACTGTGATACAGTACTTTGAGTCGACAGTCCTGTCTGACAACACAAGCTGCTGTCTTCCAGAGTGCTTAGAACACTTATGATAATCTACGATAATCTACTCAGCACAGACACAGCAGCACATTATCCATTTGAATGCTAAGTACACCTCATTCAGAACTTTAAAAAATGCTAACATATTCGGAGACCCGAGAATAGCTCCAGTGGAACATGTTATTCTCTGTCAGGCCCAACACACACACTGTCAGAGACCTAAAGCGATTTATGCAAAGAAATGAAAAGTGGATAAATAGCTCCCTTAGCTGCACCTTTACCTCATAGTTGAGAAGGAGGATCACTCATGTGAAATGGGCCAACGCAGCAAATCTTAAAACTATATGCCCCTACTGTATTAAGTATCCAGGGATCAGCAGGGCAGACTGGGCAGGCCTGGACTGAGGAGAAAAAGCAGTCTTCCAGTTCAGAGTTCTTTGGTTCTGTATCATGGCTGTAACGATAACCTCCAATGGTAATTTAATGCCCCCATTGAAGTAATGCACTTTATTGCACCGGTGGATTAAGTAATGATTATTTTGCGAAATTGCGGCCACACAATGGTCAATTAATCTTTAATGAAACTGTAACTTATGAGGCGGAGCGTGGCATTGCAATAAGCAGGCAACTGCTTGCCAAGGCAGTTACAAGCCTCAGTTGCGGCCTACACTCTCCATCTATCACCATGTAAAAATAGAGCACTCTAGAAAGACACATAATGAAAAGGCAAAGTCACAGTCGCAGACTCTCAGTTTTCTGCATTCATGGAATGTTTGAGGGCCTATATCCTCCAGCGTACGTGAAGAAAATATATCAGCCCCTGATGTATGCAATGAGATTAACTGCCATTTTGAGGTGCTATTTATTTAGAGCAAGCCAGGCATAGGGGTTGCAGAGAATTATGTGCACTGACAGAGCATGAAGTTGGAGGTTATCAAATGGCTGCACGGGAATTCCAATATGCACCTTTCATTTCATCAGTAGCTCTTTAATGATGGTAAGTGCAGCTCCCTTCTACAATATCTAGTGTTTTCCCCAACAAATACCTGCCTCAGAGCCACATAAACTGTAGCTTTATAGTCCAATCATTCTCAGTGTTTTCACATGTTATTGCACAAACATGGCAAAGCTGGAAAAGTCACAAAGATCAATGTTTTTTACTCTGATTAGGTTCCCATTTCATTTTTGGCCCGGGGGCTCCAATTCTCTTACTCATTCCCCAGTGCACTAACAAATGTTGATGGATTTACTTTTATTGCATGACATCATTTCTATACCAGAGTGGGTGGACAAGACATCAAATCTCCAATAGTTGCGTATGTGCTCGGTGGGAGAATGTCGAGGAGAGCAGAAGAGGTGAAGAAACGGGAATGAGGAGAGGGGATCGATGGAGTCAATAGGAGCCAAAGGATGATGGGGAAGGGAGGGGGGTTAGGCGATTCCAGGGGCATGCGCACGAGCGTGGCGGGAGTAAGGAGTGACTGTAATAAAGTAAGACAGACAAGATGTGTACAGAAAACAGAGACATTAGGAGGTAAGAGAGAGGGAGGCGTGGAAAGAGAAGAGGGAGAGACATTGTGGGAAGAAGAGACTGGAAACAAGAGATCGCAGGACTGATAGTACTGACCCGTGTGTCAGGATATCAAATGGTTCCCCCTGCAATATCCCAGCACCAGTGCATTGACATATAACAAAGAGAAAAAAAGGGAATATGTGTGCTGATAGTATAGGGTTAGGTAGGTATGGTTAGACAGAATAGAGAAAGAGGGAGGGCTGAGGCACTCTGTGTTATTGTGCACCCGGCCGCTGGCACCAGCACTGTCAGTGAGCAGCGTTGATCCGTGAACTTGCCATCTGGATTCTCCCACAAATCACATTAAAGTTTCAAGCCCAGGAATACATCAAGCTAAATGAATATTGGATCCAGGGGCCGCAGACAGGCCTGATGGAGAAAAAGCCCCGTGCAACCCAACTCTTTTGTGGTCAGACATGATCTATCCATCCCCTTTACTCCCTCCATCCCTCCCTCCTTATGTTCCCTTCATCACTGATGGGCAGTGGTTCTGATGAGGTGTGGAAGAAGAAGGGAACTCACTTAGATCTAAATAAAGATATAATAATGTTAGAAGTAATGGTTGTTTAGTGTAGAAGACATTTGCTCAGTGGAGAGTGTATATGCAGGTGTTATTTTAAGTTTATAATAATCAAAACATGACTCAACTATTGAATTTAACACATTGCAAATATTGCTGGGTAAACAATAACGCACAGTAAATCTCAATCTCCTTCAAAGGTTGCCATGACGGTGGATGTTTGTCTCCAGAGGCTAATCTTTGCATATACTGCATTAAATACCGGCATTCCCTTTTAAATTGTGCACATGTTATCTGTTTAGCCAATAATTGCCACATGCATAATAAGAGATACTGTTTTAATGCCTGACAACGCCCTGAAAATGATTCATGTGTATAGTATGGAATTATACGCTTACTTTCCCTTTCATTTCAGCAACATTATGTTGATTTTGCATAAATGGATTTCTATTTTCACCTTTGGGTGAAAACAATACGTGAGTGGGGGAAATAATGCAATCATTCATCATTCAATAACATGTGAAGTTCTGGTTCCTGGTTGCATATTTTTCTGCTGAAGCACTGTTTGTGCTCAAGTAAACCTATTAAGAAAATATTGCCTCGCCAAGATGCCGTTTCATACAACAAGGAAAAATCTATTTAGTTCTTTTCCAATCCAGTGGCTTGTAGAGCTAGGGATTTATTTTCCCAGGCCTGGACTGAAGAGAAAGCCTTTACTGTTGGCTCTCCACGCTTCAATTCTATGAGATCCCCAGGGTGAGATATGGATTGGCTCAGAGTCTAAAAATTATTAATACCTTGTCGGCGTTGAGAGTGAAGAGGTACTCTGAACGTCAGCTTCAAATTGGCCTCCAGATTACAAATCCAGTGATTGTCATTAGTCTATAATTACCAGCATCCTGCAAGAATTAAGCAACTAAAAGCATCAACACAGTAAAAAAAAAAGAAAAGAAAAAAAAAACCCATCCAAAAATAAGAAAAGAAAAAATAAACCAGCGCAGCACAAAACAGCAGGCATCAATCACTGTTATAGTTTGTCACATCATGAGTGACCCACCACAGAAGAGACAGCTCAAGTTGAACACAGCTTTTAGAAAAATAAATGAGAGCTTATAACACAAAGCAATCTTGGAAGGGCAGTCAACCATTTCACAGCCACTCTTTCTCATTCTGGTAACTTCTTCACACACACAGGACCCCCCACTTCTTGGCCCCATTTGATGATGTTTATTATACCGTTAAAGATACTGTTTATGATGTGTTGTGTGCGGTGAATGCAAATATACGATGTGCCTGTTTTTTTGGTATTCTGCACATTTTTCTGCTGATTTTTTTCATTAGATCTTGTTTTGACATAAAAGACAGATACAGTGTAAAAAGCATGACAGACGCACTTTTCTGATTTCTTCTGTGTCCAATTGCTTCATCGATTTTCAATGTGAAGAAAATTGAACAAGCACTAGATTGCTTTTTTTTTTTCTTCAGTTATACTTCATATCATATTCTATAAGATTTTTTTTAATGCATTATGATTATCCTCCACTAAACCTACCTTTTTTTTTGTTGTTGCAGGTCTTCAGGTCATTTTCCCAGAATACCTGCAGGAGAAATTTGTCCAGTCAGCTCTGAGCTACATTATGTGCAACGGAGAGGGAGAGTATGTGTGCCGTAACAACCAGTGCATCTGCCAGTGCGCCGAGGAGTATCCCCAGTGCAACTGCCCCATCACTGACATCCAGATCATGGAGAACACCCTGCTGGGGATGTCTGAGTCATGGGCTGCCTCTTATAAAGACTTTGAAAACTCTGGTAAGACATAAACTTATACAATCTTTATTTACCACGATGATTATGTAAGCACTATTCGAGGAACAACAATTGCAATTGCATTTAATTTACTTGTATAATGTTTTTTTTGTTTGTTTTGATTTGTTTTTGTAGAAAGGAACAATTCCTATTATAAAACTCTGGCAGTTAAGGTCATCTCATAGTCTAGCAGTTTTCTTCGTGCTTTCAGATCTTTAAATAAACATGTTTCATAATCTGGCTTCTTAGATCTCTCTTGCTCACTGACAAAACTACATAATTAATAGAAACCAAAGCTTTTCTGCAGAAAGCGAAGGTGTGAAGGTCAAGGTACATGAATCTGCAGAGAATGCAGCCCTGTTATTCCCACACTAAATACAAGGGTTCAGTTCCTGTTTCAGACCAGAGGTAAACATTGATTTCCTCATGTTTAATATGCATTGTCAAAAAAAAGAAAGAAACGTAATATATGTACAGTATAGAGATTTGTTGTGCATAATATATAACAAAGACAGATTTCATATGTCAAATGCTTGAATGTCATGGCAAGTAATAGCCTCCCCTATGCAAATTTTTCGCTGAATGCAAATGCAGACACTACAGGGGACAGCAGAATATTGGGCAGGGTGAGGACAAGCACACAACTGTGCCCAGCTGGTACATGGCAAGGCACCTTGCTCTATGTATTATTGATGTGATATACAAGTGTCCCAATAAAACCTGCCAGCAACAGATAAATATATTTATGGCCCATAGAGAAGGAAAGTTAATGCGAGTCATGGAGGTCACTGAGTGCAGCACATCTGTGAAGGGGTGCTTGAAAATGAAGTGCGTGTAAAGAGGCCAAAGAGGGATTTATTTAAATATATAACTGGCCTGAGCTGCGGGTCCAAAATGCAATTTACACACTCACCAAAAGAAGAAATAGAGGAATCGATAGCTCTCTTAGTGTCAGAGAGTCTGTGTGTGGGGTGCTTAACCAAAGTTTTAAAGCTTTGTCTTTAATTTAAAGAACGGACAGCACAATTTCCTTGATTTATATACTAATAGCAGATCTAAAAACCTTAGAATATAATATACTGTATTCTATAATTCACACTACAGTATGTGCCTGTAGGTGCATGTAAAAACAGGGGTGATAATAAATTCAACACGTACTTACTCCAGAGGGATGTGCTGTGGACTTGCCAAATTGACATTAACAGCTTTTTATGTTGTGTGTGTCATGTGTGACTGTATAGTGATGATTTTTTTCTCACCTCAGCCTACTTAGCATTCCAGTGACTCACTATGATTACACCAACGTTGGAGTGGGGCTTTAATGTCTTAAGTAGAGTACAGTACGTTGGCAAAGACAGCACTGATATGTCTTAATACAGGGGGTGGGGGGGGGCTCCCACACTTATGATTGGGCAGGTAACCACTATTATTACCAAAGTGAAATGCTAAGAAAATGAGATACATGTTGTCAAGACACTTTTCTGCTGCACATGGTAATTATGTTCAGAAGCTCCTCTACAAAGACTCCCTGTTTCCTCTTGGGAGAAACTTTTGGCCTAGTCTGGTACTTTTAAAAGGAAGGAAAAGAGGTGGTTTGATTTATCATGACTGATATTAGCATCCTCCACTCCCACAGATAATGTGCAAGATTTCCCACTGTAGTGAAAATTACTACATGTCAGCTGGATGTTCTTTTGACTCCTTCTCTTTTGGAAAAAAAAAAGTACGAGACACCTCAAGATTGCTAGCTAGTCTGATTGGTTTGGTGACAGCTACATCCTTTTCTCTCCCTCTTCATCGTTTTTTTTTTTTTTAAATGTAACATTTTGTGTTGCATAGTTACAACATAAATGTTGATGGTGACTTGAGTGGAGTACGGGTATGGAGAGGCAACAAATTGTGATGTAATGGCACGCGGGGCGAAGTGAGTTACACCGAGAGCTGTAATCTTTAGATAAGGTGTTCTGGGTGACTTGTGATAAGAGTCATTCAAGGAGACTGTGTGGACTCTTTGGAATCTGTGTCATGGAAGGGATCCTTAAAGGCTTTAATGCTTATGTGAAAGGACTTGGCAACTATTGACCTGGCATTGGGCAGCGACTTGATAATGGATTTTTCTTTTAGTGAGGGGAATCAGATAATTCAGAATATTGGGCACAGAAGACACCCGGCTTTTCGAGGATAAGGGAGAAGGCGGTGCTTGACATCTCTGAAAACTGGGTGGAGGAATATGGCAAGTTCAAAACAGGGGAGGAGAAAGAATCTGGCTTCTTTTGAAGAAAAAGGGGAAGGGAACTTTTGACATGCCTGGAAGGAGAGTGGAGGAAATTCTGACATTTCTCGGCTGCGGCTGAGAAAGAGCTCTGAGCTCTGTGGTTAATGCTGTTAAACTGTCTTGCTTAGGTCTGTAGGCGGGTACTGGCATACTGTACAGGTCTTTACATGTCTTCACTATGAGGATCTGGGTGTGAAGAAGCTTCGCTTTCTCTCTGAGAGTATTTGTGTTATCATTTCCTCCACAACAAATATTTTTTACCCTTGGGGGTTTTCATACACTGAGATAATATATATTTGACTGTGGACAAGGCAGACAAAATCTGCAGTCAAAGTAGAGGCCGTTGTATTGATGAGGCTACCTTTGAGCTTGACCGCTGCCATTGCTTAGGAAACATTTTCTGCATCTGCAATTGTAAACTTATTATTTCTAATGATGTGCTTAAATTTATCTTCAGAGACAATAATGAGCAACTCAGAGTCAGGACTCATTTAATTACCGCTCCGAATAAAAGATTTCTTGTCCTTGTGCATTTTCTATTGGAGTTTCAGAAGCATCTTCACGTCCGTTGTTGCTAAAAAGAATAATTGGAGTTAGTGTTGAAAACAAGGGTCAGGGAGCTGGGCTCACGGGTTGCCCAGGGAGGAGACAAGCAAGAATGATCAGAGGCAGCGAGTGGAACACAAGGACAGTGATCTGCACCACTAAGAACAAATTTGCTGCTCCTCAACAAGTGTGTGGGTGTACGGAACAAGAGGGCATTTATTGCTCCCAAGGTCTTAATTCTCTCCACAATAGATGCAACTCGAAAAAGTAAACCAGGTACATTCAGCTGGATGTTATGTGAGCAACCTGTGACAAAGGCGGGTCAGGAGGATTCTGGGAACTCACTGACCTCACAGCCCCGTCTGAAAATATAGAAACATACAGTATACTTTCTTCTCTTCTCGTTTGTTTTGAAGTGGTAGAGATGTAGAGTCCCTGACCATTTTGCAGTGAACCACAGACAAAACTTTATTGATTATCACATTTTGCTCACAACAACATTTTTATGTCCTGCCACATAAATTGAAAATGCATATGAAAGCACTTTCCTTTGCAATTATTTTCTTATAACATTATCTCCCGCTGTCTGCACAAACCTTTCTGAAACATCAAGGGAGAAGTGCAATGTACAATGTTTTATTTTACTATTATTTTTAATGGACTCCTGCAATTATAGTCAATCAATCTGACTGACTGCCTGCCTGTTTCTTTATATTACTTAAAACATGGGTTCTTTTAAAACACATAAACTTCTATTGGCAGTTGCAGCATTACATTTGCAATATATTGCTTTAAATAAATGTTTTACTTGGAGACTACTGTAGATGTCATCAGAGATTAACAACACATTCAAGAGTTTTGTCACACACCAGTGTGACTCCTGCGCACAATATGGTGCTTGTTTATAATTCTACGCAGGATGCTATGTGAGATTATTGTTCAACAAATAAAAGAGTGATTGTTTCTTGGTTTGTTTGTTAGTTTTTTTCTAAAATAGGCCCACTTGCAATTGTTTTCTTGTTTTACCTTCTTAATATCCATAGGTATGTGCATTATTGACTTCCCTATATTTTATTTGGATAATTTTGGTCTGAAAACTTCATTGCAATTTACCTCTCAGACCAAGTGTGACAGTGTGAGCCCTCACTGTCACTGGACAGTACTGAACTCCCACAAGGGTGCACACTTGTGGTGAGGACAGGAACAACAGATCTATCACTCCACCTGATTCTCTGCAGTCACTACACAGGGTAAGGTGACACACCTGTGACTGGTTGGGCCTGATTGGCTGGGTGCCACCATCTCAGGGTTATTGTGCAAATGAGGTGCAAAATATGCTAAGAACACTACAGTACATGAGATGTTAAGATAATTGTTAAGATAATTGTATATGCTGTGGATATATGCCATGTTGTTTTGTTCGTTTAATAATTGTTTAAAGGCAGGGATTGCAAATCCCTTTCCCCCTCGTCAGTGAGCTGGCCCAATTAGTGGGAGGGGCCAAGTGGCTAAAAGGGGGTGAGTTGAGGCTCGGCCTTCTCTCTGCTGCCAGTCTGAGGTGCTCAGGAGTAGGCCCACTACTATCTCTGAGGAGGTAAAGTTTGTTTTGTTTCTTTTTAATAAGTCATGACTGCAACTTTAATTTGTTCATTTGTGCCATAGTTAATTGAGTGACTAAAGGTTAATTTGAGTTTATCAGTTGTAATTTATTTCAAGTAATATATTTGTGTTTAATTGTGATTACTTATACTTTTCCCTTTGTTTACAGCACAGCATGTTGGTCTCCTTTTGTTGTTGTCCACATAAACCACTTTGGGTGAATAAACTGTGTAAACCTGTAGAAACCTGTGTCTTGCCATCCTTCTTGCATTAACCTGGGCCAATCACTACCCACACTTGAAGCAGAGGTGTGACATTTGGTGGCAGTGGTGGGATGGCAAGCCGCAAGGTTTATACAAAGAAGTCTGGTAAAGTGAGACGAGGTTTACGATCCCAAGTGGCGGAGAGAGTGGCAATGACAGAGGAGGCCGACGAGGAGGCCATGGCGGGAGCCGTGGGCGGAGCAGCTCTGGTGGAGCTGGAGGACGAGGAGTGGGTCGGAGACGAGAAAGGCTGGGAGGACGTTGTGGTGAAGCCAAAGATCAGGCCGAGGTTGGTGGAGCCACCGATGTCGGACCCTGGTGGGACGTTGGAGCTGGTCACGCTGTTAAAGGACTTTCTGACTGGTCAGCAACAGAGGGAAGATGTGTTTGTCCAGGAAATCCAGCAGCTGAAAATGGCTATGACGGCGCCTGGAGTTGGCGTAGCCTCCATGCGCTCTGACCAGGCCGCTGGGGCCCGTCAGCGCCCTGTCCCTCCCATCGACCTTTCTGCTGAGGAAAGCCCCCGTATGCCTCTCCCCACTCCAGCGCCCAGAACTGAATTACGGCAACTCTCCACACCGGCTCCTCAGCCACGCCGATCCCTGGGGCCCAGTTCCACTCCACAGTCCAGTGAATCCATGCCGGCTGTGGGCCCCCCAGACATGCACCTACGACATGTCCCCAAGCTGCTTCCGTTCCAACCGGGAGAGGACATTGAAAATTTCCTGGTGCGCTTTGAGCGCATAGCTCGCACCTGGGGCTGGCCACAGGCAGAATGGGCCTGCAGACTGGTTCCTCTCCTGAGTGGGAAAGCCCTCGATGCCTACTCATCAATGGATGAGGACGCCTCCAACATCTACGCTCAACTTAAAGAGGCACTCCTCGCCAAATTTGATATTTCCCCTGAGACCTACAGACTGCAGTTCCGGTCAACACACGTGCCCCTGGGTGAGGCACCGAAAGAGACTTATAACCGACTCAAAGGTCTGTACAGGAGGTGGGTCAAACCCGAGCAGCGGACGAAGGAGGAAATTGCTGAGGTAATGATTCTGGAACAACTTCTTCGTATGTTACCGAATGAAATGAGAACCTGGGTCAAGGAGCATGAGCCAGAAGATGGACTGACTGCAGCCAAGCTTGCTGGCCAGTACCTCAATGCCCGTAAAGGTCTGACACCCCCACGGATAAGTACCCGAGCTGCTGGTGACAGGACCCGGGAACACCGACCGGGAGGCCCAGTGAACGTGCCAGGCACGGTAAGAGAGACTAAAGGGGGGGTAAAGACGGGCCCAGCTATGGAGCTAATCTGCTACTATTGTCAACAGCCAGGACATCGAGCATCTGTCTGTCCCTTGAAAGGGCCCAAGCTATCCAGCTTTTGTCATGTCCCGCATCCATCAGGATCAGTGGTAGAACTGCCATCTACTTCAGAGACTGTGTTGGACGCTGGACTGGAACCCGACACTGAATCCATCCTTAAAGCGGTGCTCGTCAACGGCCAGCAAGTGCAAGCTCTACTGGACACAGGTAGCTCCATGACCCTCCTTCACCATTCCTTTGCCTCTCCTGGTCAACTGGATTATGAGCATGCCACTGTCGTCCAGTGTGTTCACGGGGATCAAAGAAGATATCCGGTGATGGATGTTACAGTTGTTATTGATGAGCAGGCGTTCCTACTCCGTGTCGGAGTCCTGGAAAACCTGCCCCACGACATGATCTTGGGCAGAGACTTGCCTATCCTGCCTGATCTTATTGACAGAAACCGTCATCGGCAGGAACGGACCTGTGCGACCACAGATGTTCCCGAGGCCTACCCAGTCCTTACCCGGTCCCAGGCGGTCAAGTTTGGGCTGGAGCCGCTGCCTGACTTGGATCCCTCCCTATGTCAGGGTGGGCATAGAGGGCCCCGGAAAAGCCGGCAACAGCGTCGCCTGGAGAAGATCCAAGGTACTCCTGTGTTTAGTGTCCTTCCCAACTCGAACTCCGACGGGAAATGGCAGGTACCAGAGGACATCCGAGAGCTACAGCAAGCTGATGTCTCCCTGGCACCCCTGCTGGCAAAGGTGGAGAAGTTGGAGACCACTGGGAAACCGGACCAAGGTGAGAAATATCTGCTTGAGGATGGAGTCCTGTATGTGGCCAGTCAGCCAGAGAACCGGTTGGTTGTGCCTTCCAGTTGTAGGCCTTTAGTCCTTCACCTGGCTCACTCCATCCCGTGGGCCGGTCCGGGCCAGATTCTTTTGGCCGCTGATGGTGAGAGATGTCATTGAGTACTGCCAAACCTGTCCACGGTGCCAGAAGACCTCACCGAGGAGACCGGAGAGGGCCCCACTACTCCCCCTCCCAGCAACTGATACCCCATTTCGGAGGATCGCAACGGACATTGTTGGACCCCTTGAAAAGAGTAGTGCTGGTTATGAATACATTCTTGTCCTCTGTGACTATGCGACCAGGTTCCCTGAGGCCTTCCCCTTGCGGAGTATCAAGACGCCGAAAATCATCAATGCCCTCGTCCAGTTCCTCTCCCGAGTGGGTATCCCTGATGAGATACTTACCGATCAGGGTACCAGTTTCACTTCCCAGCACATGAAGCAGACAGCTTGGCATCACAGGTCTCCGCACCACTCCCTACCATCCACAAACGGACGGACTGGTGGAACGGTTTAATCAAACGCTGAAGTCCATGCTACGGAAGTTTGTTAGCGATACAGGTAAAGACTGGGATAAATGGCTCCCCTTTGTTCTGTTTGCCTATCGAGAGGTACCCCAGGCTTCTACCGGGTTCTCACCTTTCGAGCTTCTCTACGGCTTCCCTATTCAGGGCCCTTTGGACCTTTTGAAGAAATCGTGGGGGGCTAAACAAACTGCACCGAGAAGTGTTCTTTCTTATGTCTTGCAGATGAGGGACCGGCTGGAGCAATACCGAGGGGAGGCGAAGCACAACCTGGGGAAAGCCCAGCTGAGGCAGAAGAGCTGGTATGACCAGAAGGCTCGCCAGCGGGTGCTACAGCCGGGTCAGCAGGTGATGTTGTTGCTTCCAACCTCCAGCCATAAACTGCTGGCTCAGTGGCAAGGGCCCTACTCCGTGGTCAAAAGGATTGGTCCCGTCACCTACGAGATTTCACACCCGGATAAGGGTAAGATGTCACAAGTGTACCACATTAATCTCCTGAAAGAGTGGAAGGAACGAAGGGGCCAAACAGGCGGAGCTGATGTGGCCCAAACCGGTCCAGACCCGTCAAGCACGGAGTTGCGGGTGGAGAAAGTGATGCTGGCTCGTGAGGTGGAGACTGATGAGACTGTAGAGGGGACTGATCTTTCCATGCTTACCACCACCCAAGCACCAGATCTTCACCACCTGTCGGCACAGTCTGCTCATGAGCTCCTGCAGGTATGTGGGGAATTCCCTGAGCTGTTCAGTGGGAGGCCAGGAAAAACCTCTGATAGAGCATGTCATCCGCTTAAAGAACCCCTCTCCTATCCGCCAACGCCCCTACAGAGTACCGGAGAGATTGGTGGAGCCACTCAACAAAGAGGTCCAGACCATGCTTGACCTTGGCGTCATAGAACCATCAGACAGCGAGTGGTGTAATCCCATTGTCCTCGTCCCCAAGAAAGACAACACCATCCGGCTCTGCAATGACCTACGCAAGGTGAACGCTGTCTCTAAATTCGATGCTTATCCTATGCCGCGCATTGATGAGCTTCTGGAAAAGCTGGGCAGTGCTGTGTTCATTACCACCATCGACTTGTGCAAAGGATATTGGCAGGTGCCTTTGGAGAAGGAGTCCAGGGAATACACTGCCTTCCGAAGCCCAACAGGTCTTTACCATTACACCGTTATGCCTTTCGGGCTCCATGGAGCTCCGGCCACATTCCAACGGTTAATGGATCGGGTCCTCCAGGGGTGTGAGCCGTTCAGCGCTGCATATCTGGATGATGTGGTCGTTTTTAGCTCTTCTTGGGAAGACCATCTACTCCACGTACGCCAAGTCCTTAAGAGCATCCATTCTGCAGGCCTCACACTTAACACCCAGAAATGTGAGTGGGCAAAAAGGGAGGTTTCCTACCTAGGGTACCATCTCGGTAACGGAAAGATACATCCTCAGGTGGACAAGATGGAAGCCATCAAAGCCAGCCCCAGACCCCGAACGAAGAAACAGGTCCGTTCTTTCCTGGGTCTGACGGGCTGGTACAGGAGGTTTGTGCCCCACTTTTCAACCATTGCAGCCCCCCTTGTCAACCTGACCCTGAAAAGTGCTTCCAACCCCGTGAAATGGACTGTAGAATGTGAAACTGCTTTTAATAACCTTAAAGCTATTCTGTGTTCACCCCCTGTTCTGCAAAGTCCGGATTTCACCCAGAGATTCCTGGTTCAAGTTGATGCCTCGGGTGTGGGTCTCGGCGCCGTCCTAGCACAAGGAGAACAAGGTGAGGAACGACCCCTTCTCTATTCTAAATTACAGCCCAGAGAAACCAAGTACTCGGCTGTAGAAAAAGAATGCCTGGCCATAAAGTGGGCATTGGACAGCCTACGCTATTATCTTTTGGGCAGGACCTTTGACCTGGAAACTGACCACCGGGCCCTGAGTTGGATCAACTCGATGAAGGATAAAAACTCCCGGGTCACAAGGTGGTACTTGGCTCTACAGCCCTATTGCTTTAACATCCGCCACCGAGCGGGGAAAACTAATGTCCTGGCTGATTATCTGTCCCGTCTTCCAGAGCTCACAGCCATCGGAGAGGGGGGAAGTGATGTGACAGTGTGAGCCCTCACTGTCACTGGGCAGTACTGAACTCCCACAAGGGTGCACACTTGTGGTGAGGACAGGAACAACAGATCTCTCACTCCACCTGATTCTCTGCAGTCACTAAGGGTAAGGTGACACACCTGTGACTGGTTGGGCCTGATTGGCTGGATGCCACCATCTCAGTGTTATTGTGCAGATGAGGTGCAAGATAAGAACACTACATGCGATGTTAAAACAATTGTTAAGATAATATGCTGTGGATATCTGCCCTGTTGTTGTTTTTGTTTGTTTAATAATTGTTTAAAGGCAGGGATTGCAAATCCCTTTCACCCCCCCCATCAGTGAGCTGGCCCAATTAGTGGGAGGGGCCAAGTGGCTAAAAGGGGGTGAGTTGAGGCTCGGCCTTCTCTCTGCTGCCAGTCTGAGGTGATCAGGAGTAGGCCCACTACTATCTCTGAGGAGGTAAAGTTTGTTTTGTTTCTTTTTAATAAGTCATGACTGCAACTTTAATTTGTTCATTTGTGCCATAGTTAATTGAGTGACTAAAGGTTAATTTGAGTTTATCAGTTGTAATTTATTTCAAGTAATATATTTGTGTTTAATTGTGATTACTTATACTTTTCCCTTTGTTTACAGCACAGCATGTTGGTCTCCTTTTGTTGTTGTCCACATAAACCACTTTGGGTGAATAAACTGTGTAAACCTGTAGAAACCTGTGTCTTGCCATCCTTCTTGCATTAACCTGGGCCAATCACTACCCACACTTGAAGCAGAGGTGTGACACCAAGTCTTGCTTGGTCTCACTAAGAGCAGCAATATCCCCCTCCCCTAACTCAGCACTTTCTATGTATTAAAGTTAAATCCACACTTCTATTAATCTGCCTCTTCTTCTGTCACACCACCACTCTCCCCTCCCACCCGGTGCCTGTATGTTTTGCAATCCGCCCTCACTCCATCTCTCTCTATTACACAGATGAGTTCAAGTCCTTCCTGAAGAGGCTGCCCTCCACTCACTTCCTGCCCATCGGCAGTGTGCATCTCCTATGGGGCAGCGACTGGGACCTGCAAGCCCGCTACAGGCTCCTCCAGAGTTCCCTGGAGATTCAGCGGCTCAAGATCCAGCGCACCGCCCGCAAGCTTTTTGGCCTCAGCATCCGTTGTCACCACAACCCCAACCACCAGATGCCTAGGGAGAGGTGGGTAGAAATACGACCTCTACATCATGACGGAAATTGGATGTGGATTTACTCTGCAATATAAACCAAAGCTTTGCTTAGCCAAGTGCTGGAAAGGCAAATGTGAAAATGCATCCCACAGAGGAGTGATGTCTTTCAAGGAATTTTTTCTTCTCTGAGATGATGTGTAGGGGTCTATATTGATTGTTAGCTCTTGAAGCATGCACAGTAACTATGTCATCCATTATATATTTCAACTTATGGTTCTGTTGTTTCTGTCCATCAAGTCAACTTAGTGCTGAGGCTTGCACATGCCTAAAGCACTCTTGCTCACTCTTGTATTTCATAGTGCAGTCTGAAAAGAAAATGTAGCTGTGGGAGTTTTCTTGATAGGTCATTGCACACATCTGTCACCACCTACTGCAGTTGCAGCTTAAGAGCCTTGCTGTGGATGTGCCGTGGTGTCAGCACCGCCTGAAACGCCACAAATTTCCCCATTCGCTCTCGCAAATATCTGAAAATACTATGCAAAATATGCCATATAAGTTTCTGACTGCCACATGAAACACCCCTAAAACTGTTCCATGTAGGGGATGTCACCATGTAAATGGAATCTGAATCCGTAAAATATTCATTTAAGTGGTCTGAAAATGAGCATTTGTGAACTGTCACTGACAGAAAAGGAGCACACCCACATTTGTGTGAGAGTTGGCAAAGGTTTATTCTGAAGTGTTATCAAAGAGCCGCAGTATGCGCTTCCTCTTCCATGGAGTACACATCAAGGGTGCCTGATGGCACTGGAAATAAGAGCAGCATGTTTATTTGCTTGCTTGTGTGAGACGGCTTTGCATCAGATGGAGGACTTGTTTGTTTTCATCACCACTGTGCTTTGCACACATGTGTGAGTGGTCTATACCTTACACAGGGGGTATGAACTTTCTACTACTTTAATGTTCTCTTACTCCTGAATTATTTTGTAGAATATGATTTTGTGTAATTTCATCCAAAGTCCCATCAACCTCCCATCAGGCCCTATTACTATATAGTAGTAGTAGTAGTAGTAGTAGTAGTAGTAGTAGTAAAGTAGTGGTTATTTGGATACAGTGTTAGAGGTTTGTGTGTGATCACTTATTTCTGTTTGTCAACTGCTTCCCATTAGTCAGCTCAGCATTACTGTCTTCCTGCATTTTCCTTGCGCCTGATTCAAGACAAATGAATCCTGAACACCAACAGGGACTCTCCTCACTTCTCCTCTGGGTAGCATATAACAGCTGATCAAAGGATGAGGGAATAGAGGCAAAGCTGAAGGCCCATAAAGCATCAGCCCAAGTGTTTTCAAGGTGTGTGCCAACAACCTCAGGGAGGCCTTCCAGCACATCTTCAACCTGTCAATGAGACTGCAGAGGCAGAGAGTGTGCTGATGATGATGTGAAAAACATCTTGCCTGGCCCCAGTGGCCAAGAATGGGCACACCAGGGTTCTGAATGACAGCAGGCCAGATCCCTTGTGAGGGACCATTTGGATTCTCTCCAGTTCATACATCAGGCCCACAATGGGAAGGATGACATTGTCATCCAGCTGCTATTCTGTGCATACTCCCACTTGGAGAGTCACTGTGGAAAATCATGTTCATTGACTTCTCCAGCGGTTTTAACACAATCCAGGCTCCTCTACTGGGAGAGATCCGCTGAGCTATGTATGTAAAAGCCCCAGTGGTCACTTGGATCACAGCTTACCTCACTGGCATGCCTCTGTTTTTAACACTACTCAGATCCATGTTAGATCAACAAGTGGTAAATGCATCCACTCCTAAGGGTCTGTACAGGTACTATCTTGCTTGTTTTAAACCTGAATATCATAGACTTCAGGGACCATTCAGAACCATCCTATCTTCAGATGTTCTACTGTACTTTGAGTTGCAGTGTTTATCAGTTTAGAGTGGGTGGAAGGAGAAATGCAGAGAGGTGACAAAATAAGAAAATACCTGAAAAATAAGTGGAGAAACAAGATGACAGAGCCTCCATCCACAGGGCCCGAGAGACCACTGAAAGGTTTGATGAGTGAAAATGATGTGAATCATAACATCTCAACCCCATTGAATAGCTATGGGAGATTTTAGATCAATGTGTCAGAGAGGGCTCTTCACCACCATCATCAAAACACCGTACAAGGGAATAACTTTTGAAGAATGGTGCTCATCTCTCCAGTGGAGAACCAGTGGTTTGTGGATCAATACCAAGGTGCGTTGAACCTATTCCATTGGCACACAGCAGCACAACTTACTGTATTAAGGCACTTTATCTTTCTGTATTGGTGGTTACATTGACTGAAAAGGGAGTCAAGGTAACCAACACACCCATAGTATTGATGGCTAATAAAGTTAGCCTTCAGATTCATTAAATCCAATAAGGAAGCTCTATGATTTTTGGAAGTGCTGATATGAAATATGACACAAAGAGGACTGTGTCTTTATCATGGCTGCAAGGTTGCTAAGCCTGTATTTTCCATTGTGCTAGAAAGGTAATAAGAAGAATGTCTAGTGTCAACACAATAACAATATCAATATTCTAGTCAAAAACGTCACTAAATCAGTTTTGAAGTCAACTCCATTTTTATTCCCAACCACAATTAAATTCAGTCCGGTGTCTTCATGATGTTACTTTTATGTGTAATTCCAAGGAAAGCTTTTGCTTATCCTTTGTTGCCAAGGCAACCTAGATAAGACAGCTAATTCACTCATTGAGGTGAGTTGGGTCTCACAGCAAATGTTTATTTCATTTCATCTGAGTGACCTAGCTTTTCCATTACCCACGTCTGTCATGCAAACAGTGTTAGTACAGGTGTATCTGTGAATGTGTTTATAATGCACTGTATATTCATAACTGATTTAAAAATAGAGGAAATGTCCAGATGTACTGTAATATATATTCAGAGGTAATGTATTCTGAATAGGGCAGGTCCTCTTTAGTGTCATTTCATCTCTTACGTCCAACCCTGTCAGGACACCCATATTATTGTGGTCTTATTGCGTTTTAGTTTAATTAAATTATGGATACAAAATGGAACAAAGGGGAAGATGTTTATTGCTCAGTGCAATTATTAAGATGTAAACTTGTCTTATCAAGTCAAACTAATCCAAAAAAGATTTTAAGTTTTAGATCCTGTTGGCTCTTCACCATTGCATATTAAATGAGGCCGGTCAATACACATATTCATCAGGTAATGAAAAGCCAGCACCAGATCCTTTGTTGGTTGTCCATAATTACAATAGCATATCTCGTTATCATTTTGTGTGTGCGTTTACCTCACCACAAGCCATCCATTCATTCATTACGAGCATCGTAAATTCTTGCTGTGAACACTCGCTGTAGCAACTGTGTGGAAACTTTATACGTGAACTCTATTGGATTTGCTATTGCATTTCCTGTAATGAGTATAGCGGCTTGCTTCAAGTAGAATGAACATAGCAGTTTGTCTTTGGTGTAAATGATTAATAGTGACAGATATGACGCAGCATCACTCCCAGCCAAATCATTTTGCATTCTGGTTATGCATTGGCTTTAATTATTCATATTCAAAGTCAAGTATATTTACAAATATGATGGTACCCTCCATATGATGAATTAACTTGTCCTAATTTAAATTGATTTTGATGTGACACTACATTAACGGGTCTTAACTTTCAACCTTTAGCTTATACACATCCTGACCAGCTATTTAGTTTTGTCTTGTAAATGGAATCATCAAAAGTATGAGACACTCTGGTGCCTTTAAACATTCGTATGGCCCATCTGCTTTTTCTTTCCTGTAGCGGCAGACTCCTATTTCCTGCTCTGATGTTCTCTTTCCCTCTTTTCTAGTCTTTGTGTCTAAATAGGGAGAAGCTATGATGCATGTTATCAGAGTACCAGAGCTGTTTGATGCCCTATTAAAAACACAGAGCAAACACAGAAACCAGCGTCCATTTCAGCGTGTTTTCATTTAATTTCCTATGTCGAATCTGAGCCAAGCCAGCGCTTCAGATGGAAACAAATAAGGCAAAAAAAAAAAAAAAACAACAACTGGAAAAAAATAACTGGCTGCATGGTGTACTCAACTAGCTTATTGAGGGAGGCAGTTGTACCAGAATATACAGTATATCAGTTCAGTATTTCAGAGGTAAGAGATTCCAAAAGATGTAAACATAGATTCATTATGACTGGGCCTGTGGCTAATTCAATAATGAATAGTCAATAAAAAATAATAGGGATATTTTTCATGTTTGAGACATCTGCAAACGCAATCTATTTTCTTTGGCATTTCCAATTAGGCAAATGTGTGTATATTTTAAACAAAGGATATGTGATATGTGAAATGTGTCTAAAATGTCCTGGCGTGTACTGATATACAGTAAAACAGTAATTTTATAAAACCTCACAAATTGAAGTTGTGTTTGGCAACTGTGGTGGACACCATCAATCCAATTGAGTGGCTGATTGATGGTTTATTACAAATTATTTAAAATATACCCAATTGTATGCGTTTTTAGATTTTTGTCACATAATTTATGCGTGGTGAAATGGAATTCATGGACACATTAATTCCTTCAACTGAAATAATTTATTGTAGATAAAATATAAAATAAACATAAATAGTAGTGGAGTTGGTAACATCAGTGGTGTATAAATGTGCAATGTGGTGAGAGGTGTTGTAAGGTGTAGAAACAAACCAAAGGCCAAACAAAACAGAATGGGGTTGTGGGCAGGGCCGAGGCAAGAACCATGCTGAGGCTGGGCCTTAGGGGAGCACGAGGCCCAGGTGTTCTAGATCTAAGTGAACCTCAGAACCAGCCTCCTTTGACACCAATGAAAGAAATAAAACGTACAAACTCACAACACACACACACCTCTGCAGCCAGCCTGGTGAGGAGTCTGGTTGTGGTTCATGTAAAAGCTGGCAAAATGTGTGACAGAGAAAAATTTGCACTGGGTAGATTTTGGGATGCCAAACAGAAATTCATCCAGACAAGGCAGCTTTAGTTGATATTGACCGTAGTGGATAAGCAGCTGGATATCCAGTACCCTCCATAAGAAGATATTTACAACCAGATTTAGAGCCACACAGTCTACAATAAGATGTTCAAGTGGTTCACTAGCAGTAACAGGCAGCAGTGGAGCAGGCTTAATGCTGCTGGCTCCGATTCGGCTTTCCAGTAAACCGACACACGTCAGGTTTTAATGCACAAGGAAACATCTTTTTTGCTGAATCCTGGGTCTTTTCATCCGTCCTGTGCAGCACTGGGCCTAGGTGCCCCAGATCACACACACATACTGGACACAAGCCATTTTAATACACTTTCTGATTCCTTTTGGGACACACATACTGGACACAAGCCATTTTAATACACCTTCTGATTCCTTTTGGGAGTCAGAATTGAAAAGTCAAATGCTTGTGTTTCACCACCACATGCATGTGAAGCACACCTGTGAGAAGGTACATGATGTGCATACCTTCGAGGCAGTGCCTTTTCTTTTGGCCGGTTATGTAAAATGCATGCTTGTTTGCTGGGTCAATAAATATTACAACAGTGCCCAGAAACTAGCAGCAGACCAACTAGCTAATGCACTGTACAGTAAGCATAGCAAGTAAGTATGTGGCTATACAGCTCAGAGCAAGACTGTCATGGAGGACAGTTGCTGCTCTGGCTCCCTCATGGCTAATTAAAACAAAACTGCAAAAGACGGTAGGAATGATGCAGTGAGCTCACGTTGCCCCCTGAAAGTAATAACGACGCTAACAGATTTTTTGTTGGAGGTGTTTCTATTCAAATGTTTCACCATGGTATGTGCTGTAGTAAAGCTAGTGTAGTGGTACATCTGTACTTGGTAGCTCCTTTTTATATTTATGCTGGAGTGGACAGCAAACACAAGCTGGAGAGAGATAACATGATACATCCATCTCTCTGAAGACTCTCTGGGCTAAACTGCAACACTGCAGTGGAAAGTGATATAAAATCACAAATACACTGCCTGCACCAGGAGATTAAGACATTTCATCTCTCAGGAAGAGCCAGAAGTAGATAGCACACATAAGCAAACAAGCTCAAGAAATAGCAGCTCCACATGAGTACAACAAAATACATGAAAAAATTCACATCTGAGGGTAGTTTATATTTAAGAGTTGCCAGCTCTCGTGGTTTTTGGCATGAGTCAGAGGCTTTCAGGCTCTCTCACAGTCTGTAATGTCATGTTGCAAACAAATATCATGGCAAACAAAAACCAAAGTATACAACCAAGACGAGGCACTTTCTATTGCACAAAAATATTTGCAGAGCAAGATAAAAGAAAAGAAAAGAAAAACACATTTGCAATGCAAATGTTAAAACAACAATTCCACTCAAAGGACACTGAAAACATAAGCATGTGTTCACAGGCACCATTTCTTACACTTAAATCAAGGCACTGGACAAAGAAAAAGAAAATTCATAGTCTCTGACATATAAAATCAGATCAACATTATCTTTTCTGTTTCCCCTCCACCAGATTACATATGAAGAGAAATTTCCGTCTCCAGTCCACCTTTTTTCATAGAGACAATAACCAACTGACTTGTGCAAAACAAAAATGGTGCCAGTGAAAGTTGGCAAAATTCAGACGTACTAAATCAAAGAAATGGCTACAAGTAGATTAATTAGAGACACTACACTTCATTTTGGCAGATAAATAACACCTTTAAATCATCTCGTATGAAGTTATGTTCTTTGGAATAATATCAAGGTTTCATCGGTTCTTTTCATTTTCTGAACTTTCAAGCATTAAAAGAAGTTCCTGAAAAAACCTATCACTGTAAATTATTCAGACTGGGCTGCACATGGTATGCAGGATGTGCAGCACCAAGTATCCGTTTTTTCTCCTGGACTTCAGTGATTAAATCTCTCTTCTTCTACTTGATATATTTAATGTGGCTATTGATATTCTGGTGTTGCACCAATTATTAATCATGCAAGTGTCTCTCTGATACACTAATTGTGTTTAGAACAAGAATTGTACAGACAGGTCAGCATAATGGATGCTGATAACAAGATACTGGTTTACCCCTCTGGAATAACCTATTTGGATTATGTCTCAGTTTTATGGGAACTGACATACACATCCTCACAAACACATACAGCCATTTATGTGTAGAGATTATTCCAATGGTCAACAACCATCAACCCCATTCTTCATTATAGCATTCTCATCACTTGACTGTTTGGAGAGAATTGTCTCCTTTCCCCATCACCATGTTATCAATATTACTAAACAACTTAGAGTCTAGGGTTAGGGTCGTGCAGGTTATGGTCGCACAGTCCCCCCACCCCCAGCATGTTGTGTTATGCTGACGACAAACTCTTACACATTCCAGAGCAGTGGTCACAACATTTATTTATTTATTTTCTTTAACATTATTAATAAACCATTATCAAAAATGTCCATGACTTATACAGTGCTGAATTATGAATGGTTGGAAAAACACTACATTTGCTTTCGGTCACTTTCTGTGCAGAAAATTGCATATTCATTAAAACACAACTATTTGTCAAGAACAAAAACACTCTGGGAGATTTATAATAGTAACCCAAACCCATTCTCGCCTGCCAAAAACAAGGGGCCAATCAGAGTTAAGAAGTTATTATTATTCTGAGTGCAAGGAAATTGTGTTTTTTTCTCTCTCTCTTTTTTCTCTCAATTGGTCCCTGCAACACTGGTCCAACCAAGAATTTCAAACAGGACACTCAAGAGAAAGGGAAAGAAGAGAGGGAATCAAGAAACAATAGACAATATTGAAATTACATTGCATGCAGTGAATTAAGTCAACAGGAGAACAATTTACAGATGGAGTTCTTTCATTGTCCAAGACTGAAATACAAATAAATACTGTTGCTGTCTATGTTGATGTTTACAATTCCATAAATGCTGGCCTCAAATGACTGCCTGTATAATATTTGGGAGAAAATGTCTGGATATAAGATGATGGAAACTGTAGCACACCACATCACTTTGTCCCATCAGTATGAAACCAGGATTATTAGTGCATTTCCATTGTCCTCTATAGGTGATCTGTTCTGGGCTCGTTTTGGGTATAGCTTGGGGCTTTCTGGCCTACTGAGATGTCATCCATCATAGTTAATGTTTAGGTTCATTAACATGTCAAGCTAACCTTGGCTAGCCCCCCATCTCTAAAAAATCAGGATTCAGAATTAACCTCCTATTGTCAGAGAAGAAGTTCCAGGACTGTCAAGATGACAAGAGAAGATGCCTTAGGGGAAATGAAGAGACAAGATAAGAATAGCAAGTAATGTCTTCCACTTGAATGAAATAACCCAACTCTTCTTTCTTGAAGGGACGAAATTATCCTCTCTTCTATCCTTGTGAAATTGTTTTCTGGCATTTGGCACTCCTGCCACCATAAGTACTGTCCATTCATATTCTTTTATTTGTTATATACAAGTCAGTTTACTAACACTTTATCCAACTTGAGATTGGTGCATCAGAATTATCTTCCCAAAATAACTTCATAGCAGATTTTATACTTGAATATTAGATTAGACGTATTTCTATCTGACCATTGTTAATGCTTCTATCCCATTTTTTTCTCTTCTCCTTTTGTAGGTCTGTGATGCAGTGGCTCAACAGGGTTCAGTCCTTCCTGTACTGCAATGAGAATGGGTTCTGGGGGACCTTCCTGGAGAGCCAAAGGACATGCGTGTGCCACACTGGTGTCACCCTGTGCCAGCGACCCATCCCTTGTGTCATAGGAGGCAACAACAGCTGTGCCATGTGCAGCCTCGCCAACATCTCACAATGCGGCTCCTGCAACAAGGGCTACAAGTTGTACCGTGGTCGCTGTGAGCCCCAGAACGTGGACTCGGAACGTAGTGAGCAGTTCATCAGCTTTGAAACTGATCTGGACTTCCAGGACCTGGAACTCAAGTACCTGTTACAGAAAATGGATTCACGACTGTATATTCACACTACTTTCATCAGTAATGAGATCCGCCTGGAGACATTCTTTGACCCACGATGGCGAAAGCGCATGTCCCTGACTCTGAAAAGTAACAAAAACCGGATGGATTACCTCCACATGATAATCGGTCTGTCGATGAAGATCTGCCAGATGCGAAATAGCAGTATTGACCCCATGTTCTTTGTGTATGTCAACCCATTCAGTGGCAGTCACTCAGAAGGCTGGAGCATGCCGTTTGGTGAACATGGTTACCCTCGTTGGGAAAAAGTGCGACTGCAGAACTCCCAGTGCTTCAACTGGACTCTCCTTCTGGGCAACCGATGGAAGACCTTCTTTGAGACGGTTCACATCTACCTACGTAGCCGTGCTAAGATCCCAACCGGTCTACGCAATGACACAGGACAGGGCCCGGTGGACCTTGCAGATCCCAACAAGCGCCAGATCTACATAAAAATATCTGATATCCAAGTGTTCGGCTACAGCCTGCGCTTTAATGCCGACCTGCTCCGCAGCGCTGTGCAGCAGGTTAACCAGTCGTACACACAGGGAACTCAGTTCTACTCATCCTCATCCGTTATGCTCCTGCTTCTGGACATTAGGGATCGGATTAACCGCCTAGCCCCTCCATCTGCCCCTGGCAAACCCCAGCTGGACCTCTTCTCTTGTATGCTAAAGCATAGGCTCAAGCTCAACAACAGCGAGATGATTCGAGTAAATCATGCTTTGGACATGTACAGCACAGAGATACTAAAACAATCAGATCATCTGACTGCTAAACTCTGCTGAACATTAAACTGAAATAAGGACAGCAAACTAAACACAAACAACCCAACAAATGAACTATAAGGGGATATTAATCTTAATTTTGTTTTCTCTTTTTAATTTTGGACCTTTTCTGCCTTTTGATGTAATATTAACTTTGTAAGCAGAATTCTTAAAGAGAAAAAGGAAAAAGGCAGTGATGAAAAGCATTTCAGGCGGATAAAGAAGATTAATGGAACCACTATAAGGACTGTATCATATTTGTCCCAGCATGTCTGTCATTCCCTAAAAGAACTTAAAAGAGAGAGTGAAAAAAAAAAAGAAATATTAAATCTATGTACTGGTGAAAAAGAGGCCTTGATTTTACTCTGAGGGATCAAAGGTTATATCTGAAACTGCCATTCTTTACTGAGAAAAAAAAAACATTTTTAAAGGATAATGACATAACACAAGGGCAGACCAGATATCCTTTTATTTCAGCTAATGTGCAAAATATTTCAGACATAACGGACAGTTTAATATTAAAGATGTTTATACATTGTAAGGATTAAATAGCCCTAGAGAATAAGTAGTCGACACATTACTTATAGACTCTTTATTCCATTTCAAACCCACAGTGGATCTGCATTGCTCTTTGTGAGTTATGAGGCACTCTGTCATTGTTTTGACACATAAGGCACACAGCAGGGCAGTAATGGATAGTCATGTCAAATAACAAAAGCCAGCTGTTTATATATACATATATATGTGGGTGAATGTGTATGTGTGTGAGTGTGCAAGTGTGCACATACTTTTTTTTTGGCTTGATGCTTATTGCTGTTCGTTAATTGAATGTGTCATTTGAGATTGACTCCAGTCTAAGCTGAATCTTGCATTTGGAGCGCTTCTTCCCGTGTTTGAAATTCAAGCTGTGTTTTTCACAAGGCAGTACCTCCTGGTGCGTGAGTGCAATATTGTGGTCTGAAGATTTAACAATCAATGCTATTTTGTACAGCTTTGCAAAATGTACATGTTGTGACTGCTGATTTGTGGAGCTTTTCAGCACCAAGAGCAAAATGTAAACATTCATCGTTCAGGCACATTTGCAAGACAACTTAAAGCCATACACTTCCCTGAGGTAGACATAAGTAAGACATAAAGTTCACCTGTTTCACCTATTACATTACATGAAAAAAAAGTCCCATTTGTATGTTTTTGTTTTATAATCTCAGTTGATTTCAGATAAGAAGGCAGCAAAAAGGCAAATGAGAAGAGGGTATATTTATGTTGGATATAAATTGTGTTGAAAGCCATTGAATTTCAATGTTGTGTCACAGGAAAAAAAAATAATAAGAAGAAATGGTTGTATTAAAGCTTAAAATACCTTGTTGGCAGTGAGTTATCTGTAAGCTTTATGGCCACATGTAAAAGTGTCTGTTTTTCGCTCCAGATAATTGAATCATTTTTATTTTTTTGCATGTTGCTGGAAACATCAACAGAGCTGCAACTTGTTCTTCAAGCATCGAACTTAAATATTAAGCACTACCTGCAGTATCTAATTTTGGTCACTCTTTATTTGGGTAGTCAGATGCTGAGACATTGATATTACTAATGGCTTTTTGTAGGTCCAGTCCATTACTGCATGTTTGTTAACAACAAGAAAGGCAAGGTTTCCCATCTTTTTTTTCCCCCGTCTTGTAACTTAGTCATCATTGACATTCACAAAGGTGACTTAATATTTTCCACTAGGGCCTATGTCACCCAAACTCTGGAGAAAACATTCCAGTGTAAAAGCTCCAAGCTAAAACCTCATAGTTGTAGTCTGTTAGTCTCTTGATGTTGCTATAGTTCAGTTGTTTTGGGTATTTTTTTGTGTGTACTTTTAAGTCAATTTAGTTTTTTTGTGTTTTGTTTTTTCATTGTTGTAAGATTACTTGTGGGGTTGGCTATAAGCAGAGGTTTGCTACTGCATATATTTTGGGAGAACAACTGTGGATTTTGAGGTAAATTTGGGCAGGAACAACAATGAAAACAGAAACCACTTTTCAAATCATCAACTTCATCACCTCTTGAATACAATGGTCACAGTTCAAGGAATGATTTAAACAACACATTGCAGCAGTCCTGGAATAAAACCTTAGGCACATACAGTTGCTTGATAAAATATTTCAGACCCCAATCTTTTTGCACACTTTAATTTGCCAGAGATCTAATTTTACTGCAGTATTTTGCTGATCAGTCTACACTCTATAACCCATAATATCAAACTCAAAATATGATTGCACAGCATTTTTAAAACTGATTTGAAAAAGACCTGCGATACACTGGTGACCTGCCCAGGGTGTACCTCGCCTCTCGCCCAAAGTCAACTGAGATAGACTCTCGCCCGTGACCCTAGTGCGGGGTAAGCGATATAGAAAATGCATTTAAAATGAGAAAAGAAATGTGTTCAGACTTTTTGCTGTGGGGAATTGTTATTAGGTGCATCTTGTCAACCTTAATTATCCTTGAGCCATGTGATGAGGAGAAGTCCACCTGTGGCAAATGGAGCTGATTGGACATAGTTGAGAAAGGTCACACTGTGTCTCAGGACAAAGGCCATTAAGGTGAGGCAAGTCTTTAGTGTTCGAAGGAGCGTAGTGGCCTCAGTGATTGTGAAATGAAACAAGTTTGAAACCACATGGACTCTTCTTAAAGTTGTCTGTCCAGCTGAACTGAGTAACTGGAAATCAAAGGTCTTGATTAGCGGGGTTACTAAGAACCCAACGGTCATGCTAGCTGAACATCTGATGCCCTCTGTAGAACCTGCCAGAGGTCATTATTGTAGGGTTGTTACATGGAAGATTACTCGAGTAAAAAGGCCTATCTGACAGCCTGTCTGATGAGAGGAAAATGTTAAATCCAAGCACCTGGCAAATACCAGGCTCTGCTCAGCACCTGGCTGTTCAGATTATCATCCCTATGGTGAAGCATGGTGGTGGCAGCCTCACGCTGTAGGGGGGCTCCCTAGCAGCAGGGGCGGTGAGACTGATGTGACGGATGAATGTGGCCGAACGCAGAGAGGTGCTTGAAGAAAACTTGCTCCGGTACATGACAGTTCAGCTGTCAACACAACAATGACCCTAAACGTACCATGAAGACAACACCAGAGTGGCTTCAGTACAAGTCACTGGCAGTCAGTGTGAGGCCAAACCAAAGCCCAGACTTAAAAGACTATCTGCTGGGAAACCATGGGATGGCAGTCCAGTCACGTCCCCTGCACTCTGATGACACTTGAAAGGAAGTATGGGATAAACTACCCAATCCAGGTGTGCAAAGCTTGTAGAGAATGGAAGCTTTTAATTGCTTCCACATACTGATCGATGGGTATGAATACTTTTTTTAGGGGATATTGAAAAACAAACTAGTTATGGGTTGTTAAGTGTAGTTTAATGGGCAAACATGGCTATTTCATCCATTTATAGTTAAATTTGCAACATAATTGTGTTTGTGTGTGTGTGTGTGTGACAGAGAGAGAGTGCGAGAGAAAGAGATCAGTACATCCACAATCACAACTGTAATAGTTTCTAGATTTGCATTCTGGACGCATTCTGTGCAGGCAAACAGAATAATGAGTGGCTTTGTGTGACAATGAATGTCCTCTTTATTTTACTCTTAGTCTTCAACACTTGAGAGGTGCTTTTTAAAGAACAGTTATTTTTATTTATTTAGGATGGAACTAATTTATAATGTATCACTTCAAAATCTTATGGATTTCAGGTGATTCAAGTCGACAAATAGTTTACTGATTTTCACTTTATGTTAGTGTATACTATATACGGTGGCCAATTTAGGACAACTAAGGCTCTGCTTGTCAGACTCAGCTTTATGTCAAATTAATCTCACAGCACACGGTTTTCATCGGTCTTTATTGTTGTCAAGTTAACAGTTCAAAACCTCTAGAGTTTATTTTCAAAGAGCGAGCAGTCATCACTGCCGCTGTGAACTTCAAAAAAAAAAAAGTGCAAAGGATGACAGTGCTGGCCTTGAAGTAAACAGCAGCAAGGAGAGAGTACATCTGGTTTGGTTGATTGAATTATTATTGCTTGGGTGTAGAAGGCTGTAGCAAACACCAATTTTTCCAGAGGGCGGGCACAGTGCCGTCTCAAGCATTCTCTGTAGTTTGTCAAGCACTGTTTTGAGCTCATTAGCCTGATGATGTTGACATTGTTGCACCACTGCAAAGATGTTAGCATCTACTGCTAGCATTTGCATTCCAACAGTATCACAAAATAGATTTCTTTAAGGTAATGTGGAGCTAATTCTGACACACTGGTGCTAAGCCTTGATGGCCACAATCCTGTAACCAACAGAGATGCAGTAAATAGGAGAACTGATTGTTCAGAGTCAACATTGAAGAGTCCAAATGAATTGTTACCTTATTATTATTTTTATGATTATGATTATGATTATTATTATTATCTTCATTATTATGATTATGATTAAGTGCCTGTTATCTATCCCTTTAACATGTTTAGAGCTGGAGAAAACATTAAGATGCTACACAGAAGAGAGACAATGAATTAGCTTCAGAACTGAAGACCATGATCAAATACACACGTTTCATCTCCTCCTGGGGACTAAGCTTCAAGGAGGTTTGTGCATGTGGGGAATGCGACCACCAGACAGAGACAAAGAATGACTTAAAGTTATGGTGGATATTTTTTTGTCCCCTGTTGTACAATATATCTGTAAATATTAACTCTGTTACAGTAACAATGCTCTGCTACAGTAACAATATTATAAAAAAAATATATAACAGTATTGAAAGGGAATACAAAAACTCCTTCAAAAAAAAGAAAAAAGAAAAAAAAAGCCCTCCATTTGACTACACTAGCACAAAGTAAGAGGCACCCATGTCTTATGTATCCAATTAGATTCATGACAATTGATGACTGTTTTTATATTGTCAAAACATACTGTACATTACAATTTAGTTTTGAGCCACTTGCAAGGTCCATAAAACAAGCACATTTACTCGTATGGCATTATGCTACCACAGTGTTGCTTACATGTATCCATGACTGTGTCTGAAGATTTTTTTACACCTAATACCTTGCCTATGTACTTTTTTGCTGTTCTGTTGGGATCATTATATCAGCTTATTTCAAATGAATGTTTCATATTATAATCTATTTCTCATTAAAAGGCTATATTTAATAAGAAGAGCAAGGCTTGTTTGTACCATTTCCCTTTGAAAAAGAGAGTACAATATGAAGCATGCAAACAAAGCAGTGCACACTCTGTGTAGACAAATCCTATGAGCCAACTAATTTTAGTGTCCTGGCACGATCGAAGTATGGCAAAATGCCTTGTCTTAAAAAGAGTTTGTGTTTCTATAGAAGATTCTCACCATGAGCATTATGCCTGTCTCTGACGTTCGCTGATAACCAAGATTTCTCACCTAGCCAACCAGTTCTTTTTGTGGCTCCTTACACTATTTTACTGTTTGCTGCTTGTCAGGATCAAACTCACATTTGGGCTCAAGGATTCAAATCCAGTTAGTCGAGGGCATTCATCACCACCAGATTCAGAACCACACAGGCCCAATAGGCCCATACTTTCATCCACTTAATCATTCCCTGTTTTTGTCTTGTTGTTGCACACCGCTGGCCAAAATGTGCTGGCCACAAGCATCAGAGAAGTAATGTAACATGTACATTCAAATTATGGGCCAGTGATAAAATGTGAGTGATATGTATGCCATAATCTGACACCTGCAGCAGCATGGGCTGCAGAAAAATTACAAGTCAGTGGAATTTCGAACACTGAGCTGTTCTTGAATCATGGTTTTGGTGGCCATTTTCTGACAAATATATAAACGTGACATTGTACAAAAAGATAGATACAGTGGTTATATACATTTTAAGTGTTTTTCCGATTATTAAAAAGATTTAAGTTTCCTTAATGAATTTACCAATCCTCCTGGAGACATGAGTATTCTTTGATTGTAAATCAGTTTGGTATGCTCCTGTAGTGTCAGTGTTGAAACCACACCATTATAATATTTTAGTGTTTATATGTGGGTTTGGACAAATCACCAAAGCCAAAGCAAAGGACATGAAAGGATCACAAAGTTTTATAAAGAGTACTGCCTTGCAGTTTTTACTACATTTATTAAATGTAGAAATGTCAGTTTAACAGATGTATTTATGTATTTATGTACACAGATTACTCAAAATATGCCAATATCCTCACACTGCTATTATATAAATTGTAACATAATAAATGCTTATTCCATGTATCATTACTTAAAATACAAAAAAATGGACATAATCAAAGTGGTTAGATAATGATAATGAAAAAAAGAAAAGAACACCAGGCATTTTAGCTTGAATAGCATGCTAACACGACTAGCTTCAGCAGTGTTTACAGCATGCTGTATGGTTTCACATTTACTACTTTTTCTGTTGAGGACTAAAATTAACATTGCATTTTGTTCATTCAGTGGCAAAAAGGCATGCGCCAAAGCTGAACTACTGTAAGCTAATTCTCCCAGCCTCACTACTTAGTATATGGGGGATATTTTCTATAAGGCTACACAGCACTTCAAAGCAAATGGTAAAAACAAACAACAAACATCTCAAGTTAACCCGAGCTGCTAACTACCCCTCCCTGCTCAGACACTGAGAATTTTGTCAGATACACAGAGCAGCAGATTTTGGAGTTGTGCATGTCAGCTGCCCTGTAAAGCCCTATGAGCTACAGTTAGTCCAGCGAGATTTTGTTTGCATTTCTGCATTTCTACAGAATTCTGTTTTGGACTCAGTCCTCTCCCAGAGCTCCTTCTGAAAAATAAAACCCAGACATGCTCCTTCACTGGCTTCACAAGCGTCGACTCTGCCAGTTGTGTTGGTTGAAATGCCTGCTGCAGCCAGAGGAACCTCCGCCAGGAACTGCAGCCATGTGCCACCTGGACTATGTACCCATGTTCAACCTACAAGCAGTTAAGCATGATCAATGAAACATCCAGAAGATGTTATATTTAGACGGATCTTTAATTTATATAATTAAAATTAATCACATTACAGTATATGGCGTACATTGAGCAGATTTCTCAGCTGCACATTCAAGCCACCCCAAAGGTCTATTGGATTCACCTCCAACAGCCTGGACTGTTGACACAAGGCAGGTTTGGACCATGGATTCATGCTGTTGATGCCAAATTCTTACCTTACCATCTGTGTACCTTAGCAGAAATCCAGATTCATCAGGCCAAGCAACATGTTTCCAGTCTTAACCTGTACATTTGTGCCTGTTTCCATTGCAGCCTTAGAGTTCTTGTTCCTGATGTAGTTTTCTGCCGCTGTAGCCCATCTTCCTCAAGGTTCAACACGTTCCGAGAAGCTTCTCTCTTCTCCACAGTTGTAAAGGCTGGTAATCTGAATTACTGTGGCCTTCCTGTCAGCTTTAAGTGGTTTGGTCATTCTCCTCTGACCTCTCATCAACACGACGTTTCCATCCGCACAACTGCCGCTCACTTGAAAAACAAGTCAGTGCTGCTGACTTGTTTTTCACAGCATTCGTAGTGAACTCTGGAGCCTGTTGTCAGTGAAAATCTCAGGAGATCAGCAGTTTCAGAAATACTTTAACTAGCCTTTCTGGCATCAACAATCATGCCACAGTGGAAGTCGCAGAGATCTCATTCCCCATTCTGATGTACTGTAGGATGTGAACACTAACTGAAATTCCTGACCTGTGTTTCCACGATACTGTGAGCTGCACTGCTTTCATATGGTTTGCTCTTTGGATAATTGCACAAATAAGTGGGTTAAAGGTGTCCCTAAAGTGCTTATTGAGTGTATGTCCAAACAACTTTGCTTTTTGCATGAAATATTGTAAACAGGATATAAATGCAACATTTGGCTGATTGTTATTACACTGCACCATCACAATATGTACTGGGTACAGCAAAACTCGTTTTATTTCCGTACATTTGCACTGCAAAATATTTTTTTAGTAGACAGTGTAAGATTTTAAAAGCAATACTTTTAGAATGGCCGAAGGATGAAGGAAGGGTCATGTTTTTAAATGGTAAAACTTGATTTGCTGGGCATGACTGACTGCTTAGTTCCCCAGAGTTACTCTTTTCAAAGAAAATGATTCTGTCATCTCAAGCTGTGATTTGAACTTTTCAAAGTTTATGAAAGGATTCTGAGGAGTAGCTTTTTGTGATAATTTGATTGATACACAATAGAGAGCAGACTATTAGCTCAAATCTCTCTTTCATAAAAAATATTTTAAAAAACTGCTACTATGTACCGACATATCTGCATGAATGTGACAAATAGTATAAAGTGCTTTGAGTGGTCTGAGAGACTAGAAAAGTAGTCAAGTGCAAATCCACTTACCAATCACCATTACTATGAATATATGTGTGCAAATTCTGTATACCATACATACTCTTTAGGTAACTTGCCCAGTCTTCTCAGTCTCATCATTTGTGCTGGGTGGGTTTCTATGTCAAAGGGGGAGTAAGTAAATGAACAGGTCTGACGTGTGTCTGATGTCTTATCTATGTCATTCTTCTTGCTGTGGCACAGCAGTGAGCCTGACCTTTTCCACTCACTGCAGGTGGGATCACACAGTCTTTCAAATATCCTGGCATTGCCGGGGAATCCGGTCACCTTAGGGGTGCTGCTCTTGTGGGTAGTGAAGATGGAAGGAGGTGTTCAAGCTGGAAAGGGCAGTTATGCTCTTTGCCACGCCATACAGTACCTCCTCTGCAGCCCAACGACAGTATCCAAGGCTGACAAGATTGAGAACCCTGGTGTGTGAGCTGACAGAAATTATCCAGATGTGCAGAGAAGCCACTGTTCACAAGAGCACTGCACCTGAATTTGACTGTTGTCACAGAGTAAGCTATCCAAGGTGTCACTTATCCTCAGTCGCATCCCCTGGAGCTACGATTGTTTACCTTACCTTACAGCGTGATGCTCGGTGCAGCACACAAGCGCTTTCAAGGGGAAAGATTCTCTCTCACATCTATGAGTTCATAGATGAACTTAGGAAATTTTCAGCTGAGCACACGGAAAGCTGAGAGAATGAAAATATCCTCACAGCCACATGCCGACTTTGAATTTGCAGTCCCAAATTAAATCAATGGTAAGACAGAGCTGTTAACACACACCTTAACATGTTCCTGTTTATGAAAGAGGGTACAAAAGAAAGTATGCTTATTCAAAGATACAGCTGCACATATGAAAATGCTCTCTCAAAGGTTATTATTTCCCCTCTGCAAAAAGAGGGAACTATGCCCAGGTTTGCAGTCCTTTCAATTCCATAATAAGAATTTTTAAAGATTTTTTTTTTTCTTCCAAAGCTCAGCTGGAACCTTCAGAGCTTGATTACATTGAATAAATGTGGTCAGATAAATTATGGGTGCTTGTGAAAGGAGCATAGAGATCAGTCTTTACCCAACTCTCAATGTGCCTGCAAAGTCCATAATAAGCTTAGGCTTTTCAAATGCAAATGTGAAATGTTAGAACGTAATATGCCTTTTACCTTATTAGAAAAACATGTCATGGGTGGCACAGGGCCAGATCAAAGCATCAGTAACACTGGACACACAACAGGCTTTGAAACCAATGATCATAAAGGATATCAGTGGCTTTGGTGTCACCCCTACATTTTATTATCTGTGCGTTTGGTATTTACATACTGCATCTGAGCCCTCGAGTAAGATTTGTGACTAAATAGACATGATTTGCTTTGTACATGAAAAGAAGCATTGTACTGGTATCACCCTGGATCTAGGCCTCGCTCACATCCGTGTTTCTGATGTAACATTTTTGCCTCACCAGCCAGAGCATCTGATCCCTATGACATGGATTCTAATATGAGCTGCTGCACACGGTTTACACTCACAGCCCTAACACTTGTTCAGATTCCTGGGCAACACTGCAATCTGAGTAAATTAAGTCATGATAATTGAGTGGGAGTTAGAAATGATAGCTCCCCCCGCTAAACCTCAGAACTCATCATTGTTAATAAATTTGATCATTACTTTCTTTTTGACAGAAGTCATGTTTTTTTTTTGTACTTATCTGAAGACCTTCTAAAGGTCGTCCATCTTCACCTCCATGTTTACTGAAAATGATTTCTTCACATTCCCTAATGACTGATTTGATTTCTTAATGTTTTTCAATCAAAGATAATTGACCTAACGAGCAATGAAATGATCAGTTTACCTAGCAGAATATTTGAATATTTTCTCTTCCTAAGAGTGCACACCAACTACTTTGGTGCCCCCCAGCATATTCTCTCAGTATCAGACAAGCTCACCCAACAAACGTGCCATTTGCAACATGCTGCTAAAGCAAGAGCTTCACCTGTTAAATCGGCTTCCTGCCAAATGCAATGAACACCTCCCTCCTCCGTTCAGACTTCAGTCTTTTCAGGTGTTTACTGAATATGAATTTTAACTGAACTTTACGTTCTGAAGTCATACATCACAAGTATATTTCAAATCTCTGACTCTGATAATTGGATTTCTGTACACTGGGGGGGATTTGTACATTGAACAGGACTAGATCTACAGCTATAACACTACTCACTCCAAACATGTATGTATGTACTGCTCCGAATACTGTGAAACCTCTTGCCAAAGGGGAGCAGGGAAAACAGTCCTTGGTGGGGATAAGTAGGGTCTCTGACGGTGATGTGATCCCAGGTCAGACAGTGTTTGTGTGCAACATAAGATGAAGTAAAATAAGTAACATGGATGCATAACTAAATAAAAATCAATTAATAAAACAGGACAAGGACAGCACAAGCAAAATTCATCTGTTTTTTGCAACTGACAAAACACCAATTTTCCTGTCATAAGTAGATGCATATATATTGGACATAAAGCTTCATGACAAATCTCATACACCAGGAAATGAACGAGTGAAACTTCAATTAGCAGTGTAGAAAATGTAAGAGTTTAGGGGCATATCCACCTATCGAGGGGACAGGCTTCTATTACCAGACCCTAATGTAAGAGCTGCAAGTGCACTTATGTAGCTATCAAACAGTGGACCTCCGTGTCCTTACAGAATCACCAACAGGGACCACTGATCCAACAGGGGTAATGATGGAGGTCCCCTCAAGGGCCATGCTTTAAATTTAAATTGTGATGTCAAAAGTTATTTTAATTTCAGCCAAGAAAGAAGAAAAGTTTTTTTCATACTCCACAGTGTGAATGGCTTGCAGCTCCAGGCAGCCTCTCAGATGGGGGCTCTTTAACAGGCTACAACTGATGGAAAATTTTTCCTTAAAATGTATTGTTTATTGTTTATTATTATATTTTCTAGCATAAAGGGTAAACTTTGGTGGTTTTTGCAATTACCTTGTTCACTCTATCAAAAAATCAACATCTGACAAAAGTACACGGGAATCAAATGTGCTTTTAAAATAAAGATAAAAAAGAATCAAGAGAAAATTTACAGGATAAAGTAAAATTAAGTATCAACAGGTGAGATAATTTTACTAAAAACCCATGATTGTTGGTGCCACACAGGCTGATTTGAGCATTTATGAAACTGCTGATCTCCTGGGATTTTCCCAGACAACAGTCTGCAGAGTTTGTTCTCAGAATACTCTGGAAAAACAAAAAAACATCCAGTGAGCATGAGTTCTGTGGACTGAAATGCCTTGCTGATGGGAGAGAGGTCAGAGAGGAGAATGACCAGACTGGAAGGAGCTCACGGTGAGGCTACAGCAACTCAGATAAACTACTCTTTACAACTGTGCTGAAGCTTCTCTGAATGCACAGCACATCCAGCCTTGAGGTGGATGTTCTATACAGTACAACAGCATAAGACCACAGTGTGTTGTACCATGGTCAGCCAGCAACAGAAATCCAAAGCTGCAGTAGGAACAAGCTCACCAAGACTGGAAAAATGAAGCCTGAATACTGATTTCTGCTGAAGTATGCAGAATTTGGTGCTGATATGAACCATGGAGCCAATCAGAGGCATCTTGAAACATTAGAGGCTCAACCCAGGCAAGAAACCTTTAGATTTTTTATCTGATAATTACACCAAGTTGAGATTATTCACAGCAAATTGAATATAAGATTATAAGATGTGAGACGCTGTGCTTGCATGCTGTGCTTTAAAACTTTGCTCTGAGGGAAATGAATTATGGCTTGAGGACTTAACTGGATTTTGTAAAGGCAATCGAAGGTCATCCCACACTTTCTTTCATTACATGTTTCACATTGACATAACATTAGTGAGTTAAGACTAGCTAGACCGGTGGATTTGAAACATGGATAACAAACAGGTATCAGGTATCTTGACCTTAGATATACTGTATGATTTACATGAGTACAATCTTTTAGTGCAACAGGTAACAGTGAGAATGCTTGAGAATGAGCAGGAAACTGCGCTGGCCGAGCTAGCTACTAACCTGCGCTGTCTCCACTCAACATTTTAGTCTTGCCTGTGTCACGTGGTTTGTTTGTATTAAAAAAGCAACTAGAATATAATTTAAGTTAAAAGGTTGCCAACAACGCCACCCAAGTTGACGAACTTAGGACTCGGACACAGGTTCTTTTTATCAGGACGGAGCAGAGTTAAAAGAACACAAATAAAAAATAAGATTCACCAAGGTTTATTTTTTACATAGTCCAAAGTCCTTTTTTTGAGCCGGGTAACCTTGGCAAAGTTCCTCTTCAGGACTGGACACTGCAGTTCTTGAGTGATGAAGGGGGGTGAGGCCTTAGGAAGTAACAGAGAAACATCCAGTGATGAGAAAGGGGCTCGTATTTAAAAAGGGAGAACCCTTGATAAAATTCCAAATAAAATCCAAATGTTAAAAGGCAATAGAGAGGTACTTAACCGGGAGAGGGGCGTATCGCAACAACACCCCTCTATGATCCCACGGCGTTTCCCTCTCAACTCCGGCCGTCTATTCTGGTCCTCCGGTCCGCGCTTCCCTCCAGGGCCCGGCGCTCCACCTGTAGACTAAAAACACAGCCACCAGCTTTCCGGTCGATACACCGTCACGCATCTCTCTCCCTCCTCCCACCTGGCCCTGCAGCCGGCCTACTGTGTGTCTGCAACTTTCGATTTAAAAGCGATACTCACACTTGTCCTGGGTGACAACATAAAGTCGTTCACCCAGGCTGGAGTAGTCTCGCCGAACAGACACAGGCTGCTGCACTTCAGGTGGGGGTCTTTCTGCGATGATAGTCTTGGGTCGACAGGTTCTCCGGCTGGTTTCCTGACTGGTTCTCCGCCTTTGGTTCTTCTGGCGTCTCCGGCGTGCTGCCGTTTCCTTCCCGCTTTCTAAAAATAGAAGGGCATACGTACGCCTGCCACCAGCTGTGGCTCGTTGCGCTGATTGTTGCTGTGTGACGTTTGAGGTCAGCTTGTAAAACAAAACACTCAAGGCAATCAAAATAAATCAAATCAAATAACTCAAAATACACAACATGCAATATAACATAATATAAACTTAATCACAATCTGACCCCGTCACATCCCCCCACAGCTAACAGTTGGCAGTCTCTGCAACAGTTCTCACAGTCTATAGCGCTCTGGTGGTATTCCCAGATTTGGTCTAGACGACCGTCGTACAGGTGCTTCATCTGCAGGCATATTGGGTGTAGGAACACAATAAAACATAGGCAGTTCTGTTGGTCTCCTTCCAGTCAGTTGTGAGGCTGGGGGTTGTGGCTGTGGCAGGGAACCTGTACACAGTTTGAGAGAGTTCCTGTGCAACACCTTCTCTCTCCCCCCTCTTTCTGGCCTCACGTTGTACACCAGTCCTGTGTCCCCTACTGTCTCTAGTACAATGTGAGGTTCGGGGTCCCAACCTCCATGCAGCTTCCCTTGGCCCTGCCTGTTTCGGTTGCGGACCCACACTCGCTCTCCTGTTAACAAAGGGGTTGCATTAGCTTTCTGATCATAGCAGCGTTTTGTCCGTTCAGCTGTTGTGGTCATCTTTTTGCGTGCCAGATCATAGGCATACTTCAGCTTCTGGTGATGATCTTGAACCCAGTGCCCCAGCCCACCGTTTGGTTTCTCCTGTGTAACCCCTAACCCAACATCTACCGGGAGTCTGAGGTGCCGGCCGAACATCAGGTAAGATGGAGCAAACCCTGTGGCTGAATGTACAGTGTTGTTGTACGCTTGTAGGAGTTCAGGTAAGTACTCTGGCCACCTATTCTGTTTCTCAACCTCCAGAGTACGGAGCATGTTGAGTAGAGTCTGATTCATCCTCTCTACTCTGCCATTACCTGCAGGGTGATACGGAGTAGTCCTGCTTTTAGAGACTCCATACAAATCGCATAACTGTTTCATCAAATCTGATTCAAAGTTAGGACCCTGATCAGAATGGAACCGGACGGGGCAGCCAAAAGTCTGTATAATTTGGGACCAAATGGCACGTACTGTGGTTTTGGCTGTCTGGTCACGAGTGGGCATAGCCCAGGTGTAACGAGTGAACATGTCTGTCATGACCAGAATGTTTTGGTACGTGTCACTGGGTCTACTCAGTGAGAGGAAGTCAAGGGCTATCACCTCTAAAGGGTATGTAACAGTAACTGGGTTTAAGGGAGCTCTTGGTTCTGCCCTGTCTTTCTGTAAGTTGCAAACAACACACCCAGACTGGAAACCCCGCACCTCTTTCTCCATGCCGACCCAGAAGAAGTGGCGTCTCAGACTGGCCAACGTCCTTTCTGCACCAGCATGCGCTGTAGCCTCGTGGTGTCGTTCCCACACATCTCGACGCTTTGGACCTGGGCACACAATCTGGAACGTTTGCTCAAGGGTATTAGGCTCGATGAATCTGCGACACAGAACTCCATCCCGGACACATAGCCTCTTATATTGTTTTAACAGTCTACCAGTCTTTGTTGTGAGAGTACTCCGTTCCGTGCTATCGGGATAGGAGTCTCGTTCCACATACCTCTTTACGGCCTGGATGTCAGGGTCGGTCTGTTGTTCGATCGCCCAGTTGAGACTCTGCATCAGGGAATCCCCCTCCTCTTGTTCCACTGCTGTGGATGTTACAGCGGCCGCAGTGTTGGTTGTCGGCTGCTCTGGTTTGGGGCAACTTGTAGGAAACCGGGAGAGGGCATCTGCGTTGACGTTCTCCCTCCCAGCACGGTACTTCACTTCAAAGTCAAAAGATGCCAGCTGGGCTGCCCAGCGCTGTTCCACTGCACCTAGTCTGGCAGACTGTAAATGAGCAACAGGGTTATTGTCTGTATATACAAGAAACTTAGCTCCTGTCAGGTAATCTTTGAATTTCTCTGTAATTGCCCATTTTAGCGCCAATAGCTCCAACTTGAATGAGCTGTAGTTGGCATCATTGCGCTCCGTGGGATGTAAACTCCGGCTGGCGTAAGCGATTACTCGCTCCTTACCTTCCTGGACTTGTGCCAACACTGCTCCCAATCCTTGATGGCTGGCATCTGTGTATAGAGCAAATGGCTTGGAAAAATCGGCATAAGCCAGCACGGGCGCTTCAGTTAGAGTCTTTTTCAGATTATCAAAGGCTGTTTGAGCTTCAGGTGACCAACTTAAGGGGCGGGAGCCCAGGCGCTTGTCATTTGGTATGCCAATCAAAAGGGAATTTAGGGGTCGTGCAACTTTAGCGAATCCAGGGACAAACCGTCTGTAATACCCCGCAAGGCCTAGAAAAGCTTTCAACTCTTTGGCTGAGGTGGGGACAGGCCAATCAACAACAGCCGATACCTTTTCTGGGTCAGGCATAACCCCCCTGTGGTCCACTACATGCCCCAGAAATTTCACTTGTCGTTGAAAAAGTTTACATTTGTCTGGACGAAGCTTCAGGCCATGTTTGTTTAAGCGTTCAAACACCTCCTCTAAGTGTTTCAGATGTGTGGTGAAGTCTGAGGAGTAGACAATAATGTCATCTAAATAAACTAACAAAGAGTCTGTGATTTGGCCGGAGAGGCACTGCTGCATTAGGCGCTGAAACGTTGCTGGGGCATTGCAGAGGCCGAAGGGCATGCGTTGGAACTCAAACAGACCTAATGGAGTTGTGAAAGCGGTTTTCTCTCGGTCTTGTGGGTCTACCTCTACTTGCCAGTAGCCGCTGGCAAGGTCCAAGGTGGAGAACCACTGGGCCTGGGTCATTGAAGTCAATGTCTCCTCGATCCTAGGGAGTGGGAAAGCATCCTTATGAGTCACAGAGTTTAACTTCCTATAGTCAACACAAAACCTCCAGCTGCCGTCTTTCTTTCTCACCATAACGATGGGGGCAGCCCAAGGACTAGAACTTTCGGTTATAATGCCATTTTGCAACATACCTGCTAGAAGGGCTCGCATATCTTTGTACAGCAAGGGTGGTAAGGGTCGGAAGCGTTCCCTTAAAGGGGCTGCATCACCTGTGGGGATGGAGTGCTTCACAGCGTCTGTTCTCCCAAAGTCTTCATCATGTGCAGAGAAAACTTTCTCCCACTTTTGCAGCAGGGTTGTTAACTGACTTTGTTCCTCTTGGGTCAAGTCAGGCCGGTTAGCTAACTTCAGCACTTTGAACTGGTCTTCCTCTACCTCATCACAGACATCCACCAACCTCACTTCCACCATGCCATCCGTATCCGGAATCAGGCTGACATCACGCCCTCCATGGACATCCGTTTCATCCACCTGGAACAGTCTGCCCAGCTTCTGGTAACGCCCTATGGAAACAGGGAAGTCATGCAAATTGCGGAGGCGAACAGGGAGCCGGCCTTGCCTCAGCTCAACTAGTGTCCGAGCAACAGAAACAGCACTTGGCTCTTGGAGTGTCTCTACCAGTCCATGGTAATCACGCCCTTGTGGCCCTGCCTTGGCACGGCCCCAAACCACCACCTCGCTTCTGGCTGGTACCGTAATTCCTCGGCGGCAGGCTGGCCAGATATAGCCCATGAAACCATCCTCTGAGGTTATCACAGTCCTACGGCACACAGCGAAGGCTGACCTCCAGGCGTTCTGAAATCTTGGGTTCTGACAAGAGAAAGACACTGGACCGTTTGGGTTATTGAACACAGTCTCCCAGCATGTTCTTACCACATTCATGCCTATAATGAGGGGGTTAGTGGAAAACTCATCTTTTACAATAAAAACCCCACGCTGGTCTAATTTATGGCCTTCAATGACAAAGTCCATTGTAACATAACCCAGGCATGGGATATGAAGACCATTGGCAGCTTTAAGTTTAACCATGGCTGGGAGTTCTTTGACTGCATATTCAGGAAAATGCTGAGCAAAAACACTTTGTCGTAACAATGTTGTTTGTGAGCCGGTATCTAACAGTCCTGACATTGTAACTCCGTCCATCTCCACCTCAACATGTGGGCATTGTCCAATTAGGGCATCAGTAGGCTCTTGTAACCTCTCACCTTGACCTAACCCCACTGCTCGAGCCTCAGTAGTGGGGCAAGTCAGTTTAAAGGTGATGTTGACTGGTTAGACTCCCTGCAGAAACGAGCAATGTGACCCACTCGACGGCAACGTCTACAAATGGGCTTACCATCGGCTGACCACGAGTTTGAAGAAGCAGGTGCTCCATGTGGCTCCGTCTCACGCCGCTGCATGTAGTTGGCCTGCCTTGGTGGGCTTCTTGGTCTGAGCTCACGGACAAGTTCCTGTGTCAAGTCTTTTAACTGGTCTTTGAGCTCCATCATGATTTCTTTTTTTAGTTCTGCTCTCCAATCCGTTTCCTGCGGGCGAGAATGAGGTTTATTTGCCCCCCCAACAGCAGTGCATATTACCTCAGGCCTTTTGTGTCCACATCCATCCTCCTCTAGCAACAGGGCTTCCTGTCGGAGGGCATTGAAAGTCCCATCGGGGTGCTGACGGGCGTATCTCCGCAATGCTTGAGTTAAAGGTCCTTCCTCCAATCCAAGCAGGAACTGTTCCTTTAAATGGACGTCGGTGGGGGCTCCGTCTGGGTCGGATTGCTGCAACTTATAATTGAGCTCCCTTAACCTGAGAACATAAGACTGTACAGACTCATCCGGCTTCTGCCGGCACCCATAAAACTGTGCTCTGACAATCGACACTGGAGCCCGCCCACCATAGAGACCATCTAATACATCAAAGATTTTTCTAACAGTGTCACGATCTTCTTCTCCCAACACATTGATTTGTCTTTTTGCTTCACCTGTTAATGCCCCCATTAAAACACCCACTTTCTGTTGTTCTGTCTGGACATATTGTACTAGTCCTCTTAACTGTTCTTTCCAGTCCTCATATTTGAGTTCCAAATTTGGACCCCCAAACTTAGGTACCCATGGTGCACCCGGAAACACAGGCATCATCATCATTTTTAAAACTGGTCACAGGGTAGCACAAAATGGAAATGTGAAACAAAAAATACCTTGGTTTTAACTCTGCTCAGGTACCTGATCCTGCCAACAACGCCAGAAAATGTCACGTGGTTTGTTTGTATTAAAAAAGCAACTAGAATATAATTTAAGTTAAAAGGTTGCCAACAACGCCACCCAAGTTGACGAACTTAGGACTCGGACACAGGTTCTTTTTATCAGGACGGAGCAGAGTTAAAAGAACACAAATAAAAAATAAGATTCACCAAGGTTTATTTTTTACATAGTCCAAAGTCCTTTTTTTGAGCCGGGTAACCTTGGCAAAGTTCCTCTTCAGGACTGGACACTGCAGTTCTTGAGTGATGAAGGGGGGTGAGGCCTTAGGAAGTAACAGAGAAACATCCAGTGATGAGAAAGGGGCTCGTATTTAAAAAGGGAGAACCCTTGATAAAATTCCAAATAAAATCCAAATGTTAAAAGGCAATAGAGAGGTACTTAACCGGGAGAGGGGCGTATCGCAACAACACCCCTCTATGATCCCACGGCGTTTCCCTCTCAACTCCGGCCGTCTATTCTGGTCCTCCGGTCCGCGCTTCCCTCCAGGGCCCGGCGCTCCACCTGTAGACTAAAAACACAGCCACCAGCTTTCCGGTCGATACACCGTCACGCTATCACTCTCCCTCCTCCCACCTGGCCCTGCAGCCGGCCTACTGTGTGTCTGCAACTTTCGATTTAAAAGCGATACTCACACTTGTCCTGGGTGACAACATAAAGTCGTTCACCCAGGCTGGAGTAGTCTCGCCGAACAGACACAGGCTGCTGCACTTCAGGTGGGGGTCTTTCTGCGATGATAGTCTTGGGTCGACAGGTTCTCCGGCTGGTTTCCTGACTGGTTCTCCGCCTTTGGTTCTTCTGGCGTCTCCGGCGTGCTGCCGTTTCCTTTCCGCTTTCTAAAAATAGAAGGGCATACGTACGCCTGCCACCAGCTGTGGCTCGTTGCGCTGATTGTTGCTGTGTGACGTTTGAGGTCAGCTTGTAAAACAAAACACTCAAGGCAAATCAAAATAAATCAAATCAAATAACTCAAAATACACAACATGCAATATAACATAATATAAACTTAATCACAATCTGACCCCGTCACACCTGCACCCCATTGCCTTCATCAACAGCCATCACCATGCTGACATTGAAAAGCCCTGCAACTTTTGAACATACCAGAAAGTGTGAAGTAATTCTGCTGCTTGACCTAAAACATTCTTGCATTTTTTATCAATATCATTATTTTCAGAGGGCTTTTAAATCATGATCATAATGATAGATGAATACATCTGGGGCATTCTTTTTTTCCATATCTGGAAAATAAAAACAGGGGGAAAAAACAAAAAAAAACATGGGCTCATTCATAAAACATGTCCAACCCTTCGAATGCCACCAGACCCAATCTGCATCATGTCAACAGTCCAGGCTGCTTTGGGGAATGTTTTATTGCTACACTTGAGGGCCCTCCATACCAATGAATCATTGTTTGAATGTCACAGACCTTTCAGGGTATTGTTGTGCACATACTTATGGCCAGAACCTCCATATTCTGATGGATGTGTGTTCAGCCCTTAGTATGAATTTAATAGTCCAACATCCAAATGCGCAAATGCTCCAAGACATACATAAGTGTCTGACCAGATGGCTCAGGGTGTTTGAAGATCTGTTTTGAAGTTTGAGGCTGTGAGTTCAATCCTTGGAGGAATATTGAAGTTCATCACCCAGATGAAAGACTTAGGACTCGGTGTCTTGGAGGACTGCTTCAAAGTTCTGAGGATGTGGATTTGATGCACAGTAGGCTCAATGCATTTTGAAGTTCAACCCCAAAGTGAATTGCAAGTATGGTGGGTTCCTTTGTGACTGACTGTAAAGCACCAATGATGTTGTGGCTGTCTGTTTTCAGAGCCAGGAGTATCACCATGACACCAACGCTGCTGTGGTGAGCAGGGGTGCTTTTAGTGAGTTACAGGCCTCTGGCAAAAACCAGTGTGAGGCCCTTCGTCATTTTGCCTAGAACCATGAGCATAACTTAACAACTAAAACTATTTGCAGAACTGAAGGGCGGTCCCAAATGAGAATTCCAACTGTTCTAACTAAAGAGCTTCATATGACCTTCAGTCAGTTGCACTTCTTCACTTAGAAGAAAGCAATATGGCAAGAACAAAAATCATCTAATCTTTAGATTCTCTCCAGACAAAAGTGTAGTACAAACAGCATGTACTATACTATTCTTTTTGATAAAGCTTTTGAACATCCAATATTCTCTAGGGTTATAAGTCTGAAAGTCCACGTGACTGTGTGTGATTGTGTGTGTGTGTGTGTGACCTTCATTTTAACACTCCTTCCTTCCAGCGTTGCTGCTTGATTGGTGATCTTTGATGCTTATGACTACCAAGTACTACAGACAGATCTGAAAAGAAGGTAACAACAAAAGACATGCTTTTACATTAAAGGAGCTATTTTAAGATTTTCTATTGCTACATTACGTTAGTATTAACAGATGTTAACTTATCAGTCTTGACAAGAACTTCAGTCATTGTTGTGTTTGCAATAGAAGGGGTTACAATATGCTCTCTTCGGCATGGCAGCTTGATAGCTCCAGTGACTCCATATTTGGTTATAAAGTGGGTTAGGGTTAGAGTTGGAGTTTGCTGGATAACCTGCTTACATAAGTAGAAGAATATAAACTGTAAATGGAAGCTAAACAATGACAATTCTTGACGTACGTATAAAGGAACTGAACTTGCAATGTTTCTTCTAGACTGGTAAGCAGCTGTTAACGCGAATATTTGATGTTGACAACATTACTTTCAGGTCTGATTGCTACTTACAATCAAGCCCACACACATCTTTTCACATGCTCTTTATTTACTTTACTTCATCCCATCTACTAAAACTACTTAAGTGATGAATATTCAGTGACACGGGTTTTAAGAGATGTAAAATAGGGGAGGGAATTAAGACAGAGCGAAGGGATGTTATTTACTCATCCAGGTCACAAATCACAGGCTGCGGGTCTGGTGGAGCTCCAGAAAAGCACCGAGCCAAGTGTGTGGTCCTGGACATGACAGCAGGTCTCCAGGGGGGTAAACATCACATATGACAATTCCGTCACTTCAGATGCATTTGGCCCAGAGCTGCAACAGAAGAAAAAGAGCGGGCGTCAGACAGAAGAGGCCCATACTTCCTCCTGTACAACTGACCAGAAAGGACAGAGCTCCATTTCCTTCTTAGTTAGCCTTCATGCTGAAACAAAAAACAAATAATGTTCTTTTGAGGAGCATGTACAGAGATGACACAGTGAGCATGAAGGAGGAGAGACTAGTGCTGCTTGAGACTACAAGAGAAATAACGGTGGCGGTGACAACCTTGATAAGGTTTATCCCTAACCTTTTCTCTTATTGCCAGATCTTTGTCTGCAGGCTTTCTTTTTATTTCTATATTTTTTAGGAACATTTTTTGTAATTCCTTTCACATACAGTACATATGTTTTTTAATGTGATTGAACTGAATAAATTCCTTAGATGTAATATTTGACATTGCTATCTACTGTACAGTAGGTTAGTAGCCTACAGAGGTTATGGGCACATACCACTACACCACCACACTACAAAAGCCTACAATTTTTGTAGTGTGGATGGAGGTGAAGCTGGGCTGGAACCTGGAGAAAACATTCAAGGGGAGGCTTTTCCTGGAGGAGCTGGGGGAAGCCTTGGTGATGCCTCTTGTTCAGAGATGCCAACCCTCTCCTCAAATGCTGACTTCTTCCAGATAGACGAGAGACACACCGGGGCTAGGACCAAGCTCTACAACCTGATCAGACAAAAGACACAAAGAAGAAGAGCACACTCTAGAGAAGCACCATGTGCCTAAAATGCCATAGCCTATATCTTTGCAAGGTCCATGAAAAAGCCAGCACATTGTCAGTTACAGTATGTGCACTCCCATGCATCATGTCTTTTATTATTATAATTTAAATTCAGAATGTTATACCTATTGCCTGTAGCCCTGTGACTATTATTTTCATCCATCATATCAATATGTTTGTGTTGATAATACATAATTGTTCCATGAAGTGTAAATATATTAAAAATGTTGAATTATAAAATGTTAAAAACTGTCATTTCAAGTCCGAGATAAAAAGAGTGGTGTTACTTTAAAAAATCATTCAAAGGTAATGTCAGCACAAGGAGACCTTGATTGTTGTGGGGCAGTGAAGCATCTTTCTTTTATTCTCCCATCTTTGTATGTGGAAAAGCCAATCCTGTACTCACCTCGCTCAGGTAGGAGGGACACGCAGCAGAAAGTTAGCGGTCACAGACATATGGTCACAGAGCCTGCTTTATCGGAGTCTGAGTTGGATAGCCTAGCTGTGAAAGTAAAAACACTCCTAACTCCCAAGACTGACGGAGAGTCGTCGTGTGGTCGATGTGTGTGAACTCTGTGAAGCTGCCAGAGGTAAATTTATGTGTTTTAATGTGCTCTGTGCTGTGTTAATTTATAACGTGTTGAAAACGAGCTCAGTTGCTAATCGCCATTAGCCTTTAGCTTAGCCGCCTTCGAGGCCTTCACACTGTTATTTTGCATTGTCGTTAGTGTGATACATTCTGTGGGTATTTCGCCATAAATAGGCCTGTAGCTCAGTTGCTAAGAGGTATTGTGTAATTCAGGACCGGACATTCGCCATAAGAGGGAGAGAGTGAGGACCGGGAGAGTCCTGGACCGTGGAGAGAGACTGTAGCTGCTGTACTTGAGCGTGGTTTCCCCGCACCGTGTTGCTGCACGCTCCGTCCCCTTGCCGCTGAAACTGCACCTTGCCTTTGCCCCTTCCCCACATCTCCATCTGTGACTCTGACTGAGGATTCGTGAGTACACTAACACATTGCACGTGCTTTTTTGTTTGTGCTGGTTAAAGCAGATATCAGCGGTTTGGCCGTTTTGGCTAATGCTGCGTTCAAGGCAGGCTTTTAAAACCGTAAGTTACAGCTTCAAGTCACAACTACGACTTTGTAGCGTTCCAGGCAACCTGTAACTTGTGTTTTTACCGTCCTGTTGCCTGTGAAAGTGCACTATAACGGCCTCTCGTAACTTCCAACCCGTGAACTCGTACCAGATCGAACTGGTATGACTTCACAGGAAGGAAAAACACAAGTTACGAGTTTCCTTGAACGCACCATGAGTTAGCAGCCCCCGCCCTCGTCAGGCATCTATTGGTCCTCGTGCTACGTCACCACATTCACGCGCACCCCTTGGCTGCACACACAGCCCTTCATGCTGTTCTCTCTCCTCATTGGATAACACTTGTATCCTACAAGAAAAATTTTCACCTCGGGTTACAGCAGAGCAGAGTGACGGAGAGACTCGTGTTTTGGCTGAAACACTCCATGTAAGTGATTGCTGATGGAAAATAGGACTATTAGGGACTTATATTAACAAAAACATTCCTCTGATATCAGTGAAGCGACCATTCGTTTCTGGCCTCCACGCTCACAAGCATCGAACAGGCCTGCAATGTTTATTATTTTCGTTCATTTTAATAGCCTGGTGTGAATGTGTGTGAGAGTGTGGGCTTTGGACACCTTAAATGATCAAGTCACGTTGATTTTGCATTCTCTCAGTGGGTTTAACAGTGATCATTTTTGCATAACCTTCCAGTGCATTCTGTGAGAGTTTTGAATACTGTTACAAAAGCATACTTAAAGGTCAACAGTGAACAAGTTAAATAATTTCTAAAGTCCATTCATAAATGTGTAATAAATATTTTTGTTATTTCATCTAAATCCTGTGTTGTATTTACAAGGGTATATTGTTTGCATTAAGCTTAAAAAAGGTAAAGTGAACATTTAATGTTTAAAGGGGAAGTACCACAATTTTGTGTTTACTTCTTAAAAGTTATTGGAGGCACCGCCAAGTTATTTTATTTCACTATCACAGTTATCACAGGTAGCGCCATCTTTAGACGAACTCAGGCCCCGTCCCACTGTACTACAACACCCCAATTAGTCAGTATTTCCTAGCTACATGGGACTGGGGTTACATGCCTATAGTATATTATTTATTAGCCTCACTTGAACAGCTACAGTTTTTTCTTGTGTATTTTATTGTACTTTATTACTTTTAATTATGATTTATCATAATAAAGTACATCCTTGATATGATAACAGAGGATATTTAGGTTGTCACGTCTTCAGTAATAATTACTTCATTTCTAACCAATAATTCTGACAGCATCGTCTCCTACACTGTACTATAAAACCTATGTTTTAAAAGCTATACAGCCTATGGTAACAAGATAATAAGTTCCCTTTTTGCCACTGTCCTTTGATTATCTTTCCCTATCTTGAGTGAGTTTAGTAATAATGTGTGGATACCGTTGTTTTCCCACATGAAGTAGCCACCCACATTTAAACCATTAAGCCTGCAGTTATAGATGTTCTCTGCATAAATGTATTCATATAAAGTCAAAAATGCGCATTTAAAATACTTCAGGCTTTTGTTGTGATAGTAATGAAACGTCTCAAGAGAAAACACTTTCAAGTCAGCAGATCTGGCCAAAAACTATTCAGACAAAAAACAGTGTGCAGACTGCAGCAGGCTACCATTAGTGTTCTACCCTATATAGATTCCTATTTGTCATACTAATGGGTTTATTCAGGTTTGGTTTGCATCATGCTATCTTACATTGTTGGCCGTTGGCATGGTTGTCATTTTTGTCATTAGTTATTCCTGTGACATGAAAATGTTTTTATGTCATTGTACTATATATGCAAGATGTCTTTTTTTATTCAAATATGTCACTTTGTGTCAATACGCTTCTAAGGCAAATAGCATCACCTAGAATAAAAAAGTTACAAAATGAAAACACAAAGCACTTAAACATATCTTTAACAGCTCCTTGGACCCCTTCTTTTTTAAATGAACCTTGCAAAGTTGACAAAGTTGCTTTCTAATTTCATACTAAACAGTTGTCTTTGGTGCATATTTCTGCGGCACTTTGTGTGAAGCTTCATAGCCAACACCTGGCAGAGTGCAGCTCAGAAACAGGAAGGCTAGAGGAGACAGATGCCTTCTATCAAAGACACCGAATCCAATAGGAATTTGGCAGAGAATCAAAGCTCTGCGACTCATTTAATCAGAACAAGGTAGCAACAATGTATGTCACAGGGTTTTGAATATATATATTTATATATGACACAGCACAATGAATTTTATGTGGGAAGTGCAAAATCAGATACCAATTCCAATTTTTTACACCCTTCATTCCCTCTGGTTCACAGGAACTGATTATGTTTTGAAGCAGAGGAAAAAAAAGAGACATATTTTTTAAAGTTCATAAATCCCAGAGCCTCCAGACAATAGGAAAGCAGACAGAATGACAAAAAGTGGGACAATGGAAACACATACCCTTGTATAATGGATAAGTGGGGAAAGCAATCCAGACTCGGTTAAATAAATGTCAAATAAATAAAGCCCATTAACAAGGAGCAGGTGAACTTACTGTAAAGTTTGTGCTTTCCTCTGGGCAGAAAAAACAGCTGACAGGAATAAACACACTTGTTAGTGTACACTCTCGCCTTGCAAGGAATTAGACACAACCTGGCAGGTAGCTCTCCTGATAATTGAAGACACTACACCGTAAACACCTCAAGGCTGTTGTTATTCTGGAATCTTGTTAACAGCTGTGGATGACAGAAATGTGTGAGCGCTGATGTTAAGGGCATTCTGCAGACTGACTTTTGTGACAAGCCACAAAGAAATAACAGCATAAAGTATCTTAGGTGCAACATGTTGTCATATGGCTCAGAGCTAGATTCAAATGACTTGAAACACCTTAATGGAGTTGGGCGCGCAGCGAAGACTAATGTGGTTTGACGATCTGTCTTGATATTATGATGTTTTGAGTTCAGCTCTGGTGTTATTTATGATGGCCCTCAGGTGCAGAGCCAAAATCACAAATCTTCAAAGAAAAAACATGAAGTAATGACTCAAAGCAACCTTTCAGAAACACAAAATAACGTGGCAGTGCGATAAATCAGAGACCACCATGACAGTTAGAAAACATGCAAAGACATAAGGCTGAGAGGACAAAAAACTAAGAAAGAAAAAAATCAGACAATTCAGAAAGCACATTTTCATGACCTAAATCCACACAGCCTCCATAGGACTCTGCTGTGATCTCTTGTTTTTCCTCCGCAGATCATCTGTTTTCATACGCAAATGCGTTTGTACAACCAGAAGCTAAACACTGCAATCCTTGAACAACCACAAACCACAAAACCAGTGTTACATTGTTTTATATTATTAACCAGTTTAGCTAGTGACTTAACAGAAACAGTAATGTAGCATAATTTGATCTGCATCTCTGCAGAATCGAAATGCTCTTTGCTATGTGTAGCTAGTAATCACAGATGTTAACCTGGTAATTAGGCTTACTCTGTTCTTGGATTTAGATTTACAATAAGACACCAAATCCAAAGCATGACACAATCCTTTGCTATATAAACATGAATTATCACCAACTAGCTGATGGTTAGTGCCTACTGCAACACTAGTTCAGCAGTGATGCTAAGATTGATGTTCATGCTGATTGTGATGGTGCTGATGACAACTGGACAGCTAGGCTATACACACTGTATTTCCTATAATGTTCTGGACCTTGAATATTTCCTGTCCTATCTGTCTGCAAGAATTATTTCCTCTCACTTTTCAGTCTGAGCTGAAAGTTGTTTCTGTTTTTTCCTGACTTGCTTCCTGTGACCCACATGATGGATTCACCTGCTCGTTGTGTCAAAATATATTACTTCTTTCATTTTCAGGATGTTCCACAGTTGCTGCTTGAAACAATACTTTGCGTACATTTGGACTCACATAGTAGGCTACCAGGCACATAATGTATAGGCTCTGTATTTGGAAAGGTTACTGAATCCCATTACATTTATTTCAGATAGAACATTCATTTCCAGTATAACTTCTATAGCCATGGCCTCACAAGCCATATGGTCTAATTAGATTTGGAGGCTGATCCAAGAGACCTGACATATAAGCAGGAGACACCCCGGCAGGAACATAAACAGTAATGGTGTTAATGGAATTTGAAACCCTCTTTTTTATTAGAAGAGAACACTGTCCCTGTTTTATGATGGACTCAGTGGTTTAATCTATTAACAGCTCATTGGTGGTAAAGAAATAGAGACATGGTTGGCATTCTCGGTATCACTGCCTTGCAGCTTGTCAGTAATAGGAATTCAGACATCGTCCTTGGAAATTGTAGCATTTTTTTCCCTCTCTCTTTCTCTTTTTGTAAGCAGCCCTGAATCTTGCTTACTGAATAATAAAGGCCACAAAACATAGTTTTATAAGCTGCCTTATGAAACAGATTTTAAGGTTTAATTTTCTTTTACATATCAATAGGTAGATAGATTCAGTTAAATTTCTCATTGCTACAAAGTTAAATTATACCTACTGTACATTCATTTTCATATTATATGTGAAAGTTCTAATTGCAAGGTAACTATACAACTTAAAAATCACTATTCATTACTGGCGTAGACATTTCTTGAAAAAAATATAAATTAAAAGGGTCATTGAGTTGGATTAAAATGGAGTATATGGGCATGTTGATCTTCCCGATGTGAAATACTGTATACAGTATGTGGCTGCAAATAGTCCTAAGAGGCTGTTCATTAACACAGGACCTCCACTTCCACTGCCCTACTTTCACTGTCTGATTGACAGAATGGGGCAATTTATTTACATACTGTTGACCGGCAACTTCACCTTTACCACTTAGTCCTTCACATGAAGCTGCTGGCGGCTCTTTTCCCTCTGAGGCACCAGAACGGCGTAGCATATAGCACACTCATCCTTTTGTGAACACTAACAAACTAACTCTCCAGCCCGCTTGATCTAGACAGGCATTGGTGAGATTGATGGCTGTGACTTGAAAGCTGTATTTCAGAAACTACCTACTCTCCCCTGACAATATTCTATAAACTGCTTCCTCTGGTAAATCTGGTGGCTCCCACTCCATCTGTCTCTGTCAGGGAGGGGAGACACACACGCACACAGACACACAAACACACACTATGATCACAGTTACAGAACACAAGCCAGGAACACCTCTCCTCCTTTCTAGGGACTGTTGTAGAGTGGAGTGGGATTATCTGGACACATTCATATGTTTCCATTTATCAGTATCAGGATGGATGGGGTCAAAGACGAGGAATCAGCTATTGTCTGTTGGAGGGGTCACTGTGCTACTTTTATTAAGGACCTGCTTCTGTTTTAGGGACAAGCTCCTCCTGGGTGTTGAGGGGAGCTCTGAGAGCTAAATGCCCAATTAACCTTGCCTGGCCCAGGCACATTTTTACAAATTTAAATGGTTCCCCAATGGCAAAAGGTAATTAATTAATTTAATGGGACGGCATGCTCACCTCATTGTTGAAAGGTGCTGAGTTCACGCGACACTAATCAATGGGATTACCTTTGGCCTTATTTTGCATGCTACTGAGTGGAATCGTAGGAAAAACAAATTATGATTTGTAGAACAAGTAATTAGTCTACACTGACACCATGGTAGTCAGCCATCCTGAGACAATGAGAGAATGTGTCATTTTGACAAGACAGTTTTTCTGCTAAATGGTACATTCAAATAATATACAGAGACATGTATTTTTATGTGTTTTTTATATATCTTATTTTCAATATCATCGTTTGAAAAATACATAATTTTCCTCCTGTCACAGTCAATTGGGATACAACACGAAACAGATTTTAATAACTTACTTACTCACCATCAAACGTTTAATTTGATTACTTGTTGACTGGGGTGGTGGCCGTCATCTCTCATTAGCAAGTACAGAACTTTCCTGTTCTTTCTTTACTTTCACTCAATTTTGAGCAGGTGCTAACTGTTTAAATTCAGGTGTTATGTAGATGACAACAACGCAAGCAACTCTCAGTGGGTCTTTGTTACAGAATTAGCAACGATTACGTCAACATATTTCTGTGATAATAAATCTTAAGTGCTCCAGCAAGCGCTAAGGGTTGAGAAAATATGACTACAGCGTTTGACTGAATAATGAAGCAAAAGAAAAAATAAAAAGCCAATCCTGTCTGATTATCAGGCTAGAAAGTTTCCTGCTGTGGAAAATTGCTCTCCTCTGGGTATTACCTTTAAGGCAGGTCATTAATTATGGAGTTTGATTTGCGGGAGGGGTGATGTGCTAATCTGTGTGAAAGAAATATTACCTGAGAAGCCTATAATTTGAATGTTTGACTTATTTCTCATAAAAATCTACAAAACCTATTTCAAATGACACTAAAAAAAAGTAAGTACACGTCAGTCAGCTTTCAATTCAAATTTGAAATTCTTAGTTTATGGCAGTTTGTCAAATTAGGATAGGCCTGTTTTCTTTCCCGGGTGAATTGTAAATTGGCTTGCGTAATATATTTGTTAACATTAATGAGATAATTCACTGCATGTTTTACTGTTTTAACTGTAGCTTCTGGCATCATTAAATTCTTTAATCCGTCTCCCTCTCACACTACTAAACTCCTGTCCTTGTTAAGCCAGTCATGTTGTTGTGGTGAATCACTTTTGGTGCATGTAATTGTCCTTTTGTTAATCCGCATTCATATTCTGTCAGAGTTCACTTGCATTTCGGTAAACAAACTTAGGCTGCTCTGCAATATTTTCATCAGCTCCTCCAGACTGTTGCAGCTATTAAAGCTCTGGTGGAAACATACAGTAAATGGCTGTGGGATTTTCTCTGTTACCTTCATGCTGTATGCCATAGTTAACGAGCCTGTTGCCTAGCAACTTCAGCCATGTGCATTTGTTTTGGTGCTGTGTCTTTAGGTTTTTTGCATTATTTATGAAGATTTCTTGGGAGAAAAAAATGAAATTACCACAACCCTCTTCAATCACAGCTAATAAGACAAGCGCTTGTTGGGTCGAGCCTGAATTCCTTCAAATGAGAGCTACAAGCTGCCACTCTGAGATTATGAAAACGAAAGCAAAGGATGATGAATTTTGAAATATGAGGCAGCTTTGTTCAAGTCGATTCAACAGTATCAACAGTAATACATTGTCTTCAGCATGAAACCCCGCACAGGAATCCCTGACAGGCCGTACAGCTGAACTATACTGCACATTAAAGAACAATAATACATTCTAAATAAATTAGATTTAATCACTTCCCAGCTGGTGAGGCAAATTCACAACATGCCTAACTGTACAAAACATGCACGGTAGGGAGCGGCAAAAATGTTGCCTTTACTCATTTCAGTGTACATAAAGTGGCAACTCTACCTTTCACCTTAGTCACGGTGCCAAAGGAAAGGCCAGCTGGCTGCCACCCCGTGGGAGAGCACACAGTTTTGCCATCTGCCACCAAAATTTAGCAGATCTAATATGTGCCTCTTGCCGCTGCAGGAACAGCCAGGGCCCGGTGCTGCAGCAAATCAATGATAGGGTGAAGTATTACACTGTTGACAGACATAGCAGAGGCTAGAGTATGTCACATGGTTTATGCACAGATAATTATGTCAAATATTCTATGTTCTGTATGACGGTGTAATGTGAAGGAGACATATCATATATACAGGGCTTTTCAGCCTCACTATCTCCGGTTTCAGCCATTCTCAAATTTGTTTTCCTTATTATGTTTTGATACCTTCTGGATCCATATGGTTGATAAATTTGATGTTTTTAAGTTTTTGATACCACTTCATCCTGTCAACTTTTCATTGTGTTTACACTTTTAGACAGTTACAATTAGAGGATTTATCTCCATCTCCCTACATTTGTACTCTAATTCCTGTTATTGTGAAAATGTAGTCATTGTGAATCCCTTGAGCCATGGTAATTGTGTATTGAGAATCTAATATCCATGTACTGTAAATCCTAGCTGAAGGTTAGGAGAAATGAACATGAAAAGACTGAATACACCACTGTGTCAAATTGCACATGGAATAAAATAGCTTATAATGTAACATGAAGTATCACCACTAATGTGATGCTATCAACTGCTGGTTGAATAGTTCTGAAATGTTCTGAAATATAAAACCTTTCAGATTCACCCCACGACTAAGGCGGCAGACAATAATGGAGACTGACGAAGTCTGTGCAAAAAACTGTCAAGGCTGATGAGTTAAGTAGGGCAGGAATTCATCTAAATTTACATCAGATTTGTAACCATGCAAAGATGAGTGTGACTGATGCATGGTTCAAGTTGATTGCACAACCCACGTTGCCCACTCCAGGACAAGAAGGCCATTAAATACAATGACCTTTTGTCTTTCAGTGTGACAACGGTTAACTGACGAATAGTGCAGAATATTTCACCAATTTAATCCTGCCTCTTCAAGTCACCCTGTGTCTGCCCGACGCTCTGTCTCTTACTTTTTACACACTGTTTCTCTATCCTCCCCATCTATCTCCCATTTTTAATATCTTTGCTCGCTGTGCATTCAACCCCCTCTCAGTCTGTTTTGATCCAATTCTTAACAGCCGTGTGCACTTCTGTAAGTAAGAGTGAATCACCCAGGGGACTCTCATCAAAGGGCTGCCAGGAAGACAAAGAGGCTGTGCTAACTGCCAATGTCCTTAAAGGGGACTTGCTGGCAATGCCACCTTTGATCAGTCCACCATGACTGTATTTCCCACAGCAGTGGGACTATTAGATAGCTTTCTGTGGCATACAGTAGCATTTAAACTAACACTGTATGTTCTACGTAGCGTGTTATAAAGAACACATTATGTCCAGTGCATTTCCTGCCCACCGTTGCTCTACGGTTTGTGTGTTCATTAGAACTGTGAATTCCATGCAGGAAATCTGGATTAAAATGAGCTAGGCAAGAATATCCACTTAATGCTTAGAAAGGGATTTTCAAGCTGAACTGTGAACATCATTAATATAAAATGAGTATTTTATTTAAGAAGTTTTTAATAGTCTTATAATTTGCTGTGTATCATTTTTAAGTAATAGAACTTTTTTTACCCCGCTGTGATATTTTCAATTTGTGATAAAGCATACAGGCGTTGACGTCTCTATGGGGGGATTTTCGGGAAACTGTACAGGGGTTTGAGTGAGGGTCTTCTGGGCTCATGTGGAATAGTAGGCTAAGGCTTTTGATATGGCAAGGTCGGGCCAGAGTTGAGGCCACCCCGCTGTCGAAGCACAAGGACAAGGGCAGCCTTGCAGAGCTGAGCCAGTGCAGTGTCAGTCAAGCTGTGCACCAACGCAGCCGCTATCCTTTCGCCTTTCTTCCCTACCCATAACTTCCTTCTCGATGCCCCTCCACAAAGGACAAGTGGAGGGTGGGAATGGCGCCGTGTCCCTCCCCTCCATCTGGTGCCGCATGGCTCTGTCAGGATGTCAGCCTGCACATAGTAATGAAGGGTGTCATCAAGGTTACTGCAGGCTGGAATGTTGCCTGCTCCTCTTTCTCCTCCTCCTCCTCCTCTCTCTCTCTCTCTCTCTCTCTCTCTCTCTCTCTCTCTCTCTCTCTCTCTCTCTCTCATGTAGCACATATTGTCTGTCTGTGTAAGAAGCCAGTTGTTGGTAATTAGGTATGGCTCAATACCACTTTTTCATGTTCAATACCGATACTGATACTGCAACCTTGAGTTTCTGCCAATGTTAATGATACATTTGTCTGGGTGCACTTTGCTTAACCCAGCCATCAGAGAAAAAAAAAGCATCATGCTCAAACTGTGAAGTTAATATTCCACTCCCCTAAAGGAAGAAAAACACAGCCCACAACATAACTCGGTTATGCAACAACCCCGCTCTTTTTATATAAACCTTTTTACACACAGAGCTTTTAGCAGCTTTTCTTTTTTGAATGGTCAGCACCATTAAAATGGAATGAAATGAACATTCAAAATGAAATTTAAAGTGCAAACGTTTAACAAAAGAATTATAAAGTACTGGGTATAAGTTGCAGATAGCACCAAAAACTTGAAACTTGACATATAAATAAAAAATGACATGAACCTCGTGTGACAGTTGAGGTTCCTGTCACTATGCCTCCAATTGATCATGTGCCCTGGCTACTTGGCCAAGGGGATGTCCCTTTGGGTGACTGGCAAGCGTGCATGACTCTTACCCGGGAGGTGTGGGTTCTCTTCACCCTGCCACACTCGGACTGGGGCAATTAAACTATAAAAAACATATACAGTTGCAATGTACTGAGGTTTTTGGTTCAAGTTTTCCACTGAGATGATAACACGCAGCAGTACAATACCTGCCTGACCTTTACAAAATGTCACAAAACCCAGCTTACTCCAATTTTTTACAACTCTTATGTGACTTAAGTTATCATCATCAATAATAATGCAGGCATCACTGAAGGGTATTCAGCCCTCCAAGTTTGATGAAGATGGACAGGGAAATTGTCCATGACTGAAATAGGCTACAACCTATAGGTTGTTGACTTGTTGTACTGATGACAAACAACCTCATGACCAGGCTCTATTGCGCTCTCCTCCTATATTTCATCAAAAACAAGTCTTATTTGATGATTCAGTTGATGTCCCCGCTGTTGGCTCTGTGTGTAATGATGTGGTCCTCCTCCACACTTCTGCCATCTTCCTTACCTCCACCATGAATGCAACCTTCGTGTGTCTTCTGATTGCTGCATTTGTAAAGTATACCTAGAGCGATAAAAATACACCTATGAAACATTTAAAATTAGCCCCCTTTTACGTCAAATGGATGATCTAATTCTGAAGGCCGATGTTTCATATGAAACATTAGATGTGCAAAAGTAAGGCTTCTACAGTACACCCTACACACAGACAAACACACTGACAGGTGTGGGGTTTGTGTTTGCATCTCTCTCTCTCTCTCTCTCTCTCTGTCTCTCTCTCTCTCTCTCTCTCTCTCCCACTTGCTCTCACTCTTTACATGTTGGATCCAGTGGTGTTGCACTGAGTATACTGGCTCAGACTCCACAACTCTGAAATGTCTGCTCACATCATCAAGGAGGGTGCCTCTCATGGTCCTAATTCCCTCGCCGGCCTCCTTTTTCTCAAGTGAGAACGCATTTAAGGACATTGACAATGGGATGACATCAGATGCAGACTCAGATGAAGAGCTTACCTTCCCTTGTCAACTCCTCAAAAGCGGCTTGGGCTGTGGCAGTCTCTTCCAGTAGCCCCCTGCTGATTTGCAATCAATGTGGCTGGCAGGTTGTACTCCGCTGTACAAGCACAACACACCCTTTCTTTGCTGCAAAGCTCTTGATCATGTAAGATTCCTGTCCCTGCCTTGTTCGCACATCTTGTCGCATATGCCTGGCCAACATATTTAGCTTCACTTTTTTGATGCTGTCCAAGCATGAATACGCAAGAGGGCTTGAAGTGACCTGCATTTTTTTTTTGTGTAGAAAGAGAGTGCATCGTTTACACTTTCACATTTGTTGTTCACAGCAAATTGCAGGGTGTGCACGGAGCATCCCACACAGACAACTCCGATGCAATCCATTGCTTTTTGTATGGCACTGGCATTGTCTCAGTGACATGGACTGTCTTCTTCTCAATTTTCCATGCCTTTAACATCTCCACTGTTGCTCTAGCAATAGATTCTGTTTTCTGTTAAGCCATCAAACTGTTTAGCGTGCAACACAGCTTTCTGAGAAGTAAAACTTTCGACTATTCACTGTGCTCTCAGATTTGGTAATGCCATTGGACTCAAGTCTAAGCTCCAGATGTCATTTTTGAAGTTAGCCATGGCAACGTTTTCCAAACATTTTGAAATGAATGTGCCGGCTTGCTTGTACTTATTTAGGATAGCCGTTCTGGAGATGAAATGCTGGTTTGGCAACATGTAGCGAGGCTCCAAATGTTCAGTTAAGCATCAAAAACCCACTTTGTCAACAACAGAAAGTGGTTGGTCATCCAGCACAATGAAATAAGTGACTTTTTCTCAGTTATCAGCTTTGCTATGTAGCTGTTTGGAGGGAGTTTGTGAACGTTAATTGTTTGTTGTTGCTTTTCGTCTTGAAAGTCACTGCCTGTATAAATTTGGCATAGTCCTTTTCACGATGTTTCTGCAAGTGTTTAATCAAGTCTGTGATGTTGAAGTTTCCAACTAGTGATGGGAATCCCGGCTCTTTTTAGTGAGCCAGATAATTTGGCTCAGCCCAGCAATAAAAGCCAGCTCTTTCAGCTCCCAAAAGGCTCTTCATTTACTACCACTATTGGCTTTTATAACTCAGCCACTTTTTTTATTTTGACCATTGATTGGCATGTGAGCATGTACATCTCCAAGACTGCTTCAACTCCCTTCCCCCTTTAACCAAATGGTATGGTCCTTGTCTGTCCTCTTTTGGCCAGTATGCAATAGTTCAGAAGTTACAGATAAAGACAGATCTGTAATTATTTAGCAGATGGAATATGACAATGAATTTGTATTAAAACTGAATGTCAAAGTAAGTGAAAAGGTAAATATACTTTAGTGGGAAAGGATAATCTCCCACTGAAACATGATGAAAGCCAAGAGAGGTAATTTGCAATCCGGAGATAAGATGAATATTAAACATTTCCCATTTTCTTGGTTATACTTTGCCAAAATGGACAGACTGAAACTGGCTCAGCAAGGCACGATTCTGCTGAACTCAAAGTATTGCAGCGATCATTAACTAGACATTAGTTTTTAATTACTTCTTCATGTTTGTGACCCTTCAACTAACATGATAAATTGTTAGTTCCCCAGGACTGATCTATAATGTGTTATTAATGACCGCATAATTAAACTATGGGGCCTCTTGCTGAGAACTGCTCATCTTATTAGTCCAGTTATTCTAACCTCATATAAAATGTTCTTTATATGCAAAAGTCCATTCTTAAGATTCCATCACCATTACTGTTAGTTTAACTGTTTTGCAAAGCCATCTGCAATGAAAAGAAGCCCCCAAAAAGAAAGAAGCAGCTGAACATTGATAAAAAAATATGTGAAATTCCATGTTAGAGAAACTTTCTGTGGGTGCGAGCATGTAGCATTTTGGATAAAACCCATTTAAAGGGACAGGGTGAAACATGATACTTAGTTTCCTTTTAATATTAACTTGAACATTTATGCTTTATTGAGGATGAACCTAGCTGATCTCCTCCTGCCATCAGTGGCATTGCTGAGCTCTGGATCTCAGTGACATTAATTTTCCCAGTGTCACCACTGATGTATGGGGCTACTGGATGAACATGGTAGGGAGGGCATGCTAACCTTGTGGGAAACTGTTAGGGGTCAAACCTTACCCACCTCTGAATCTGTGCCGGGGAAGGCACACAGAAGGCACCGTTTTACAATAACATGGAGGAAGGGACCTCTGCAGCTGGTATTGTTTTTCCTCCCCACAGTTCTATTTGTTTACACTGTGATACTTTCTTATCCAAACCCCATTCCAATTTCCACTTTCTGCGACTGAATAAATAAATTATTTTGGCTGATACATATATTCATTATTGTACCAGTTATGAACTCTTCAATTTTAAATGAAGTTGTAATTTCATGTTCTGCATGGAAATTGAGTGATATACAGAACCTGCATTAGGACACAATTTTAGAGAATCTCTGCAGACGATCCTCAAATTTCAGCCCATAATTTTAGTCCTCTGGCTCCAGAAAGAGTCAGATAATAGGACTGAATTAATTTCCCTGTTTCAAACCCAGTGGTGAATAAAAGGGTTTTGTGTCTTATCTCTTTGTGCAATCTGCCTTGTCCCTCTCTACCCTGGGAATCAGGATACAATACATGAGAAAAGAAAAAGGAACACTTTTAACTGCTCTGGTACAGATCCTTGGAATGAGGGCATGACACTGCACCCATGAATCTCTTTGTGCAGCATAATGTCTCTGTGAATCATGATAGACTCCACATCCACACACCTGAAAGAGCACTCTTGTGAGGGAGAAAGGTGCAGAGAGCACGTGTGGGACAAGGTGGGCTCTGACCATTGTTGCTCAACCTTGTCAGACAGCAAAGGGAATACACCTTGGCCAAGCTTTTAAAGAACCATTACTGTCATAGGGAGTGGTCTGACACAAGCCATGAATGGGACTACAGAGGGAAATAACTTGACAACCTTGGGTGTATAGTGCACAGACACAGATATGCTCTAATGGTGCCAGAAAATACTGGTGCGCCTGGTCAGTAATCTCATAGCAGATAAAAAAAAAGGGGTGAAAACTACTTTTCACACAAAACTGGACACAGATGTAGATAGCATAGTGTTTCATATCTTTGCAGAAGTATGACTCAACCAATTTGTACTGGTGTCCACAACATAACAATAACAATACACACATTTAACAAACATGAATGCACACATAAACAATACATCACATGCATTTAATTTAGCCCTCTAGCCAGATAGCACTTTACTTCCCCTTACTTACTTCCAATTACCAGTAATTTGTCTCTATTATTTGTTGTTAATTTGTCATTTAATTGTTGTTTATTATTTGGATGATAATCATGTGCATTTTGACCACCATCTTATAATTGAGAATTAACAGCATCTGATTATGGGGCGCGTTTTGTGCAACTATCAAAATGCAGATGACAATGACTCAGTGGGCTCACTGTGCCAACGTTTCAATTTGCACCGAGCTGGCATGTGGTTATAATGCTGCATGACATTGAATTGTTATGTGCAGGCCACCCACCTAAATCCACTGAACTGTTACCCATTATCATCTCTATAGGCGCTCAGGATTTCTTTTCAACCAAGTTCCTAAGTGCGGTGGATTTTCTATCCTTTCCATTCTCTCACTGAACTGAGCCACATTAGGGTCACACCATTGATCTTGTCATATGTTTTCACTCTGAGTAATGAGGTCTTTAAAGACACTGGGGTCGCTGATTACTGATGTGTTGACATTGCCCTCTCCAACACCACCAACTAACTCATTCATTCCTTTTCAGGCAACCCAGCTCTGCTCTTCTCTCAACAAAAGTCAATGGTTTAACCTTCACTTTTGCTACTATTCTGGGCGTACAGTAACTATTCCTATCATTTTTGCATGTGCCTCTGCGTAGCTACACATGAAATTTGTTAATACAGCAGAAACCTAAGCAGCCAAAAACCTCATTACAAAAGACTAAGGGATGCCATCACAACTTGCCAATTTTATACAGTACAATTTTCACATACATACTGTAACAGTATGTAATTAGTTTTTGGGCATATGAAAAGTAACTTGGGCTTCTTACAACAACAAAAAAACAACAAAAAGGAAAAAAACAAGATTAGCGTGGGTCAGAGGAAAATATTAATGGAGGTGAGAGAGCTCTGTGGCTTTTAAATCCCTGGCCTAATGGACTGTATTGACCACATTAATAAAACAGGATATGTGTTTCTAATGTCCTCTCCATGGTGCATTAGGCTTCGCTTGGACTATGCTTCCATTTGCTTGTCGGGACGGCAGCTGGGTGCAAGCAAAGATCTGAATCCAAAACTCATTTGATGTCGAGCAAAACACGGTTGGAAAATCTCCATATTGTCCCTCCAGTCTGTGCAATGAATTATTTCAAGTTTAATAAAGGTTTCGAGAGGACATCATCTACGAGACAATAACGTTAGTGAGAATACCGACTCATGAATGTTACAGGAAACAAGACAATAAAGGGTAAATGATGTACACAGCACTGAGAGGCTCTCCAATATCGTTTGTATTATTATTCATGTGAGATCGTCAATGTTGTGATCAGCCTTTACTTTATATTGCAGGCTACATATGTGCTCTGTGTCCAGCTAAAATAATTCCTTGCTCCCGCCCTCTCTTTTCTCCATCCATAAGAAGACCCATGACTCATGCTCTAAACTTCACCCAGTAATTTAATAGTTGCACGGGGCCACATATACACAGTGTCATATAAATCTTGAGAGGGAATTAAAAATCACCCATGCAGCCCTCAGAGCAGTCTTTGCAGAGTCTAACAAAAGCACTGTAATTTTGGGTTCAATATGGGTCAATACTCTGCAGTATATTTAACTGACCATTCACGGTTTGCTCTAAGTTCCTTTTTGGAATTACACTGTAATGCGAGTACATCCCAATATTAAAATGCAGTCTAGGGAACAGACTGTGAATGTGGCTCATAGTGTCTTTTCATATTGTTACAACATTCATTGTCCCGAGAGGATGATGCCTTCTGTCTTTGGTGACCAACACTAGCGCTGTGACTAACCCAGGATGGGGTCAGGTCATTCTGATTAACAGCAGATGGGTTGTGGGTGGATGAAATAATACATAATATATGAGGAAAATATTAATCACATTTTGTAAAATGTGAACACACTTTAAGCTTCTTTTTTTTCCTCAGGCACTAATTAAATTGTGTCTCTAATAGAGGAAAATAATTTATTAGAATAAATATGCATTCATTTGAATTTGGATGACATCTTGTATACATTCTGGATTATCAAAGCTGTTATTCTACTCTGGACTATCATTCCCATAAAATCCAGCTGTTAAGTAACATTTTAGACAAAAATATTTTAAATGCTCATGCCTAATATTATTATCTTTTTTTTCAGTATTTTCTTTCCTGCAGTCAGTTAGCTATTTGTCATTAAACTGCTGAGGTCAAACAACTTTGCCTTCAAAATGTAACTTAAGTGATGGCCCTTATATTTTTGTGGGACTTTCCAGACTTGTTATTTCCTCCCTGTCTAGCAGTTGTCTCCAGTATTTTTCCTGCATCCAACACCCACCTGATCACCTGCAAGGGGGTGGATCAGACTACGTTCAGACGCAAGTCACAAGCGGCCATATTGGGTCAGGCAACTTGGCTGCAGTAGATGAGTCATCCAGTCATGCACTAAAAAAAACTATTCATAACTCATAAATTATTATATTCATAAATTTTGTCAGTATGTTACCGTTTGCATAATGTTGTGTTACTTTCATAGAAAAGTACATGATTAAAATTTTTCATAATTTTAAGTATCATAACTGCATTTCAATCAGGAGAGACTAATAAGGAAGAGAGACAGACTGAAAAGTGAAATTGCATTTATTGTGCGTACAAATAGATTTTTGGCGAATAGATTTTTGGCGCTTAGACGCCGGGGGTAGATCATTGTGGTGTACTGATCTATGAGTGAGATCTTGCATCTGAAGGAGATGACCCCCCGGGCCTAGACACTGGTGGTGGTAGACTTCTGTTCGGGGATCCTGATGGAGATGGTCGGCATCAAGTGAAGGTGGTGAAGTGGTGGAGGTGGGCTGAGAGTTTTGCTGGATGACGCAGGATGACTGCAGGGAAAGGAGACACTTTTAAATTTGACGCTAGTGACTGATTGGTAGGAGAGAGAGGAGATGGCAGCCCGTGATTGGATGAAGTAGTGAAGAGGGCGGAGCGAGAAAATAGAGGGTGAGCTTAGGAGAGGCTTGTGCTTAAGAGATAGTCTTCCTGTCTGAACTTTCGCTTAGCTTCATTTCTGACAATCATAACAAACCAAACCGTTTGAACATTGGTCAAAAACCGAGCAAGTTTTGGTTATCAGACATGCACCATCAACATACAGTAATGCTCTGAGAGAGCGAGTTGACTGAGCCAAGATGGCAGCCGTGTATAGCGACGTCGTGTCATTGGGCAGCAGCGCTGGGTGAGTCATCTCTTCTTATATGATCACCTGCTCCTCGTTCCCTCATTAGTCCCTTAGTTTATAGATCAGCCCTCCACCTTGTCACTGCCAGGTTGTTTATTGTGCCCCTGTAGCCATATACCTTTCCAGGCCCTGCTCTTTCCACTCACCTTCCTGCATTCTGTGTATTTCTGTCTCTTTTTCTTTTAAAAAAAAACAAAACGTACTTGCCAGCTCCCTTTTCGAATTTACTTGCCTCTTTCCCCTGATTTACTGCCTGTTGCTGATCTCTGCTTCAAACCAAGATTTAGTAAAACTCATTTTAACTTTACCTACAGTGTGTCAGAGTCTTAGTCCAAACATGCACTACCAGAGATAATTATCCTGTGATGACAGAAAACTAATTCATGCTCTGGTGCACACATGGCAGCTCCACATATTGGATGTTCCGACTGTGGTGTCACACTGTTGCTAAAAAAAAAAAAGAGAGAGAGAGAGAGAACAAACAAATACATGCATGACATAAAATTAAAAAAAGGTCCTCCCCTCCCTTCAGAAGAAGACCTTTTAGCTTTTAAACCAGACAACCACAAATGCAGTGTTGCGTTCAGTCCCTTTTCACCCTTGAGCAAGCATTGTAGAGATTCATGGCTTTCCTAATTAAATTTTTGCAAACCTGGTGGAGCCCCTGGCAGCCATTATCTGCCAACAGGATTTTGATTAACTGGACACGAATCCACTCTTATCTAGAGTTACTGTTTGGGGCTTATAAACATCAGCCCCCTAATTAAAAAGAATAATGCGGTGCATATCATGTCCAAAGCAATCTGCATCTAGCTTTGCTATCCAGGGAAAAATGAGGAAAGTCAAACACCTTAAGTTTGTGCATAAAACATAGTAAAAGCAAACTGATGATTCATGTTTTGTTGTAACTTAGGGGTGGCGCAACAAAATAGTCAATGTTTATGAATTGTTTTTACAAGACAGGTGGAGAGTGGTTCAGACTCTGGCTGTAAGGAATCAAACATGACAGGTTCAGGAAAATGTGGGACAAAATTTTCAGTGAGAAGGGAAATTCCCTTGGTACCTTAAAAAAAGAAAGAAAAAGAAAGCCATAAAGTCTTGCATAGTTTTAAAACTCTGACTCCAAACACATGTAGTGCTTTCAGTGCAATCCATTTTGCAGAACATGGCCTACTTTTTTTAACTAAACAAAAGCAATGTGTTAAAATATACACCTACTTCAAACCATCTTTTGTTTATTAGATTAAATTAATTCATTAAAGTCTCCATGTCAACCATTGCCAGGGCCAATAGCTTTGATATCTAGTCAGGTTGTAAAAACCTGCATTGGCTTTGTAGTGGAGCAGAGTGAGTGGCTGCTGATATAAATAGGTCAATGAATAAAGTGAAGATTCTTACTGTATGAAAACTAAACAACAATGGCTTTTGTCAGCTTCTAAGATGTATTCAGTCATTTCGGGGCTAAACATGAACAACGAAAAAGGAAAAAAAATCCTGCATGTGTGTTCTGCAGTTTATTGAGGCTTATCCAGACTATGCTGAAACCTGAACTGTTGAACCTGGAATCAATTATGACTCTAGTGACTGCAAAGATGTCATGACACTGATACTGTGTTTTACCTCTCAGGATTAAAACTTGCCATAAGCTGCGGGTAGATTTGTGTCACCGGCGATACTGATTTTTAAACAAAACATGCAGTTTATCGCTTCAATCAGTACAGCATCTATCTTCTCTCCCTAAGGCCAAGGCCACACTGCTCACTTCACCTGTGCGTGACGGCTACCCTGCTAGCGGCTGCAGCTTGCACGCACACACGCGCGTATGTGTGTATGTGTGTACACTGTGAGTGTTGTTTCTGCAGCACTGCTACTGCCAGCTCTATCTTTCAACACGGAGTTTGCTTTTGATAATGGCCATCAATAATAGAATGTTTGATATCATTTCATTAAAAATTTAATTTATATTTAGTTTATAGAGGGAGAAAAGGAGAGAGAGGGAGAGGGAGAGTGCACAGGGAAACTGCTGACCTTCACCTTATGTTCTGTCAATTTATTGACATAATTATAACCTACATGGGGTTCCTGCTCTGACTATATAATGCATATGTGGCCTACATTTTCTCCATTTCAATTGCACACAATTTCTAAAATGGTGAAAAAAGATAATATATTTTTCATCTCTATGTCATATTCAGATACAACGATAGTATAGCTTTCAGGAACCAGGTGCCTCAATCCAGAAACTCTTGATGGCGCAATAGCTGCAGTGAAGCTTGAGCCGCAAGTAAATGCACATCTCATGCAGGCTGTGGCTGCTCTAACCTGTTGTTAGTTGGTAGATTTGTATGAATATAATTTGACAGAACTGAGCAAATGTTCAAAAAGATATAGCGCAACAACATCACGGTGTTAACACTAATGCTAATCGTAATGCTTTTCAGGACTCTATACAAATTTGTACAGTATGTCTATACAAATTGTAAGAACAATCTGGGTATGGAGCAGTTTAATTAACCTTAAATTCTGAAGATATGAATACAGCTTATCACTAACTGCATGCCAACATGCTAAGAGAACAGTTAGTGACTAACTTTTTTTCCCAGAGAGATTTCAGGGCAGAATAAAGAAATGAGAGAGCCTGGATGAATGTGGCTGTGCTAGCGCTATCTCCTGCCATTTGATACCCCTCGTACAAACAGCCCTTTGCAGTCTTTTCAGAAATCTATTGTGTGCTACTCACCTGCAGAGCCAATCTCTCAGCTATGCCTCACTAGCCAATGACATCCCTAGTATTAGCTTTGTAATGCCGGAACTGTGGGTCATAAAGGTCCAGGTATTTTTTCTTCCTCAAAGTTTTTTTTATTGTACACTGTGACAACTGTGAGGCCACAAGCGAATGTCACCTGACAAGAGAAGTGGAGGTGCAGCAGAAGATGCCAAATAAATTAGGCTGTGAGTCACAGAGAGAGAGAGAGATAGTTGTGTTTCTGGGGCGTCTGCACCTACAGTATATAGGGCAGGTGCAGTTACTGTTCACCTGCATTTTGCATTTATTATCAAATCTACACTTTCAAATCAAAACCACATGGGGGTGATGATTTGGAAGTTTAGAGGTGTTACATACTGAGTATCAGATGGTTCTTGAGAAGTCACACCGTTCAGCCATATATATTTCTGTTGTGTATTTGCGACCTAGCGCAGGTTGATTTTTCTATTTGTTTTCTATTTTCTGGTCACTTTCGTCCATCAGAAAGTAAAGAAACAGGCTTTTGGCTCAAGCAATCCACACAGGAGTGAGTGTGGAAGAAAAACAATTGCAGCCATTTGGTGTTGACAAGCCTTAATGCCTGCAATGATTCCATCTCTATCAGACTGTGGTGGTGTTGTATATCAAGTCTGAGTCTATTTATCACATCAACTGTAAAACATTTCCTCGAAAGCAAAGAAGCAGATAAAATTAAATAAAAAAACTACCAACATTTTGCATCTCTCTACATACCCTTACATAGTCAGTACTTTTAATCATTTATGTCCATGTGCTTTAAAATATATTCACTTATGCAATATATATTGGGCAGCAATGTACGGGCTGCAGTGGTGCTTGAGTTCAAGGAGGTACACAGAAAATATACTGATTTAAAATGTGCTAACAATGCAAGTTTGCCCCCCGGCTTCATCAGGAAACCAACTTTCAACAATATTTGTTGAACCTCTTAAAGCAGAAGTAAGTGATATATTTGTGTTAATATAAGTCTTAAATAGTTATATCTTCCGACAGCAATCACTTACATAGAGTGTTTGGACCAAAACACGGGTCTGTCAGTGCTCTGCTGAGCTTTATCGTATCCTTTTTTATCAATGAGGAGATGTGTGCAGCCAAGGAACGCCGTGAATGTGGCAGGGAAACTATACCGACTGATTTAAACCAGTTCGATCTGGTACGAGTTCAATCGGAAGGTTTGCCCCCGGGCTGTTATAGTGACTTTCACCGGTAAAACAGGTCGGAGAAACCAAACTTCGTCTTGAAGCTGTAATTTATTTCAAAAGCCTGCCTGAACCAGCATTAGCTTCGCTTAAGAAGAGAAGCATAATTCATCATGGATGAATCAATGCTATAATTAATGTTTAATTGATCCTCTAATCATTAAAAATGCCAATATGTGAGTGAAATGGGTCTCTATGATCTGACTGATGACTGATACAAAACCAGATAAAACTACCTTTCAAACAGTCTTTTCTCAGTCCCACCATGAGGAGGATGGGCAATTACATGTAAGGATCGCCCTTTGAAGGTTGCCCTTTGAGGATGATATCTTTTACTTTGGCATCAATCTCGGGAATCAGTACGGACCTTCCCAGTAGATATCACCCGCACTGCTTCAAAGAGACTTAAGATTTCTTGATAATTTTTTATCTGCTCATGATAGCCGCTCAGCTCAGGTACTCTGAAAACTATGTGAATGTATTTTCCACAAAGATACTGTGTTGACAATAAGTGATAAACGATAAGATACAGAAATACAGCATTTACCACTTTGTATTTCCACGAAGAAAATATGGCCGCCAAACTGTTTTTACACGAATAATCATCTTTGCAATCAGAAATACAGTATTTTCTGGAAAGTCTCTGTTCATTTTGGTTTCCTGAACACAAACAACTCTTTGCACAGATTTATCTAAATTTCAAAGCACAAGCTGCCAACAGACCAGCTTCACCTCCATATAATTTTATTTTGGCCCGCCAAAGGCCACAACATAATTTGACATAACTGAGCCTTACCTCTTCCCCCAGTCTGAAAATATTGTGACCTTTCATTATAAAGCCCACATGAATCCAGTTCATCGCCATAGCTTAGGGATTTGGTGGAGTGGATTGGTTTGAGGAAAGACTATACAGGAGGCACTCTCCTTAATGCTGGCACTGGAGCGATGTTTAAAAAGTGCTCTAGGACTCTGAGGCAAAGACCCTTTCCCTCAATTAGATTGATTCAGAAGCCTGTGGCTTTAACCTCAGCTGGAAACACAATTTGTCTCATTTCGCTCTGATTTTAGGATGTCTAAAGCAATCTCACAAGAGCCCATCGACTCCTGGCTTTCTCATGCCATCTGCCTTCCTGCTTTCATCCATCCTGCATGCACATGCATGGCATGCCCACTGTCTCTTTATGGAAAGTAAGACATCTGATAATAATGGACATTCAGGCCAAAGTTCCCTTTATATACAGAGCAGGGGACAGAGGGTTTGTCTCAGGCACCACTAAGGCTGATCATATTTAACCTGAGTGTCTAGAGTGAAAGAGCAGCACCACTGGCACTTCCTCATTAGCTCCATTGAGGGACACCTGAACAAAGCCTCTAACCCCCCACTGGCCCAGTGTAGCTGCTCAGTGTTCACCAGGACAGAGTGAACAGGCAGCTTTGCAGGTGTAAATGTGTGTAACAGTGTGCGATTGAACAAGTAGCTCCTCAAAAAGGAAGCATTACTTTTCCCTTGATAAATGAAACAGATAAAAAGAACGGGGGGTGGGAGTGGGGGTGGGGGTGGGGGTGGGGGGCACCGTGACAGTGTGACAGCTTTGTTTAAAAACCCAAATCTCTTTTATAATGATTTGCTCAGTGATACGTAGAAAACCGCAAAGTAATCACTTGTGGCCCAAACCAGCAGGAAGCCTTTGCAACTTGAGGGAAATCTTGACAAAAGATCTTATCCAAATGTAGCTTGGTTCTGGCAAACCTTTTTTTTTTTTTTTAGTTGGAAGCTGTATTTGACACTTTTCAGCACCTCCAGGAAAACCTCCATACATTTTTTAAATCACTCAGAATGCACACGGGGAACTACCCTCCATTATCACACAGGCCTAAAGCTCCACTGACACTTTCCAAAATAAAATGTTCTAATTTGAAAAATATATAGTGCAATGTCACGACTTTGAGAAAAAATAAAAAAGTTTCTGGAAGAGAGGTGTATCAAACTTTAGAATTGTGCAGCAGTTCCAGACCTTTGCAGAATATGTGCAGACAAGACTGTTACAACAATTAGATTGATTAGCCATTAGGAGCAGGTGAAAATGTCTCAAGACATTGTCAAATTAGTGCAATTTCTCGCAGGGTGTCATGAACAAGATTGACAATGATGTCGACATGTGTCCCGGCAATGATTTCGACAACACAGTTAAAACCTGTTCCATCGATTAAAAGTATTTTTGAGAGAGAAAATCAATTACAGCTCTGAAACCTCTTCATGTAATTACCTAATAGCTTTACTTTAATGAGCGGGTGACGCAAACACATCTGAGGTAAAGCTGAGCTAGATACAGCGTCCTCCTCACACAATCTAATCTGCAGTACTTCACTAAATCCACGCTATTCAACGTTTGCTGAAACTCTCAGTCTGCAAAAAAGAAAAAAAGAATCTCCCAAGATGCATTTCCTCAACAGCTCTTCACCTTCATAGTCTGTCCTATGGGCAAAGATGCTTTGTGATATATCTTTTATCTAAGGATTTAACTTAAATATTCTAAGCAGAGAAAATGTCACTATTTAAAATAATGTCTTTAGCAAAATCACACAGGACACACTCTCAGCAGTCTGAATAGTTAAACACAAATTCAAAGCACCTTAAGTCACCCAAGACAAATCTGTGTCTAGCGTGCATATGAGAAACTACAATGACTTGACTGCTTTGTGTCGTCTGGTTTAATAAAGGTAACGTCTGTTAAAGGTGTAAAATATTTCACAGAGGAATAAAGAGTCACACTTAATGGAAAACTTACAGGCACAATGAAGAATACCCATGGAATTACCACTTTTACCAGCAGCTTGGTCTACTATGTCTTTCACTTCCTGCCATCTTGAAGTCAAGCTGATATATCCCTGTCACATTTTACTAGGCTATAAACCTGGGCTAAATGTTTGATTTTGTCAAAATGTCAAACCTCTGGCTCATAAGTGAGAAATAATCTAAAGTCACGGAAAGTAAAAGAAAAACAGATGCGATCAATGCTGCAGCACTGGGGTAATACTACTGTAGGGGCATTACATGGATGGCAGAAGGACGATAAACAGTGGGGTTTCATGTCTGGTGACAATCTGCACAATCAGCAAATCCTGAACACAGGACATTATGTGGTTGACAAATGACATTTTTTGAAAATGCAGATTCCCGCATTGTCTGAGCCTTTACCAGCTGTGGCCCCAGGGAGGAAGAAGCCTGCATGGTCATTTTCATTAACTTGGTACAAGGGATAATTAGATGTGCATCCAAGTCCTGTTTTGATTATGATTATCACATCGTGGTCAAGGTATGAAGAAATATAAGTCTTGATATTAGACATAATGAGGAGCATAGCTTATTTGGTGGTTGAATTGTATTAGTTTCTGATCCTTCTGGTGCTGATAAATGGTTCACTTTTTCAGCTCACCTTACTGGGTTTGACTTTGATGACACCATGACTCTCCCCATTGTCTCAGCTGCTGCATTCTATAAACAGATAGTGGCTTAAATAGGATTTTCTCCCCGGGTGCAGGGGCAATAATCCACTTTGTAACGTTACCTAACATGACAGGGAAACTTCTCAATTTCCCCTAAGTGGTGGGAAGTGAGCACTTTGCTTAGGTTTCAGATCTGAGGACACACACAGTGTTGTGCATTAAACTGTTGGAGTACAGAAAACAACAGCAGGACTACTTCATTAGTTTTTAATTTTATCCCAAATTTGGTTTGACCGTTCGTCCCAATTTTTTTTTTCTCCCCCTCTCTCAACCACTGCCCAGCCATCTGTACTGTCCTGGAGTGGTTCCTAAACACAACCCTGCAGTGGATGGTCAAACATGGCACACAAGAAAAGATAAAAAAAGAAAAAAAAGAAAAAAACATGCCATCAATCATAAAAGCTTAAGGCCAGGAAGGCAACAGCACCATCACACCATTCATCTCTTGGTCTTTTATTCCCTTTATCTTTCCTCCCTCTTTCTGTCCCTGATTCTACACCCACTCCATCCATTTCTGTCTCCCACTTTTCCTCCCTTCCTCCTCCATTTTATCCTTCTTCCCTCCATCCATCATTTTCTCACTCTATCCCTCCACTGTACGCTAAAGCTCATTCTTTTTTCCACCCTGCAACCTCTTCTCTCTTCTCTTCTTCTTCCTCTCCTCCTCTCTGGTGGCGTGGATGTCCGACATTCAGTCTCTGCCCATGACGCGTTCCTCTGAATGTTTTACTGCTGCTTGGAGAGATGAGAATCCTCCGACTCGTCTTGTTGGCGGTTTCCAGGCAAAGTTATGATAAAAGAAATGCAAAGTGCATTGATCATTGATTTTTTGCCCCTTTGAGTCTGTGAGCGAGTGTAGACCAACTGACTGGCAAGCAGATGTTTCTCTGATGTCATTTCCCAACGAGATGGATACAAATCTGTACAGGTGATAACAAAGGAAGACAAGGAAATTACATCTGTGTAAAATTATAACTTTTATTTTAGAAGAGCAAAGTAAAATGAATCTTAAATCCCAAGTATTATAAAAAAGACACCCCAAAAAATGGTCATGTTAAAATCTACATTTAATGAGCTATGAACTCTGTAACCTTTCCAGACGTTCTCTCTTCACAGCTTGGCAGTCAGTTTTGAATTTAACTGCAGCAACAGGATTACTAGATTAAGTGGCACCGAGGAAATGTTGACTGCAGAATGTAGGGCTGTCTTTTTATGAGTTTATAGATAAATAAATATATACGGACACCTATTTATGCTGTCCATGTGAAGCCAAATTATGTAGCTTTTGCTCCATGGGTGAACAAAATGATGCTTCTCCTGACAGGCTGTAATAACTTTCTGCCAAATAAAAGTGAAAAGCAAGTAAACCCACTGTTTTCACACTATGTATCAAATCTATTTTTCATATCCGGAATGATATTATGAGATATCATGTGAGAGCTTCTGTATTTGTCCCTGTTTGACATGTTATGAAAACTGGGTTCTGTGGATGCTAGTGAGTTTTTGTTGTTGTTGTTGTTTGTTTGTGTGTTTGTTTCACACTGATTTTATTCTAAATTCAGTTTCTTATTATGTTGTATTACATCATTTTGATGAAGAAGAAGAAGAAGAATTTGTGCTTGGATGATGAAGCAGTGACCGAGGGTTTTCTGATGGGCCCCTGAAAAAATGGACAAACCAAGCAATAAAACAGGGAGGTGAGGATGCAATCCCTGTGTAGAAAGTCAGGCAGCCCCGTTTACAACCTCCAAAAATAATGGCTTTGGGAAAAATCGCTGTAGTTTTTCAGCTGCTGAACAGTTTTAATCACATTTTTTCTTCATATGATAGGCTAAGTATTAGACGAAGGGTGGGGAGATGAAAATGTCTCAAGGACAAAAGCATGATGCATGTGATGACTGCAGATAGCTCCTATCTCTTGGATATCTTTTATTGCTTTTATATTTGCTTCCGTCCTTGGATTCTTCACCAACTGGAATTTGTTTCCTTGAATTGTTCGTCTCCCTGTGCACAGAAAAACAAGCACATTCAAATGCCACGCAAGACAGTTGTCTCTAAAGGCTTTTCAGGAAGCCCAAGGCTGTCAGTGGGATGTAATGATCATGCCCTATACTCATACATGTAGTCAGTTTTTAGATTTAAATGAGTAGTCATGTTCATTATGTTTACACACCAACTATGGTGTTAGATTAAATCTAATTGGAAGAATATATTCATAAATCTAAACAGTTTGTATGTTTAACATTTATTTTAGCCTCAGCATATACAGGAAAAATCAAAGCACATACATCTCCTCGGCTCTCACACATACTGCATCAATTATAGTACAAGGTTATTACATTTGGAGCCACAGCCTCTCGGCTTCTCTGGCCTCAGTTGTATGATGTTTAATGTGTCATACTTTTCTCATCACATTTCAGCATTTACTGCCGCAAGAAAAACAGGAAAGAAAGAAAGAAAGAAAAAGATTGCAGCAAAAAATGGGTAGCATCATGGTGTGTATTTAAGTTTTTTTTCTAACAACATTGTATCTGTCTTAAATCTCCCTCCCTCATGACTGGCAGTGTACAAAATACACTGATGATACTGTCGCAATTCTGTGCACATGAATTTGCTTCCTATAAAAAGGCAAACTGCATTGTGACAACACAAATACCAGACAAGTGTATATGAAGTTGTTGTTTTCTCCTTCACATTCATAAGTTGACATTCTTCATATAAAATGTAACAGGTTGATTTTCTTTCTGCTCACAATCATTCGTTCAGATGTTAGAACGTATTCAGTCCTTATACAAAGTGAATATTTTTGGTCCTTTACTGGTTGAATAGATATGGTGATCATCTGTGGGTGTATCACAGCTGCATTGGTTTAAATACATTGTTATAAAGTAGGAGTTGGAATTGTTCTGAGAATCAAACTGAAGATACAAAACAATTTAGGAAGATGGTTCAGAGCAATGCACACTGATGAAAGTTCTATTAATGACATGTTGCCTCAAACTGAAAACATAATCACACTGATGACAAATTTAGGGGACAAATGATTAACATAAGAAATCCAAATTATTTGCAGCCCATTTTTAGCAGCCTAGTTGTTTGATCAGTGACTTTGCCTGGTGCAATGAAAAACAGGAACTCTAATCAGCCACATATTGTAATGGTCAGACATCCGACATGAATTCAGATTGGAGACATGGAGGAATGACACGGAGAGTGTGGCTTTTAACTTTCACAATAAACACTGTTTTTAGCTGAACAGCATGTGATAAAGGACGGACAAAGCTCTCATTCACAGAGCCTGAGCAAAGCGAATGCATAACCAAGCTGACTTGCGCCAGCTGCCTTACCCAGGTTATATGGAAGTGCACCGATGGCAAGGAAACCCTGGGGTGCTGTCACTTTCTCCGTGACAGGGAGCATGCAGGGACGTAATGGTTTGCCCCCACTGTCATCTGCAACCGCCCAGCAGACCTCAGCGAGGACAGCCCAGGAGGTGTGCAGCTTTGTTGTTTACTCCCTCCGCGACAGCTTGATGAATGGATATCTGCGTGAGTGTATAAATTCTTTGCCCCTATAGATTTGTTGCCTTAGCCTGTTTGTGGCCGCTTCCCAGCAGGGTGCTCCGTACAAATTGTTTCAATAAATAATCATCCAAATATGTCAGGAGACGTTGGAAAACGTACATTCGAGTCTGCCAAACATGTTCCCCCCGTGATAGGCAAAAATCAATTAACACAGGTGTGAATGACCTAACCAATTAGGAAGTCTTGTTTGTAGAATAAACACTTCTGGACATCTATGCGTTTCTGTCTAGCACAGTGACACCGAGTAGGCCTACACACAGAACATGTCACAGAGTCTTTTGTGCACTTGTGTTATAACTTTCATCTTAGCTTTCATTTACAGCTAGGATAAGTACATGAATGCAAAAGCGTACAGTACCACGCAACAGCACCCTTTTATTTTCTTCTGAACTTGAAATGGGTTCAACAGGACCTTGACGCATGTCCAGCTGCATTTACAGGGGTGGGAACAACAACAACCACCACACGGTATGATCAAGGTCAGTATAGTGTTTCTCTCGCTCCCGCTATATCACATCCATCTCTTTTGCTGCATACCAGAAATGCACTCTTGCCGCATACATTCCATTACAATATTACAGCACATTTAGGAGAGAGCTTAGGTTATTTCCTCTCATGCTGACAAAAACAATTTCCCTCTCAGGTCTTAATGAGGATTGCAGAGCCTTTCAAATTATGGTTCCACATAGCTTATCACGTCTTGGCCTATGTGATATTGATGAGAGGCAAGCGACTGCATTCATGAAATTAAGGTCCTGAAGTCACTGCAACAGAATGCACAGCAGTTAGCATTTCTTCTGATGATTTAAGGGGCCTATTCACTGGCGAGTGCATGGTTTATAGTTTAATTCATGCTCATAATTCAACCACAACATCATTATATACTTTGAATCACAGGCCTTACACAAGGTGAAATGGGAGAGTAAAAGAATAGGTGCAAATGGCCATAATCAGGACAAAGGAGGACGTGAACAGAGAGCAGGGGGAATGTTTTGAGGAGAAATCAACAAGGTGACAAACAATACAACAATGAAGAAAATATATCACAATATAATAATTTAAATAGATTATAAAAGTTTTGTTTGTTGTGACAGAAAATCACCATTATACCTGTGATACAATGCCAGTAAAATGAAATGAAGCACAAACCACACAAGTATTTAAATTTCCCCATTAAAGATGCATGAGTGAAGAAGAAGAAAGTGTTGATTTACTTTGTTCATATTCACTAAAAACCTGGAACCATTAAACCTGACAGGAAAAATGCACCATTTTACTCTTCACACTCAGGACTCATTTTGAACTGCTTTGTGACACATTGGGCCAAATCAGGGTTGGATCATTATCCGAATCAAGTCACAGTAGACTTCTTGCAGTCACTTGTTTTTGGAAAAGCCTGTGACAATGAAGCCAAAATGAGGTGTCAAAATGAGGATGAAACCGTATCTGTTCTATTTAAGCAATACAGTTAACCATTATATGAACCATATTTTGTTCTTCGCAGCTGAAACATTTCCCCGCGATGTACACTCTGCTGTGGCCCACCAACTGAGAGTGAAATAGTGGAACAATACATTGAGCTGAAAAAGAACTTCAAGCCTTTTTTCACTCTGAAATTCTTGTTCAAGATTTAATTAGAGTGACCATGGTGAAACTACAACAAAGGTAATGTAGACCAGTGAATTAGAGGCTGCAGATGGAAGATACCTGCTGATTTCAGATTTCTGTCAGGAGAGTTCACAAGCTGTTGTCAATGACGTGCTGCAAGAATAACATACTTTGCCTTCAGGCATTATTGCTATGATGTGAAATTGTATTTTTAAGAGCATACGGATGTAAAAAATATATGACAGACAGGGAAATCCTGTGATTTTTAATACGATTCACATGGATGTGTTTCCATCAATTAAAGTAATGAAAATGCCACACAGACGTGGTGTGTTTATGTAATTTATGAAATTGTGAGAAACTGTTTCCCTATGAGACTTTTACTGTTCTCACTGTTCCAGAGCAGTAACACAATATTCGAAAGCATCGCAATCACATGTCAAGCCTGTCCTTGGGAGAAAGTGCAACAGTGTGAGTTATTCAAAGACAGGTCAGAGAAATGGTCAAGATTCCCAGAAGGCAGTTGCTGATGACAACAACCAGTTGACAGATGGAGAGGGACCCAATAAGTTAAACCAAGACTGATGTGACAGGGGCTGCCATTAAGGCACTGACCAGCTGACAGACTGTGTCATACAGACAGACGGACATAGGCAGAGAGAGGCGAGGGACAGCTACACAGAGCGGCTCCGTGGCGTTCAGCCAAAGGGTCACACATGACGGGTGAGGACCAGAGAAGGGGACAGACAGACGGACAGACAGACAGATGCAGTTGATGCTAGATATTTATATATCGAATTTTGATTCAGCCTGATATGGACGGTCTAAAAGTAATGCACCAGACATCGAGAAAAAAACAATTTATTTTCATTGATGCAGCCATAAAAGTATGTGTGAATATTTCACTCGGTAGCAACAAACTATTGGAAAGAGCAGATACAAAATAACATTTCTCTTATCGTCATTCAATAATAAAATGTTCTGACTTTACAGCCTCTGACATTTCCCTTATGTTTGTGCTTGTATTTCACAACATAGCATCTCATCAGGGGAAAAATCTAGCAGCCTGTACACAACAATTTAAGCGTGGAAACCAGCAGTGAAATTAGAAAACCGAAAGTTATGCATTTGTCCACATTTTCGCACCCATTCAGTAGTATCACACTCAAAATGTAAGTGTGGTCGATGGAAAGAAACCACAACAGCTGGTCCATCGTATTTCCATTACAACTTCCCAGCTGCAACCCCTGATGAATGGAGATAATGGGAACTGAATCACAAAGGCTAAAAATAAAGAGGACATAAGCTGTGTCCCAGTTCAAGGGCTGCATCCTTTGGAAGACCCAATCTACACAAAGGCCAAATCAAAATGAGATAGTCTGTCTTAACGGATTTCCACTGTGCGTCACCAGCTGCGTTCATTCTTACGATTGCATCATCAAGTGCCACTCCTGTCACCTAGCAACCTTGTAACTTTACAGTTGTACCATTAGGCAAGGCAGTTTTATTTGTATAGCCCGTTTTTTTTACAAACAGTTTGTCTCAAAGGGCTTTACATGGCATCATAACAACATCCTCTGCCCTTAGACCCCATTAAACAGCATGGAAACCCACTTACCTTGCAAGTGTTATACTGGTGGTTTACACATGGAATCTCAGGATTGGTTGGACCACAAAGGATCAACCCGGTGGTGGTAACCAGGAAATGAAGGCTGCATTTGATGGAACTTTTGAAAGGTTTGTCACAGAGTATCTTTAAGTGCAGCCCCTAAAAGATTCAGCCACTGATCTGGGACCCGGCTCTAGTGTGAATTGAGAGCATAACTCTATTTTTTTATGCAATTATAATTGAGATATCTTTCCATTGCTGCTGGTCATCCAGCTACAAATCTCGATCATCTTAAGCAAAAGTTCTGAAACAATTTAAGTAGTCAGTTCATTCTTTTCCTATTGTTATGGAAACCAAATGGCAAGCTGTCAGTTATGTAAATGCATGATGGCAGTGAGTGTATGACATGACGATAAGGGTTGTTGCTTTGATGCCAGCACTGAGAGGCAAACAAATATTGTTGGCATAGACTGAAAGCTTCATCAAATGAATTTAGCAAAAATCAAGTGAACAGCCCTGAAATAATCTGTATCCCCCCCCCCACATTATTTATAGATTTGGCTCTTGTGTTGTTTGGGTTCCTCAAAATATCAGAATGTGAAATAACAATGAATCTGACAGCTGTGTTTTGCTCTGTGAATTGGACATGTGCTTGTTATGCTCCTTTGATTTCTGTGGCCCATCGAGCATTGTAGCATTCTTGGCACCAATGAACGCAGCAACGGAGAGCAAATATTTAAAGCGATATTCCGGCGTAAGTGAAAGCCACGGTCAAACACACCGTAACACCGAGTCAGACCCCCCCTCGAGAGATCAATTTCCCCGACCGCTAGATTCACGAGTTCCACCAACTTCAGCAAACACCGCACTATCGCCACACACGGCGCTGCGCGGATCCACTGTCTAACCGCAGTCCGCAAAACGCCACTTTTAGCCACAAATAATGCTCAGAACTGCACCAAAGTTCATCAACAGTACATTACAGGGTCCCAGCACGTAGGACGAGCCGTCAAACATCCGCTAGCTTTACCTGTTTTCTTCAGCAGGCACAACTCACCTACTTCTCCTCCTGGATCCGCTTGCTGGTGGAGAAGCCCTGACGAGTGGATCTCCCAGTGCAGCGGAGCTAAAGAAAACAGGTAAAGCTAGCGGATGTTTGACGGCTCGTCCTACGTGCTGGGACCCTGTAATGTACTATTGATGAGCTTTGGTGCAGTTCTGAGCATTATTTGTGGCTAAAAGTGGCGTTTTGCGGACTGCGGTTAGACAGTGGATCCGCGCAGCGCCGTGTGTGGCGGTGTTTGCTGGAGTTGCTGGAACTCGTGAATCTAGCGGTCGGGGAAATTGATCTCTCGAGGGGGGGTCTGACTCGGTGTTACGGTGTGTTTGACCGTGGCTTTCACTTACGCCGGAATATCGCTTTAAGACATGACTGACCACCCTCAAAAAAGACATTACTTCTGTACTCTAATTAGTCGGGGCCTGTTCCAGAGCAGCACGATAAACCCATGCATGGTGTTATATCAAAAGCCTCGACTTTTAAAATCTTCTTTTTAACCTGCTGGAGTTATAATCACCAATTCCTCTATGTGACCTTGAGTTTCACCCTTCTGGCACCCTGACTAGTTCACATCAAAGAAACTTCAAGCGCCACATCTGGCCCTCTAGAAAAAGATGAAAAAGTGGTGCAACCTCAGGCTTTACTCTTAGAAGTAGTAATCTCCTGTGGTTAAAGGTACCTCAAAATATAAAAGAACTGTATTGAGAGACTAGATGAGAAGGAGAAGAAATAATCTCTCGGCTCAGGAATCGGTTGTCAGTCACCATTTTCCCTGCTTTCTCCTCTACACAGAGGCTAACTGCATAGGTTTCAATTATTGTTTGGTCTGTAGGTGTGGTTTTCTCTACCTGTATGGAGCGTATACTAACATGATGAATGAGCTCTGGTTTGACATGTTTTTAATATCTAACAAGTTCAGACAGAATGGGAGGATTTGCTTCAACCTGGGTGTGTGGGAGTATGACAGTTATGTATGAAACCCAAATAATCTCTTCAGAACATGTGGAAGCGGGTTTCTTTTTTAAACTAAAACTGAGTAATCTGAGAGACTTCATTTTGGCCCCATCTCACTGTGAAAATATGAATAAATTATTCACCACACAAAGTACTTCTGGTCCAACACCTTAATCACAGCATGTGGCTCTTCCCCATGTTCTTCACTTCAGAGATAACTGTGCATGTCCAGGGTCTAGGGTCATCATAATTAAATGATCTTGATTTGAGGCAACACATTACATGCTGGGGACTGGTTAATAATTGCTGTGTTATCATCATGGAAGGGTCATCCCATTCTCCCTGCGGGTGCTATGAATGGTGCAGGAGTTAATGATATCCCAGGGGACCGTATCAATCCATGCTATATTCAAATGTCACTTCAATTTAATCATTCAATTAAAGAGCTGGTAATCACAAGGCATATTAACAGAAAGAAACATTTTTCTCATGCTGTTAAAGCACATTTTGGAAATTTTGTTTCATGCTACTTTATTTCACTTCTATGGTTGAATTAAATTTTCTCTGTTGTTTTCACAGGTGATCTTTTTTAATTTTTTTTTTTTTTACACATTTGTCTTTTTTTTCTTTTATTTTTTTGTATAGAAACTGAACTTCAAAAGAGTGAACTTGCTAACAGCATAGCTCCAGGGATGGAAATGCAAGTCTGCGAGAGTGTCTGTTGGTCCACCACTTTCTGAATGGAGACTGAAATATCTCAACACCTCCACTGGATGCCATGGACTTGTATACAAACATTCATGGTCCACATAGGTTGAATCCTATAGTGACTTTGGCAAAAAATAGCTTGTGTTGTCTCTGTTTTATGTTGGTAGAAAGAAAAACAATCACCTGATCAATAAGGCGACAGGATGTAGGCCTCCTATAATCCACAAGAAAAGCGACATTTTACATTAACGCAATAGTAAAGAAAGGCCAACGTTTGTGAATTACACAAACAATGTAATTTTTTGTAAATGGCAGTTCAAACTTCAAATATAAACTGAAATCCTTGCTAATCAGCATACTTTGTGATATAGCCTAGTGATTACTCAATCGCTACACTTTCAGATTGCACTTTGAGTAATTTTACGCCTACAATATACAGATGTTTTCATTTATTTTATCTGATTTAATTCCCCCTCAGGATTGTGTAGGAGTTTCCAGTGCAAACCTGTATGACATCTCCCTGACTAAGTTTTATCATGCCTGTTACGGCAGAACAACTTGACCCCGAAGCTAAAGGGTGTGCTCCATTTGGACTAGCATACTGCTGCTTTTACAGAAAGCGGTGTACGGAGCAAAATGTTAAACAGAGCACCAGGATCTGTTATTATTGCTTGGAAAGTTTATCAGTCGTTAATCAAACAGTGGTAGTGTGTCAGGGTTCTCCTTAGAGTGAATAAAAAAGACATGCTTCTAATCAATAGTTCTTTTCAGCTTGATGTGTGACCCACCCATTTCCACTCCCCTAACCCCACCCCCACACTTCTCTCTTGTGTTGAATACGCTTAGAGCATGAATACAGAGAACTGTTTGATTATTTAATCAGGCACCTGAGAGTTTTTATAAAACGACACTGAGATACAGTCACACAACATGGCCAATTACAAAAAGAAGGGATGGCGTTGTGATCAGCCACATTAAGGTGCAGAAAAGATAGGAGGAAAATTGCAAAGAGAGAGAGAAATAGGTTTAAATGAAGAAATTGAACTGAGAGAGCAAGCACATCAGATAGGGCATAAAGAGGCATAAAATTACACAGACAGACTGAAATAAGATTAAATTAAGGAAAGAAGAATAGGCAGCAAGTATGAATGAAAAGATAGGGAGAGGGGAAAGAGGCAAATATGAGTGTGATAAGAAAGAACTTTAATAATAGCAAAATCAGACACTTTTTAAACCCCTGATGAGAATCCAGATTAAACTTGCTTTTAAGGAAATAGTAGAACAGGAGGGTTTCCACATATGATAGTACAAATCTGATATGACATTATGGGAGAACAGATATGCTGCAAGTTATAGTAAAAAATTAACAGACAGTAATGGTTTAGGTCGTTTGTGGACAGCCAGAGATTCTGATGAATACCGTCACAACACCAATAGCTACATTAAAAATCATTGGAAACAGGAACAAGAGTCACAAAATGATGCCCCTGAAGTATTACATCAATGCCTGGAATGCTGGAGTTTAAAGGATCAGTGCCTGATGAGAAGAATACAAAAAAAATATGCTCCAGCACTTCTACCTAAATGTGGAAAAACAGAGCCTATATATACACAAACGATCATCTTAACTTTTCCTCAAGTGCCTGAATTGAATAGTAAATCACAAATAAAGGAGGTAGGAGGTGAGAATTTTACATGAAGTTTAAAGGGATATTAAACTACAGTTTTAAAAGAAATCCACTGTATTATGCATGAAATATTAGACCCCAAAAGTCTGAGTCATTTGAACAAGTAGGATGAATTTCTACCGAGGCAATCACATTAAAGAAAGGTGGTGAATTTGATGAAACACCTATCAAGCACCTATAATTACTCTGAACTGCAGTCCATCACACTAAAAAATGTGAGTGCATAAAAAAAGAGGAAAACCACACAGAATGATGGAAAGGGACCTTGTTTTGCACTTAAAAACACAGACACAGAGTGTGTAAAATATACGACACAAAGTGAGTTTTGAGATGCTTTCTAAAGATGTGCAAAGCTTTGGTTTGTCTGTAGACAGGCTGTGTCACAGACAGAAGCCTGTCGAGGAGAAACAACAGCAAAAGCTTTGCCACCTCAAGTTTTCAGCCCTGACCTTGGAACAGCCAGAAGTCGCTTCTGTTAGGACATGCAAAGAATAATAAAATAGATACTGGGAAAGATGGCAAGCAAGCAGGTTATTTTGCCAGAGGCAGGGTGATATTTCTGGCATGCAGGGCGATTGTGTCTGGGCTGGTAGGTATAGGTCATAGTGAAGAAGCAGTATTGCAGGTCTTTGCTGCTAAGCACTGTGACACATTGCAACATCAGGCAGCATTTCCTCTGTTATGGGAATATGTAAAGGTCACAGTGCAGTGATGAGGTGATTATCATTATCTGAATAAGGATAAGAAAAAAAACCCACAACATACAGTATGGGTTTCAACAGCCTTCCTGAAGCAGCTCCAAAAAGCTTTTGAAAATCTCACACAGACATATTGAACCCTTAATGCCTGTGTTCAGAGGTGAAGCAACTTGTAACGGTTCAATATCATTTATTAGAAAAAGGTCTGAGCCAATATAATTTGGCCATATTGTGCTTCTTGTTTTATTCTCTCAGGATGTGCCTCTCATCCGATTTCTGTTGGACGGCATCCTAATAGGTCCTCTGTGTCCACCCTGGACACGTTTTATAGAATGTACAGCTTAATGTCTATTTAATCATCACTTACAGTAAGCCTAGTCTTGGGCTATGCACATCCCTCATTAACATGATAAACTTCTATTTCATTAGGATGCTGTATTGGATAATATATCAGTGGTCATAATTCCAGATGATTGATGTTTTAATGTATGATTTTTTTCCCCCTCTATTCCTCTTGCTCAGTTTGATCCACGTCTTCATCCGCTGCATGTCAGATTACGTACGGTCTGCAAGGAACATGGGCGGGTTGACTTAAAAGTCATTTCTTAGTCAGAAAGCCAGGCTGCCAAATGTGCACAGTCATTACTGAAACCCCAAAAGATCTTTGTGTGAAATATAATTTCTGTGTGGTGTTGGAGAAAAGACAGGGTGTGAGAGATTATGTGATAATACAGGGTATTGACAGGCCTTACAAGTGCTCGAGACACAGTCCAAATCTCTGCTGAATCCCTCCACTGCAGGTCAGGTCATGGGGGCCTTCACTAAATCAGTAATCAAGATACCAAGCACAGGTTGGGGCACGTAGAGTTGAAAGCACTTGTCAAATTATCTAGAGAGTATTGATCCAGTATCGATTCTCCCACACTCACCCCAGATGGGAGTGTGGGAGTGGGCACTGTCCCTGGTGCTGAATCGCATCGGGATGTCATGTCCAGACTGGAGCTCACAGCATACTGTCTCATCTTTTCCCAAGCGGCATGAGGGGAAGAGAAAGATGACAGATGATGATTGGTTTGGAAGAGGAGTGAAGGAGAGAGTCCATGTCGAACAGTGGAGGGAGCCTGCAGCAGCATTTGTCAGCTACTTTAGACACCACCCTGAAGTCTGTTCCTAAGCAGTTTCACACCAATTCACACTTCATAGGACTGTGATAACCATAATCACTTCCATCTGATGAGTCAAATGTGATCACAGCAGCTCACATGTGAAACCCAACTAACTTCCCCAACAGTGAGTTAAAACTGATGAGCCAACAAATCCAGTCACCCGTGCGATAACCTATGAATGTAAGCTCTCTTCCGAGGTTAACTACTTTGAGTCCAAATGAGTAGCATTGGGATGCTGATAATAAAGGGAGGCATAGTGCTCCATTGGATATGTGAAGTGAAACTCACCTGCTTATCACCCCCTATCATTTTTCTTTCCTTCTGTAGCGACTGACATCTCACCGCCAAGTGTAGCAACAAAGGAATAGATTAACTTGCAGTGTCATCAGCACATCTGAAATAAGAGGAGGAGATGTTGCATTTCCCTAACGATACACTTGAAATGATAAAATCAAACACACAGCGAAGCGCTACCTGAATACAGTTGGATAGCGCCTTAATAAAAAAAAATCTGACTATACAGCAAATCAGCAATGTTCCCGGATCAAGGATTGCATTAGCAATACACTGACCTGTCTGGGAAGTATTGCAGAGTTTGAAGTTGGTGTTTATTGATTTATTTTTCATTTTACCTCAGTTTGATGGAAAGCAGCAAGAAACATGTGGATGGGAAGGGAGGCAGTGGAAGGGACAGGGACGGGGACAGGATAACGGCATGCTTCCCATAAGCCAGACATCAGGCCGCCACTATTTTTACCCACAGTTGGTACAAGACACAACTTCTCTGTCTAGCCTAGGGGATGTTAAGTTCCTGAAATGCAAAAGGGTAAGAAGTATGTGAACCACACTCTTTTCCATATGTGTTGATTCTTTTATGTCACACATTTGTGTCTGGCAGGCACATGATGTGATGTGTCAAAGGATAAAGAAAGGGCTTTGGAAATCAAAAGAACGTTGCTACTGTGAATGTTATGTTCTCAGTTCCATATCAATATCAAAGAGCTGTACTGTATTATCTATAAATCATTACCCCTGTATATGAAGTTAAGGAATAGGAATGGAAAGGTTTGTGTTTGGCATTAAACTGTACAGAACAGAACAGAATCAGTTTGAACTACAATGCACGAATCAAGGTCTTACCCTTAGATAACAATGTGTTCCTGTGGCCAGTATGACACGCTGAATGAGGACTTATGCACAGACCCACAGAAGCTGTGCAGCATCGTGCAAACAGCATTAATAGTAAATGGGATGTTCCGGGCAGTAACAGTCGTGGGAGGACAGTCCATAGATTTCCATAGCATAGCAAACACTACCAGATGGTGTTGATGTGATGGTCTACTGAGTCACAGGCAGCAATACTTTATGCACCCTTGTTCACCTTGCTATCACACAGCTTTTCCGTAGAAGGCAGCTGACAAGTACGAGCATTCATCCACTCAGCAGTGCAAAAGAAATCTTAGCGGAAAGGAAAATCTGCCTGTGATGTAATGCACCAGCTGCATTTTTAAGAAGCAGAGGCAACTTTATCTACTGTTGTTCAGTCACACACAGTTATGTAAAGGAATCAGCCATTTATCGCAAAGGGTTGGTTAGATGTGATGGAAAAGGCTTTGCCCTTTTCACTGGGTTCGCTAGGAATCTGAGCAGCAACACAAATTTTGCTGAGGGAGCTCATCCACGCAATAAACACATTCACGCACACTGAGTCTTAGACCAACGGGAACTATCCTTCCTCAGTTATGGCATTAAATAAGCCATAAGTGTTATAGCAGAACATTATCATGAAGTTAACATTTGACCATTTGGTTATAAAATGCTGTCACTTCATCATTCTTTTCCTAATAAAAATTTAAATTGTGTCATAATTACTGGATGAATTTGTAAGTTACGAAAAAAAAGTATCGTGTGATAGGTCATAGTGACCTTTGACCTTTAACCAAGAAAATCTAATCAGCTTATCTAAGCAAATGTTTGCACTAAATTCTGAAGAATTTCCCTCAAGGACATATTGCATTCAAGATAATGTGACAGACGGACAGTCGGGCAGACAGCCTGAAAACACAATGCCTCTGACCCTGGCTGTCACCAACACAGGCATAAAAATTTAGTACATATGGCAGAGGATGAGGCGGTGTAGAGGGCTGAGGCAGCATTTGGCATGAGTATATGAGATGTATCAGGTGGCAGTGAAAACCTGCTGTAAATCTGCATCCATGTGATGTGACTGTATGATAGTAGTTAGCTGGTAGTCTCACAGCTTTGGGCAAGCGACTGTGAAGCATAAAGCCAGTCAGCTAATGCAAGTATTGAGGCTGAACAATATGCTCTAATTTTTTCCACCCCAATATAAATGAATTGTTCTTCATGGTGCTACAAGTTTAATTATGACTTATGTTGATTAATTGTAACATTTGCAGCAAACTGTGCTTAGAAAATAGCACAATTGTGTCACAGAAAAATATAAGTTTCCACTTTTTCAAGATTCATGTCTCACCATAATCCAGCACAAATGTTTGCTAAATGCTGAGAGTGATTGTAGGCTGCCTCGTTGTCAAATGCTTTGAATCTGGCATTGCTGCTTGTTTCTGTCACCTAGGCTACCACCCACCTGCAATTGTTAACGGATATTCAACAAGATTTGGTGTCAGCAGCACGGATCTCCACTTTGTTGAGTTTCGTGCTATAAGGAGACACTTGACAACTGTTCCAAGCTCTGCTGTGAACAGGTGAACACACAAATGTGCTGCCTTTCAGATCATGTTTACAGTGTCTTCTATATGCAAATTTGAATGGGAGAAATATGTGTAAAAGCTTATATCCATTTGTCAAAATACACACAGATGAAATCATGGGTTATATTCCTCTATTTTCATATGAACCAAAAAATAATTAGAGCTGCTCACTGCTTAGCATCTGGCCTTGTAAAGACCAATAAAATGAGATGTCCATAAAAGTCCTTTCCAGTCTGATTTACTGGTCTTTTGGACAGTTGCCTTGGCAATAGATAGTGACATGGTCTCTGCTAAAAGTCCCCATTGGGGCAGTATGAAGGGTGTGTCTAAAGTATGCACATGCACTCTGAGGCAAGGCTATCACCATGCCATCTGTAGTCACTCCACAGGAACATAACCAGCACCATTTATTGCACATATGATTACTAGTTGGCATACTTTTTTTTTTTCTTTTACAAGCCATCTGCTCAGGGGAGGTGAGAAGGGATATGTGAAATAGAATACTGTAGCATATTGATTCTCTGCTTTAACACATTAATATTCATTCTTAGCAACTGGCGGTATATTAATTGTGCAAGGTAAATCTGTTGGGGTTGTTATTAGTTGGATATTTATATGGTTTAATGAATAACGATATATCTGTTGAGCAAACAGTGGGACAAACACGTTTACACTCTGCTTTCCAAGACAGGCTTGTCAGAGTTCCAGTTGATGTAGCCCTGAGGCTGATTGTGTGGACACATGTCAAAATCTGTGCAATCTAAACATGAACAGTAAAGGTCAAATCCATAACCGGAATTGGATTACATGGCTTTATTTTGCATTTTATTGCACCACACACTTTGATGAATTTGTTGTTTCATTGTCATGTGTGTTGTCTGGCAGAGAACAAGTGGATGAATCAAACAGGAATCCTTTGCAACTAAAGCTGTGACATCCCGTGCAACTCAACATCACAACATTGAGACAACATATTGCTCCTGTTTGTTCACAAACAAGCTGGCTCTTTTAGGTGGGGTGCCTTTGTGTGTGTGTTTGAGCCTGTGCACCAATGTCTGACTCATTTGGTAGCAAAGCTTTGGAGTCGATTCTAATAAAACTGGTGGAGGTGTCTGTCTCCCTCTGGTGTGTCAGTGTCAATCTGTTTGTGTTACATGAAGCTGAGAATGAGTTTCTGACTAACTGCTATGTAGCATTCAGAGGTGATGTCTATGTGGCCTAACACCCAATAATGAAATGGTGTTGCTCCTGTGTGCTGTGGTTTTTACTCCAATAAAAATCATATTTTGTCCAAAAGAAGACATAAATTAACCTTATTGTGTACTTTGGAGTTTCAACACTGTGTGCAGTCACTGTTTAAGTGTATTTTTTAGTGTTAATGCATGTTGTCTACTTTTATGATAATTATTTGATGTGAAGAGCCCAGACTTTAATGGTTTCTGTGCAATTTCAGTGGATTAAAAAACCTCCACTGTTAATCCACATGTCTAATACTTTAATGATTTAGAGTCCCATTAGCAATTATTATATTTATATATTTATTTATAATACACAAAAATATCACAGAATTTTTCTTTTTGCACAGTTACACTACAATGCAAATAGAAGCAGCACAGTTTAAACTGTACATATACAGGATGTTTCTGCAGCACACATTTTAAATCAAATGCATTTATTGTTTATGATCTTGACCAAATGCCAGTGAACAACAGGTTAGTCTTCCTTTTTCACTGTCTTTGCCCGTGCTGCTGACATTGCTCTGCCTAAGAAGGGTCTAATCACGTCAGTAGAAATATGAAGTAAATTATGTTATAAAGGCTAATTTCAGTCATCAGCTGGTTATTAATCATCTCTTAGTGTCTGGCTGAGCCTGAAAAATACTCTTACTCCAATCAGGTAGTGTTGCACAGGATGAATTGGAGGACCATGGGAACTCAGGAGCTCATGCATGTGAGAGTTACACTAATCCAAACACAAGATGATTCGCATTTAGAGTACAAAAAGCAGGATTAAGTTGTGGCTGCAATGTGAGTCTGGCAGAACTGTTTGTTCTCGCTCAGACTGCTGTCACAAAAACTGTTCTTTGCACTTGCAATTAAAAGTGGTGTAAGAAAGCACAAATGCAGACACAAAACGTTATGCCAAAATGTGCGCCACAAAGCACACTGTGCCAATGATCCGCATTAACACAAAATCAGCTGTGCCAGTCTGCCTGAATCTCCAATGAGTTCATTTGGCAGTAGCAGAGCACTTTGGGCCAAAGATCAATGACTGACTTTGTAGCTGTCTCATTAGACTTGAGGTGTTATGCCCTGGGTGAAGAGAGAGGCTGGGCTGTCAACTGATTACCAGCTGGTAGTGATATGGATCAGACGGTTAAGAACGTGGGTTGTACTGTCCTGTGGCGTGTGTGTTATCTGCAGTTTAGATTTGCTTAGCAAAGCGCCTGTCAAAAGTTATTTCAACTTTCACCTTTACGCAAACTTTTACCATTTATAGGCAGCGGTGAGGGGGTATTTGAACATCGTTCAAACCCCCCACAGCAAAGACCAGCAGCAGTGAGGGAGGCTGTCAAACTGAAGAAGGAGGCCATCCAAGCCTGGTTGGCACGGGTGACTCCAGACACAGAGGAAAGGTTGCCAGAGGCCAGAAACAAGGCTGTATAGGCCAAAAGGCTATTGTGGTTGCAAAAACTGAAGAGTGTGTTTGGAGAGGCTGTGGAGGATGGCTTCAAACACAGTGTGGATGGCAATTAGTAAGCTAAGAGGTAAAGGGAGAATTCTACCTCTTCAGCAGGGAAGAACTGTGCTGATTCAACCGGAGATTAATTTTTAAATGAATGTTATATTTAAAATTCATTACGAGTATTACTGTACCGTATAGCAATGTAGAAATGCACTGTGCCTACGTTTGAAACATTTAGGGGTATATACTGTACTGTATGCTATTCTTGAATCAAACTAGAGTCAACGAGGAGTCATGTTGCAGAAATGCATTGTATTAGCTACAATAAAGGTGCATGTCAGGCTCTGTTGTTTTGTGGCACTGCTTCTGCTAAACCGAGGCTTAGAAAAAGATCAATATTGTGATTTTTGTGGTTTTACTTTGCTCCCCTCATAATCTCACATGCTGTTTGGTTTCATTTAGGGAGTACGCACCAGCACAAAGCTCCTAATGCCGAGTGCAATTGCATTGCCGATTGGTGCAATAAATGGCTCTAAGTATTTCACATTGTCTGGCTGAAATTGTGTGAGTTCAGGCGGTGCGCTGAAGTCATGCACACCATTAGCTGATAAGTACTAGTTGTCTCTTACAATCAGCAGTCACATTCAAACAAGTCAGTAAGACAGCCTTAATAATCTAACACGCTTACACTCTTACTCTTCTGATCATTTATGCTGCCTCTACGTCTGCTGGTTTCGCGGCTAACTCCTGCTGTAGTGTATGTGCTGATTTCTCCCTCCTCCACCTCCCCTTCCTCTGTCTTATTACCATACTGCAGATGGCATCTCTTGCTTTGTGCATTATGTATATCCTACATCTCGACGATACGTACCCTCTGGGTTGTCTTTCGTATTTTTCTTGTAGTTTTAATGTGCTCCCTCAGAATCTCACCGCCATTAGTAGCTTCTTTTACGTTTGAAGCTGCACGTCATTGTGGCTCAATGGTCAGAAATGTGGCCTCATAGCAAGACGGTCCTGAGTTGGGTTCGGGGACCATTGTTTGGAGTTGGTGTGTTCTTGCCTTGTGTTGGAGATTCTCTGGTTGTCTTCATACAGTTCAAACTGTTTTGCAAGTTGAAGAAAACTAAATCAACATTTTTGGCAAATTGCCATAATCTGGTTTCTGGTTTCCCTCATCAAACTCAAATAAACAATCCAACAACTCCAAAATGCTCTTGTAGACAAGATGAGACCTGCACATTCACCACGCTATGGAATGATTATAGAATGTTACGGGACAAGAGTTGCTTTCAAGGTAAATTTATCTAACGCCACTACACACTACACCAGCTTTGCATTTAGAAAACAACTCTGTCTCGTAACGTTGATTATTTCATAGCATGATCAATGTGCAGGTCACAACATGTCCACAAAAGCATTTTGGAGTTGTTGGATTGTGTATTTGAAGAGTTTGATGAGGGAAACCAGAAATATCATTAGCCTCCGTAGCGATAGCTGAGCAGCTCACGCCTCTGCCCTGCCGATCTAAAAATAGTTTGCATTGACAATTAAAGGTAACAACCCCTAAAACTATAGGGATTATAACAATGGGCCAATTTGCCAAAATGTTGAAATATCCCTTCAAGATCGCCATTTTTGCGGTGTTTGACTCCGTCTAACTTCTGGATAATATTAAAATGGGAAAAGAGGTGTTTTTTTTCAATCTTGTTAATAAAGAGAAATTCCCATTAGCATAGACGTGCAAAATATTTGTGTGTTTTTTGAACACTTGGCCATATCAACACACAACTGAAGTAAAGTATATTTCAGCATGTTGTTTAAGTCCTGGTTAAATACATTTGAAAAATAATTACAAGAAAAAAAGATGCGCTACAGAGGTGATATGTGCCTGTGTTACCCTATCTTTCAATCTGCCACATCTGCTGCACCAACTGATGGGTTAATGAGGGGCACACATGTCCTGTCCTATTTCCTGCAATCAGCTCACTCAGACATTTTGACAGGAGGCAATTATGGACGAAAAATACTGAGGAGGCTGTAAAATTGCTTAGACACACACACACAAAGATATATCTATTCAGAGGGTCAAAACTGCATAAGGGATAAGGCTGAGTGAAGCTGATTGGCATACACTTTAGAATTAAGCATGACATGAACAAACTCTGGACCATTTAAACCCCAACCTCAATCACTTTTACATACAGAGTAGATATACAGTAGTATAGCTGACAGACAATTCAGGGTCATGAACAGATAGGCAATTTATATATCTTTTCTTAAATGCGATTCTGTGGTGAGTAGTGAGAATAGCAAAGGCTATCAAAAAAGGGGCAACCTTTGCATTAGATCGTCTATTTCACATATAGTCATTATCTATATTTTTACTATGTTGAAAATGACTTCACCTGATGCACAGAAAACAGGGTGACACACCGTAGCATGGATTTTTAAGTGAGTGACTGAGATGACCTGACGGGCGTCTGACTTGGGTAGAGGTTGGAGCCATTAAAACAGTCTGCTTGTGCATCTCCATCTTGCTGAGTGATAAGGCATTCAGAAATGATGCAGGCCAGTCATATATCAACTAAATACTTCATATAACCCGCCTCCACTCCCCTGGATCCCCAAGGTGATATTGACTAGAGCTTGATAGAAAAGGGCAGTGGGAAAATGTCTACAGTCAGCATGCTAGCATCATAGTATAATTAATCTAACACATGTCAGAAGCTTTAAATAATTAGCTTCTTGCTGTTTAGAACAAGATTTTTCGCTATATGTTGCTTCAACTGTTCAATATGTTTCAGTCACAGAAGTTTCTGAAATATGAGAAGGGAAATTCATTTGGTATTTTTAGAAATAATCAGATACTGCTTATAATTACAGCCATCCTCCCTCTGGAAAGTTTGCTAATCAAAACATGACACTTTTAAATAAAGGGCTTAAGAAACACATTAAAAGACCCCAGACTAATTCACAGATGCCGGGTTTCTGACAAGAAGCTGATTTAAACCCGTGAAGTGTCTCCTAATCTGCCCTTCCACCTTGGGCAATCTGTCATGATTGACAGTGTGTGTTCAGTGGTAACAACACAAACATTCAATCTGACTGCTGTGGCCCCACAAGGCATTTAATTTCCCTCCAATGAGACAGCTAGGGAGTAAACCCTGTGATTACAGGTATAGCACTGGTTAAAGTTCAGCTTGGCAGGATACTGCTCTCTGGTGATTCAGGCGCATTAACATCCCGGACACTCAAGATGATTTGCATGCATTGTCAGCCCTTTAAAAACATCACACTAAGCACTTGAACAGCTTGCTGCTGCTGGGGCCAAGGGGCCTCACACCTCCCTGCTGTCAAAGATTTGTACACTCACAACCCTAATCGTGGTGTTAGTGGTGCTGAGGTTACATCTTATCCAAGGAGAACGACTATAGAAGTGAGTTAATTTTGTACATGTCATTAAATGGTGTTAGTGGGCAGCATTTAAAAGCCCATTTTTTTGTGATTGAAAGCTGCAAATATGTTGTATTTTACATTTGGAAAGCCTTAAAAGAAGTCAATTTATTTGTCTTTATTAGTTTTACAGTGGATACAAACACATTAGAGGTAGACAAAATGAATGTATATGTATTTTTAAGTGTTAAATTTCAACTTTTTGTAAAAAATCCTTAATGAGAGATGAATTAATGTCAGAATACAGTAGATAACAACCTGGCAAAAGTTATCCAACACAATAATGCAGTGCATAATGGCCGGGTAAATGGGACTGGGGCTGACACCAACAACACCACCCATTGAAATAAAAGCAGCACTTGCGTGTTCTGTCACATTGCAATACATTTGGGGACTGATGGGAAGTCGATATATTCAGATACACTCTTAAATGTATGTTTGACAAACAACCATGATTGCTGTTCACAAATAAATAAATGACCATATATTGATGATTCAATTTAAAATTATGTTCATGGGTTGCTGTGACAGGAACGGCAGTGCTTTAAAAACTGCAAAGTGTTTCAGTTACTCATGAAAAAACTCACAGAAATTTGGAAAACCGTTCCATAACCATTACAATTGTCTTCTTAGCTTTTCACCTTGTCACGATGCAGCCATGAGTCTTCTAAACCTGCATTTAGGGGAAATTCAATATTTGATGCCTGGCTATTATAATCATTTGCAAAGAAGGTCAACACGGTTATAATCTGTGAGGCATTTAATCAGCACTTTTGCTGAGTTGTGAATGTTACCTGCCCTCTTGCCCCTGTTGGCACTAGTTATTTCATTTTGTTAAGCTCTGAAGAGAGTTTCAAGTCCCTTGTTTGTCACACACAAGGGCTCACTCTGTGCTGCCATCCAGAACAGAATCCAATAAAAATAAACAGTCCACTGAAACTCACTGCAGCATGGTTCCCGCCTTGGCAACAGCCTGCGCCTCCAATCAGTTAAGTCTTTCTCACCCCGACTAGTTTTGTGAAAGTCTGCATTAATTCTTCCAGAGAGGTTATGTTTTCAGCCCCAACTGTGTGTCTATAAATATCTCAAAAACTTGTTTATTGATATTTTCAAAGGAGTTGTGTCATGAGCCAAGGAACAAGTGATTTAATATATATATGTGTTTTCAATATGCTGTCAAACAATACAGTTTAGTTTTACTGTAACAGGAATATTGAAAAAATCATTAAAGTAAGTAAGTAAGTTGTTGTATTGACAAAAAATTCCATTGGATTTTGGACGATCGCTCAGAGGTAATAATGTGCTCTTTTCACCTATTGCATAGTGGGTTTTGGAGTTACTGAAATTTTATGGAGTTGAGTTGAAAATGCCAACAGCAGCTTAACAATTCAGGAGTTCAGTGTGGCATGACAATGTATATCCTTTTAAGCTCATATTGACTGATCCCTAGTGTGTTATGTTGTGAAAACATTTTAGCAAATGATTCAACCTTGTGTGACATTTGTTTTGGAATTTGCAATGGCTGTGAGATACACTGACGCAAGACATAGTCAGTCAGCCAACGTGATGCTGATTGATACAAATTCACACCAAAATTAGGAATTTCTTGCAACGAAACTGGATTCTGCAAACATATATCTACCCGATGAAGTTAATGGAGCAAAACTATTTGTTTCTGCCACATTTAATGGACAATATCGATCATGTTTACTGCAATGTATTTGGGTTTAGTCGTCTCACAACGAGTTAATCCCACACAGCCCAGCCTGGCTTCCTGCTGTCATGATATATTTTTCTCGGATATTGTGTTTTATAGAAGTATTTTTTGCATCCTGCAGGATGTCCCTATACCCAAAAGAAGTGGCAAATGGACTGTGTTGTAACTCTGCTTAGATTATGCACCCAGCGTGGTTGTTGGTGGGGGAACTGGATCTCGCTGAGCTTTTGAATATGTATCTGTATGTGATGTCTTGGTTTTCTCTGTGTGACATACCCCTCTCCAATTTTATGTAAATCCTCTCACTGAAAAGGACAGAGTCTTCTCCCTGAGCAGTCTGTCTATGGAAGCTATATTCCTTCTCTAAAGGTAGATTAACTGTAACTAATCAACTATGTTTATAAGGACATATAGAAACATATTTGATTATGCAATTCACACAATTCTAAATTGTTGTTCCCTTTCCATGTCCTAAAATAGATTGGAAAAGAAAATGAGAAAGCATAGGTTTGTAATATTTTGTCTCAAAAACAATTCTCATCAATAATTAATATTTCAAATCTGTGGAGAACCTTTTGCCACAAGTAAAACTACTTTAATTGCTTTTGCAGTCCAGAAAACAGCAGTAAAGGGGAATCTGGGAAAGTGTTGTTGAATGTATCATCCATTAATTGTGTAATTCAAGTGGCTATATGGGGATGAAGATTAATGGCCGTTTCATGGCTAGTCGTATAAAAATCATGCTACAGTGCACAGTGTTCCTCTCCACTCTGACCTCCCCCAGCCTACAACCTTTTTTTATATAAGCACTTTCTTCTTTGTAAACAAGACTGCTTCCCTGCATATCCACGCTCGTGTACTCCATTCAACCGGAAGAGGGAGTCACTATTGTGTTTCAGAATAAAAGCATACATGGAACATCATGTGATCCCCCATTGGCTTCCCATTTGATCTCATACACTTTTTTCTTTGGTTACACATATAAACCTGAACTGACTCGTGAACATGTGTCATTCGTGCTAAGGAATACCTTTTTTGTGTTTCCATCTTGCATTGTTCTTCACATCTTGTTTGCTTCACTGAATATCTGCAAGATAGCCAAATTAAGCAAGCCACTTCTAATCCATCAAAACATTGGTTTAATCAGACAACTTGTCACACAGAGTGAAAGCTCTGTCAGACAAAATGAACATGTCAGCACTGGATGAAGGGACAGCTTCCCTTAACTGTGTGCAGGGCAGTGAGCAATGGCCAGTGCAAAACTGACAGCTCAAGAGACTGGGACAAAATGATTTACCAACGATAAAAAAAGGGGGGGGAATAAAAAGTAACGCCCATTAGTTACAAACACAGTGTAGTGTAATCCCCAAACTCATGCAAAACTCATGTTTCCGTCTGAGGCAGTTTTTCATCAAGCGGTCTCTGCATTTGCTTTGAAAACAACTCCGTCTTAGCCACGTTGGTCTAACTGAACTCTCACTAAAATAAGCGAGACATGGCCATTTAAAGCATAAGTCAGCGGAATGTTTTTGTTAATATAAGTCCTAAATAGTCCTATTTTCCATCAGCAATCACTTACATAGAGTGTTTCGGCCAAAACACAGGTCTCTCAGTCACTCTGCTCTGCTGTAAACCGAGGAGAAAACTTTCCTTGTGGGATACAAGCGTTATCCAATGAGGAGAGAGAACGGCATGAAGGGCTGTGTGTGCAGCCAGGAGAAGGGATTTTTAGGATCTGCTCAACCCAGTCACACCTAGACCAATGGTTCATATGATGGCTTAATAGAAGAAACTTTGTCACTCATGCAATGTATACAAATATATCAACATAATTACCAACAGTATACCGACATAGGGTAGGGCATGAAGGATAACCCTCTTTACACTATAAAGATGAACCCACTCCCCCCCATCAAGAAAGAAAAAGTCAGTGTGTAAATCCAATAAAAGCTACTACAGTATAGAGATGATTTTGTAAGTCAGGGAGGAGCACTGACTAAACACGTCTACATCCTCCGCATGCATACTAGCGCCCCCATACTTTGTAAATTTGAATACTTCATGTTCTTGATTTAAGATAAAAAGAGAGAATGTATACTGTAAGTTAATTAAGATAAGTTCATAAAGAAGAGGAACTGAAGAGATAATAAAGATTTTTTTGCAGGTTGTTTTTTTGGTTTCTTATGCCAAGCCAGAATTTAGACCAGCGGGTTGTGGAGCCTCGGCTTTGTTTAAATTTGTTTTTGTTCTTCTCTATTACGGTTATTTAGTGCTAAATAACAAGTTTACTACCAATTTTGATGAAAGGAAAAAGAAGATTCAGTCATTACTGAAGAGTTTCATATTCTGCACTTAAAAGTGGCTAAAGCCTATATATAATATTCTTGTTATTGCCTTTTCAACCCATGTCCATGTTCCGTCTATCCTCGTACAGCGTATCTGTTTCCGGCTCAGCTGATTGGTGCTCAGATGGAGGTAGATCTTCACATTTTGAACTCTTTTTATACAAAGTGCAACCAAACACACCAGGCTAAAGAGAGAAGAGCAGCAGAGCTCCTATGACAGCTTGTCTGTGGAGCTGCAGGTGAGCCAGCTGGAGAGCAAAGCGCTGTCCTTTTTTTTTTTTAATAGCGGCACCATCCCTACAGCTGAGGCACATGCAGATGTCTGTCAACGGGACGGCGCTGCATAACTGACACATACTGTAAGTACTCCAGTGTAAGTTTTTGCTGCAAAATATGACTGGAGGGACGAGTGGAAGTCTGTAATAATATTGTGTCCAATGATGTGTCCAATGACGTCATACAATGTTGTGGTTATACAGCGGAAAATGGCTTGAAAGTGACTGCTGGTAAACATGAAGGCTAAATGAGAACAGCTTCATTAAATACTGTAAGCACAGAGAATAGAAGACAAGCAAACAGATTTGAAATGTGAAACCATTTGACACAGAGCACAATGCAAACATCCTATGACTCAGTCTATCCATATTCAAGGGTTTTACTTTGTCTTGTTATATCACCTGCTGTCAGAATAACGTGATGGGTGTGTTAAACAGTTGTTTTACATGCTTACCTCCCAGTTACATCAGTTTCAGCCAGTCCTGCACACGCTCCTTTGGGTAAAGAGCTTATCTTTCAGAGCATGAGTCACAAAATTGTGGTTGGCACAGGTCACATTTTTGAAGATAGTGTGGAGATTGCTTTTTTATAATGATGTGTACTTTTCTACTCTCATAATTACTTTTAGCACGGTAAAGTTCTGTGTCTGAGTGATTGGATAATTGTCTTGTTTCACTGGCAACGTTTGGACATACAGGAAATAAGAATTTGGATAAAACTGCTCTACACTGCAGGTGAATTGAGGTCCAGGTAACAGCTTCCATCCATCACTTACATTTATCAACATGTATTTCTAAAGATATCTAAAATGACAATCAATCTCACCAATTTAAAACCAAATTAGCATTTTTACAAATTCAACTCATCGTGTCAAGAATTCAAATACCCACAATTTTATCTGCGTTGAACTTATTGAAATATTTGGAGATGTCCTTTACTGAAAGTATCCAAGCGGTTTAAAAGGGGGAAAGTATTAAGTTGATTTATATTTGCAAATGTTTAGACGCCACAGCATTCAACTTGGAGGTAGCGAACTTTGATGACAAAAGTATTATGCAAATGTTCCACAAATTGCAACAACTGTGAAAGCAGAGCAGTGGGAGCTGGGGAAGAGTGGGGTGATCTAACTTTATCTGGACACAAAATAAATAACCCAGTTGGAAACTGACCTGCATGTTGGACAGTCTCTATATCCAGTAGGGGCAACTTTATGGCTAGCTGTTTTCAGGGTCTGGTGGCTCCCAGAACGGGGAGTTAGAGTCAGTTTGCCTTTCAAAACAGACTCCTCTCATCCTCTTTAGAAGCAGTGCTCTCCTGCCGTGACGTACTGACAGTTTGGTAATGGAACAGAGAGTTCAGAGCAGCTTCTCTTGAGAGGGATCTCCTTTCGGATGCGTACAGTCACGAGTTTGAAGATACAGCAGCCTCAAGAGTGGATGGCACCCCTTTTAAAATTCACATTTCAGAACATATAGACAGCTTATAGATCAAAATGTCCCCAGTGTGTAATGTGCGTTTCTATTTTTGTATAACAATCCAGTTTACAATGTGAGAAATATTATTCTGCATATAAATAATCTTTCAATAAAAGCAGGCGCTCTACTGTAGTTGTGTTACCACGTGACTCACTGTGCTCATGACGGCTTTAGGTGGTTTTAATCAACTGAAAATACTGTTGTCATAGAGATATTATTGATCACAGATGCTGGCAAGAATCAGATACTTTGCCCTTGTGCTATAATTAGCATTTCTTCATTTTCCAGGTGGGCTTTCTTATTGGCTGTAAAAATGTATGATCGAATGTGAAAAGAAAGAGTAACTTAAAGAGATTAAATTAATATTAAACAGGTATTTGTTGAGCATGACCTCATACTTTTGCAGTTTAAGATCAGTAGTCAGGACAGATCAATAAAGAGTTACATATTTGGTAAGCTAAACTTTGTTGATGCCTGTCATAATAAAAAAAGAAAATGAAAGGAAGGGGAAGGGGATGCTGACTCAGTAGAAAACTAGAATGAACAGCTGTGTCCCATGTTTTGTTGCAGGCAGCTGCACATTTCTGCTGTGCACCAGAAGCGAGTTAAGCACTCTCACAACCTGATACGAAGTCTTTGTTGTTGCTTGTGGACAGCACAAAACATGGTCAGTCTTGACAACAAAGACGCACTGCACCACTGGATTGCGGTTGACTCTCCTTAAAGTGCCTCTCTGTCACAAAGCTGCTCAGCAAGTTGCTTAAATATCAAACAGGCACAGGTGTGGAAAATGTCAACTCACCTGCTTTGCACAATTGCACATTACACTGGAAGCTTATGTTTATGTTTGTTTGCACGATTATAAAAGCAACAATATAATTGAATTTATTATTTGTGAAATTGCTTTTATACAGTAAGTGAGGTTTGAATATAAGCTCGTACTGGGATTCTACCTCACCTGCACTTTTTTTTTCTCAAATTTTTTTCTTTCAATTTTATTGTTGCTTTTTATAATCTTGCAAATAGACAGAGACAGAGAATTAGTAAATAAATGCTTATTTATTAACTGTCCACGAGATGTATGATACAAGTAGGTCATTGATTTGTCTAGTGGAATATTGATGAACCTGAGAAGTACATGAAAAATGTTGTGAGGTTGTAGGCATGTGTTTGGACTTAAAAATAAAAGTACATATTTGAAAGATGTTAATATCAAAAACAGATAATACATTTCAAGAAAAGTAGAGTGGTGGCATCATAATGTTAAAAAAGACGTTTCTGCAGGAAAAATATTGTTTTGTGGGGAAAGTGCTAGCCCATACAATGTTACAATAGGTGAGATAATGATAAATTAAACTGGAATACAAAATTAACATACAAGAAAAATGTAAAGAGTCACTAATCTTCCTCACAATGCCCAGAGATTTTGTAACCTTACTGCAGACAAAATGGATATGATCTTTATGGGTAAGTTTTTCGTCAATTAAAATCCCTAGGAACCTAGTTGAAAAAATTGATTTTTTTATGCAAGGAGGCTAGTATTTACTTAATTCATCGGTACTGACAATTCTTAGTTGGATACAATCAAATTGGTATCATCTGCAAATAATATTGGACATAAAGTAGAGTGTTTGATGCAAGATCGCTTATAATAAGAAACAATAATGGTCTTAGACAGACCCTTGTGGTACCCCACGCTGTATCAAAGCTGAAGCCTTTAATTTATTCATATTCTGCTCTTTGTTTTAATGCTATTCAGGTTTGATTAGTGTGTGCTTCAGTTACAATGATCATCATTGTCACAGCATTTCCCAAATATAATTATGACTATGCGTTGATTTGAGAATAAGGGGTAAAGTGGTGATTATATTTCTCTTTACAAGGGTTAGGCAACAATACACCAAATTGGCTTTCAGTGTATTACAATAACATAAATGTGTTTTGTCCTCGTCTTGTCTTTATTTGATAACTAACATTGTGAGTTGGTGGTTTTCTCATGGCTGTAACAGAAAATACTGCGATTTGAAGAAAATCTGTCTGCACTCCTTACAATCACAGGGCCTATGCTGAAATATAAGACAGCAGCAGAAGCAGGATAATGTTGCCTGTTTCACAATACCATTTCATGGTGGTAAAACACTCTTGTGCATAAAGAATATTTTTGCATTCAGAAATTACTGGAGACCAGCCTCTTGTCAAACAAAAATAGATATGGAAGCTCTGAGAATGCCAGATCTCTTCTAAGCTTAAGGGAAGAAGTAATCAATTCAGTTGTACCGGTTGCTTGGAAACTGAGGTCACGCTTGGACATTTCTTGGACATTTTCATAGGTTATGTATCTGTTCACAATGATGTCCCTGAGCAGAGCACTAGCTAAGCTACTTCGCCAGTAAAATCTTTCTATCCTTGTGCAGACATCAACACAAAGCAATTCAGTATTACTATCTCCCCACAGAGCATCAGGCGCTGCAAGGGGAGCAGCCACGTGAGCTGCATAGCAGACTCGTATTTTACCTTCAGGCACCGGCTGTCAACATCTCGACCACAGAATTATAAATGACTGAGCAGCTCCTAGAATCATGGCCATCAGTTTCTGCACACCAAAGACGGTGGCCACATGATGTTCCTGACTACTGTGTACTGTGTACTGAGTTGAAATGAAATGTCTGACATTTCTATTGTATCCTTGTACTAAAGTGTTTATTCTTACAACTTACACAATAGGAATCTGAGTTCTTTGTGTTTCTTGTGTTTTGAGGTGATGCTATAAAGGCTCATAAGACTCAGCCAAGGTCATTAATAATCATAGCATACGTGTGTGCACGTAAGTAGGCAGGCCTTTATGATAACTCGATAACAATATTGATTGATAGACGTGTGGCGCAATAGAAAAAAAAACAGGTGGATAAAAAGTTCCAACACCTCTCTTTTTATTTCTAAATCTCTTTTTACATATAGCAACTAAGCTCAGTAGCTCATCTTCATCTTCCTCACATGCTATTCTCCTCGCTGCGCTGTCGGACCTCCCATTCAAGTCAATCAGAGCATCTTCACAGCGTGTGCTGCGGTCCGTCTCCACTCCCGACCATCTGACAGTGGTCTCCGAAGCAGAGGATGAAACTCCCGTCAATCTTCATAGACCCAGCCACACTTAAAATAGAGGCTATATATTTTTGATACAGTATAAATTGCTTGGAAATACTGTATAGGTGTATACTGTCACTATGTTAGGTCATTACAATTTCAATCAAAAATAGAGGCTATACGGTAGGTCGTCACTCACAATTTCAATCAAAGGAATTTAATGCAGTGCTAAATCTTACACATCAAAGTATTTTGTCTTGGGGAGTACAAATGCACATGGAAAATAGTTGTATAAAGAATTCAGTTGCTCCAGAGGGAGCTGCATTAAGTCTGATAAATTGATTTGTGACATAACTTGGGGCAATGTCAGCTGGGGTTGGAGATTGAAAGTTTGACAATGAAAAAGCTCTTGGTGGGTAGTTTCTGAATGCAGAAAGAATGTTAGGTGCATTTTAGAGGCAGCACAGTTGCATACATGTCAATAGTGAGATGCGATAACATGTAGATTTCCTCCCCAGGTGCCACAATTTGACATGGAAATGTATGTGACTAAGTTTAAAAAATGTTTCCTCTTAAGCGGAAACTTCTCATGCATCCCAGAGGTTTGAGATACACATACACAGCTGCATCCCCATTCCTCAGCTATGCTTGAGAACAGCAGCTTAAAGGGCAACTTCGGTATTTTTCAACCTGGGCCCTGTTTTCATATGTTTTTACGTATATGTGAGTGATGGATAACACTTTTTTTGAGGTGGCTCCAGTATTGAGCCGGGCAGGCAGCCTGCAGCCCAGCTAACGCTCCTGTATGGGGCAAGTGGCTCCAGTCGAAGTTCGCCGTAAACGAGCATTTTTTTTCAAACTGACAGGCTCAGATAGTTACAGTGAGTGTCCGACAACACACTAGAGAGGAGAAATTAACGATTTTTTCTCCAAAATTTGGGTTGAGGCGGCCAGGTGCCCTCCCTCAAACGCCCCGTCCTGATCAAAAGAAGGTTTGAATAGTGAAACATGGAAATGTAACATGTGACTAAGTTTAAAAATGTTTCCTCTCTTCCTCTCCACGCTCTGTGCCGGTGGAAACTCCAATCAAGATTCCAGCGCATCCCAGAGGTTTGTCAGACACTCATTGTAACTATCTGAGCCTTCAGTTCAACTCTGTACGGTATGGAAGCTCAGCGGCGCTGTTTGCCCCGGCACAGAGCCTGGAGAGAAAGAGGAGACGGAGACTAGGGCAGCTGTAGCAGCCGGGCTCTCCTGTAGGCAACTTGGGTGGCTATTTTAACAGCTCCATGTCTTATTAAGTTTTATCCTAAAATCGGCTAAAAGCATTTGCTGGCTTCTAAGTGGATGTGGATCAGGACGGGGCGTTTGAGGGAGACGCCGAGGGAGAGATACACCCGCATTTTGGCTGATTACGTTAATTTCTCCTCTCTAGTGTGTTGTCGGACACTCACTGTAACTATCTGAGCCTGTCAGTTTGGGGAAAAAAGCCCGTCAAGTTGCATTGTGCTGGGCTGCAGTGAGTTTTATCCATCACTCACATATACGTAAAAACATATGAAAACAGGGCCCAGGTTGAAAAATACCGAAGTTGCCCTTTAAGGCTACATTTGCGGCTTCTAACATAACACACCCGCATCTGCGACCAACCTGTCAGTGGTCAAGAGTAAAATTTGTGTATTTCTCTGCCCTGCTCAAAATAAAGTTATGATGAGCAACAATATTGCACTGGTGGATCACCATTTTCAGTATGGGTCCACAATATGGAAATAATGTATTTCAAACTTTCCGATTCTCATTATATTCTTGTTATAAAGGAGCTCACATCTCAAGATAAAATAAGAATATTGGTATCAGTGATTCCACATTTCTTTCCCATCAAATACTCCTATACACTAAATTCTAACCCAAATCTCTAGGCCATCAACTCTTAGAGTTAGACTTGTAGCAAACAATGTGCAATTTTAAGCAGTGAGGAGGGAAATAAAAGGTGAAATGTCGAGTGCAAGTGAAAAAAAAAAAGGTAGACAAGTATAGGCAACTGAGACGTGTAGTTCTGCAGTAAAAAGTAAAGGTGAGAAGGCTGCCTGTACAGAATATCTGTGAGTGAATGTACCAAACAATATACTGTATTTATCAACACAATGTTATACAGATGTCACACAAGGGTCACACTGTGCTTTAGCTGACAATGGCTTTAGGAAAAAATGCAGCATATGGAATACATTGACAGGAACTATAAACCAATCACCACAATAAGTTCAGGGTCATGATGGTGAGGTCGCAAACCTTTGGGACACGCTTCTAGATTTGATAAGGAGAAAGACGTTCTCTGTCCTTACGGGCTGTCACTACCTCTGATACACTGCACTAATCAAATGCTTTTGATGGCTGAGGTTAGGGTCGAGGGACCGTGTTTGGGGTTAAGGCCTTGGTCTGTATGGTGTGTTGTCTGACCATGTTTGAAGGCAAAAGTATTGAAGGTGAAATCTGCGCCTAACTTGACTATCTGTGGCTAAGAGCGAGGTAAGTGTTTGTATGAAATTAAACATGTATTTTCTCAGCTTTAATCGTCTATCCATGTTGTTATTTCTATTTATCTGTTTTGCCAAATTTATGTCAGAAAGATATTATCTGAGTATTTTTATAGGGAGGAATGTGGAATGAATGACAGGTCCCTCCCTACTTTCCCTACTTTGAAACTGAATGTCCCTGAGAGCTGTTTCAGGACATCTTTAAAGTGCTGTCCCTCCATTGAACAAGCATTTTTAAAAGTGCCAGTATTACAAAGGAGACATTTTATGTATGAAGAGAACCTTGGTCTGATACCACACCTATCGCATATTAATTACGAATTTGCTAATACATATTATTCCAGGGAAATTGTATTTTGTACTTTTTGCTATCTGTGATTAGCAACATTGTTTGCATTAAGACTTCAGTCATAAAACATAGTGTAGTGTTGAATACACTAAGATAAAAATAAAACAGAATGTGTCACAACACTGTGTATTACAGCTGTTCTCTGCTACAAAGCTACTGCAAGATGGTGCCATATGCAGAGAGCAAGTGGGGTGTAAAACTGCATCATCTGTTGACAGCATCACTACATTATCAAAACGTGAACAGGAAAATTGCCATATGTGCCATGTGCACAGATACAGCACCCGCACTGCATGTTGAATAGATATTTGTTCCTCCTAATGACAGGAAAGTAAGACTATTTTTTTTAAAGAGCACACAGCAAGTTTTGATGAAGTAAAAGATTCATTATCTTAACTTGTCAAAAAGGGAGACAGAGAGAAAAATGAAGGCATTTTAACTTTTGTCATGTTTACTTCTAAATTAAAATTCTCTGCTGTTGATTTATTTAACTTCCTTGACAAACAGTCATTATTCTTTGTTGTCTTTGCAATGCAAACTGACATTTTACTCCTTTCTTTTGTGTTTATAAATAGGCAGAAAGGTGGAGTCCAGAGAATAACTGAACTGAAAAAAAAGTTTACTGTAAGTACTGATATCACATCTCTACAGAAAGTAGAGTTCAGTTGTTTCTCCTGGAATTCACTAGTTCTGTAATTAAAACTTTGGTAAATTTACAAAATGAATCATGATGGATTGGTTTTGTGCTGCTGTAATGAAGTATAATCTCTGAGGCTGCCTATGTTTTGCATAGGATATTACAGTACCATAAGATGTGAAGAGGTGTCACAGTGCCTCCTGTTACCTAAAAAGTCTAACTTTTAACTTGGATGTTAATCACTTTGGACAAAGTTGATGTCATTTAGCATTGTGTGGCTGAGGATCACAACTTCTGTACTCAATTATTAATATCTCAAAGTGAAATTCAATAAAAAAAAAAAAAGTGCCCTTATTTGGTGACATAGCAGAAATAGTCAACTACTACGGCATAATGGAAATTAGGAAGAAAAAAAATAATAATAGTACAAAACACCACAGGCAGTAATGCTTTAGAGAATAAATATTTTCAGGGAATTTAAGTAGAAGCACATACAGTAATTGACAGCCCTGCAAAAATATGTTTACTAGAAATGAATCTTGAACCAATCAAATGGCATCTTTTCTCTGCAAAAAATAGAATACATAAGATTTTATTTATGTCATCTTCACATTTATCTGTAAATTAGAGTAAAGACAAATAACATTACACATGTGTGACAACCATATTTTAAATGTTTGCTGTTAAATAAAATAAATAATACAATTCAACAGCATCAGAAATGGCAGCCTCCAAAACAATGAGTCATGTGGACAGCAAAGTAAGATTTTCATTGTCAGGGAAACTCACCTTTCCACTGTACAAATGACAATAAACACTTTTGATTTGATTGATTGATTGCACAAATCTCATTAATACCTGGGAACAGTTGATATGCACTAGGGTTTGGAATCACTGGCATGAGGCCGATCTCAATACGCTGTCCACATTCCGATGCATGCAGCACCTACCGATGCGATGCGATTGACAACAAACAAAATCTAATTTAACAAAGTGTGACTGGATGCAATACCATATGTTAGGCCTACACAACTCTATCATGATGCATTGCATAGTTCAATGAGTTTGATTATTTAATAATACATCATAGAACAATTAAATGCAATATGAAAATGACGTGCTTAGCACTCTTTATGTTGCAGGTCCACAAACTCACCAGTAACAAAGCCAGTTTTGGTATTTAAAAACATTTTTGTTTATGTTTCATCACTTGGATTCTGTAGGGACTTCCATTCTTCCTCATCAATTTAGCGTGAAATGCTCCCACACCTTGGATTACCGATTTCTCCGCTTCCACCATGTTTCAAAACAACATTACGGGTCTCTCCTCTACCTCCACTCTGTGCTCAACTCAACTCCAAACAGCTCTGCAACTTAGTGAGTGACGTAATAGTCACTTTCATCGATAAGGAAACTCTTTGCCAACACTTTCAATAATCAAATTTTATCGATTCCTTGTTGCAGCACTACTGTCGTGTTTGAAGCCTTCATTCTCAGTAACACTGTAAGGTTGGATATCTTTTACAAAGTGTCATTCATTATCTTTGCAAGACCAAAGTTGTTAGCCAGCTAAGCATGAAAAAAGCTTTAAATACGTTGCTCCCCACTTTTGGATGTAGCTTCAGCTGACTTTCACTGTCACACCGTGCTATCACTTCAGGTGACTAACCCACTACCACGGTGCACTTTAATTTAACGTAGATCTTATTTAGGCAGAGTAAAAATGTCAAATACCATCTTATTTGGTGCGTTACATAAATATGCAGAAACACTCAGTGATCAAAATTTCAAATTTTACTGATGCAAACATTAATAATCTTGATTCTTTTTAAAATTCCATCCATTCACAACTGTTCTACCGATGCACTCACATCCTGCCTGCACGTGTCTGTCTATCTTCCCATCCCTAATATGTACAAAATAACAAAACATGTATTCAAATCTATCCAAAAGGGCGCCTTGATACTTTCCTTTTTAAATAGAAATCTTTCCTTTCAGTTTCTGTGGTATGGCTCAATGTAATAGCACCACTGTTGTCTCTTTAGTGGCTTTTGTGAAAGGCAGCTCTTATGCGGCTTTATATTCCATTGAAGAGGGTATAGCTGATGTATTATTGCGTATATCGCCACAGACATAAAGAACATGGTCAACCTTAAAAAACACATACATACGTATATTATGCAGCATGTGCGAGGTACTGTAAGTGGTGCTGTGCTTCCAAGGGTGCGTTCACAATGGAGAGTATGCTTTTTGTCATGGCTGTGGAGACATTTTCTATCAGTCTATCAACAGCCTTTTCAACATTTCCTTTTCTGTTTGTGTGTATGTGTAATGTCATCTCACTTTATAATGGCTATACTGAATCTGTTACCGCTTTCACAAAATATCTGCACAGCCTTGCTCATATCTTTTTTTTTATGAAATAGGGCAAATAAAGGAATGTGATATTAAGTGATGTAATGTCAGTTGTCCTGCCAACCATTCAAGGCATTTTATTAAACATATTTACTGTAGGTGCATGGCTCCGCTGCTGATTTGTTGAAATAAATTCCAATCTGTTCTAAACGCTGTCAATGCTGCTGAGCTGGGCAGGTGGTCACAAAGCCTATGTTCACCATAGAGCGAATATAGCGTGTGTGTGTTTGCTGTTATATATCCATAAAACTGGGTGTGGTACATAGAGAGGGTGTTATGTGTTTTGCAGCAGGGCACAGCATGGCCATATTCTCTTAATGACAATGACTGTTACTGTGCGAGCGCACAGCCAAATCTTAAAATTACCAGCGCTGTTGACAGTGCCACAGGACCTGAACTCGCCAGTTTTATAGCTTGTTTTCTCTGGAGATACTAAAGTTTTTATCCCCAGGGATCATAAAGTGGGTTCATAGTTCTGAGGCTCCCAAATCAAATATGGGGTGTGTCTTCACCCCATACTGCATTTTTTCACACAGATGGTGTGCATCCCATACCTGACCGAAGATTAGTACAGCTCCCCTGTTGGGACACATCTGCTTACATTTTCCTGATTTTCTGCGAAGAATTTATTAAATTATGGGCTGTCTCCCAGTCAGCATGAGACAGAGACTGAGTACAACCTATACTTTCCCGCTGTCCTCCCTGTCAATCTTAATGGGGAGTACTACAAATTTGACAGCTTGAAGGCCACAACCAAGTTCTACCACACACACAGTTTGACAAGCCTGTCAAACAAACCTTATTGAGTAGCACCAGACGTTTATGGAACCATTTGATTCCTTGCTTTGAAATTTGGTTTAACACGAATTCGGCGAAATAACCGTTAGTCGAGCAGCCGCCATTACTGCAGTGACAGCTCCCAGTCAGGCAGCAATGGGCTCTGTGCGCGAAGCTGGCATTTGAATGCAAGCGCCAAGAAGTGGACCTTTTTTCTTCTGTAAATATGTCTAGCTGGGACGAAATGTGCCGTCCTCAGCTGTTCAAATAACAGCAGAATACAACAACTTTGGACAAAACACAGCCCCTTACTTCAGGAGGACTGTCCGGTTTTGGTACAGAATTGGCAGCATTGAGAGTGACCATTGTTGTCCAGGTCCCTTCTATGTCCATCAAGGAATGCCGATGTGACAACCACCTCCACCTAGTACAGTGTTGCATTAAAATATCTCCTCTTGGTTAAAGAGAAGACAGCATGGCAATAACATGTATTATTGAGCTTTACATATAGAGGGAAGGCAAGTCTTTCATATCATTGCAGAGTGGAAAGAAAAGGAGAACATACAGGTACAGTATGCACGATTAGATAATTCATTTGTTGATTTGGAAACAAAGCAACTTTTTTCAATGAGAATAAAATGATTTTCTAGCAATCAGTTGTTTCACTTGGTTCATTTGCACAACATTCAAACACTGCTGGATGATGGTATAAGCCCACAAAGGGTAGCCAGGTTATTACTGCACCACTATAATCCTATTGACAGCCACCTCAATAGGCGAGAAAGGTTAGTCTATGATACCCCCATGCACATATCCACCACTGTGAACCTCTTCAGCAAATCACAGAGCAGTGACCAAATTGAACACATGCTACCAAGGCAAATATCTTTTTGCAGTTTCTCGGGGAAAGGTTACTCTTATCACAGTAGAGTGTTTCTGCTGCGAGTGTTAATGTCATAATAATTTGGAGGCTGTATAGGTCTCTAGCTGTAGAGCATGTAGCTGACATTATTAGGAAAAGCAAGAGGAATTTATTTATGTCACGCATGCCACATACAAAGGCCTTTCAAAGCACCCACAAGCAGTCTTTGTTTTTGACTTACTATGTCCACAGTTACAACAAGACTTGACTATAATTGTTTGGTTTTCCAAGACAGATGGCTACAAAGATGCAATCCTTTTCATCCCATTTTCTCAGCTTGTTGTTTCTGGACTTATTTACATGTGACATGTATTTTGCAGAAAAGAATCATAATGAACTACTCTCGCTTTGCTGCGGAAATACATACATGCTGTTGTTTTCTTTGTAATTACCATGAGTGATTTCACAGTGATTTGGGAAATTAGGCCTGAGGGAAACAACGGGAGGAAGCTTAAGGATTGAGTCTGCATTCTGTGTTGGGTAGCCCAGATTGAGATTTGCTTCAAGAAGTAAGTGTTTCCTGTATTAGAAATGGAATTTCATTGACTTGAAGGAATGCATCAGAGAGTTCAGCCAAGGGGCAGTGCCTACACTGATAGAAACCAAACACACATGCACACACATCCAACTTCAAAGGACATTACAATGACATGCATTGATTTCCTCAGGACTCGCTCTAACCTTAACCTTAACTTATACACTTATCTAATCCTAAACCATTCCTTGCCTTAACCTGCAACTAATCTAAATGTTTTACAAGATGGGGACTTGTTTATTGTCCCCATAAGGCAGATAAGTCCCATTAATGTGACAGTGTAAACAGATATGGGGCCATATAACATGAGAATTACATGAACCACACACGCACGCACACACACATGCACACCTAGTCACATAAAAAACCTCCCACACCTAAAATGTGTCTTCACCTTGAAATGTAATGTTTGCAATATAGGGATCATATAAGGAAGACAAGTCCCTATGTGTGAATAGATTTAGGTCCTCACAAAACAATAATATTCACACGCATCCACCCACCACACAGAAGTATGTGCATGTTGTTATGTGTGTACATATGAGATCAGCTGTCCGGCTGGAACCTTGGAACAGGTGCACATTGTTTTTAAGGTCCAACATTCAGTTAGTGCTTACTTCCTCGTTCCTCCCTGCCATAAAAATGTCAAGTGACTCTTGATTAACAGTGGAGCTGAGAGACTATGCATGAATGGAATATGTGATGGTATAAGTAGTCCTGTCAAACCACCACTGGGCTTTTAAAAATGCCCTGCTACATATAATCTGTGGGTTTCCTGACCTCTCTACATAATAGCCAATGTTGCAACAATGAAAATTAACAATGGATCTAAAAGTGACTGAAAACAAAACATTGATAAACAAACATATTCATATACATATTCACAGCCCTGCATCAAATGGCAGACAGATAATGTTGAGAAATTTGAGTATCAAGAAGGTGATCAAGAAGATGGAGACCAAATCATATTAAAACATTAAAATGCTCTGCACATGGACAATATGTTTTGCTCTGTGTTTGTTGGATGTCTAAAAATTCACAGTACTGCTAATTTGAATTTTAAAACGTGGTTACTGTATATCCATGCTGTATGTACAGTGATTTCCTGAGGAAAAGAATGCTTTAGATGGTTGTATCTCTATCATGTGGCAATGAATATAGATGTTCCTGCAGCTCATGGGCAGTTTTATTTGAGGCTGAAAGTTCTGTGTCTGACATGGTAAGTTACCTTATTTCCAATACCGTCTCCCCTCCACGAACGCTATATTTGTTTCACCTCCCAGCATAGCTGCAACAAGCCATCTCTCTCTTATTCTATAGGGTTTCCGTTCCAAGCCTGTAGATTAGGTTCACTGTTTCCAAGATAGGTGAGAGGGCATGGAACTCCCTCCAGTAACAATGTAAATCACTGTGATAGCGCCTACTGGAAGGAGAAACAAAAAACATCAAAATATTAGAGTAGCTAGAGTTGCACCAATTTACTTGGACAAAGGAGTAATAGTATTTGATTGCCTCAAATGCTTAGCCCTTTCTCCTACATAATCACAACACACACCCATGGCAGGTATTAGTTTGTATCCAGCCATGGAGACGTGTTATATCCCAGCAGGCCTCTGTATTTCTCATCAGCATCTCTGTCTTTATTTATGCACTCATTACACTTTGATGCAGTGGGCCCAGCTGTTACTCGTGCATACCATTTAGTTCAATAAAAATCTCACACTTAAAGCGATTGATATAGCATGAGCACCTGCCAAAAATGAGAGGCCCTGTCAGCAGCATGCACAGTTGTTTATCTGATTTGTTTTGTTTTGCCTTCCCATTTTATCTGATGCGTGTATCTTCGCACTGCTAAATGTGATTTGCACATGTGCTGAAATGTTGGATAACTGCAAGTGTCTTTCTTGTTGTATGCGAGTTGTGCATATAAACAACATCAACTGATTTTAAATGAGCATCCAGAGAAAGCTTGTCTAACCTGTCCCACATCTGATCACTTGTCAATGAATAAAGTGGAAACAGTAGGAAAACAACTGAAACATCAAGTTTTAACCCATTCATATTGTCGTTATCAAAAGGTTCTATAAGATGTTCTGTAAGTCACATAGTCTTGTTTTTGGCGACCTGTTTTAATTTTAGTTTAGTTTAGTCTAGTCTTTGTGTCAAACTGTCATTTTAGTTTTTATTAGTTTTAGTCATGTTCATACTCTTTCTTTGTCTAGTCAAGTTTCAGTCGACTTTTAGTCTTATTTTAGTCAGAATAACCCATGACTATTTTGGTCTAGTCTTAGTCGGCGAAAACTGATGACATTTTAGTCTAGTTTTAGTCAATGATTTTAATGTATTTCTAGTCTCCCTAATGTAATTCTATTTAACCCAGTCAATATAATATCATTACCTAGGCAAAACCTTTTTTTTTTCTTTTAGTCAAACCCATTTCATAATTCAAACATTCCCACCATGCTTATAGTATCATTTAGTATTAAAAACATATTTTAAAAAAAAAGTGTGATTACAAAGGTTGAAATTCATTAAAAATGTTATGATAAAAATGTTAAAAGCAGTTTAAAGTTATTATGTGTTTATTGTTTTATTTTGATAATGTATTTCGGCAAACTGTCTAAACCAGCATTTATGGGGTTAATGACGACCGGCCAGATCGTCAGGTCTCAGGTGTTTCAGCACGGACAATAGAGAGTGAGGAACAGAGCGGGCTAAACGAAGCTACAGAGTGAGCATGACAGAGATTTTCGGAGTTAATTTGTGAAGTAGTAGTGCACAAACCAGTGTGTAACTTGTGTCCGATGATTGTTTGCACAACAACCAGCGAGAAGAGCGATGAGCTGCATGTTGCGAAACGGGAGGAATTTCTACACGAAGTTTAAAGACTGTTTACGTTTTGTGCGACTGCTAATGCTAACCTTAGTGGACAGGAGTCCCTCAGTCAAACAGTTTGAGCTGCTGCTTTCGACCTGAAGACAGAGGAGAGACCCAGAGTGTGGCACGACCAGGATTTCACTCCGGAGTTTTCTGGCGACGTCGAGGAGAAAAGAGAAACAGACGAAGTCCATGTTGAAATGCTGATGGGATGCATTGCTGAGCCTGCACCTGTGACTGTTGGAGGAAGGACGAGACAGAGACATTAACTCAGGTAGGCCTATTATTCATTTTGTTTGCTCGGTGACAAGTGGAGCAGCCAGTGTTTGGGCCACAACGAACACAAGCACCGCATCAGGCCTGCTAGGGCACATTTTAGTTTATAATTATTTTTGCTGCCAGTTTTAGTAAACAGGTGTTTGTGGGGGCCCACAAATTGTGTTTAAGTGACTTTTAAGTGGTAAACTGAAGTTTTCTGAATTAATCCATTTGAGGGTTAAAAGTGTTTATCTTGAGGTTTATGGTACAGTGTTTTTCTTTTTTTAAAAAGGGAAAATGATTTAGCCTACAGTATTTCCTGAAAAAAGGGAGATCGCACTTACAGTGTTAAAGGGACAATTCATGTGCAGTATTCACCTTAAAAAAGGGACATTTTATTTTGAAGGTTTTTCATATTTTACTTGAAATGATCGTTGCTTTCTAAATAATTGAGAAGTATTTTTTTTCTAAAACCTTGTGTTGTGGGAATCATTTTATTTTGAGAGAGACATAAAGGCACATTTGATTTAAAAATCTTTTATTAAAACTAAAACTTGGCAAAGGTGAATTAATAGGTAGGTTTTAAAATCTTTATAGGTGTCCATTATCAAATGGACACCTCGCAGTGGTCACCCAGACCAGGTGATTGCTGCCACTCTAATCACTGAGAGCACTTCCTTTGTGTAGGTGAGAAGTGAGGGCTGTCAGATAAGTTTGTGTTATGTTGTTGTAGTTACGTCGCGGCACGTCTCAGTAGCATCTCGGCAGCGTATCTCTGCACTGCAGCGCTATCAGAACTGATGAGGGGCATCGGTATCGATAAAATCCTAACGATATACATCCCTAGCGGTATTTGTGTCAGACTTAACTTTGTTTCTTAAATTGTCGTTTGTCGCGTCTCGTTTTCGTTACATGATAAAAGTTCATTGACTGCAATATTTTGTCATAATTTTCGTTGACGAAAGCAACACTAATAGCAACCACCTCATGAAAAGCATGGACACACAATCACTTAAAATGTGATGTCTGCAATGTTGTAAATTATACTTTCCTAATTCCTACAGACAGTATTATCTAGCCTATGTTATCCCAAACTGAACAGCAAGAGCAGCAACACAAAAGAGCAAAATCTGACAAAACGCTATAAACTCACTATTTCTCAAGTTTGGTCTTGACAAGGCTCTAGCCATTTGACCCCTGTAAGCCCCTATGAAAATGTTGAAAAATCAGGTGATCATCTGTACATCAGCCTTTAACCTTTTCAATTTGCTGTGCACAACTTGCTATTTACAACACAACAAATACAATGCGAATCCATAAAGCTATACGGTTCAGTTCTCCTGGCTTTGAGAAACATGATCTTTGTCTGCGGTCTTTGTCAAAACCCTGCTATATTCTGCAAATGTGTACTAGTTCATTGTTATTATTACTATTTTTTATTATTATTAGAAGCCACACTTTTGTCACTGCCAGTTCGTGTGACTTAGTTGCCCCCCCTCCCCCTTTCATTATGAAGAGGAGAGCCAATCTGAAAATGCATCCGAGAGAGATCCTTCTAAAATGACAGCCATCTTCCTGCGTTCATTATTCTGAGTGTACACAGAACACACACATATTTTCCATTTGAGAATACTTACAAAGCTTTCTTGCTTACTCACTCAGGAAATAAATTTCTTTTATATCCACCATAAAACCATGACATGCAGCACAGTAAATATATTTACAAAACATTAAAGGCAGCCGGAGAACAGAGGAAAAATGAAAGATGGATATGTCTGGCCACATAGTTTCTTGACCTTGTAAAAATTACAACTGAATACAGGATAGTGTGGGCTTTCTTTCTAAATAACAGTGATGAATGCAATTACTCCCAATGGCTAGGTGGTATTGGTATGAATGTTAGCATGGAGCAGGAACTGTTAATGATGGCGCATGTTAATGTTTGATGACTGAGTTTTTGGCCTGATGTATCATTGGGAGATTGACCTACCATCCACATTTGATGCTACAGCCCAACAGAAGACAATTATTTGGCCCAGATAAAGCAATTTGTTTCAGTCTTAGATAATTAAAGTGTTTTATCTTTCTGACATTTATAATGCCCATCTCCTTCTCAGTAAAGGGCAGGAGGACTGAGTTCCCATTAAATGTATTGTAATCCTTTTGAATTCCTCAAAGATAGATTAGTTAGGAAAGACTGAAGACTTTATATTTTATATAATCAGAAAAAGGAGAAATGTTGTCCCTGGATTTCCTGAATAGATGTTGATTTGGTAAATTTTTTTCACATTTGACTCCACTAAAGTGTATAATACATCCTAAGGCTTGTGGAGATTAATGGAAGCAGTGCCATCAGTTTAGGGGCAGAGGTTATTGGTCATAACAATCTAATGAGGTCAAAAAGAACATAGGAGTGAATGCCATTTCCTCTGTTATTGTGGAATTACCTGATATCCATTGTGGTGCATCCACATTCTGATTTCCAGTCAAAGCAGCCCCCCTTTTTAAAATATGTTTAAGTGTGCAAACATTGATTGTACATGGAGTGATGTTGGACGAGATCGGCTGCAGTCATTATACAAAGCAAAGTCGTCCAGGTTTTGGGAATGGAATACCCACCAATAGTACAATATCAGCGGACCACTGATGTTCACCACTGTACAGTAAAAAGCAGTGTTACACCACCAACACGCCCACCTAGTAGTCTGTGTGATGCATTTGAACAAGTGATTCTGTAATAATGGTCAAGTGATTTTTTTTCTCAGTGACCATGTTTTGGAAGAAAGCTCACATTTTCACATCATTTCACAATTTCCTATCATAGATATTTCTTTGGAATCTGTATGCTACCCAAGTCTCTGCCAGGATTTCTTCAGGGTGCTCTGATTTTCCTCCCACACTTATGAGACATGCATGTGAGATGATATGGAAATTCCAAATAGCACACCAGAGTCAAGTGCTGTGTGTGCGATTTGTGTGTTAGTCCTGTAATGAAACGGCAACATTTCCAGAATGTGCCTTTCTGCTCAGCACACACCGGGTCATGAACAGTTTCCTCACAATGCTGAGTAGGATGAGCAGTTTACAGAATAGGAGCAGCAGCAGACCACAAATGAAGCAGTATTAGAAAATTTGTAAATGCGATAACCACACAGCAGACTTTGTTTAAAGAGTATAAATGAGCATTTTTTAATATCTCACTTTCCAAAGGCCACAGCATACAGTATCTTCTGAAAACGAAAAAAATATCTGAGAACTTTTTTTTCCCCAGTACTCTATTTCGGATCCATTTGGCACTGTTTCTATATCTACGTCAGAAAGTGATTATTTCAATGCAATGGCTAATTGAGGCAAGGCAAGGCAATTTTATTTGTATAGCCCGTTTTTTACAACAGTTTGTCTGAAAAGGCTTTACATAGCATCATAACAACATCCTCCGCTCTTAGACCCTCACCTTGACTGAGGAAAAACTCCATAGAAAACCCATTTTAACAGGAAAAAATTGGATGAGGATGAGCAACAGAGGAGGGATCCCTAACCTAGGACGGGCAGACATGCAATAGATGTTGTATACAGACAAGAAAACAGTTTATTACATAGAATATGGAAAACGGACATGGTTAACAAGAGCTGATGAAGGGAGGGAAGGCATAAGAAGACTGAAGTTTCACTCTTGCTCATTGTAATCTTCTACAGTTCTATAGGTTCAATATACGTACGTTCCATGATGAAAGCACAAATATCCCCCGTCCAGCTCTGTGGTCACATCCACAGCTGAACAGTCATTGGCCTTGATGGACGAAACTACACATTTGTCAAATACCAGCTTGTGTACATGATTGCTTCCTCTGTTGCCCAGCAACTGACCTTGACTCATTGTGTATGCCTCTCCACACATGGTGGTTTGAGAGGAATGAGCACTGACCGCCAATGGAGAGTGTTTGCTTTGACTTTCCATGTCTTTCCGCTGGAAGAGAGCTGATTAAAGTTCGCCAAATAAAAAAAAAAGAATTAGTGTATTCTATCCATTTTTTCCCCAAAATTCCAATTCATGTGGTTTCATTGTCCCCAAACTCATCTGAAAATCCTAAAAGCTCTCCCTTCTTGCAATTAATGTTCATCACAATGGCTGGTGACTTCAAAATGGAGGAGGTCAACTCATTCCATCATTTTATTAGAAACTAGTTGATTATTCTTTCTTGTGTCCAATTGCTTCACACTCGTATAAATAAAGAATTATTGCTAAAAAAAAGAAAAAGCAATGCAAATATACGGTAAAGCCAGAAATGAGAATCCTATGGTAGATGAGAGCTCAGTGGACTGCAGCTTAGGGAAAAAAAGAATGCAAATACACAAACGTGTTGCGAATTCAGAAAACATCCTTCATCCATCCAACACGTGGCAGTGGATGCACATATAATATGATTACACAGTTCATACAATAGATTGCTTTTATGGTTTGATGCCACTGTATATCCAGGATGGACATTAGAGCTGTGTAGTAATTTTAAGAGAGTTATATTGAGGAGATTAGCCAGTAATAAAATTTGATGTACCTCTTATCATTAGTGCAAAGATATTGCAGATATCACGAGTTGCATGTGTACAGTATATTGTTTTATTACTTTCTAATGGGTTTTTATATTTTGTATTCTGTGATCGGTATTGCCCAGCGCTCTTTGCAGTACCACTGTAAAAAAAATTGGCCCTTAGACTCTGGCCACCTCTAATGTAGTAAAACTGAAGCACAGCTGGAGTGTGAAATATGGACTGAGAAGATTCACATGTAATGACCACAGTAGCCATAGCAACCATTATACCTCATGTCAATATTTCACCACCTGTCAAACCAACTGTCCATAGTCACTATAAATGCTTTCTTTTTTTTTTGTAAACCTAATAAATAATGCTCACATTATGAAGAATGCTGGCTGTCCTACGGCTTTATGCAAATTTTGTTTCTACATCAAATACAAATAGGAGCCATTCAAACATTTCCCCTAAAATGCTATATTCACATTTAAAAATTAAATATTTAGAGATAATATGAAGAGATGTAAAATGAAAAAACAAAACAAGAGGTGTGTAACGCCGCATTTTCTAATCATTTGCCACATTTTGGAATAAAAATATTGAACATAATACTTCAGCGTGACATCAACGCGTGATCTGAGAAGCGGAAGGTGGCATCTAGTCATGATACAGTATAGCTATGATTAGCCGTGGCCACAGCTTATGAAAAAACAACAAGTTTACTAGTATAGGTCATAAAGAAGGTTAATCTTGCGATAAATAAATTGACACTGTCAAAATTGATTTGTGTTAACACGTTAATAACGCAATATTTTTGACATCACTACTACACTAATTTTTACAAAAATGTATTTCCAGATAAAACAGTGGCCGGTGCATCTCCAGTAGCTAGGCCTGTTCTAATTTCACCTCTCAAATCAAATGACCAGAGAGGCGGTACTTTGAGCGCCACCTCTGGCAGTCAGTGGAAATTCATATAACATCAGAATGACCGTGGGCGATGTGTATTCTGTGAGAGAAGCGCCATCTCCTGGTCATACTCTGTAATTCAATGAATGGGTGGAGTTCCAGTAAAAAAATAAACATGCTCAGTAGAAGGAGGAGGTCACTCCAGCCGCTGGGACTTGGGAGTTGACTGGGAGTCGGATGGCAGCGAGCTAGAATGGGAAGGTTTGAATGGCTCCCACTGTACATTCTGGACTGTGTCACCTTCTCCATTTCATCAGAATACATTACTGTGAGCACAAGAGCAAAAACACAAACTGAGGGAGAGGCGAAAAAAAAGGTAAAAGTCTATAGACCAAAATTTCCATGGTTGATGCTGAAATCACTCTGAAAACATGTTTGGTCCACTTTTGTCAGGATTAAGGTCTGAATTAAACATACAGGCATTCCAGCTGAGAAAAGCACCGGGTAAGCTTCGAGGAAAACATCTCATAAGCCTGCGTGCTGCTGGGATAAACAGGTACAAGCCATTCAGAGACACGCTCCAAACACAGCATCAGAGGCACATCAGAAATAGACCAGTCCAGCTGAACAGGAGAGGATTCTGCCACCAAGCCAAGTACTCTGTGGAGGATAGGAGGGGGTTGGGGGGTATGAATAGCTTGGAAACTTCCCTAATCTCCCCGTCACAATTCCAAACCAAGCTTGCGAGGAGGAAGCATAGTGTTCATTCCTAGTATGCCGGATGTGCTCTATGAATCCCCCTGCCATTGTCTGGTAGACACGAGCGCCTCTCTGGATAAAAAGTTGGTAAAGTAGGGATCATATTGAAATTTCCAAGTTCATTTTGACATTATGACATCATATACAGTACTGTCATGGTATATTTTAGGTCTTTAGGTCACCTCTATACAGGTGTATGAAACCAAGGCATTTCCAACTATCAGTTACCTTTGCTGATCTGTAATCTTTCTAATTGTGGCACCTGGATATAATTCTGCTTGATTTTTGAACTGTGCCTGTATCTGATGGGCCTCTCAAAGGAAACAAGATACACTGATTGTCTGAATCACAAATGAAAATCCAACCCCGAGCATGAAATGTTCTCCCCTCTGATTCAAGGTTCACTGGGTTAAGTCAGTGCTATTGTTATTATGAGTGCTGACATTCAATGCTTGGCTTCACTGATAGTGTACCGTTCTTTTTTTTTTGACAAAGGTTGCTTCTATATATAACAGTGTGAATGAAAGACACAAAATCGTGTTCCCTGGAGGACTTTTTCACAGAGTCCTCTCTGTTACTCACGTGTCCTAGGGTGCATTTGCAAATTCCATTTTTGCAAAAGGATAACCAAGTCTCTATATTCAGACTTGCTCTTTTTTATAATGTTAATATTTCAAATTTCTCACCTAAAATGTAATTAAGTCCAAATGCAAGTTTTGGCCACTACTAGTTTTAAATGTTGTAATGTGAAACAGAGGGCTGGATGTCACAAATTGACTCCAGTCCTTTCACCATACAGCACCTCTTTATCATGTTGTAAACTTATTGTGTTTTGATTAATTTCAAATTGCCTGCCTTGCTTCAGTAGAGTGTGAAATGCACTTTCCCTTTTGTAGTTTTTCAATTTCTATCATTGTGAGCAGGGGGAAAGAGTACGGGGTGGGCAAAGAGACTGAACACATGGGTGTCTGGTGTAATTAAGAAACTGAAGTATTAGAACAGGCAGTGCCTTCACCAACCATAATTCATCAAACATGGTCTTAATTAAATTGTTTACACAGATGTCTGCAAGCTGGTTCGTGCAACAGTCATTCCATTATATACAATATTATTACTGGACTCGTAAGAAAAAGTTTTGCGTGGCTGTTCACGACACCATAAAATAGAGAAATTAATTCTTCTTTGAGATTAGCTAATTCCAACAAGTGCGGTATCTTTTTGGAAGTTGCTATGAAGGAAAAAAAGAGCTCCTGTTTGGAGTGGCAGCTGTAGAGAGGGAAAGCACTACTGTTTACGCATCGAATATCTCACTGTCAACACATAATTGAATCTTGTTCAGCAAATGCTAGGTGTTTATAGTTCCTTACAATCACTTTTCAACAGTTCGAATAATTCAATGTATTTTTAGCAAGACTTTCATGTTGAAATGCAGTAGGCTCCTTATATAGACTTGGGGATATTTCAAGGACAGATGAAAATGACAGCATTTTATTTTTTATGTTTTTATTTATTTAGCCTCGAAAGAAAATCCATAATTTTAGTATTCCATTCTGTATGAGGTGTGAGCTAAATAATTCCACATACAACACAGTCAATGGGGCTCCAGAGGAAAGAAAGGGCTTAGGGTTGCTTCCCTTTTTAGCGAGTTAACAAAACACTGAATCTTTAAAGTCTGAGTCACAACCAGTCAAGGCCGTAGGAGGAATGTAACCGCTGTCTCAATCACTCTCTTTTATTAGCCCTGACCAGACCACTGGTCTGCCTGCCCTCATTCCCACTGTTATCTCAGGGATTAAGGGCTTGCTGTCTTTGACCACCCTCTCTTCGCCTGGTCACACAGATATAAACAAACACTCTGAAGACCGCCACAAAACAGAGGCACGCAAGCACACACTCGCCCACTACCGCCCACACATGTGTTGAGAGGGAAGGAGTTACCCAGTGGACTTAGGAGGGAATGACTGATTTTAGATAGGGATTTGGAGGATATAGCTCTTTTTTTTATCCTCTGCTCTAAAATCTCAGAACAGCTATTGCGAGCTAAAGTACAGACAATGCTTTAAGAGGAAAGAAATAAAAAAAAATCAGGTCGGTTACATATTAACAGTTTTTTCTTTTTGTACCGTTGATCTATTCACAAGTTTTCACAGTGGGCTGTGAGTTTAACCAGTGTTTCTTGAACATACATTTGTTTACATTTTGGAAAGTCAAATGGACTCAATGAGTTATAAGGGGCTCCGCTGAATTATTTTGGTACCTTAATGATCAACAACATCAATGATAAGAGATTATTACAAGACCTGATCCCTGGTCCCAGGAATTACATTTTGTTTCTCTTCTAATTATGTGATCATAAATTATTTTGAAACTGAGGCCCCAAAATGATGAATGTGAATGCACAAATTCCCGTACCGGAACAACCCGACCACACAGCAACACAGCCCGCACATTATCACCTTTCTATTTTAGTTGCATTTCCAGCTGTAAACAGGTCTTAATTTATGAGCCATAAAAGCAAAACAATAGCTCAAAGAGAGTCAAACGTTTCAAGAGTTCATCACCTTGAGTACTCCCAAGATAATTAATCCAAGGTTCATTAGCACTTAACTAATGATTGAGTTATGATTGATTTACATAAAAAAATAGAGAACGGTGCAGCTTTTCTAACTCATGGAATCAATGATACAGTGTTAGACAATAATAACCCGGTATGATTGTAACACCACAAATTCACAGATTACCATTGGGCTCACCTTAACCCTAACTCTAACATGTCAATATCCAGTAAGAAATAGAAAACTAGACAGGGCAGTGAATATGTCTTTGTGCACCCGTTGCATACTGTCATATCCTGCTCTAAACTTATCCCTCTATGAATGATTATAATGCCGTGCAGGATTCTTATCGCTGTCTTCTTTCTTTGCAATTGTGTTGTCAACTTCTTGACATACTCATGAGTCTCTGTTATATCTGTGTTGACAGCATCATCAATATGAATTGAAAGAACACAGTTTGGTTTATGCCTGGATGGACACTTGCATTTTAATACTCTCATACCGTTATGCACTGTCACTCCTGGATTTAACTTCTTCATCTTTTTGTGCCAGTTAGACAACATGAGCAAGCAATACCTAACATCCTCTTCGGCCTTGATGTTGGCACCTTGTGAGTATGTGTGTGTCATTGTTGCGTTGTGTGGACACTAGGACTGTCAATGAATATTTGAAATTCGAATGTATGTATATATTCGAATTATAGTGATAAAAACGAAATTCGAATATTAAATTATGATATTTGAATATTAATAATGTATCTTTAATTATCTTCACGCGCACATCCACAACAATAGCAACTGCAACTTCCTCCTACAAATGCACGGTCGTCGGTGTGGCGTGCAGAGCGCAGCAGGACGACTCCTCAGTCCATGAGTTTCATGTCTCAGACCGGATCATGTCAATCCAGCTGCAGAAATTTCCGGGGGATGAGAGCGCCACGGTAACCGTAGCAACTCACACAGACACCTGTCTGTGTGGTCACATCTGGAGAGAAGCAGCTTCTCTGTTTTCCCAAACTACTGAGTGACAGCGTTAATCACGCGTTTAAAAAAAATAGTGCCATTCACTGAGAGCCATGATGATCCAAAACTTGTTTGACATGAATTGATAAAGGCCAAGTAAAACGTGGTCTTTTAAAATGCATATAATGTCGTTGCTGATTTGCATTGTGTAGCCGTTTGTTTTGTGTAATGTAAGCTGTTCAAAACGTGTTTGACACGCGCTGATACATAAATCATTTTAATAAAAAAAAATAAAATAAATAACAGGAACAAGTCTCCTCTCCATAACCCATCAAGCCAGTGCATCTGTGCACAGCAAAGTTACAGCTTGACAAAGCTTATGCTCATGAGTTTTGGTCAGAGGTTTGAGCCATGAAACTGACCTTGCAATGGTTTATTTCTTAAGGTCTGATCTCAAGTTACTCGTATTGCTCCATCCAACATGGGGTTTAAATTGGCTGAACTTTAAAGATGTCAACCAGCAGCAGCCATAACCTTGAGGTTACCATGATTGTGAGAGGATTAAATTACTCTTAACATGAAGTAGCATTAAGAAAGTGGTTTGATGTGTAAGTGATTGATATATTCATTAATTTAAACCTTTTTGTGAACAAAATGACAGCAATCATTACTAGTGAGTAACTCATCCAAAGGAAAATGATAGTGAATGAGATAAAGCATGGATCTGTGTCTTTTTTTTAAATGGCCACAAGGGAACTTCCTTCAGTCCTGCGTAGGCCACTGTGGTGTTTCAGTATAGATATTCAATTTGGTCTCTCTTGCAAGTCCCCTTCATTTCTGTCAGGCGTAGATGTGCACATAGCCACATGCACGTACACACCAAAGACGACAAATTAGCTGTCACTTTTACTAACCATGTGACCTCAAAAGCAAAGGGAAGGGAGATAATGATCTTAGGCTAAGGACAATTGTACAGACACAAACATACACACATCTGCACTATACTGTCCAAGGACTTCAAGCTTTAGACTGACGGATCAAGGGGGGGGTGGGGGCTGGCAGAGGGGTAGAAGGGTAAATGTGATTATCACATGACAAGCTTCAGCTGTCTTCAACTGAGTTGATAAACTGTGATGCGTGCATAAAATTAGTTGTTAAGAAATCCACATCTTATACACTGTGTGGGTGTGTGTGTATACTGTATATACGTACAAACCCACTCTCCAATAAATGAAATGGCTCTTTGTAGGTTAATTTGTCATTCACTGAAGGGAATTACAGCACAGTCATCTACATAAAGCCAAGTGACATATTGCATATTTATGAAGTTGACACATAATGGAATTGCCTTGCTTGCTTTCACCTTGTAACCCTGAATAATATACTCTACATGGAGCTGGGCATAGGAAAACAAAGACGATAGACACAGTTGAACCACACAACATGGTGTCTGTCAACTGGAATGGGCAATCTAATCCTCAATTTGGTGTAAAGATAGTTATGTAAGTGAATTTACCTGAATCCAGTTTTATTTCATTATGCAAAAATATTGATTTACAATTGATAGCTGCAATTTTATGGACTTTACTGATTGACTATTCCAGAACATCAGCCTTTGATAAAGCTTTAATTAAAAGTCTCTTTAAAATGTGAGAGCTTGCCAGGTTCCTAGATATGGCGGGATAATATAAGCTCCTCGGTGACAAGAAGGAAAAGGCAAGCTATCTTTGTATCTGGGAAATGAGAAATTACCCAAATCCCTAAATGAATCATTGAGTGCTGATACTGTCCAAACAAATGTATCACTAGAATAAAAGAAGGTTTGGCAGACTCTGTGTCTCTTAAAGACTATAAAGTGATAGCATGAATTCTAGTGCAGATTTAATGCATTTCCCCGAAGTCCTATCATCTTACTGTCTCAAGCGAAAATGTCCCTCTCTTATTATAAAATAACTTATAATAACAAGTCCCAAAGTGTTCTCATCCCTCCTGAGACCTCTGACATAAAGAAATAGTTAACCATTTGTGTGTTAGGTACAACAGTGACTGGGGGAAAAAAAAGCATTGTTCCAGAAACCAGTGATTCCCAGACTTGCAGCGGTTGGTGAGCAAAGCTATTTTGGGCCCTCTCCCTCATGAGCTGATACACTGGCTGTGCTCTGATCCCTTTGTCCATCAGAGAGACAGAACATTTTCAGCCTAATGCAACTGGACCCTCGCTAATGACAGCAAATAGCCCTGTCGGCTAGATGACAGCAGCTGAGAACAATACTTAATGTTGACATCACTTGCTATGGGGATCTATTTCAGTTTTCTTCCTTTTATAGTGTGCTGTTGGAAATTGCTATCTAGTTCCCTTGACAAAGCACATATAAAAGCTTTGGAAGAAGAGGCCAGCCCCGTGTGCTTGGGAATCCTTTCCGATCCCCTCTGACTTTTGCTTGTTTCTCAGCAAGTACCAGCTCACCTCTGAATCCTTTAACAAAATGGCACCAAAGAAGGTTGAACCAAAGAAACCTGAGCCCAAAAAGCCAGAACCTAAGAAAGATGCGGCCCCAGCTGCTAAGCCAGCGCCACCTCCAGAGCCACAGCCTCAGGCTCCTAAGGAGCCAGACTTTGACCCCAAGAGTGTCACTCTCGAGTTCTCCGCTGACCAGATCGAGGAGTTCAAGGAGGCGTTTACCCTGTTTGACCGTACGCCCACTGGGGAAATGAAGATCACCTATGCTCAGTGCGGAGATGTGATGCGAGCCCTGGGCCAGAACCCCACTAATGCAGATGTGCTGAAAGTGCTCGGGAAGCCACGGCCGGAGGACATGAGCAGCAAAATGGTTGACTTTGAGACCTTCTTGCCAATGCTCCAACATATCTCCCGTGCAAAAGATCAGGGCAATTTTGAGGATTTCGTGGAGGGGCTCCGGGTTTTTGACAAGGAAGGCAATGGCACCATCATGGGAGCCGAGCTGCGCCACGTGCTGGCGACACTGGGGGAGAGGATGACGGAAGACGAGGTAGACAGGCTGATGGCGGGACAGGAGGATGCCAATGGCTGCATCAACTATGCCTCCTTTGTAAAGCACATCCTCTCCGGATAAACAGGACATTCAGCCATAAAGACTTCATTTTACCTCCGTTTACTCTGGACTCTAAACATTTGCCCATTTAAAGGTGAGCATGTCACTCAGTCGGTGACATTCAGCATAAGTTAATGTTCTATGAAGAAATGTTGACCACAAGATTTGTGGTTAGTTCTTTTTTCTAATAAACCCTCTGAAATATAATGAAATACCCGTGAGATAATATGGACATCCATAAGGAGAAATCCATTAATAAAGGATATATGATTACAAATTGCCTCACAAATGTCATTTAAATTTGAAGAGAAAGTTATGACTCATGTGGGATTGCTGATAAAACTGCTCATTTTAAATCTATTAACTTTTCACATCAACTGTGTTAATGTGATTAGTGCAAAGTATTGTTGGGACAGAGGGAAAAAAACACACACACAAATAGGATTTGGTTCCATCTGAAAATAGAACAGATTTGATTCTATTCTACTTTACACAAAGAGTGTTTGAATGAGCGTGCTTGTCATTGTGCTTGAGGGCCAGCTGCTGTGGATCAAGATATACTCGCACATTCTGGACACAGACACACATACATACACATGCGCGCACATACAGTTTGCTTTGACAACAGGTGCTCCAAGGACAGACTCTTCATCTCTATTGGAACCAACATTTTCTACCAGTATTGTCGTATTCAGGCAAATGTATAAGTTAAAGTTTAAGTCTTCACATTTGAATTATTTATTTAGCGAATAAAAGTGCTCATCTTGCTATTAAATGTTTATCACTTCAGCTTATTATTACATTCACGTCTCATCTCTCTTTCTCTCTCTAACAACATTGGGTAGTGGTACTCTAAAGGGAAGAAGTCCCAGATCAGATTGCAACATCTTCAGCCTCTTTCAAAAGGCAACTGTAAGCTTTAACTCACCATCATTTTTTTCACCAAGCAGGCAGCATGCATTCGGCTTGTGTGAGTTCATGTAATGGAAACGGCAGGCCATGATTTATATAAGGGTTTTGTGAGAGCTGTTGGAACTCCACCGCGTGGACTGGTGAACTGAAAGCAGTTGAAAGCTGCAAAAAGCCAAAGCAAAAGAGCTACAGAGTGGGGTTTTCATTCACAGTGGAGCTGGCAGCACTGGGAACCTGCTCACATCATGAAGAATCATTCATGTCAATACAGAGGTTTAAAAGCAGCTGGGATACAGCAACTTGAGATTCACAAATCAAAATAGAAGACACGGCATAGCTTACCTATATTATATATAAAATTGATTTGGAGTTTATTCGGACCTTCCTGATGCAACACTATCATTCAGTACATCTGCAACAGCTCTATTTTGTGTCTACCATGAGGTGAATTTCAAGTTCAGGCTATGGCAGAGGTCCAACTTAGACTAAGTTGGCGGTATTTTGTCTCATTTGAAACAGAATTTTTACAACTAAAAGTTACTAAGACAAAATAAATTACTGGAGAGAACAACCTCCGTGATAATGTGTTGATGTAGGTCAATATAAACCTATAATATACAGTACCTACATGGGCGGACATGCGGCAGAGTAGAACTGACCTATTGTAGAAGTCCTAGTTATGACTGCAATTTTAGACATGAGCAGGTAGATCCTAAAGAAACCTCTGCCAGTGCTCTTTTAAGTTTATTTAGCATTTCAGAGATCTCTCCCTCAAGGGAGGATAAGAGATCTGCTTTAATTTTTAATTGGGTAAACTTGCTTGTAGTCCTTATTATGTAAGCCATCATAAATAATCAATTAATCAGTATGACATGTTTTTGTTAAGTTCATCATTTTACCATCCAGTAAAACTAACCACAAACTGCAGCTGAAAATGAAAAGAATACAAAATTCACTTACGTAGAACTTATTTGAGCAAGTGATGCAGTTACTGACATTTGCTGAGTGTATGGTTGTTAGCTTATGTAAGCTACAGTATATATTTTAACTTTTTTGTCCTTTTCTTAACAATTTCAAATTCTAATCGTGATAATGGGGGTGCGGTGAGTTACATTTGTCAAGATAAGACAGCAATCCTATTGACTGAACTTTATGCACCACTTTTACAGTTATCCAACAATTGCTTTTGAACATTTTGCTTTAGATACACAGCACTTTTTAGGCTGTGGAAGGAGTAAAGATGCAGTGAAATGGCTAGAAGTGGTACTTACTCAGTGCAGCTGTCAAGTACATGCAAAGGAGGTTCTAAGTGCAGTGGGCATCGAGCTCTGTACCCAGTTGAGAGCCAGCCAGTAATTTAGACCCATCGTGATTAATCAGCAGCTGTTAGCTTTAAAGTCCTTTGTCAAATATGTGGGACTTTTGGCTGAGAGGATCCAACAGCTTGTGTACATAAGTTTTCTTTCCATCGTGCAAAACATGCTCTGGACAAAAGGTGGCCATAACATGTTAAATATTTATCGAGTGTGTCAGAGAGGTGATGTCTCTACTGTAATTTTTATGTGTGTGGTTTCTGGCGTTGTTGTTTTAGAGCGCATTATATTAAAATGTCAGCTATACAAACTGTTCTCTGCATGGCTCTCACAGCCCAGGTGGCAGCATAAAACACCCACAATACACACACACACACACACTCCGGAAATATCAAGTGGCGGTATTTTGTCTCATTTAAAGTGGCAATTTGTGAGATCCTCATTTTTTGCCAAAGGCAACATGCAGCGTTTGGTGCCAAGCATTTATTGCTATAGCGATCTTGCACTGCATCTTATTTTTGGCAGTCAAACTGTGTAATGAGTACTGAGCTGTCTCTTACCTTGCATTTTAATTTTCTGAACTAGTGCAGTCATATTTGTTTTTCTCCTGCCAGAAGTGCATCACATTCCACTGCCAGAACAAATGTTTTTCATGTGTGTGGTAACAGCAAATATAAACCTTGAACTTTTATTAATAATAGCAAATGGTGAAATATCTATTTCTCTTATTTTCTGCAATGCTTTTTTTTTGGATAGGCACAGTACCTGCAATGATTTCAGTGTCCAGTTTAACATTATTCAGCTAAGCAGTCACAAATTACAGAGAGTAATGACAAAGATAAATGGCATCCTTGATTATGAAACAACCAGGAGTCAAAGAAGGTGTGCCAAGGTCAAGATCAGCCAGCATCATTTGTTGGCAGCCTGTCATTTCTCACAGGGTGCAACAAATTCACCACTCTCTATTAAGAATAGATGAACTCATTCCATTTAGAAAGGAGTCTAAGTGGATTTTTGAATTACAAGCGCTGGCCTCATTTATGATGGATAAGGCCTGATATGGCTTGAACAAAAATGCTTATTATATGATGAAAAGAAATAATCACCAACACGTAAGCTGCAGATCCTGGAACACTGTTTCATGCATGATACGACTATTAACTCTGCCCATTCTTCATACAGTACCTACCACAAGGACTGGCGACATAGGCAGTTGCTAAGGGCACAGATTGTTAGGGGGGCACAGCAGGTATGTGACTAATGTTGTTTCATTAACCACAATTAAAGTTAACAATGTTATCACAAAAACAGCCTTTTTAATTATAATAATAAACATACTTGCATCGCCTGAACTGTCACTCAGTTTACCGCTGTGCTGTGACAGTGAGAGATGATGCCCAAGATAGGGAAGTAAAGACTAACTAATGGCAAATGTTAGATTGGATCAGCCAGCGGGACATTTCATATTAGCCCAAATTATTTCATAATGAAAAGGTCCAAGCCCTCAGGTCTACAAAGATAAAAAGGAGAAAAGAGGAGGAGGTAAAGAAAGCCCTCTATAGCCTATTGTCTTAATATTAAAAGGTAGCAAAAGTCGCAACAAAGCTTATGCTACATACAGTAGTGATGCCGCAATAGAGAATGTGAAGCTGACGTCACGCCGCTTTGGCGTTGTGGGACGTCAGCACCATCTTTGGAGGAACGCAAACGTAAACATAGTGGGGAAAACGGAGGAAAATGAGCAAGAAGTAAAAGAGAAAGAAAAAGAGATGAGGAAGACGGACAAAAAAGAAAAGAAAAAAGAAACGGAGAAGGGGAAGGGAAACGAAGGAGGAACATATCGTGATGAACTCAAATTTAACGAGAAACAAAGGAAGACAGAAAAACTATGTATTAAGACCCAGATTTACTCCCTCCACTGATTTATCCAGACATTGTGAACTATCTCGTTTTTCGTATTAGTGCATATACTACCGTGGCATTTTTTACGCAGCAGTACTGTCCCACCATGATTACTTTTAAGCGACTTTGGGAACTTTTTTCAGGGGGGGTGAGCAAGTGTTAACATCCGCGATCCTCCAAAGATGGCGTCCAACGGCGTGACGTAACTTCACATTCTCTATTTCTGCTATATTCAGGTAAATTGAAGGATGTAGGTCTGACTGGAGAAAACAACAATGGTGCAGTTCTGTAGAAAGTTTTAAGACCCTTTATGTATGTATAAGTACCAATATTGAAGGGCAGTGATGTAGTGTACACTTAAAAGTGCATACTTAAATCTCTAAGCCGGACTGATCCTTGATCACAGATGCCATCTCCCCGGAAGTGGCAGAGCTGGCTCAGGTCCTTCAACATTCTACTGTAAACCAAAATGCTGCACATGTTTTATCAATCTGCTATGGCCAGTGACCTTTTAATGCTGCGGTCTGCTGGGGCAGCCACATTGCTGACATGAACACAAGACGACTGGACAAGCTGGTTTAAAAAAGCTGGGTCTGGACTCTCTCAACTGTTGCTGAGAGATGCATACAATGTAAGATGCAGACCATATTGGACAATACCTACCACCTTTTCACAACACTGTGGTAGATCAGAGAAACACAGCAAATGTTTATCTCATCTCACACTATCTGGGCAGCGCTACTTCTTAAGGGTAGTGTGGATGCTACCTGGTATTGGAAAGTGAAGGGGCCACCAGGCTGGAGCTACCTGGTTAGCAAGCCAACTTCAAGTGAACAAAAGAGGCAGAAGTAGAAGAAAAACAAGACCACTGCTCATATAGGAGTATTGAAAATTGCAATGTGTCTTTAATCATAGATGTTAACGCTGAATAGCATTTTGTCAGTTGGAAACCAAAATGCTACTAAATAATTATTTGAACAGCATCAGTGTATTTCAGGCTTCCTTTTAATGGCTTTCAAAAAATAACACTACTCATGGTGCAGATCTCTACAACTTTGTGTATCATCACCACTACCGAACTCAACAGCCCATGAATTGCTGATACTGTCATTGTGATGCACAACATCACCAAGCTTGTTAGTGCTAATGACATTAGTGTGCATGTGTCCTGTTGATTGATGACAGTTAAGTAATCACACTGATGCTGTGCTTAAAAGAAATTAAATGTAATGCACCACTTCTTTAGTTTAGGCTGATTTTGTCCATAAATTACTGTGGTATTCTCCCCTGAATCTTTTGAGCTCTTAAGACAAAACAGTTAGATGGATTAATCAAACATCGGTTATTCTCCTGGGGCAAGTGCATGCAAAATCAAGGCGTTAAGCACATCAATTAAACATTTTAGATTTTATTTTTTATTTTTTTAATCTTTTTTTTTTTTAAATCTTTTGATTATTAAAATATATCATTCTGGTAATAAATGGTCTGCCAGTAAAGGAAACGTGTTCAGTGAGCAAAAATGAAAGCAAATTTAGCCTTTCTTTTATAGCACCACCAGCCAAAATATTCACAATCTGAAATCCGAAGGTCACAGTTTGAAGAAACAGTGTGAAGATAAATACAGAATTGAATTTCTTATGAGACATCTGGTTTTCTTTTGTGTCAATTTTGATTAAATGATTACCAAATGAGGGGTAGCAGAGATGATTCATAACGTCAGTACAGTCTGTGGCTCTTTGATAAGCTTCTGTACAATGTCCTTTTATAACGTAGTGGAAGAAAAGCCTCTCTATAATAAACAAGCACTATCCTCACAGCTGCTTTCATTATCGTTCACTCAACACATACTGTGTCCAGGGATCAATACTTCTTCACCTTGCACTGCACAGACGCCAGATTAAATGCAGCTCCAAGGGCAATAATGAGGAGTGCCTGAACTTGCTTCTCACATACACGTGAGTCTATAACGTTTAGGCTGATCAGTGTGAGAGAAACCAATGAGAGGCAAATTAGCATTATAATATGGCGTGTGATATTTGCATACATAGAGAGACGATTTGTCATAATGGAGTCATTTTAGGCAATTAATCTTAAATGCGATTTAGGATTCTATATGATTGGATAAACCCATTAGAAGACATGAGTATCCTCTGAGAATTTTAAATGTTCCCGTTTTTGTGGTTTCATATAGTTTAACTGCAAATGAAAATCTGAAATTGGATTCCACTCTATTCTTTAAATGGGAAAGTTTTCCCTGAGTGCAAAATACTCGGCTCTAGAAAAACATCATAAAGCAATCTGCTCCTCTTTACAACATCAGGTGACTGGAAGTAAATGACTGTGACTAAACTTCAAAAATTATGTACAGATTATCAACATTTGAAAAAAGTATAGTATACTCATACTTATTGAGTTTGATATTAACTGTGGTAAATATGTACAGATCTGTGGCTGAGGCGATATTCTTCTTCTTTGCGTCATGGGTTGTATTGTGACTTCTCAGATTCCTAATAGGTTCCAAAAATGTGTCTTAATTAGAGCTTGTCCTTGCATTAGGGTGTTGAAAGGCAATAGATAATCATCAACCTCATTTGTCTTATTAAAAGTGCTTTAGTTAACGTTTGAATCTCAGATAGAAAGCTGAAGTAAAGTTGGCGCTGAAACATAACTTAGGCCTTTTTATATCGGTTCATTCTCACCATTATGTCTCGGAAATGTATCAGGGTGCCTAATGAACCTGTGCACCATCTCGCAGGCAGCAGCCCAACACAATTTATTTTAATTCAACACTACATGTCTTCAAGATGAAAACACTGCATTTAAATGCTTTACAATGGTTAAAATGTACAGGGACAAATGAGACCAATGGCTGAATCCTTTGCTTATTTGCACTAGAGACTATACAAGGCCAGAGAAAGACTATGTTTCTCTAATACTGCAAAGGTAAACCAAGCCCTAGAACAGATTCTCCACTTAAATTCACCTTTTAAAAAAATCCTTCATTTGACATTTATCATACCGACTGGCCTACAAATAAAAATAATTTCTTACAGAGGACAAAGTTTCTTTGCGAGCCTCATGCCTGCCCATAGGGAAGGTGAGCCCTTGCCTAAACCTCCAGAGATGTCTCCTTTGCCATCCTCAGCAGCATGAGGCTATTATTTTTCTGTAGAGTGCTCCTCAACAGGGAGTCAAGCTGACAGTCACGCTGGAACTTAAAACCTCAGTGACTCCTATCAGAGGAAAACAAGCAAACATAAAAGAGCTGCACTTCTGAATGCAAATGAAAAATTCAGTATATCAAAAGTATCGATTGTTTTTACTGTTTTAATTTGTGTCATTTATGCAGTTTGATAGCATGCAACATAAAGAGACAGAACAGACTGAGACAGGGTTTGACGTCATTTTAACAACTGGATACAGTGTTCTAATGAGGTAAAATACCTGCCAGGGAAGAAAAAAGTAAGTGGTAGGAAGTTTATTTCTGTTTATTTGTGTAAAATGTCCTCATTCTTACATGGCTATAAAGTTAAAAGAGAAGACACTGGTCCATGAGGTTTCACAACAATTACACAAAGATTAAGTTTACCTCTCCAGAGGCCATCATTTAAAGAGAGAAAAAAGAATAATAAAACAAGAAACTGGTGTCAAAGCTTAATCTAACAACAGAAAGAATGTGGATATGTTAATCGGCAGCCTGCTGGCAAGCCACTGTGATTGTACATATTCATTAGGAATTTCATTTAATTGTACGAATGCTATACCAAATCTGTTTTTCTTATGTTTGTATGTGGGTGTGCATAAATCATGAAAGATCAGTTTTCAAACTGCTGTGTTGTGAAACCCTTTCTAAAAGATCTGTGTGGGCAACGTGGGCAGCAGAAACCGGAGTCCCCTGCTACCATAACGACTTTACAGTCTACAAAGTAACACTTCTCAGCATGTGGACATACAGAAAAAAATCACACAAACAGGGAAGCATATTGCATCCGTGTGCCCTAAACATCCGTGTCAATCACTGGGAATTAAGTAATTTGGCTGTTCACTGTATTGATGTCTTACAGTTCTAGAGGGGAACACTTAATGTAAATCTATGTCCTTAGGTCTGATCCTAATTGAGTGTTCTAGACAGTGATTTCCTTTTTTTTTTTTTGCTATAACTGAGAAACCATTGTAGGGATTACAGAGTCAGCCTCCGGCCAAAACATCTAAGTAGCACTAAGAGGAAACACTTTCTTACATTTCTCATTAAATATTGCAAATTTACTTAGCTTCAAGTCTGCTTTGAATTCAATGCTGAAAATGGCTACGTATACTGACTTTCTTTTTTCTTACCCTCATAGGTGCAGATTATCAGTCTGCAGCTATACTCTGACCCCAAACAAGAAATACCCACTGCATCAGTGTCAGGGAATTCAGGAAAATATTTATACGTAAAATAAAATAAAAAACAAAGTCATTCTTTCAGGGAAGAAAATTAATTAATCCGCTGAAGTAGCTGGGCTTCATTATAGCAAAGAGGATGCTGATTCTTTTCCCCCTCCTTTTCCATGTGGAATTAATTTCTTTTGATCAGTAAGCTTTCTGAAAATACATTAAATATCAGCATCAGTCATAGCCACAAGGAATTTCTTTTTTTTTTTTTTTTTTTTGAAGAAACTTTCAGCTGTTAAATCCTTCTACCCAAACAGTGACATATTGTTTTGAAAAAATAGCCTTTAACATATTTGCTGTGGATAGACACCAGGTGGATTAAGTGAGAAGTGAATGACAGCAGCTGCTGCAGAGACAGAGTGGACAGATGACAGATGTCCCCCAAGCTGAAAAACCACTTCAAGACAGCATTCCTGCAGTCGCAGTGTTCAAACACTAAGCTTGGCCTATGGCCCAGGTTTGATTTATTAGCTGCATCAGTTTGCACAATCATAGCCCACAAACACACCGCCGCTGCTGTCTTAGGTTGCTGTGGCAGCATCTGTACAGGACGGAGCACCATTTAATTTGTATTATCTGCTATCATCAAAATATTTCAGAAAGCAAACTGAGCAACAAAAAAAGGGGAAAGCATTCATCAATTTGCCTCATCAAAGTAGAGCTCAAGAACTGTTCCCTGTGCAGTATGGTTTTTTTATATATATAAACCTAATTTGAAATGGAATATGCATGTGGTTAATTTGGAAACATTGTTAATACATTTATACTTATATTAAAATCTATGGCCCCAGGCCAGATGACACCAGAGGCAGAGGCCATGAATGTCCACCCACTTGTGTCAGCCATTCCCATCTTTTTTCCCCTCTACAAGCCAATAAAATATAGTTTTAATAATAATTACCATTATTATTATTTTATTATAGCTATACATAAGACAGTTTTTTTGTTTTGTTTTTTGTTGTGTTTCTTACTAGTTTGTTACACAAATACACGAGTAGGCAGAGACGTTCTTATGCTTCTTTTTACTTAGGCTCAGCCACAATAGAAAAACAGGATATGACGCAAACGACGTCATCATACTCTTAAAGATACAGAAACAAAATATGTATGTTAATGTATGTTCAATACACTACATCTCCTCCCCATGTAGATACAAAGCAATACAAAAGAAATACATGCTCTTGGCACTTAAGCAAATCCCTCAATTAACTTTTTTTTTCTTTCTTACTCTTACATCAACTATATACAGTCCATGCAGCTACTCTTTAGAGGCTAAGGCGCTGCGGTGGGTTACGGACCCGTGCAGGATAACGTCTCTCTTCACAGGGCGCAACAGCCTGTGCTGGTGAGGGAGGTGACACAGCTGGAGATGCAGCCACTGATTCCTTAGTTACACGTGCTGCAGGTGATGTTACATTTTCAGCAGCTGATGGAGATGTAGATGTTGCAGTAGGTACTGTACTAACATCTGGGCACTCTTCTTGGGCTGCAACCTCAGATCTTCTCAGCTGGTCAATGTGACGTCTCCAGACGACTCCAGGGGTAACCTCCACTGTATAAGAGAGAGGTCCGGTTCGCTCTTTGACTTTAGCAGGCATCCATTTGCGAAATCCTCTGTAATCTCTTGCGAGCACAGTCTCTCCCATGTCCAGTTCCCGAGTCATTCCTTGATTTTCACATTGCTTCATCTGTTTTTCCTGAACATCCTTTTGCAGGTTGGGTCTCAGCAAATCCAACCGAGATCGTAAGGAACGTCCCAAAAACAGCATGGCAGGAGTCTGGTTTGTGGTAGAGTGGACTGCGTTGCGATATGCAAACAAGAAGTTAGCGAGCTTCTGCTGAAGTGTGATGTGTTCATCCCCCATTGCTCGCAGTGCATTTTTCAGACTCTGCACGAACCTCTCAGCCAACCCGTTCGTTGAAGGGTGAAACGGGGCTGAGGTAATGTGCCTGATCCCATTACACTTCAGAAACTTCCCAAACTCCTCCGATGTAAACTGTGGCCCATTATCGCTAACTAGCTGCTCTGGGACCCCAGTTCTGGAAAACAGTTCTCTCAGCACCTGAATGGTGTGCCCTGACGTGGTGGAGCTCATGGTGAAAACCTCGGGCCATTTGGAACATGCATCAACCACCACTAGAAAAGTTGTGTTCAAGAAAGGCCCCGCAAAATCAATATGAATCCTCTGCCAGGGTTTAGCAGGCCACTCCCACGGATGGAGGGGCGCAGCTTTCGGCATTTTCTGCACATGCTGACAGCCTGAACAGTGCGCAGCAAGCTTTTCTATTTGTTGATCAAGTCCTGGCCACCAGACAAAACTTCTTGCAAGTGCTTTCATCTTTGCAATCCCAAGATGACCAACATGCAGCTCCTCCAGAACCGTAGCTCGCAGCTTGGCTGGAATGATGACTCTGAGGCCCCACATGATACATCCATTATCCAAGGTGAGCTCTTCACGGCGTTGATAGAACTGAGGAAACTGATCTTTCTGTGACATAGTCCAACCATTCAGCGTTGCAATGTACACTTGAGACAGAGTTGGATCTTTTCGTGTCTCACACTGTATCATTTTGGCTGTGACAGGCAGATTCTCAATCTGAGAAATGGTGAACACATCAAGTGGTGTGTTCTCCTCTGCAGGCTTTGTTGTGTCGCTTGTAGTGAGAGGTAAACGCGACAGTCCATCAGCATTAGCATGCTTATGTGTCCTCTTGAACTCTATTTTGTACTTATGTCCTCCAAGGAACAAGGCCCACCTCTGCATTCGTGCAGCTGCTGTCAGTGGAATCCCTTTTTGTGGGCTGAAGATGGATACCAATGGCTGATGGTCTGTGATGAGAGTGAACTCTTTGCCGTACAAATACTGATTGAAACGCTTGACTCCCCAGACTAGACTCAAAGCCTCCCGGTCTATCTGGGCATAATTTCTCTCAGCAGGTGCAAGGGAGCGTGATGCGAAGGCAACAGGCCGCTCACTTCCATCATCCATAACATGTGACATCACCGCACCAATTCCGTACGCTGAGGCATCACAAGCCACCCTCACAGGCTTTTGTGGATCAAAGTGTGTCAGCACAGTGTCAGAGGTTATCATTTTCTTTGTCTCTTGAAATGCTTTTTCACACTGCTTTGTCCACAGCCATTTTCTTTCTGTCTGTAACAGCTCGTTTAGGGGTGGAGCACTGTCGCTAGGTCTGGCAAAAACCTATTGTAGTAATTTACAAAACCTAGGAAAGAACGCAGCTGTGATACATCCTGTGGCTGTGGGGCGTTTACAACTGCTTGGATCTTCTTATCACACTTATGCAGCCCTTCTGCATCGATGACATGTCCGCAGTACGCAATGCTCGTCTTGAAAAACTCGCACTTGTCACGTCGTGCCCGAAGCCCATAGTCCTCCAGTCTCTTTAAGACCCGCTGCAAGTTCTCTAGGTGCTCTGTGTCATTGGATCCTGTTATTATTATGTCGTCCAAATAACATTGAGTGCCTGGGCAGCCTTGGAGCACCTGATCCATGGCTCTTTGCCATATAGCTGGGGCTGAGGCAACTCCATAGACCAGTCTGTTATAGCGATAAAGCCCCTTGTGCGTGTTTATTGTCAGAAACACCTTGGAATCTTCTTCCATTTCCATCTGCATGTAAGCTTCAGCCAAATCCACTTTACTGAACTTTTGTCCACCTGCAAGATTTGCAAATATATCTTCTATTCTTGGTAGTGGATACTGCTCTGCCTGAAGTACAGGATTTATGGAAACTTTAAAATCACCACACAGGCGGATGTTTCCTGTCTTTCTTGCCACAGGAACCACCGGTGTGGCCCACGGGCTCCAGTCAACCTTAGACAGGATTCCCTCAGTCTCCATCCTGTCAAGTTCAGCTTCCACTTTTTGTCGAACAGCATAAGGGACGGGTCTTGCCTTGTGAAACTTAGGTGTGGCGTCACTGTCAAGCACTATTTTTCCTTTGATGTGACGAAGTGTTCCTATCCCTTTCTGGAACACTGATGCAGCCTCTTGTAGTATTCCATCCAATTTGTGTTGCGTAGTGAACTGGATGGTGGATGCAGTCCGTAGGCTCTTTATGGCTGTCCAGTCAAGGCGGATTTTTGATAACCAGGCACGTCCCCAAAGTGCTGGTCCATGTGTTTTCACCACATACAGGTTTAACATACACTGTTGATCATTGTACTTCACTTTCACACGTGCCACACCAACAGGCGTTATCCTTTCACCTGTGTACGTTTTAAGTATCTTCCTTGTGTGACACAGTTTCACATGTGTTAACTGTTTTTCAAAGTCTCTTTCTGACATAACTGAATATGCCGAACCTGTATCCAGTTCCATGGTAATGGTCTTGCCATTCACTTGTGGCTTAAGCCAGATGGGTTCAGTGGCCTCACCGCTTTCATCAGGTTTCTCATCACTGACATTGTAGATCTCCAAACTGGCAATTCCAGTGTCACTGTCTTCGTCTGATTTATCTGTCATTGCGTGCACATTTGCTTTCTTAGTGTCTCTGTAAGACCTCTTTTCCGTTGTGTTAACTTTGAATTTGCCAGAACGACATGCCCGTTGAATGTGTCCCACTTTGTTGCATTTATTGCACTTTACATTCCGGAATCTGCACTCAGCTGGTGTATGCGAACCTCTTCCGCACCGGTAACAAAGCTCATTTTGGCTTTTTCCTTTCTGTTTGGTTACAGTGAAAAGTTTGTTAACATTTGCAGTCGTTTTTACTCCTGATTGTAGCTCAACAGCATCTCTTGCAGCTGTTTCCATTGAAACTGCGATATCAAAAGCTCTTTTAAACTCCAGTTTTTCCTCTGTTAGCAGTTTCTTCTGAATCCCTTCATTCAGTAATCCGCATACCAAACGGTCTCTCAATGCATCATTTAGTCCCTGTCCAAACTCGCAATGTTCAGATAGTCTCATCAACTCTGCTACATATGATGAGATGGACTCTCCTTCATGCTGGTTGCGCTTGTAAAATCTAAAACGTTCTGCAATCACCAGTGGTTTAGGTGTCAAGTGGTTTCTCATGGTCTCTACCAGAGCATTGTACTCCAACTCTGCTGGTTTCTCTGGGGCAGTTAAATTCCTTAACAAGCTATATGCTTTTCCTCCCATGGAGCTCAGAAGCACTGGCACAAACTTATCTTCTTCAATGGAATTTGCCTCAAAATACTGCTCCAACCTTTCACAGTATATGGTCCAGTCATCTGTGCTGCTATCAAAAGGGTCGATTTTCCCAATGTAGCCAGCCATTACGGAGTTAACTCACACAACACGGCGCTCTCGTTAATTTGCGGTGCGTTCCCTTGATGACGCCCGACCTCGCTCGGCGATAGCTCCGTCTGAATCACCTGGTAGCTCCGCGGCAACTTAGTCTCCTTTCCTCCGTCACAGAGCTCGGATCCGCTCGCAGGTTGATAGGTAAAATGTTGCACGTTGTTCCATTAGTAATCCTCGTCGCCACTGTTGTGTTTCTTACTAGTTTGTTACACAAATACACGAGTAGGCAGAGACGTTTTTATGCTTCTTTTTACTTAGGCTCAGCCACAATAGGAAAAAAGGATATGACGCAAACGACGTCATCATACTCTTAAAGATACAGAAACAAAATATGTATGTTAATGTATGTTCAATACACTACATTTTTGTTGTTTGTTTTTACTGTTAGAGTAAACCTTACATATGATGAATTTGAACTTTTATAGTAGCCTACAGGCAATCACAATTTATGAGTGAGGAGCAGTGAACTACATGTGATTAAACATTTTGCAGTAGGCCTTCCACTTCCCATGGTCTGTCCTGACAGCTTTGCTGTGGTTCAGCAGCTCTAGTTATGCTTTCAGATTACCTTCCCTGTCTCTGCCAGCCTACCTATCAACTGGATTTGAGTCAAATTAAATGACTACATCAGCCTCCTGAGATACTTGGCAAACAACAAACTGTGAAAAAGCTCTCTGAAGCCTCTCGTTCCTCTGTGGTTGTCTCCTGACCCAGGCTGTTTAATGTCAGTGATTCCTCTTTGAGTAATGGAAACATTTTGTTGGGAGATGTGCAGTTTTCCTGCCATTCATGTTAATTTCCCCGGTCTTTTCTATACTTCTGTGATCTTTTTTTTGCCATTTTTTGCCATTTTTTGCCCTTTTTTGCCACACTGACAGCTCTTTCTATTGGTCAAGATATCAGCATTCTCATAGCAACAGCGACACAATAACACAACGGTGTCTCATTGGTCAATGAGAAGCTCATTCCAGGCAGGCAGTCGGCAGTGGCAGTCAGAACGCTGCACTGTTTTTATTCAATCAAAAATCTCCTAACATGGATTTTCAAAAATTTGGGACCAAGTGTGTCACTTATCAGTTCAATAAGGGACATGTCTATAAGTTCCCAAAAAAGGGACAATTTTGTATTTTAAAAGGATACTTCACCCTGAATCGATAATGAATTTCGGAGTTATCAAAACACTATATTAATGCTTAGTAATATACTAACTAACGTTAATTAAGGGACCCTTATTGTAAAGTGTTACCGACAATTCAAAAGTGAGCACAATCCGCCGCCATTATATGAAAATCCACTGTCAGCTGGACCCCCCCCACACACACACACTCAAAGCGTTTTGATAACGTCAAACCCTTCTTTGGCATGACAGTGAGTAGAAAATTGGTGAATTATCGATTTTGGGTGAAGTAGGGATGGTTGGCAATCCTGACTGCATGAAACGTCAACAGCAACTGATGACGTCAACAAAAACATTGCTTAGAAAGCTAGTAGCAGGAACAGAAACAGCCCATTGCTGGGTATCTTGGCACTGAGAAGGCTGAAATTAAACTGTTAGGTTGAAAATCAGTGTGCTCCGACCCCACACACTGCAGTCGGGCGGTGTGCAAAAATTGATGTCTGTGTTTTTAAAATGGCACAGTATAAATGTTAGAACACTTTGTGATTCCACTGCAGGCTAGTGTGTACATTCCACTTTGTGAGAAGGCCACAGTATATGTCAAAGCACTGCTGTTCAAAAGATGATGGGTCAGTTTATTTCAAATGTCAAGTGCAGAGATAAGTGAAGTTGACATGGCCATTGTGATCACATCTGCTCACACCGCTGGTAAATTGTGGATGGTAGAAGCGTCGCCTGTTCTTCACCTCAATATGGGATGAACTCTTATGCACAGTCCATGTTGAGAGTGTCTTCACTTTGTCTTTACTTGTTTAGCACCACGGCTCCACGTTATTTTCTCAGAGTAGATAATAATAGTACTATAGATAATACTAATTGACTGCTGTACAATGTCTGTTTGGATATGGATAGACTAAGACAATGAGGTGACTTCCAGCTGAGAATATTGTTCCTTTGTTTCCTCTGTTAAGATGTTTAGCCTTTGAGGCATGCCAGTCAAACTATGGTTGTTTTGCCATACAGATCAATAGCAGTCCGTTCAAAAATTCAGCACACACCTTATATTCAAGGCAAATAAAAGGGTTAACTAGGAAGACTAACCAGAGCAGGCCGGTTTCTGTAGCTTGCAGAATAGAGCACAAGACTATTGTTCCCACATTGAAGTCATCTAATTTATCAAAGCCTGCAAATAATAGGCCCACCTCATTCTTCACCTGTCCACCCCAACTATTGTGCTTTTGCCTCCATAGTAATTTATTAAACTCTCAACTTAGTGAAAAAAACTGTTTTCAGTAGCAGCCAGCATTACTAATGCTGAATCTTGCAGATCATTCCATTTATATTCATGCAACAAGTTTACAACATTAAATCAAATCAGAAAGAAAGATTTTAAACTAACTGTCGAGTAAGACCATGACCTTTTGTCCTGGTTAGTTGCTACATCACACACAACTTCTGCTCTGAGATAGAATTTAAAATTAGACCAATCCCCTGCATGATGTATTAGGGTCTTACCTTTTCCATTGACTAAATCCCTACAGTCATTTCAAGGTGGCAGGGATGCACACATACCTCCGGGCTGCCGCCATATAAGCTGCAGAATGTCTGAGTGAGAGTCCCTGTCCACATGAAACTGGCTAGTTGTGTTTATGCAAATTGTCAAGAGTGTTTGGAGAGGGCAAAATGGACACACACAACTGTGAACTGTCCAAAGTGTGTCCACTGTGTCCATGAAAAATCACAAGAAAATTAGAAGAGAAAGCTCTCTCCTCTCTACACCACAAAACTCAGCACCACCTGTTCCCTCCAGTCACTTCTCTGTCTTCTAAAACAAAAACAACGGGTTACTCCAATGTAACAGCTGTGCAGCCCAGCTGTTTCTCCTCATTTCTAACCTTTATGCTAAGCTAGGCTAAGCTAACTGTCTCCCGGCTGTCATATACGAGTGGTCTAACTTTCAGCAGGGAAACAAAAAAGCATATTTTCCCAGTTCAATAAACTGTGTATCTGCAGTTTCCTTTGAGTATCAAAAAATCAGTATATTACAGCCGGGAGGATAAGACAAGTCGATGTGATTATAACAGGTCCCTAACAATCTCTAATACACCTGCTGATGTGTAATGTATGATAATGTATTCTTCCTAATTTCAAACCATTACCGTGGACTCTGTGAGTTGCGCTGCATGCCTCCAGCCAAAGAAACCTGTCTCCCTCTCTGCCCGCTGCACACTCCCCTGTGCTTTGAGCTGTTTGTCATGATTCACCAAAATAGGGCCCTAAACGTATAGAATTTCGCACCAGCTACACCTTCTAATGGGCTCATTAGGCTCAAACACTGCCGCAAACTGTAAGAGCACTACACTGAAAAAGGCAGCAGGTGATCCTCAGCCTGCTTAATACAGCTGTGAAACCACAGGAGGCCACCAACAATCTCCATGTGTTCCCCGACCCCTGGAGTTAAGCATGCTCCCCATAGGCTGTATAGTATACACATAATAATAATGTAATAATGTGCTGATTATGTTCAATTTAGTATTTTACCATTTAAGCTCCAGAATATGAAATATAATGGCAAGTTAAAAACATGATGGATACACCTGTTTATGAACATAGAACTGTCATCCATTTGTCTCCAGTCAGCTCATCGCCATTCCCTGCAGATACACAGGTTTGTATGTTGACCATCACTTGGGTCCTATTAGGACAATTACCAGGCAAAAAAGTGTACATCCACCTGTGCAAGTCAGACAGAAATGACAGTCAATTTCGTCTGACCTTGTCCTAAACTAAGGCCTCCCCATTAAGCATTGGACAACCTTCATTTTTTCTTTTTTCTTTTTTTTTAGCATTGCCTGTCAATTGCAGACACCGAATATGTCCAGATTAGCCGCACCACGCTCGTCACTGTCCTTGGCAAGACGGTGAGGGCAAAGAGGAGCCATTAAGGGTAAATACTTTTTCTTGCAACATGGGTGTTATTTTTGTAGCTCTGGCCGTGGTGCCTTCAGGCTAGGCTGATATTTCACTAACCAAGTTGAGATCAGGGGATGTGGTGAAACAACATTGCCAGAATAAAATCCATAATGGTTAAAAAAAGATGAAATAAAGATAAAATGGGAATGGTCAGTGAATAACAACAATAACAACAACAAAAACAGACAGACACACATACATTCAGTGACATAAACACATACTGTATACACTAATTTGACAGTTCTGACAACCACCCAGGCATCTATTAGAGAGAAAAATACTGCTGCAATGCAGGTTTGAGAATGCATAAAAGAGAGATTGCCTCTACATTCCCACTGTGTTTTACTTTTCCACATCTCAGATCAATATTGTCTATCTAGTTAGAGCTTTTGATAAATGGAGAGTCAGTGCAGTTTCCCTGCCCCCCACTGACTGTGACTCCTGCTCTTTTATCAAACACAAACAAAACTTGAATGCTTATTACAAGAACCCTTTTTTAAAGCCCCTTATTTTTAGTAATTGTGAGGAAAATGAGGAGAGGAAATGGACACGGTATCTTGTGAGATTCAGCAATGAGATCCAAGGGGGGTCAAATTTCATCATGTCTTGTTTACCCTGATCTGTGAATTACCACATCAAGGCGGATGAGTCTACATTCCAGCCTGGTATTCCCTAAAGCTGACTCCATAAGAAAACACTAGTGACATTCACAGCACTGGGCACATGGAATAAGTGAGGGAGCTGCACTAACTTAATGAATGAATAGATGAATGAATAAATAAATAATATTTTATTGATTTAAAATCTTGCGTGTGCACAAGTATTGACTAATGAGTCTCTCTGGCTCTTGAGCAATAAAACACACAACACTGACTGAAGCAAGAGAGGCTTCACCGAGTATTGCAGTCTATTTCAAAAAATCAACATAAACAGAGCTGACAGGAAGAAATACAGGTGGGCAAATTAAATAATTATGAAAGACAGTTTGATGTGTGATCCAATGCTATGTATTCATTGCAATATTCTAGACAGTTAATCGAACAGCAAATGTGAAGTATATGTGTGTACCGTTAGGATAGACAGCAATATAAGACAGTATTTCACATTGCGTGTGGTGTAAAAGGCCAGCAGTTACTTCAGTCATTCTGCAAAGTAGATACAAATAAACTATGGAGAGGATCTTCAGTCTCAACACCCCTGCAAGTACCACAGGTGTGGAGGTGGACAGCGCTGAGAAATCACAGTGTAGGCATCAGTGATCCACAGGAGCAAGACCTGAATGCTGCAGGGAATTTGACTCAACACCTAAACATGCACGGCTGTGCGTCAATAACTGTGTACATTTCACAGCAGCAGAGATATCTCTTTACTTGAAACTTCCTTCTTTTCTTTTTGAAAGAAGGATGTGATTACATACTAGCATTGGAAAAAAGGCCTCAGCCGCATCTTCATCCTGTATGGATGCCGGATTGTTTACAGATATTGGCTTGGGATGTTATGCTACAGGCTGTTTACCCACCTCTATCCACTATCATGCATTTAGAATGTTTATCATCGATCTGTTAGGAGTAAGAATTCACATCCCTGCAAGTGCACAAATATCTGTCCAGACTTTGAAAAAGCAGTTGCCCATACTTTTTCTTCCCTTTTTTTTCTCCTTTTTTCAGCCCTCCACTAACTGTAAAAGAAAAACTCAACAGAATGACAGGTAAAATCATCAAGCATAGAACTGCGCTAGACATGGTCCTATGCATCAGTGATGTTGATAGAAATGCTTCTTAAATGCTAACATTTGTATAACGGCAGGTGACGGGCTACCGACCAGTATTACACCGCTGTGACGAGAGAGAGGGCATCTGATTGGAGGAACATAACCGTGTCTTGCTCTGTCTTCATACACAATGTGACGGTGTCAAAAAAAACAACTGTGATACAGGTATCAACATGTTTACCACAGCACAACGACAGGTCTGATGCGATGATGTCAGTCAAAGGGTGCTGCTGTTGGCTGTTGACAGGGGAGAAGTGTTAATCCGACTGCTGATTGAACAGACTGTAGCTTCTGAACCAGATAAAGCCGCAGGACTTCACACTCATTAGACCCTCGTGATAAGAGCAGGCAAAGACAGAGCAGTTTCAAACTGCACCAAATATTGTGTAAAAGCCATAACTAAATCTTTTTTTTTTTGCCATGGTGAAAAACAACATCAATTTCAAACAGCACAGCAGTGTGCAAAGGGGAGAAAAAAAAACATGAGAGAAATAAAGTATGATACAGTTAATAGAATAGATAGTTTGTATGCCCATAAGGAGTACACACAAATTTCCACACAGAGATGTGGGAGCGCAACTAAACAGAGGCTTTTAATCCAGTGGTTTTGTGGATCTCTTTGCATACTCACCTTATCTGTCTTTTGGACACATATTTAACTACCTCCCTATTACTCTCCCATTATACGCTGCCACTCTGTGGCATTTTCACAAAACCTTTGCTTCAGTGAGAAAACACGATGGCCCCCCAATTGAAAGCATGTTAAAAAGGTCACACATCCAAATAAATGCCAACAATGCCAAAGTATTTCCCCGTTATATAAACACTCAGCCAAAACTGCGGCTTGCTGCAAACACAAGGAGAGAGCAGTCTGGATGAAAGAACTTGATGTAATGTTAGCTTGGCCTTTAATTAAACAGCATCAGATTGATTTTTGTTTGGACACAGCTGAATGGAACTGCAGAAGAAACTAGGTTTTGTTATGACATGGCACAGTGTACATTGTTATCAGATGGTGTTGAGAATGTAAAAAAAAATACTGTATCTTTAAGTTCAAAGCTTTTTTTTAGCAAACGCTGGTTAGTCCGTGTTTTGTGTGTCAACTACTGTCATTTCCCCCCAAAAAAACAAACACACAAAAAAAAATTCTCCCAGATTTTCACTCTCTGTGAGAAATGGTGCACAGCTTGCATGTGTGATAAAGTTAAGTTATACTGTTGAGAGCAAAGGCTGTGCATTTGACTCCAACCCCTCGCTGACAGCCGAACTTGCTGGGGATGTATTCAGCATGACTTTTGCCAAGGTTACAGAGACATTTATCAGTGCTGAGTTCTGGCTAAACACAATAGAAGAGGAAGAGGAATGAAGGCACTTTCCCAAAGCACATGCTACTGGCTGCATTTTATATCTTGTGAGCCAAATTCTGTGTAAGTGGAGAGGAAATGGTGCCATGTGAGGGAATCTAGTAATTCATCTGCTGTTTCAAACTTACAATCAAGTGAATCTGTGTTTAAAAAAAAGAAGAAGAAAAAAAGCCATGAGCATAGAGCGTATTTTCCTTGGGGATCATTGCCTGACTTGAATGATCTGTGTAAGAAAATCAATAAGACAAGAAAATCTATTCATTAAATTCATTTTTTTTGCTTTTTCAGGGTCACAAATGAATGAGGTCTTTTGGGCAGAGGGCACACAGTGACATGTGAACTATTGAGTTACAACCCTGCACGAGTGTCTTGGGGGAGATATAGGAGCACTGGACATTGGCCACTGAGCCACTGAGAATAACATAGCAGGTGAAGGTTGTCTAATGAATGCATTTCATACCTCTTGTCAACAGTAATGAGCAGCACACATGGAGGCTTTATCATGCACAGAAACTTGCCAAACATGGACTGGGGCTGCCTCTTTTTACAATCACATACTCAGTATGAGGTAGAGGCCAAATAAATGGAGCATGCATCAAGCATCAAAACTCTGGTACTGGTTAAAACCAGGAATTAATTTGGGTAAAGTCCTGTTGCTTTTCCGAAATTTTAACATCAATAATGGTGGCATTTTGTCAACATAATGAAGAAGTAAATGATGTGGTGTAATAAATGAATTTGTTAAATGAAATGGAAAATGAAAGGTTGATGTGGTATGAGCCTCTCTGCGTTTTCATTGTGTTCTGTGCCGCCATGCTCAGCTCCCACATCAGTGTCACGCAGGCAGGCGTGTCTGCAGAGCACATGCAACACCCAAAATCAGGGGCTGCAACCTGAATACACAAAGTCACATGAACCGGCCAAGAGAGTCTTTAAGCCATGAAAGCATTAAAAGTGCTGGAAGGAAGGAAGTAATTTGCCCGTCACCGTTCCCATAGACCTTCGCCACAAGAGTCACAATGGTGGGACGATGGCATGTCAGAATAGCGGTCGGAGTGGTGGGATGTTTAGTTTTAGTTTAGTTACCTTTATTTAAACTCTGCAGTACACTGAGGCAAGCCTCATTTACAGTGCAGACGAGATTACAAAGCAAAACAAACAAAATACTCTCAACACTTCAGCAACCAAATGCAAGAAATCAATTTGGTACACCATTTTGATCGCAAAACAGCATGTGGCGTCGTGCATGTTTGTTTTTTTTGTTTTGTTTTTTTTAAATTTATAGCTCTTTAGGTAGAAACACACTTCAACCGGCTTTTTTCACATCAATATTTTTAAGCGAGCTTCAGGTAATTCAATTAACAAGTGGATGGGAACATGGCTATTGTTGATACAATTATTATACATAATGTTTTTAATCTGTTACTTCAATATTTAAGCATTCAGATTGGTCCAGGTTGTATCATACTGTAAAAGCCTGCAACAAATTGTAACATTCCTTATAGTACACAGGTGGAAATTAGTTTTATAACAGTCATACTTACTATTTGGTCATTGCCTCTCTTCAAGGCAGAGGGAGCATTTGTATAGCGCCTTGCACACGTATAAAATCACAAAGCGGTTTGCATCAATAAAACTAAATGTGCCAAACACAAACAAGGAAATGGGCAAATGAAAAGGAATAAAATAAAATGGAGCCACTATTCAGACGGGCTAACCAAAAGCCTGTGTGAATAAAAATGCTTCGTAGATAACACAGGAGTGTAGGGATCAGCATGATAAGGAGAGAGCTTCACTGTACACTGCATGCCACAGCTGGAAAAGCACAGTCACCTGAGTATGTACGGCAATATGTAGAAAGTTTTCAGCTAAGATTACACTTAACATGCTCTAGACTATAAATTTCAGTCAAATCACTTGCTGTGTACAGCACTATACTTGTTATGAATAACATTCAGGCTGCTAAGATGAAGATATTCTTTCTATTAACACTTACCACCTTGATTTTTTTTTCTTTAAGCAAGCTAGGCTTTTAATTACAGCAAAGAAAGCATTTAAGATGCTATAAACACAGATCCAGTTAAGTTAAGTCAATCCAATATTTATTTTTTCCCCTGGATGCTACACAATGAAAGCTATTGCTGTTTAAACACAACTCTCCTGTGTCTTTCTCAGCATCCAGCAGCTTCTGTAGCGATATCATAAGGTAAACTGCTCTCTGGAGCCTGTGTGGGAAAAACTACCCTCAAGCTGCCGAGGTACAGTACAATAAAAGAAGATCTTCATCCCACACACTGGGCTACAGCTTGACTTGATTGATTAATTGCTTTGCTGATCTCCTTGGTCTCCTTGATATTAGAAGAAAGTAATAAATGCTCATGCCTCTAGGTATTTTGGAGAACCAGGGTTGGCAAGACAGGTTCAAATTGTTTACAAAGAGGAAGCTTCCATAAGCTGTGAAAGAGCAGTCTGGACATTTGCAGAGACAAGTACAGTAAACTAGTGGTGCTAGATAGCTACAAAGTTCTAGCATGAACAAGGCATGCATGATGAATGGATGAATGTTGCGTTGATCACAGTTGCTCCTTCTACTGCGGACAAAAGGTCAAACACTGTAGGGTCCACCTATAAACTGACGTTGGTTGTTATTCTGCATTCTTCCCATATTAGCTATTTTCATGTTAACTCTTTCATGGTTATCCCTTTGGCATTGGTCTTGACACGTGTCTTTAGTTACAAGACTTAAATATACTTCAAACTATGCAACAAAGGTAGAAGGAAGAGGTACTAGTATAGATGTACACAGTGGGGGTAGCCTCTCTCCCCTCACACGGATCGTTCGCTCAAGGCCCACTCGATGACTATGTTGGTGATGCCCAATCAAGAGATCACAGTCGGGGTGTTTTAGTAACACAGATCATCAACCTCGCACCGGTCCTCTTGTTTGCATGCCATTCTCCAGCTCTCTGTTTTCACACTTTTCAGCTCTCTGTCACACAAATCTCAGCATTATGACAACAGCCATTTGAATGAGGAAATTAAACAAAGAGTTTAAGGCGGCCATTCTGTCATGCAATCAGTTATCAGTTGAAAAAAACTTGCGTGACATTTATAGCAGCTACTTTCTGTCTGTCCTGCACCTACATGTGCACTAAAACACTGGAGTGATTCTCATCTTTTTTTTGGTTCAATAGTAGGGGAAGAGGAATATAAACATCAAAATCAGTCTGTCCTCTCTCACTGCACTCTCCATGAATCCCTTTGTATTTTCTCTCCAGCGACTCTGTTGCAAGTCTGCCCCGCTCTGCTCTCCAACCTCTCTGCTCTCTCTAATGCCTTCCTCTCATTCTCTTCTCGCTCCAGTGATCTCCTCTCCCTCTTCACCTCTCTCCTCTCCATTTCCTGGAGCTACACCAGCCATTCTGGCTCCCCGTGCTTCGTAACTGGTGTGTCCTCCTCTTCACAATCTGCCCAGCTTTTTGCCCTGTGTTCGTGGTGGAGGAGAAATCGCTGCTGCGTCCTTGGGGGAGTCACACTGGGCCGGAGGATTAATGTGATGTTTAGGTCTAAGCGTGTCGTCCATCATCCTGTACCACTTCCAGGATGCAGGAGTAGTTTCTCTTCTCTCTGTTGCCCATCCCTGTGGGTGGGTTCTGTAGCTTCTAAAAAGAAATGGTAGCACTACATAATACGGCCCGCAATTTACAGCGTAACTAGCGCTCTCTTGCCGCATAGGTTGCCGCTTATTTCACACAAGTAGTGAGTAACTGCGGCTGACTTCCCCCCCTGTTTCCCCCGTGCATTTACAGTGTAACTAGGCTGTGTCTTAGTGCGTAACTTACCTCCTGCTTCACACCAACTTCCACACAAGTACAGGGTAACTCTCGCTGTTTTACAGCTTAACTAGGCTGCATCTTAGCACGTAACTCCTGTCATACTTTACACCAAATTACACAGTAACTGTCGCTCACTCCGTCACTAATTAGCGCATTTTACAGTATAACTAGGTTGTGTCTTAGAGCGTAACTCCTGTACAATTACCTGCTACTTTGCCCGGACTTAAAGTGTAACTTCTGGTACATTAGAAATTAAATAGTCTAATGTAGGCTACAATATGAGCACAATTGTTGCAATCTATTTTTTTCAATGTGTCAGCAGCGAAATTTCACCTCTATTTCAGAGATTTATTATTCATTAATTAATTGTATGGTTTGGATAGGTGAGAAATGGAGTGTGGAAATTTGCCAAAAAATGGCTGGCTGGTAGTAAACTTACCTCTCTAAAATGCACATCTATGAACGTCTAGTTCTGTCATCCAAGGGCAAAACACAAACTATACAGTAATACATCTACAATAATGAGTCATTAGAGAGTTAGAAAATGCTTTATTATTTATCAACCAGAAGAAACATGACACATCCACATCCATGATCATTCAAGTATAAGGACAGTAAGTACTGTTAGTGAGCACTGTTACTCCCTCCTTAGTATCAACCTACACTCTAGTTGTGTTATAGTTACCCACTAATTAAGAAGTCGCGGGCTGTATTATAAAGTACTGACTGTTACTCCCTACTTAGTATCAACCTACACTCTAGTTGTGTTATAGTTACCCACTAATTAAGAAGTTGCGGGCTGTATTATAAAGTACTGACTGTTACTCCCTACTAAGTATCAACCTACACTCTAGTTGTGTTATAGTTACCCACTAATTAAGAAGTTGCGGGCTGTATTATAAAGTACTGACTGTTACTCCCTACTAAGTATCAACCTACACTCTAGTTGTGTTATAGTTACCCACTAATTAAGAAGTCGCGGGCTGTATTATAAAGTACTGGCTGTTACTCCCTACTTAGTATCTACCTACACTCTAGTTGTGTTATAGTTACCCACTAATTAAGAAGTTGCGGGCTGCATTATAAAGTACTGACTGTTACTCCCTACTTAGTATCAATCTACACTCTTGTTGTGTTATAGTTACCCACTAATTAAGAAGTCGCGGGCTGTATTATAAAGTACTGGCTGTTACTCCCTACTTAGTATCAACCTACACTCTAGTTGTGTTATAGTTACCCACTAATTAAGAAGTCGCGGGCTGTATTATAAAGTACTGACTGTTACTCCCTACTTAGTATCTACCTACACTCTAGTTGTGTTATAGTTACCCACTAATTAAGAAGTCGCGGTCTGTATTATAAAGTACTGACTGTTACTCCCTACTTAGTATCTACCTACACTCTAGTTGTGTTATAGTTACCCACTAATTAAGAAGTCGCGGTCTGTATTATAAAGTACTGACTGTTACTCCCTACTTAGTCTCAACCTACACTCTAGTTGTGTTATAGTTACCCACTAATTAAGAAGTCGCGGTCTGTATTATAAAGTACTGACTGTTACTCCCTACTTAGTCTCAACCTACACTCTAGTTGTGTTATAGTTAACCACTAATTAAGAAGTTGCGGGCTGTATTATCAAGTACTGGCTGTTACTCCCTCCTTAGTCTCAACCTACACTGAAATTGTCCTGCATATACACTGTACTTGTCTTAGAGTTACCCAGTAACTACAAGGAGTGGGCTGTATTATTAAGTATTCTTTGTTATTCCCTCCTTGGTGTGCAAATACACTGTAATTGTGGAGTAATGCCTGGAGTTACCCATTACCTTCTGTCTAAGTGGAACCAGTGAGTTAGAACACAGTTTGTTTCATAAGATAACATCTCCTGAAAGTACAGTAATACAAAGACAAAACTAACTTAAAGGAATAGTTCACCCCAGAATGATAGTATACAAAATATTATATTATTATAATAACAAAAGCCAGTAGAAATCTGTTATTTTATGATGTCATGGACACTTAAAATAATAGTTCACCCAAGAATGATATTTCACTCATTATCTACTCACTCTCGTGTCGACTAAGGGCTGGGAGAATTTTCAGAGTCCTCCGTGGCTTCACTGAGTTACAGGGGGTCTCGGCATAGCAGTGCATGTCCATGTAACACTTGCAAATGGACACCGGCAGTCTTTGTTACAAAAAAAATCCAAATACCTCCATGCTGCTCGTCTGTAATGTCCGTCTTGTATTGAAGCTTCGATATGAGAAATTGTCCCGAAAAAAATTAATAAGTCCATATTTCAAGCTTTTTTGCAGCAGAAGCTCCTCTTCCTGGTCCATCCAAATCACGCAAGATTTGCGTTGACGTCATTGCAATTAACTGCCACCGCCGCAAATCTTGTGAGACTTGGGCGGACCAGGAAGAGGAACTTCCACTGCAAACAAGCTTGAAATATGGACTTAATTTTTTCAGGACAATTTCGTATGTCAGGGCTGCAGTACAAGACGGACATTACATACCAGCAGCATGGAGGTATTTGGATGTTTTTTAGTGTGTTATTTTGTGACGAAAACCGCTGGTGTCCGCTTGCAACCGTTATATGGACATGCACTGCTACGCCGAGACCCCCTCTAACTCAGAGAAGCCACAGATAACTCTGAAAATTCTCACAGTCCTTAGTCTACATGAGGGTGAGTAGATAATGAGTGAAATATCATTCTTGGGTGAACTATTATTTTAAGTGTCCATGACATCATAAAATAACAGATTCCTACTGGCTTTTGTTATTTACATTTAAGTTCATTTTTGTTCCTTCTGTAATAAACTGTTTAATTTAGTTTTCCATCTGCCTGGTCCTTCTAAGTCAAAGACAGTCAGTCAAGTCAGTTTCATTTGACAAAATGTACTTTCTAAGTTAGAAGTGTCAAGTGGAAAAGATTGTTGTGATACTACTATCACACCGCAGTGTGACACTCAGTGATGGACAATGGATGGGCTCCCCCATAAAAGGTGATCTTGATCTTGATCCAGCTCCTTGGGTCAAGGCAGAGATCAGGGCCATGGGTGGCGCGCCATCTCCCTCGTCGGGTCTATTTTCATGGCATCTCAAAAAACCTCACCTGTGTAGAAACATAATCATATCTTGTATCATCTCAACTTCATCACATAAATGCATCACTGTAAAACAAAGTGAGAAAATTAATAACTTTGAACGGTAGGCTACAGTTTTTTCATCATGGAATAGCTACTTAATCCCAGTTTTTACCTTTCACATCATGAATCATTGGCCTTTTAAACCATAACTTGTGATTTGTAAGCACATTAATCAACTACAAATTATACATATTTTTTCTTTAACTATTGAGTAAATATTTTAACCATTTAGAAACCTTCAACTTAGGTACAAAATCAATGCCATTACCATACTGTTTCACAACTGTGTGCTTCACCAGTACATTAACTGTTAACGTTACTCTTGACTGTATTCATCTTTAATAACATGTGTAACCAACACTAACATTAACTAATGGAGCCAATGCGTACAGTACATGGATGTATGGTACAGTACTATCTCAAATACAACCTCAAAGCAAAACAACCGCAGCAGCACTAAGGTTCCCGGTTAGCGTGGTGCAGGTGAAAACGCACATTATCTTTAGCACAAGCTAACATTGCTAACTGCGTTAGCATAGCTACTTAACTCACCAAGAGGTTGATAACGCGGCGAAAATACCATCACACAGGTCCTGGGTTCATCCCTCTCGTCTCCCGGGGTCTTTGCTCTGTGTTTATATCAACATATCACATCGTAGACATTGCATGATTTAATTTCCCCTCATTTCTCAATCTCCACTTGTCTTGGTCTCCGCCTGGCTAGAGTGCCTAGGTGGGACCAGGCAGCCAATGGGAAGTGAGCAGCACCTGGTCTGACCAATGACAGATCGTCAAATTTAATTGACACCTTATGTGATCAATGATGAGCAGCGTTGTTAGACAGGTTAAATGCGATGAAAAAGGTGACCATCTGTCATTGGTCAGACCAGAAGCGTTCACTTCCCGATTGGTTACTTGCTGAGAAGTTAGAAAGTCCCACCTCACTAGAGAAAACGGAGCTGCAGGGAGGGACGACCGTCAGGCATGGATGTACAGCCAGGAGATTACGAAGTGGCGAAACGAGGGAACTTATGCAACGATGTGATATGTTGATATAAACACAGAGCAAAGACCCCGGGAGACGAGAGGGATGAACCCAGGACCTGTGTGATGGTATTTTCGCCGCGTTATCAACCTCTTGGTGAGTTAAGTAGCTATGCTAACGCAGTTAGCAATGTTAGCTTGTGCTAAAGATAATGTGCGTTTTCACCTGCACCACGCTAACCGGGAACCTTAGTGCTGCTGCGGTTGTTTTGCTTTGAGGTTGTATTTGAGATAGTACTGTACCATACATCCATGTACTGTACGCATTGGCTCCATTAGTTAATGTTAGTGTTGGTTACACATGTTATTAAAGATGAATACAGTCAAGAGTAACGTTAACAGTTAATGTACTGGTGAAGCACACAGTTGTGAAACAGTATGGTAATGGCATTGATTTTGTACCTAAGTTGAAGGTTTCTAAATGGTTAAAATATTTACTCAATAGTTAAAGAAAAAATATGTATAATTTGTAGTTGATTAATGTGCTTACAAATCACAAGTTATGGTTTAAAAGGCCAATGATTCATGATGTGAAAGGTAAAAACTGGGATTAAGTAGCTATTCCATGATGAAAAAACTGTAGCCTACCGTTCAAAGTTATTAATTTTCTCACTTTGTTTTACAGTGATGCATTTATGTGATGAAGTTGAGATGATACAAGATATGATTATGTTTCTACACAGGTGAGGTTTTTTGAGATGCCATGAAAATAGACCCGACGAGGGAGATGGCGCGCCACCCATGGCCCTGATCTCTGCCTTGACCCAAGGAGCTGGATCAAGATCAAGATCACCTTTTATGGGGGAGCCCATCCATTGTCCATCACTGAGTGTCACACTGCGGTGTGATAGTAGTATCACAACAATCTTTTCCACTTGACACTTCTAACTTAGAAAGTACATTTTGTCAAATGAAACTGACTTGACTGACTGTCTTTGACTTAGAAGGACCAGGCAGATGGAAAACTAAATTAAACAGTTTATTACAGAAGGAACAAAAATGAACTTAAATGTAAATAACAAAAGCCAGTAGGAATCTGTTATTTTATGATGTCATGGACACTTAAAATAATAGTTCACCCAAGAATGATATTTCACTCATTATCTACTCACCCTCATGTAGACTAAGGACTGTGAGAATTTTCAGAGTTATCTGTGGCTTCTCTGAGTTAGAGGGGGTCTCGGCGTAGCAGTGCATGTCCATATAACGGTTGCAAGCGGACACCAGCGGTTTTCGTCACAAAATAACACACTAAAAAACATCCAAATACCTCCATGCTGCTGGTATGTAATGTCCGTCTTGTACTGCAGCCCTGACATACGAAATTGTCCTGAAAAAATTAAGTCCATATTTCAAGCTTGTTTGCAGTGGAAGTTCCTCTTCCTGGTCCGCCCAAGTCTCACAAGATTTGCGGCGGTGGCAGTTAATTGCAATGACGTCAACGCAAATCTTGCGTGATTTGGACGGACCAAGAAGAGGAGCTTCTGCTGCAAAAAAGCTTGAAATATGGACTTATTAATTTTTTTCGGGACAATTTCTCATATCGAAGCTTCAATACAAGACGGACATTACAGACGAGCAGCATGGAGGTATTTGGATTTTTTTTGTAACAAAGACTGCCGGTGTCCATTTGCAAGTGTTACATGGACATGCACTGCTATGCCGAGACCCCCTGTAACTCAGTGAAGCCACGGAGGACTCTGAAAATTCTCCCAGCCCTTAGTCGACACGAGAGTGAGTAGATAATGAGTGAAATATCATTCTTGGGTGAACTATTATTTTAAGTGTCCATGACATCATAAAATAACAGATTTCTACTGGCTTTTGTTATTATAATAATATAATATTTTGTATACTATCATTCTGGGGTGAACTATTCCTTTAAGTTAGTTTTGTCTTTGTATTACTGTACTTTCAGGAGATGTTATCTTATGAAACAAACTGTGTTCTAACTCACTGGTTCCACTTAGACAGAAGGTAATGGGTAACTCCAGGCATTACTCCACAATTACAGTGTATTTGCACACCAAGGAGGGAATAACAAAGAATACTTAATAATACAGCCCACTCCTTGTAGTTACTGGGTAACTCTAAGACAAGTACAGTGTATATGCAGGACAATTTCAGTGTAGGTTGAGACTAAGGAGGGAGTAACAGCCAGTACTTGATAATACAGCCCGCAACTTCTTAATTAGTGGTTAACTATAACACAACTAGAGTGTAGGTAGATACTAAGTAGGGAGTAACAGTCAGTACTTTATAATACAGACCGCGACTTCTTAATTAGTGGGTAACTATAACACAACTAGAGTGTAGGTTGAGACTAAGTAGGGAGTAACAGTCAGTACTTTATAATACAGACCGCGACTTCTTAATTAGTGGGTAACTATAACACAACTAGAGTGTAGGTTGAGACTAAGTAGGGAGTAACAGTCAGTACTTTATAATACAGACCGCGACTTCTTAATTAGTGGGTAACTATAACACAACTAGAGTGTAGGTAGATACTAAGTAGGGAGTAACAGTCAGTACTTTATAATACAGACCGCGACTTCTTAATTAGTGGGTAACTATAACACAACTGGAGTGTAGGTAGATACTAAGTAGGGAGTAACAGTCAGTACTTTATAATACAGCCCGCGACTTCTTAATTAGTGGGTAACTATAACACAACTAGAGTGTAGGTTGATACTAAGTAGGGAGTAACAGCCAGTACTTTATAATACAGCCCGCGACTTCTTAATTAGTGGGTAACTATAACACAACAAGAGTGTAGGTTGATACTAAGTAGGGAGTAACAGTCAGTACTTTATAATGCAGCCCGCAACTTCTTAATTAGTGGGTAACTATAACACAACTAGAGTGTAGGTAGATACTAAGTAGGGAGTAACAGCCAGTACTTTATAATACAGCCCGCGACTTCTTAATTAGTGGGTAACTATAACACAACTAGAGTGTAGGTTGATACTTAGTAGGGAGTAACAGTCAGTACTTTATAATACAGCCCGCAACTTCTTAATTAGTGGGTAACTATAACACAACTAGAGTGTAGGTTGATACTAAGTAGGGAGTAACAGTCAGTACTTTATAATACAGCCCGCGACTTCTTAATTAGTGGGTAACTATAACACAACTAGAGTGTAGGTTGATACTAAGGAGGGAGTAACAGTGCTCACTAACAGTACTTACTGTCCTTATACTTGAATGATCATGGATGTGGATGTGTCATGTTTCTTCTGGTTGATAAATAATAAAGCATTTTCTAACTCTCTAATGACTCATTATTGTGGATGTATTACTGTATAGTTTGTGTTTTGCCCTTGGATGACAGAACTAGACGTTCATAGATGTGCATTTTAGAGAGGTAAGTTTACTACCAGCCAGCCATTTTTTGGCAAATTTCCACACTCCATTTCTCACCTATCCAAACCATACAATTAATTAATGAATAATAAATCTCTGAAATAGAGGTGAAATTTCGCTGCTGACACATTGAAAAAAATAGATTGCAACAATTGTGCTCATATTGTAGCCTACATTAGACTATTTAATTTCTAATGTACCAGAAGTTACACTTTAAGTCCGGGCAAAGTAGCAGGTAATTGTACAGGAGTTACGCTCTAAGACACAACCTAGTTATACTGTAAAATGCGCTAATTAGTGACGGAGTGAGCGACAGTTACTGTGTAATTTGGTGTAAAGTATGACAGGAGTTACGTGCTAAGATGCAGCCTAGTTAAGCTGTAAAACAGCGAGAGTTACCCTGTACTTGTGTGGAAGTTGGTGTGAAGCAGGAGGTAAGTTACGCACTAAGACACAGCCTAGTTACACTGTAAATGCACGGGGGAAACAGGGGGGGAAGTCAGCCGCAGTTACTCACTACTTGTGTGAAATAAGCGGCAACCTATGCGGCAAGAGAGCGCTAGTTACGCTGTAAATTGCGGGCCGTATTATGTAGTGCTACCAAAGAAATGAACAGACATTCTATTATTTCAAGACACTGTAAACTTACTTGTTCTGTTTTTCTTATACTTTTACACTACCTCTAGGTTTTGTGAAGGGAAGATCTATAAATATTAAAGGAGTCTGGGGAGTCGAAATCAGAGTTTGGATACTGCTGGCCATTTCCTGTATGGTAGCCGATTGCTTTGCATGTTTACAATGATGATGTGAATAGGCATACTAGCCATATTTTCTGCTTTTCCAAATCAAAAAGATTACATTTTTTTTGGTCACAATAAAAGTGAAATGAAATTTTCTTACCATCCCACCCCAACTCATTATCACTCACAAGACTAAATGCATACAATTATTTATTAAGTTTATTATTTTTATTGTTCTGTGTCAATCCAATCTAGAAGGTATAAGGTCATATCAGAGTTTTTAGTTTCATTTTATCAGAAAATAATAACTAATTGAACTTATACTGCTTTGAAAATGTTTTTGTTAGTGACAGTATTTTTACCCAGGAATTTCTTTCATCAAGCAAATTGCAGGGGGTCAAGCCTGGTCACATACCCAAAAAAACAATATTTTTTTGTCAACTCCAATATTAAGCCCAAGTAACTTGGTGTACAGAATTTAACAGACAGAAAATGGAAATATTTGAATGAAGTGCAAATATAAAACTTATAATTATAATAAGGTACAGTGCCCTTGCCTTTTCCAACGACCCTGCCTAAACCATATGCAGTGTTGCTGGGAGATAGTTGCTTTGGCAGCCCAATTAAAATGCATAAAGGCAAATGTATAGCATGTTCACTTCGATTCTATTACTGTAGTTTGAAAGTAAACCTGAGAAAATAATAGTCTGCCTTAGTGCAGACTTGTCATGGTTTAATGTTGCAATGACATCGAGCAGTTATGCCATCAGCTGGCCCCAAACATTAAAACTTTGCGAGAGCACTTATGTTCAAACTCTATTCCCTCCTGCCTGAAAAAAGGGTGACAATGCTGATTACAAGGCACACAACTCTCTGGGCCGTATTAAATAATGGGCAAATTCCCACTCATGTATCCGCGGGAGAAACAGCAAGTTGACAGCCAGTGCATGACACATCGCAGACAGGGGAATAGTGACATCTGACTCCAAGGACATTGTCCCTTTACCCCCTCACAGTATGTACACCGGCTGCTTTGATGAAATGGGAAGTGACAGCTCTGTGATAGGCTGCTATTAGCATAGACTGTTAACCCTAAAATAACCTTTTTTTGGTATATTACTAAGATGAATGAGTGAATGAATCAATAAGTTCAGTGGAGCTTCAACCGCTTCATCTTACCAAATATAAGATGCCTTGCAAACATAACAATGTATGATGTAGAGTCAGTGTATGACAAACTTGTATCCATTGCCCTTTTCGGGTTTCATTTTTGACATTGTATCTACACTTCTTGGACACTGAGGCTACATCTTATCAAATACAGAAGTGTAGGGTTAGCTAGTACCATTTGTTTACAGTAGGTTGTTGCTGATCCTAACCTCAACCTTTAACGCGTAACTCTAACCCTGTCAAAGAGAATGAGTATTTAAGGGTGTATTCAGACCTGGCTCTTTTGAAGCAGTTGTTCCAAAACAGGGAGCATTTAATCTCTACCTCCTGAGCCACAGCCGCCCTGGTAACCTTCTCCTCCTTCTGTGTAAGATTTCCAATAGGGATGCACCGATACCGATACTGGTATCAGGTATCGGTCCGATACTGTTGTAATATACTTGTACCGATACCAAGAACCGATACCAGTGCATGCAATTGCTCTGCATGAAGACCACGATCAGAGGGTGACTTTGCATCTTTGTTGTATTTTTTTTTTAGATCAGAGGCTTGTTACAACAAATTTTGTTGTAACAAGCAGAGAAGAAAATAAAACTTGTCTTCCAATTCATTGCATTTTGCCTAATTGTTTGTTTTTTTGTTGTAGTAGAAGGATTGGCATCGGTACTCGGTATCGGCAAGTACTCAGATCCAAGTATCGGTATCGTATCGGTTTGAAAAAAAAGTGGTATCGTGCATCCCTAATTTCCAACCTATGACATTTGTTTACAACTTTGGACCGCTTGGGACTGTTAAACTCAAACGACCCAAAAAGGAAATGCACAATTTGTATACAGTAGTATCATTTCAGCCCCTGAATTGGAACAAAGCAAACAAGACAGGTCTGTATACACTCTATGTGTGTTATGCTACAGTGTATATGAAAGAGGAACTGCACAGTTGTGTACAACATGTGAACAACTGTATAAAGCCTTTCATCTCTGCTTGAAGGTAGAAGTTCTAGGCTACATTAGCCACTGATGGTATTAGACATTTCAAACTGTTGGCGGTCGAGTTGTATTTTGGTTTGTATGTACACTGGGTATAGTGTGCATGAAGCGGCCATAAGTAAAATGATTTGCACCAATCTGTCCATTATACATTCAGAATGCAACTCATATTTCAACACTGTAAAATAAATCCTCAAATCATACTGAAAATAACATCTTTCATTGTTTTTAAAGAAAAAACAAATTAACCCCAACATTATTTCAAGGGTATTTATATAATGCATTCTAAGTTAGTTAGCATGTGCAATGATGCACGCACAATTTAACCTCATTTACTTAAGTGAATCAATGTCACTTTATTGTATGGAGCTGGGAGAAGGGGAAATCAGACTTAGATTACTGCATCCACATCAAGCCTGTAATTTATCCAGGCTGGTTAATGATTATTCTGTTATTGCTCCTTCTAATTAAATTAAAATGGACACTTATTTTTCTGGTGTCTGTTTAAATGAAATACAGTGCCGTCACAGCATATTAGGACGGTGAAGTGTATTGTATTGTATTGTCTTGTGGACTTACAAACACATCTATCTGTCAATTCTCTAAACTGTTTCTACTGTTTAGGCTCACATGGGAGCTGGAGGCTTTCCCAGCTCATACTGGGTGAGAGACGGAGCCGTCCAATGACAGGTCGCCCGTCTGCCACCAGGCTAACACATGTAGACAGACGGCAACTTGTGGCCAAATTGCTTTACTGACATATCAACCAGAGGAAAACTATGAAAGGACACAGTGATTCTGACGTGAAGATATAAGATGAAAATGAGCTAAAGGCCATAGTATCTAATGCATTGAATGACTCAAAAGTTGAATTCATGGTGATATTTTGAGAGATTGTCCTCACCTGAGAAATGAGAGCGTTGGTCCTTTGTACTGTAGAAATCCTTGGGAAATACATTGTTTTCCAAACATAGCACACATTTGCTTAACCTAATGAAGAAAATAATCAACATATTTCAAAAGCTAATATGTGCCATCCATCATTTAAAGCAAAATGTCCTTATTGTTAGGTGTTTCATCATCTTATGTATGGACTAAACTCATATGAGTCAATACTAATTAGCACACAGACAAAATAAGCTAAATGAAAAAAAATAAAAATAAAAACAGTCCACTTTCCAGTGTTAAGCCAAGAATAAAAACTCATCTGTCAGTTATGAATACCAAGGAAATGAGGTTGGCATGGTAAAAGAGAACTATATTTACAGCACTCAAAGAGGTGTTTTTTTTCTGTCTTTTTCATCATGACAAATTAGGGGTATGTATTTAATAACATGCCTTACATAAAGATGCTCTCACAAACCAAAAGCCATCCTTCTGTCTTAATGTAAATATTATATTTTTTCTTATTCAGACATGACTCCATTATCTATCATACAGGGACATTTGAAGATATAGGAAAAATAATTAGCAGAACATATCTTTGCTGGTATTTTTGTTCAGGAGCCACTGAATGAAATTTGATTTTGACACAAATCTACTTGTGCGTATTCTGCTATTTGACATTTTAGTGGCACCATATTCGATGTGCGTCAACAGTTCTATAAAAATACAAGTCTGTGTATTTACACTGTGTTATGTGGGTGCACTCACACAAACACAATTTTTCACCACCCAAACCTTTGTGTAACAGCTTCTCTTCACGCATGCATCTGGTGGCTTAAGAGCCAGTGACCCTCTCAATAGCACTTTAGCACTTTTGTTGGCGCTATTACTTCTTTCAACAACAATGAAAAGTCTTTCTCATTATCTGAAGTAATAAAGACTGAGGTAGATAAGTTAGGGATGTCAAAAGGTTAAATATCAGAGACGGGTGTCAGGTGGGGTGATGGAGGCTAAATGGTAAATGAGTGGCACATGGCGTGAAAACAGCTGTTTAAGTGGTCGGGCATAGTGTGTGAAGTTTGGAGGAATGAATGACAGCGCGTTTCATGTTCATGAGTGCAGAGTGACAGAGCTAATTATAGCCATCAGGATGTTCTCGTGTTCAAAGGAGGAAGACAAAACCAAGCTAACAGAGAAAAACCCTCAGCAGGTGGAGACAGCTGTGTGAGATCCCTAGGGGACGGCAGCGCATTCGTTAGCACGTAAGCGACTCTTCTTATTAGCAGAATTTTTGCATAAGAACTGTATGTCCTTGCCACTTGTAAGGTTCAGCAACTTAGTGATTTTTTTTCTTTACCTTTCTTTCAAACTGCATCTCTGCTCAAAGAAACTTTATTTTCTTAGAGTAATTCCACCAACCCCCCGCACGAAATCTGCGCACTATAGCGCATCGACATCACACCTGTCCTTTTGTTCACCGTGTAGCTCGTGCTACTTACCCACTTTTGCTAGGAGGGTTGAGCGGCTCTTGAAAATATAAGGTGATTAATTCCTTCTTTTTTTCACGTTTTCAATATTCTTTTTCCATCTCGAGCCAAAGATTCATTAAGTGAGCAGTGAAATTGGAAAAATATGCAGTTCCACATTTTCCATGAATATTAATAATATATTAATGATACAGCAATGTACAGGGAGGACACAGTAACTCAAATGTGTGCATACATGTAGATTGATTATGAGCAATCTGACTGTATGAATCTGCTGAATGCATTGGATGATTTTTTTCTTTTTTTTCAAGTATATTTTTTGGGCTTTCCCATGCCTTTATTACAGGCAAGAGAGACAGGAAATGGGGAGGCAGAGAGAGGGGGAATGAGACAGGGCCGTCCGATGCGGGATTCGAACCGGGGCTGCCTGTACGAGGACTACAACCTCAACAGAAGGGTTTGCCTGCTTAACCCACTTTTATTCAGTAATTTATTCAGTAAGTAGAATTGTGTCTTGGTAGAGAATATTTAAACAACAGAAGAAGAAATATTCTTATTTGGCGTCTCTTTTGTTTCTGAGGTTAAATTCAAGGCCGACAGCAGTGAGAGCAAAGGAGAGAGATGTCAATGCAAACACCAATCATGCTTCCATAAGGAATGGGAAGGAGTGTTGCGGGAGCAAAGGAAGCATGAAGCAGGGCATGCAACATAAAATGGATTGCTCCAATGTTTATGGCAACAACACAAGCTGCTGATGCGTCACCTGATTTACCAACAAGGACACACCAGCAGTTCTCCAGACATACATATGCACACTTGCCCTAATTTCTGCCCGTCAGGCCCTTTAGTCTAGTAATGATTTTTATTAAAAAATAAGAGTAAATTTAGATTTCATTCTACTGTCAAAGAGCTCTGTGGTATTGTCGAGCTAAAAAGGTCAGAAAGAGCGCCAGGTGAGAACAGCACAATTTGTCAGAAGCAGATCATCAAATCTGACCTTTCTCTTGCAATCACTGTTGGGTTAATTATGGGAGAAATGTAATTTCTGTGATTTTTATGAAAGGATAAATTGATGTGAAGCTTGAACTGCATTCGCGCTATAGACTTCCACACACGTGCACAGAGAGCTTTTGAGTGTTTGTCTGTAACCTCAACCATGTCAAGTTGAACTCCCTCCGATAACATTCAAGCCGCATTGTCCTGCAGATAAAGACAGAACAAAACGTAATAAAAAATAAATTATAATAAATTATTTAATTCTCTTTGCTGTAATAACAACATACCCTTCTACATGAGTAATGTGCCTATTGAATGGGTTCATTTTCCTGTTAGCTTTTATATCCCTGGTCTTCTTCAAGGTGATTTCTAGGATCACCAACAATCGTTTTCTCTGCACATGTAGCAAATTTTGCAGGCTTACTAAAATTTAAAAGAATACATAAGTGCAGAAGGGTTAAAACATATAACCATACCAAGTGATTCCTACAGAAAATGCAAGAGACGAATTGTCCGCCACTTAATTACACTGAGAAATATTTCCAATTCCACCCAGCATCAATTGCGTTTTCATAGCACAGAGCAGAGATGCCCACTCCATCTCAATTGTCGGAGGCAGCAGGATCCACTTATAGGTTCTTCGTAGGTAATTGCAATGCAAATGAGGTTCTCCAAAGACAAATTAACCACCTGAAAGAAGGTCCATGTCCTCAATTGGTTGTGTTTCTGGTGGTAAGTCCCCTGCAAGGTAGAAAAAAAAGAGAAATAAAATAAAGCCTCCACTTTGATTAATAAAACATGACACAGATTTCATGATGATGTGCATGGGGAAATAGCTTTGATCTCTTATTGAGAGACATCAGTGTTCTCTTCTCACCATTTTAAACGACACCTGCAAACAATGGTTCGAGCTATGCTTCGTTTCACATGTGACAAGGATAAGGGCCCGTGGCTAAAGGCTCTGCCTCGTCTTCTCCTTCAACAGATGTTCTGTAAGGACATAATTCATGTGTTTGATTTCAGATTCAATCATGAAGATTTAAGCCGGTTTCTATTTTGAAGGTTTCATAAGTAGAGTCAAAGAATCACATTTAATCCCTGAACTTCTGAGTTTCGAGATTGTTCTGTATTTGTCCTTGTTGGAACAGAGTCAGTTACAACGCACGTCCACTCAGGCCTGGAAACAAGTACTCTCATTTAGTCTGTTAACATTAGAGTCATGTAGGGTTTCCAACTGGGATAACACAGAGTGAAATCATTCATGTAAATTTGTGCACACACAAGGTGCAACTGTGCGAGTAGCCATGCATTTTAATGAAGCTGACACTGAACTCTTGGGTGGTAGTGTGTTCAAGTGTGGAAAAATATGTTGGTGGGAACGTGTTTGGCACTAAAGCCTTACTTGGCTCTGTGAAGGGGACACAAATTGTAGAGCATGTCTGTGGAGAATTAACGTGTGCACTGTCTCATTGCAACTCAATTTAATACTGCAGCGATTAATGAAGTCCTAATTAACCATAGCTCACCCTTACCTTTTGGATTTGTGCTGTGCATATGCTCTTAAAACGCCATGAATTGATAGTGTTTATTAATATTTTTCCAGACATGTGCTGAGATGGAGCTAATCCTGTTCTCTAGATATAGGATGCCAACATATGACACACCAGATTGGTTATAGTAAGCTTTTATAATTTCGAAAATAACATCTCATTTCGCAACATGTGCGACAGATGCTCAATTTTATGAGATTTAATGAACGATGACCTAAACTGCTTGGATGGAAATACAAACCCACTTACCTTGGGAGTTGTAAACCTTTGGCTTTTGACTGTGTGAAAGGCTGATGATGCTTTATCTGATGTGTAGTGGCAGTGGTCCACAGAGTCATCCCATTTTTTTCCCCTATAGCTCATCAACACAAAACTGATGAAGTATAAGGCAATTAATGAAAGGTCATGCCTGTCAGTTATGAGACCCTCCCACTGAAATGTATGGCATTGTGCCAACCCTCCCCCTCTCCTCCCAGCATCTGCTGGTAACAAAATGTATCACATTCAGACTCCAAATAATCCTAAATGAAATTAGGGTTGGGGGTCACATGTAAGATTATGTGGAAAAACCAAGGACTAGAAGGACAGGACTAGGACAAAGCTGTTTTGTTTTCTCTATACCCCCAGAGACTTATAAAATACATGGGCAAGTCCATGATGTTTCCCCATGGACCAATAGAGCATAAAGTATTCCATGTAGCAGCGACTATGTGTACCAACAAATCCCCCACATTAAAGGACAAAACACAGTCCAGAATGACAAATATACAGGCGTGTCACATGCATAACCAAGTCGGAAATATTTGGACAGCACAGCATTCCTTTGTTCTTCAGGCTCTGTAATTCAGCACATTCATTTTAAATTAAATATTGCACAGTACATTAAAGTGCCAGCTTCAATTTGAATAGGTTTATGTCAGTGTTGAGAGAAATGAATGTGAGAGATATAGGCCTTTAAACACATCATGCCGAAAGTGTGATGGTTCAAAATAATTGGATGTTTGGTTTGTAAATGTGTATGTTCTTTTTAAGTTAGGTCATACACAGTAGTGCGCGTACATGCTTCACAGAGAGTTGAAAGTTTAGGCAGAGGTGGAGTTGTGTGTCGGAAGGAGGTGTAAAGAAGCGATTTTAATAAGGTATATAATGATTGTGGTGGAACATCCCTGGCTGGGAAGTGAGTCAAGAGTGCTCTTCAGGATGAAGGCGTACATGTTTCATTGTCATCAATCCAGAAAATACATCAATATTATAATCTCAGAGGATGCACCATGCCATGCAAACCACTCGTCAGGCTTAAAAACCGAAAAGTCCAGGCTTCAGTTCACAAAAGAATGAAAAAGGAAAACATCAGAGTTGTGGAACAAAGAAAGCTCTATGGGCTGATGAAAGAGAAATCAAGCCCTATCAAAACCATATAAGAAGGAAAAGTTTGAACAGAAAAAAGGAGCAGCTCACAATCCAAACCAAACCACTTCACCTCAACATTGTGGCGGTTCTGCTCCGACTTGGGCACCAGTGGGACTGGCGGACTCACATCTATTGATGAATTCATTGCTGATAGAAGCAACAGATTGAATCGTGAGGGATGCCGGAGCATTCTGTGTTCGCATTGAGCCAAATATATCAAAACATGAGGAGAGCTTTTCAGGGTGAAGAGGTGGAACATTCTCGACTGGCCGAGTCAATCACCTGATTTCAATCTGACTTAACTGCTTTCCACTGAAAACCAGACTTGAGGCAGAGGGAAACCACACCAAGCAAGAGCCAGAGGAGGCTGTAGTGAAGCTTGAGACGATACAGTGATGTCTACGGTTCAAAGACTTGAGGAAAAAAAATGTGGGCACCATGTGTTAAAAGGATTACATCTCCCACACAGTTCTCCCTATATCGATGTAAAGCCACTCAAATGAAAGATTAAAGACTCTGCACTTACAGTTTGGACTGTAGGCATTTGCTGATCGACCATATTGGCAGAGAAACTTAATTTGTCAGCATCTGCTGACACTGTATCAGAGAACCATTCTAGAAAATAATAACAGATATCTGATCAGCTGTTGTTTCATTTTAGATTTAAGCCCAAAATATGACAGCTTTGTGAATGTGAGGCAAAGTTCTTTCTATGAAACTAATCCTATTTTGTTGAATTTATAATGATGGTTATAATTAAATGATCAAGTACAAATTGGTAGGCTAAGCAAGTTGCAGAACATTTGTCAAACATATGTTTTGCTGACCTAACTAACTGTCTCCGCCTTCTCCATCTGTGGGCCGTGAGTACATAACCAGGTTTTCATTAAAAGCACACATTTTAACCACGTCTCCATACGTACAACCAGCAAAACCAAGAAACAAAGTTGTGTCAATTTCCATCCACAAGTTGACTTATCCCCCAGTCACAGCAGGAGAATCGTGGGAAGTTAAACGGCAATAATCAAATAACAAATGGCGGAAAACAATGCAAAAACATCACAGACATATACAGATGTTACTGGTTCAAAATTGCGGACTTCTCGCGTGATTCACGCGAGACGGCACAAGCGCCAGGCATTTTTTTCCTTGGCGAGACAAAGAGGTTTTAATGAAAAGCCGCATGGTGCCAAAACAACCACCAGGTGGCATCTGTGAGAACGGAGGACGACAGGCGGATGAATTAGTATGATCTGTGCAGTAATCCACTGCTTAAACTCTAGGCTATTTAACTAGAACTAACTACTGTATACCCTGCCTAAATCACAGAAACTATTGTAATATAATAAAGCCTGGCTTGCTTTATGAGTTCATGATTATGTATCACAAATTATGAAGGTCTTCTGCACAGGGCAAAGATGATATAAAACGAAGTAACACACGCGGCTGTTTGGGACAGGCTTTTATTTAATTCAGAACAAACCGCTCAGCAAAAATGGAAAATATAGTCTAATATAATAAAATGGATCTGTTGTTTGGCCACTGTTTGAAAATAATCAGAATTAGGCTATGAGGACAGAATCTAATCCAGGGAAGCATTCATAATCAGACTTCTTCTAAATAAACGTCAACATTCAATAACTTGGTCAGGTCGGACCACAGGCACACAATAAGATGAGTTACTGAGCAGCGTCGTGGTACCGCTGATGACTCTCATGAGGTGGTTTTTGAGACGTATCGATACAAATGTGTTTCGCAAAAGTGTAATGGAAACACTTTTTTCGCTTTTCTACACGTCACCGCGGCGTAACCGGAGTTGTGTGTGTCCACATTGTATTGGTTTATGTGGCTTAGGGGGACGAATGAACCACATGTTTTTGTCATGCATTGCTGACCTGGGCATTGTTTCTCAATAAATTCGCGTTTCCTATCATTCTCCTTTTCCGTGCATGGTTGAAGGAGATGCTCGCATCCATCCCACTCCCTCCTGCGCTATAATGTCATAAAACCAGTATGAGTGTGTGGACACAACCACCTATAGCCCATACTGTCGGCACCTCATCACCGTTGTTGTTAAAAAGGCTCTGTTCTTTCTGCAGTCAGGTAGCGCACATCCGCCGTGTTGGTAAACAAATAAACTAATAATCCCTCTATATCAACGTGTGTCGGAGGCAACCGTGCTTGCATGCTTGGGTTCGAGGTGTGTGAGTGCGGGCCAGCGGGGACAGAGGAGGGGGGCATTTGTGCTTCAGCCATGGATGTATTATATTATAGCCTACATCCATGGCCTCAGCACATACAGAGCAACTGGCCCAAGTGTGAGTGCGTCCTTGTGGCCGCTGCAGCGCCACACGGGCTTTGCCTTCCAGCAATCAAGCGCTGTTTTCGTTTTTTGTTAAAAACAATAACAGCAACAGCTGTAGGCAGCTGGGATCGCTGTGCCGTCGCCATAGATTGGTTGAAAGCTGATAATTAGCCATGTGCTTACAAGCTGATTGGCCGAAACCAAGAACAAAGCCGCGTGAATGGCCAATCGCCATGTGTTAACAGTCGACATGTAAATCAGATGTTGCGATGGGCGTTACCAGCGCGGAGATGAATGGAGGTGTGAATGTGTCTGAGCTCATCAATACTTTGCACCTAGGCTACTGTCTGTAACTGGTAGAAAAACAGCCAGCTGGAAGAAAAGTCCTGCCCCCCTCCCCCCACAGTACTTCACAGCTGTTTGCTTTGAACAGAAAAAAGCGGTTCTTAACAGTTAGCTCACAATTCAGTCTTCAAGTGAAGAAATTTTGTTGTGTTTCATGTAATAAATTTCCCATGTAGGCTAAGGGGAGCTGAACATAAAGCCTCGATTCAAAACTCCAAGACACACGTGCCAGACGCACAGAGCCATGCGTAAAAAAATCAATCAATCCATTTTCTTTGAAACAATGAGATTGCAGAGCAGCTAAAAACCAGATCAGCGGCACCACGACGCTGGTTATTAACTCAGTGGCTTGTTGTCTGTATTTTAGTTGCTTCTGGCTGTTGTGGTGTTTGTTGTGGTCAAATTTGTCTTCACAGAGTTGTAGGATTGTCTCAATACTAAAATTTCAAACTCAATGTCAATACCCTGAAAAATGACATCATATTCAATACAGCAGCAGTGCCTCCCCATTATTTTTATTTTATTATAATCAAATAGACTTATAACAGATGTTGTTTGTTTGTTTTTTCATTAAATGAAACGCTAACTAAGAGTTGTGCAATTCCAGCGTGTTGCTATTGTTTCATTACAGTCATTACAATGCATCTCCTCTCGTCTGACGGGCGGGGTTCCCTCCTCTCTCACATCACACACATGTGCACGCAGGCAGACAGCGGAGAATAAGTTTTGCCGTCAATATCAACATGTTCAATTCAAACGTGCGTCTAGTTCTGTGTAACTACTCAGGTCCAAACGCTGTGGACGCTGCCTGCTCTCCTCTGCTCTGCCTGTCGAGTGCGCACGGCGAGCGTCGGGCGCTATGGGTGCGCCGCGCGCTGTTCATATCGATACTTTTAGAAACCAGTAATGAATCTAGATGCAACACTTTTGCAACAATACAAAGCTGTGCTACAGGTTGTTGTTTTCTGGGGGAACTAGTTGTGGCGCACGTAGCATTTCAGTAATGGGCTTATGAAGCTTATGAACCACTGATCCAACGGATTTAATCTGGAAAATATATATAGACTCGTGTTTTCATAATGTAGTCATGAAGTGGATGCAGTACAATCACCGCAACTCTCTCCGGCTCATTTAAAAAAACTTGGAGCTGACGAGACAGAGATTATAGGCTACTGTATTATTTACTGACTGCAGCTCGTTCTCCTTTCATCCTACTGTATTCTATCTGTAGCTATCATGAACAGCGCCACTCCTCATCGCGGCTACATTGTGTGACGTGTCAGCATGGTCCCCAAAACCTGAGCAGTATTTAGTACGGTGCTGCCACCTAGAGGAAAACAGTGGTGGTGAAAATTCTCGCGTTCGCGAGATCCTGCAGTGCGAGACAAACCCCGCAATTTTGAACCAGTAACATCTGTAAGATTAAACAGTTCTTTATGCATGAATTAAAAATGCACATTTCACAATACAACATCACACTGTTTCCTCCTTTCTGAAAATACTGTTGTGTTTCTTGAGAGCATATGGTGAATTTTATATTCACATCAGTCACACGGGGAGGACGAATTGTAAGTCAGACATCAGACTTGATTGGGAGTAACATTATCATGGGCCAAAAGAGCAAACAGTGGTGTAAGCACACAACAGAATTTGCATTTTGATCAGGAGATTTCAGTGTATTCTAGGATACCCATCTATGACCTATTGAAAGTGACTCGAGGATCATTAATCAAACTCGGCATCAGCCCACAAGTTTCCCATGGAGTCCTCCATGAATGCTTTTTTTTGTCTGAGTTTATCAGAAGGCTTTGTTTTAAGCTGTGATAATAACTCCCACCACGGGGCCCGGTCGGTCATATGAAAATGCTGAAATACACTTGTTAGTTGCATCATGCCTCCAAGTTTTATCTGAACCCATTTTATTCTGGAGCCGATCTATTCTCTCTATCCTCTCTCTGTGTCATTGAGGAAAACAATTACTCTGCTGTGCTGTTGCTTTTGCAGCCACTCTTACTCACTAAAAGTAGCACTGGTTCCACGATGCCGTGGCAACATTCATGAAAACATGTTCGGCATCATTAATTATCTACCTTTTAGAGCCACCATGGATTGATTTGACTACAACACAATTGGATTATGCTGCACAAGCTGTTCGAAGTAATTTTCTAGTAATTTGGGGCCTGTGTAAGGTCTACAGCTGCTTTACTTGCTGGAGCAGATCTATACGACCATATTGCCTCTATATTGTGTGGTCAAACTTCACCATTGTTTTCTTTTCCAATACATAAAGTTAAATTATTTTTCCTTTTTTTCACTTTTAGTTAAGTTTGAAGAATTCATTGCAGTCAAAAATAGACACTAGAGTATTGCGCAGCTTCAGAATTCAGATTTTAAAAAAGCAAACCTTAACAGTACCCTTGCCTCTAATAACACTCTTTCCTCCTGATTATTCCCTGTCCTTTAACTCACCCTGTAGGAATGTGTGTTTTGCATGTGAACATCTGAACAGCGAGAAGGTGCTTGTAACTAAAAACATTTTCAATTTGAAAGACTTATGCATTTCACAGGAAAAGTTATGCACTGCAGCCCGCAAACAGAATGATTCATTCGGTTCACAAGGTTCATTGTGGAGTACTTGCAGATGGCCATAGAAAATAAATGAGATTTTCAAAGTGTGTGTAGGTGGAATATTTCTGTGTAGATGTGCTCTGCCATAAACACAATTATATGTCTAACCCCTGACAGCAGGTTGAGAGACAGAGAAAGCAATAGTGTTTGCATATATCACTTTCTACTCTGACATCTCATATGTATGTGTGCATCCCTAAATATGTGAAAATGTGGCTACAGTGGGTAGAACAAGTTTGAACTGTTAAACATTTTCATAAGCAGCATCCAGAAAAGCAGCGAGGCGAAATACAAAGTTTGAGATGATTCAGTGATCTTCTCCAACAAACAGTTGCAGGAGCACACGAGGAAAAGACACACTGTTTGTGTTGGCATTGATTGTTCCCCATTAAGCCTGAGGATGCACCAGCTCTGTTGAGGAACTAATTACGGTGGATACCATCCAAGACGAGCGGGAAGTACATCTCTGGACTGAAACAGCAGTGTGTGTGCACTGATGTCCCTTGATAGGAAAAAATCCACAAAGAAAGAACAAATAGAAATAATAAATGACTCATTTCATCTGTTAAATGTTTTTTTGTCTGCACTGATTGGAATCCATATGATTAATTGATTAGGTAATATAAATACAATGATAAAGTGCAATAATTATTTCAGTGTGATTTTCAGACCGTTCTTGTCCCTGTTTTTAGTACTACTTAAGAAACATGCAGAATACAACATAACATTTGCCTCATTCAGTATTAGCTCCCACGGCTAATGGCTTTCATGCCTCACTGTTGGGGAAGCAGGGAAAATATGACCATTACAGGTGACCGTCTGAGCTCCACAGGGATTAACCACCTGTGAGGGCGTGTGACTTAACAGAAAGAGGAAAACAGCCAGTCATGGACAGGTGGCTCTTGCTGTAGGCGGTTTTAGCAGTGCAGAAATAAGTGATTTTATCAGCTGGACTGCTGGAGGAGACTTTTTGTACCTTACATTTGGAGACCTTTTTTTCACAGATATGGTTCAATGCACAACAACTTCATATTTGAGCAATTTATCAGGGCCCTTGTTAATTATGATTGTGATAAGCAGTAGGGTTGCACATGATTAACCGTTAGCCGATGTTAGCAGTTGCAGCTAATGCCGGCTATTTTAATTCAAATGACTGAAACCCAACTGTTGTTTTACTTTATGAAACATGGCCTGATGTCCCTTTGGATGTTAACAACCAATGCTTTCCTTAAATTTGTATCAACCGGGAAGCGATGAAAGGAAAGCAGTTCATCAGACTCCCAATGTTTGTACGGCCTGCAGCCAGGAATGCAGCAGTTATGCAGCAGTTATACGATTTGTTTATCTTATCAGTTAATGGTTAATAATCGGTTAACGAGCGAATTATCAGTCATCGTCACCGTTTTTAAGTATAACTAAATGTTGGTGTCTACATTACATTCATCGAAGCTTCTCTTTTTTTTAACCCATTATTTCGTTTTTAATATAATTTAAATATTGCTCTTTTTCTTCTTCTCTAATTGGCATGTTATTACCTTTAATGGCCTATTCAATAACACAGTGTTGCATCTCTCCATGACAGTCATAATTCAACAGGCTACCTTTAACATTTCAACTCAGCATGGCTTTCCTTCACTGCATGTTCCCAAGTGGATGGAAGCATAATTACATTTGTCACTTATATGCCCATTAAAGTGTATTATTCAATATTCCACTCTGTAGAGGGGAAAAACTAAAAATTATGTATGTGTCTTGGTTGGTTCGTGCATACATGTGCGTGTGCATTTGTGTGCCAGGTTAATGAAAAAATAACCAGTAAAAAGAGTTGTCCCCGACTCTCATATGAATTTATTTAATTGCCTCTCCGGTTATTAAAAATGTGCTTTCAGACTGTATGATTTATAGTCAGATGGTGGGGCAGGAAATGGTAAATTCATTGCCGTGTGTTGCACCAGCTAAGGCACCACCTGCTCAACAGCATGTCCGAAGGGAATCACTGCAATCTATTACAAGCTCTCTCTAGAGCACAGCTTGTTTTGTCGCTCCATGCCCAGTGGGTAATTTGGAACGCAGCCCACTGTTTTCTAAAACATCCAGGACACTTATACCAAAAAAAAAATATTTCAAATGTACAAGTGCACACTTTTTGTTCAGTAAGTAAAATATAGGCAGTGGAATATGTGCTTAGCTTCGCATAAAGATGCACACAGAAGATTACGGTCGAGGAACAGCAAAGTGTTGAGCTTCTCCCATGCAGCAAATCTGTATGAAGTTAATTTACAGCAGTTTAAGAAGAAGAAAAAAATGAAATACTAATCATAGACACCACTCTTTATGCACCAAAATAAATCAGAAAGGCAAAATGCAGCAAGAATACTCAGCAATGTTCTCTTTCTTTTACTTGCAGGTAAGACTGACAGTGATTTTACTCATTATTCAACCAAGGACATCAGCTGAAGTGCGTCTCAGTAGTTGAACATTCTTCCTCAAGTTTTCTTTATCTCACTTCATACAGATGTGCTAGAAAAAGAGCGTTTTAAAAAACATCTCTCTCTTTGCAGCATTCACTTCTCAGAGGGCATTATCTCTTTGTGTCAACACGTCTCACATACAGTACGTATGTATCCATTCAAAACATCCATTTTTCATTCACCCACAAGCTCAAACAAACGTCATACGGCACTTTATTTTCCACACATATTTTGTGACCCTTGCAACTCCTACACTTTTGGTGTAGGCTATGTGCTTTTAGAGACTATGTGGAAACTAAAATAACAAATGCAAGCAAGTTGTTCAAATCTGCCTTGTTTGAAAGAATGTTACTTTGAGCAGTTAGTCAGAGTGGAGAAATGTAGTGAACAGAGCAGACCAGCAGGTGTTGATGTTACCTCATAAATGTCAGCCACAAACATCTAGGCGCGCAAAGAGAAACACACAGCCCTCTCCCCCCGCTGTCCATCTGTATTCTTTGCCCACATTCTGCGCACTGACAGTTCTTTCCCGCACTGATGGATCTGCACGTGTCAACATCGGAGTAGAGAGTTGCAGAGACAAAGTCAGCTGTCATCTTGAGCTGTTATTTTTCTCTATGTGCAATGATTCAGCACCTCTGGCTCGGTTGTTGCAGTATGTTATGTTTTATTGGATCGGTAAATAAAAGCCTTTTGTACTATTCAAACTGTGTCATCGGCTTTTAATCATCCAAATTTAAATTTGAACATCAGCAAACATATCGAATAGAACAGACTGAACTTAAGTTCAATTTTTTTTTCTTTTCTTCTCATCAAACTGAATTTCACCTTGTTGGATCACCAATTATTCATTCCTCTCTGCAGAGTCCATCCTCTTTATCCGGTTATCGTTTGTTTGTCTTATCTGGCCATAAGGTGAAATGGTCATTTGCAAGAGCACAGTGGTGACACATCAAATATCCAAGGAGAGGGGAAGAGTCAGATAACCATATTGCTTACAAGAGTAAGCTGGAGCACTTTCACAGTTTAAGCCCTTTCGTGCGAAAGTGCACTTGAGGCCAACATAGGCTAAGGCCCTGTCCCATTTTACCCACTTCCACTCGTTTTTGGCCTTAGCACTCAGTTTTGCGCGCTCTCATGTAAGGGTAGGGTGTCCCAATTCTTTTAAGAATAATGGGATGTTGGAGTGGTGGGATGTCGGAATGACAGCATGTAACCAGCTGGGGCGTTTTCAAATATGAATAAAAACCATGGAAACCCACCACAGGTTGTGGCACCTACATTGTCGCTACGCGTGAGGTAGGTGAACACGTAGGCTAAGTGGTGTCCTATTGTGTAGGGTACCGTCTCTACTGTACTCCTAACACTTCTCAAGCCTAGTTTATGCTTCTGCACCACGTCGACGGTGTAGGCTATCTACGGTGTAGACCCGATACCGTCGTTGAGCATTTGAAGTTTTGCATCGAGGGAACACGTTGTTTCTGGTCATAGAAACAATGGCAACTGAATAAACAAACACTTTTATTGCAAATGTTGAAGCGCAGGTGACGAAGAAGACGTGTGTAGGTGGTCTGTCTGACCAGTCGAGGCTGAACGGGTGAACTTACCACACTGACGTTCGGAGCGGACCAATCACAGTCCTTGCGGATCATCAGGCTACGGCGTCGTTGCGACGCAGGAGCATAAACCAGGCTTCACTTCTTCGTCAAGGGGTATCTCCCTTTGGAGAAACCAAGTACTAGGAAAGAGAAATTGGATTGGGCCCAAAGGCCCCCACAGAGTCGGACGTACTGTGCACTCACTGTGAGCGGCGCGGACTCCATGTGCACTGTCCACGGACGTTTGAGGTTTCAACGTGGAGCGTGTACCATTTAAAACGGGTCGATGTGAAGACTTCCTGCCAAGCAGTCTATTGTGTGACACCACGTATGCGGAGTTTGTGTGGCTGTAAAAATTGATCTTCGCGCGAAGTGTTACATGCTGTCATTCCGACATCCCACCATTTTGACAACCCACCACTCCAACATACCATAATTTAGACATCTTACCATTCCGACATACCGCTATTCCAACATGCCATCATCCCACCATTCTGACAAGACTTGCAATATAAGGAAATGTGCGTTAAAGGGACAACGAGGAGTTTCTCCATCGGCATAACGAAAAATTCCACGACAATAAAAAAGTTTCATAGTAATGTGGATGAATCTACGTTACCCACACTTGTTAATGGGCCCATTCTCGATAAATATATCGTTTTGTCTCTATCGTTATTTTGTTATTATTAGTGGTGGCGGAAGCCGATTAGCATTTCCTTACTTTCGGTTTCGTGGATGCTGCCCGGTGAGTCAGGAGAATAACACCGCCGAATCGCCATTTATGGTCGGAACTACGACGGTATCTGATCGTCCTCGAACCTCTGACTTTAATTCTTGATGATTGTCCCTTTAACAGGTGACTCCCTCCTACTTATCTGTACGGTGGATGTCTGCTTTGGGTCCACATTAAGTCTGCCTCGAGTACGCACGGACGTTCGCGTAGTCAAGTATGCCTGAGTATGTGGGGGCCCTAAGTGTCTGCATATTTCAGTCCTGTTGTCACATCAGACTCTTTTAGGTTCTCTTCTAACATCTCTAGCATTGCATAGTTGCATGCTGTTGCACTGTGCATGCATATTGTGTGTAAATGGTACACAGTTCATCTTATTTGTGTTTTGAGGATGAAACGTCCAATGTGGGCAACAGGTTGAACTCTTATGCTGAGCCTGTGGCAGCCCCCTGACTGAGAGTGACACCTCAAGATGCTTGCCAGCAAAGGACCCCAAATTTGCGATTAATGTTCACCCTGTTAACCAATAATGTCCAGCCCCAAAGGCACACGATGCATCAGGGGGACAGCTTTCACTGTTGCAGGAGATTGTGGCAGAGTAACAAGATAAATCATTTTGATTTAGATCCTTTAACTGTTGCTGTTTAAATCATTATGGCTACTTCTCAGTTTACTTCTCACGGGCCACAGAGGGCGAAGCAGCATTGTTATCCAAAAAGCAAAAAGGAACAAAAAAAAATAGCATCAATTTTGTTTTTGATTTAAAAAAAATAGACAGGTTGCAAGTAAGTGAACACAGTTACCTCCAATTACAGGGCTCTGTTGGTTGGGCTCAACTAAAGAAAGTGATTGTGAACCATGTGTTTAGAATCCAGTAAAAACCTGGACTCCTATTGATGGGAATCTGTCAGAAAGTAGTAGTTGTTGGTAAAGTTACTGCTGTTCTCATAGCAGGGAAGTATCTATTGTCTCCACAAGGAATTCAGTGTTTTTTAAACTTAAGAGCTGTGTGCTTAGGTGTGTGAGTTGCACTCAGTTCCCCTCAGCCAGCTGGACATCTTTTTAGAGCTGAGTGAACAACATGATAACAATCAGATAAAAAGTCTTGTTCTCAAATATCTCTTGTTGACAGAACTGAGTCTTGAGATATGTTTTGATGTTGTAGGGAGATTTGCACAACTGAGGCAAAAGGGTTACTGAGAGTTAAAACCACAACCCTTTCACATGTGATGTTGTGATTTTGCATCTGAACAACTCGGCTGGAAGGGTTTGTATGCCTGTTAGCTTAATAAAGTTCTGTTCTGAGAAACAACATTTTGTCACAGCATCAAATGTGACACATCCGAATCTTAGCTGTGCTTAAATAGTTTATCTGATCTGAAAAAAGAAACATCTCTGTCATAGAAGGATCAAGGAGATAAATGTGGGTAATTTTAGACTCATGCAGAGTTCTCCAAATGCCAAATGTGGGTGTAGCTACAGTATCTGGTGGATTTACAGTAGGGATGTGTGTTGGTTTGGCTTACTTTGTTCCAGACTGCTAACATTCATGGTCCCCTGAAGATGAACCCTAGTGGCCTCCAAAATCACAAAGTAACTGCTGAACTACTGATGTTTTTGAAGCTTTGCCTCTGCCTTTGAGCTTAGTGACAAAGGCCAGCATGTAACTACACTAAAATAACATGTCGAATATGGTGAACATCACACTTCATCATGTACTGTAACATAGTTATGGAAGCTGAAGGTGTGAGTGAGTCACTATACTCTGTCATGCATGCTGTTGTTAGTACATAGCTCAATTCACTGAGCACAAGCCCAGAAAGCATGGCTAGCATGTTAGCATGGCCATAAAATATTTTTGTGTAACATTGTTTTGGTAGATAAAGCATTGAATTATAGTGCAGTATTCCAACCAATAATAGTATCAACAGCTGGACTATGTTTAGTGTTACCTTCCAACGTCTGCAATGCACTGGCTACTGTGTGTCATTAGGTGCAGGTCATCGATTTTAACATCATCAGCTTGTAAGGACTTTCTGCAGTTTGCATTCTACATGATTCTACATTCTACATTCACATTCCTCATGTGGAATTAAGTGCATGCATTTCAACTTTACATAACTTGTTCTACATGCACATTTGCAGTTACAATAAATTCCATTTATTCGACTAGACTGTCCGTGATACACCACCACAAGGGTTTGTCTCACTTACACCCTTCCCCATTGCTGTGTGTAACGCTTAATTAACTTTCCTCCAATTCCTATTACCTTATGACTACAGTACCAACATATCTCCTCTAAGAAAGATTAGCTGTGAAGAAAGAGAGAGCAATAAGTTATGAATGTCCTGGAGCTTGTCTTCGAAGAATGCAAGTTGTCATCCGACACCTGACTTCTTTTTATGAAGGTAGCTTACTTCCTTCATTCTTTTGATGTGTGTCATACTCGCTGTAATTGATTCCACTCACTTCTGTCATGCTTTTGCCTGCAATTTGCACTGCAATATGCCACCCTGAACTTTTTGAACCCATAGCATAATGGAAAAGCTGTAGGGTCTGTGAAGCGTGAATTATCACCTGGTCTAACACATAACGCTACTGGCACGAGAACACAGACAGACACTTGGCGCGTCTTCGTCGGTAAGACAATTATATTTTTGATGAAGTTAGTGAGAAGAGCTATTGTTGCTTGACTGTGTAAGCTCCAAACGCTTCAAGAAGTAACTCATTAGATAATTTCTCCTGTAGTCATAGGGGCTTCTCCCTAAGTCTAGCTGTACTCTACCATTGAAACCTAAGTCTGAAATATGATCAAAACTCTTTTTTTTCTCTCTAAAGGAATATACATTAAACGGGTTTGCATATAACTTCAGCTCCAAGCATTGAAATGTCAGTGTAGCGCCAGAAATTATAACCTATTCCACTTCTTTAAAACTAAGAGAATATTAAATGTGTTCATGTCTAAGTCTATTACTAATTAATAGGTTTTTCCACTCCTGTAAATGGAAGCATATGAACTCAGATGGAAGCAATAAGGTGAATTTCTGTCTACCAGTTGCGTCTAGTGCCATTTATCATCCATTAAAGCTTCAGCATTTTGTTTGTGCTGATGCTGCCTTTCACCGATACAAAACTTCTTGACAGAGAAAAAACAAATGTTTGCTGCCATGCAAAGTCTTTGAAATGCATAGCGCTTATATAAATAAATTTGGTTGTGTTTATTCTGTCAGTCTCCTGATAACTTGGATTCAGTGATATTTTCAAGATGAAACAAGTCACAAATTTGGCTTGACAAGCAGAGAGGCATTATGTATGAGACGAAAATGTGTTCATATTATGTTTTCTCTTCCTCTTTACATAAGTGAGGGCTCCCTCCCTCCAAGTATTTGGTGGAGGGAGGAAAGCGTAATATGGAATTTTACTTGCAATCCATCTATCCACTGATGAGAGAGAAAAAAAAAATGTTTCTTGTAATTTATGTCTGAGTTTGAATGTTTAATGTATTAAGTCGCAATATTAAAGTCAAATATGTCAGTGAGGCTTAAAATCTTTATTACTTGTAAGATTTTGCAGAAGAATGCTGCAGCACTAATATAGAAAGAAAGAAAGAAAGAAAGAAAGAAAGAAAGAAAGAAAGAAAGAAAGAAAGAAAGAAAGAAAGAAAGAAAGAAAGAAAGAAAGAAAGAAAGAAAGAAAGAAAGAAAATACATGACAACAATGGGCAATACACACAGACATGAGGCTTAAACCACCTAATGCAAATGGTAACCCAGAAACAAGTAGTGCCTAGAGGAGGGAAGAGTCGAAAGATAAAACAAAGTGACTGTGTTCTTTGTACTAATAGTATACACCGTAACCCAAAATGTTTTTCAAAGTCAGCTTGAGGCGAAAAAGTCATTTGTTTAATGGTTTCTGCCCAGCAGGAAGCCAATGGTCTATTTTTAAAAAAGTGATACTGATAGGAAGGCCACACCTTTAGAACACCCAGTACGCCGCGCTGTAGTGTAACGTATCCCCAGATGGCCTCTGCAAAAGTGCAGTTGCTCACTTTCAGTGGATATCTCATTAAAACAGGATGACTTTCTAAAACACTGCATGGTGACTAAGTGAGAACAATGAGAGAGGGCAGGAGAGATGGCAGGTGAAAGTGGACAGAGAACAGATTGAAAGAAAGGGGCTGAAAGAGAGAGACGCCTTACTTCACTGTATATCTGCTAGAATCGAAGGCCCGGGCTCCTTTTTTTACACACCTTCCGTCCTTTTGTCTATGCTCTACTGTTGCTGCTCTCTGTGGTTACAGAGTCTTTTCACTGTGACTTTCCTCAGTGTGGTGTGGTACAGCTGGCGTCAGCAGAGATGTAACTGAGAGGATCTGAGTGGACCTCTGCTACCACCTAGAGGTCTCGCCAATAGTGGCGTCACATCCCATTTCAGTTTGAAAGACCCCTTCACCATCGAGTAACTGTATAGATTGAAGGTGGAAGCGAAGCCACCCTGCTGGACAGAAATGACTTTATTCAAATCTTTTTTTTTTTTGTATCCATGTACTCTGTTAAAGCAATGCAACATTTGGCCACTTATCTTAAAAGCACTGCCTTTTTCTTTATATTTGAAAGACAAACTTGTTTGTCCTGAGATGTGAGTCATGCATTTCCACCCTGTCCATCAAAGCCCCCTGAGTGAGACAGAAAATATGGAGGCTCCAGACTGATAAATTTTCAGTTTCAAAGCTGTCACATTTAAGCTTGCACAACTTTTACATTAGGAAAAAAAAAATCATGGACTCTATTGGCCTCCTTAAATTTGCATAACAGTCCCAGATAGGCAAGTAAATTATATAACTTCTTCACAGGGCTTATTCCTACCTGGGGAGACCAAGCGGATGGTGAATTTCTTTGATTTCGCCAGTACTTCAAAACCATCAAGCATCTTCTGCTTGGGGGGTGAAGCTCTCTGTGATGCAGGTGGACAACAGCTCAGAGTCCAGACAATCTCAGAGGCTACAGTTTCTCCAGCAGCAGCACAATGTTTTCCATCCCAGTACAGAGTAACACAGGGACAATCCAAAAAGATCTGTTCCATCACCTTACACGTCTTCAGTACATTTCTATTAATCCTCTAAGGTCTCCACTGTTACAGAATACATTGGTGATAAATATCTGATGAAGAGCACACAGGATACTGGAAAAAGAAACATGGAAAAAGTCCTCCTGTTTGCCTGAGTGAATTCACCCTGGAGGCAGCAGCAGTAGGGACTCAACTCAATTCCATCTTGGATATCACCTCTCTCCGTCTATAATGAGCTGATGATGCTTTGAGCAACTCCAGCCTCACCTCCCCTCATTGGAAGGTGCAAAATGGAGTGTTTTAGTCGCTCTTTTGTGCTGACAGCATCCAGAGTGAACAGCGCTTCCCACCAAAATTGTCCCAGCCTCAGCAATTTGGAATGCTGGCGAAGCAGGACACCTGAATTGTCACGCTATTTTCACATGTATCTGCTTTCCATTAATCCCTTTAAGATTTGCAAACATTTTCCATAAGTGTAAGTTTCTCTATAGTTTCTATTTACAAGTCAACACAACCATTTCCAGTAACATATACATGGGGATACATATGATAGCCTAAAGAGAACACAACCAATGCATAGTGCATGTCTAAACAGGTATAGGTCTACTATGTTATTTACATCTACTTTTGGTATTTTTTACTTGAAAACCCAGACACCTCTTACGATGCAAAGTGCAAAACCAAAGAAATATAAACAAAATCCATTCTTAAGATATGTATGAATTCTAGGAAACTCTTGCAAAACTCATTTTCACTTTGTGTTGTGTTGTATTTCCATGAGAGCAAAAGCTTTTCTGTCAAGACTCCGGCGAGCAACCAGGTTGACATTCAGATAACAGATATATCCACCGCACAAAAGCTGAATGTACACAATGTGCATTGGATAACATCTACAAAAAGTAGCATAACTGTTTAACGAAGGCAAACATTCACTTATCTTTAGATTGGTTGACGTCAGGAGAACTTCACAACGTAAACAAATTTGCGTCGTCTCTTTGGAAAACAACGAGGCTTATGTTTAATTGAGAATGTCAACACAAATCATGCCCGATAAACCTTTAAAATAATTGCGAAGAGCTTCAGAGCCTTTAAGCCTTTTAGATTCAGAGACAGGAAATCACGGCTGACCACTGGGATCAGGGATTTAGAGACCCTCAATACACAGGGCTGGCAACAAACGTAGCGTAAGAACAAAGCTTTGTACACATTGCAAAGTCTGTCCTTTGAAATGTGTTTTCTGGGTCATACATTTAAATCACATGCTAGATAATTCCAACTTAAATGGTCACACCTCTCACACTTGTATTCTGAGAGCAAGGCGTATTTTTTTCCTCCCACAGCTATAGGCTGATTTACCAGTGCACACAAACACACACACACACACACACACACACACACACACAAACAGTGGTAGGTTTGTTTTTTTCTTTTTTCTTTTGCAGGCAGCTGGGAGACGTGCTCCTGTGGCTCAAATAATGTCACAGAATACTGTATAATCTTTAGAACAGCTGTGGCTGGAGATAAAACCTTAATCAGGTGAAGGGAGCTCAGTAATATAATAACCTGAAGCCAGAGAGTTACCAAAGATGCACTGATAGACACAAAAGAGCACTACTTGATAATATTAGTTCAGGAGCTTACGTAGCTCTGTCACTATCATGGCCCACTCAGAATTGGATAGACACGATTGGAGGACTTGATGGGGGAAAAAAAAGAAAAGAAAAGAAAGGAAAAAAACCTTTCTTGTTGCTAAGTGCTCATAGATAGTAGGGGAAGATAGACAGACAGGGAGAGAGGGGGATGCAGTCAGGTTGAATATGTTTTAATGACACACTTTTGAATCCTGTCATGGGCTCCTCTCTTAATTGTGAAGAACGTGTGAGTGATGGTGTTGGAGGAGTGCCTTCTTGACAGGGTGTAAAATTAGGAGATGACTAAAACTGACATCTGCACCTGCAGTCAGGTGCAGCATGTTCCGTGGCACAAAGCGACAATAAGAATAACATGAGCAACAATAACATGGTGTTGATATAATTCTACTGAAATTGTATTTTATTTTACTTTTATTTGTATTTTACTTGTGTTTGTTTTTATTCTGTTTTATGCTTCTCTTTTATTTCATTGTATTCTTTAAATGTTCTGTCTTATGTAAAGCTAAATTGAGTTGTCTTGGTATGAAATGCGCTATATAAATAAAGATGCCTTGCCTTGAAATGGAAGTTAAGTTTGAGTGCCACATTAAAGCTGCCTTTATACTGTATGTTAATGTACACACATGTACGTGGGTGACTCGATACACACTGCCTCTATTCCACTGATAAACACACAGCAGTAACACCTACAGATAAAGAAACATACCGATGAAGGTCAAGAAGGAAGACCGCACTCCAGTAAACATGAACATCAACAATGCACACCCTTAATAAAAGGGGAGGGAAGGAAGGAGGTGCGTGTCCATTCAGTATGTTTGTCGGAGCTCAAGGATACACAAAATATAAGCTGAAACTTTGTTTACAAGAAGATTCAGGGCACCTTTAAAGACCTTGCTGTCATCCTCTTAGCTTCAGTGGTAGGCTAAATGCAGTTGATGGTCAAATGTAGCTGCTGACAGAATGACAGAATGCAAAATGAAAAAAAGGGGAACCCATTCATGAAGGCGACATGTCGCTTTTAGTGAAAAAACTCCACAGGGGTTGCCTTTCACATGGTGTACTTTTTTTCCCAACAGATGAGAATGCAATCTATGCCTTAAGTTGTAGACTGATGCACAGCTGAGGTGCAAAATTCATATTGCAGTGCATTTACAATCTGCAGTGTGGCCTACTTATTCTATGCAAATGTATACTGCAACCAACCAAAGTGCAATATACAGTAGATGGATGCACAAATAAAGGAGCACTTTTCCCAGTGCAATATTTTTAAGTAACTCAGAGGCTCTGAAGTATAAACTATTCTTTACCCTACACACTGTGTCAAACCCATATCTCAACCATATTTCCTAATTTTGTTCCTGTACCTGCCACACCAACCTAAACACCTGTTCTCAATTCTCTCATCTGCTCCCTAGTACTTAATCTTGCCTCTAGCCACTGGTCCTTGCCAGATTGTCAGTGCTTTGTCGCTACCATAGCCACTCTGTTTGCCCACTCATGTTCTAGTTATCTTGTAGTTTAAACTTGCTGCTTAACACCGACTTGCCTACTTTGCCGAACGCCAGTTGACTTGGTTGCATGCTTTGACTTTCATGCTGTTTTTGAAGGCCTTTACTGTACTCACTGAAAGCCATTTTCAATTCTCTCTACATCAGCGCCCACGTCCTCTTGCTGTCCATGAACTGTTAGACCTAGGTTTGACCTCAGTCAAAAGCTAGCATGATCAAACAGGTTTTTTGCTTCAATGAAAATCTAACCAACAGGAAGTCTGAGGCCTGCACACACATAAGACACTGTCATATCAAATGGTCTATTATCAGACTGAAAAACAAGCCACTTACGGGTACTTTCACCAAGTCTTAACACTGCAAAGACAATACTTGAGATATTCATATTCAGATATCCCTTTTTCTAACAGCTGCTTAGATGCATGAATTCAAAAGTTATTTTTATGTGATGCAGTCCTCCAGACTCACTCACAATGAATGAGATGAATGAACTTAGCTCAGGACCATGCTTCAAAAAAGACACATGGCAGATGATGAAAAGATTCACTGATTGAACCTGTCATGTCTTTGTCAGGAGAGAGTCTCTATCCATTTGGCCACTTTGACACACGGTACACAGTTTTTGCTTGATGTTTTCCTGGCGTGGGTGTTCCGTATAACCTTCAGACGCAGGACTGTTAATAGTGTCCTCAAAAACAGGAAGGCATGTTGTGAGTGTATAGTGCAATAAACTGAAAAGTACCTTCACATATTATATATCATAATGGATGCTAAGATCATAATATAACCACAGATTTGCACTGGGTTAAATGAGGACTGTGTTGTTTTTACCAATCATAACCTTCACATTCTTTTGAGAATCATTCATTTGATTTCAGTTCATTTCAGTAAATGTATTAGTTATTATCGTACACCAGCAGGGATATTATGTGCAGTATAGTGTTGCATTTGAAGTGTCTAATTCGAGCCATGGACTGTGTGTAATTCTACACAAACACTGCAGGTACCTTTTAATTAGTTAAATCAACTGATTAGTTGAAGCATGTTGCATTTCAACTTGCCCTAAGAGTCTGACTAAATGCATCTCGCGTCACACTGTCAGCAGGGGTTGTTCTCAGATATGTAAAGCTGGCACACGCAGAGATAGATGTTTTTATTAGTCACTTTCCTTATCCAAAGTGTGTTGACACGCTGTTGCTACCATCTCCCTCACTGAAGGACAATTTCCCTTTGTTAGCTTCCATGACAACATCATACAGCAGATGACAGGCTCGGGATCAAGCTCTTTAATAGACTGACCATGGTTTTTATGTTGTTCAACGGTCAAAGACTTGCAACATATTTCAGTGTCTTCTATCTGAGGGTTATTTCCATACCACAGGCCACTGAAATCAACATGGCATCTGGTCTTTGATAACACACAAATTCTGCGTTTGACAGTGTTAGTCTGTGATAAGCACAGGTCAGTTTGGAATTATGCTCCTCTAGAAATGTCAGGGTTTCATTAATTTCTTCCTTTTTTATATGATCCTACCTTCATTGTAGCCTTAATACTTAAAGCAGATATCAGCGGAATGTTTTTGTTAATATAAGTCCTAAATAGTCCTATTTTCCATCAGCAATCACTTAGTGTTTCAGCCGAAACACGGGTCTCTCCGTCACTCTGCTCTGCTGTAAACCGAGGAGAACATTTTCCTTGTGGGATACAAGTGTTATCCAATGAGGAGAGAGAACAGCATGAAGGGCTGTGTGTGCAGCCAAGGGATGCGCGTGAATGTGGTGACGTAGGGACGTGGACCAATAGATGCATGACGAGGGCGGGGGCTGCTAACTCATGGTGCGTTCAAGGAAACTCGTAACTTGTGTTTTTCCGACCTGTGAAGTCATACCAGTTCGATCTGGTACGAGTTCACGGGTCGGAAGTTACGAGAGGCCGTTATAGTGACTTTCACGGGCAACAGGACGGTAAAAACACGAGTTACAGGTTGCCTGGAACGCTACAAAGTCGTAGTTGTGACTTGAAGCTGTAACTTACGGTTTCAAAAGCCTGCCTTGAACGCAGCATTAGCCAAAACGGCCGAACCGCTGATATCTGCTTTAATTCCTTCCGTTTTTATATGATCCTACCTTCATTGTAGCCTTAATACTTAAAAAACAGTGCACTTGGAGAAAAATCAAACCCTCTCAAGATACATTCAGAGGTATACTTGTATTGATAGGTGTTTGAATGTAGAAAAAGACTGAAAGACTCATACCGATGTACAGTATAGTGCAATAAAAGCAGCTACAGTATGTTCTTTTACAGTAGATGAATCATTGTATCCTCACAGTATCCTTGCTGTGGTATTATTCTAAAGAAAAATCAAGCTAAATATTGATGTTCGTGGCTTTATCAACAGACAATGAACATCTTTCTTTCTGCAATGAATTACAGCAAAGGGGGAAAAAGTAGGGCCTGATGCACTTACAGTAAGACTGTAAGTAAGTAAAGCCGTCACAGCAGCCAGAATGGCTTTTAATCCCCATGAAGGAAATATAAAAATATATATTTTTCTCTGGAGAAATCATCTGTTGAAATTCTCTCTTTGTGTTCTAAAAATGTGCTAGTGCTTCAGTCATGCATTTCACAGACAGAGAAACAATTTAATAGGAAATCACAAGATAATTTAGATGAATAAAAATGACAGAGTAAGTCAGAGCCACCTCTGTGACTAATGTACGATTCTGTCAATAAATAAAAGTAGATCTTTGCACAAAACTTCTTCAGATCCAAAAAATGCATCCCTGGTGAGACATTTCTAGCCTCTCGGTTAAACTACAGTGGACAGTGGAAACGTTGTCCACTCCACAATGACAACACTCTTGCCTCATGTTTTTGATGGGGATATATCCAGCTGACATGAAGCTGTGAGAAGCAAATCATGAATGCAGTCTAGACACACAATGCTGTAACAGTTCGAGAAAAAGTAGAAATAGCACATAGTTCTTTCTTCTGAGTTGGTTTTACTCAATACAGAAAAAAATGCCTCTTGTTCCTCCACTGCCTCTGTCAAATGGAGAGAGATCAAAGGCAGTTCTTGTGTTCAACTAGTTTGGTGACACTGATCAATTCCTGTTCTCACCTTTGCCCTAAATGGCAGTGATCCGTTTAGTTTTGCAACTTTTGGAACTTTTAGGTTTGTTGTTGTGAATGCCAATAACAGTTCCGCTGTAGCCAATGTTGGTTTTAATGGCTGAATAAACACTGCCAGTTCAGCATCAAACCCGATTCCTTTTCATGCCAAGAGTTGTCTACAGAAGTTGAAAGCAACCCTCTAGTGTTGCTTCAATTTCTATCACTTATTTTCTTCAGTTGATGTTACCTTCCTAATCATCTGGCCCTGGCAGAGTTAGCCCATCTTGTCACTTTCCAATACCGAGTCACTGTAGTGTTCAGTCCTCTATGAAGAAGTCTCACTGCTCTGTATAGCTCATTATAACTTCTTGTATAGCACTGATAGCTGAAGGTCATTAATAGTTAACAATAATAAGTGCTCACAATGTCTACATAGCGAGTCAAAACTTGCAAACAGCTCCCTGGAAAATGTTTTTCAGTAATTACGATTTGCTTGTTGAAACTGAAAATGAATGTATTCTGAATCACACTCCTTAACTGAAAAGCCCAGTCCCTCTTTTGAATATGTTTGTTCCCAGAATTGAGAGCAAAAAACAAGGAGTTCAAAGTAGATAAATCCTGCCAAATATCTGTGACTAAAGTTTATCTGAGTGCAATTCCACTTTTTCAAATCTGATTATTTTTAGCCCTTTCTTCTGACTCCCTGTGGTGAGACTACACATATATCTCAGGGAAAGTAAAACTCCTCAAATGAGTCCATGACTGCAGATTGTTTCAAATTAATGCTTTCATTTATTTGCCAGTAATGACCAGAATGACTCTCTATACTATGAGCTGAGGCAGAGGTGCTTCCTTCAGGGCTCTGCCAGCATGCTCTGATGATATTAGGTCCAGCCTTTGCCAAGGATCAAACAGTGACCCACCAGTTCATCAAATACTCTGAGGCTGGACATTCATAAAACATGCCTTCCCTGGCTAGCTCTTGGCATAGGCTCAGATGTAATAAATCGCATACTGTATATTTTATAACCTAACTGGTTTGGGGTTGTACTGAGGATTGTATTAAGACGGTGGCCTTAGAGACTGGAGATGAGATTGGCTGCATGTTTAATCATGGATTTAATCAGGTATTACTGACCATACCAGCAGCAAATCCTATATAATATAAATTTTACGTTTTAATGCAGCTTTCAACTCTGATGGAAGAATATGTACTGTGTTCCAAAAAAAGCTTGTCTTAGATCAAAACCTGCACCGAGATGTATTCCTTAGGCTTCTATATCACCACATTTTGTACTTTCTCTAATCACTTTTCCATAGATGATAAAAGTTTACTGCTCCTCCACACCCACAACCCCCTTATTTTTCATGCATGCATACACGCACACAGTTGAACAATTTTGCCTTTTACAGCCTTCTTGTTATCCCCAGTAAACTGCCCCCTTGTTATTGCCTCCATGTATTTCCAATTATTTTATATGTGGAAGAGGGCAAAGGGACAAATGGAGTTGAGGCAAGAGAGAGAAAGAGTGTAGCAAGCCAAGACACTCTGTAATGCCATGAGCAGGTTATAAGGAAGATAAATAGTGTGACACCTTAATGGAGCCATACAGTTATCCTTTATGAATAAAGTGAGATTGCTTCATAAAAGGTACCCTCAATGATTAATGATAGAGCTGAACCACTTGCATCGATCCTGGACATAAATGGACTCTCCAGTATTTACAGCTGTTAATGTTATAACAAATGGCATTATAAAAAGTTGGATGTACTGTAAGTCCAATAAAATGCTGCCTCTCACCATTGGCATTACTACGTCCTCTGAGTCTTTAAATGGGGGACAATGGTATCGAGACACAAACCCAGATTGCATCAGTTTTGCTCATTCAAGCAAATACTTCAAGATTGCAGTACCGCTTGAGAGGCCGCAGTGCAAAAGCGTGGGGTGTATGTTGTATGTTTCGGATGTAACTGCTGGGTTTCTATGATGAATTTCAAGCATCAGTGCTAGAAGGAAGTTTACAAGAAGTTGAAACTATGAATGTATCACACAAAGTTGCCTGGGTGGCAGCATTAAAGTCTTGTCATGTATTAAAATGAAAAAAAAGGTTACAAATAGAACGCCTTTTTGCACTCATGTGTCTCTGATGATGAAAGCTTAATATCTAAAATTGTTTTAATTTGACATCAAAACCTCTAAAGGGCAGCCATAACTAGTGTTTTCTGTCTGTCCTATTTGTGATGGAACGTAGTTCTGGGGTGAGTTCCTCTGTTTGTGTGCACAGGGGTAATAAATGACTTAAACGGATGCAACTGTGTTTCTGTCTGTGTTCCTACTGAGGAAGCTAGTAGCAATTTCCTGGTTTTGAAGGCTGGATATTAACACCTCAAAGTCATGTTGGCTGCTGCACCATGAAGTGCAGTACAAACAAAAATGTGTCTTTTCAGAAGCGGTATAAGCAGACATGTTGTACAAAGCTCTGATTCAATTAGACACAGGTGAACAACAGTGTCTCTGAGAAAAATTCTTCACGTCTGGTGTTAGAAATCAATAATCCCAATAAGAAAAACAGCTGATAGTAAACAACAGATACAGCACCAAAGATATGTTGTTGCTAATCAGATTGTGATTATGAGAGACAGGCAATACTGATTGGGTGACACCGTGCGCAGCTCAGCCACATCTAATCCAACCCTTGATGTTAACTAGGCCTGCCTTTAAGGAAGGCTGAGGCAATGACCTTTGATGGGAAATCAATCTTAAAGGAATTTCACATATTCAGACTTCACCTACTTGCATTTTAAAGGGATGTCAGTGTGATACCACTTTACATCTCAGCACCCACAGAATTCCTGTTTTTCCTCAGTTTTTACCTGCTACAAATATGCCCAGACTGCTGCTGATGGTATTTGAACTGTTATGATACTGTTATTAACATAAGTTCAATCGCATGACTCAAAAATCCAAATATACATTCATGATCTGTATGAGAACTAAAGGCAAATGTCTCACCAGTGAATGAACTACAGTTTGAGTCATTTCCCCAGTAGCTATAACCTACAGCCAACCAACCAGGCAGGCCACCCCACAAGTCCCAATAGGTGGGCGTAGCAGGTGGTTACTAAAGACTGACTGTGACTATTATAGACCATGTGGGAAAATACACTGTGAATACATTCTCCACAAGATCAAAGGTTCTGAAAAAAGTGAAAGAAATCTGATCAAGTGATCATGGCGGTATCTATTGCATTGTCATTTTCTAGACCCAGCTGTCATTTTCCTCTTCTGCTTTATTTTGTACTGACAATAAGAACAGAAAAAACAAAACAAATGGGGTAAAAGAAGGTTGAATATGAGACCGAATGTGTTGTGGAGGTGCAATGCTTTGCCATGTGTCACTGCCTCTTGTGATGGTGACCAATGAGAGGAGATGCGGTTAAGATCAATGGTCTTCTGGATGGCCTGTTGAACCCGGATCAATAGCTACTGGCTGTGGCTGAGCGAGGACCTGTTCTCTGATTTGGTGTTTCTCACTGTCAGACACTTTCTCATAAGCTACAGTCACTTCTTCAGCCATCCTCCCCCACACCGAACACACAAATACACACAGTCGCACACACTTCCCCCACTATCTCTCCCTCTCTTCCCGGGCTAAATAGTTTGCTGGAAGTCCCCCAGTGCAACATGGTTAAGTCATCATGCCTTTTGACAGAGATGGAAAGGGTTATTATCTGATACTGCTCTGGATTCATACTGTGTGAGGCAAAGGTGCATTTGGATCAATACACACATAAGTGCTGTGGCTAAGACACTAAGCCTGGTGTGGTACATCGGTACATCATATGTACTAATATAAATCAAGTATCCAACACACTTGGGATCTTTTTTGTTATACAGTAGTTGTAGTTTGTTTAGGGTTTGCATGTTATTCACAATAACTTCACAAAATTAGTTGGAACCTTTTTTTATATAGATACTTAAAAAGTGTAATTGAACTAAATAGCTTTAGGTTTTTTGTTGTTTTTTTTTTTTTAAGAAGGAGTCCAACCTTACTTGTGCTGTTGTAGATTATTTTTCAAGGGTTTCAAGTTTCCAATTTTTGCCCCATGCCCTGAACAGCACTCTATAACAACACAGTCTTGCTCTTGTCCAATTATGTTTTGAAAATGAAATTATCTATCACTCGGAAAACACTGACATTTTGTCCCTCACTTGCAAGCAATTCCAATAAAAAGATACTGCAAATTTAATTGGTTAATGGAGTTGCCAGTGACAGAGAGAGGAAAGGCAATAATTGCATTTGAATTGCAGATTCTTACTGCTAAATCCTAAGCTTCTAAGGCATAGGAAGGAACAAACATCAGCATTTCACCCTAGGAGGAAAAAAAAAAAACAGCAAGGACAGCAAGATGGCTGACTGCTGCTAGACAATAAACAGCTGACGCTATAGGTTGCCGTGCACTGATGTACCCCCACTGCTATGTCTTGTCAGGTAAATCTCTCACAGAAATTTCTGCTCTCCGGAATAGTCATGCATAATCCCTGCTTCGGAAAAGTGAGCGAGGTTAAACTTAATGATATCAGGCCAGTGGCTTCTAACAGCTTGTGGAGACCTTAGGATACCCCGTAATTTGCATTTCTGCTGTAAAGATGATGCTCTGTCATTGCGTGGGGTCTCTGAACACCTGGAGCGAACCAGTCGTGTCATCAGGATTCTGTTGTTTTACTGTCTCAGTGCTTTTAACACAGTGCAACCTCATAAATCTCAATGTCAACGCTCAATAAATTGGATTCTGAAGTGTCTAACTGAGCTCAGTTTGTTACTTAAAGACAACATGACTTTAGATCAGCTCTCCACCAACACAGGGCCCACCCACAGTGCTGTCATCTTGTGTGTCCTTGTTTATCTTGTACACAAGGTACCTGAAGCACATTTACATTGATATTTATATTTACTCATTTGGCAGAGACTTTTATCCAAAGCAACCTGGAAAAGAGGGATGGCAGACCTTGATGTAAGCACTAAGTACAACATCAATAAGTGCAAGGAGATCAGGTGTAAAGAAGCACACCAAAAGCGTCTAATAAGTGCTAGTTAGGCATTTAAAGAATTAGAGGTGTTATGAGACCTGGCAACATCAGAGGAGATGAGTCTCTGAGAGATTTTTTGAAGATAGAGTGGGACACACATGCTGTGATAGCCTTTAGTAGTTTGTTCCACCACTGGGCAACCACAAATGAGAACAGTCTAGACTAAAATGGTCTTGCGTGCGTGGGATGGTAATGCTAGACACCTACAGTCCCTGAGAAGAAGCATAAGCCTGTATGATTAAGTTCAAGCTGAGGGGTACATACCCAGAAGTGACTCTGTGGGCAAGCATTAGTGACTTGGGTTTCATGGCGGTCAATGGTTGCCAGTGCAGGCTGATGAGTAGCAGTGGGACTTGTGCCCTTTTAGGCTGATCGAAGACCGGACAGGCTGCGGCATAATGTACCATTTGCAAACCTCCATTGACTGTGCATAGATGGAGGTTTGCCAGAAATGCACTGGGGCAGTAGAAGGCAAGAGATGACCATGGTCTGGACCAGGAGCTGATTGTCATAATGATTCGAGGGAAGGACTGGTTTTTGTTATGATGTATAACACAAAGTGGCCTGATCAGGAAGGAGAATGATGTACTGTAAGAATAGCTTTCCATCAAACATAACACCCAGGTTTTTCATGACCTTTGTTAGTGACCTTAGTTGAAAAGGCTATTTTGATAATGATATCGTGATGAAAAGAACACCGTCAGGAAACAAGCCAGATGTAGGAAACCACCAGTGACATGGCACTTGTCAGTTTTATTTTTAGGCAGTGATGAAAGGAGAGAAATCAGATCATTTCACAGTATATTCAGAAGAGGAAAGTTGAAGCTTAACCCGGAGAGAGAATGAGATTGTATTACACAGAATTACTCTTGCAGGTATTTTGGTCAAGACAGATTCTTGAGAGTATATAGAGTTAAATTTTGCTCTGATGGAGGGACACCAAACACACTTAAATGGAAAATGCTGAGGGGGACCTGAATACCTTTCTTTTATTTCATGGCACTGCCCTGTAGCTGTAGAGACATATCACTGAAATGTGCAAGAGGAAAAGTCAGAGAATTACAAATTCAGTAGTCTTTATCCTTGAGTGATCATGAATGCCTCTACATCGTGTGCAATTTATGGTTCAATAGTTGTCTAAATGTTGAAATATCTCAGTGGTGAACTATCTGACTGACCAATAGACCCATATTGACCTCCCAAGAGCTGCATTAGCTTTGAAAAACAAGAAATTAAGATACTTTATCCTTGAGAATACTTTTAATATTTGAACATAGTTTAGTTGATGCTTTTTGGCCAGGCTGCACATCCCATATCATCGGTTTGTGGTTAATATTTCAACACAAAGGCAGTTTACACTGCTAGATAAGAGCTTTATACTGCTCCAAAATCTGAGATCTATGCAGTTCTAAAATGATCAATGTATTATTGCTTTACCTTACCCTGTACTGCATTACCTATTTATGCAGTGAGTTCAACATCATCTCTTTTACACACTGATTTGTGTGTTGTACCCTCTTGCTATGACTCTTATTTTGTTGTGATAGGGTACTAAATTTTGCTCTACCCTACCTACAGCTTTCCTTGTATCATCGCAGTGAAAGTTACTGTTACTTCTTATTCAGGCTGATTGCTTTCTGCAATATCTGCTGGACAAACGATTGTGTAGATCGTGTTTATGACAGCCAGGTAAGGCTTTTCTCATTTAAAGCTCTAAGCTAACTCTTCTGCAGTGGCACTCAGCATGGCATGGAATGTAAATCACGCTTTGCAAAATTGTCTAATATAAATGTAATTACACACTGCGACGCTGGACTGGATGTAAAGGTATAAAATTATGTAGTGCTGATTTTTTTTAGCACATTTTCCTTTCCTAATTTATCTATAATTGAGAATGAAAAAGACGTACATTCCATGTCCTCAAACTCTTTATTGCACTTTAAAAATTCCATCCACAAAACCCTCTTAGCCATGACCCACAGTGAATGTCTCTGTATGATCTGAGCTCTTGCTGTTGCTTCTTCCTGCCCTCGACCCCATGAACACAAACTCTGCAACCTGGACTTCATACTTACCCTTCTTTGTATTCCAGGGGCGACACTCTTTGGACACAATCTCCTACCAAGAGAGCTCTTGATTTGAACTGTACCATATCGATCTTTCACTTCCTTTGCCATGGAAAACTACTTTTCCCACACCTTTTGCTCTCTGGTTCTGCTCATCGAATTACATTCCCAAATGAGACCTTGTATTTCACTCTGTTGGACTCCTGTGTTAATTCGTCTGTGAGGTTATTAGGAGACTTCTGTACCCGTCAAGCTTTTCCCCAGCCAGTAAAAAGACGATCTATTCTATTACACTTCGGTTGAAAATTGTGTACGAAAACCATGAAACAGCATCATATGGGTCACCAATGGACTTTTGTGACCCTTACTCAAGGGCCTTGACCATTCTACAATCAAGCCTTAGACTTTTGATATAGAAAAGATTAGTTTGTGAGAGAGTGAGCAATTGCTGTGCTGAACGAATAATCCTGTGATACATAGGATGTGCCCTTGTCAGCTTTTAATGCACCACACAAAACTCCACAGCTAGACTCTGTATCAATTACATATGTCAACATCAGTCACAGCACTTAGGAATAAAAAAAGTTATTTCGATCACACAGCTATCACACAGCTTTCTAAAAAGAAAAGAAAAAAAATACATTGTTCCGAGTGAGCATTGATGTGCAAATCCTCCCACACAAACTCCCCACGCTTCGTTCTCTCCTGAGTACAGGAGGCGTCCACTTTCCATTAAGTAAATAGATAAATACAGTAGAAACAGAGACCTTCCACGGGGGGACAAATATGATATGGTCCAATATTCCCTTATTTCTTTTCAAAGAAATTCAGAATTGGCCATGGAGACACAACTTCAAAAGAGAGTCACTCCCCACTGAACCTATCTCTTGACTCTTTGATTGTTAGCTATTCCAGCCATGTATGAGGCATTGTAGAGGCTATAAAAAAAGCATGACCGCATGTTTTATTCATGGATTCTCAACTTTCATAAGATAAGGGGTGTCATTGTTGCACCAGCAAAGTTAACAGAGCTTGTGTGTGAATGTTTCACCTTCAGCTTTTGCAAGCTTCTACATTTCTGTAATCATTAATGTGAGATCATCTAAGTAGATGGTATGAGCATTATGTGGGGAATAAAATGTAGAACAGGAAACAAGGCAAGCGTGATGGGTCTCACGTGTTTTGACAAATCATTCCTAGTAAAAGAAAATATTAACATTAATCCTTCTAGTGCCTCTGTTGTCTATGGATTTTAATACCTGATATATATATGGACACATAGGTGTACAAATAGGAAAAAAGAAACATGTTGCTACCATGCATGCAGTAAACAGATTTGCTGTAGATGGAATCTCCACATGGTGAGGTCAAGGGAAACACAGGAAAAGTGCTGCCTGAAATGACTCGCGTGGTATTTTGTAGTACTTTACCTGGGTGTGATAGCTTGTGCTGATATATTTGGTCTGACATTTACGATAGCCTCACTGTATTCCCTAATTATTGAACAATTTCAGCATAAAATCCGATTTAGCGGTTCAAATGAAGCTGCCTGAAGTAATTTGGCTCTGGCCAAGACTTATCTCCTCTGGTGGTTTTATTCATTTGTTTTGCTATATTTTCTTCTTTTGTCAACCTTCCCACTGTACATGCCCTAAAGATTTTCCAGCACTGGAGTCTCAGAGAGAAGCCATTGGTTTAATCACAGAGCAACATTGCCCCCTGTTGGTTGCACATGAGAAACCCTCACAGATGCAGCTGTAATATATGTTTGCTGGAGCCACACTTATCCACTAGGTACTTACACGCCTTTTGTTGTTACAGATTATCACTGACCTTGTCGACCCACTTGTTATAATATTGAAATCAAATTAATATCCTTGCATTTTAAGCAGATACCAAAAAAGCAACAACACAGTTACCAGTAACTCTGCTGCTTGGTATGTAAGTGTTTATTACTTGGTTCACTGACTGACAATGAAACACACCTCATGAAGTCTTGTAATTTCACGACTATTATGTACACTATTATTACAGGGGGCGTGTACTTCTGTCGTGTTGATTGCTGCCATTGCATGTGAGTGTTGCTGATGCTGTTAGGAGATATTTGCAGGATCTGCTGCATATAATCTCAGTTTTTAAAATTATTCGATTCTCTCACAGAGAAATATATCCATTATTGTCAGCTTTTAGTCTGGAAAAGCACTGTCGGCTTGGCTTTGCTGCATGTTTGTGCTTTTTTATATAAGTTATTTTACTGATTCTGTCTTCAGCTTTGCTAAAATGTTTTATTATCAGTTTTTTCTCCTAGTTTGGTTTTGTTTAGTATTATGTATTTGTTTTTATTCACAATTTAGTTTCATTCCCTCCAGCTCTCAGAATCTGATTGGTCATTTCTCAGAAGACATCCTAAAACATTTTGTGATCTTTAATTAATAATTCTATATAACATTTGCTTTTCTTTTTGTGTTCACCCACAGAATAAGCATCTATTCATCCTTTAAAGTACCTTTACATTCAGTGTGATAAAATGGCTTCTTAGCAGGGGTTAAGCTGAAGATTCCGCTCCAATGTACTATAATACAGAATTTGTTGATGACATTTGGCATTTGCACGGAATATGAAATGGAAGGTAAAATTGAATTTGCAAATGCATGCTGCTCAGAATAAATGTTGACTGCCAGTGCCAGGGCTCTTTCCCACTGCCTTTTTCCATTAACCAATATTAAAACAAGCAACAGCGTATAGACAGTGTGAAAGCCTGCAAACATCAACAGAGTAACCACATGAACACTCACTGTGTCTTTTTATCCCTGAACCTGTTGTCATTTTCTGTCCAAGACTAGTAGTAACACAAATCCCTGCCATGGTGTGCCCAGAATAAAAAAATTGGCTTCTTTCTTTCTTAGCAGCACAACAACTTTTCCTATTAAACAGTATGAGGCCCTGAACATTTGGCTTGCACTATACTGTATTTACAATTCTTTGTTGTTATTGTTTGCCTTGCCTTGCTTTTTGTTGTCCCACTCATTTCAGTTCATAAAAGAAGCACCTGAGATATTTGGTGCAAACACAGAGCTGCTGTGTATGTGTTTGATTTAATACATAATCCATATGACTCAGTCGGTGTTGCAGGAGATAATCCACCTGAATAGGTGTTCTCAAGCTGTTGACTGTTCCCTGCTTTTACATGCCTGCGGCTCCTCAATTAATTCATTTCCTGCTATTTACAGCCACCTGATCACGCTTGAGGTCTCACTGACATGTTGAAAAATGCCTTCAATGTGAAAGATGAAGTATGCGTATTTAGGTAAAATCATGATTTTATGTATATGTGTGGTAAAAGTATATCAAAGACAAGCTTGACATTAAATTTAGGCTACTACAACTTTAAAAAGCTATCCTCCCCACTGCCTTCACTGTTTGGTGTGACTCCAGTGGAGGCTCCTCTCCCTGGGTGCTATATAAATATGACGGCCTTTTGCTCTCTGTTGGCCAGGAGGCTTATTTTGTTCAAATGGAAAGATGCTTCCCCACCAACACATGGCTTATGGGTTAGAGATGTTCTGTGTCACTACCTATGGAAAATTAGATACCATTAGGGGGTCCACCAGAAAATTCTATGTGACCTGACAACCATTTATTTCCTTTATACTGTAGAAGGAATGGCAGCTACAGTATACAGTACCTCTCTAACTCCTATTTATTTTGCACTGCTGTCTTTAGTTATTTTTATATATGTATAATGTGTTATGTATTTGTGTACGTACACACAGACGTATGTATTTAAGTTATACCTGTATATATGTATGTAATCGGGCGATCGATCCCATGTTTAATAGTATTTAATAGAATTTGAAAATAAACAAAGGACCCTGATCAAAAAAGAAAAGAAATATCAAATATCAAATAAATTAACAATAATAATAATAAAATTAACTAACTAACTAACTAACAAAAGCAAATAGCCTGTAGTTCCAGCCTTGTGCTGTTGTGCTCAAAACCTGCTACATTATACAATGGTTAAGCACACTACTATACCAACATCTTTATCAAATGTGATATATTGGGGTTTTTATGCAAATTGTGGCTGAAACAAACTCAGCAAAATGTTAAGGCCGTGTAGATTTTGCATATTTCATAGGGCTGCTCCTGTTTGAAGAATGATAGACAAGACAATTCAGGAATTATGGTTATTATTCAAATACTAATAGGCACCAGAGGACACTGGAGAAAGGCTTTACTATTTATATTTAGTGGTCATTTTCATTCTTTTTATACAAATATTTTTATCATTGTTATTATTATTTCCCAGCGTTCATTAATCACATGTAATATTCTAGTTGCGGTAGGTTGTTGACTCTTAAACAGGTTTGGAGCAGCCTTGTATGTTTTGCATCTTAAGTATTTTTTTCTTTGTTGAGTGCTCTCTGTATCTGTGAGTACAAATTTGTAATGCAGATGTTGCCTTGTTTATTCGGTCTGTCAACTAAGCCAATGAAAAGACGATGAACATGCAGCTTGAGGCCAAATTATAACTTATCACTCTCAAGTCCAATAGAGAGTATTGGAGAATAAAGCCAAAATTGTGTACAAGTTAAACTGCCAATAGTGCTAACCAAAAACAAAGAAAACATAGTACATTAGTGTAATTATGCTTTTGAGTGTACTTGCAAATAGACGAGTGCTGGCCTAACTCATCTAAACACAGGCTTAATGTTAAAACTAATTACCGAAATGGGGATACTCTCCTCCTCTTACTTCTATTCTCCGCTGCTCACACCTTCCACAACAACCACTTTTTCTGTCTGATCATGTTCCACTGAGACGATCCAGAGGAAGAAAAAAAAAAAGAATTGAAACTTCCAGGCACATATTTAGTTACAGCATTAATTATCAGTTGCTCTAATTGCGTTTCTGTGTCCATCTAATTAGTTCGAAGGCACAGATTTTACAGCAGTCAGTGTGTGGGAGGGTCATGTCAGCAGCTGCAAATTAGGTCTGGGGTCTTACTGATGAGCCGGGGGCATTGGAGTAGATACCACAGTGCACCATGGCCATGATGAAAGAGATACAGTAGCCCTCTAATAATCTCTGCTGCAACGCCGGTAGCTCAGGTTCCTTCCCTCCTCTCCCTCATTTGAAATCCTTCCCACTACTCCTTTTTTCTGTATTAGGTCAAGAGTAGCAATTTCATAAGCTGATCTGGACACAGAAGGTAAGCAATGTGATATGTATTTAATTGCCTCAGTTTGCAGTGAAGTTTGTTCCTCCAGGGACGTTCCTCTGCAGCTGGATAATAATTCCGACTGGTTCCACTCTTCCTGTCTCTGTTGGATATTTGTATCAGAGAGGTTAACCACCCAGTTTGATAGGATGACGTGTTCCAATGAAGTAATTTTCAGAACAGAAAATTGATATTCTGTTTGCGTAATCTCTAATGCTGCAACTTTAAGTGCGCTGGTTTAATGCCTCCTGCAGAAATGGAACATTTTCTTGACATTTAATGTTTATAAATGGTGTATTTGGTACTTTTTCTTTTGTAACATTTTTTTTCGTCCTTCAATTGCTGAAAAAAATCCCATCCATTGCAAATCCATCTCTATCTAATGGTGTGTTTAGGATTAAGATATAGTAATAAAACCAAATCTAAGCTTCTTAACTCCAGTTTAATGTTTTAATGCTTTTTTAAAGACGTGCTTCACAGATAACAATGAAAGATGTGTTGAACAGTGATTTTAATCTTGCCTCGAGAGTTGGAGTAGACCGATAACAAATCACCTTTGGCCTTTAGTTGAGAGCAAGGGTCTGATAGTGTAATTGTGTTATGGGGCTCTAAATTAAGATTATGTTGATATAAAAGCTCAAAATGTGTTCTGGTCTCCTTTTGATCCAGAAAACCAGCTGTATAATGAGATTTTTAAAATCCATTGGAGGAAGCTGGAACCAATCTTTTATCATCTCTGTTCTTTGTTGTAATTGTTCATTGTTCTTTGTTCTTTGTTTTATAGCAGAGGAGCCTCCTGTGCCACAGCAACAGTTTTCAGTTTAGGAAACAAAAGTTTCTCAGAGTAAAAAACCACATCAACTGGTGTCACTTTTAAGTGAAAAAGTATTGTTAAAATTCACTCCTGTATCTACATACAGAAGTTCATATGAGTTCACTGACTGGGATGAATTAGCATCCAACATATCAGCATGTCAAGTCTGATTGTTAGTGCGGCAGTTTTACAAGCACAATAAATTATATTACCACAGCAATGTCAATGTTATGACAATAGAAAATGAAACTACATAGACAGAGGCTTCAGGAGTAGTTGATAACAATGTAGAAATTACCCGTAGCGACAGTGATATTAGTTTTGACTGATCGTAATTCCATTGAGCTACTGTCCTTTTTCGTTCTTCTTCTTCTTGCAATGATGATTATTGAGTCAATCAAACACCAATGCAACCAAACCGTGTTTTGGCCAAACAGAGATTTAGAATTCCCTTTAAAGTCTCAGAACAACTTGCTGCAGTGGAGTCCAAGTGCAACAGCTTAAGTGTTGTAATAAAACATGCCCGGGGGTGAGGAATATATTGCTCCGCTCTTAATGCTGGCGACAGATGGATTGGAGGGAACGGAGGAGGGAAAGCTAAAAGTAATGGCAGGGAGCAAGGCCAGAGTAATGAGAGTGAGGCCACTCTCCTGACCTTGCTTGACTGTTAAACCTACCCCGTCCGTCACCAGCGGGACTAACGGATGGGTGAGTCAGTGGGCCACTGTGTGGACGGTAAACGGGGGCGACAGCTGACCTGGCAGCTCTCAATAGGGATGATGGAGGAGGATATGAGCAGGGGTGGGGTCATCCAGAGGTAGATTTTCTAACACTTGGAGTCTGTCAGAGAGCCACAGTGCCGTCGATGAGGTGGGACATGGCCCTGAATGACAACAGTCCATGGCTCCAATGTAGCGGAGACATGAATCAACTCCATGGTCCCTCTGCAGGACACATAAAATACCAGTGAATACAAGCTGGGGTTGATCTCTTGTTGTCTTCACAAAATAATGTGCACATTTTTAACAGAGGGTTCAGACAACTGCTCCTAGACTGCAACTCCACCTCACACTAAATTGTCTTCAATTTTAAGTCTTAAAAGACTTGATTTTTACCGGTTGATTTTTAGATTGTAAAAGTATTATGTATAGGAAATTTCTTGAAGCAGGGTTTTACAGAATGGAAAAAATGGCAATTTGTATTTGAAATTCTAAGCCATGAAGGTTACCGTTCTAAACATGCCCTTAAATCTGAATCTAATTTTCTCTAACCTGAAAGTTTTGAACTTTCCATTTCTATGTGAAAATCCTGACTTAAAAGAGTTCTTCTTCATGGGCTAAATGCTTGCGTGTCCTCGGCTCGTTCTGCCTCACTTCAACTCTCCTATGTTGCCTCCTGTGCTACAATTAAATAAATATTAAATTCTCACGTCCTCTATGGAGGACAAGAACAAAAACCCAATGCTTTTTTGGTGAACAAAATGCTGATGCTGCTGTGTAAAAAGAAAGAAAAAAAAACTTACCTAACTATGTCAGTGATGTTCACTCAGGAAAAGGAGTCTGCAGATTATGCTGAAACACTCATAATTACATCCCAACATACTTATCTTTCATAGAACGTAGCAGCGCTGATGGAAGCCATTTTGAGGAATGATAAAATTTGTCAAGGTCCAACCCCCACATGTGTTACATCATTTAACAAATTTTGGAGGAACAGATTTTGAAGTTTCAGTACTTGGAGCTAAAAGGACTTATCAGTCTCCTGTCGTACACATTTTGCTGGAAAGACTTCTCAGCACCCACTAAACCAGTTTGTTACTGTAGATGATGTTTGCCATGTGCTTATGTGTGTTTTGTGAGTTTGTGTGGTCGTGTGTTTGTCCTCCAGGTGTAACCCAGTTTCTAATTGAGGAGCTCTTTGTTTACACTAGCAGAACTGGGGCAGTCTCCAGATAACTTCAACTAATCAATTAACAAAGATAGCACAGGAAAACATTGCCAGCGCAGCACAGCTCTCGGGACTGCTCCTAAACAAACTTGTACAACTTCTTCTAGCCTTGAAACTGGCATGAGTCTACAGCTGGAAATGTTGATCGCTAAGCCCACCTCCTTGGTCCTGACTTAAGTATCTCAACTACATGTCAGGAATTGCCTTGACATCATAGTTTATTCATAGCTCGTGGAGGATGCCTATTTGTTTTGATCCCCTGATCTTTCCTTTCGTGAGTGACACAGTGAGATTTGTAGTTCTTATAGGCTACTTATGATTAGTCTGATTAAAAATATCAAAAACAAAGTACATTTCCATATTTTCCACATTTTTGCCTTACATGCAAAATTAAATTGGTTTACAATTACATCAATTAATATGTCTGCTATATGAGTAATGTTAGCTTGCTATCATTCAACTTGATGGTTCACATAGTTGGCAGTACACTCTAAAATTTGGAAGAAAAAAAAATTAAAAGTCATCTCCTGAAGCAGTATGTTTGGTTTACACTGGCAAATAACTGTTATTGTTTTTTACAATAAAGAAAATGTTGGATTCAGGTATAATTTCAGTATCACTCCTAAAAACTTTGGATCCAGAACTGTCATAATCATTTCACCTAATAGAATAAACTGTGGTGTTGACATCCATGCCATTCCTGGATTTCCAGAACCGTTTAACTTTTTTCTTTTTTACTACCATTTCTAACATTCACTTAGCCGGCCTTTCCAAAGGTCCACTTAAAGATTTGAAGGAGACTGAATGATAATTTTTCAATAATGGATGAGGGAGCAAATATTAATTGAAAAATATTTTCATTTTCTTTACCAATCCAAATTCACCTTTTACAGTACATGACATAGCTTTTAGGCTAAGGCTTGGTAAACAGTAATATTCCCGGAAGAAAGAGCAGAAGGCCATATTTTCAATCATTTGCTGACATCAAACAACGCTCTACAGTGTAGCTGAAAGAAGCAGAGGGGGGGAAAAGGTCAGGTCCTTCGCTCATTACGCCACAAAAATCTGTTTAACCATCTCTGTCTAGGTGCAGCGAACGTTAGCTTGTTGTCTATCAAATTTAATTTTGAGAGAGTCAGTGGCTGCCACAGCATTCAGGTCGAAGTAATTTCCTGAGCAATAAATCTCAAATAACCAACCACAGACTGTTTAAAAGCTCTCCATCAGCTAATAACAATGCAGTTTTCTTTTCCATCCCCTTGTTTGAGGTGCTACTTGCAGCTCTCCAGCACCTCACTGAACACACCGACATCAATCAATCCTATCTGATGTCTTGGTACTGTTTGCCCATTAGAGACAGACAGTGTTCAATGAAATCTATCAGCAAAGAGGTCATGTCTGCAAAACTATGGCATACGCTCAGTGGGCCTACACGCGAGCTCTCAACGGTGTCAGCACTTTCACTAGGAGGACAGCAAAGCTTGTCAGATTTGCCCTTTAGGCTAATCTTTGTAGCCAACTATTCTATCAGGAAATCATTATGACAGACTGACTAAAATGTCAAATTAACACAGAAGAAAAAGGTAGACATTGCCCAAATGTGAATTACTGTAGGGGGCGTAGGATGTGGCAGTGACTTAGACGAGTCCACTTTGATGCTGGCTCTTCAAAGTATGGATTCAACACTGGAGTCGCAGAACTTAAACAGTGATTTACGGATACCTATTAACTTCAAAACCCCATGCATAAATTAGGTGCCACTGGCAAGATAAATAGGATCACTTTCAGTTTTCCCTATTAGAAACCAAGGACTATAAACACAAAATGATAAGATTACTCTGATTTCAATTGGTTCCATAAGACTGGCCAGTGTATTAGGAATATCTGTAGCCATAATTGGGCACTTAAATTAAGGGGGGAATCAGGAAGAGTCTGTGTGATTAGAGAAAATATACCTGCAAATAAGGTACTATTAAAGTTGCTCCCTCTGCTTCATCTCCCTCAACATTTTCTTAGCTCGATGCAACTTTTTCCAGCCTGTCATATAAGGAGATAATAAAGTTACAGCTGTACAGGAAATTGGAATCAATAGATCACAGAATTTGATGCAATTTCTGAGAGGAACACTATGATGGAGATTTTGTAGGGTGGCCAGAGAAACCCACACACATACATACACAAATGTTAATGTGTCTGTAGTGGTCATAAACAAATAATAAGTGTGTGCTGCACAAATAAATGCCCTTGGTTAGGTAATAGAAATGGAGGGGAAAAAATGAAAATACAACATTTAATTTGCCCTGAATCTGCAATGTGAGTGTTTTGAATTAAGTACAGAGAAACAGACAGGAACAGCCAGACTGGGTTTTAATGTTTCAGCAGCATGGAGAGACCCTTGGTTTGCAACTGCACAGCAATACACATGGGGCTCATCTCATTTGTCTTCATTGTGTCTTTGTTTATCCTACTTTCCTGCTTTCGTCTTTGTAATGGTCACAGCCACACAGGATAAAACCCACACAGGGTAATATCATTTCAATCTCTCTTAAACACCTAATTAGTTATCAACTCTTTTCATACGCAGTGAACCAATATCATTTGAAGTCAGTCACATTTAAACAAATAATATCACACTATTTGACTGCTTGCATTGTTTTATATGGGGTGCATACTGTATATTTAACATCTGTTCTATTAATTATTTGTTTCTTTGTGTTGAGTTCTGTGATTTTCCTTTACCTGTTAAACAAAAGATACAGTAAAGGCTGGAAACCAACTGATTGGGCTAAACCAATAATTTATGTATCATGGAGTGATTTTGGATTTAGCTTGCCTTAGTCTACAGTAGTTAGTTGGTGATGTGTCCATTTTATTTACTCCTTTGTGTGCTATTTGGTTCAGCCAGGCCACTATTTATGTCCCCACATGTCTCATTGTGTTGTGTAATTTCTGTAAACATGTTGTTTGGTTGTATTGAGTATCATTATGTTTTGTTGACCTCTTTCAAATGCCCAATTACTCTACTCTTGTTCGGTAACACTTGGGTAAATAAAACCTGTTTTTTTTCTTCCCAACAGCATTTTCTGTGCTTTTGTATCCTCACTGCTTGGTCTCTAACAGTCATCTTTGTGTGTCTCAGATCCTATCCTTAAAACTGGCAGAAGAGATGCAAGGGAAAGATGGGATTGCATGGGAACAAAAGAAACACCGTCTGTCCTCTTAGTGTCATCAGAAGCAAAGTGACTTATGATGGTTCAGAAGCTTGATCGGCAAAAATGCTCTGTGGCCTCTTCTGTTGTCTAAAGGGGTTTTTATTGGTACAGTAGCATGCACATTATGACAAGCTTTGCTAATATAACAAGGATATATGTTAATTGTTGCACAGTTATTCTAGATTTGCCCTAACAAGATTAAACAAGATGATTCGTGTTACATCGACTCTCAAATAAAATGACCAAAGGTGAATATAGCACTGTGTGAGAAGAGAAATTGATTGATTATAACCACAATGAGTTTGAATGCTTTGAAATCACAGATGGAGGAAAACAGATAATGCGTTCACTTTTTCACTTTAGTTAATTGCTGATTCTTGTGACATATTTTCGGTGATTGTACTTTTTTTCCCTTTTCTTTTTGTGAGTTTAAAAGACGCACTGGGACTCACTTAGCTAATGAGGTCTCCCCGTCGCTCAAGTTGTTCCAGCTCTAATACTTTTTTATATGCCTTCATTTTATTTTTTACAAAAATAAGAGCAGCAATACAACGATGAAAACATGACAATAAATGGAAATGAGCAAAAGATAAAAACATTGACGGTGGCTCAGGGAATAATACAATAATGTGAATGATAACCCAGTTTGATGTTATTTTCACAGTATTTATTTATGACTAGAATATCTGTGTAATAGCTCCCAGAACAGAGAACATAAGGTTCACCATCAAAATTAAAAAATCTTGGGGCGGTGTTTAGCTCATATGCACCATGTGTTGAGGCTACAGTCCTCACTGCAGGCGGCCCCGGTTTGAATCCCGCATCAAACAGCCCTTTCCTGCATGTTATTCCCCCCTCTCTCTCGACTGTGCTTTCCATTAAAGGCAAAAAAGCCCCAAAAATATACTTTTTTTTTTTTTTTAATCTTGAGGTTGCTTTTAAAACAAATGCGTAGCAAAAACATCCACTGATGTCAATGACCTGGACATGAAGTTGATTAAGAGAGTGTTACCTGGTATCATCGAGCCGCTAACATACATATTCAATCTATCATTTCAAACTGGAACATTTCCAAACAATATGAAAGTTGCCAAAGTCGTGCCACTGTTTAAGAATGGGGACACACACGAATTTACCAATTACAGACCAATCTCAATACTACCACAACTGTCCAAGATCCTAGAGAAGCTATTCAACAATAGACTTGACAACTTCATAAATAAGCACAAATTATTAAATGATAGCCAGTATGGATTCAGAAAGAATCACTCGACTGCCTTGGCTCTAACTGAGTCGGTGGAGATCATCACTGATGCTATCGACCAAAAACTTCACTCAATTGGAATTTTCATAGACCTGAAAAAAGCCTTACACCATTAACCATGATATCTTGATATCTAAACTGGAAAGATATGGCATTAGAGGCATAGTGCTGAAGTGGGTCAAGAGCTACTTAGACAAAAGATCCCAATATGTTAAAATAGATGATTACTCATCCACTTGCCTAGACATAGTCTGTGGGGTCCCGCAGGGCTCAGTTCTAGGTCCAAAGCTGTTTATACTATATATAAACGACATATGTAAAGTGTCAAACATTCTGAAACTAATATTATTCGCGGATGATACCAATATTTTCTGTTCAGGGAGTAACCTGATCCAACTTGTGGAAACAGTTAACCATGAAATGGCTAAGCTCCATGTGTGGTTTAACATAAACAAACTATCACTAAATCTAGAGAAAACAAAATACATGCTATTTGGGAAGAAAGGCCTCAGCAACAGTATTAACATCCAAGTAAATGGAGTGAATATTGAAAGGGTTAGTGAGAATAAAGTACTGGGTGTGACTATTGATAACATGTTAAGCTGGAAGCCACACATAAGAACTTTAAAAAGCAAGTTGGCCAGAAGTGTATCCATAATATGGAAAGCACAAAAAATAATAAATCAAAAAGCCCTACATATGTTGTACTATGCACTAGTCTCTCCACACCTACAGTACTGTGCAGAGGTGTGGGGACACACATACAGATGCTCCACCCATCCATTGTTAATACTCCAAAAGAGAGCACTGAGGATCTTACATTATGCCAATTATAGGGCACACACAAATCAGTTATTTATTAAATCTAACATTCTCAAACTATATGACTTAATAAACTATCGCACCATACAAATGATGTACAAAGCTGCCAACAACGGCCTCCCCTCAACCTGCAAAAGCTGTTCATGAACAGAGAAGGGAGACACAATCTTAGAGGGGAAAACATCTTTAAGCTGAGGAGGGTACGAACCACACTGAGATCCTTTTCCTTATCGGTCGCAGGCGTCAAACAATGGAATGCGCTAGAGGATGAAGTCAAAAAATTACCAACATTTAACGTCTTCAAGAAAAAGTATGTAAACACAACGATTGACCGGTACAGAATGACACAAGAGAGCTGATAAAAGTCAGAGAGGCTAACGTCAGACACAGTATTGAGATTACAAGGGGAAATAACAAAAATCATTGTGTTCCCAAAACAATATGATGAACCAGAGAAACTGTGTGGCCAGAGGTCAATGTCAGTTTTTACGTAGAATGTTATTACATTGTGATGATAAATTGAGCACAAGTGCAACTGTGATTTAATTGTGAGGAATCAGTCAAGTGAAGAACTCAGCTGACTATTATCGACACACCAACGCCAACCTACTGGTCCATGATGGAGTTGCTGAGCTGGTCACTGAATGCGATTGACAGAGTGTTCTCAACAAGGCGTGCGGCCTCTGGTGAGCCAAAATGCCCGGACGGAACCTTCATGTCCGGCTACATGCTAGATGGATGGGAGAAGTGGAGAGTCCTTTGCCTTGCCCCACTGGACGTGGAGGATGTCGAGGACGTGTACATCTTCACGTTCATGACAATGGGGATGATCGCCCTGGGCTTTGGCGCCTACATGCAGTATCGGAAAATGAGAAAGATCGCCACCGAGTTGACCGACGCGAGGGAGGACAACGCAACAACTCGGAGTGCTGTGGTCGGGATACGGTCCGACATATCCGCAATCCGAGAGCAAGTGAACCGTAGAGAATGAGTAAAAAGAAGAATTGGCATTAAAAGGGCTCCCACACCATCCCACCATCCCAACAAATAATCAGTACGCTGGACTGGACTCTCTGTCAATTGGACCACACCAGACTTTGCTCCATGTCAATTGGACCATCTTGTGACTTTGTGACTTTTGTGACATGCCTGGCAATAAGGAGAGACTGTTGTTCGCTCACGACTGAGAAAAAAATTGGACACATGTGCAGACACACACGTAATCCTTATGCTCTATCTAGAGCTGGACTTCAATTTCTTCAACTCTACATACTGCCTAATGCTGCAACACATTATGTCAAAATGTCAAATGTTAAAAATAATTGAGAAATGTCATGTAACAAAATGTGTTATGTTAAATTGTTAAATTGTTAAGTTTCGAAAATACTGGAAAAAAGTTATGTCAAAATGTAACATGCAGAAGACAAAGAAAAAATGAATATGAGAGTATTGGGGGCGGGACTAGATAAGCTTTTGCTTCTCCCGCTTTCCCTTTCGGTCATGTGTATTGCATTATTGGATTAAGATGATGTGTGATGATGACTAATTGACATGCCCGAAATGAACCAAATAAATAAATAAATAAAAAAAATAAAAAAAGTTATTTTGTTACCTTTGTCATTATTAAGTTTATCAATCATTATTATTTCAAAAAGCACTACCAGTAATTTAATAATGTGGCCTTGGCAATATTATTTAATATATAAATGACTGTGATGAATTAACATCAGACCAGTGGATGAATTCACATGAAGCCAGTGGCAATGCTAGGCTCTGGGTGGCCCCGGGCAAAGATGTTCCCTGAAGGCCTCATATTCAGGCGATGGGTAGACTCTATCGACTGCTAACAACACATCACCAGTTTGCCACAGGACACCATGTTGAATTATGGGATATACTTGAAATCCAAATGCTCGGAGTACTGTTTCACACCCTTATTATAGGGTAAGTCTGCATCAAGTGGGAGTTACATAAGTGGACTGGCTGCTGGCTCAAGCCTAAGAGTGAATGTGCCGCACGGACTGACTGGCTAAGTTACCAACACCCGCAACAGAAATGATCATGCATGACATTTTAAAAGCAACCCAACGGAGCCCACTTGGAGCAATCCCAGGACTGGGAACTTGGTGACTATGTTGTTAGATTTGACAACTTGTACAACTCTTTTAGCAACTGTATCTGCAATGAAAAGGCTTGTCACAGAAACTTTTTGGGCAGACATTAGCTTGATGAGAGCCATAAAGTAAAGTACTATATAAATTCAGGCTTTGCACTTGTGGCCGGGGCTTATGAGTATGCACATTCAGTCTGCTCAGCTGCCACACCAACTCAAGTAAATGATTGCTCAGTACCCTCAGCAAACATGAAAGGGACACGATTTATAGCATGCAGGAAAAGCATACTTGCCTAGTCTTTTTCAGAGGTAACACACGTGTGCCTACCCACCAGGTAGCTTGCGAATGTGCACTTATAAGCACTCAGGACTGTAAGTGCAGGTACTGGACAGACCCTGTTTCAGCACTGTGGGAAAAAAAGAGAACAGAGAATGTGTGTGTGTGTTAAGTTTGAATATTTCAGCACCATGGAGAGAGACAGAGAAAGAAGCTGGCACTGAGTCCCTTTTCCATATTCATTCTAAGCATGTTGGCGTGAGGCAGTATGTTTACAACATATGTGACAAATAAGAAGAATTCTCATAGATAATGTGCCAATTTTTTTTTTACATCATATATTTTGTCTCCGTTATATTTTTTTTTCTTTTTTTTTTGCGTGTACTGCTGCCCAACAGTTCTATACACAAAGGAAATGATTTAAAGTTGAGAGACAGCTTATTCAGTGGAACATTTTCTATTCTCTGTCAAACTTTAATTGACACCTCTACTCCTAAGTCACTACATGATGACTTTTGGTGCATGACTGGTATCCCTTCCTATTAGTGGGGCAAGAAAGGCTGCATTTCTGAAGTGAATAACTCTTCAAAAATATCACTTTAGACAAGTGCATGTGCCTGGGAGAAACATTAAACTTGTACAATAACGTTTCAAGAGCTTTACAGAGCAAAGGAAGAAGATTATCCTCATCAATTTAGTGATTAAATACTTTTCAAGCAATAAGCAAATAATACTAAATTGTACAATCCACCTGAAGCTAGCTTTTTATTTGTATTTTTCAATTTGGAATACTTTTGTAATTGTTTTGGAACTATTTTATTTCTTTGCAGGACGCCTTGTTATTTTCCTATGAAAATTCGCTCACTTTCATTGGTGCTGCAGTCAGCCATGGTGATATATATTTCAGGGTGTGGGTGAATGTACTTTAGTTTTGAACAAGGATCTCTCAGGTGAAACTGCACTCTGAGTAGTGGGCTAAATTTCACATTAAGTCCAAGCAGCAAACGAGCTGTTTTAACAGTAAGTGAGTCAACAGTAGGTCTATGGATAAATGAAAGGTCTTTGTTAATCCCCTGCTGTTGGGCCTTTTAGCTCACTGTATGTTGAGGACCTGGGGCCCTCATTTAGGAGGGAAATCCTGCAGTGTTTTTATGTCAGATGTTTTTCATACCTTTCTTATTATTTCCAAAGAAAGTAATGTGTGTTAAAAATATATCCTGGTGCTTTACTGAAGAATCATATAGCTCATGCCGTCTGCTGCGTGTTACTCGTGTTTCGACAAACACAAGAAAGAGGTAAACTAATGTATTTCATATTTTTCCAGTGTTGCCATTTCCAAGGTTTCAAATGATATTAAAGCTTCACCTTTGAAGGCAACATGAAAAAGAAGTCCTTTAAGTGCTTAGAAAGAAAGGGGCCATATGAGCAGAGCATTGTCGTTAAACTCCACCAGTGCAGCAGTGGAAACTCACACAAGATATTACACTTTACTCAAGCACTTCTCTGTGCGTGTATTGCATGAAAAGATGCCACACTTTAGGTGTCACATTAGCTTCTATCTCCATGGATGCATTACTTTACTGTGCTGCATTTATTTATTTATTAACTTTAAGCACAAGTTATTTGCAGATTAAGATTGTTAATACAAAGTGAAAATAAATCATCATGTACTCTTGGATTATTTAGTTGTTGACACAGTAGTTAAAATGACTCCCACAAGTAGCCTATACAGCCTAATGGAATTATAAAATATAGTTGAAATAGTAGCCCTGGTTCATAATGACCTCATTTACTTAAAGCACTATGGTATTTCATACTTCTATACAGCTCTGGATCAGTTTCTCTGTGTCTTTATACTATACTCTTTCTCGTTAAATATGACACTGTAAACGAATGGCTGCCATACATGTAGAGATGCTGATTCAAGAACAATCTGGAGTGGACTCGTAATTTTATTGTTTTATTTGAAAACGTCCTCCAAGAAGCACCAGACAAGCAACTACGTGGACCTAATTAAGTTCAATAATGAACTTTATAAAGATGGCTGCATTACACAGATGTATTTACTTAAGTGTTTATATGACGATTAAGTTTTGCTTGGAACGTTGGATTAATTAAAATCAATAAATATCTAAATTACTGAAAACAGCTGAATGTTTCTCTCGCTCTGTCTGAACCACTAGCCTACATACAATCAATTCACATTTCGGTTTCACACATTAATTACGCCGACAAAAAAGGGGGAAACGTAATGACTAACATGCTGACTCCACCTCATATGTCTTTAAAAGGACACGTGCCTGATCATGTTTAAGTGATTTGTTGTCCCACAGCGTGTGAACGAACGCAGATGGAAGTGTGTGCTGAGCCGGAGAGATGTCATTCTCAGTACACCTGTGCTGCCGCCTCCTGGACGGACGCGACTCCTTTGCAGCGACTGTACTATAAGTGAACGGACAGCTTATGAGCCCCACTCAAAGCGAGGGAACCACACACAAGGAGCGGGATGGCGAGGATATCACTGCTGCACCTCCGCGTCCTTCTCGCGGGGCTCTTACTAACGGGAACCCTGTCAGTCCACGGAAACAGAGGGGCGACTTCACCCGACGAGGAGCGGGACAAAGAGACCGACGCGGAGACGCCATGTGAGGTGAAAACCGTCACCGTCTCGACCCTACCCGTGCTCCGGGAGAACGAGTTCAGCTTCACCGGCGGAGCCTCGGGGAACGTGGTCGGTGGTGGAGGAGGAGGAGGTGGTGGTGGTGGTGGTGAGGGTGCTGCTTCTGCTGGAGCAGGTGGTGCTGGTGGAGGAGGAACTGGAGGAGGAACTGGAGGAGGAGCAGGATTAGGAGGAGGGGGGGAATCCCGACTCCTGTTATTCGTTAGAACAGACCTACCTGGGCGAATTTCCGTAATGGATGATCTTGACAACACAGCTCTCCCCTACTTCACACTCGGTAAGAACTGCTGTGGTAACTGTGTGTCCCTCCTTTCTCTTCCATGATGATAGCCAATCAACTCAGCTGCACATTTTGTGCGCATAGGGACCATGCACACTGGAGGAGCGTGTGCAATACATGCCCAAAACACGCTTGGTACACGTCCTCCTTGATGTTTTCAATCACCTGTCCTGTTTTCCATCACCTTGTTTGCACGCCATTGTAACTTCGATGTTGTCTAACCAGCATGCAGCCAACCAGTCCAGGTGAAACAGCACATCTCCTTTACTAGTTTAGACTGAAAGCGGTGCTGCTTCTGTGTGCAAAACAAACTAAGCACCACTCATGTGCAAGTGACATTTCTCTCACCCTCTTCTTCTACTCCCCTCTCTGTCTTTCTCTCTCTCTCTCTCTCTGGCGTTCCCATTTTGTGGTTTAATATGATTATGACTTTAAATTTCATGCACACACTAAGTAGGGTGCTCCAATCAAGCAATGCAATTTGGCCCTGCAAATACACATGAAATTGGTATTTTATTCATACCACACATGTGTCGCCGCTAGTGTAAGTTTGACTGAATAAAAACCCTCTGCTAAGAGTTTGCATCACTGTCACTGTTTTGGCCGTGGCAGGTTTGTAAGGAAACCTACACTTTTTTTTTTATTGTGTGTTTAGTCACACATGCCTTGATGTCTGAATGAATCATAGCAGCACAACACTCTGCCTTTGGGAATAGCATCACTGATATAATGGATAATCATAGAGGAAGCGATGGCAAGAAAGTGCCTCTGCCCTCACACCAAGCTCAATGTTTGGAAGAGAAGACTTGTTTACTTTCCTCTCCCCTTAATTCTCACTTATGTCACAGTCACGTGAAAAATGGATATTCCTACTCCCCCCACCCCCCTGCTCCCCCTTTTTTTGATGCGAGCCAAGCAAGTGTTTTCTGTGTGTGCTGGTAGAAGTGCAGAGACTGCATGATAGCACACAGTTTTGTTTGGAATAGAATTGCAAAGAAAGACGCTGTGTTTCCTGGTCCTCAGTCAGTTCAGAGTGACTGTGCTGGCTCGGCTTTAGAAAAATACATATTATAAGGCAAATACAAAGATGCGCTACTAGTTGGAGGTCAGTGATGAGGCTATGGAGAGAATCCTTGAGAGTGTCTCATCGCCTCAGTTTTTGGACTCAGGCTTGCTATCTTTTTCTTTTTCTTCTTCCCCTTCTTCTTTTTTTTTCCTTGCCTAGTCTCAATTTCATTCTCTGTATGGAGAGTGCCGACTACACTGGCTGCGTGAAGCAGAGGCGGGCAGGCAGGCTGAGGGCCGAGGCATTAGGCTAGTAAATCACTTTCTATTCTCATTAAGGACAGCCGTTGACTGGTGAGAAAGGCCTCTCTGTCCTCCCAGTCAGCCAGCTAGCAAATTTGCTGCTTCACCCTTCCAGTGCATGCTGTGGAGGGAGGGGGAGACGGGGAGAGAGAGAGAGGGCTTGAGTAGTCCCGCGTTTGTAATATACATGGAGGGGCATGGCGTGCATGTTGAATTGTGTTCCAAGGCATGACTGAGGATGACAAATTGTTCAAAATCATTATCACGAAGCGCAATCAGGCTAAAGGGACATGGAAATTGCTCCATAGTTGCTTTGACTCCAAGGCCTGACAAACATGCTTTACTACAAGTGATGCATTTATCCAGTCCTTGAGAGAGTTACAAGTATGTTCACTCATTCTATTGACCACACAGTTTAACAGCCTAACCTCTTCAGGGTACTATAGCAGCACCCACAGCAAATCACGATCTTCCTACTACAAAACTGAGATTTATGGCATTAAATAAAAGACTCAGAGCAACAAAAGAAACCCCAGCGACATACGTTTCCTTCCTTATGCTCCACGGTAACGGGCCTGATGCTTCGTTCTGTTGTCTTTGTGGTTGTTGACGTCTTCATCTTGTCAAACAAGTCTACTTATTTCCGCTTACTATATGTTCCCTGTTAGGAAAACGACGCTTCAAAGCAAACCAAATGCTTCCTCTATTTTTGTATCAATGCTAATTTTTTCTTTTCTTTTTCATTCCATGCTGGTATTGTCAGACACCTGCTGGGTGCGTGTCATGACACCACCAGACTGCAGTGTGAAAACCCCCTTATATAGCTGTAGATGTGTTAAGATCCTGACACTGGCATCCAAGTCAGACAGTTGGATGTCACTTACGTTTTCACTTGTATTCAGTTTTCGGCGTCGCAGTGCATTAGGTCATCCTGACAGCTTGTTTTGTTGATGCAGGTATAGTTACGGCTTGAGTTGTGGTTGTGAAATGAAATGTTTCACCGGGTTAATGATTGAGTAGAGCAAAATGAACAAACTGAATTACATAGATGTTGAATTTTTATTACCAGAATTGCATTTGTTGCATTAATATTCTGTTCTGTATCATTTTCTTTTTCCTATTAAAATAGTGAATTCTGCTCCTCCAGGATGCCACAAAGGCTTAAGCTTTACCAAATACCCAAGCAGACACACACATACATATTAGAAAGGCTTAGGCTTGGGTATTGTGTTTTTGTATTTATTCTATTTTTCATTTCATATAATTTAGTGGGTATTAACATACAGGCCTGTATGGCGTGTAGACCATATTGGATTAAGGCAAACACTTCAATTCTGTGCTTTTAATGTTCTCAGGCTTTCAGAAAGTTGCTACAGTAACATCAGATAATGTGACAGACCTGACAAACAGCTCGAGCAGCACAGCGAATGCCGCCTACAAGAATGTAACCTGATCCAAAGAACAGACACTAGTGTTACAGATCTTTGGCTCCTGAATAAAACTCCACCTGTGATTTTTCACACCCACTCTGATACCAGGGAATAAACATATCAGAGGCTTAATTTGCTCATAATAGTCAGCGTCTCATTACTCCCGAGGCATCTGCGTGCTATTGACCTTTTCATGCTTAAAATAACTTGGCTGCCATATTTTATTTTAGAAACAGATTAGCAACATGTTCATGTTTTTGTCTTCTTTTTTTTTTAGCCTTTCCATATGTGCTTAGTACTTTTGCTTTATCACTGGTATCACAGTCAGTCTCATCAGTCAGTGTTTGCTGTTGCACTTGACTGACCTGCAAAGGTGCAAACCATGTGTTAAATTCTTCCTCTGCAAACTATCAGCTGTATTGCGCTGCCTTCATGACTAAATTCACTCACTGTTTCGTATAGAGCAGGGCAATAACATCACAAGAGATTTGAAAATCAGGGGGCATACCTTATTAGCCAAATGCCATCCAAACTGTAATGAGCGTAGTCTGTTTCTGCGGTACTGTCAGCTGTCTGATTGTTTTGTTGAACAGACGTCAGAGGTTAGGGAAGGAGGGGGGGAGAGGACAGCAAGTACCCTTCCCACTGTGGCCTGCCTGCTCAGCTTTGATTTATTACCACAAGTGTCATGGAGAATGGATGAGCAGAAAGGGCAGTGCAGAGGAAGTGCACAGAGCGCTCTCCCCACCCCCCTCTTCCTGTTTAGTTTTCATATTCTTTCCCTCATGTGTTTAAAAACTAATAATGAAGGAAACTGTGAGAGATATCAGTGTATTCAATAAGCAGACAGCCTTGCCCTTGGTGAAACAATGTGCATGGGATTTGCTGATATGTTTTATTGTTTATTGTGTGGGTGCGTGCTGGGAAAAAGGTTTTGCATTTAAACCACATTTGAAGAATTAAGCGTTTAAGTTTTCAGCTCCAGGGCTTTCACTTTAAAACTGGGGTGTTTTTCCCATGTGGGTTTAGTTTGTGCAAAATGTGCCGGTAATGTAAAGTTGGTAGCATCATACTTATAAATTCTAGGGGGAATTCTCGCCTGCTACGCTTTGTCACACAAGATAATTTTCTTTACTGATTTTAAGTGATGTGGGACTGGATAGAAATCAATACGTTTAGCAACATGGCTGACTCGGTAAACACCTCATTAGGAGTTCACCTTTTTGAAAACCTTCAGGCACTTAACACAGACATTGAAACGTCTCCCTGTTCCTTATTGGCTCTGTACATCCTATTGGACTAAATCTTTATGTTGCACATTTTCCACGGCATCTTAGTCTTCCCTTTTGTGCATCTTATCTTGCGCCGCTATGTCAACCAGCCTTTTCCTCGCCGTCTCCCTTCTCTGCCCTGTTGTATCTATCTAAACAGGAGTTGCAGCAAAACCCTGCTTGCTTAGAGATGGTAGATTAAAAGCGACTGTCGTAAAGTGAAGCAAAAAAAAAAAAAGAAAGAAAGAAAAAAAGAATGCCTATACTAGAGCGCTGTGTTCCCTGTGGCACCGAACATGTACTCACTGCGCAGCGTCTCAATCTTATGTCAGGGGCTGAGCTTAGCACTGCAGGACAAGCAATGAAGAGAGGGCAAAGGTCAACAGAGGAGGTGGGAGTGATTACATGGTGAAGTCAAGATGGAGGGGTGTGTGTGATTTTGTGAGGACTTTAGTCTGTTTATTTTGGGATACTATAAACAAGCTCATCCTACTGATATACAGAGGGTGTGAAGGGACCATAGCAAATGGGATCCACGGTGGAGCTTGTGCAGGCCATTAAACGGTCTATTTGTCATCATTTGACCTCCTATAATGCACCTATATGAGGCTATCTTTTAAAGATAAATGCTCCACAGTCCCATTTGTAGGGTGTATTCAGTTACACACCAGCACACAAACACATACATTTGTTTGCCTTTTTATATAAATGTGTGCATTTTTAAATACCTTGGATTGTGTACAGACATGTATGTTATGCATAATAATGTTTTATATCAGAACTTGTGTAATACACAAATTGGGTGAATCTGTTCGGATAAAGTTATGTTTGTGGTTTTCACTGCCAAGACCCACGGCAATGAGTGTAAATCTAGTTGCAATATAGAGGAGACACAGTCAGGAACTTTATCTTGCAAGGCCTGGATGGTGGTGACATCACAACGTTACAGAACTGCTGACGGCTCGTTTTATGGCACAGTTCCTGTAGGGCTGTGTGCATTTCAATCAGAGCACTTTGATACCTCCACTGTATAAATAATAGAACCTATAAATGTGAAATCTCACTTCCATTTGGGACCTTGAATCATTTGTCGCTTTTGAGGTTCACGATAACTGAAATATCACTGGCATCACTAGTGATGATGCATGTGTGAATGATTGATTATCCTGCGTATAAGTGAGACGTGGATGTGTGTTTGAGTGCGCCAGCTCTGCTGTTGGTGACAACTTTGACAATGCGACACGAGATGTGTGACAAATTAAAGTCTCTGGTTCTCTACTCGAGCATTGGACACCATTCTTCTGAACATTCCCCCTCAGAGTGTTGTTTAACAGGTCAGTCCAAAATCTCTCATAGGTGTTAAATTGGTCTGAAATCTGGTGACTGCGAAGGCGTATAATTCGCATCAGTTTCATACACATCGGTGACACCTGTATGGAGGCATCTGCCTTTGTTTTGTTTCTCCGCTCACCAATTTGCAGCCACATTGCAAGTCTTCTTTGTTCTTTTTATTAACAGGCACTACCACATCTATTTAGGGATAATTAAGGGAGTGGAACTAAAGCTTTTTATAGGACTAAAAAAAACAACTAAAGCATGGGTATGGCTCTGTTGTGGAGAAGTTTAACACAAGGAGTGCATCAGCACATTTTGTCCTTTTATACGACCACTGTTTTACTCTTGAATTTGATTTCCATTCATTTGGCCCCTGCAGTCGTAACGAACATTGTCTTGTTTGCGTGTCTGCTTTTGGTCTGAATATGCACAATGATTGTTGTGCGAATGTGTGCGAGGAACATTATGCCTTTTCTCTCACTGGAAACATTTTCTGAGAAAACAAACAACATATTGTCAGGTCGCATTACCTCGCCTTGTGGGAAACTCATTTGACAGGCAGGGGGAGAAGAATCATACTCGTTGGGCTTAATGGTGACAGACCTAAGTGATGGCTTTGAAAGGCGGGAAGAACTGCGGTCAGTGACCCGTGCTGCTTGCGTGTCCTCTTTGCAGGAACTAAACTTTGAAATGCTTTGTCTTACCACCAGCGTCTGTGCTCTTGCCTCGTAGCAGGGGTTGGACAGCTTTGATCTCAAGATAATCATTTGATCATTACCATCATTGCTGAGAGGCGCATTGTAGTTATCTTTGACGGAATGAACAAAGAAGTTTATGTAAATACCCCTAATGAATGCACAAGCTCAGTTTTACTTGGCTTTTTTTTTTTTTTTTTACCCCCTCTCATTTATGCAAAGCAGCAACATGCATATGTGTTTTCCTGTTTTATTAATTGGCAAAGAGATCAAAGATAATATTTGGCAAATGAGTGTATGGCAAATTCAATAGCTGTTGGTTTTGTCTCTCTTTTTTGTTTATTTATCAGATATTGTTTGTTTAAAATGAATCAGCGGAGATGCAGTCTTTTTTTGGTGGTTTACTGTAACAGGATAAATAGTAAGATCCTCAAACGCTTTCTCTTTCCTTTTTATACATAAACATGAGGTGTGAGCTCTGTTTACTGTTGCATCAAACAAGTTAGGTCATCTGCTTCCATATAATTGCATGAACTCTAAGCATAATGGAAGATTTGGAAATCTCAGCTGAGAAGGCTTGGCATAATACACTAATGTGGAATACTTGACATATTTAGGGTATGGCAACCTGACTGCCAGTTTTACCATAAGCATTTCACATTGGGACATTCACTGTGGCTTTGAAAGCTTTCAGAGAAGGAAAAAAGAAGAAGAAAGCTTTCAGAGGACGAGCCCAAGGACTCTCGCCAATACTATCATGTCTCTTTTCATACATCCTTGAAGCATGTAGCCTGCGTTCATTTAACATTAGCTTCAAGAGTTAGTCAACCAACATTTTCCATTATCCCAACGTTCCTCTTTTAAATTGTGCTACCTTAACGGGGCTCAGTTTCTTGACCACGTATTTAGTATTTTTTTTAAAAACTGTTGAGTTGATGCTATTGATACCTTCATTTAAAGCCCCAGTATGTGAGATTTACCCCCATCTAGCGGTGCGGTTGCATGTCGGAACGTATTCTTGATGTTGCGTTTACGTAAACTCGGGCAGAAGTCAGAAAAACAACAGACGCTGCATTTAACAGGATAAACAAGCCTCTATGTAAAGAAGGGGTCCGTCAGCACGAGGACAAACAATGTTGTATTGTTTACCTGACCCACGTTTTACCGTCTTTCTCTCATCGAGTAAAATGACATCCAGTTGGTTTGCCGACGGCGTCATTCAGGTGTCTGACTGCACTTGAAGGCAACACCAGTGCCTCCGTCCTTCCTCACACTAGCCTACACAGCGGTGACAGTTTTAACAGGCACTGTCTGGAAAACTTTCTCCCCGAGCCGACAGCTCTGGTGAGGTGAGTTTTTGGTTACCTACGGTCACGCTGACACTGAACATAAAAAAATGTCGATTCAACATGGCAGCCGAGGTTCTGTGCACCCCCCCTTGTATATTTGTAACAACTTGTAACAACTCATTCTAAGGTACGAGAAAGCTTTCGTTTGTATGCAGGTGTGATTCCACTTTCAGTGAAATACGTATTTATGAAAGCGATATTTGATTGAGCCAAAAAAGCCGCATACTGTCCCTTTAAAAAAAATCCTCACAAACAAAATAACTAAAATGTTTCTAGTATAATGTGAGGGTAAACACTGTAGTGATGAACCATCTGTTAAGTGTTCCCTACACGTTTGGTCCCAACCCGGCTCCTCTGTCTATCACAGCTGATCATTAATCACAATAGATAATAGATAAATCCAAAGAATTTCCCAAAATCCCAATTCAAATCATAAATGAGAGCAACTAGTAACCCAATAAATATGAATCAATACATATTAAATATGGCTCTAACATTATCCGCCTGTATGACTTCTCCCTCTGTGATGGATTTCTGCTGAGCCTTGTCACGGCACTTAACATACAATGCGCCTTGTTATCTTTGTCCCGCCCCAGCATGTTTTATGTGGGTGTACCTTCTCAGAAGTTATCTTAATATGTAAAGCTGAGCGGGTATCAAAGAACAGCATGGATTGTGTATCTAACAAGAGTGCATGCTGCACACTGGTTCCCAAAAGATTCATAAACTTTCGACTTCTATACTGTAGAGGGGCTTTATACTCAGTGCACTGAATGCATAATGTGACACTGATTTATAAAAGCAATTCCATTTAGATGCTCTTTTTGCTCCTTGGGCTCCTCTGGTGTGTCCCGTACCACATAATAGAAAGCCCCATGTGACAAAAACAGTGTAATGTATTTGCTCTCTTAGTACAATACTTGTTATATGTGAGCCAGACATTTAGGGCTCTGGGACTTCTGGAGAAATCCATCAACTTGTACCCGGTGTGCTTAAAACCAAGCATGATATGTTGGCTGTTTTGCAGCGTTTACATTCGTCAGAAGATCTTCCAAGTCATTAGCTTTTCCACAATATAGCAATTGCATCAAACAACTTTAATAAATTGCAAGAGGAACAAACATGACCTTTGAAACAAAGCTCTGGTTTGATTGAATAAAAGAAAGGAAATAGAATGGTGGTTTTCCATAAAAGGTTAATTGGATAAAGACACCAAACTTTTTAAAAGGGAATAAATCAAGGCTTTCATCAGGTGCCTGCGCTGATTAACAAGAAGAAACTTGACTGCATACGGCCATTCGGATTTAGCTGGATTTTAAATAACCTTCTCAAATTTCTATCATTCTGTTGCCTGATGTGATTGGTTGTGAGAAGTTCACCGAGAGTTCAGCAGTCTGAATTTAATCTTTTTTGCTCTTCTCCACTACTTCTATCAGAATGTTCTCTCTAGGTATTTCAATATTTAAGTCTGGCAGATCGATACCAATGTGCACCGTCCTGACGTTTTTAATTTTAAGAATCGATTTTCACATAAAGGTATTGATACCAAGCGTTTTCTGTCACAAGGAGTTTCTTCAGATTTAATGAAACTGTTTGTTTTTTTCCATTTTACCCTCAAATACAAAAAACAGTAGATATTGATAAATATAGTAAGGAGGGAGCTATATATTTTCTCCCTTGGCTTCTTCACAGGCACGTTTAGAAACACACACACACCCACACCAGGCAGTGACTGTGAGCATGCAGAATACACTGCGGTAACTAGTATATTGATGATGAAAACAACATCACACTAATTATTACGTTTGAGGTCAATTTGATTTTTTGTTTTTAATCTTACAGCTGATTTCACTTTTAAGTAGCACAGGTAGAAACTAACCACTTGCTTCAACTTTTTGTGTTTTTAAATTCAGTTTTGACTGAGCATTAAATCCATCCTTGACTTTGTAAACTAAGTCAAACAGGGAAGATGGCCCGCAGAACATACTGTGTATGAATGTGCGTGCACCTGGATTTCTGCTTGGAAGCTGCAGCTGTAGCTCACAGAGACGTTCACCTGCGTGCGCGTGCTATCAGGGCGCTCGAGAGCAGGTGGAGCTTCTTTTGCTTGAGCAAAGCTCTTAGTTACGTGTGCAAGTTCTAACTTATCTTGCGAGCGGCTGTAATGAAAATGCTGCGTACCTGCCGGCTGATGCGCAGGCAGTCACTAGCAGACTGCTGTGTGCCAGCTCCCTGTGCGACACATGGGAGACACACAGCACTGCCACTCGGTTCTGAAAGACATCTCGGCAAAAGCTGTTTTTTTGTGTGTGGATCATTTAAGGATATGCTAACTTTTTTTTCACTCTTTTGTGCCAATTTCATGCATAATTAATTTTGTGCAAATCAAGGGATCAGTCAGTCCAGAACAAGCAATTTATCATCATTTTCTTTTTTTAATTTTCAAAGTCTGTTTTCTCTTTGGCGTTCTCTTTCTCGCCAATAACAGGGATGACAACAAAGAACCATTCAGTCTGTTTGGATTAAAAGGAGTGATATGAAATAGAAAGTGCATTGCCAAAAATAGGCTGTTAACTGTTTCACTATCACTTGTCCATTAATTTCCACTTTCCAGTTTTAGCAGGGTTTTATGTTGTAATGCTCTCACTTTTCTCCACTTATGAAGGCTTCCTTTGGGTGGCTGATTTTGATGTCACAAAGTGTCCTTTTTTGCCAAAGGAAATGGAAATGCTTCAAATTATATTTATTAATTGTTCAGGCGCATGGTTGGGTGCATCGAATTGCAATCTGAAAAACGCTACCGCGGTACTATAATTAAGATCAGTGGAAGTGGGAGTCGGCATCAAGCTGTCAGAGAAATATATGGTTTACCCACAACCTGGCTTGCTGAAATTCGCTCGCACCCTCCTCTCTGGCTTCAAACAGGCCTGTAAATGTCCTCCTACCGGTTTGACAGGTTAGATTTTCTAGATCACAGGCAGGAAGAAATCCCAGTTTGGCTCCGCTTTGGCTCCCAGTTGCGCTCTCTCGCTCCCTCTTGTCCTTGCTTCTTTCATTCACTCTCTGTATTCTTCACCAACCTCTGCTTTTATTCTCAACATGTCATTTATTTTTCTTCTGCCAACAAAAGGCCGTGCTCCATCTTTCAATAGATTTAGGATTTTGACATTATGTTCTGAAATGCATTTGCAACCACAAAGTGTTTTCCCTTACCTGGTTATCTTCTCTCTTTACCCGCAACAGATTCTTTACCTTGTAGTCGCACGAGTGCACAAGTTCATTATCGCCGCGGCAGTGTCGCTAGTCTCGACTAACCTAGTTAATGGAATTATTGAAATAACATAAGGGTCTTATTTTGCAAACATGACAAGCAGTGTGTGTGTTTCAAAGAGGAGAAGGAGAGTCATTGTTCATATAAGCTGGCCACAATGATGTTTAAGACCCATAAAATTTGATTCCCAACAGAATTTGCTCTGCACCTTGGAAACGCTCCAGCTCCGCACAGCTCTGTACCATCGTATCCCCATGGTTCCTACAAAAGATTTTAAACCTTTTATCTATGCTGGTGTGTTTGTACCTATTTGCATTCCCCCCAAGCTCTACAATCTCAGAGATTTCCTTTCAGATAAAGAATGTGCACCATTAATCTCCCCTCGACTGATGGGCTTCCTCTCCTCCTCCTCCAATTTTTTTTATGTACTTTTTTTTATATGCTCCATCATGTACATCTATTCAAGTTTCTAGTGGAGTTTGCTTTATCTGCTCAGAGACACATGTTATAAGTCATGTGTTTTCCACTTGTCAGGTTGGGTAATAGCAGGGTCATTGATTTGAGACAGAATCAAAATCAAGAGCTCCTCTCATTCTAACTAATCAGTAAGATGAGACAAAACAATCTAAATGACCTCAGGTAGAGTAGTGTTACACTCAACCATTAGATAACGGAGGTTTTGTACTAAATCTGACAAAAGAACACATTTTTTGAAAGCCATGAAGAGAAGCCATCATACATGCAGTAATTAATAATTGCCTGGCTAGCAGCAGCGCCTATAATAGCATCTCCTTCAAAGTTGTTTTTCTTGTCAATGTTTTTTTCAGTTCTAAATTGCTGTTATGACGCAACCAGCGTGGCTCACTCAGACATTTTATGAAATCATACTTAGTGAGAGGCTGAAGCCGTGCTATGGGCTGTTAGGGTTTTAAATTGATAAATATATCTCCATATCATTATTATCAAACTCCACATTGTCCTATTTACAATTTTAGAATATGCTTCAGTCAGAATTAATCTTTTTTTTCATATGCCATCAGAGAAAGTGAATGGAGGGGCTTTCAGTGTAACTGTACTCTTATGATAAGCCTCAGGGGGAAAAATGGACATTTGGCCCCACACATTATATGCTTAGCCAGGGGAAGCTCATTGGTATGTCATGGCTGTATCCCTCTCGTCTCCATTCTGAGGCACGGCACACACTGTGCATTTTTTTTTTAGGTATTTTGTCTGGCTCTGGATTAGCTCTGATCTAACAGCAATTACCCTTAGAAGTGTAACACAACACGGCATGTTCTCCCGAGGTCGCTGGGAGGTGATGAGTCTTCAAACTGGATAAGAGCATCATCAAGGTGAACAATCGGCGCACGTGAATCTGCAGCCCCGTCAACATTGTGACAAATTCTTTCAGGTACTGACATAATCTTTTTAATGTGAGAAGTGGACTGTTTGCGGAGATGTACAAATGAAAGCTGATTTGATTAAGATTCTACACAAATACTGTTTAAGTAATGCACTCATGCATAGACTCGATGGTGATAAAACAAGTGTTGATAGCTAACGCAAATATGTGCACGTATCCTCCTCCCATCTGTTAGACAGCAATGCATATTTGGAGGGAGAATGAAAAACACATGCAGTGTGTCTGGTTTTAATGTTAATGCCACCTCTTCTAAATAAATAAATAAATCACACATCAAACGGGGAGAGAAACACAGCCAGGTTTGTAGCCAATTTGAAGCATCTCGGTAGCGCAGATGACAGTGGGTAGAGCTCCTCCTCTAGAAACATGAAGGGTTTTCACTTGTGCTATGGTCTGGTTTTTAAAGAAAAGCAGGGCACCTTCAAGGGCCCCATGTTGTCTCAACAGCAGCACAATTATCTAATGCTCCTATGTATGACAAATGCATATTTACACATCTGTTTTTTTCCTGCTACATCCATAATCCTAGAATTTGTTACATTCAGGTGCATTCTCCTCTGCAGTAATGTCCCCCGTGGGCTGAAACTACCAGCCATTTGCTCTAAGTGATTGCTGAAGTGAGACTAAACATGTGATATGACATGTTGAGCTCTGGGACTGCTATTTTTTTCTTCCGTCATCATTTTACACTCCCTATGAATCTACAGATTAATCGCTTTATGAAAATAATCACAGCCAAAATTCCCTGGTTGACTTTAAGAACCCACCTCCCATTTCCTTTTTTTATTAAAGAAGTGTTGAAGGATGTTGCAGTGAGACTACCAGCTCTTTTGGCAAAATGTTTTCACATCTCTGCGTGTACAAAATCCCCCAAAGGCTGCTACATATCTGTCTATGATGGTCAGGGCTCTGATTTTCCTCTGATAGCCACTGCTGGGGAAGAAAAGATATACTGAAGCTACTTTTCGTCATTGCTGTGCAGTCTGCCTTGATTTCTGCTGTAAGCTTCAAATCAGAGCTTTGAGGATCACCTTTCCTTTAATAAATAAAATGTAGCCATGATGTGACACCACGCTCGCAACTTTGCTGGGTCTTCTACTTTTGTAATCTTTGTACTCGTAACTACATGAATACAACTTTGAGACTGTTGATTTACGCAATTTAAATTTGTAAACTGTGGACCTAAGGGAAATTTGAAATTCAGTGTCATTGTTATAGAAAAAAATGAATAGGCCCCCTGTAGGCACAAGCAGTAAATCTAATGGACAAATCTATCAAAGAAATACACAGTATTTGTTTATCGTTTTAGTTATTTACCTCACCATAATTATATAAAGATGTCACTATGGGATCTTGTAACTTAATGCCATATGTAATTATTGTAATTAATGTCCCAGTCTATGGTCACTGATTAAAACCAGTTACTGTAAATGTAGCAGAAAGCAGAGCAAATAATTACCAGTGGCACAGCCCATCTCAGTACCATGTAATTACTGATTGGATAAATCCTATAATTTATTTACACATGATTTACAATTATACTCGAGAAACACGTCTTTTGTTTTTAGAGGAGATTCTTTATAAATGGCCATCCAGCAGTACACTACTTGAGCATATATAATGTGTACATGTAGGCTTCTTGCAGTATATTTTAAGGCATTGGTAGCATTTCCACTTTTTATCCTCTGTGACAATTTCCCATTTCCACAGTGATCCCCAAAATGACGCAATACGGAGTGTTTCATAAAAAATATATAGATGTTTTTGCTATAAAGGAAGTAGACAGATCATCATATATTGCCTTATGCGGGGTGTGCCTTCTATCCATTAGTGCAACAGTGTGATCACTGTTCCATAACATGACCGCAATCAGGACAAATGCACTATTAACTCTGTAATGAGACAGCTCAACAAACAGAATTAATGGGTCCATTCAAAATGGCACTCTCCAGCGATCAACACTTAGTTAGGCTTATAACTGTGGCTGTCAGAGTTGTGAGTATACTCTGAATACAGCTTTGGCTGAAGGAAAGATAAAAATCTTTAGATTGATTTGTGTTTCTAACTTGCAAGAAACTTTGCACTTCACAAACCTGAACTCTGACTTGTGTAATTTGAAAGCCTTCAATAAAGTTTTGCCAAACCGGGGAAAGAAAATACACGATATATTCATACAAAACATTTTTGACCTAAAGGCTCTCATTGGACATGTCAAACATTGAACTACAGTAAGTCTCTGTCCTGCCACAATACTATACGTGGTGGTATATCGAGCATGACGACTACTACGTTTTGGGATTGGACGTTTTTCTTGTGCAGTCAGTTGCTTTTTTACTACAACTCCACAAGAATAAGATGACCTGGATGACTGAGAATCTTCATGGACAGATTGGACATTTTGCCTTTCATGCAGTTTTGATTTCTTTTTTGATGGTGGTTAGTCTTTCTTGGACTGGAATCTTGACCAAATCTTATCTGCTTCTTGTACGACTCTGCCATCTCCACCTTAAGCTCATGTCCCAGAGATGGTAAAGCATTGTGAGTCTTCCACTGACTGAGATGCTGCTGAAGAGGGGGCATGGAGGTGAGAGCACACAGCTGCCTGCCAAGGACACTTCACATGAAGAGGGCAGCCACAATGAGGGCCTGGTCCAATGAGTAGATGTCTCTGCCCTGAAAGCCAAACATGGCATTGAAAGGGACTACTACCTTGTTGTAATCCTATGAAAAGACTGCCAAAAACGAGGTTCTGTTTAGCCTTTACTCCTGCTTTCCCTGGTGATGGCCCTTCTCTCTGTCCTCCAGTAATGCTTCAGGGTCTTAAATGTGGAAGCTGTGTCCACCAGGAAGCACAACATCTGGATGTGGGTCATCACTTGCCAGCCTTTCCAACATGCACCCCACCCCCACTCAAAGGATAAGTGACTGTTTATCCATCCACCATCAGGCACGTTCACTACAGTGCTTGGTGGACACCTCATGAGCCACTCTGCCTTCAGCCATTTGCCCTGAATATAAATGTGGCGCCATTCACACTTGCAGCATTCTAACTGGCAAGGCAGGTGATCCTCTCTGCCTTCTCTCACCAGCAGTGACCTCAAAACATGGTCCAATTCAGGAAACTCTAGAGCCATGCACCCCTCCCCCCTTTTCTTTCTTTCTTTCTTTTTTTTTTTGGAGCAATTTGAAACTAGACATTCTGCATATGTTCGGTCCCCACAGGGAAGACCCCTTTCCCAAGTGTCTTCTTCAGCTCTGTGGGGACATTTCCATCTTCTCAGGGAGATAAAGGATTAGTTTGCTTGTGGTCCCCTGTGCCTTTCCCTTTTAACTATGTATGCAGCTTCAGAGAATCCTTAAATGCATATTTCACCATTTGAAGAACTTTAATGACTGTCCCAGATTACGCACAGCTTGATGTCCCACTTCCTTCAAATTTATAAACACAACTAAAAAGATTGAAATAAGAAACCGAAAGAAAAGAAATTAAATATTCAATTTCTGATAACAATTACAACGAATTATCTCATTTATTATGATTGACTGATCCACATGAAGTCATGTGATGTTGTTGACTAGATTTTATAAGAACAGGAAATAAAAACAGTGAAGCATAGATTTTTCACATTACAGATTCTAAGAATTATTGGATGCAGTATGATATTTTCAAACTTTTAAATAGATTTTGCAACAATGATGTTTATTCACAATCAGGGTTGTAGTATTATGTTGTTTTCTTAATCATTAATTAGGATCCGCATTACTAAAGTTGTTGAATTTGATGATGGCGCACCTTAATTTAAGGATTATTTGTGCCATGTTTTCTTTTATTTGGTCGTTCTGACTACACTTGTGCTTTGCTGAACACTGTCAAAGCCAGAAGATTCAACATTAATAAACTATCCGACAACCCTATGATGGATTTATTCTTTAGCACTTTCACTATTACATCCCCTGATCTAATGGGATTTGCCAGACTGACTATTATGATGAAGTAGGCAAATGATTGTCAGGATGTTGCCACTCATCAGTCATATTAATTGCATTTATATGTCATTATTACAGCCTCCTAATGGATGATAGCTGCTTGCAGGCAGGCCCTCTCCTCCTTAACCTAATTGAGTTTGAGCCAATGTTTTTTTCTCTCCCCATGCAAACTGCAACTTGAGTACTGTGTTTTCTGGTGTCTCCATGAAAACCATTGCTTCCTTTGACTACTTAATGCTATTTGTCAGTGGATTTGAACGGGCTTCTTAGTTTCCAACCTATTGATCCAGTGACTGTTAAAGGTTACATGGCTTAAGAAAGTCAACATCTAATATACAGGGATCAAAACAAACATATTTTTAGTGTATTGATTTATTTTCACTGCAGGCCGAACAGGGAAGCAGAGTTCTTGCTTCTGGGTATACTGAACTAACAATGAGATACGACACACATTCACAAGTACAACGGTAAATTGCTTAGATAGTCACAGTGGAAAGAAACGAAGCCGTCCTTAAAGGTCAACAGAAATTATAGCAAGACAGCCCGACAGACTGTATGAATGTGAAATCTAATTAGACCCAAGGAGTTTTATTCTTCATCATGAAAACAACACAGTGAGTTGTTAGTGTCCAAAGTTCTGCACCAGATTATCTGTATCTCTGACGACGTTCAAGTTTGTAAGTTTGTTGTCTTCATACAGTGCACCCTTTTAAAGCTCACCACTGAGTAATTGTATTTGCTCAGTGTGCCATTGTGCCAGTCAAAATGGCTTGAATCATTGTTACATTCCCAGTATGGTGCTCAGCCTGTTTGACTGGCAGAAGTCATTTGATTAGTTGTGAGGCCGTATCCCCGCTGAGGTCAGACAGATTCCTAATGATGTGTTGTGTGGTTTTATAGACCCTTCCCAAGAGTATTAACCAGGCTACTGTAATAAGCTGTCAGTGAGGCCCATTACAAGCCACTCGTAAATGTCCATATTTTCTCAAGACGTGGAGGTGAAAGTGCCTCAATCACGTCAAGATCACAAATAGCAAACAATTAACCCTTTCAAGCTTGTGAAAAGTATCATGTTGTGAGACCGTTCATTAAAGGCCTGTCTTCATTTGCTGTTTTTTCAAAGTTCTGTCATAAGACAGCGTAACTATAAGACCTGTTTTACACTGTGACAGGACTTTTAAGCGCTGACAGGCTGACAGTACATCAGCACAGTCTTCCTCTAGTCCTTTAAATCTCAAGGCTTTTTATGTTCTTGTCTTTGATTCATTTAGCCATGTGTTGTGGTGTGCTTAATGATTTCCCATCCAGCGCACTTCCTGTTTCCTGTTAGCGGCTGCATAAATGGAAAGACAGATAGAAATGTCAAATCGCAGTGATTAGGTATTGTGTGTGCTTCCTCTCAGTAATACAGTCAATATGATCATAAATCAAGTGTAACATCTGCGTAACTCACAATAAAATCCACCAAAATGAGGTCAACATTTAATGGTGGATGAAGGTGTTCTCCTGCTATTTCCAAGGTTTACAAGATCGTTATTACAATAAAACTGTACATTACTGTAAAAACTTGACACAGGGCCCACTTTTAATCAACAACTCTTAGCAGTCATAATATTGAGGTGAAACCCAGTTGTGAGGATGCAGCTCTAAAATCATGTTTCCAATCCATATTTTTGAATGGAAACACAAGTGCAAGCATCCTGCCTGAATTTTAAAGATATATTTTAAAACATGGTGTTGCACGAATGAAAGTACTGCCACATTACTTCTACGGACTTCCTTCAAGTAGCAATCATAGCAGACTGTTGGCATCAGTGAAAGTGATACAGTTACCATCATGCTGTAGAAGTTGTTGCACCGCAAGCGGACATTCTTTCTTATTTAATGGGAAAAAAATACTGGCCATGGATTTTTTTTTTTTTTTTTTGGCTCAGAGATTTGGTTCTTTGTTTTACATCAACAGATTGTGGAAGTGTTATGTCCACATTGGAGGCTACAATAAAGCCTAATGGTGAAAGTCTGCCTCACCATCTGGTAGTGTCTGATCTTTAGCGTCTCTTCATGTTCAACAACTTTGGCTATCGTCTGTTTGTGACCTCCATCCACAGCATGTCTTTTTTTTTTTTGAGTTGTTCAGGAATTACTATTTCAGTTCCTAACATCACATGAATTCACAGAATTTATTGAAAAATAAAATCTTTAGGAGTGAAAAATAGTAATAACTGACGCAATGAAGAGGGAATCAACCAAGGCTCTAGTTGTACTATTTGATAGGTAAATCTAGGCAGTCATGACCTCTGGTTCTTTTCATTTTACAGTGAGTTTTAATTTGGTTGTACAATCAAAAACACAGCCCCATGAGTACATTTTTTAAATGGAACTTGTGATTGATAAAAGCTCTGTTCCTCAGTACACCTTACTTATTCTCCAAGAGACTTTGCAAAAAGCGTGTATTGTTAGCCCCTATTCTGCCTTAATATAAGACCCCCTGCTAGTTCAAAGCAACTACCACAGACTGCCAGATTCCTACATCTACATTTGGAATACTCTTTTTTTTTGTATATAACAGCTTTTCTTTCACAGTCTACATGGCTTAGAGGCAGCTGCATAATTTAGAGGTCTGGAGTGGTGACCTCGTCCAAGTTATGACAAGGAGCATGTATTATACTCCCTTTTTCATATTTTTGTGGCCAATGGGAGCTTAAAACTTTGTTCCTTAAGAATCCATATTTTCAAAAAGATGATTGATGACATCCAACAAAGGCCCAGAAAATATATTTGTGTGTATATTTCTCTTTTTCATTCTCCTGTGAGATGTTAATGTCTCCCAGAGCACCATTCTCTGCTCATCATGTGTCACGTTTTTTTTATATAACCTTTGGCTGAACAATATCATAATGTCTATTTAACCCCTTTAAATGGACAGTGGCAACACAAGACCTGTGTTTTTTCAGCAGTGGACAGTTCTGCCAGCACATTTTATTTCAGCTCGGCTAAGCCGCCCTGTCTCCAGCCATTTAAATACAGGACTTCTCTAACTCACTCTAGCAGATGCAGTTTCAGCACTGGAGATCTCCTCCTCTGTAGAGAAGAAGGAAATGGAAAAAATTTCCTCCGAGTCAGCATTTGCGAGTGAACAGTTCATGTTTCACTTTGCAATAACGCCACAATCTGATTATCAGGGAAACGGACAAACACCAGGAAGAATCAAATAAGAACGTTGCTTAGTTGCATCTCAGATTATACGAGGTCATGCAGCACACTGATTTCATTGAGGGTGCATAGTGCCATGCAGGTCCCTTAGAACAGTTTTTGATGATCTGGGTAAACTGATCTTCAAGATGAGTTATCACAATTTCTAATTTGTGTTCTTTGTGGCATTTAGTCATGAAGGTTTTTGCTTCTTTTGGCAATGCAGATATTTATCTTCAGAGAATACTGCTGTTACCCAACGACAATGGAGGTGAATCAAATCTTTCTCTTTTGTTTACTTGCTATGCTGAAAGTTTTCATTTGGTCTACCAAACAAATAGCTCCAACTGAAGGAAATCCATTGACATTGAAGTCTGTGGATTATCTAAAGGTTCTAGGATGTTGATGGGTTTTTCAGTCATACTTTTTTGATGCTTTTAGCAGCACAATTCAGTTCGGTTACATTTTTTTTTTATAGCAGCAAGGTAATCCTAAACTATCTACATAACCTGATACTTCCAAGACAAAGCCAGTAACTATTTTTTTGTTGTTTTGTTTATTTTTGTAATTAAGTCTAAAATGGTCCTTTAAGCTGTCCTCATTCAGAGGGTTTTGGCTGAACCTTTAACTGTGCTCAGGTTTATTTAAAACCTTGGCTTCTTTGTCCTTGCCATGAAATTGGGCCCGTATCTACACTAGTGATGCTTTTAGTGTATTTATCTCTCTCTTTCCTTCTCTCACATAGCCACATATGTATACTTTTATGTAATAATAATAATACAGGCTCTCTTGGAAAACATTATGTTAAATGATTGTCATGAGGCTTTGGGATATTCCTTATGGGTGTTATATCAGTGAAAATGATCACTATTTATTTTTCGTCAGTTTGTCAATGCACATTTAGTTTATTTGAATATTGACTTTAATGTGTGTGTGATTTTTCTGTAATCATTGCTTTTCTCAGTTTCCAACATGCAGCATAGATTATGTGTGACACTTTGCCTAGTTAATACAGTGAATTTACCTTCTGTGACCAGGATGGAATGACCTCATGTTATGAGGACTGTTGGGAATGTGTCACTCTAATTTGACTGTTAATTCAAAGGAACGATGATCTAATGGCTGAGCACTGAGCATGCAGTATATTACCACTAATGCATATTTAACCATTTTCTCCAGCCTGCACTGTGCAGCCTTGTGATACCTATAATGATCCTGCAACATGTTGACACATTAATATCAGGAAACACAATGATTCCTTAATTCTAGAGATGTGTTTGAGAGATTTGTTTGGGCCTCGTGAAAGTTTTAGGCCTCTAAACCATTAGAACTCAATTATCATTCCTGTGTGCATCTCCATTTGCTTGGATGTAAGCTTTGTCTAGGATTTTTAATTACCCAGTCTCACAAAATGATTCACTGTGTTAGTCAGATTATGGGTAAACATGTTCCAGTGGAAACATGTCGGACAAAAAATGTGCAACTTTTAAAGATGGCAAATTTTCACTTTTCATTGGTGAGGGATCTTAAAAAGAGAGATTTTCACCTTGATTTAAGAGCTTCAGAATACTTGTAATGGTTAAATGACTAGGAGGCTCTCGGCTTTCCACTAGAGTCTCTTGGCTGAAAACCAACCTTGTAAGATCAGTCCCAGATGTTGTCTCGCGAGAAGCATAGACTGCTTTACAGCACCACGACACAAAGGCGTCTGGTCCCTAATCTCTTATTAACTTTACCTACCTCAGTAGACATCACTCCATGGATTGCCTTGTCCCTGGCTTTGTTAAAAACAAATACACATGCATAGCGGGAAAAGCGACCGACTTGCATACAGTAGTTCCCCTTTAAGGAGGCGACAACATGGTGTGCACAGCAGAAAGAGAGGGATGCAGCCAAAACAATCAGCGGAGCCAAAAGGAGCACAATCCAAATGGTCAACATCCGCTTAAGTCTGCTGCTTGGCTCTTGACAAAATGCTTGAGCACCGTGCGCTTACATGCATTTTAAAATCGGCCCTACACACACATACACACAGTCACATAAAAGTCTACAAATGTTATGACCAATTAAAAAGTTGTTAACACTGTCCAAAGTTATTTTCCATTGCTGACAGAAATACTTACCCATATATCTTACCTTGAGCTATATTTCCAAAGGTGTTGCCCTGGGGGCATTTATCATAGAGATGGAAAAATGAATCTGTGTCATGGGCAGAGTTAAGACTCTGTGTTTTTGTGTCGGTGGATTCCTGGGGCCCATCACAGAAAGACAATACCTGAGAAAATGTTATGAGTAAAAGCCTGAGCCTTCCTCAAATCAGGACCTTGGATCGTGAAGTTTGGAGAGCAAAAAAAGGTTATTCAGCTAACTTAGTGTTCCTGCTGTGTGATACAGGCTTCTGGTCGTTGGCAAGAAAACAGCAGCTGCGTGAGTGACTGCATGAGCATTTATTCTGCGTGCTCGTGGCTTCTGGTGCCGTGTGTCTCCTCACTTTGCGGTGTGTGCGTCTTAACACTGTCTGCTGTCTAAAGGAAACAGAGTTGCTGGCTAATGGCATCTGACAGAGGCCGTCTGTTATGGTCATGTGACGCAGTCTCAGAGCAGCGAAGGCCTGTTTAATAGATGTGGGCTGACCATGAATCCATGCAAGAAAACAGAAGACCATGCCACATACGAAAGGGGCTGATTCTTAATTTATCACATTGCATGATGGAGGCTGGCGATATGAAACAATCTTGTCAGTAAACAGATAGGCTACCTTACCACTTATTCATAGCTATCTAGATTTTTGACATACCTATATCATTCCACTGACTGGAATGCTTTGTACAATTTATTCTTAGTAGAGTGCATCCATATCACCCACTCTATTGAATGTCATTAAGTGAAGCAATTCTCATTTGGAATGGCTTGTAACTCATGCCATCTAAACTGTGATGTTAAAAAAAAAAAAAGCAATATATGTCAGTGACAGTAACTCCCTGGGCAGATATGTAAATGCTGCAAGCAGACGTTTTCTGTACACCTTTAAGAACAAAATAACAAAACAAAAAAGCAAAGCAGCATTCGCTCCTTTAACTTCAACATTCATCTTTTTAGTAACTGTGACAGTTATTTTATGTCTGTGTGAGTCAGCAGGTCTTCTTATGACAAAGTTGCTGGAAATGGAAAAGAGAAAAATAATGCTTATGTCCAAAAAAAAAAAAAAAAAAAAAGTTTCACAGTTTTACTCAGCGGGGCAATAACTCTTTGGTCGTGCAAGAAGAATCAACCCATCTCATCGCACTGAATCATTAGGCTTTATTGAACAGGCACACATACGTAAACATACGAAACGCACTCGCTGGCGATCGTACAGTGTTTCATCAACCCATCCATCACGTACGCCCACGTCTCCTCATTTGAAACCAGCTTTGGCTCTGATACAAATCAATGTACCTGTCAAGTGAATCCAGGTGAGATAGAAAGCCACTTACAGACCTTTGATCACAATCAGTGGTGGAGAAACCACATGGAGGCAGGTTTACTTTGGCTTCAAAAAAACAGGGCCGTGGCACAATGGGGGTACGACTGTGGAAAGGAAAGCAGAGGAGATTACATCGAAGGCTCTGTGCGCCTGCTCTGTGGGAGGCGCTGGCGGTGCTCAGGAAAGAACGCGAGGGGTCGAATTCGGAGAACTAACGTAGACTGACAGAGGCTCGCATGTGGTCGAGGTTAGATGAGGGGTGCTAGTGATTTACTATGAGTGCACAGTTGTCTCGGGCTGATGCATGCGGTGCGTCAGATTTGTTTGCGTAGGTGTAAGAAAGCTGATTTTTCAAACCTAGACACTAAATCAATTACGTACTGTTCACTGAAGTTATTTGGATGTCCTAAATGGATTCTGTTACAAAAAAGATTTTGCCCAAGATATTAAACTATCAAATGTGATTTTTGTGCTATGAGGATGCCAGCAGGAGAGCACACCAGGGGTAACACTTTTGATGTGATCGCTACATGAATAACACTGTGTAAAGTCAGAGGGTTATTACAGCCTCCTTTAACATCTCTTGGCTGTGTTTGGATTTACTCACACTTTAAACCATGCTGGAGTGTGGTTCCCTGTGGTGTGCTGTCCTACAGTGTAAAAGCTCATGTGTCTGTGATTATGTTTCTATAAGAGAAACTAATTGGAAAGCATATGCTATGATGCAAGCGACCAAAATTAGTACTTAAATCGTGCTCCAAATGGCGTTGGTGTATTTAGAAGTGAGTTAAGCGTGTCTTATAAATGCAATACATCATACTTCATCCCAAATACGGCATTGTGTGTTTTTCATAGCTTAGAATTAAAGCTGCTTACAATACAGCCCGTGGTGTTCCATGCTGAAGAGACTGTATACAGTATCTACACAGTTTTCGTTTCTGTGCCAGACCACTTAGCCACCTTGGCTGGGTGGGCCTGCTGTCTGCCATAAACGAAGAGCAACATCTCCAAGAGACTGTTGGCCGAAAAAAAAAAAAAAAGTATCATACTGCAGTAGCAGGCCAAAGTGGGATGATAGAGACACCGGAGGCGAGACAAAGAACTGGAACCTTTATGAGATTTCCCATTGTGACTGAGTGACTCACTTTTCTTGAACACTTATTCCCTGTCATTCTTTTTCTCTTGTGTCTTCTTAGTCTACTCACCTTGGCTTTTCTCTTCAGAAAACTGCCACACTCACCTGCACAAAACGGTCCTCCTTCCCTTTAATTTCATGGTATAAACAAGTGGACTTTGGTTTATGCCTTGAAATAAAAACCACTCATAGAATGCTGAACTGTTTCTCAGGAGTAGTTTTGCTGAGTGTTTCAGCCTCTCTCCTTAGGATAATAGAAGTGAGTGAGAGGCAGGTGAAAATACCCCCCGCCCCTCGATGCATATTTGATTTGTATGCACAACACAGAGAGGAACATTTACACACAAATACATTTTTGAGAACCCATGGAGAATATCTGAAATATTTCCTGAACAGCCCACTTCAGGACTTCAGTCATTCACTTCCAATCAATGCTGAATTGCCCTCATGCATCTCTGCTCTGAGACCAATGTCTGCTGCTGAGTTCTTCAGGTGAAAGTGTCTTTTGTAAGTCAGCACATTTAATATGAAACGTCTATCCGATGCAGCGTGCAGTCAGGCAGGCTGTCTGCGTCAGCATGGCTTTTTAAGTGCTTAATTATCATAACGACATGCACTTCTCTCTTTCCATGGAAATGGAGCAGTCTGTCAAGAAGTGAATGCTCCATGTTGCCATCCATGTGATGGCCCTGGTGGTGTAAATGGGTCAGAGTATACAGTAACCTATCTAGAACTGTTAACCTGAAAAAGAACACTGTAGTGAATTGGGTGGGTGACATGGGAAATGTCTTAATGTTACATAGACCTGTCTAAAAATCACTTTCACACCAGCCTGGTTTAGTCTGGTTAAACCAAACCCTGGAGGGTTAACGCCCATGGTGTGGTTCGTTTGGGTCAGTGTGTCGTTATACTTGCCTAAATTGTATGACCAATAACCAAACAGCATTTGTGGCCATGTGCCTTTTGTTTACAGCTTTTGGATAGTTTGAATTTGGCCTATGTGAACGCAAATCAGACCAACTGCAACAAAGTATCATCCTTGCGTTTGTTCGAACGATGACCTTTAGGTGTGAGTCTGCCCTAAGATGGCAACAAAACAAGCTAATATCAAAATGTCTGCACATCATGTAAGAAGACACAATTCAAAGTCAAACGTTGTTAGAATTGTGATAAATATCTATTTCGTCATTGTCATTGTGATATCAACATGCATAAACACATCGCAAAGGTTGCCTGAAATGCGATAAGTACTGTACGTTTTATTTACAGCCATGCCTTCACACTCACACACACACTTATAATGTTTGGAGTTTGTTTACAGTGCACTGGCCTTCCAATCTTCTTCTCTGTTTTTGGTGTGTTTGTGTGGCAGTTTTACAGGGCCACTACAGGCCTGGCTTGTTGACTGAGTCGTTTTTAGAAAGACACAGGAACTTTATGGTTAATATGTGCACCTGAATATTTGCTTATTTATCGCAAGTAATATCATCATCACAATATTGCACATTGGACATTTGTTGATTAGAGGTCAAAACGGCCACAAATCGTAAGGATTCAAATGAAAGGAACAAAATGTAAAGCAAATGAAATAGGTTGTTGGCTGTTTGCTTCATTCACTTTTTAAAGTGAGAAGCTCATATAAGCCACCTGACAAATAATCATTGATATGACATATGAGGAGCTGTGAAGAAGCCGTAGAATGAGACATTTCCTTTACTGTAGCTCCAAAAGAGAGCTAGATACGAATCCATCTTCCTTCACAATACCAATTATTTACTATCAGCTGTGATGAAGCAGGTTGGCATGAGAGGATGGTCCTAGATTCATTGCCTGCAGTGAATATGTGACAGATATTTTCACAGTTCCTCCCCCAGAACAGATGTCAGTGTGAATATTCATAGTAGCATAGACTGTCAAGTCGTCCTTCTTCCTCTGCACTTGTTGCATGAACTTTTCATGATGTTTCTGTCACTTTCTATCAACCATGCAGCTGAAGTCTCCATGGTCCTCTGCAGCTTTCCATAATCTTCTTTTACTTTTGATTTTCATTGTCAGTGTAGTCAGTATCCAAACCTCAAAGCTTATGCCGTACTGAGTAATATTGGAAATGGGTTCATATGCTGATGATAAGCCTCTTACGCTAATAAACTATACCATGCCAAGTTGACCCCGATTCCCCTCTTATTTATTTATCTAGACAGCATTGAAAAACAAAAGAGAGGAATTAGAAAGGATTAAGGTCTTTAGAGTTTTGTATTGGGTTGACAAGGAGGTGGACAGGGTGTTGAGGGCATCTGGGATGGTTGGAGACCAACTAGGGAGAGTTACTGTGGATTAGCAGCGTTTTGCTTATATTCAGTTTCAATGGTTTATATAATTACGTTGTTAATTAGCTCAATTCACGCTTGCAGAGTTTCAGATTTCCAAATGCAAAATCATAATTTAATATTTGAAATGATCCCTACTTGAGAATCTATGAACACCCTGTTTTTGTTTTTTCCCTCCATACACAGATGGGTGTTTTATACATCCAACTTTTCAATGTGCCATTGGTCAAATACTATGACAACACCAGCATGGTTCTGCCACAGCTGTATTTGGTTCGTTTTCCTGCTGACCTCTGCCAGTGAATACATGTTTTTCTTTAAATTGTGCAGTGGGTCATTTAAAATTTTTAATCCATGTTTTGTTTGTCAAACTGTTAGACCCGGGAATTGTTTTCACACAGGCAGATTCAGGTACCATGAATCAGGCCAGCTGGGCAGGTGACAATCATTTCCACAGGCTCTGTTTTCCTGTGGCACTTGGACACATTTGGTGACTAGTTTGATGCCTTTTGAATAATGCAAGCTGCACCTCAGTGGATTTTAGTATGAGGGATATGTTGCAAATGTTTAAAAACACTGAGTTTACCCTTGCAATTTCAAATTTTGCTCACTGAATCATGGATATACACAGAGTGTATGTTGAAGAGGAGAGAATGGAATTTGTCCTGAATTCTTACTTTGCATTGTGTCAGCCAGTGAATATCAGTATTGGTAGTTAGCCTCCAGGGCCGCTCACTGTGCACTGAACAGGGGTCCATTGAGTGCTTGAGTTTTGAATGAAGCTTATACCAGCAAAATTCTTTGATCCAAAGGCTAAGAGAAAATTTGCTGTTTGAGTGCTGAGCAGCTTTTCTTAAAATAAGGTGCTCCTAAAGTTTGCATGAACTATCCTTGATTCTCAAGGACACCCTGACGCGCAATGGATACAGTATTTTCATTAATGGGAAGGACTCAGGTGAAAGTCACCTGGATCCCTGCATCTGTGTTGTTTCCTACCATACAAGCAGCGTACTTTTGAAATGAACGTTAAGGATACTGAGCTGGTGACGCCAGAGTGAGAATGAATTTCCTTGATACATCATAGGTACTTTTCCCTAAGTCTCAACACAAACCCACAAGACATTACTTGTATAGTTAAGTCCCAGCTTTTGTCTTCTTTGTACTGAGGCCCCACAGAAATATCTACTTCTGTATCATATTCTTCAAGGAATTTACGTGTCTAACCTTGGCACCATTAATCTGACACTGACCCTCTCCCTCATCACATAATAATCCATTTAGTTAAGTGAAATATTTTTTTCTTTTTCTGTGGGAGTAATCATTACCATCACAAGTCTAAAATCAGTGTCCAAAGAATAAAAGATCAGTTGTGATGGCATCTTACCACAAACATCACTACAATGCATTGCAATATGCCCGACCAATGACGTGCACATTCAGTTGTCAGTTTCTCTGTGCTGCTGTCTCAAGAGTGAGCAAGTACTTGACTTATGATCAAGTACATTCACGGTCACCCAACAAGTGGCCCATAGGTCAGGAAGCAAGTTTAAGTGAATATGTTGGACACAGCTGGGGCATCATGTCGTACAGTGTACCACTGATTTATCTCCGGTGACAGGGGACCCAACTCAGCATGCCAGTGGCTTTACCATCATTAATCAGGCGAAACACAGCCATGCCACCAGGAAATTAATTAACTCTTAAAAATCAGCATAGGCTCATTATTTATAACGGCTAATTCATTTGCAGGATTGTGCATGTCCTGCCACACCATAAACCTGCATACAAATTCATGCACAGTGGCAAGACTTAGTATTTAAACCTTTTTCAATTAATTCGTCAAAAAAAATGTGATTGAATCTTTATCTAAATTACACTGTGTAGACAAACACTCCTTTATACAAACAATTTTTTTTGTGTGTGTTTCTATTGAACATTACATCACCATATCATATTTCCTTAATTGCTTTAACTAACCGTGGGCTGATAAATTCCTAAACTCTTGGAGATGACTCAGTGATACTTTTGGCTTCATGCAAATAAGAAATTCATCATTGTTTGTCTCCAGAGATCTCTTTTTTTGTAAGGCCTGGTTCACATCAACAGAAGTTTACTGTGATTAGGAAATTCATCATATTCTAGTGTTTTATGTTAACCCTCCACCTCCTTCAATTAACTTTTTTGTTGATACAATTAGCTGGTGTGTTCACAAACGTTTTTCTGAATCATATTTTCCACAATGTGAACAAGAACAACACAATGTTGTGAGTGTTATTATTCATGATTGTGACTTGGACAAAGAGCATACTTTAGTACAAATACATAATATCCAAAGGGCTCACTTACTTTTGTTCTTTTTCTGTGTCTTTCCCTCCTGATACGGTGAAAAAGAAAGTCATGTTTGGTTTTTTCAATATAGTGCCCTCACTGATTTTAATTAGTGCGGGAATTTCAGCTTTGAATAACTGTTCACGCTCCAGAGGAAAAGTTTTAGCAGCTTAGACAACACTCCTGTCTGTTCATGACATGGATGACTGCAAAACACAGGATCGCATGAAATGACACTTTTTCTTTTGAAAATAGAGAGAGGGCTCTACATTACCGCTCTAATTGCAAATACAATTCCATACAACAGTGCTGTTTTTAGAAAATCCTATTTTGTTGATGATGTGTGCGTTTAGGAGGAAAATGACACTCTTTCAAGCACTTGGAAAAAGGGCTACTATAATGCTTCTGAGTGGCTAGTGATACTCAGTGCCAGCGTTGGACGTACTGTGTGCCAAGCTAAATCCACTGGTTAAGTCTCTCTGAAACAACATGTCGCCCCTACTGGCCAAGGATTGAATCCTGACAGAGTTCTTTTGTGGGGTTTTTCTCTTGTAATTTGCTTCAGTTATCAACATGATAAAAAATCTAAAAATGTATTTTCCATTTAATTACAGAATGCTAATGGATTTGATTGTGTGTTGTCTTTCCAAGTCGGCAAGGATAAATAATCATTTGCCTGTTGAGAGGAGGGAGCATTATATCTGCAAAAAGACTAAAAGGTAATGCATTAGTGTTTCATCATGTTAAGTGTGTCTTTTCAGAATGAACTTGAACTGGATTTAGCCATTTGAGAGTAATTTAATGTGTTCACAAAACTGCATCATCAAGTACATGTATTGTATTGTATATACCATTAGAAATTGCAATGCCATTTGCGTGAGGGAGCATGAGTGAGAGGAAATCTGTTAAGACATGTGAAGGTTTATATCCATTTGGTCAATGCACTAGGTAGATTATATCCTTTTTGGAATTTGGCAATCGTGCAAACAAAGAATGCAGAGAGTACGCAATTGACAAAAGAAAAGTGTCAGTGGTTGGAGAGATGGGAGAGTGTAGCTGCGTTGTTATCCTAAGATATGTATTGTTAGAAAAGTAAACCCACACTGAGCTACACATTGACAAATAAAGGAATATGAGGGGCGAGAGAACAGATTGACATGCAGGTTATAAAGATCCAACCGATTCAAAGTTGACACGGTAATAGAGAACATTTAAATGCAACTTCGAGTAACATTTACTGTAGGTGTGAGCATGACCTGAAAACTTTGCATTTCAAGCAATCATCTGAAAACTGCGAGATGACTGAATGAAGCGGAGGTTTGTGGCCTGGTACCAGCATCCAAGAGAGTCATAGATGAGAGACAGCCAGCAATGACTATTCATCACGAATGTCGTGGCAGAGATTTATGAGGCAGGCCATGGGAAAAAATGACACAAAAATGACAGAGCTGCAAATAATTTTCAGGTTTTTAGTGCTGTGGAGGGCAGAATGGTAATCTTTTCAAGTGCAGTAAACATAGCATTTTTCTCAATTGCGAAAACATAACCACGAAGCAAACTCTAAAGAGAAGCATGAAGCACCTGCTGTGATGATACCATTGGGTGAGATTTGGTACAGTGCCACATTTTGATTAACTGTCCAACACCAATTTTATCTGAAGACCTGTAACTGAGCAGGGTGAAGGATATAGTAAAGAATATGGAGGACAAATGGCTCTTAAGGCATAAATCTCCAAGAATATTGATTCAGAGTGATAATCTATGTCAATAGTTTTGTGTAAGTGAAGTCTTTGTCCTCTAACAATCAGTGACTACCTCACGATCTTATATATTGTGCTATTTTGAATCAAGGCAAATAATTGATTGTGAGATTTCTTAGCATGCTTGGAGTTGAAATAATATGTCGAACCCACTTTTCAGTGTGATGTGTTTTTGTCGGGACAATCGGCTTTGAATGGGTGGTGTTTACTCGTCTCACATATAGGCAGAAGATTTTCCCTTTGTTCAGTGATTACGTTCTGCGAAAAGAAAAATGTTGCCTCAGCACAAAAAGCACAGTAGTAAACCAATAACAACCAATAACGGTTCCAATCATTCAGCCTCCCTATCCAGCACTCTAATATTGCTTTGCCACAAGCTTGACATAGAAGTCATTTAAAAGGATGACCATGCTGGTGCAGGCTGCAGAGCTGGATAGCAGTGGCTCATAATCCACTTCCTGGTTGAGCCTGATTAAGACCTTCATGTATGTCACCACAGAGTCTGTGCCAGGCAATAGATGGATCCCTGCAAGCAGCTGGCGAGGTGTCAAGCTCATCATGTCAAGCTAGACCAATTCCAGTTAAGGAGAAAATAGTCACAGATTGGTTTCTCTTTACCTTTACAAAATAGTCAGAGCCAGCATGACAAAATTCATTATAGGGCTGTCTAAGGGACACGGCAGCTATCCAGGGCTCGTGCCAATGCATAAATGGCTGGCTGAGGCTTGTCAACATGTGTGGACCGTGCTTAAAGTTTAAGGTATGTCTTTGCCAGTATTGAAACCTACACAGATCTTCTCGTACTGCATGAGCATTGTTGATGACGCGCCCGACATAACCGTGGAGAATTAGGATCTGTCCTCTAATTGGAAAACTGGAATCAGAGGATGGGGCTGAGATTTCCAGAGACAGTCCTGCAGAGCTAAAGGGACATTTGGCTTTTTATCAGCAAAATTCAAATATTGCTTTACTGAAGGCTAATCACAACCGCATAAAAATGAAAGCCGTCTCGTAGCTCAGAATAAGTTGTTTCCAAATATACAGTATGTGGTGGTAGATAGGTGTACCCGTCGGAGGCTGTCATGTTGCATTGGAAGCGGACAAACCTGGCTCAAACGCACTATTGAGTGTCTGTCTTGTGCCCTAGTAGTTAGCATTAGCAGCTAGGCTACATCTTACAACTGTTCTTATATGAAGCGCAGCCAAACACCAGGCTGAAGAGAAACAGAGGCTGCTCTGACAGCTGTGGAACTGTAGCTCAACCGGGTGGAGAGCACAGCGACCCACGTCTTTTTCTTTCTTTTCTTTTCTTTTTTTTTTAGCAGCGCCGTTGTTACAACTGATCATACAGTATCTATGTATGTTGTCCTCCTGTGTAACTTTTTGCTGTGAAATAATCCTACTGTAAAGTGATTCCAGTGCAAGGTCAGAGAGCAGAGGCTAAAGTCCGGTTGGAGCTGGTTCTAAACATCCCATGTGGCAACATCTGACAGGCATGACCCATTATTTATCCTTGACCACACAATTTATGATTTTCTCCACATGCTGGGATATGGGGGAGTCCCAGTTGAATTCCCACTATAAATTCATCCTTGACCCACGTGTTTTCAGTTGGGTACATGTTAACACATGGCCTGTTGTTACAAGGCCTTGTACGATGAAGGCCGTTACTACTGGCCCTAGGACTAGGACCCAAGCAGGTGATCATTGAAAGCATTCAGCCGACAACATGCAAACCTTCTTTATATAGTTGTTGATTCCCTTAAGTTTAATTATGAAATCTGTTTGGGCGCAAAAGTCATGATGAGTCTACAAACCCTGTCATGATACCAGAAATGTATCAATTAAATTACAACAGATACCTTAAGTATTGGTTCTCATGACCTCTATTTTCCTAACTATAAATGACTGATGTCCAGTGGTTCAATATTTATTAAGTTTTACAATCTGTTTACAATGTTATCCCAGCCAGTGAAAAGAACAGTCTGAGGGATGGGGATCATGAGCTGATGACATTTGGTCATTTCCGCAGTATTCCCTCCTTCCTCTGTTGTCCATCGGATGAATACACTAATTTCGTATACAGTATATCTTCTCCGTGACCAACGTTCCAAGTTTATCAGCATGAAAGCACTCTTCCATGCCCCATTGCCTCCCACACATTTGCAGCATGTGTCACAACAGACTGGCATTACGTCTTATTTAGTACTGTAGGACTTTATGCAAATCAGATGAACTGTAACCATAGATGAACCATGGTCTTGGTAAGTACCCCGCTAAATTGAAAAATTGACAGGATGTAATTGTGCTACTCAACAGGCATAACAAATAGAAAATAGGTTAAATAATGTGCTGCCTTAACAGCAGCTTGACTTTCTGTAAATGCACTGGTTTTCTTCAGAATCTTTTCCACTTTACATACTGTGAGGGCATTAGCTGTGGTTGGTAATAAATGTTCATTGTTTTGTATTTTAACTTCCCTTGGCACAGACCTGACTTAAATGCTGTATGTTTAGTTTTAATTCACTGCGCCGGTGCAATGTACCCTTCTTATTTGGCCAATTGAAAGGCCAAAGTTCCCTTTGAGGCCAAAACAAAGGATTAGTAAATCTTAATGCATGTATTATTACACCAAGGCCTCCCACTTTGGCACCGACAGACAACCCCCATTGGTGCGCAAGCCTTACATTATTGTTAGGGAGATGTGAAATCTGAATGGGTCTTGTTAATGGGATTGTAGCGTTTTAGAAGAAGCCTATGCACTCAGCAGATAAGGGGACTGTTTATCCTGTTAATGTGTCACTTTAAATACATTAGGAGTAGGAGGGCTCTTGTTTTTTTTTTTTTGGTTTGTTTTTTGGCATTCTGCCTCGCTAATCCTGAAGAGCGCAAGGGACAAAGCATTTATAGATCCAGACCAAATTACATTTTATGTGGTATTTAGTGGGTTAATTTCCTGGTAAATAATAATAACCATCATGATAATGGCTTAATTGTATGATAATAGGTGATATTTGAGCTCACATCACTGTCGATCATTTAAAATTGAAGTGACCTTGAGCAGCAACGGAGGAAGTGACCCACATACTGTACATGGCACATGTGCACATGCAGTTACACATGCACACACAGATATACACACACCAGATTGTTATCACTGTGTCACAGTGGGACCAAAGACAAGTAGTCGTTTGTTTATTCTATTTACATTGTCACTAAAGGTCCCAGAGGCTTGCCAGCCCCAGTATAAAACAAATGTTGCTCTCATTCATTACCCACTTTGCACTTGTCTTTGCTGTTAGGAAGTAGGTAGAATGATATTAAGCAACACTTGTGGATAGCTGTTCTGTTTCTTTTTTTTATAATTTAATTCAATCCCTCACAGAAGCAGGATGCAAAATGGATTAATGACTGTGACTTTCACTTAACTTCAGCGATGTTTATAGGGAAGAAAGAAAATGATGAATATCTTCTTTTTTTGTGGCATTCTCTGCAACTTCCTAATATTGTTACTGCCACACCTTGGCTGTGTGTTCTGAAGTCACAAGTCACCTTCTCCTTCATGCTGGGAGGCTCACCGTTACTGTCTCTGAAAATATGATTGGTTTTCTGTAGGAGGTGGTCAGCGCGCAGTCCAGCAGCTGCCGCTGTGATTGAGCACAGTAGGAGCCAGTGTGGGTGTGGACATCAGCGATAAGGCCTGAGTGGCACTGGCAGGGCCTCTCGTTAGCAGGAGATCCTTCAGAGGACCACGCTAAGAGCGCCAGTGACAAACTTGTTGTCACCGTCGAAATCCAACAACATTCCTCCTGTTTCACTGATATTAACTGAGGGTGGCTGTTTTGTTTATCACATGCTGTGTGCACAGCAAATGCATTGCTGTAGTCACTATAAATGGATATGAGAGTCTATCTCTGACTAATTCAGAGGCAAATTTGGATAACAGGCCCATGAATGTAGTGCCATTATGCCAGGCAAATTTAATCACACCAGAAAATAGTGCAGTGTTTTTTTGTTTGTTTAAGAAAAATGTGCTCCTTCTTGAACGGCTGTAATTTAGTGGCTAGTAAAATTATCTGCGGTGACATGAATATACATACTGTAGGCCTACATTTTCACCCTAAGTATTGTTGGATGTTGTGAAGTGAATAAAGTGGCCTGTGCAGTGGGGAGCATGTAGGGAAGTGAGGTGAAAAACAGGTCATTCAGAGAAACAGGTGTTGAGTCAACAGAATTGGATCCCACAGTGCTGATTGAGCGAGGAAGTATAGTGACAGTCTACAGCGGTTGGAGGACGGAAAGAGGGATAAAAGTAATCAAACCTTTTTTACTTTTCTTTGCCTTTACTTCTTCACAAACTGAAACAGTCAACAGAATTCCCTTTTACTTTCTTACCACTTATATTCTTAAATGTTTGGATATGTTTTCAGTAGTTTCGGATTACTTAGACTTTTAATGAGCACTAAAGGAGCAATTGAAAAGTTTTGCTATTGCCATGTGTAATGGAATTTAGGCATTACCTCTTTTTACTTACTAGTCCTGCCAAGAGCTTTGGCTGTTGTTGCATTTACAATACATGAGTGATAATTTATTATTTACAAGTTGCCTTGACATTCATACACCTCATACCTGTAACATGAGCCACACCGCTAGATGTCACATAACATAACAACAATAGCAGACTTCTGTACTGCGCCTGAAATGCATCCACGCGGCATCGATCAGCATATTTGTACTGACATGACTTCTCGTGTTTAGTTGACTTATAATGTTCCACTCTTCTTCTCTGATTTTGGTGTATTTGTGTGGCAGTGTTACAGTGTCACTGGTATATGTACTTCAGCATATTGAGTTGTTCTTTTCAGAAAGACACAGGCACTGTACAGTATGGTTAACACATGCACCTGAATGTTTGATTATTTATCTCATGTCATTTTGTAATGGCGATATTGAACATTGTCATCACACATGAGACTTTTGCTGATATCGTCCAGGCCTAGTTGGTAGAAATGGATGCAAAACAAAAAGGTTACTTCTCATTGCATGGTTTATTCTCGTAACTAAACAGCTGTTAATGCTAGTGGTAGCTTGGTAGAAATAAAAAAAAAACTCAGAAATTGCTCCTTTTAGTAAACTACACTGAATTAGTCTGAAAGTGCAGGGGTCTGTTCTTCAACTTCAAATTTTTCAGTGATGATGAGAGAACAACATGATCCAATTTACAATGTGTTAGACTGATAATTTAATCAGAATAACACTGGTGTAATATCCCACAGTGTGCCAAACCGTGAAGGTGACATTCTTATAATTCCTTGAAAAGAAGGGAAAGAAAAAAGAATCTTGATGCATTTTTAATTATGTTCATTTTCAGTGGTCTTTATGTGAATGCCAGCTATATCATTAGTGTTTGTAAAGAGCCATTAGGGTGACATTTATTTACACGGGTGTTAAATTGGATAGAGGAACCCTGCACATTTTTGTAGCTCATCCTGTACTTGCCTAAATTTTCCACTTCCATCACATCTTTGTAAATGGTATAATGGCAGTTAGCATTAAATGAATATAACATCCAGAGCATTTAGCTAATACAGGATTTATGTTTGCTTTGCTCGTGAAAACATGTTGAATTTACCATTGTCACACCTGACAGACTTTTTGAGGCAGAATTTGAATGTCTGGGAGGTATGCTAATATTCTTGAAGACTTTTGATGAGTGTCAGACTGATAAATCCCTTTTCCCTTTCTGTCTCTTCCTCTCTGTCTGCTTGTCTCTCTCGTTCACATGCTCTTACATCTCCTTTTCTGTCCTTGCTTTCATTTTTGGGCTGAGACGTTAGAAACCTATGAATCCATCCTTATTTCCTCGTATGAATTATTGAATATTGATCTGCCTATTGTGCGTGTCAAGATATCAACTCTATAGGCGGCTTGCATAATGAAATGTGGGCTGCAGTCGGTGGAAGACAGACGCGCCGTGCCACGTATGTAATGACAGGCAGCAAAGTGCCTTTAGGGTGCCAGCTTTCATCGTAGTAAATGTTGATGACACGTGCTTGTTGCCGAGCTGACAGACTGTCATAGAGCTGTCAGGCTAGCACAATCACTGACTCTGCACTCCTATGATCACCTTTAAACTGATGAATGCCTTTTGGGAGCTGGGTGTCATTGTGTGTGCGGGCAAAGGACTGTATATACACTTGCATACGTTTGTCAGCTCCTAAACAATGCAGGAATGTGTCAAATGTCCATCAGTCATCAGGACCCTGAAGGTGCTATAATTGATCAGGTAATTTTGAATTGAGCTACAATTAATCCAGTAAATATTCAGAATACATTACTTTACCTGAGTAATCCAAATACATTACAGATTACATTTTAGGACATGTAATCAGTCATCTAGGGGAAAACTTTTTAAAAGTAACCATCCCATCACTGTAATTGACTTATATTTACAGTACTGTGTCAAAAAATGTAGAGTGATACTGTATGGTGTGCATACTGTTGGCTGAAGTTAAAGTAAAGTCCCTTTCCACATGAGAACAAAATTTCAGCTGTTACAGTCAGTGTCTCCGAACACAGGCTGCCGTCTCTCTAACGGGAAATAAGAGCACTGGGGATTGAAGTAAAAAGATGTTTTCAGGTAATACGTTTTGGAGATGGTCCATTGACATTGGATTAGATTTTGACTCTGTGGGCTCATAAGATTTTTCAGACATCCTATTCAAATGGGTTCCAGCTGTGAATCAGAAAATATCCCCACACACCTAGTAAAGTCACCATGGTTACCGTCATAGCGTTAAGGGAGTTTTCAATGTTCATGATCAGTGGAGCAGCCCCAGGATTTTGTCTCTTGATGACATCATTTCCAGTCTTTACTGTTGTTCAGGATGAAGGAGTTGCTAAACCCTGCTAATTCAAATAGTGAAATGTTGAAACATCAAATATGTACTCTACACTTTAAGTGGGTTTTACAGTACTTTTAACAAGCAAATACACTTTGTAGAATTAATAAGGTGTGGGAGAAAACAAATTGATTTCACCTAGTTTAGTCATTTTCACCACACAGGCTACTTCCTTTTATTGTATAATTACAAGAGCTCATTAGTGCCCTCTGTGGTAAATAAAAGGGCAATAGAGGGCAGAGGCCAGTATATTTTCCTCCAACAAGAATAAGTGCTTCATTGATAGAAAAAAAAGTGGGCCTATAGAAAATATGTTTGCTGCCCCTGCTAATGTTGTAGCAAGGGGATCAGTAATCAATTGCTTACTCACATATCTACAAAACAGCATTATCATTCACATGGGATTCACTGAGACTTGACTTAATGCTGTATGTTTAGTTTTAATTCACTGCACCAATACAGTATGACCTGCTGAGAGTGAAATTTTGAGTGACCTTCTGTGGAAAGGAATAACAGTTTGACTGAAATGTAGCATGGCAGTGGACATCTGTGTGAGGGAAAGCAAACAGCAAACCACAAACACCTGGTCTAAGATGAGACATCACGCTCTGTTAGCACGTGATTTTGTTTTTACTTTAAAGAGTAGTGCAACATTTTGTTGGGCTCCATGATCATCGCTTTACTAATCTTAGCAGTCTGTTTCATGGTGCAACTATAGCAGCGTCTCTCATGGTTAAGGGTAATTCTGGTTTGATAGAGGTGACAGGCTGGATTTGGAAAATATAGCAATTTGTTGTGATGCTACGAGAATAAGTCTGTGACAGATGTGTGGGACGACTCTGATGTTCCTCTGTAGCTGGTCCAATTTCACTAAATCTAGAGTGGAAACACACTGGTGTTTATGAGAAAAAAAAAGTTTCTCTTGTATTTTTTTTTTTACTGGACATGCACAGTGTGAATTTAGATGAGAGTGTTCAGGTTTTGTGTTGTCTCTCCTTTGTGGTGGCTCCCAAGGCCTTATGTTCTCACTCTGCACACCTCATCATCAGATATGAAGCTCTGGAAGACAATGTTAAGTGGAAATCACTCCTTGCTAAAGGCACATTTTTTAAGTAATGGCAATACAGTAAACCCAGAATTTAACTCAGCACTTCCAGCCAAACCTTAAATGATGAAGAAATGATGAAAGATGTTGGAGGAGAAGCAGATAAAAGAAAAGGGGATGCTGAAAAACACAGCAAGGCGCAGAGTGAGCACTTAATGATAACCAGCTCTTGTAATAAGAGTTCTGCTGACAATGTGTGTTCAGGAGATTTCACTTATATCTTAAGTACCTGCATAGAGGACTTAGTAAAGAATAAGAAGGCTTTATTAAGGATTTAGTCCAAGCTTTCACTATCTCTCTCCTGTATATTGTAAAATGTGAAAAGTGACTGAACTAAGATTCAGTAAAAATCTATGCACTTAAAAAGTGTAGTTTTCTTTGTAAAAAAAGCGCAACAGAGGACAAAAGCAAGGCAAACCATAGAGTCTCACATAGAGAAGACCTTGTTGCACAACTAACTATAATGGAATTAGAAAGGAGTGATGGAAGTGGACACAAATCAGCATGACTCAGGTCACTTTGCCGCTCTGCCGCTCTCAGCTCTGATGCTGACAAATAGACACAAGTCAGCCAAACTACTTTTGAACTCCCTCTGCTGCCGTCCAGTCATGTTCAGAGATGAACAAATGCCCCCTCCACCCACCTCGTGTCAAAGTTAGTTATTGTTATTGTTGTTTTGAATACCTCTGGTGCAAATAGGACTCGGACACTTTGAGTTTTCATCAAACAACAATTGAATTAAACATGAGACACAGGCAAATGTGCATGATCCTTATTGCAATGTCCAAAGCTTACAACTGAAGTGTTTCAACAAATTGGATTTATCACTGAGAAGATTATTGCACATTTTGCTGATGGTATTTCTCATGAATTTTCATTGGCTGACACCAGTGCGGTGTAAGGTTTTGGGAAATGGCCTGTGGCAATGTAATGGCCTAACCTGCGAAAGCACAACTGTGGTCATCTGAGCAGTTTTGAATAATATGACAGCCGTAATGTCTTCTACTAGAGCTTCACGGCCACGGTGTTAAGAAAAACACAAGCACTCCCAATGAGCTGTTTTACTCTGTAAGGATCAAAGTGTTACGATGCGTCACCGTTTCTCTGTGATCCGTGCAGTCATTTCTTCTTGGCTTTATGAAATTGTCGCCATGGCATCCCTTCGGGTTGTCCTTGGACTCAGTTTGGGAGACACTGCACTGCTGACACCCTTGCTGGGAGCACGCTGGCTTCAGTCACACTCGTGCGGCATCCACGCGCGCACACAGTCACGCACATATACACATTAATAATGTTCCTCCTAATGAATTACAAGCAGACCTTGAGGCCATACACCTATATCCCTCTAACGTCTGGCTATGTGCCCAGTGACAAGTCTCACAGCACAAAAGACAAGGACACACACACAGTCCTTTTGTCTTTAAATAGCATGCTTGCTGAGCTCCCTCATCTACATAAGAATCGTACAAAGCTAGGTAACAGCCACAGAAACTCTATTACTGCCCATCCATCCTGCATGTTATTTACCTCTATTACTGCACCATTTGTTTTGCAGGGAAATCACTTCTAATTTGCATCAAACCAAGTGTCAGCGTTGTTTATAACCAGAGTTATTTAAAACTATCTGAACTGCGCATAAAGCACATCAGCAAAGTTCCAAGGTAAACTTGACAGGAGCTTTATAAGCGCTGTTTAAAACAGTAACAGATGGTAAGAGGCACCTCACTGTTGGCCCAGCAGACAAAGCTTTATCTTCTGTCAGGGTGATAGGTCAAGCAGTGAGTCTTCAGCCAACAGATTAAACATAAAGAGCTGAGCAGCCAGCAGTTATGGCGTTTAAGAATTTCACACACTACAAAATTCCATCATAAGCCGCAGTCAGCAAAAGTGTAGAACAGTTCACAGGTCTATTAAAAGTGTGCTTTCAGAGAGTATGGGGATAAGAAATAATTGTATACTGGCCTAATTTACAAATAAGCAACCAATCAATAGTCAGAAAATTATTATTTTTTGTTTCATTATAGTTTTTATTTACCAGGAGAAATTGCAAAACATTCTTTGAATTCTGCTCAGCAAATGTGAAGATTGAATGTTTGTTTTACATCAATTTTAATTACCAAACTGAAGATGCCCCTAGAGTTGGTGCTCGTCATGCACCACTATTTTCTGACATCTGAAAGAATTAATTATATATTGATAGTAAAAAAAATAAAAAAATAAAACATAGATAAATAAAATAATCATACTATCACAGAAGAGGACAAAGTAATGAATAAAGTAACCTACAAGGTAATGGTACATTTAATATAAGTTCTAAGTTATGTTTCGAGGCTGTCATTTTCTCGTGTCTGCTCTGTCCACTCCCTCGCTGGACCCAAAGCCCCGTGGCACTACCCGAGCACAGCTCACCTAACCCTCCCCTGCCGCCCACGTCCCCTGACCCAGAGTCAGCGGGTTAATAACCAGCTGCACCGAAAGCCATTTGTCATTTGCTACCTGCCGCTGATAGGAGATGTCAGCAGATGTCTATGCCCTTGTCACCCGGCCTCATGACAAATACTGTATCAAGCCTCGCAATCTTGGGCTCCCTGAGGCTGCTCAGTACTCCTCTACTGAAAACCACTCCCACTTGATAACATTAGATTCGTGTGCTGTGATCCATATCGAGATAAACTGGTGATCCCCTCGCTCTTTTTCATCTCTTTTTTCCATTGCCCCATAGATTTCAATTGAGTTGTTTTATTATATATATATATATTTATTTATTTATTTATGTATGTGTACGTGTGTGTGTGTGTGCATTTTAATTTGCACATTTTCTCCCTTTCCTTTACTTTTAAATGTTACCAGCCTAGCTTTGATGTTGGATACTTAATGCCAGCACCGGCCTGGAGCTAATGGTTTTATATTGGTAGAAAATGTAGTGTGATTTATGCAGATAAGAGGAGGACACTGAATTTTTACAACTACTCTGGACATATAAATTCAATGGAGCTTGATAGACCCATTGTCTTTCCCTTTTGTTTCTGCGTGTGTCTGTCTTGCCTGACAAACAAGTGGAGTGTAAACAAATGGATATTAATGGAAATAAGCCTTTCCCATCTGTGGCTCATTTGGGTTATAATTGAAGCGCTGTATTGATTGGACTGGCTGAAACATTTGTGATGCATTCTGCTTTTTCATTTTGAATTCAGACTAATTTCTGACTAATGCCATGAGTGAAAAGGTTGTCATCATAAAGATTTCATCAAAGCAGCTAAGCAAGGCAGTCACTTGACAGTAATTCTTACTGAACCAGCTGCAGAATTATGACAGCCTAAGAAGTCTGTCCAGCTATTCAATGGTTCCAGGTTTCTGGTCACAGCACAGTGTTGATGTGAACTGAGCGGGAGAGAGAAAGAGGGGGAGGACAGACGCTTCACTGGAATTCCACTTTTTCATCACACACTATTTAGCTGTTATTGTTTTAAAACTGTATTATGCTTAATTTAACACAAGCAGTTTAAATGTTAATTCCTCATCCATTAAACGACCATCCCTCTCTCCTTGTGTCTCCCTGCAGAGATGTCGGGTACGGGTGAAGACATTTCTCAGGTGCACTGGAAGCAGCAGTGGTTGGAAAACGGAACGCTGTACTTCCACGTGTCCATGACCGAGTCTGAGCTTCTGGCTCAGACGACGCAACCCACGGCCCGGGAGCCCGCACACGTTCTCCACGAACACATGCATCTGCTGCACATCTCAGTTATGGTAAGTTATCGGGGCTTTTGCGGTCGGGATGACCGACTTTTACTGTAGTACATGTGTCATCCACAGTGTCATGTAACCGCTGTTAGAACCTTCTTCCCTCTGGAGTGTCACGTACTGTCACAACTAGGTAGTAGCATGGGCATTTTAATCTGTGAAGGGAGAGATAGCCCCACTGAGTGGTTGTCATGTGAATTTTTGTCAGACTTAAGGTCACACCAGAAAGTGGCACAGCAAAACGTACATGTCAACCAGCTGGGAACATGTAACTGCTGCAGTGCTTCCCTCTGCTCGTTTGCTCCCCCCACGCCCCCGGCATTTTGTTCTTGAGATTATGCGTCACTTTATTCAATGAGGAGTTATTGAAGAGGGGGGAAAAGCTTGTTAGCTCAGTTGCTAATGAGACAATACATTTACACGGTTTATTCAGCAGACATATTACCATTAACCCTTCTCTGCAAAGCTTTCCTATTTAGTGGAGATCAATTAAAAGTTGATGGTGAAGCACGGCTACGTAATAAGTGATGATAGCCTCCTCTCCTGCTTTCCATTACCTAAGATCAGCACTGCCAATAGTGTGGACTGAAAGCTATTGGTAAATGGCGCGCATTTGCATTAAGTTGAATTCAAAGTTGTTGCACAGATTTGTGCTTGTGAGTGAATCCATATTGATTCCATTAGAATGAATTGAAAATGCCATCATTTAAAAAGGCTGATGTGACCCAGTATTCGCAGCGATGTCTGAAGCGCTGTCCCGTCATCAGATATGTATGAAGGATCTATTTATGTAGAGAAACTTATGCATGCTGATGACCTGTCCGTCAGAGTCCCACGGTGTGTCCCTGCCACTGTTAATCCTCTCTTACTGTTAAGTGTGTCGAGACACCTCGTTGTGATCGCCCACTTCAGATAAGCGAAGACTTATCTCCGAGCTGCATAATGAGTGCGATGCCTCTGTTTGTCCTTCCAGCTGGTATTAAGGATCTTTTTTTCACAGGAAGCAGTGGAGTTTAGTGTAACTGATACCAGAGAGAGGAACCAATAATGACTCCTGTGTGGACATGGAAGGTTAAGATCAGGTGAAGGCTCAGCTACAGCTGCAGCTTTAATTATACTGTACCCTCTTGTTTTATTACCTGTTGCTCCTGGTGTGTTGTTATGGTACGGAGGAGGGGAGTGTCTACGTTACGAGGTGTGCAATTACCAGCCATTAGCAGGTGGAGCAGAAGGCTGGTTGGGCATTTACCCAGAGCTGTATTCTTATTTATGTTTTCTGCCACATTGCAGCTTCATTATAGAGATGCATGAAGATTTGCTAATGTTTTACATACAGTATAGTCAGAACAAACCTCCAATGTGTTTTTGTTCTGCAGCATCCTTTCACTGAAAGATTTTCTTCCCTCCAGAATGTATCATTAAAACCAACCTCTGCACTTTCTGTGCTATAATTGACCGTCCTGTTACTCCGCTTGCCTTTTTTAATACATTTATTTGGTAACATCCTCTCACCTCTATGGATGTCAGTACTGTGTAAGTGCTTTGCTTCTTCATGTTAACTTGCTGTAAATGCTCCTCGCTGTGTTTTTACAGCTGTCTCCTCCACTCACAGTCTTTTATTTTTTCCTCATCACTTCACCCCTTGCTCTTTCTCCCCAAATTCCAACTTTTTCAAGCTTCAAGTCCCACATTTTGCACCTATTCTGTTGTTGACTTTACAGCTCACCTCTCCTCGCACATCCCACCGCCTTCTCTATTTCTGTCCTCTCTTCTCCATGCACCATCTCCTCGCTCGATCCACCTCCGTGTTCTCTCGAATCCTCTCACCTCTCCTGCTCACAGCTCCACCTCTTCCTCTTTCACCTCCAAAACACCTTTGGTGACACGTCGGGTGAGGAGGTGTGCATATGGCTGGCTTGACACTGTCATTACTTGGCAGAGGAAACCGAAACAAACAAGCAACATCATGAATGTATTATACTTGATGCTTGGAAGTGTCATTCCGTTTATGTCGCTTTCAGTATAGAATTAACACTTCAACATTTCCGTTTAACAGCTTGACGTGTAAAAGAAAAAAAAACTGTTATTCTTACAATTTTTCCAGTGTAAATAATGATATAGGTTGTTTGTGCCAACACATGGATATGACCTTTGTGACCATTATTTTCCGTCATCCATGGATAAAAGGGACAGCGCTGATGGTTTCACATGGGGAACAAGCAGTGGTTCTAGTTCTAGTTTTGCTATTGCTCCTTGTGTTCAGTGCTAAACTTCATGTGTACACTATAGCACCAGCATATAGTGAACTCAAACACTCTTGTATTATTTAACAATCATGTACTTTTTAAACATGCCATGACCCAATTGCTAAGCTCTCAGAAATAAGATTCTTATCATATTTACACTTAGAGCCCTAGTTTGGTGGCGCAGCGCAGGCAGCGAACCGAAGTGCAGCCGGTCTATTGCAAGTTTGAAGCAGTGCAGACTGGCGCAAAGTCTAGTCGGGAGATTGGCAGATCAATATGGGTGTGGCGGCGCAGCAGGAGGCGGTGTCACAGATCCAGCTTGGTGAAGCGGAAGTTTCGTGAGAAAATGTCCCGCCGACTCTGCGCCGAAAGCAGACCACCTCAAAGCAGGTCAGCTTTCAGCGCAGGGCGAAGCGCAGCTGGCGGAGAGGGAGATTGGTTGACCGGCGAACAGTCCACACACGTCAGCAAAACCTCACAGACAGGTTTCCACTGTTCCAGACGCATTTAGATGCAATAAATAACCACAATAACCGCTATTTAATGCAACTAATGGAATCAACACGTGAATTTATATCTATAAAGAGTGTCCCGTCACATCTGATGTCAGATCAAAGGCTGTTGGCAGCGTAATGTAAACTCCACCTTAATTAACTCAGCAGGGACGAACTGGCACTGGAGCTGTGGATTGCGGACTGAGGGACTGCATGTCAAAGATGTGATGATCCGCGTTTTTTTATTTATTTATTCATTTATTTACTTATTTTACTTATTACATCTCTCAAAGCCTAGTCAGTATATCTCATCACAGAAAAAAGGACAGACAGACAGAGAGAGAGGGGGGTGAGAGCGAGAGCGTCATCTTGTGTAGTTTATAAAAAAGTTTATTTACCAGCGGAAAAGCCCAACAACAAAATAACGGGCAGGAAAACAAAACAACTGACACACTGTAACGTTTTTGTAAGTCTCTTTCCTGGGGGGTCTCCCTCTACGTCATGTTTTTCTTTTAACTGCTGCCTCGCGCTGGGTTTACATTAACATTCACAGGAATATAAGGTTAACTCAATTCACCTCTCATTTGAATAAATGTGAGTTTCTTCATTAGTTTATTAGTTGTTTTTTTTACAATTTTTCAGATCAAACCTGTTTATGGATATTAAACTCATTATTCAGCCACTCTGAGCTCGGACCTCCGGACCAAAACAGCTGTTTCCTCCTGGGAGAGGTTCAATGTCTCCTCCGTCCATGTCAAAGTAGGAAATGACATCACCGCGGCTCAGTTAAAGGTGAGGAGAGGGGCTCATTTGATTGGTGAAAATCGGAATCGGCTGTGTTAATCCCACTTCAGCCTTTCTCTCCTCCTCCTGCCTATCCCTCCTCGGCATTTGCGCTTGGAGGAGGGACAAGGGGTGGGTTTATACCGGACTTCGCGGCTCACGATTCTTGCAAAACGCGCCTGGACACACCTAGTTGGCGTGGCGCAGCTGCGCGAAGACCTGACTTCGACCGGTCTAGCAATCTAGGGCCCTTAAAGTGACATAACCAAGAAATACTGACTTTATTAATAATAATCATTTAAAAAGTTTAACCTAGGTTCAAGTCTAGTCCTATGCCTTATTATTATTATTATTTATTTATTTTTTGCTTCACAACCCTCCTAACAATGTCTGCTCTGGCTGAAAGAAAAATGCTGATTAGATTTCATGCCGGCGTTTGACCTGCTATAACAACGTTGACGATCAATTCTTTCCTGGCAGTGTGATTTTTATAGATTGGCCTTTTTCACAGCAGGCATTTTGCCTTGATTTTTAGAACAGGAGAAGGTGTTACTAATAAAGTTAACAATGGCTCTGTTTGATTCAAAAGCCTCGGTAAGCCATGACAGTGTTCATCTGTCATTAACTGTGTTTTTTATGTACAGTACCCTTCATTTTGATTTGCAAATACTTTCTGCTTTCTGTCAGATTAAAACCTTCTCCGTTCCGAAGATTATCTGTTCACTGCACTGGTCTTTGGTATCAAGAACTTAAGACAACCGGTCTAAAATGCTGCCGGAATTTCATTTTTACCAGCTCTCTGTTAATTAAATAGAGTTTTTGCACTTGCAGCTTTCTATTTCAAAGCGTTTAATCCTGTAACCTCCTGTAACACATCGTCCCCCTGATTAACATGGACCTGGAAAGGTTAACCCTGAAAGTGCTCTGTCACAGTTTTGTGAAGTATATTATTATACTCAAACACATTCATTTTTATGTGTTTTTTTAAATATTGTAATGTCAGTTGAGGATTGATTGATTCTTCTGAATTTCTTTCCTTCTTATCTGTTTAAAGGAACGATGCTATTGCTACATAGTCAACATTAGCATAAATGCCCTTTTTTCTTACGATTGTAGAAACCTTGTGAGACCAGCTTCAGACTTAATACAGTTATTTGCTAAAGCCTGGGAAAAAAATCAATGCCTAAGTTAACACTGACCCTTATGACTGCCATGAAAAATGCAACAATGGTGGAATGTCTTTCAAAGCGACGATCACCACCGTCGACTTCCAAGAGACCGAATATTTTTTAACTTTGTGTAGAAGAGGACCAGAGACGTAACAATACAGGACCCAGCTCATTAAAAATTGCTTCATAGCCACACCAGTAAGAACTCCTCAAACAACCTCACCACGAGAGACAACAGCTGTTACTTCCTGTTTGGCAGTGGCTTTATATGTGGCCAGTAGTGTGGACAAATCACTTTCCATGATTCTCACATCAGCTCCGGCATTAAGATTTAATTTGTGCTAGACGAGTGTTTCTAGTTTCACTGCTTGGTGTTTGTTTTCTTGCAGCACAGTCTCACACTGTATTATTGAGCAGGTGGGGAGTTGTCTTTATCTTATCGGGTGGCATCTGTGTAAGGAGACATTATTGTATAAAATGCAAGGAGGGAATGAAAGAAGAGGCATATTGAGGCAGTCGGAACAGGACGGAAGACTCTCTGGTTTGGCCTTATGGCCCCAAGGTTTCTCCTGGCTCTTTGACTGAACATCATTATGTCTGATGCTGTCAGTTCTGGGCTAGGCTCAAGTGTGAGCACTCTATTCTTCTGGCATTGAGCTGCCAGTTTCTCACTCACTCAAGCAATCGTTTTCCCAAGTCTCTCTGCTTTTTCGCTGTCCGTCCCCTGCACTGCCTCTCCTTGGCATGACAGCAGCAGGTGGAGGCACAGGTAACCGCCGCAGCGCAGGTGAAAATGACAATTGACTGACGGAGCGATCAGATAAATTTGTTTTCCACCGAGTGACTCACTCATAACTAGTTGATTTGACAGTATCATTTTTTCATTTTAAGAATGTATTATTCATACTGGCACTTTATGCACTGCTCCACAGTGTGTTGACGGGCCAGTTCTAATTCTAAACTATTCATCTATTGTGTGTTTGTTAGTGGTTGTTCTTCTCAGTGATTTTCATTTTTTGAGTTCATCCTAACTCCTGCATCAACAGATGTAATTCATAAGATATTTATTTGTAAGCACCATATCTGCTCTGACAATGTGCATAGATTTTGGAGCAGACGGAACTTTCTTTTTTTTTCATTCAAACAGCACCATGGCACTTTGTCACCATCCTTCAACTCTAAAGTTATCTGGCAAATTCTGATGCTTAATGTACAGACACAACAGTTTGTGCTCAAAACACATCAAATGTATCATCATAATTCGAAACATCACAGGGGGAAAAGCCGAGTGTTGAGCATCTGCTGAGAGCTGCTACACTATTTAAATGCATAAATTCATGTAGATTTCCCAGAAGAAACTGTTGTTCCTCAGTGATCACATGTGCAGATGCAGCACCTCACATCTCAAAACTTTCAGTCTTTTTTCAAGACACTTCCCTGACACATTTGTTCTTACTCATTGAGAAGAAAAAGATCATTGTAATAATCATTATAATTAATTTACCTGCTTCATTTACTGCTTTCTAGAGAGGAAATGTATATAAGTGTGACCTAACGGTTTATTATTCAAGTAAATTATGACATATAACCTAATAATAACCATAGAACAGTTTTCAGTTATTCACTTAAAGGTAGGGTCTGGAGTTTTGTCCCTATCAGTTTGTAAACAAAACAGTGAAACTCAGCCCCTCCCCTCAGGCTAAGCTGTGTAGACAAACAGTTGTCATTAGGAATTACAGTCTGAAAGAAGTGCTGGAGCCGCGGGCCGATAAGCCGACCTTTCGCCAACACCGGGAGCCTCCGTGTAATGCCGTTGTATTGTGGTGAACTATGCTTCATTTCACTAATATGGTCCTAATACTTGTTACCAGTGACGGTGGGGAATCGGTCCGCGGCTCCAGTGCTTCACTCAGACTGTATGTATTGTTGTTGTCCTGACTGCTGCTGCTGAGAGAGACGAGACTCAGTAGCATCAGACAGCTAGCACAGCTAACAGGCCTGAGCCTCCTGCTGCAGGTAGCTTCACCTGAGCTCCGTCATTGGCTGGAGGATGACACAGACTCTCTCACCATAGGTGTCTCTGCTAATTTGCGACTCTCTAGCTCCACCTAGAAACGTCCACGTGCACAGCAAAACATGAACAAAACAAACCAAAAAACCAAAATACAGGCAGGGGAAGGAGGGGCTGCAGACAGTGCCCCCACCACACAGGACTAGAAGCCCATAGGTGATGATTCAGACGGATTTCATTTGTAAAAGTCTAATTTTTATTTTTAGGCACAAAACTCCAGACCCTACCTTTAAGACCTAGCTTGCCGTAATTTGTTACTGATAAAATACATTTAACAAGTTATAGAAAATATTTCATTTGATCTTTTAAATGCTCCATGCAATGTTTGCATTGAGTGAATTCCACTACTTTTTTGAAATCATTTCTTACATCTTTGTTCTATAAAATAAACTGATCTGTGCTGTGAAAATGGTTTGTCACAGTTAAAGGAACTCACCTCTTACCATTACTCTTGTTTTCAGTGTCTGACTGACTTCTGTTTAACATAGCAGTCTATCTTAGAGTCATGCCTCCTTTTGTGATCTAATATAACCCAACTGTTACATCAATTTTTTTGCTCCATCTCTGAATGACAACATGCACTGCTCCCCTGGCCCTGCCTGCAGGCCTTCATCTGAAATTGTTTGATTTGCATTGTGTCTTCAAAGCACTTGAGCAACTACTGCTAGGGTTTTATTTGTTGTTGTTGGCTTTTTGTCAAACTGCTTTTACTCTCTTTGATTTGCACCTTTTTGAAGGATGTTCTGGCAGTAGCCAAAGTGTGACTGTAAATCATTGAAAGGGTAGTTTTCTATATATCAGTTTCAGTCAAGTACTCCATTGCACTTCCCTGCTGTCTGTCACTGTCTCACTGTGGTCTCAGTCTGCGTGATGAGAAGTCAAATAGTTGTACTGCTGTTGTTCTTTTTCATCATCATACATTTGCAAAAAAGCAAAGCATGAGCATTAGAAGCATGCACACACAAGCACGCACACACTCAAAGAGAAAGCACTATCAATGATTGATAGAATCAAAACCATTTGAGAAAGGACTTTCACAGCTCTATAGAAAGAAAAGGAGAATATGATAATGCGATTCATGGAATTATTAACATCGATCACCTGGCAGGTTGCCTCTAGGGAGGAGTCATACCGGTGGTTTGATCAGACCTCTGAGAAGTACTAGAGCAGCCCTTAAACAAAGCCCCCATCCCACTGCTAGGACAGATCACAGAGAAAAAAGCAATTTTCTTCCTTCAGTGCAACCTCTACAACTGAAACCATCCACGATACACAATGCATGATGTAATGGAGAACTTTTTTTTTTTTCTTGGATGGGATGAAGAAGAATTATAGGTGAGATATAATTGCATTTCTTTGTCGTCAGAACCGGGGATAGTATGATGCAGTGGGACTTTGAATGTGAAGTTCAGAGGAAACAGCTATCAGTCACATTGTATGTAGCACTACGGACTATTTTTCAGAGAAGTGGCATGTTTGAGTTCACGGGGAGGACAGGTAGTATTTTACCAAAATGAGATGCTGTAAAGGCTGGCAGTTCAGAGCCTTTCATGTGCCACATTACAGAGCATATAATCATCTATTGTATGGGACCTGCGTGTCTGCAGCTACATCACAAAATGGAAATTAGACATGTTTCATTGACTGCTTGGACACGAAGTTAAATACACCAGTTAGCCAAGTCACCAAAAAAACAAAATGAAAGAAAAACCTGAAATGAATAGAAAACATCTCATATTTAAACTCGGCCTGGCTCATTTCGTATAATTGAGCATATGCCTGAGGTCATTTAATATTCCCGAGCTCACACAATGGGGAAGGGAAGACTACTATTCTTATCTCCGTCCTGATAGATATGCATGGAGATACAGTGCACCCTACACGGTTGAAATGGCTCCCTTATAATTAAGCAGTCACTGGTGATGTATGACCATCAGTGTGGTGGGTCATCGAGGCATTTGAGGCAACCGTGGCTCCTGCGGAATCAGGGGTTACAGAAATTAATTTTCATCATGCCCTGGCATAGGGAGGCATAATGCTACTGTGGCTGAGGACACTTTCAATTATTCCATTAAAGTCCAAGAGAGTTAGCATTTTAATTGCTCTAAGCTTTAATTGTTTCAGTCACCTTTTGGTTTCTACAATTTTACATATGCATGTTTTTTGCACCGTGCATACAGAATGAGGGCAAATTAAAATAACTGGTCAGTCGCAGCTCAAGAGACTGACATGAAGCTTCTAAAGTAAAATATTTAGAAAAAAAAGTGATATTAGTGAAGTAATTTTTGCCAAAGGAGCTCATTACTCTTCTATGATGTTAATAAAGCTACCTCTCATCATCATTGCTCTGTATGTATCACTTGCGTTGCTCAAACATTGCTTCAAAAGGTTTAAGTGAATAAATATTTCAAGTCTCATGCTCAGTATGCTCATTTGCCTAATTTTCAGCATACACCATTTTAAAAAGAGGACATAGTAACACCACTAATGAATATTGAAATTACTTTTTTATGTGCTGCCCTCTCTGTCCTGGGTTTAAAGATGGCAGAATTAATGTCACATTTAATATATCAGATATATTAAGAATATAATTTGCAGTATTTTTCAACTTAATGAATTAATATAGTCTCTTTTTCCTTACAGAGACTTGGTCCCATTTTTTGAACTTAACATTCTCTGTGAAGCACATCTATCCAAAATCATAAACAATAATGTCAAAGCATCTCTTGGCTGTATTTTCTTCTCTCCTTTTTCATCCAACTCCACTTTTGGTTACTTCCTTCATTTGACTGGTTAAAGGGACAGTATGGGACTTTATTGGCTTTTTATTAACAAAAATCAAATATCGCTTTCATAAATATGTATTTCATTTAAGCGAAATCACACCCACATACAAACGAAAGCTTTCTCGTACCTTAGAATGAGTTGTTACAAGTTGTTACAAATATACAAGGGGGGTGCACAGAACCTTCTCTGCCATGTTCAATCGCCATTTTTTACGTTCACCACAAACTCACCTCACCAGAGCTGTCGGCTCAGGGAGAAAGTTTTCCAGACAGCGCCTGTTAAAACTGTCACCGCTGTGTAGGCTAGTGTGAGGAAGGACGGAGGCACTGGTGTTGCCTTCAGGTGCAGTCAGACACCTGAATGACGCCGTGAGTGGCTGTGAAACCAAAACAATGATCTGAAATATGCTAAAAAGCTCCACAAATCCAGGTGACAATTCATCATCTCTAGTGAAACAATCAGAGGGAACACCTTAGAACTGGTGTGGACACTGAGAAAAGTCAAATATCTGGCATTGCATGTGCAGTGATCTAACTTCATACCCTATTTGGATCCTAAAAGATTCATGTGGTGTTATTTTTCTTTGTAATCTCATCTAGCATTCATCATCGATGTTGTTGTTTGTCTATCCAGCCTGATTGTAATGAGCACTGAAGAGTGTTAACGACCATTCTAATGTCATGTAAGGAGCTCTCTCTCTTAAAAAAAAAAAAAAAAAAAAATCAAATTGTTAGCTGGAGCCTTTTGATTTGATTTTCTCTTTGAGCATTCTCTGCGCACCAAACTAAAAATGTAACATTCATAGTATTCTCTGAGCTTCAGTGCGATCAAAAAGATTTTTAGCAGAGATCACTTAATTAGTGTAGTATTGATTGTGCTCCTTTTGAGTTTACTATTTATCATGTTGTTTGTGTGTTTTAAACACACTAACTTTACCATGTCATTCCACAAGATATTTAAGTTCCTCCCTTTGAATCCACCATCTCCTGCCTTACTCTGCTGGATACCTCAGTATAATATGAGTAACGCTGTGATCTGGTGCACTAGTAGAACTCTTTGATTACTTCCACATTTTTATTCATTCCCTGGTAAGCATGACATCCAGCTTTCTGCTCCTGTCGGCACTAGAAACATTCACATATAAATGTCACCTCAAAGAAGTTTCAGTTGTAGGGCTATGTATAGTACTACACCTCCTCAGATATGGAGAATTGCTTTTCTTTTATTATTCTTTTACTCTGAGTTCAATTTTTTTTTTAAAATGTAATTACTATTTTGGGGAAGTTTTTACGGTTTTACTATTTTAATTGACTAATTACTGCACAAAAGTTGAGTAATAGCCTGGAGTATAAAAATGCATTTCTTTTTCATATAAAATGTTCTAATTTAAAGATGTATTCCAGTTGTATATTTCTGTTTCCTTCTTTTTGAAGACAGTTAATTCATACCTAACACCCCGTTTACACCTGGTATTAACATGCGTGTTCAGTGATTGGATTGCAATCAGTGCTTGACCACATGAAAGTATAGGTGTAAATGACAGAAGACACATTTAGGACGGATTGTGATCCGATCTGCCAAACAAGTGTAAACGGTAATGTGTCCTGTATCTGCATATGTGGGTGGAAATACTTCTGCTATTTTTTTTTCTTTTTTAAATTATCTGCGCAAATATGTGTTAGCTCACCGTGGACACATGGAGACGCATATAAATGCCAGGTGTGAATGATATCAAGTCAAATTCTGAATACGAGGCACATGTTGCCAGATGTAGACGGGATCTAAGTTAAATCATAAGCACACAATAAGCTCTTCTAGACTATTTAATTTTCATCTTTTTAATTCAGTGGAATCACCCTGTGAAAGGAGACCTGCCACCAACAGAGACTTACAGTATACTGATGCTTTGAATGATAATTTAACTGCAGTGTTGTGCTGTCGCTGAGTATATGTCTGAATTGTGCAGGGTTTGGACTCTTGATCCCTTGTGGAAGAAACCTGTGGTTAACCAGCTGACCCAGACTTAAAATGATGATGTGTCTCAAATCCAAAACACTGTCATATGACACTTGTCATTCAATGCCCCTAGCACACTTCAAACTACAGCATGTGTATAAGTGAAGAATGAATTGTTGCAGGATTGTGTTGTCTGTTATTTCACTTGATTACTTACCTGAAGAGAATATTCCCACCAAAGGAAATCATTTCTTAAAAAATGGCTATGGGTTGCAGAAGTTTCTTCCTTTCCTTTGTTTTTTAACCTCCTGTCCACTATGGCAGCTACAGCCCTAAAGAGAAAGACTTGCCTTTGTCTGACAAGATGTCAGGTAACAGTAACCTGGATGTGCCAAATCAAGGAAGCGTGTCTGGAAAACACAAATCCTGTGTTTGCGTTACATTGACAGTGTTAGCACATGGAAATAGGAAATCTCAGCAGAGGTAACTCCATCAGTAAAATAAAAAAAAAGGCTCTGTGTTTCCACATGCCTTGTATGCTTGTTGGTGTTTATTGGACTCTCCTGACCATGTCAAGTGTCCAGTACATGTGTCTGGGCAGGCTGACCAACGCACACAGTGACTGCAGTGTGAATGTGCTGCAGGGTCCAACCAGAGTGTATTTGTTAAATGAATTCAAAACTTAATTTGCAAAGAACCATTTTAAATTAAATCCAGTGGCTTGAAAAAACGTAGTCAATTTAATATGTATTATTTTAAATTGACTTTTCCCTAACTCAAATTCAGTTTAGTTCTTTCAATTTCAGCTTTTGTGATCACAGGGGGCTTTTCTTTTTTGTCACGCCTTGAATGACAACTGAAAGAGAGTCACCTCCATCATGATTGCCAAGTCGCCGATAGCAGACTAACACACTTCACCTAGCTAACGACAAGCTGTGTGGCACTTTGCCTTGTTCATCACGGCAGACAAAGGCTCGGTCTTACTCTCCCCAGTCAGTGAAAGACTGGAAAACAATGTATTTTACAAGTATTGGGTTGGACAGATTGTGCATATTGGCATCTGCCCAGTATGGCATTGTAGCCTGGCAGACATGGAGCTGTCAGGATCATCTTTGGCTATTTTGCAGATGCGCTCTGCCAAGACAAGTGCACCGCGCTGTTCCCGAGTTCACACTGCACTGAAGAGACATTTTAATCTGTGACAACCGAACAATATCCAGAGCCGTCCGCTCTTCCCAGCTCCCCCGCTCCCTCCCTAAATGCTGCCATGAGGAGCAGCCCTAAGCTCCTTCCAGTGATGAATATCTCGCCTTCTTTCCAAAGGGCTTTTCTATTAGTTTTAGTTGTCCCTTAGTGTTTTCTCACACTTGTTCTGACAATGTAGGTCTTCTGAAATGCATCCATACTCTTTATGAACGCATTCCATTGAATGTCTCTCTGCTGAAGCTGCTACAGTGTCTCTGCCTACTGGATCTCCTCTGCTCATTTTGGAGTTCTTGGCATGACAAAGCTCGAAATGCAGTCTTTCTCAAGGTTAGATTCTGATAATTGCCCCAGCTCCGATTTTGCAGAGCAGAAAGATTTTTTTATTTTATTTTTTACAACAAAGAGAATAAATACTCTCATGTCTCGTGTTCCGGTGAAAGCCTTATCTGCATATTTGCCTGAAGCCATTCTGTCCGCGTGTTCCATTGCGACACGTGTACAGTATTTGGCATCATACCAACAATCCAACATTTTAGATGATGACTACCATCAGTGATGGTCTGTGAAGGTTATTAATGACCGCACTAATGTGTTAAAAACCAAGCCTATTTGTTAGGCCTTTTTTCAAAAATTGCATATCCATAATAAAATGATCTCTGCAACCACAAGGTCTATTTGAATACTTTTGGTGTCATAGTAAAGGGAAACATTGAGAAATTGTTGAGATGTGTAAATTTCAGTACATTTATTACTGGTGAAGAGTAAATGAAGATGACACACAGCAAAAATTAAATACATTAATGTTTCGTCCAGAATGATGCTGCCAAAGCTCAAAACCTCTGTTGTACAATGTATGAACATTGACAGTGAAGTAGTACACAATTATTTAGATTTTACTACAAAATAGTCAGGTGAGCTTTCCGAAATGTCCATTTTTGGCAGCTTGGAACCACCTGCCACCATCAACCATTGTTTAATCTTTATTGTCACACAATTTGCATAAACTAACTGAAAAAGAATCAACCGAGACTAAATAACAGCTACTTTGCTACTTTGCTACTCTGCGTAAATCTGCCCTGAGAGCAGCTTATTTGGGTTCAGTTGCGCCTGGCTCTATCTCTGCAGCGGATTGGTTGATTTGAGTGATTGACAACTCATTCGAACCATTAGAGCCAATAGAATGAGGCTATACCCACTTTGATGTGATTGACAGTACTTGCAGCCAATCACAATCAGAATTCTTCTAATGAGCCAAATCAGAAGAATCCTGACATGTGTGATGCGCAGGCTGTTGTGTGCCGCGTTCACGAAGGTTCCCCCGCTCCTAAAGCCTGGTTGGACCGGTCAAAGTTCAACTGGAAATATTGTCGATTTACCCATAAAACTAACTTTTCACAGCAAAACAGCAAAGGTAAGAGGAAATGTACAACCATGTTTTGGCCAAGCAGTGTCTGTGTTTGCTCGATTTTTTTCGTTTTTGGCTTCTCTCTCTGCCATGCTGCCGTGCTGCTGTGTAGCCGTGGGTGCTATGTGTTGTTCCACTCTTTGTAGCTGGCTCTTTCATATGGATGGTAGCTGATGTGTTTTGCATAATGTACAATACGAGCCAGAAATGTGGCGACTGGGTCCACGCAGAGGTGCTTCATGAAGTTTGATGTTTAGTTGTTTATTTGAGTAGTGTTTGGGTCATATAAACATGGTTTTTACAGGTTGTGGGCCAGCTTCTGCTGTTTAATTTAACATATATTCTTTCATAATTAGTGCAGTGCTGGCTCTGTGATTGTTCTGCATGTCTTCAAGTTCCTCATATGGGGGACTCTGGTATTAGGAGCACTGCAGCAGGCAATCTGTTGAAATATTATATATTATTATTTCTTTAACTTCTGCCTCAGCCACTGCTTTAGCATGGTGTAGCATGTGTGGCCAATCCATGACTGGCACAGATGTTCACTAACACCACACGCACACTTAACAGAGAGGATATTCCTGATATGAACATCCCTCCACACATCTGAGTCTCTAATTTAGCCATTTTGGTTTTCTAGCACCACTATAGATTTTTAAAAGGGACCTTTGTCCAGCAGCTCACCAACTTCCATGATGGTGGGGTATTTCATGCCTGCTATTTGGTGCTCACATGAAAACAGCTATTTCTGCAACATGCAGTCACATTGGGGTGACCCTCTCATCCACAGGGGACATGCTAAATGTGCATAGTTTCAGGAGTGGGCTTTGGTGTCCCTATTCCAGACAGAGATCCTTTGGTTCTTGCTGGAAGTCATTGTGGTGTTTTTGAAAGACTGTGCGTCCTCTCAGCAGAAACACTTTTACCTTGCATGACCCATTAACGGCTAACCTTGCCATAACGCCAACCCGTACGTAGTAACGCTTTGTAATGTTTTCACTCGGGTGCAATGATGCTGACTGTTACTGTCTTGTCCATCAAAGCAATGAATGACCTGCCTCTCTGCAGTGTTAATTGTTCCTACAGCCAAATGTCATCAGTGCTGTGGCTTACCGTTGATGATACTGCTGATGCAATTAGGAAACAAGGAAGGTGTGGTGTGTTCACAGTGATGTGCTTCTCAGCTCAGTCATCAGTTCCTGCAGTAACTCACTTGTCCATTCATTGGATTTGTCATTGCCCCACAAATTGAGTGATCTTCTGCAAATCATTTATTTTTTTCAATGTGGAATTTGTTCGAGGCTGATGTAATTCTAATCACCATTTTTTTGCATAAAGAAGATGAACTGTCTAATCTGTGATCTTTAATAAGTCATTACTTTAAATGCCTGTGGCCTCTACGCAAGCTGAAACAAGAGTATTGACAGACTTTGTGTTTTTGAAAATGACTGCCTTCTTTGCACATGTTTTACACTGGTCTATTCAGGTATTACCCCTCGCATTGGGCATGGATATGAGGCCAGTAGTACACTTGGGGCAAGTATAAAAATCTAATTTTCTGTAATTAGTCCACAAGGAGGACAGGAACCTTGTTAGAGACCAGTATACACTGTATAGGTCAATGTGTTCTTCATGTGTGCTGCTCGGCCCTGGCTCTGTATCTTAGGCGTATCCATAGGGGAGGGAACGGTACAAGCAGCTCTTGGTGGAAGCTTCCTGGCACTGCTCCACAACGTTCTCATTCATGGCTGCTCTGTTCCCAGATTTTAGCAGGGCACTAAACACATGGTCAGGTGCTCTGGTGCCGCTTGAAGGACTGTGCCACTGTTACAGTGGCCGGGATCCAAGTTATGGTTGCGACATGAGAGTGGCAGAGAAAATGGACTGTGTGCAGAGGGTCTCACCACACAATCTGAATTGATTCGCACCTTGACACACATAGTGTATGTACAGTGTGGCATTCTTCCATTTGTTGATCAGAGTGTCTATAGGGGTTTACATTCCTGTGCTTATTTGCATATAATTTGGCAATAACCCAGAGCAGATTGATTTATAGCCATTTGCATTTTAGATGCGCTGCATATCATGAAACTGGTTTGTTAATCAGATCACACAAATGCAACAGATTCACAGTAAGAAAACCACACGTTCTCTGAAACAGGAGCTGCTCATACATTGTCTCTAATTCTATACATTAGATCAACCAGCACCCATAGGCTTGTGTTGTACCCTTTAATACCTGTACAACTGAGATCTATTCACTTTGATTAGATTTTCAAATAGAGTTGCAGTTCATCTAGTAGCTGTAAAATTAAAGCTATTCTCATGTATTTATTTCCCCATTTAAACTAGACAAGTGAGCCTTGTTTATATGGTATGGGGTCAGCATACAATAAGCAATAGACCAATTTTATTTCTATGGCATCCTATTAATCTGCTACAAACAATGGTAGTAGTCAGTGTCCTGTGGTACAGAATACCTACCTTGCAGGAGCCAGTGGGGTTCAAAACTCAACATCTGTGGTTTGTTTCTTGGCCATGGGTGGCACTGGATAAATAGGAAGTTTGTGGATTACAATGCAACTGCAACTCTTTAATTGGACACTGTGGACAGTCCTGGGTTCAGCTGTTTTACATGGATGACACTATCCTTGTTTTAGCTATTGGATGTACTGTTCTCTCTACTAACATCCTGTAGGAAATGTTATTATTTTTTTAAAAGTAAAGAGGAGACCCTTGGTGTGTCTGGTTGTGTTGTTGAGCATCATGTGGAACATTTTGTGTGATTGTGCACATTAATGTGCCTCATGCGCCACGCGGCTCAGGCCTCTCCCCCTCTGCATGATTATTCGGGATCACTCACCTCTTTTAGAATATGAAAGGGTTGTGCTGTATTCATCCATCCATCCACCCATCCCTTTTCTAAACCACTTATTGTGTGCGGTCGCAGAGGGCTGGAGCCTATCCTAGCAAGCACCGGGCAAAAAGCAGGGCACACCCTGGATAGGTCACAAGACTCAGAGAGGTGACACACATAGACAAAATATACAAACAGTTTTTCATCGCTTTTCATGTGTCCGGACAATGGGAGGAAACTGTTGCAGACATACTGTAAGAGCCCTGTCACAGATTGCAACCTAATTGTGTGTGACTATATAAGGACATTTTTCAAATTGCAGATGTTATGATGTAACTTTCCCTGTTTGTAGAAATACATTTCCCTTTTTAGACTTGATCCTAATACTGTGATCTACAACTGTTAAGACAACAACTTTAAAGTTACCACAATCCTCTTAAGAATTAGCTCTTGAAATATTCATAAACGATTCCCAGACACAAGCATGTACAGACGTACTGATGCGCACCGCATACACAGTTCGGCCCACCCTCTTTCACACACACGGCACGCTTGCTGCATGCTTGAAACTACAAAGCATTGTAATAGAGCCCTTGTTTGGCTGGGCGAGTGTCTTGACCGAGGCAAATTAGTTCTCTTCAGACTTCCAGTTGCAGTGCAAGTGAAAGAGGGAGGATACTATTTATAGTTTACCTTTGGAGAGACAGAACTCAAGTATGAGTGACTACAGTACATTCTCCCATCTTTGTTTTTTCCACATCCCTTCTGCCCATTCTCTCACCTTCCCTCTGTCTGTTCTGTTGCCTGGGTAACAGTTACCGATGGAGACCAGGAGTTCGGGGAACAAAAGAAAAGTCTGATGCTGAAGGGAGAGGTTTATTGAATAACTGCTCATGCATGCGCTCTTGGGTGCTCTTGTGTGCATGTGCGTGTGCATGAGTAGATGTTGGACTGATACGACTTTATAATGTCATTACCAACAGCTGATGTGCATAATTGGCTGTATAGTATGTGGAGAGGGGATGCAAATTGTTGGGCCATTAAAGGCTACGCAAACAACCAGTACAGGGCAAAAAAAAGCAGCAGCTCATACAGACTGAGCACCGTTAATGGAACAATCAGCAACATCTCAGCAGTCACTGGACATCAGTGTCAGTCAGAAAGATGTCAGATGTTACAATACTAATATTTAGTTTGGACATGAAAATTGGGTTGACATCAAAACCCAACTTTGGCTACACAACCTAAACCTAAACAATAACAAAATATCAATTTTAGCCTTAAAGGTCCTAACGTTTAATTTTTGTGCCCAAGGGCATGTTCTGCTTAACACAAATGGCTTATGACTTTTTCAAACTTTCAAGGCATCTGCAAACTTTATAACTGTAGGTAACTGAAAATACAATGTTGTATTGAAACACAGATATAATTTTCCTGAGATGATTATTCCAAACGGTCATTAATTTGATTTAATTCTAACAATTAGAATGTATACTGTCATGTTTATGCTGTCACTTAATAATTTTCAATTATTTAATGACTAATTTCCATTAGGTATCACAGAATACATGCCAATTATTTTCATTTAGTTCATATTCATTACCTTGTTCATACATGGGGCCATGATGACTGTTTTACTTTGAAGGAAAAAAAGTGTATTAAATGTATGTAACAATAGTCAATAGTAATATACACTATATAGTTTGCAGTATGTTATTTATTTCCATTGTAGTTCTGACTACATGTACCTGCATTGTTGTTTGGGCCTATATCTCAATTCCTTTCTCTAGCACTCTCATGTGAAATACTCCTCTGCAAGAGTTATTAGGTTTGACATTATGTTTTAAAAGCAGGGGACATACGTTGCTAGCAAATGAGTTTGTGCAGTTGAGTTGTTGGTGCATCACATCAGACATATTTACCGTTTGGAATTAGACCATCCTCACTGCATATCTCGGTAACCTCTGTGAACTCTGGAGATAACACCACCAAGCTCTGCCAAACTAAGTACCTTAAGGAGACAGATAAGCAGCTTTTCCCCTCATCTCCTCATCTGCTTCTGTATCTCACTATTGATTCTTCTCAATTCTTGCTGTTACTATAATGGCCCCTTGCAGCACAGTGATTTAAGTCTTGGGGAAATTTCCCATTAATGTATATTTGAACCCTTGCCTTTGTGCAAATGAAAGCAGATGTGTTTTGCTGGGGGCCACTGATGACTCAAACACTAATTGGGAACATCTGTGCTATTAAAATTGGGCTTGGAAGTGTTGTACAGTCTAATACATTTCTAATACATTTGTTATTTTTACTTGATGATATTTGTTTCTAATTATTTTCCCTTCCTCCCAAGCCTGACTAAAAGATAATTTAAATGTTTCCTGCAGAATTTTAACCTTAGTCTTAGGTTAAAACAAGTGTCAATAAACCGTCTATACTGTACTGTATATAACATGGTGTGCGGCTGCCAGTGAAGTGCAGGAAGCCATTCCCGTGATATGAGTTAGGGGGGCGGAGGGGGAGACCAGAGGTATGGAGGAAGGGGGAAGGGAAGTGAGTTTTTGATTGCATCTGGCACAAACGGACAAAGACTACCTTCCCCTTCAGCTGGCTGGCGCTCACTGACAGGTCTACTCTCACAAGCTGTTGTGGTAACACTTGGCCGACAGCTGCAGATACAAATAAAGGCCTCACTTCAAGATAAACGACAGGGAATATAACAAGGGCCGAGGCCCCAGCTGCCTCTGATGGAGGTACACGGGCACAAGCACACTCCAATACATAAAGACACCTATAATCACACATAGCTCCATTGCACCCGTCAGCAAGCAAGGGTATTTCTTGACCCAGCAACGAGCAAAGTCGTTCTTTTCACAGTTTTAATCTTGTTTATTCTGTGTTCTGTTAAATACCACACAATAGCCCCTGATGGCACAGCGAAAAGAACATACCTTGTAAGCCTTGAAAAACTCCTTTTTTTTTTACACCCGTCCCTTCGAGCAAAATTGAAAACCAAATGAATGTGTGAGCGTGTACACCATTATTTACCCACATACTGCTCTTTACAGGTATGCAACATTGTCTGCACTCTGTGTCTTTACAAAGGCAAAAATCTATTGCTGCACCTTTCACTCCTCAGCCCTTCTTTTTTACTCAATCAAAGTCACCCCAAGGGCCTCATTGTCCAGGCCCTCTTGTTATCAACAGCTGTAGCAATCCTGTATTGGTCCCTCATGACACCACTGCAAATATTGGCATTACCTTTCTAATCACATTTCTCCCCCTGAAATGTCACTGAGGAGGGCATGTGTGCTTGCAGTTAGCGTACACTGCCTCAATGTGAAGATATCATTTATCTCTTATAAAAGCAAATGAAAGAGCCATAATGTAGTGGTGGCTGGTGGGGTGGTGTTGGGGTGTGGGGGCATCGCAGTCTCTTCTTCTCCAGCAGTTCTAATTTGCCACAGTAATGAGCAAGCAGTGGTGAATGAGCACTGGCAATTATATTTGGTTACCATGCAAACAGTGAGCATCATGGGATGTCATTAAACTGAGAAATATACCCTGGCTCTATTACAATGGTGGGGAGGACAAATGCTAGCCATTTTATAAATGCAGAGCCCCCCCGCCCCCGAACATGTGTGATTTTGAAATGCAAAACGTTTTTCCTCTAGGGATGGTCTCATGGGTGGCACACAGATTTATTTATTTTGCTTCACTATTCAGTTGCCTGATTTTATTATTGTTTTTTTCTGCTATACATGGAGTGTAATTACATCAAATAAAAGTCATGGAGGGATTCTGTATTGTCTGCCCTCTAATTGTTTTGTTTGTAATGTGCAAAATGCAAAAAAAAAAAAAAAGGAAAGGAAAAAAAAACTCAGTCAAAGGCCATTTATTTATAAATCAAAAAATTCAGAAAAGCCTAATTTACCTAGAACTGTATGCATTCGGAAAACAAAGAGACTGGGAGAAGTGAAAACTAAGATAACTGTTTTCATTCACAGGGAAGGCCAAAACAAATGTATGTATGATTAGACTTTGAAATGCCCATTGGGTGGTGTAATGGAAACTGCTTAACTGAATGCCCCTGGAGATTTTAGTAAATAGCGATGTTCACTATCAGCCATGCTGCCCATAGCTGGATGAGATCTAATGCAGAGGTCCCATGTCATCTTTTATCATGCGGAAACAATTTAATTATAGTTATGCTCACAAAGCCGCAATATTATAGCTTTTTCAGTAACATGTCACTTTAAATTGTACCCAATGCAGGAGGATACAATAGTTTTTTTAATCAGTGCAAACATCTATTCCTGGCTGAACTAATGGACTGTAGTTTTACTAATTAATTAATAACAGACATTATAAACCAATAGGAAGCCACTTGCAAATACTATGGTTGAAGGTTAAGATCAAGGTTAAATATATCACATAGATAATATATAAAGATATACATTTACCTATACTAAAGAAGCTGTGTTACAAATGTGTGAAGAACTCTTCTAGCAGAGCTGAGATGTCATTTATCTCTGTAATCTATGGTATGGATGCAGACTTCATCCTTCAAAATAGGCTCCAAGCTTGGAGATCCTGAAACATACTTATTGTTAGGCTGGCTGAGAGAGAAAAGTGGTGGGTGTGGGGCAAAGGCTAAAGCTAGAAAAAGCCAGGGAGAGAGCTATCGGGTGGGTGGAAGCAGCACACTAGTGAATCAGCCCTAATTCTCTGTTATAATTCACAAGGCCAGAACTCAATATGGCATTATCTGCCCTCAAATCTGTTCTGTGTGTGTGTGATGGACCATCGTGGCATGTAAAATGGGAGGACAGCGAGGCGGAGTAATGAAGGGATAGGACTCAAGGTGATGGAAAAGGGGATGGCGAGAGGATGATGGAAACATGCATTAGTTCCCATGGCGAGAGGGACAAAATGGAAAGGTCGACCTAGTGCTTTCCAGTTAAGCTGTGGGAGATTTTCATTCAGTTTTCAATCACAGTGTAATCAGATTTTATGATTAGGTATGGGCTTTTGGTCAGTGTAATTTCTCTGGTGATTTACATAGTCTGGGCTGTGGAGTTTTTAAATGATTTTCAGTTACTTAAGAATAGATTATTTCACTTCCATCATAAAAATTTACCTTACAAATAGAAGTATTACTCATTTTTCCCCCATGTGTTTTGAAAACACTTCCCCTATTATATTACAGGAGCAACCGAACAAATCCCTTGTTAACAAGCACAGAGATCTGACACAAAGCAACCTACACACTTGCGCCGTGCTGGAGAGGGGGTGACAGATGATTCTGGTCTAATGTGTGTTGGTATTGCCGTGGAAGCAGTTTCCTACATTGAAGCACCAGACATGTACAAAGAAAAAAAATCTCCTAATCCTGTTAAAGCAACATTGCAGAGTTTATCGGCATTAAAATAATGTTTCCAGACTCATTGCAATGGTAGAAAAATGGTTAATAGGATGAATGGTGCTGCCGCTGTAGCTTGAGCTGGGTCATGTTGGCTGAAACTGCACTATGTAACTTCCCTGCGCGGGTCAGAATTTCTAGATAAACTGGTCAGATGATTCTTCAAGATCATTCATAGTTTTCAGTGACATGACTCATGTAGGAGGATAAAAACATAAAATATCGATTCAATGACACAACTGGATGGATTTTCCCATCTAACGACCAAGACTTAGGTCATCTCACTGATCATCAAAGATAGGTTGTCAAACTGCAAGTTTTGGGGAAATTGTGAACCATATACAGCTCTCATCAGATTCACAATTACCACCCCTTAACTGGTTAGTTAGTTAGTCAGCTGGCTCCTCTGACCTGCTGTTGCTGCTTAAATGTACAGTTTGTAGTAAATTGGTCTACATTAGGACAATAAACTAATATGAAATAAAACTACCCCAACCACTGGGCTAAGATTATTGATGGAAACAGAAATGTATGACTGTGTGTCATCAGCATAGGATTAATATGACATATTGTGAACCCAAGTGGAAGCATGCACAAGTTGAACAATAGAGGGCCGAGAATTGACCTCTGAGGGACTCCATACAGTATGAAATCCCAACTTCATCAGATTCACAATTACCAATTGACACGCAGATGGATCTTCCAGTAAGATATGTGATCGCCTGCCTACCCTGTCTTAAAGCTCACCGCACATCACTGAGTGCCACATGTCTCCATGTGCACAGGTAGTGGACAGGGACAGTTTGTCCAAGGTAAATTAGCAGAGTGGAAACATTAACTACAGAGCCAAGTCCTGTCATTCATGCTGTGACTTGTAGTTGGACAGAGAGAATGGGGAGCAGATGCTAGGGCACATGCCGCTTTAACTTCCTGCTGAGAGAGAGGGATAAGAGAAACACCAAGAGTGGGGGAAAAGGTAAGCGTGAGTGGGAGCTTAACAAATAAAGGATGGTGACAGGAAAAAAAAACCTACAGAGAGGTAGAGTGTTCTTCTGCCTGAAGGTCTTTGCCTGACACAGTGGTGTGAACACAGAAACAGCCCATTAAAAACATGTAGCAAGGCAGCCTATCATGTATTGGACTGTGTGTACCTGTGCTTGTGCGGTATGACTGGGTGTGAATGCTTCTAGGTATGTCATCTGTCTCTTCCCTCTGTCTTTTTTCGTGGTAGCATGCACGCATCACATGCTACTTTTGCTCCCGTCTGACTGTTTCACAGTGGCTTTTGCTTCAAAGAACACATTAACAACTCCACTTCCTATCGCCGACTCCTTCCCTGGAGCAGGAGGTGGATGCTTACTGGGTTTCGGCGAGCCACTGCTGCCATTCTGGACAGATGGTGGCTAAACCACCAGAGCATGTGTCAGATGTGTTGGCTCCGAGTTGTGTTGTTTCACCATCGCAAAGCTTATTAGGATCACAAGGGAGTCGAACCTGTGCCAAAATGCATTAAACGAAAGTCCAATTTTTCCAAACCGTAAGCCTCTACAGGAGCTATCGAACCAAGAGCGAAGTCTGGATCAATGCAATTGATCAGAAAACTTCCTAGCTGCTAAAGAGCTTGATGTGGTTTGAGTATTCCATTGAGTTGCACTTTCATTAATATAGTGAGTGCAGTTTTGTTATTACAGTAGCAGTTGCCACAAACTACAGTACTATGGATGTTAAGTTTCATCACCATCATTTCAGTGAAGAATATCTAGATTATTAATGCAGAATGCTTGATCTTTACAATTAGCATAGCATTTATTGACTTTATGCCACTCACTTTTGTTTTTAATTTGGATGAAGCAAAGCATCTGTCAAGACATGTGTACACTGTGGGCTGAGCTCCTTATTTTTTTGTATCAATGGGCCAAAGAGAGGTGACACATCTGAGAGATCCATGGTGACAGTGCTATTTCTGTCCAACAGAAGAAATGCCATCAGAACGAGAGTCACATTAACGGTGCAGAGATTAGATACAAACAGCATGAATAAATATGGGGAGAGAAGAACACAGCCCAACACCTACGCAAACACACTCAGCATGCTGCTACTTCTTTGCAAGATGCTGCTGAAGTAAACGTTGACCATATATCTCGCAAGACAAGCCAGCTGGTCAGAAATCCCACCCTGGAAACAGGATTTCTCATAAAAAAAGATGGGGTAACGTTAGGGCTGACCCCAAAAAATCGAAGCTTCAAAGCTTTGTTCATTGCCATAGTAAACGATCATGAAATCCATGATTGATTTTTTGTTTTTGTTTTTCCTTTTTGACAAGAGTCAGACGTTACGGTCAATCACGCACCCCCCGACCGTCGTAGCTTCAATTTTGATCGATTTTTATGCCCGCTAATATTCGATTATCAAAATATGATTATCGGGGCAGCCCTAGATAACATGAAGGTTAATTATGAGAGACTTGAACACCTCTTTTGATTGAATGTTTCACACTGCACCTACTTATAATGCAAATGATGAAAGTTATTTGTTGTCTGTTAACCTGTGTCTAAATTAGGGCAGTATACCTGATAACTGACAACCCCTCAAGCTATGCACATTCTAACTTCTTCACTTGAAACTTCAACAAGACTTTACTGAATAGTTAAGTTATGTTTCTGAAAATATAAGAAACTGTATTAATGACATTGCATTTCAGTCTAAGCCAGCTATCTAAACAAATCCTACATATTTCCTTCACAGTGGTGAATCTTTCACTTTAACATGTTTTGAATGGAAGAGAAAACAAAATCATCATGCATTATGCTCACATTAATGATATTGATTTTTTTTCTTCTCTCTCCCAGCCTGAAACTGCATTAGGAGGTTTTATTTTTATGCAGAGGTTTATGAAATACATGAAATGTAAGAATAATATGAAGCATCACAGTAAATTTGTCCCTGTGGCCACATGATGTGTTATTTTATGTCTTTATTTCCTCTCATAACTGAGACTTTTATAGCTTTCTCCAATGTTCAAAAATCCATTCTCCATTTTCTGATTTCCACGGGTCGGGTCGTGGTTCCTCTACAACAAACAAGAAGTACAAACCTGCTGTTGTTCTTCCCTCTATAATTTAAAGATGATGGCTAAACCAAGGTAATAGTTTAATCTTAGGAAGCTGCTTGCATTACTGTACAACTGTTGGGGGAGCGGGGGGGGAGTGTTGAATAATTCAGTGCTGATGCTTGTTGCCAAATTCTGCATCCAATCTGTAAAAGAATGAGGATGAGAGGTAAGTGAGAAGGGATGAAATGGCAGCAAGTGAGCCTTGGCACAGGAACATGAAAGGAAGAAGGCAACATGATCCAGAGGGAAAGGGGGGGAAGGAAAGGTAAAAAAGCAGGGACGACAGAAAAAAATATGGGGAATTTACAGGAGCGAGCTAATGGGAGGAGGGTGGCGACAGAAGAACAAAAGATATAAAAAAAAAAGAAGGACATGCAGAATGATTCATGGGGAAATGGGGAACATTATTGGAAAAGAGAAAGGGCATGGTAAGGAAAATAATCACGAAGTAAAGTAAACCTGGAGAAAAGAGTGGAATTATGGGGCTTCCAGCCACTCTCCTCCCCGTGAAGTCACTTAGGACTAAAGCAGCAGGGATTTGTAGGATCTGAAGATGAACAGAAAACCCATTTTCCCTCATGGCTACATCTGCCACTGTGAATTTATATGGCTGTTGTATTGAAGAGTGGAAGAAAGATGTGATCAAACATGAAGGGGAATGGAGACCGAGAGACGCGCAATAATCGAGAGGGAGACGGAGAACAAAAATGGTGAAAAGTGTGCGGAGGAAAACATTGTGAGAGGATGTGGGGAAAGGGAATTGGGGGGAAATGAATTAGGAAGACTGAGAGATAAACTCTTAAGGGCACTGATGTGACAGAGTCGCAGCTAAATTAAGAGGGCATTGAAAAGACAAACACAGACGTGCGACGTGTATTGCTTTTCAGAGGGAGTGATTGCACTTTGTGATTTTTAGGCCTAACTGCAAGAGTACTTGAGCCTGGTGGTAAAGAGTTTAGGTTTGAATGCAAGAGGGTAATTAAGTTGTTTTTTTTGTTTTTTTGCACTTGTAGAAATTTCCATGACAAATTGACAATTTCTCCTTTATTCTTAGTGACAATCAACTGATGTGTTACAGCAGCGGCGAAATGACTAAAGACATCACTTAGCTGCAGAAAATATTTCTTCTGATGTCTCGTCTGCTAAAAGGGAGACTGTTTGAAACGGCGATTTCAACAGCTTGTGCCTTTTCTTTGCAGTTTTACATCACCATTTTTCAGTGGCATCGCAGAGGCACGCAATGTCACTCCATTATCACTCTGCTGCTAAAATGAAACATAAGCCTTCATATGTTTTTGCTATTCTTCAGGAGGAATTAATGTAGAAATTCGAGGCTGAGGGGAGTTTGCGGGAGTGCATTTCTGCAAAGCTGCCATCCTATAGGAGATTAATGAACAAGTTTGTCCGTGGCACTAGTCGTCTCTGTGCCGCCTCTCCTCTCAGCATACTGTGATTTATGGACACCCAGCAGTGCATGAGTTATAATTTGAAAGGGGTTTGTTTTTCCTCATGAAGATGGAATTTTAAATGTTGTGATGAATGACCCCTTGTGGTTTTTATTTATTATTCTGTCGTGATTTTTGTGTGCAAGAGTGTGTGTGTACAGTATGTGTGTCTATGTGTATGCATTCACTGTAGCCAAAGTTTTGTGCATGTATGTGTATGCGCTCGCAAAAAGTGCTGATGCTGCATTTTTCGGCTTGACAGCCACGAATACATCACCCCCGGGTTGCCATTTCTTTCGGAGTCGAACGCCACGTCTCACCTATCGGATGCCATTGTGAAAAATCAAAGTAGAAGTCACGCCCTCCCTTTCTTTTTCTCCATTCCCTCTGTGTACATGGATTTGCTTTATCCTCTATTCACAGCATGCATGCCAAGGTGTTTGATGTTTCAGTGATGGCGAGATACTGTATTGAATGAGCCTGAACCTTGAACATGGATAAAATGTGATGCTCCTTGATGAGTTTACAGGAGCATAGTAAAGGCTTCGCTGAGAAAGAAAGGGCAAAACAGGAGAGCGGCTTTGGTGCATTGGTGTGTGTGAAACTCTGAAGAAAGCGGCATGGATGCAGCGGTGCTACAAATGAAAGAATTTCTGCTTGGCTGCTGTGTGAAAATGTGTTGTGAGACTTTACATAAGGAATGGGCACAGTAGAAAGAACTCTTGACATCTAGTATGTGTACAGTTTGTTAATCATACTGCAAGTCACTGAAATATTGTCAAGATGTCGTGACGCAACTTCATGGTCACTTTTGATGTTGTGCTTTATCACAGGGGTCCCCAAGTTGTTCAGCCCGCGACCCCCAAAATAATGGTGCCATTGACTGATGAAGCCCACTATCCCCAGAGGTGGCACGCACACAAAGCCCACGCACTAATTGACGTATCCAAACACAGGAATAATGACACAAAGGAACAGAGCAGCTTTACAACAAGGAAGTGATTTTACAGTATAGCTAGATAAAGAAGACAAAAACAGAAAACCTCAGTCAGACCTGATTTGTAGGAAAATTTATTTGCATGGTTTTGTTTTTAATTTTAGCTACTTGTATCTTTTTAACAATTACGGCCGAAATACAGTATTTAAAATCATTTTCAAATGTTATTTGATTTTTGGAAATCTTTTGCGACCCCACTCTCGGTGCCTTGTGACCCCCACTTTGGGAACCCCTGCTCTATCATATAGCCTAATTGTGGTATATCATATCTATGTGCCCATCTATGTAAATGAATCCAAATGCTGACTTTATGTGTGACTGCAGTGAATGCACCATAAACTAACAAAGTGCTGATTTCGAGCACTAAAGAATGCAAAATGCTGCACAGCAATATCACTGTGTGTTTGTGTGTGTGAGTGTGTGTCCATATCCTTCCTACCTTCTAATTACTTGCTCATGTCATCATTGCTACTGGGATGCCCTACGTTTAATTTCTCTCCCCTCTTCTTTCAGAATATTTTCACAAACACTTCTGTCGCCTTCTAAAGCTGGGAAAAAGTCACTTGAAGGAAAGGACCTAAACTTTATAGGTTTAGTTGATGGAAATTAACAATATTGATAGGCTAGTATTAACATTAAATAACAATGCTAATTGATATTAAAGTTAGTCACCACCCTCTTTAGGAGGTAGCGAGTTAATTGATCTGGTCTCAGTGATTTAGAATACATGTATCTAATTAGCAATTTGATTAATCATAACAAATGGGAACAAGTGAAATTATTAACATATAAATCCGTCAGCAATGTGATTACAGAAGGTTTACCATGCTAATAAAGTGACAAAAGCCTTGAGGAAATATGGCAGTTTCAGTATTACAGGGTTTTATTATCTTTCAGCAATAATTAACACACAGCAAGTACAGCTCAAATGTAACAGAAAACACGGCTGTAAGACTTAACTGACGGTGGAACTGTCTGAGTATGCAAGTATGTGTTCGTGTGTGTGTGGTTGCATGGGAAGGTGACGTAATGGTGAAGTGGATCCAAAACTGACCCAAGGGTCATGTTGGAGGAGCACATGGAGTATGTTGGTGTGAGAGAAAAGGAAAAGAAGATCCAGAGTGATGTGGTTGTGTGGAGTTGAAGAACTGGTGAAACGAGTGGAAGTATTTGAAAACAACACACAGGCCTGAAGTCAACAACCACTGCATCCATCTTCATGTGTGTGCGTGTGGTTTGTCTATCAGGAGAGGTCAGGGCTCCAACAGCTTTTGCAGTAAGTCGACCGGCTTTATTGACAAACCAACGCATTTTGGCTTGTGGCCTTTAGCGGGGTCATCCCATGTTTGTATATCAGAGGAGCAGAGAGAGGGAGAGAGAACAAATGGATAGAAGCATGTAAATCTAAACTGAGTAAATCTGCTTCTGAAGCGGGTCTGAGTGACCAGTCGGATCAGTCAACAAGCTTCACACAGCTTCACTAAATAAATCTTTCACAAATACATGCAGCATCAAGTAAACTAGCAGTGCTCAAACATAAAACATAGCATCAACAAACAGACAGCTCAAACATCAAATACAGCATGAAACGGTATCAAATAGCACAGGATTTGGCTTCAGAAGCACCACCCAAATCTACCCAGACATCCTCAGTCTCCTGTGAGGAAGTTCTCTCCTGTTACATGAGTCAAAGTGGATGCGATCCCCCAGAGTTTCCATAGTCTAGTCTGGAGCGCAGGGTGGGTTCATCCAGTGTCTTATGCTCGCGAGTGAAGACACGTCTCTGCTTCACACCTGGAGCGATGAAACAGAACGGAAGAGTTTGTCGCTGTTGAGAGAAAAGAGTAAAAGGAAGCTTTAATCCTTCAAAATCTAATCAACTGCTGTCTTGGAGTGTAAAATGTCAACTGATTGTCCCCAGAACTTACTGGAGCAAACTAAGTTAAAGGGACATTTCAACATTTTGGGAAATCCACCATAATCCCTATAGTTTTATAGGTTTCACCGACAATTAAAGATAACGGACCGACTCTAAATCCCTAAACTAGAGGGATTATGGCAATATAAATATCCCTTTAATATTACTCTAACTGTACGTTCACACCAAAAGCTTCCAAAGCGTCCAAGACGCCGGAAGTCAATTCATTTTCAATGAGAGCCCGGCGACACCGAGCGTCCAAAGCGTCTACAGGCGTTGCCGCGCTTCCAAAGCGTCCAAAGCTTCCAGAGCGTCCAAAGCGTCAACAGACTAGAAGTTGAGCCCTGGTCAACTTTATGGTAATTAGCTATGACGCGGCAAAGCGGCAACCGGCGACAACCTGTCAGAATAGAGATGTCCGTCGGCTGCCGTTTTTTTTTTCTTTTTTTGTATTTCGGCTCCCCAATGACCAGCGCGATTGAAGTTTGACGCCAGTCACGTGACGAGCGGCCAAAGCGGCTGATAAGCTTTTGGTGTGAACGTACGTTGCTGTTTTGGAAGCTCAGACGCCGACCCTCGAGCGTTTTTGACGCTTTGGAAGCTTTTGGTGTGAACGCACAGTAACGTGGTCTCACTTCTGGTCAAGAAAAAGAGGGAAGACTCCTTCAAGAAACACACCCCAATGAAGATCTCCTTAATCTGTTTTTCGGTTTTTATTTTAGGATGACATTCACACTTACAGTATAGCCAATTGTTGTTGAAAACGGCATCCGTGGGTGAGGTTCTTATCCAGGTGTGAAAATGTGAAGGATCATGGGAAACTGGGTTAGATGGCTCTCTTTTGTCTGTGGAACAAAGAAACATTAATTTTCTCCTTCTTATTTGAGCGAGTTTAGACCATAGAACCAACTCTGCTGTAAACTGGTTTATATTACACGGCAGACCAGTTGGTATTTTATGAATGGTCTAGAGACTGTATATATGTATTTAACATAGCTTGTTAAGTTTTATTCACTAAATAAATTGCTGTATTTGATGCACTTGGACTATAGTTTAGGCACAAATTAGTTACTGTAGCTGTATTTTTCTAAAAGAACTTGCACATTGAAGTGCTGGTTGTAAAGCCTATTGACTGCCAATCCCAAATGGTGCTAATTGGCATTCAACTTAATATAAGTGGCAATGGAGCAGTGGTTGTAATTGTAACTGCTGGAGGTAAAATCCTTGTTTACGTTGTTTGTATTGAGTGGACTTTAGAGTTTCCATCTTTTTCTCTTACAGTCTCTCTGTTTTTTTTTCCCCCTCTCCTGCTTTTATCCAGGGAGGCCTCATCGCCCTCCTGCTCCTGATCCTCCTCTTCACCCTTGTGTTGTACACCCGCCACCGATGGTGCAAGCGTCGTCGCATACCACAGAAGAGCGCCAGCACCGAGGCCACTCACGAGATCCACTACATCCCCTCGGTCCTGCTGGGGCCGCAGGGCCGCGACAGCTACCGGGGCAACCGCAACGCTCACCAGCACGGCAGCTCCGTCATCGGTATGCCCATCCGTGAAACCCCCATCCTCGATGACTACGACTGCGACGACGATGACCAGGGCGGGCATTCGCTCAACTCCACACCCAACCAGCTCCACAACAAGCTGAATGATGGAAAAGTGCATGACGACTATGGAGTAAACATTGGCATCGGAGGGCACACGGACATGATGTGCAAGGAGGACGAGCTAAAGCATAACTTTGACAAACGAGGTAGGTTTGTTAGATTTCCTTTGAAAAAACATTTATTATGGAAATTCCAACACCATACAGTACAGTACATGTGATGGAGATTAATTATGCAATAGCTGTAAGATTAATGGCATGATGCTGGTTGTCTCTTAAACATGCAAAAAAAAAAAAAAACTAATTTGAGTTGTCGCAGAAAATCTGTTGTGCTCAGTGGTAGCTGTCCTGCTTTTGCAAGCATGATTTGTACATCCGTGGAGGCTCTCAGTGCCAGCTCCCCAGATGGCCCAGCCTGGACAGTTCACTTTGGCTCTTGCCAGCCCACCCATGTTCTTGATAGCACAGCATGTCCAGCTTACATTTTGTAAAAAAAATAAGCAATTTTGTATGACTCACATCATCGTTTCACAGGGGTGACGACTCGAGGAGACTTCCTGTATTCCATAAGGCTTTGAGTTGGCATTGGATTGACCACTGACTTGTATTAAGTACAATCTCTACAATTTTTCATAGCCATCGGCCCTTCACAGCTGCCATAGACACTGACACTACAAGCAATGTAATGCAGTGTCATATTATGTAATGTAAAATCTAAAGATCCAGTGACAGAAGCCACCAAACTAGTTAATTAGATGCTGACCGTGTAGGAGTCTGTCAGGTGTCTTCAAGGGAAAAACATACTCTACCTTGCCATTAGTAATAAAACCAGCAACTTGTGGTGATTTGTCTGCAGTAGGGATCTCAAGCTTTGTAGAGGCATTAGTTGATATCATATCCTGTTGAACCTGGGGTGCTCTCCTGCAAAGCTGGACTTAAATAATTGAAAGGTGCTGACGGAGTTGGAGGGTGCCCTGGTTATTCATGTCACAGTGAATTATGCATGGAGTTTGTGGAAAAGCCCTCTTGCTCCTATTGTATTTATCACTCTCCATAACTGCATTTACACAAGCTGTTAACGGCAGTATGTGCTTCTCAAACTGGAAAATAGGCAAAGAAATCTGATAAATGCTTTGGTCAAATTTTTCATTTCATAGTATTACAGTAACATTATTTCATTTTGTCCTGAGTACATTGCAGATCTGTGTTTTAGATGGTGATAGGAAGGCTTTACTTGCAGCTCCGCGGCAGTGAAAACCAATTATGTTTAACTTTCATTTTATTAACATTTACTCCATATTTGAAAGGAGGATAAAGGATATGAGGACACATGCAGTATGTACCATGTTTAAACAAATGTTAACATTGGCTCATAGTCTCTGACCCTAGCTGGTAATGATCGTAAAAATCAAACGTCCAATTTCAATTTTACAGTAGAATCCACTTTCTTGTCATGTTAATTTTTACATTTCTTGAATTTTATCATTCAAATGTTCAAACCGATTCAACAAAAACAACTATTTTAGTGGCCACCAGCCTTATTTACACAGATGTTATGAGTGATTTTCTTTTCTTTTTTTTGTCAACTGCAAAATTGAAAATATTTTGCCTAACACAGACAGAAAAAAAACAAAAACAAAAAAATCATTTTATTTGTATTCTTTCTCATCATAATTAGGATGCACTCACATGTATTGGTTGCACAAGGCTGTGCCTGCTGGCTTTCTGTTTTATCCTTTATTTATTCCACTGTAAAAAGACCAGGAAAAAAAAGAAAAACACAAAATTGTTGCAGAATAGAGGTTAATTTCTGCTCCCTTCCCCAGTGGAGAGGCAGAATGCTGGGATTAGACACTGGGGGGGACGGGAAATAAAGCAGAGGGCAGAGAGGTCACAGCTCCTACAGCGCACGCCTGTCTCTTTGGCTAATGACCAAATATATGTCTTTGTTACAACAGAAACAAGAAAGCACTAATTGTCCCCAAATGGCAATAAGTAGTGAGCCAAGTAAACAGGATGTAAGCAGCAACATGTAGCTCAAACGCCCACACGCTTTGCAACAACACAAACAGCATTGGATGGAACATTGAGTAAACTGACATACTGTATGAGTCATGTCATATGTAAAATAAAATTAATCAAATTTCACTCTTCTTTTCATAAAATTAAGGCAAAATTAATTAAAGTTAAATCAATTTCTGGATATGGCATGCCGCATCCATCCAAAAACCCGCCTTTTTACAATATGTTCAGTTTTCATCATTTTACACTGATGTGAATAGTGCTAGCTGTGGTTGCAGTGCATTGCAAAAGGCAAATTTAGTCGGCACAATATAGCAAAGCGAAAGTGACTGTGACAATATAGTATAGTAAATACAATACGTTTCTGTGAGGTGTCTACAGGTTTATTGTCAAGAAATTCCAAATCTGAATGAAGTGCCCTCTTGCTCGTTTCTATTTGGCATTGAAAAGCAGATTTCACCTTTATTCATGAATATCTTTTTTCATTTTTGAGGTCAAATAAATACAGTGCAGGGAATATCAAACCCAGTTCAAGGTATTACACCAGGACTCTTGCTCTGTATGAAAATTACTACTGTAATATCCCAATCCTTTTTTTCTTTTTTTAAAAAATAAAGTAATTGAGAAATCATTCTATTTACCCCCAAAACATCTGGCATTTTCCAATACATGGCACACAAACCATTTAATGTGACGCTTATGCCTATCCATCTGTACTCTGCATAGAGTGGTGACATTTGAATACAAGGGCGATTAACTTCTGCCCCACCTGTCCTGTGCTGCTTGGCATCCCAAAACTCTCCAAATACCATTCATCCTTTATCTATCTGTCCTTGCTGACAGATAACCCCTTTCAACTAAACTCAATAGTATTATCCCCAGGGATTATGGATATGCCTCACAGGGTTGTGCATGGCATTGGCTTTTGTTACACAGACAACCAAACAAATGAGGCCTGTCAATCTCATTATTTAGCACGATTCCCACGGCTGTGGGAATGCATTGGGCAGCAAGACTGTAAATCAGCTGTATAAAAACCTTAGTGTGGGGCTGGAAATGTAGTTCTGTGATGAGCACTCAGGGACCGGTAGGGACTGGTTATCTGACAGCAATCTTGAGATGTAGATCAGTCATACATATGAATGGAAAGTTTTAATTTATATCTGATCCTCATCTAACATCAACCTGTCCTACTACAGTATCACTACAATCTTATGTGTTTTATAGATCTTTAGGTGTATAATTGTGAGTGTATCAACACAGTCATTTCACAGAGAAATACACAAAGTCCATACGATGAAATTGTACAGTAATCAGGATCGGGACTTCCATAACTTTATGATGTCACAACAAACCAGGCTCTGAGCCTCACTTCTGATTGGCTGACCGACCTGTCGTTAATTGCACTTCAGACAGAACCTGAGAGATGAGATGTATAACTTCACTGAGATGGCTTTGGTAGCACAGATATACTGTACCTTTTTATGGATATCAACACCATAACAGTGTAAAATATGGGACCTTTTAAGCTAACAACGATGTAATAAATCGTGAACTTGGTGTCTTTGAGATAAAAAAGGGAACATCTCAACTGCAGCATTTATGTGCCTGCAAGGAGCTGTGGACACATAAAGCAGATAGCACTACTTTCCTCAAATATTGGTCTATATATTTCTTTGAGAACATATAAAAATGGAGAAAAACAAGTGTGACATCTTAATCGCAGGTCAGAACCGATTATAAACTCTGGTGTAAAACTGTGGACTCAGCAGATAAATAGAATAACTACTGGCACCTTGTTGCTGTTGTTGCTATGTTACCTGTTCTATGGCCTGTAAAAGTAATTTTTAGGTAACAAAAAGAATGAGACACTCTCAGTAACAAGTCAAGAGGAGTGGTAATTCTTTGTTTCATTTTGTCTTGTAGCTATAAAATGTTTTGAACTTAAGACGCTTTCTCTTCTTGAAGTATCATCACCTTTATCTTATTGAATCAAGATAAGTGCAATGTTTTGCAGAGCTCACGTGCCTGTTGTACAGCTCACTACACTTGCAAATTATGGGACCACATTGCCTCTGTTTTAGTGAGTTGTCAGCTGCAATTTTTATCTTGTATAACTACAGCAAATAACGTCTAATGTGGGCAATAATCATACATAGCATTTGGTCACATCAACCCACTGGCCATCTGCCTTCTTGTTTCTGTCAGTTGTTTTCTTTGATCAAGAAGAAAATGAAACCTGATGGACATATCAAAAACTAACTCGCTGAAAATTCAAAATGTTGCAATTGGCCAATACAGATCTGTAATGCAGTTTTGTTTGTGTCCAAAAAAAAAAAAACATTTAGTAGAGCTAGAGACATTTGAATGAACATGTAGCTATAATTACACATGGATCAACAACAGGATCTTAATTCGTAATTCTAAAAAAAGAGCATTTCATGGCAAAGATTCTTTGTTTTCGTGGAGTGGAGCCACAGCTAATGGCAGCTCAGCTAATGGCAGAAGGTGATATACAGCTAATGTTGCTAATGCGTTGTTCTGGATGGTCAACAACATCCTCCCTCTGGGATGAAATGGCCCCAGGCATCAGGCTCAGTGTGTGTGTCTGCAGGACCAAAGCCAAAGAGATTGCATTGTGGTTTATTAGTGTCCACTGTAAAAAGGGACATCATTTCTTCCTGGCTTCCATTCTTTGATTGGGCCCTGGATGCAGCGTGTGAATAGTTGCTCTGAAATTTGTCCATTTATACCCTGCCTTTATATATACATAAAGCAGAGTGTGTTTTTCGGGCATGATACGACTGATAATTCACACCATTGCTTTGCCAACATGAAGCACTGTTGAAGTCACTGAACTGATCTTCACAATAGCAAAAAAACATCCAATACCCATGACTTACTCTCCTCAGCCCTTTCTATGACCTTGACATAACCACTGACAATACAGTAATGTTTTCTTTTTCTCCTGCTTACTTCACTGTTAATTACTTATAAGAAGCATAATTCAAGGTTACATTATTCTCTGATTGAATACTCTACTAACCGAAAGAGCAAGCTAATTAAGGCTGCATGTGCTACAGTAATTCTATGCTGTAGTCAGAAGGTCTGTGCAGTCTGTTGCACTTTTAATATCAATAAGTGAGCATTTGCTCCCTGATGCTGGAAGTGAGACGTTACAATCTAGCTGTATTAGGTTTGGTGGTCGGCACTCCAAGTGATGTTCTTTTCCTGAGCAGCTCTTAAGACTTAAATTAACTAATGCGACAAATGGCCAATGACATTATTACATTATTGTGATGGTTTTCTATTGTCAATGAGCATCATGCTATGAGGGGGAGAACAAACTTTGCACATCAATTAAACTTTCTACTGGTTAAGCGTGTCACTGTTGCGAAAAGGCTTTCCTGTTGTGCCTCTTATTCCTCTCAATGAAATTATGTTGTTTGTAAAGACTACTGAAAGCAATTACTGGGTATTTATTTTCTATGGTTAACACAGACAAAGCCCTGGGCACCATATGTAACCCACTGAGAATCTTCTGAAAGATACTTAGATTCTACAGCTTTGAGGAAATAAATGTGTAACTAAATATTGCCTAAAAATAAACAAAAGAGAGACGCCGAGTTTCGCAAAGATCCCTAGCTACTACCGTGAAGTTTTAAATTCCCCACCCCACCCCCAGTGGAGCCACTCTGCACTACAAGCAGAACAAAAAAGCTCACTTTTCCCTCCAGACCCCCAGTACTACACTGATTCTGCATAGGGTCTGTTTCTTCTTCCTCATTTGTCTACATCTGAAGCACAGGAGAGGGAAGAGTTGAGTAAACAATGTAGTGTTGCAGAAGTTCAGCAGATTAAACAAGTAAAGCAGAGGTGTGATTTAGCCAGTTGACGGCAATTCTTTTTTTTTTTTTAAGTCTGAGTCTTAATTACTGGCCTTGGGGAAAGCAAGGTCATTGTGCGGATGAATCATCTGATTATCTAGCTGTGTGTGTTTTTGTAGTCATGACCATGGGGAAACTGTGGCCAAAAAAATGTCAGACTATTTTAGATTTACAGTGGTAATGATCTCCACAGTGCAAGTCTAAAATCTTTCATTGTGGGAAATTTATTCACAAGAGAAATTAAGCAGCTTTTAATAAAAAAAACAAACAAACAAAAAAAAACTACTGTATCTTCATCCACATGACCATTGTCATTACCGAGTTTATCAAGTGTTTACTGAGCTCTAATTGAACTCATGACTGGAGAGTAATAATCCAGTGTCAAGCTCTAGATCGCTAATGTGACATCATTGATGAGAAATCGCTGCCAGCTTGGCACACTCAAGCTAGCTCAGGGTAATGTTTTGATTAATACTGAATCAGGCTTGTCATCCTTCCCCATGATAAATAGATGGGAGTTAATTACAAAGACTTCCCCATTCTTCTTTTTGCCCTACCCCGGGAAAAGCAGTAAAGCTGTGTGTTGTCAATGAGGGCAATTAAGTAAGATGAATAAGAAGATTTAAAGATACACACACACGGCATATGTACAAGCTTGCACAAATATCAATGCATGACCACGGCCAAGCATGTCGGCTGCATGCTAAAAGATAAACAAAGACAATTAAGTGGAGGAATGTGAACTGAACTGACAGTTTTTTTTTAAGCAATACATCATAAAATTCGGGTCCCTCTTGCCCACTCCAGTGTGAAAACAGCCAGTGTCAGTTTCATCAATCATAGCCACTGCAATCTCTAGTGCATTATGTTTGTCAGGAAGTTTCAAAGGAGCACAAAATGAGCAAATCCTTCCATGCACAGTACGACAGCTTATGAGATCATTTAAAGCCAAAAGGACATGAATCAAATACAGGCAGTGGCGACCGGGAAGTCCAGGTATAGCATCTCGCTGAAAAATTAAGCTATAGTAATCTGAAACCTCTGAGGCCTTTTGTCAGGGGCACGCTGAAATAAATAAATAAATGAATAAGACATGTCTGTAGAAATGGGCTCGTAAGCACCAAGGCCACGCCGGATCAATGTGGGTCGATCACATACCAACTCATGCTCCATCTTTATGAGGTTGTTTTGAAATGTGGTTTGGCCTGCTCACCCACATGTAGTGGTCAGAGTATTCTTCAATTCCTCGGTGCCAGTACCCAGTATTTAAAAAAAAGGCTCTTAGCTCATTAAAGTGATTATGCTTCTTATTCGAACTGTTCACACAGACAAGTATCTTATTTTAATGTGCTTACTTCAGCGAAGAAAACAGAATAAACCAAAAGAAAACATCTAATAAAAAAAGCAGACTAATAGGCGTCACAGTTTCATGCTTGGATCCTTTTTTTTATTAATAATTTATACTGTGTCTGTAATTATAACTAAAAGAGAAGGAATGGAGATCAAACAATGAGCTTTGTTTGCAGTTGATATTGAGTTTGTTATTGACCAAAATAAAGTTAGAACATGAGGAAATTGCTAAATATCAAGACACTGATCCATTAACCAACAAATGATAACTTTAGAACACATCATGTTATTCCACCAGAAAGACTGCCTGTCCCATCCAAGCACAGGGTAATGAAAATGTTATCTTTGCACACAGCGACTTCAGAAGACGCCCACGCTTGACGGCGAGTTCTGTGTTCTTCTTGTGCATTGTGAAGCAAATATGTTTTAGCCACCATTCAACTGAATAACCATCTTAGAGCCTCTCTTGCTCTCCTCTGTCTGCATTTGGTCAATATGCAATTGTTGGAAAAAAAAAATACTGTTGCTCGCGGCGTAATAAATTAACTGGATTGTTTCTGGGTGTGATAAATTATCGCAGGGTGTGATAAATTGGCACCCTATCGTAATTATATTTGTATAATGCCTTTTCTGCTTCATTTCCCCTCCTACATATGCTGGAAATTCCTCAGTGACACTCTGGTGAGATCTGCAAATAATTCTTAATATTACCAGTTGTCTATGGAATCTATTAAAAGTTTTACATAATTATATACATCCTACTGTATGTCTTGTTCCCAGCTGTCATCGATAATATCATGATACAGTTACAATCATAAATATTTGAATAGTCTTTATCTGACTTCCTTCTTCACACTACTGTACTTTGGCAATTCCTTTTGGAACAGCCTGACTCTGACAGTAATAGAACTCTGTGGAATCTGTGGTTGTATTTGGAAGTTGTGATAAAAAATAAAGAGTCTCTGGGACACATTTTGCCCTCTAACAGTATGTTGCGATCTCTCCATGTGGTCTCAAAAGTTAAGAAAAATCAAAGACTGTCTTCCACAAAGCCCCTGTAGACAGATGGGCAGAAGATACCATTGAAGATGCTGTGGAGGATGTCAGGAATCAATCCCACTTGTCTGTCCAGTCCAGTGGGGTCACCTTGCCCATGATGTTCAAAGTTTCAAGAAGCTGCACAGACACAGAGACAAAAAGACCAGAGAAGGAACAGGAGCACAGTGATTCGACCAAGATCACTGGCCTACTAAGTATGCGGAAGCTAATCCTTTCAGAGATGTAACAGCTAAGCAGTTACAGTCCTGCTTTGGGTATAGACTGCATGTCCTCACTGACCAGATCCCCATTTTTGAAACTTTGTAGGTACACTCTCCAAAGCACCTCAGGATCTAAACAGAGAGAGAGAGAAAAAAAAACACTTCTCACACTCATAGACTGAGCAATCCAATTAAATGTTGAGGGAAAGAAATGCTTAGGAAATGTTTGTTGCAAACTGAGGGATTCCCCTGAGGACTGTGGAGTGACTCCATTAGGTCAGTGGCCCTCTGGAGGAAATGTACTCACTCTCCTCACACAAGTATGATGCTTATGTCCATCATCATCACACCAAAGATCAGTGATAACCATGTGATATGAGACATTGCTTTGGATACTGGTGAAATGGTCAAAAAACCAAGGCGTCAAGAACATCAACAGCAGCTCAAACATTTGACTGCTATGCCTGAAAATCGGTGCTTTTGCTCAGTGCCACACGTTCTTCCTCTCCGAGAGTGTTGTTTTGATTTCCAAACAGCATATTGAGAGACTTTTTTTTCCTGCCTTGTTCTCTAAGATGACACTTGAAACATGCCCTACGACTCATCTTGGGAAGGGTTGAGTGTTATAGTCAAAGGATGCCACTCACTGTGAAAGATCTAATTTTTCCATCACTTTTTTTTTATTTTATCTGCCTCTTTTTTCTGCTGCTCAGCATACTTCAAAGGTATGCATGTGTGTGAGAGAAAGTGTCTTTGCATGCATTTTTATTCCGCATGTCATCTTTGCTCCTTGAATCTTTTACGACTGCACTGGGCCAAATACAAAGTCACCTAAGTCATATATATTTAATAGGTCTTAATAAAGAAGCATGCCTTTTTTTGCAGTGCATCTTGAACTGTGACACTCTGAAAGAGATCGTTTGAAAGTTGTTATCATGATTTACTCACCACCTCCAGCTACTACTTTGCCTTCCACAGTCTGCTTGAGAAAAAAACATTGCTCACAGATTTTACAGTAGGCGTTTCCAGGCGTTTCCGCCCAGAAATAGGCTGCATGTCACAGTGGTATTGTTACTTATTAAAATTTCACGCACAGAATAATTTGCCTGTGCATTTTTGAGTCCCTTCCTTGCAGCTCCACAGCAGTTAAATGTATTTAAATCATGCTTATACTGCATGTTGGATCTTGTTCTTAGATCCTCAGGACCTGGGCTCATTTGTGATCATCAGTCAGAAGCTTCAGTCTGTCTGGAGCAGTTGGAGGTCAGAGCTTGGCCCGCAATGTTCAGGTGGCGGTGCACGGGGAGACACATCCATATTTTATTCTGGCCCATGGCAAGAGCCATGCTATAGATAGCACTTTATTCTTGCTCGTCTGCAAACAGCAGAGGCCTTAAAATATACAAGGGCAGGCAAAAGCGAGCGGAAAGAAGTGTCTGACTAAAGATGGGACACTACATTCTTTTCACCAGCTGGGTATGACAAGTTATAAGACAGTAAATGTTAAAATCCCACAAAATAAAAAAAAAGAGAGATGAGGAAAAGCAGAGTACCGTTTTTTTTCTCTGTATTCCATGTCTTCTAGATGTCTTGAAATCTTTTCAGTTGACAGTGTATTTTTATTGTACTCTGACTCTGCAATCATCACAGGATAAAAAGAAACAGTGAAACATACAATGTGTCTCATTTTGGCCCAGTGTCCATCTCTTTCATTTCCTGTCACATGTTTTTGAAGTTTATCAACGTCAGCTCAGTCACACTCTTCTTCCACTATGACTAAATCTGTGGCAATGTCTTCAACAGGGCCTGTTTAGTATTTTTCTGAATACAGCATCATAGATTTGTTGATTGCCCACTGTAACAGCCATATTGCTGAACTGCTTCAGGATTTTATAATCCATTCCCATCCATCTTCTTTTCATATTTTCAGCTAATGTTCCTTTACCCAGTTTTCTCTATATTTATCCCAGTTCTCTTATCTGCATCTCTTCCCTATCGTCTCCTTTTTCTTTCCTTCTGCACCCCTGGCGTCCCATTGTCTAACCTTCTCTTCCTCACACCTCTCTGGCCCCATCTCTTCCCCCCTCAGCCACTCTCCATTCATGTTTGGATCCCTTGTTTTCTCTGACACGTTTGTCTTTTTCTTTGTATCTGTCTAACCTCTTACACTCTTCTCATGTACCTGTCACACTTCCAGAGGCATTGCTGTCAAAGCTTTTCCAGAAAGCCGGACTGGGCCGCTCCTATTGGAACAATGGCAAATTTAATAAATCACAGAGGGAATCAGATATGGGGTGAACTCCCCCATTTCCTCTCGATTGATCTCCCTGCACTCATTTGCTCCCTAAACCGTGACGGGAATGAGAGAAAACAAAGGAAAAAGGGATGTGAATACTCTGTGTGTGTGTACACGTGCATGTGCCTAAACGTGTGTGTGTGTATGTGTGTATGCTGGCATGTGTTGGCGGTACAGGCAAGAAAAGAGGTAAGAAGGTATGAGAGAAAGAGAGTAATAAAAGGAAATGTGATGAACAATAGAAATCGGTTGGAATTTAATTTTTTTTTTTTCTGCTCTCAGTTTCTATTTCTCCTGCAGATTTTCTCCAAATTAAAACAGCAGGGGTTTGTAGGGTCCAAAGAGCTACAGAAATATCCCCTTGTGGCTACATCTGCGTTTGTGAATATCAATGCTATTGGACTGCCAGCCGTGATGACTAGGAATTGAAAAGAATAGGAAAATTCCGCAACTGGCTCCCAGGAGTTAAAATATGTATGAAAAAGAAATTGATTACAGGTGTGCACATGATATCGCAGCATTTGTCTTCTTCACTTCCTGGGTTCAATGTGTTGATTGTATGTTTTAAATGGTGACGGCTAGGGCTGTGCAATAATCCAACTGTTCATTATATTTTTGTTTAGCAATTCCCTCAACTACATTGTGACTAAAAATCATCAAATTGAGTCATTATTGAAATATACCGATATTGGAAAAAGTATTACAACAATATTTCCATTAAGACTGCAGTAGTTAATTGAGGCCATATTTCCCAAGAAAGTAAACTAAAGCTGTTGGTTGCTGTATGATCAACATCGTCGTCATTATTAGTTTCTCGTGTATTTGGTCGTAAACCAAAGTATTGAATAAATTTAAAATATTGTCCCAGTGAGGATGATCAAGGTTATTACACTTCATCCTGAGGGGGAGATTTTGAAAGCAAAAAAGTCTGCACAAAATTTTCTACCAATTGTGATGCTGATATAATTCAAAAACCACTGGGGTTTACCCTCTGGGGACCATGAATGTCTGGATAACATTTGAGCTAAGTTGTTGAGAGGTGTTTTAACAAAAATAACCCATGTTTTGGTCTTTGTGAAGAAGAAACTCCACATAGTAGAATCACCATGACGATTAATGAAATGAATGAAAGCTTTTTAAGTGAATATGCAACATTTGCAGGCGCCAAGTCAATACCCGGTTCTTTTAAAAACAGCCAGTATAGCATGGAAATTGGAATGATATGCAATGGATTCTACATAGTTTCCTATTAAATGTACCATATATGTGAATTCAGAGCACTGTAATCCATCTTCCAAGCTGCATTGCAAGCTGTATCCTCCACCTGCCTTGGGGCACGGGGCATTGTTGAAGAGCCTGAAAATGTTTCCTTGTGTCTCACTGACTCTCACAGTGTGGAAATATCTTCCTGAGCCTAAGAGAAATAAGGGTCAAGCACTATTTATGGACAGAGAGTCATGGTCAAAGGTTTCACTTTCTGACAGACAGTAATTCCCATAGGCTGCATCAGCGATTTGGTGGAAGCCGGCCTAGTCTTGTTCATTTGGCTTTTTTGGAGTTGCTAGTCCTTCAGAGTATTTTTTTTTTTGCTGACAGATCAACTGCTGCCCTTCCTAGTGCTGGGTATCATTTTCTGTGAAGGTACAGGCATCAGACACAGGCATCATTATATCAGATTTAGTTGTGTGTATTTATAGATACCTTTGCTTCTGCAAGGAAGAGATTTACCAGGGGACTGCATTTATGCATAAATCTTACTACCGCTGTTGTTCTATTAGTAGATGTTATACTTAGAATAATAATTTCACAATGTTTTGGTGAGACAGTCAATTTCCTACCCCTAAATTTACTCTGACAATTTAGGCTGTATTATGCCACCTGCACTTTTCTTCTCCATACACATCTGCTTTTTCTTCCTGTTGTTATAAATCTTCACCAATCAAACTAAAAATATGTCAAAATTGGAAGCTCTTTTAGGATACACTCATAACTGAAAAGATGAAGTTTGATATTGTTGGATTCTGTTTTGTTGACTGGATGTACCTCATTAACGGTGCAGAGGAGAAAACAGAAAGTCCTGGCCACCATGCACAACATTTACTCTGCAGTTATTTACCAGAAGTTATTGCTTTGGCACCCACAGGTGAATAGCATGACGACATTTTAATTGGGAATAGCCACTGGAGAAGGAAGACATCCATATTTGAAGGTTGTCACTGAGTTTCTATGGACATTGGGAGAAATTGGTCACTTAAACAAAATGTCACAGAATTCATACAGTACGTAGTTATCATGCTCACTTTGTTTGCTGGTGCATGTGCATTTGCATTTTGCCCAAGTAGTTGGTGCATGTCTGTCACCTTAGTCAACCCTTAATAAGGACACTGAGTACATGTCCATCAAACCATCTAAAAGCTAGTGGCAGCATATTTTTCATCCCTCTGGGACTGTATGAGTGCATTGCTCACCAATGAGGTCCCACGGGAGGAGGAGAAGGACAAGGGTAAAGCAGATACATTATGTCTGGACTGGACATATGTTGTCAGTTGTTAACTGTTTGTTAGGCTTGGCATAAATGTTTGGCTTGGAAAGAATGTAATTAAATCTTTTTAAATCATTTTTTCAAGCACTTTATCTACTTAAATCATTTTGTTTGACTGCTGTTTTGATACTTACTGTATCGTAAAGGCCATGAAAACATGAAAGTATTGAGTGTAAGTAATTCAGCCATTATCTATCATTGTTACTTTTTAATGCTAATGACACACAGCCTATTTCATAGTGTTTACTGTATATTCAAAAATAAGCATTTATTTCTAAGAGTGTGGAGATTAACGATGAAAAGTCCTTTCATGTCGACACCACACAAAGCAGGTGAATGACTTTGTTTTCCCACAGTGACAGTGGAGGGCATGCAAACACTCAATGCATAAACAAGTAATTATGAACAGTGCAATTTTACAGAATGATTAATATGAGCAAATAAATATTAATTTGTTGTAGCCCAGCTCAAACTCAAATGTTCCTCCATGGACTTGAGTATACACTACAAAGAGACAGTTTCAGACAGCTTCTCGTAGCTGTAATTTTGTCCTGAAGGTTGACTTCCGCTACCACAGTGGAGACCTGAATTACCAACACCACTTTAGCCAGTTTCGAGGTTGCGGATCATTTCTCGCAGGGTAGTAATCAGAAGTCGGTAAGAGTCCCTGAACGTGTTATTTCCCGTTTCTGGAAGTCCTCACATCACCTGCGAAGACATTCTCCACAGTGCATACTTCTGATCCACTGTCAGCGTCCAGATAGAAAAGACACGTTCTGAGGAAAATTTAGTACTCCTGTGATGGCACCATGGTATAGGTGCAAAATGGAAAAGGTCCGTACATGAACATAATGTCACAGAACCTCCCATCTAACTCTTATCTAATCTGCCATAACAATAGATGACCTTCAGTTTTTTCCATCGTTGTTGAAAAGGATTCCGTCGATGTTGAATGATGAATTTGGTTAATTTATGTGAAAGTACATACAGTACACATTCATGTATGCACATACTCTAGGACAAGTGTGCAGCTTAACAAACAAAAAAAAATTAAAAGTGTTATCCTTTCGTTCTGGGCTTTGTGAGACCACCAGGAATAGGTTGACTGAGGCAGCATGCTGTTGACATCCACTGCTTATGAGACACTGTTAACACACACTCAGCACCGATAAGGGAGTAACTGCAGATAAGGGAGATGAAAAGGAGAAAATAAAGGCACCAGAGCTTTAGCTGACATTGAACTCAAAATGAGAAGCCAGCGCGGACTTGGGGCCTAGGGAAAAACAAATGTCAAAATAAAATATCTTGGTATCTGCTTCTGACACAAGTGAGAAATGGGGAATAACAGCAAAGTGGTGAGAGATCCGCAGGAAAAAGAATACTGCGAAAATTTTTAGTCTTTTATCCATGACTAATGCAGACTTAGAATATCTTGTACCAACTGTCAACTCTGGTGGTGGATATGTGATAACATTGATGCCCATCCAATGATTGCTCTGTATATTAACCAAATAAACTGTGTCCATTTTACAGGATTAAGAGAACACATATTTTTTGACAATGTTTTACTATTTTTAAGATGGTTGAGATATAAGAGGCGCGTGTATGTTTGTGTGTTTGCAGGGAAGACAAAAATAAAAGGTTGTGAGTAAAAAAGGTTGTGACAACCTTTGCAGACAAATTATATTTGTTTCAAGGAGACTGTGAAGCTTGAAGCTCTTCTGTCTAACCCGGCAACTCTTCCTTCCTCAAGATGGAACAAAAAAAGATAGATAAAGAGAGTTTCAGCAGGCCATGAAAAATATATGCAAGCAGTTAACCTCAAACATGCTGTCACAAACTCTACTCACTCACAGAGGGTCAGAGCTTAAGAGCTAACGGCCCAGCCCGTCTTGTTTGTTTGTTTGGAAAAGCTGAGTTCCTGAATCAGATCAGGAGTACTGAAGCTGCCAGCAGAGAGATGAGCTCACCTAACCATTTTTTGAGGGCCTTAGTTGTCTGCACCCTGTCACTTCAAGGTTAGTGTTTATTGAATGCGGTGGTCAGTTGAATGGGATCGAGCTGAATACTTAAGCCTGTTTACTGTTGGAAATGTAGTGTCTCTTCAGACTCAAGCTTGAAGATTCTGCAGTGCTTAATGAAGAAAAGAAAAACTCTACAATATCCTTCAAATTCTTTAACCAAGGACATTCACACTGCATTGATGCACATGAATAGATCAGGGGAGAATTACTTTTTCTCTACACCCCCAACATAAAAGCTTTGCTTTCTCTTGCCTTTGTGAGGCATTACGCCAAACTGTTTTGCATTGCACAACACTTACGCATGTCAAATGCATGAGTTATATTCATGGGTCAACATGTTAGGGATTTTTATTCTGCTGCTGTTGAGCACCAATGACCCAACAGACTGTAACCATGTACGCACACAAATACTATTTCCTATTGCAATTGAGTGCAGCACAGAGATGTGCACAATCCACCTCATCCTTAGGTTGAGCTTGTAAATGTTTACATTTGAAGGTCGCTTCATGAAAAAATGTGTCCATTCAATCGCCCTATTTGTCTGAACTGCTTCACAAATCAGCAAATAGACTGAAGAATACAATAGTCTGAGTCTGATGATATGTGCAAAGGAGTGTGTTATTCACTCACTATCTTCACTTGCGCACCATGATATACAGTACACTCTTTGACTACCTCAAAAAACTTAGCTGGGCCTGGTTTGGTTTGAAGAAAACAGTGAGAATGGGGAATTCCTTTGGAAGTGCTAGAAATCGCAGGGACCTCTGTTTTAGCTTTCGATGTCATATTTTCAAAAGTATCCCGTATGGTGGCAGCAGGAAGAAAGCGAGGCAGATCCCAGTCAGAGCCAAGAGTCGGTGCACACGCACTTTAGTTTACAACAACATTGCCGGAAGCAGAAGCTACAGTAGCTGCACCAGCATCAAAGCCAAAGAGCGGCCTTTAGGAAAAAGCGAGAAAAAAAAGTGTTATTTCAGATTGTGTTACCCTTCATTGTAGGAGGAATGCCCTCTCCCATTATAGGGCAGAAGATATTGGAAAATAAAAAAGTTGCACTGCTCATTGTTACGTCTACACAAATCACAATGTAATAGAGGAACAGATCGTATGTTGTAGAGGAGCTTTAGTTGAGTCTTATTTTCTCCTTCTTCTTTTTCTTTTTACTAAATTGGATGTATTTGCAATTTGCGGTAAAGTGAAGGCTGCTGGCCTGTAAATATGGCATTTATTAGCAGTAGCAGCTACAAGAGCAGCAGGCAGTGAGCAGTAGCACTATCTCAAATTGACCAAAGTATGAATGAAGGCTGAGGTGTTAGCAGCCATTGCCTTGAGGCTTTCAATGAATTTGAAGCCACGGGCCTCCTAACAGCAGAACCATGGGATATCATCAGTGGCAATTTGAGACATGCACACACAGGCAACATTAATATTAAGTGAATTACATTTATTAATTTCACCTTGAAACATTGCGTGACTGTGTGATTAAATTAGACGTTACTTATTTCCCGTGAACAAATATTATGGGCTATTGCTCCAGATTTCTGTTGCTAGGAAGCTGTTTGGGTCCCAGTTTAATTTCCGTGAGCCATATTAGCAAACCCTGCAACAGGAAATTAAAATAGAAACGTTTAACGTGTTCCTGATTGACTTATATCTGAGTCAGACTGGTAGATGGCTCCAGGCACTGTGTATGTTACTGCATACTGTTCATTCGCCACTATGATGCTTATGCTTTGTTCACTGATAATTGTACTTCAGGGACTAAAACATATGGTGGCTAATGCACCTTTAGTGTTATAACTCTAGCATTGTAACAGCTAACTGGTCTTTATACACAGCCTTTTGTATCTTGTTTGAAAATCAAGCACACATCTTCGACTGGAAGATATAAGCTAACATCTGTCCTCCAAATGAGGTCATGGTCACTTTGCAGCATCGATTCCATCTGGGAGCCTGTTACCGTGGAAATGCTAAGCGTTTTTCCTATGTGACAGACCACTGACCGTAGTGGAATGTAGAGATAACCTCAAACAAATAAATAAATAAAAGCACGTTACTGCACAGAAACTGTTTGTTCTTAAGGAAACTGCATCGCCTGCCTTATTGTCAACTTCCCACCTCATGTGAAACTTTCTGCCTCTTCACTTTCACCCTCCACCTTCCTGTCATCCCCCTTCCTGGCTGCTCTCGTGTGCTCATTGGCATGCGTGATGAGCATCCTCAGAGTGCAACACTTCACCATTATTCATGGAAAGAGTACACCTCAGCGGCAGACTGACACATCAAAAGATGTGGATGATAGGTCGGGGGCAGTAGTGGTTGGAGTGATGAATGGCCCCATATTTTGGAGATGGTGATTTTCACACTTTTCACAGTTGTTGTTTGCTTTGTGGCTGCAGTTGTCCAACCCTGTACTCTCAGTGCAGATTTGATGCTGTAGCCTACCTGCAGAAAAATCATCACTCCTCGGAGAGCGCGGAAGATCTCGCAATCACTGTTGTATTGAACCAACATTTCACAAGTCATATTGAAGATGAGATGTCTATACCCAAAAGCTCACCTGCTTTTAAAATGTCCACATTTCAAACTTCTTTGTGTCAGACATAATAATATCTACCCATCATTTGTCTCTTTTGCTGGCATAAATGAGTCAGAAAAGAACTGGGCAGCTCGTAGGATTTTCTTCTCCTTTCCTTTTTGTAATTTTAAAAAGTGTAAGGGAAGGAGAGCACACCCGTCTGTCTTCCCTCCCTTCTTTCTCCCTTCTGCCAGTTCTTTTGGAGTCATTCATCAGGAAGAGTGAGACTGAGCCATCAGGGGAAGTGCTGGCAGCATCCCTGTAGAGATGAGGCAATATTGAATAGATGGAATCATTTAAAGGGCAGGAAAAAATAGAACAAAAGGAATAACAGGGTGCTGCATTTTTACAGTGTCTAAATGGGACAACCTAGTGGCTCATGATGCATATTATACTAATCTTCCATCTTTCCTCAAAGTAGAGAAAAATAAACTGAGCCATTTTGAGTTTGTTGACTATATGTGTTTGTGTACCTCTATGTATTTTTTTCTTTTTTTGCTATATCTTGAGTGTCTGTCACTGTTCACAAGATGATTTTAACGTTAAAGCTTCATGACATGGCTGCCACTTTCACTTTGCATCTCTTTTTCTCAGCTATCGACCCGAACACGGAGTCTGTCGAGGATTTGATGCAGAGGTTCCAGGACAGTTTCCGTGTCCCCAACACGCCAACAGACATGTCTCACTACCAACACGTCATGCACAGCTCATCAACAGGCCGCCGGAGGGTCCCCAGCCACACCAGAGGTATAGAACAAAAAAAGGTCACTCAAAAAGTTTAGAGTGTTCATGAAGCGTCTTTCACGTTCTCTTTCATTTTGCAGTTTATGAAGGCAATTTCCACCATGCTCTTCTTTTTAGAATTTTGGCAGGAATATCTGATTATATGTTTGAGTCATTTCCATTCAGCTTGATGTGATGTGTACCCTCCAAGCCATTTAGCATTATGCCATTATTTGTAGATGACAGCCTTTTGGGATGTCGGTGCTTGTCCACTGTATCACTTTGTGACTGCCTTTTCATAAAACACCAAACAAAAATACCAAATGATGTGTTATTTACATTACTGCTACAAAAAGGAACTGTCCAGGTAGTAATGAGACTGTCCTTCAAAGAAAAGGTATGGCCTCTTAGGTCATTTATGAAAACAGCTTGTCATGACAGAGAGTTTTGTTATGTTGTTTGGCAACGTCTAATAGCCATATTATGTTAGGATTCAAAAGAGAACCATAATACGCAGGCTGAGGCTCACTAACCTTAATTCAGACCAGAGTCTCCTAAACCCAACCAAGTTGGTTTTGAACCCACCCAAAAGAAACCACATAACCTATGGATCATCAGGTATGTCAATAGAAATTGGTTGCCCATTGTTTATGATGCATTCATTTCAACATTAGAGGTAATTGGTCCACAGTTCCAGTCTTCTCGACCTTTTGTAATTTTGGGAACAGGGAGAGTGGGGGTTGGAATAGCAGGAACGATAAATATCTTGATTTGAACCTATGATCTCTGGCTCACTGAGTCATCACCTCACCCTGGAGTGTGGCAAATTGCATTGAAGACAATGTTTCATACTTCATTTCACAATTAATTTCCTTCAAGTATTTGCATATTAACACTCTGTATTCAGATAGTTATCTGTGAAACTTTTTTGGTTTGTTTGTTTTACATCATGAACTGATATAGATGCCAGATAAAGTTTATAACTGTTTATATGAGTGAGAAAAAGTATATAAAAATGACTTTGGTCAGAGTTATATTCATAGTTTGCATTTACATATTCATCGCTCAGATTCACATCTTGAATGATGACACACACCCGTTAATCTAACCTACTAATAGGGCTGCATTTATCCTCCGAGGTTGAGTGCATAAAAGGGTTCACTTCAAATCAAAACACCTTCAAGAGAAACATTTAATTTACTTAGAAATGAACACATTACTCTTCGGCATAGCACATTTAAAAAGAGGCTCCTTTGTACCATTTTCACCTTTGCAATTTAGCATTTCCATATCTTATTATAATTGCTGTCAAATTAGTGTCTTTGCTTTCTGTTTCATTAAAAATCAATTGAGAACAGATTTGCACTTCTTTAAAGCTATGCTTATACAGTTTTGAGATGTGACACCTTTGTGACATCAGGCTTTGCCTCATAAATACATTCAGCTCATTAGCATGGAATATTTCCAATAATTTTGATCAGACATGTTTTTTTTTAAGTCCATATCACTGGTTGCCCAATTTATGACCAGTTAGAATTTAGCTTTGAAAGTGAGACATTAACCAGGATGTCTTTACCCATCCTTGACAGACATTCTTAATGTCCTTTTGATCACAGCTCTACAGAACAGTAATATGGCACTATAGAAAAGTCAACTCCGAGCCATTTTGCATATTATGCGTACTTACCAACCTGGGTATTAATGATCTTTCCAGTCACATATCCAGCTGCTGAGAGAATTTAAGTTATTGGTTTTCTAGAACACGACTGGTTTATGCTTTTCTTATTTCCTGTTGATGATTTTACTCTGAAATATTAAAAGGCATCTTGTGTCAGCCCTCTGAGCAGATGATGCCTCTGAAAATCTGTGCAGGTCAGGCTGCTCAAAACTCTGTGAAGGACTCTGCTGAGAGCTGTCCTCTCTGAGGTCAATAGTAAGAGAGTCTTGTTTGAAGGTCTATAATTAGGGCTGAAAATTTGTCCGCAGCGCAAAAGCGTATGCCAATACTACAAACATGATAATTGGACAAACACTTAAACTGAGCAAGAAGCTCTGTTAGGTGGAGTGAGGTTAAAGGGGAAAGTTAATTGGTCAGAGCCAGAAGGTTAGTGCTGTGTAAGTGAAATGAAGGTATTGGCAAATTCCTCAAGTGCACTAGACAGATGCCAAGTGGAAAGCAGATTTTGGTCAGGCAGATATTTTTTTTATCCTGTGCAACAGTTATCATTCTTTTGTATTTTGTGTTTGAGGTACAGATAAGGCTCGGGCTCTGCGGCAAGTGGCTGCAAGTTATTCTTCTCTATTGTAAGCAATAAATAACTTTGGCAGTGTTAAATATACTGTCAAAAAATGAGCTGTAGCTCATACCACAGACAACATGACCCAGTAATACTATGAGTGACAGAGGTCCATATCATGCAGGTCTAACCAGGCGACACAGACAGGTGGAGAGGAAAAACATCATCTGTGTAGTTTACAAGAAGTGACAGGAAGTCTAAGGCCTAGCTGCTGGAATTAATGTCACTGGCATACGTGACGTGAAATATAGAGATGGGTCACAATAAAGACTGAGAGAGACAAAAAAAAGAATCGAGAGATCTTGCCCATCTTCGATCCTACCTTGAAAATGCTTAAATCACTTGCATCTGATCTTACTTATTTGCAAACTGTTAGTGTCAAATTAAGTGGATCCTTATCTGGAATCAATAGTTTTGTCTTTTAAATGACAAAAAAGACAAAGCTAACCCTAATTGGAAGGTGAGATTATTTTTGTTTATTGTAAATGTATGGGTGAGAGTAGTATCATGTTACTTTGGAAATGGGGCCGTGCCTATACGCCCCCTCCCCGTGGTGAGAGAGGAGCACACAGTTAAGTCTCTCAACCAAATTCCCTCAGAACAGAATAATTAGCTAGGATGATGTTGTCATCTGCTCTGTCAATATGCAGTACAGTGTTGCTGATGTGTGTACAGACAGCAGGCTAGTTTGCACAAGAGGAAAGCTATTGTCCTCAACATCAGAGTGGGAGATGTGACAGTAGGTACTGTTGTAATGTGATGCGTGGGTGGTCAACATCCGGTAGCACATACAATTTTCAGAAAATATACATTTTTTTGAGGTAAAGCCCGAGAGATATGGGGAGAAAACATGCTACTGGCCAATCAATGATCCTGACAGCTCTCTGGATTGGATATTTTCCTCTAATCTGTGTAGGAATGGGAGCAAGAGCAAATAAAGGAACGATATAGCACTTGTGTCTGCTTGTCAAGTAAAGCTGCCAATAGTTTACAAACCAAAGTAGCTTTAATTAACTTGATTCACATTTACATTGTGAGGACAATGCCTGCATCGCTATTCAGCTGGAAACTACTGTGGCAGTTGTGTCTGCTCAGCTAAACCCTGCAGCTGTTCATCTACTTTTCACCTGGTGTCCACAAGCCTGCATATTGAAATTCTGCTTTATGCAAACAGTCCTTACATCCCTGTCGGCAGATACTGCCCTAGTTTCCTTTCTTCTAGCACTGTCTTCCACCTGGACTTTCAGAAAATGTTGGACTGCACAGATTTTCTACAGTTACAGTCACCAGGTTTTACTTTCCAGTTTTACCATCTCGGCAGCCACTCAGGACTTTATCTGGAGGATATTTCACAAAGCATGATCAGGGAGATTTAAAATTGCTATCAACATGCATATTTTATAGGTGTAAAATTATTCATACTGGCAGCATATTTTAAATGATTATTAAGATTGTAATTCTACCTGGCCTGCAGTCCTATATGGCATACCATAAAACCTGACCAGTTGTCAGTCCTCCCAGTCTTCACTTGCCCCTGTGTTGAGGGCAGATAGTATGGTGAGGAAATGAACTCTATACATGCAAGCCAACATGAAACCTATACTGCAACTACTACAGCATAAAGTCTTATTCTCTTTCTGTTTTTTTTGTTTTGTTTTGTGCAAGTATCACACTTTGATTCAGTATAATCTGCCACATTTAAGCATACAGTACTGCAGTTATTATTCTTTTTTTGACAATATTCAGTATAGGCTAATCTGAAAAAATACAGAGTTGAATAAACACCTGCCACATTTATAGATGAAGCATACTGCAGTTATTATTAGTCTTTTTTTATATAGTTCCTGTCATTTTTTGTCTTTCGTTGCTATCAAAATGGTAAACTTCAAACAACTATGTAATTAATTATTATGATGAAAAAAAAGTGAGTTGTCTTGTTGCTTCATTGTCACCCATGGCAACATATTCTCCTAGACATATTTCTTTCCACCTTTTTTTATTCACCTACTGTAAAGCTGACCGTGGAAAGCAAAATCCATGTTACTTTCATTTGTATCACTCATTTTCTTCTTCTGAAGTTAGCATGCTAATCAGCTAGCTTGTCGTGTCATTTCCTCATTGCTCCACTCCGTTTTGAAGATACAATGCTATTCTGAGAGTGTAGTACAGTATAACCTCTTTTGTTATAAGGACAACAATGGCTGTAGCTCTTGTCTATAGCAGGGGAATTTTTATTACATTGTACACTGCAGGAAAAAAATCTTGCTAAATGTAATTGACAGTAGAAAAAAATCTGGATATGATTCAGATGAAATGATTAGTGTAAATGGGGGTCAGCTATTTCATTAACCTACCGCCACCCATAGTGCTGTTGTTTACAGGATAGGCTAGCAAAGGTGGGGGACTGGGGGTCACTCATGAGGACCCGTGTACCACATTGGGAGCTCTGCCACATGGTGACAACACAATAGGCATGGTGCCAACACTGAGCCACGGTCTCTAAGATGCTCAGATTTCAGGCGTGTCGGTGTGAGGAAAGAGGAGTTAACCTGCTGAACTGTCTAATCAGTGATCCTTTCCCTGCCTGAAAGAAGCTGCTGCATCCTGCTGTCAAAGTGTTGTGTGCATGTACTGTACGTGGTAACAATTTCCCTATGTCTTGTCATGTTTGGAGAGATTGGTTTATCATGTTTGGTGCCATGTAGAGTGCACCGGTACAATGCGGTGCTCAGAGAAGATCTTTCATTTGTAGCACTACATTCCCCTGAACATGACTTTTTTCCAGCTCTGTGAACACCAGTTCTAATGATCTGGATTTTTCATGCTGTGAGCTGCTGTTGGCTATCCCCCCCCTCCTTCTGAGGTTTGGTCAGGGGTAGCTGCTCAACTTAGACCTCTTGTATTTTTCGCTTCCTTGTTAAGCACTTCAGTATGACTACGGTACGTCTGTGACTATGACCCTATTTCCTCCGTACATGGCATTATCGATGTGGGCAATCGCGGCTTATGTTGACTCAAGAGATGTACTTTCCTCTCTCCCCAGGCCTATAATCAACAGTGAAGAGACACCAGTTTGTCTGATGGACTTTGCTGTAGTGTTGGTCTCTGCCGCACATTATGCCTGGTGCCGGGTGTTGAGCATCATTTACGGGCCAAAGTAGGGAAAGAACTTCCTAGATTGATGCTCACTGTAAACACTGCGGATTGCTGTGGGTATTAAGAGGTTTTTCTGCTTGTGTCATAGCCACAGTCAAAGCCAAGCTTTTGCAAAAAATAAACAAATGTTCTCTCTCTCCCCTAAAACTGTCACCAGAAACAGCTTGCAGAAGAAAAATGTCGACTTTTTTTGTGGTGCTAAATCATGCTTGACAACTGAAATAAAAAATATATATCGTCACTGTATGCATATTTGTGTCGAATGTCCACAAGCAAGAAACCAATTCATTAGTTTATTATGTGTATGATGTAGTATCCACTTTTAGCATAACTGCCCTACCTTCAAATAGATAAAATGCATTCGTAATATTCTGTGAAAAAAGCCCATGTAGAGCCACCCAGGGTGATGCCTGCGTTTGTAAAACCAGAGTTTCAATATGTAGCCGTCATTGTTCAGCTCCGGCAACCATTCTCGGAAAAAAGACAAAAAAAACTTTGAAGTCACAAAACATTGTGGTTTTGTCAAATATTAAGATTTGTCCTTAAAAACTCACTCCCCCCCCCCACACACTTATTTGCATGCACCTCTGTGTATGCCACTCCCTGCTGTGGTGTTAATGCATTTCCATGTGCTGGCTAGAAGCTGTGATAGCGTTTTGATGTGTCACAACGAATACTTTGGCTCGTTACGATGAGGATAACCTTATGGTTATTATCTAGCTTTTCTCCTGTTTAATTGATGCTTTGAAGTAGCACATGAAAGTGGTTCTGTGCTGTCTTGTGTGTGTGCGTGTGTGTGTGTGTGTGTGCGGTAGCGAGAGAAGGGAGACCGTGTGTGTGCATGTGTGTTTGTGTTCCATGGTGCTTGAATTCATTCTGTGTTCAGCTCCACTTTCAGCAGTCCTCAATCTTCACTGCAGACAAAACACAGTGATTACAGCTGTGGGTCTGCAGCCCAAGGGCTTCTCTACAACAGGCCATACAGCTGATTTACTGCCAAGTCTGAGCAGAATGTTACTCAGTTTTCATATGTGCTTTGTGTGTGACAGACCAACAGAGACAGAGGAAAAATGACACAAAGAAATTAAACAATTGTCCGTAGGTCCATTTTGACCAAAGTCACTTGCAGCTTTCCCTATGTCCATATTGTGGCTAATAGTCTAGCCAGTGGGTTACAATACATTACATTACAGCACCCAGATGTGCATTGTGTCCCATACCAGCTCTTCTAGTGATGACAACAGCTTTGAGGGATTTTTCAGTTTTGTGGTATTGGGTTTCATAGTTGCCTTTTTTCTTTGATTAAAATCAAAATGAATACTAATGAAGCAAAACAAACACACAGTAGAAGTCATAGATAAACACTGGAGCTAGCTTCAGGGTGTCAAATTTAGGAGATTAAGAAAGATACAACAATACAATTTATTGGCCATCTTACTCCACACACTAAATTCATAGTTTAATTAATTGTAATTAATAAAGTTGCAAAATGTCTTATGAAATTAGCCCTATCATCATAATGTAATGATACATCTCAAACTAGATTTTCCTCCTCACAATTTCTACAATCCCTATCACCAGAATGGAGCTTGCTTTTCTCTAATCTCAAACAGTGATCCTGCTCCAAAATACCACATGATGTTCACCCAAGCCTCCTCATTATTGAAATGTATATGTCCTCCGCACAAGAGGACAAGTGGGTGCTTAGTGGGATGTGCACTTGAGTCGAACTCAGCCTGTGCGAGTGTATGTGGACATGCCCACTAGTTTCTCTTCTTAAAGCGGTAGCTTAGCGCCTGTGTGGGCAGAGGCGGTCTGTTGTGCTTAAGCTGCCTTCCCAGGCGCTCCGGCCAAACTCGACTGAAGAGTGCAGTAATTTGACTCAGTTAATGACGAGGAACAATATTTATTAGTTTATTCAGGGGGAGTGTGGCAGAGGTTGAGGATGCTGCTGGTGTTGACATACTGAAGTGGCATTGAGCAAACAACTATTTCCCCCCGCCATACTTCTCCTGTCGGTCTGTCTGTCTGTCTGTCTGTCTACGAGTCTGCGAGCAGCTGCTCAACTGATTCTCGGTTCTCTTGCTTTAAGGTCGCCGTGATAGTTGAACTTGAACTCACTGGCTCAAACTTGAGTCTCTTTCTTTTCTGTGTTACATGTATCAGAGCCATCTGGATATCAGATTTTCACTACATAGCCAATTCTTGGCAACCGTACTATGGGGATATCTTGAAATGAACAGTTTCTGGTGTCTTTTGTTTTTTTTTTAGAAAATGAATGACACTCAAATATGAATGTTGGGAGGTGAAGGGAGTCTGTAATAATAACTTGCCAACATATAAAAGAACAATACACTTTGAGAGGACAAAAGCAAAAGACTGTGAAGGCTTAATATCTGCTATTATTTTATTATCATGTGTGCAGACTTTGATTAAGATATCAATATTTAATATTTAAATTGTATATATTTCTGAATTATATATTTAAATATGCCCCTTACGATCAATATTGTTATCATATCGCCACTGGTCTGACCTATTGTATGCATATTACTGGTCTGGGGTCACTGTATCAGTGCCGACAACACACCCGTAGTATTCCTGACTGTTCCTGAGTGTGTGTACGTGTGTGTGTGTTCGCCTCTGCTACATCAGATTCTGCTCATGTCTGTGTTCAAGTTTTCTTCTTCTTTTTTAAAATCGAGCAAGGCAGCCAAGGTTCAAGTGTTTAAATTTACTGGTGGCAGATTCAGACCGATTTCTCGCATCCCACCTTTGAGTATGATTTGTTGTTACTGTTTTTTTTAGTCCGAACCACACTCTTTGATACTTTGACTCGAGAGTCTGGGGATACTCTTTGATGCTGCCTACAGCAGTAACATTACTATTCAGGAGGCAGGTGATTGGGGGATGCGAGTGTGTTCTTATGTATTGGTACTACATGTTGAGAAGATAAAGGGGGCGCTCACGATACAGTAATAAAAAAATGTATGTAATTTATAACTAATATCAAAACAGTGTTGAGGTCCATTGCTTGTGAAAAAGAAAGAAAGAAAAGAAATCATTGCAATCAATTTTAATGTTTATCTTTAAAATACAAGCTGATGTAAAAGTGTTAATGTACTTTTTGCATTGTAGAGTAATTTAAACCCTGCTGCTACTGACCTCCTGAACTTATTTGGAAGTCTGTCACACACTCTTTCCCAATTTTTTGGCTTTATTAGAAACGTCTTTGTGGTTAGAATTGCTTTTGTCTGCACATCACTCAAAAGACATCCATAATGTCGCCAGAGGGATTTTATCTGCTGCTGCATGGATGTAGTGCCAGTATCATCCTAATAGGAGCCTTCCTGCAGTGGTTACTTTTTCATCCCAGGATTGCTTTTAAGATTTTATTTTATCAGGCCACAGCATGAATTATCCATTACTGGAGCTACATTACTCTGACCTTTTAACCCCCCGTGAGGCATACTGTCGTAAAGCAACATCCACTATCTCCACCGCCGTATGATATGTGGGGCAAAGTAGAGCCTGAAGACCAGGGATTTTGGAGTTATAATGCATATGCTCACAAATTGTAAAATCAAGCCTCACCTCATGATGTTATAAATGTGACCTGTCTCCCTTTCAACGTTGATGTTCTGCTGAGACTGAGTGCTTGTGTTGTTTTCACTGCCCTGCAGGGGTGGTAAATGGCTCTGCAGTGACTGACATGCTGTTAGACTCAAACTCAAACAGATGAAAAGACAAACACTTAAACTTAGTCTGTCAGCTTAATGTGGAATTGTCACCGGATAATAAGAAGTAAAAAAAAAAAAAAAAGCGAGTGAGTGAGGACAGAGCTGCCCTCTTTGATTATTCCATTTTGGATGGCTGCAGCAGTGGCAAGGGGACACTCCTTTGGCTGCCGTCCTGCGCCGGCCTTGGTGGCTTTACCACTGCACAAGCTGGTAGATAAGAAGTGAGAAAACAACATACAGCAGGGTGCCAGGGGCCGCTTGCATCTGAAATTACTCTTAACAGCCCGTTACACCTTTTAAGCAATTGCATATCTAAAATCCCTGAGTGGTCTACCTGCACTCTACCATTTCCTTATTAGCTCCAAATTGGCGGGTATGTTCTCGACGCAGGAGAGACGCAATAAAAAAAAATATAGAGATGAGTGTACAAATACCGAGCCCACTTGAGTACAAGAGCCAAGTGGTGTCTTGTTAAACCTCCCACCTTCTCAAGTCCTTTCTCTCCCATATAACAGGTAGCAAACCATAAATTTAGGCTGTAAAAGGTGTCAGCCAGGCTTATATTGTGATGCCCTCTGTAATAACTTTTCATCATGCCTAGGTTGTTTATCGTGTTTGTGTGTGTGTGTGTTTGCAGAGGACATTTAGAAATGCAATGAGCAACAGCAAAGTAAAATAGTATTGATTGGGATTATTTTGGAAAGCAAACAGAGCAGCTGGAGTCTGAGGCATGAGAGGGAAGTGACTGAGAGACAGTTGCAGGTGGGGAGAGGTAGACAGTGGGCATTCGGTGCCAGTATGCAGTTTCTGAATAGAATAGACAGATCGGGACAGAAGAAAGAACAAAGTGAATCACAGGTTTTACCTGCTGGATTTCCTCTGTGATTCACCTGGTACACTGAATCCTTTTGTTTGGTGCAGCTGGAGCGCCTCAGGTCTCACTTCTTGTTACTGACCAATGCATCATTCACTTGTTTTTGTGCTCAGAGATCAATTTCTCAAATTATTCCAATATACTGTACATCCAAATCAAACACGGTAACAACTGTAATCATGCTCCAAATGTTAAGTCAGTATTTCAGTTGCCAACTTTCTCGCAAATACAGAGTCAACTCGAATTTGACATCTCGAATTTGCTCTCGCAACCTCTCGGATGCTGTCTCGTGCATTATAAATGGAACATTTGCATACTTTCACTTTTGCATGAATGAGGATGCCAGTCGCTATTGAATCTGAGTTGGAAATATTTAGCTTGCCGGCATCAGAAAGCCTGACTGCTGAATGCAGCTGTGCCTTAATATGATTACCAGTTGCTGAGCCATGTGGAGGACTGGTGGTGCTGTCAGCTTAATTTACTCACAAACACATTGTCACAGATGTACGTACCCAAGGCACACATGCGGCGTGGGTATCTGCGTTACAAAAGACGCAGACGCTGTTCAGCATAAGCGCACGAGCTGACGTTTAGCTGTAAGTCTAGCAGCCGTGAGTCCGGGCAATTTGTCTTTCTGAGAGTCACGGGAGTCACTAAGATCACACTGGAGCTGTGAGAGCCTTCAGCATCACAGGCTCGCATATGCATATGAGAGTTTGGACACGTGCCCGTGAAATATTAATGAACACGTGAGCAGATGAACATGTCTCCTGTGGTGCCGTCTTTGTGTTTACTATTTTCCTCCCATGCCGTCTTGTTTTTTCACGTGCACCTTGACCTGAAAGGTCTTTTCCTCTCACAGCCGTCACACCTTCACCCGCCTCTATCGATTCATGATGTTGGCATGATGGCGGCGGCGGGTATTGTTCTGGAAACGGCTGCACTTGACCTTTCTCACCCCTGAAAGGCTGAATATTGTTCGGCAGGCAGGATTGTCACAGTTAAAAATAATGTGTGTCCAGTGAGCAGAATGAATCACAGCACATTAGGATATACATACTGTATGCATCATGAATAATAAGGCGGCTGCTTATGCAGGTTTGAGTGCTGACAAACATCTGTCTTTGAGGAGCTGTGTGTGTCCTGCCACCCTGACTCAATGGGTGTTTCTTCTGTAGCAAACCTCGCTATATATTATTTATTGTACAATTCATACACTATTAATTTCAACTGTCTTTGCACCATACACTCTGTCACTCCTGCAGATTCACCATCTAGACCGACAGCTGGGGTATAATTCACCGACTGTGTATATACGGTAGTTACTGTACTGTCTGGCTTCTCGTTTGTCCAGCGTATCCTGTGTATAAAAACTGTATCATGTCCAATGGTTGGTGGGTTCTGACAGCTGGAGTCAAGATTCTCATACAAGCTTGACCAGGAAATTCTACTTATGCTTTTACTGCCGCATATACAAGAGCCAGTACAATGGTTCACAGACTTTCTTGTTATCCCTCCTCTCCCTGCTCTATACCCACAGGTGATTAGCTGGATCATGTGCGTTCAGCCAGTCAAGAGCCTGAAGGCAGCAACTGTTGATCAGCTGAAAAGCTCTGCTTTAGCCAATGCATGAAAATAAACAGAAATCCAGGGTGCCTTGAAGAAAGGGCTGAGAACCATTAATCTGCACATGTTTTTTGCTTTTTACATTAATTGCCAGTGAAAACCACCTCAGGTCTTTGTATACAGTACATAAAATATGTTTTTTTGCAGGATTCTGCATTTGCTTTCTCCCATTCAAATGAACAGTGACAAATGATGGGGGAAAAAATACACAATCTATACCATTATGTGCAGCCGGCTGTAATAATATGATATCAGACTTGTCTGAGAAACACATTCTTTGACGTCCGTATTATATAGACAGACAGAACACACACAGGATATTTTCAAACATGCCTCTGGTTATTATTTAATTGATGATGAATCTGCTGAAGAAAACATGGAAGTATTGAAGAAGAAAAATGACTCCTAATTAATTTCCCCGTTAATCTACGAATCCATATGACAAGTGGTGCTCCCGCCTCTGCTGCAATGAGTGACGTTACACTGTAGCTCAGCTACAACAAGCAGAACTCCTACAGAGACAGCACTACAGGGTGACCTGCTAGAAAAGTTAAGGTCTTGATGGATCTTATTGGATTCAGTGCCTGGGTCGACATATAGCTACAACTGACCATGGAGAGTTATTTCCATAGAAAAGGCGCCTCACTCCAAGGTCTGCATCCTGATTTACTGCCCCTAAAAAACTTTGGGTTGTATATAACCATGGCGACGATCCCTGTGCCCCCAGTTGTCATGAAAGAGTTATGTAAGGATTATTGCCTAGCCAGTCTTGGAAGTAACTTATTTTGTGAAACCAACAGCCTCCATATAGGGTGGATATTGTGGTCCTTAATGGAGAAAGAAGGATTTATACTATATATAATAGGAATAATAGGAAATCCATACTAATGTGAGGAGTACTGAAGGACACTGGAACAGTCCTCACTCCCTCAGTCTTTAAAGTCCACCAGAGCTCTGAGCTCTGATGTAAAGCACAGTACATCGTGGCACTAGCACGGTGTGACGTGTCCTCCCTCTATGCAGAAGGTGATTAGCTTTTACTGTTCAGCTTGAACTCATGACCTCACCTCCCTGTTTTCACATAACTGTTAATCGCTCTCATTAAAGGACAGATTGAAAGAGAGTCTTATTCCCTCTGTTTTTTCCACTCCGGACCTGCTCTTCTCTCTAACTCGTGTATGAGCATGTTTTTTTCCCTTGTTTAACAGGCAACAGTCACTAGTCACGCTGTCGGCCTTACTTTCTCCTTTAATCCCGAGACACCATACCACATCAGTCCTGTTTCAGTTCATAATTGTGACATCCTATTCTCATTTCGCCTGCAAAACTTTTGTTCATAATAGGTCTCTTCTTTCTCCTGTTCTCTGTTCTCTTTTTATTGTTATTTATGTTTCCTCTCTAATTTCTACTTCTTCTTACACTGTTAATATTAGTGGATATATGGCACTGCTAATCTTATTTATTAATTGGCTTCTAAAAGAGTGTTTAACACTCTCACACTTAACATAAAGATAGCAAAACATTGTGTTGCACAGTCATTTCCTTTCCGTTGTATTGTTTATTAAGTTTTTCATCTTAATTTTATTTTTATTTTTTGTATTTGGATTAAAATGACATTAAAGCACAGTAGGAATTGGATCCAGTCCTTTCTGTGACTAAGTGATATGCAACAGTCTATCACACTGTGCCTCCCTTTTTTGTCTGCATATGTAATTTGTATCCCGCACAACACAACACATGAGATGAGATATTATTTCATAGCCTGAGAAACAACAAAAAACGAAACACACATGGTGCTGTCACCTTTTTAAAAACAGTGTTAATGGTGGCAGCAGGTGCTGTATTATTCTGTATTATTATTTAAAAAATATTTGGTTTAAAATAATGGTGATGAAATTATAAAGTTTTATATTTAATGGGAGATAAAGAGGGTTTCTTTTTTTGAATAGAGAAATTGGTGTGGATGGTTGTAGAGAGAGAAGACTGACAGACAAATTATCTAATGGACTTTAAAGAGACTGTAAAAGTGAGATGTCTTTGCCCCAGTGATTGCAGTTTGTGGTACGAACATGCGGGAGTTCAGCCTCAGTGTTGTGGCTGCTGATGTTTTTATGGGACTTGGTTTAGAAGGTATTACCGCTGAGGAAGAGAAAAGAAAGATCAAGACAGAAGAAAATGGACTGAGAGCGGAGGAAATGTTGTGAAAAAAGGAAAAAAAAGCCTTGGAATAGAAAAAGACCCAGGGCCAGATTTCTAAAGACTTTCCTACCTTGTTTCAGGTGAATTCTTGTGTGTTATTTATCAAACCTGGGCTTTTGCCTGGAAGCACAATTCACCTGTCATCCAAATCACACACACACAGTGCCTGTCAACTCACCTTTTGTGTGATCCATGAAATGTAACTCTATTCTTTATGCATATGTATTTGCAGGAGGATCATGCAAACAGCTGGGGGAAAAAAAAAAGTATTGTTGATTTAATATTCCACTGGTTTCGCTGTATGTCCCGCAGTTTCTGCGTCTCTAGGCAACTCATGAAGGTGGACAAATTTGCAAAGGCCGCTGTGAGAAGGCTGTGATGAGAAAATGTACCTGACCAGTGTTTTTGTCCAAATGTCAGTGCCGGGCCGACCCAGGTGGGTGTGTCAAAAAAAAAAAAGCACAAAAATGCTGCATTAAATCAAAATAAAGAACTGCAGCTTCACAAACAGAAAAGAAAACGTGATATCCCACCTTCTTCTAATGCAAAACAAAGAGGGTTGTGAGAGTTTTGACTCTGTAGTTATTAACTTGAAATTGATTTTGATGTTCACTGAGCTGCTAATGCACTGTGGCGATTGCTCTCTCTTGATAATTCATTTACATTTTTGCAGCAGTTTCTTTATATAACCAGTCGTTTTCTTTTTTCGTCTTTCCCTCTGCTTTTCATCACCTAAGAGGCTCATGTATTTATTCCAACTCCAACATTCTGCTCAGTGAAAGGTTTGAGTTTATTTTAAGAATGTTTTGATCATCTGAATACTTTTCTTTGCTTTTGTATCGCAACTTCAGTTAATGTTTTGCAAGATGTTTCTGTATTCCTGCTCCTGTATAACTTAAATATAACTCTGCTGTAAAGCAGCTCGAGGTGAAAGTCACAATGTCTGCTTCTGTAATTAGCTCATGTTTCACTAAACCTAACGCAGGTTGCAAAGTGCAAATTTAATGGCAGGCTAATTTGTGCCGTGCTTTCATATGTGGAAGTGTGGTCAAGAGCGCTTATAGTGCCTGACCTGAGTGTGCATCTGCATGTTAATGTGCTTTTATTTTTGTGGGAAGCTTTTTTTTTTGCACTCAGGACTTTTAGAGTGAAGGACATATTTGCAAGACAAGGGCATTATGGTCAGAACTCATTTCATCAAGGTTTTTTTCCCCCCCTTGTAGGGTTAGGGTTGAAGAACATACTGTAGTCAAAGTATGTAATTTGTGCTTTTTGCCAAAGTGAAGATTTAACACACACATCAATTTCATTACATCCTCTCTTCAACAGATACACTCTGAGGTGTCAAGTTGATCTTATCGATACATTTCACATCCTCACATGCCCCCACTTACAAAAATGAAGAATTATCCTGAAAGGTGACTGAAAGTCCTCCCAAGCAAGATTTCATAGTAAGAGCCCTTATCTAAACAGACCAAACTTTTAATTGACCTTTTTACTCCTTTTATTTAAATGTTCCTTTCATGTCTTAACGCTGCTGTTTATAGTGCACATTCAAAGCACTGTTTTGTAGAACACAATAGTTATTATTATCTTAAAAGATTAGTCTATCATATCATCTGTGTTACCAACAAAACAACACGTTACCTCACCCTACGCTATCTACAGAAGTTTAAGTACGAGTGAATATGGAAACAGATTATCTCAGCAGCCTCCCTCTGTAAGATAAATCAGGTATTGATCTCCAGACAGAGAAAATTTAATTACTTTCACAATATGATTTGTTTGTCTTTCAAGGTCCTAATCAAATGTGAAACTGCATGAAGCATGTTGATGATTCTTCTGAGTTTCTAATTCGATGCCACATTCAAAGTGGTGATATGCACAGCTGGGATTTGTGGATCAGACCTGAAGCGTTTTTTTGCATTTTTACACTTCCCAAACTTGAGAATGACAAACACATTCACATATTTAGTGATTAGAGAAAAAAGAGGGGAAAAAAAGTCGAGAGAATGTTTTCTTTTATACGTATAATGGTGAGGGCACGATTGAGCTGCAGACAATAAACTCAGCGTACATAATAACTGTATTTCAACAGAGGGTTTTTGAGTTCATGAAAACGTGGAACTGGAGAGATTTTCATCCTGTTATGCTAAGATATTAATTGCTTTACCAGGTGCAGGGGGGTTTCAAGGTGCACACTGGTTTTCAAAAACAACACCTGTGCATCAGTAAAGAAACCTGTTCTCGGTGTGAGAGAAAAAAAAGATTTAAAAAATAACACTTACTTTCTACAATCTGTACATGCTGATCTGTGAAGCTGTCAGAAAGTACAATAAATGTTTATTAAAAAAAGGAGACTGTTTCAGACTTTTTCCCTCAGTTCTCACTATGTTTCCATCCAGCAGCTCTCTGGGCATGTTCTAACACGATGCATAAATTCAGAACCAATTTTACACCACATTGCCTTGGTCTCACTCTCCAAATACTGCCAGACTCTCGCACTCCAAATCCAGCCCCTCTTTCGACCTGTTTAAGTGCACCAGACCGAAAGAATGGCTCCGACTTTCTGTGTGCACTTTCTACTTATTTATTTTTTAAACTCGAGCGTAATAGAACTTTTAATCACGTCTAGAATCTTTATGGCGCAGGGAAATTTTCACGAGATATGACATAATGTTTATGGAGTGAGTAAAATAGGGTATTTCACCTACAGCAGCACTGCTCAGCATTTGCCCAAGAGTTATCACTGTGTCCAGTGAACAAGGAAGAATAAAAAAATGTCACGCTATCGCTGTCAATAAACTACTTTTAATAAGGAATGAACAGATTTGAGAGTGAATAAAAACAGTGCTCCTTATGCGCAGTATGTGCCTGTATTTAGTTTCCCTTACTTCAAGCTGTCAAGTCTTTCCTATCTGCATTTGCTCCAGAACACGGCAGCTTGACTTGCCTGCTATATTGTTGTGCCTCTTCGTTTTCTGACATATATTGTTTATTTGAAATAGTGTCTTGATCTGGCTTTTTTATTGTCCTCTCAGTTTTTGATTGAGCTTTCCTGCTAGGTAGTTTACACACAACAGCTTGGATGCTGTGAATGTGTTCCACTGCAGAGTTTCTTTTTAAACCCAGTCTTTGTAACCTTGTAACTTCACCTCCTGATGTGTAACCTACACTTTTTTTTGTTTGTTTTTCTACCCAGAGTCCCATTCATCCCTCTCAGTTATGCTGCATTTTTATAATTATGTGTCATAAATTACAAAGCTCCCATGAAGTGACAGCAATCAGAAGAGTGACGGTGACTCTATTAACAATCACTGTGGGGGTAAAACCCTTGCAGGAGATAAGATAGCATATCATATGGATCAGGGTATTGACACAACACACCAGCCCCCATTGTGAGCTTTCTTTTTCCTTGTTTCCTCGTTTTGTGATTTGTAATTTGCTGTGACAGGTGAAGCATTTCTTTTCAGATGCTCCTTCATAGCCAAGAGAAAAGCATTGATTTTCTCTCTGTCCTTTATCCCCTTTCCACTTAGTGAGATTAGGAAGTATAATCACTGTGATCCTGGGGATTATACAAGCAAAACATATGTACAACCATGAGAAAATTAAACATTATTAGCATAAAGTCATTTTGTTTAGGGTGTGGCTTCAATTAAACCCTCTCATGTATCTGTTTGATTAGTTAGAGTAATGAAAATATTGAACATTAACTCCTGGGTGGATCTTTTCTATCATGTCTGAATTGCTCATCCTTCAGTGATTTAACACTTTCCAAATACCTGATGAATATCACTTTGTGGTGGGTGGCAGCCTCTGTGAAGTTAACATCAATGACACAAACAAAGCCTCTTAACTCACAGCCTTCTTCAGCTTGAACACAGACATGCACTCATCCAAACACATTGGGGATGTGACCCATTATGATTAGCCAAAATGAGACAACAGAGACTCGATGATGATGGACAAATTACCACCAATGGCTAAAAAACGGATCAAAGGAGGAAAGGCAGGGAAGGTTGGAGAGGATAATAATGTTTTTACTTTCAAGGTAACACAAGACAAATGAGTCATTAAAGTTGGGTTCACTACTTTCCTCAACCACTGTCCTGTTCAAACCCAAACAGGTCTAAATTATTCCTCTGAATTCATTTGTGTTTCCAAAATTTTCGGCCAAGGTGAAATGAGCAGAGGATTTAATTAACATCTGATAAAGTACGGCTAAAATGCAGCCAGTGTCTTATTATTCCTGTATTTCATTCCATTATTAAGCAGACTATCATCAGCATAGTGTTGGAAATGAATGGTGTTTGTAGGCCTATGTTTAATTTAACTAAAGATGAATATTTAAGTAAAGGTTCTGCAAGGAACTTAAAATTGACCTCTTGAGAAGTGGTGAAGATTGAATGAAATTCTGTTTTAATCGTCTATGAAGCAGCTGCGTTACTATTGACAAAAATACTGATTTACTGTTAAGATACCTTGTCATTGAAAGGACAAATATTTTCCGTTCAAAAAATTATACTTGTACATGATTTGATTTAGGTTAATTTGCCATTGTCATTGCTTGTATAAACTTATATTTCCCTAAAAACTGAATTTATGAGCGAACATGACATAGCAACAATACACTTTAGAGGATGTTCTGCATAAAGATGAGAAAGAAAAAAAATTGATATTTAATATTTGAACTGACTAGATTTTTAAATTCTAATATAATTTTAATTCTTTAATATAATTTGAATTGAAGTGTACTTTATCCTTTTTGTGCTTTAGTGGTCATGTAATCACAATGATTATGAAAGTACTGTGTTGAATAACTTTTCTGAACATAGTCGAGGCTCGTTAAACATTTAATAAGATATTTTTCTACTCTGTTTTCTGTTTTATGAAGATTTTCTAAGCCTCTGGATTCTTGCCAAATTGTGAAAACCATTGATTGATTGATTCTCCTTCGATCTCTTTCCACTCTTTCCCTCTTATCATCCCACTGCCAGCAACCGGAGGTGTATTTGGTCCTCAAGGGGAATCAGGGTCAGAGCCTGAAGACGACAGCCAAATGAAGTTTTACACAGAGCAGCACAGAGGACGAAGGCGTGGCAAAGGTGAAAAGGAATGCACTTCTTTGTAAACACATCTACGGCATGCACAGCAGGGCCACAAGGAGAAGAAAGGAAATAAAATGCAGTAAACATATTGAAAAACAAATCATTTCCACCCTTACCCTCGCTGAATACGGTCGAGGAATAATGGAAGGGCGGCCTATAGCTGAGTGAAATGAGGCTAGACACTTCTGGAATTGTCAGCATAGCTGGAAGTAGGAAGGAGTCATGCATGTTCCCGGTGGGGTTTAAAGTGCTGTTCTATGGCACAGCTCTGTGACACTCAAAGTAGATATATGAGCTGAGGTGAACGGAGGCTCGGTGATGAGTAAAGCTGGGTCCAATAACTTTGATGGGAGGCATGATTTTCACTCCCCTTTCCACAGTGTGATATGTGATAGTGGAGACTACATTTTTTTCACTTCACTGTATGTGTGAAAAAAGAGACAATCAATGTGTCCTTTATGATTTTATTATGTTGTTATTAATGAAGTCATAGTGTCCCGTCCCTTTTTGCTACCTGGATTAGACAGTTTAAGACACTCGACACAGTGTTGTGGCACATCCCAAAACTGATCAAGTGACAGGAGTGTAAATATGGATGGAATTGAACCATTGTGGTGTTTTTGTCATTGTTGTGTGACAGTGATAGGGACCCCTCTCTGCTTTGGTGCGTTATCACATACGGTACAACTACCTTGACCTGGATTTCTCGGGGTCGCAACTCGCAACCCATAGACTTCAACACTTGAATTAGATTTCAGTGTCCAGCTGAAATGTTTCCAATTCCCTACAAGAGTTCTCGAAAAAAGTTGAAATGCATCCGTCTATTCCTCACTCATATTTTTTCAGCTGCAGCGACCCAAAGCTGCATAAGCAGTTTGGAAAACAAACGGATAGATGGGTTCCTGGGCATGGATATTGAACCTTTGTACACAGTCTTAGTGTAGGAAAATGTTTGCTGTTCAAGTAAAGAGTCAGCTCTCTAATCCTTGATTCTACAGGCCTTACTAAATTAAATTCTGAATTACATTCCCTGAGCAACAAAGTAACAGTGTGTTTATCTTTAACTAGAATTTTAACTTTTGAATTATTATACACTGGCTTAAATGGCTGAATTTTCACACAATAAAGTTAGTGCTTAGTTGTATGGCTGAGGATGCCAAAGGCTTTGTCTAAACTAAATTGAGGTCACTTGGATTGTTTTAGAAAAATGCATTGTGGGTACACAAGCCAGTGGTCATGATCCGTGTTGGGCCTTCTCTGCAGAACTGAAAGAGAGAATTATGTAAAGAAAGATGAAGAAATTTCAACTTACAGTACACTTTTCTTACTTAGTTTGAATTTGTCTGGTGCACTTTGCTTGTTCCTTTACATTCACTCGTGCATTTGTCTAAATATCTATTGTTAGTGAGCGGGGCCTCAGTGTGTGCGTGAAAGTCAAGACTATAGGTGTTTGGTTTGTGGCCATAAAGTAAGTGTTTGCCATCGTGAGTGTACATGCTTTTGTCTACTCAGTAGGCTTTTACAGTGATTGAGGGGCCCCTTCATAATCCTGGTGACACCACCCCAAAGGAATTAGCTGCCCTTCTATCGCTGCTGCGCACAGCTGCTGTTCTAGTTCTTTCACAAACCAGCGGCAGTGTAGACGTGTGATTCGGTGCAGATGGATTCATTATCTCAACTTTATCTCCCTGCTTTTGACCTTGAACTGCATCTATACTATTTCCAAACCTGTGTTAAGATTTCCCTGGACTCTTCTGTCGCTGGGGATAAAGAGGTGTATAGGGTTAGTAGTGTTAGCATTTCCATGATTCCATTATTCCATGATTTTTTCAGTTCAATCCAACTAACCATTTACACATATCATTGACGATAAAATCACACATTGGCTGGAAAACTGAAATAACCTCAGCATTTTTTTAGTAACATAATCAGAAATTTAAACATTTGTTCAAAAAACATATATCCCCTACAGAAATTTGCCGTCACTTGCATACCAGTACCAAGAACCAGGAAACAGAAATAGACTTCACTGTTTCTATTGACTTTTTCAGGGATGCAGCTCCCTTCCTTGAAATTATTTGCACAATTTCTGAAGCCTGCAGAATCTGAAATATCTTCCAAGCTTTAGATAAACAAAAAAAGCACAAGAAATATTTTTTTACATTTTAAATCTAGTGAGAACATTGTTTCCAAACCAGCGCCTTATCGCTCTCGCATCCCAGTAAGCCTCCTCTCGGCATGCCGTCTTCCTCTGCCATGATAAATATCCGTAGACAGAGGTTAAGCGGCTAATTTCATTCCCTATATCCTGGCTTGGAAATGGGGAGCCCTGACAGAGCCAAAGGGCAACCAAAACAACCAATCTATATCCCTGTCAGTGGCAATACCATCATATATCACACCAACAAATGGTTCTGGGCTGAGGGATTCTAAGTCATCTTTTACTTACTCTGGCCAAACTTCAACCCAGGTTAGATTCATAAATCAGGAGGACAATTAAATGCATTTTCAAGGATTTAGGAGGGCTCTGAGGTTGTACTTCCAACAAAGCGTGGTGCTAAAATGAGTGATTTAGTCTCAGGTGAGGGTTACGTATCTATGCGTCTACTAGTAAGCGGTATGCTGTCACTTTCTGTCAAGGATGTTCAAATGCAGTCATTTGTTTAAAGCCCTGATTAAAACAAAAGGTGTCTCTGTAAAACTGGCTCACCTTTACCTTTTTTTCTCTTTTTCTACCTCCAGGCCACCCACACAGCCCTCTAAATAAGGTCACCCTGACGTTGATTACCATCAGCACATGTGTCATTGCCATTGTCTATGCTACGCAGGATTCCTGCCCCCTCACTGTCAAGGTTACCCTCCATGTGCCTGAGCATTTTGTCGCAGACGGTAAGTGCAACACATTCATCAGACCTCGAGAGATATTCAAGCAAGCAAATACCCAAAAAAGAAAAACTTTTTTCTCTCTCATCTCTGTCTTTCTTTGCTGAGCTGCATTTTTCTCCCATTTTTTTCCGCTATCTTATTTTAATTGAAACTATATGATGTGAAAAGCCTAGAAGCTCTCATGTCTCACAAACTTTTATGTCCAGTTGAGGGAGATTCTTTGTATTAAAAGGTTTGTCATAGTCAAGAAACTCACTAAATTAATTATGCAACTTGGTGAGGTATCATTTTGATGACACAGCTGAAGACATTGTGGTAGGATATACTGTACCTATACCAGCTTAATTAAAAATGCTTATAATAATGATAAATCATTGTATTTATAGACACCTTTTAAAGCACACAGGGACATATTTCAAAACCCAGTGAAATACATAAGAAAACAAGATGTACAATACAACATAGATTAGAATGTAGTTTTTGAGAATTGACATGTTTCCATTGTCGTATTGGAGTTAAACATAAGGGTCAAGTTTGAATTGGTGTGTTTTGTGGTGGGAATTAAAGGTAGGAAGATAATCAATATGACAAATGTCTCATGGAAGGGAATTCTAGAGCTAAAAGCTCTCGCCCCCGTGGTAAAGTTGAGTCTAGTGTTAAAAGAGGATATGGATTTATGGAGCATGTTATCATAATAGGCACTCTCCAATATGGTACACTTGTGATTCGCTTGTTTCCTGCCATAATTGGATACAGTCGTCCTTCAAGCAGCGTAACACAGGAATGACTGTTGTGCAGCTCTGCGGTGTTGACTGGTAATAATATATATATTTGTATAGTTTCTGTTGTTAGGAGGAACAGCTAATGGGCCAGGGACAGCTGGGCATGCTTCCCCTGTTTCTATTTACAAATGGCTTGCAGTAAAATCAGTACCCCATCAACCGTGATGTGTGGTTTTCAATTTCCATGCTTTTCAGTGTCAATGCCCCCTCTGCACGAATGATAAAGTACAAAAGACACATATCCAACCAATAAAAAAAAAAAAAGAACCATGGGCTGGAACAAAAAAAAGAGCAAAAATCAGGACAATAAAGCCCACACACTGAACGCTCCCAATAGGAGAAAAAAAATGATTTATTATCACCACAAACAACTGAGTGACATTTTTGGCCATCAGAGTGATGAAGAGCAGGGTGTTGAAAATGTTTTTTGTTTCTGTGCTGGGAGCTCTCTGCGTGCAGGCTTTGGCACATGTGTCTGCATACTGTAGATTGGAATACTAACCCCTTTTATGGTTTCACTTCACATGACATAAACGTTCTATTCAGCTATTCACTGTGACTAGTCCAAGGTTTATTTCTATTTTATTCATGCCATATAAGAAGCTGTCATCACGGCACACGAACCAGCTATACTGCGATATCAAGGACGTGGAGTAAATAAAACCTTGACTTGAACATTTATGACAAAATTTAGTAGATAATAGTTTTTTTCTTGTCCATTTACATCCTGACATAGGGGCAGTAAACAATGTATTCTCAAAATAAATGCAAATCAAGTTGGATAAATCAAGCATCTAGGCATGAATGCACACAGAACTGCTTGGAGAGTTGTACCGTCTGAATCGCTTTTAAATTCCTTTCTGACTATGGGACAGTGTTAAATTGGGCGCATGCATAGGCACTATACTGCAATTTAAAGCTCACAGTGAGGAGAGAGAGGAAAAGTGGTAAATGTGAAGTCGAGTAAGTCAAGTCTGAACCTACTAGTAGTGGGTTGAATAGAAGGGTGTAATGTTAATTTTCCACATAAGAGCTCTACCCAAACCAATAAAGTTACACTTTACATCAGCATCACTTGGATGAATTATTCTCTCGTACCACAATAACATAGTGTGTATTGACTCCAATGGAAAGTTTGCTCTGTCCGTAACACATGAAATCTTTTTCTGCCAGTTAGCATGCTGAGAAATTTAAGCGAATTTGTGTAGAATGATTATTGATTGGTTTTGTGGTGACCTCCTGACCTCCACTCTAACATGACTAATGAGGCAAAGTTTCCGCTTACGCACAATAACTATGTTAAAAGTGTGGGTATGCCCTGAGCTGCCCTTTGACCCGAGCTCTTTACACACAGGACTTCAAAAACCAGTAGTTGGATTTTAATGAATTTATGAGCACTAGAGAATTTCTGTTTATGTTAATTTCGATGACCCAGTAGCCCTCAAGCCAAACTCCACAGCTCTTACAATAGAGAGTTCATGTGTATGTTTTTCTTTTGAGAATTGAACATGAAAGGTGTATGCAGAGGAAGCTATAATCAGACCTTTGGACTCTGGAAACTCTGGACCAGACGTGTGCTGGAATGGGACTCATAAAAGTGGACACCTGAGGCAGAGCAGATGCGATAAAAGGTGGCTTAACACAGTAGTCTGGCAGGCGTACAGTCGGCAGCGGGCAGGCAGTCAGAGCAAACAAACAAAACAAATCCAATAGATAAACAAACAGAACAAATCCAAACTGGCAAGCCCCGTACAGTATAAGTTGGGTCAGGACAGTAACAGGGAGGAAATAACAACTACTAGAACGCTATGGCTACAAGGCATGAGCTGCTCCCTATGAGCCGGCCTGTACTGTATATAGTGGAAATATAATGAGTGACAGGAGGTTGGTGAGCAGACAGGCGATGAGGTCAGGAATCTGTATGAGCAGAAAAGTCAACGGGAGTGACTGGTAGACAGACGTGGCAGGGGGATGGTAAACAAAAACTCTACACGCAGAAGCTAATACAGCAGGAAGAACTCGGTCGCAGTGGACTAGCATTGTACTAATGTCATGATAAATCAAAACGTTAATGTACTGTATCTCTGAGAGGTCAGTGAGGTTAATATGCTGGTGGTGAAGTAGGTCTGTGGTTTTTTTTCGTTTTATTAATTCATAGGAGGTTTATATTTTAGCGTTTCAAATCATTGCTTTTCCACAGACGTGTCAATAATATCAAGTCATGAAAGGAAAATGTTGCCACCTAAGAGAAAAATCAGACACATGAAAGAACCAAATGACTTCTTGAGTCCAGACTCTAGTAAGTACTGTATGGTAATGGCAAATGCATAATTGATAAAGATATAATAAGAAAGTTGGACTTACTGGTCATAGAAAAAAATGTGCATTAAACCACTGAACATATTCTCAAAACAAAAGCATATACAGTAGTGTATGATGTGTCAGAGAAGGTGTCAGTGAGTTGCACAACTGTTGCACTGCTGAATGTGCACTGTTCCTCTAATTATCACTGGAGCCATGACACAGATATGCATTGTTTTGTTGCTGTTTTTTTGTTGTTTTTTTGCTTTTTAATTCCACCTCCGTTCCCAAAACAGTTGAAAGGGGAATTGATCTAACAAAATAGTCCTCTGCACTCAATTCACAATATGCACAGCAAAATTGCTGGCAATCAGCGATGTTCCGATGCACCACTCAAGAGGGGTTTCTTTACAGGTCTCAGAGAAACCAACCCATAATCTAACAATTGCCTCCTCACTGTGAGAGCTGAAGCCATTAGATTTCTCCACTCTCTCAGCAAATGAGGGCTGCTGCCAGTTCTGTTCACTAAACTGCTGTGCTGCAGGAAATAGCCTTGTTATGCTCTTTTTTTTTGTCAGCCTGACCTGGGAGATGCTTTTAGGGATCCTTTCTGGAGAATTATGTATATCTCAGCCTTTTGGCATTTTGTTGAAAACTGAATCTTTAATTTAAAACATGGCAGCTGCCACTCCTCTGAAAAAAGAGGCTCTCATTGTTCGATTTATATATTTCATTTGAGTATAACTCTTTGATTCAGTGGTAAGTAAAATGCTTATTGACCCACCTCGGCAAGGTGCTTCATAGCATGTTTAAATGAAACAAACTTGTGTTGTCGACCTGATGTTAAGACCATTACTGTCTGACTATGAGAGATGTGCCCCAGCTTGAACTTTCAGCCTGTGCTATAGGTGGAACAGAATAATGGCTGCAAGCAGCGCAGTATTAACTCGAGGGCCAGACAACATGCCAGCTTTTGGTCTATACAGTCTAGCTGAACAGATCCAGCCAGAAAATGAAACTTTCAACACATGAGTGTTTTTTTGTAAGGTTTTGTGTGGGTCAGACTATCCTGGTGTGACATTTTCCCGTCAAGTGAAAAGAAGCAGCTGGTGGTGGTTTATGTGTGTAGGAGGAAGCAAATGATAGCGTATTCTATTAGGAGTGTGGAACACCTAGAACGTTCAGAGGAGAGAAAAAAGCAAAACAGAATAGATGAGGCTTGAGATATTGCTTTTCTGTTGCACAATGTAAAAGCAAAGCATTCTTCGTGGGAAATTTCTCTCTGAGTTGTGCCTTTTACTGCAGGGCTGCAGCCCTGTAATTTCTCCTGTGAGTCAGATTTGATTGGTGGCTACAGTGTAAGCTTTTGCATCTGTTCAAATCCTCTCCTCAGAAAACCAGTTTGGAGACCACCGTTACAGGGTTTCTCGTCATGAACCGGAGGAATGGGGCCAATCTTTTTTTTTTAACTGTGCAGTCGCCGTCAATGTCCATTGACCTATAGTTTCTGAAATGCATTCTGAATTCACTTTTACGCAGAAACGTGTGCTTACATTCTGAGCCCTTCTGCAAATTTATCTTGTACGACCCAGCAGCGAACACACAAACCTCAGCTGTGTAAGAATCTCTGTGTTCACCAGAGAGCTGAGGAACAATCTCCTCACAGCTCCCATTGGAACCAAAAGTCATTGGCATCAATTAGGGATAATCTTGTTCAGTGATCAGAGTTTAACGATTGGTCTGGGAGCAGTAAGAAAGAAAGGTAAATCAGCGTCAATGAGCATAGCATTTACCGATTGACTTGTGAAACCCTTTTAGCCCCTCTACTGCAATTACCAAGGAAATCCCATCAATACACACATTATAGGTCTTAATTTTCTCATTTAAATTCAGCCTGGTCAGGATGGGAATTAAAATTACAGTGAAAACAAAGGAATTAGCTACTTTGTAATTGACTTAGCAATAGAACCAGGAAGAAAGCTCTTAAAAGAAGCAAACAATCAACCCCCTGTGTACCTTTTGATTGATTTATTTATTTAATAATTTTATCTTCTCCTTTCTTTTCTCAGGAAGTAGTTTTGTAGTGAGCATGGGGAGCTTCCTGGATGTCTCCAATTGGCTAAACCCAGCCAAGCTGACCCTCTACTATCAGACCAATTCGTCCACACAGTGGGTGCGGGACTACTGTGGCCAGAGGACGACTGAGCCCTGCGAACAGATTTGTGACCAGGACACAGGTTAGTGCATAAACAGTGCCCACAGACACACACATGCACATGCTGGGGGCTATTTGTTGAACCATTCCACGCATTAATTTATTTTTTTATTGCTGAGTAGGTATTTCCCTTAATTTGTCTGTTAATTGGTAAACAAATCAGCAGCAGAAAATGGAACATGCATAACGGGGGTCATTATATTAATGCCTCAAAGTCACACCCTCCCAACTTAAGTAGTTATTATTAAATATTCAGATATAGCACATAAAATAGTTGCAGCTTTCGGAGCATTTTACTACACTGTACAGGATGAAATTAACCACATGAATGAATCTATTTTATATTCTCCTTCCTAATGGGTGCCATCCTAGTTATGTAATGCACACTAATCCAACACTAGATTCCTTTTGCTCCCTCCTCCCTTTAACAGGAGTAAATGGGTATAAAATGAGTGCAGGAGGCAGCCCTGTAAAACCAATAAAATGATGGTATTTATGAGTGATTGGCTGTCAGCATCCCACCCAAAGGAGGCTGTGTGTTTGGACTGTATTCAGCGTGTATTTGTGCTGACATTAAAAGTATACCAACAAAGGCTGAGACTGCAGCGTGATATTTATCTCCCCTCCATTGGCGTGACGCCCTCGTGTATTTTCCGTGGCCAACTAGATAGAGTCTAAGCTCATTAGAATGGATTACATCTGTAATGTATGTGAAATGTATGTCACCCTGGTCAAGGGCATATTGAGGGCTGATGCATAATGTATTAGAGGTCCAGACATTCAACTCAGTCAGTGCACATGAAGATGCCAATGATGGACTTGATGCACATGTTTGTTTATTCTGAACATGTGCGTAACCGGTGCGTTTGCCAGCGCTGGCCACTGTGCATTCCTACATTGCGAGATCAGTAATAGTTGTAATTTCATTTGGGAATCATTTTCTCATTCAGATGCCAGCGCATTCAGCATTCTCACGTTATTAGTACCTGTGTTTCCCCCTGTCTCTTTGTCTCTCTCCATTTATTTCCCTTTTCATCTGTCCTTTACAGCAGCAAGATTATTTGATCAGTAAGTATGTTGTGTCTCCTCAGGGCAAGCGCATCAATCTGGCAACAAAATTAGAGGTGTTATACAAAAGAGCTTCTGTTTCCATCACTGTCCTCTAGCATGCTTTATAATACCCTTACAATAGAACCCAACAATGATACAGTCACACACACACACACACACACACACACACACACACACACACACACACACACACACACACACACACACACACACACACACACACAGCTTCTTGAAGGCAGCACACCTGAGACGAACTCTTTCATCCAGGCACATTTATTGCAGTTTCAACAATAGGTGGAACCACTGGTTGTGAAATGTTAAAGGGTAAATCACAGAGGAAGAAAAGTACAGCTGTGCGGCTCTCTATGCATTCAGACTTTTGAGCACCGTGGCCACAACAATAGGCAATGTTAAAATGGGTATTTTACCTTCTGACAGGTGGCATGAAATCACCTCCTTGACATGGATGCACTCACACAAAGAGAAAAAAAGGTGCAAAAACTGTGGACTGGTGGTGTTTCTATGTAACTAGCAAATGGAAATGCTTGACAGCTGAAAACTTTGTTGACTTCTCAAAAAACTCTTTACTGAATTGTATTGCTTTTTTTTGCGAGAGAGTTTAGGAGGTGGAAGGTTCTGAAAATATTCAGAGAGTTGCATGATCAAAGAAATGTTTGGTTTTTACAAAACTTAAACTCATATTAGTTGTCGGAAATGGACATTAAGGTGCATTTTTGCAGTTTCAAAAGAGTAAAAGCTTTCACAATGCTAGATGGCACTACCTAAAAAAAGGCCTAATAATAAAGCAGTGCACGAAAATGTTGCAGCAATACAAATACATGTATAGCCTACCTCACCCGCCTGGGTGCCTGGTAGTGGGTACAGATTATTTTGCAGCATTCCAATAAAAGCTGGCCTCAGACATGGTGACATGTCCTACTGCTGTCTGTAGGTTTTTGGATGGAGATTTTAAATTTAGGTTACACTGCTGTGCAAAAGGAAAATACATGTCAGGGGAATACAGAGGGTGTACTACTGCCCGTTGTTCAAACAAGTGAATGGGCAAAATGGCATCTAAGTGTGTGAACACTGTGCATTGCTGTCTTACATTGTCTTTTTCCAGCACTTGGGGCTTTCAAAGCCTTTTAGCAGTAACATTAACAACTTATTTCTACTGCCATTATAAACCATTCAGACGGACTGTATTCCACACATTTGCACATATTATACCCAACAGATACACATTTAGACATTATTTTCATGATGAACACTTCAGACACACTTTCATTGACGCGTTTCTTTAAGCTCTATAATAACAAGTGGGCAGCATTTCAATAGCATCTCTATCATGTGCCCCCATCCTGCTTCAATGTCACACTGGTTGACTGCCACTGTTGACTACCACTTTATCACTACATCGCTGGGCCTGGATAATCAATCTTCACTGCTTTCACCTTCACTCCTTGACTCAACTGCTGGAAAGGAGGTCGGTGTATGAGTGGCTTGAGTTAACTATACCGCTGGATAACTACTTAGGATTTAGCTGCCTATCTTTGTAATATATATATATTGCATTAACAGTGAGATACACAGTGCTCGTCAGAAATGAATAATACATACCTTTAAATGGACTGCAGAATAAATAGCCGAGAGGATGATTGTTCAGTTCAAATTATTTTAGCAAGTGATGTTGCCAATGATAACATGGTGACTCAAGTTATCACTTTATTATTATGAGTTATTATGTTATTAGTCAATCCATCCTATCTCATATAGTTATACACCCTACTAAGGAGGAATAGATGCTGCCAGCACTTTTCCATCCATCATCATAACTAACCTCATAAAGACCTGTGAACCTCTACCGCTGTCTTTGTTTTCCCCATTTGAAATTATGTCTCCCTGTCTCCTCCGGCCTCACCTAATTGGAACTGAAACTGCTGAGGTGTAAATGTATAGCCCTGCTTTATTCAATGCATACTGTACTTCCATGTACACACACATACAGTCTGCTTTGAGGGAGAAAAAAACTTATCTCGAATCTGCCCAAGGTCTTCGGGCAGAAGGGCTTCTCCCCAATGGAAGCGGAAAAAAATACATCAGGACAACAATAAGTTGTTTCTGTGCTCATACCATGATCCTTGAAATGTGAAAATCACTCATGCAGCCACAGTGGGATTCTAGAAATCATTATAATGAAACATCATTTATAACATGAGGTCGGTAACACAGGAGGAGCAGAGGGGAGAAATGGTTTGCGATCTCATGTGATTGCCACTTGAACTGTTTTACATTTTTGGCTCCTAATTTAGAACAGACGGGTGGTAAAAGAGAGCACAAAGGAACGAGAGGTGGAGAATGAGGACACAATGGTGACATAATGGTGACAAATTTGATTGGCAATCTAATATTGGTGTTTATACAGCATGGCAGTATCCCCCTGTGCAGTATCGGGTTGTGAGCCTGTGTAGAAACCTGGCTACGACGTAACAGGAAAGGAGCACTTAGAAAATGACTGTCATCAAATGGTCATTTCCAATCACAGGTGATTGCCTCTAAATTAGGCCAACAGCATGTTATAATCAGTCAACCAGAACTTTTGGCATCTCTAAATTCAACCCAGAATATCTGCACACAGACATACATGAAAACAATCAATTTGCATTTGCAGTCTTCCTAAAAACAGTGCAAAAAACAATACAGACTAATTTATTAAAGCAGCATAATGTGATGAGAATAACACACAGAGCACAGTTATTTAAGATCAGCAAGAACTGACGAAATGTTTTGACCCCAAACTACGAATTCTCACCAATAAAGTAATGAATGGAGGACACACGAAGCGCCAGAAAAATTTCTTTTAATTCCAGCCTCCTGCGATTGGAGCCATTAAATTGGCTCCAAAGGTATTAAAAAATAGAGAGATGTAAAAACACACATAAAAGAAAATATGGCTCATAGAAATAAATAAATCAATGAGCCACTGCATCTGCAACTGGTCCAAAATAGTAACACAACAGATGGATGGCACTGGTATGGATGATATCTTCCTGGAATAATAGCAGCCAAATACACACGGTAAATGCAAAACGAGCTCTGTTGCCATAGTGCATTAGCAGCTCCAAGAAGTTCACATTTAATGACCACACAATACTAACTCCCTGTTCCCTCCTTGTGTGCTGTTTTTTACTGCCAGCTTTATCTTTTTAAGAGGCTGGTTTTTTTTTATTAACTAATCCAGAATGACTCCTACTTTTTTCTTATTGTCTGTTATCACTGAGTTTTCCCAAGAACGAGTCACTTTCTTCCCAACTCGACCCATAATGCCTCTAACCAGATTTTAAGGGGCATCTAAAAAGCCACACTAAACTGATGCTTGCAACTTGTGTGACGGTTAGTTAATCCAATGTGTAATTAATTAACCAAACATATCTCTTCCTGGTAATTGCTTAATCCAGCCTCGAATGCATTTGCATAAAGGAAAGCACTGCACTCCACTGATTACTAGTAAGGTGTGTGTCAGATTGAGGGCAAACTGAGCTTTCAGGCGGGTGCATCTCTTCTGAAACAAGGTGCAGCCTCCAGGGCTATGCTCATATGACCACACAGTGCATGCACCTTCTCCTCACAGTGCTTTTCCACCACACATCTAAATCAATGATATACACTAATGTGCTGTTACAGTTTTCAGCCTGCTTTGTACCCATGCCAGTCTTTGTATTGAGGATTGCACATTAAAGAAAGTTGACCTTTTGATGGTACTGCAACATCACAGGAACAAAGATGAGACGAGGAAGACCAGGAGGGGAAAAAGGTTTTGCTTTCTCCTTGTGATCAAAGCTAAAACAGAAACTTCCACTTCAGTGACTTCCTGTGTCCATTTTCTCCTTCCCAACATGACTATCTGCCAAAGAGTTTGTGGCTCCAGCTGTTATTATCAGTGCCCACTATCTATCATTCAGCAGTCATTTTCCGTGGTCAACATGTAAATCAAAGCAAAACACAAGATCTCTTCACTTGTTGAAACAACATGCACTTATCGCTGATGGACACCATAATAATGATACTGATTTAAAACAGAAAAAAGAATAAAAGCCTAGTGGTGACCAGACAGTGAAAATACACAATGCATGTGTAATTGAAGGTAGATTTATCCCTTTAATGTGTGAGTGTTTCCATTCTTTGGTGTATAGGTTCACCTTTGAACTATAAGTGAAGACTGCTACATATTGTTACAACCCTTTAGGGAAAGTCTGGGCCATGGGGGATAAGTTAATTTACATTTATGGTGATGTTGAAGTAAGCTTTAATTATGCTGGTACAATCTTCTCCTAATGTTGAAATAGTTAAGAATATAATTGGGATCTGTTCATAAGATAATTTAGGGTATCATCATAGTATAATATGCTGTGTAATGTGGGAGACACAGCATTAGTGTCTTATTGTGCTGGACAGAGCATTATGATTTATGTCAACATCCAGCAACATGCTCAAATGTGAATAGTTATTTGGGGCATGAGGGGATTAGGAAACATGACAGAATACAAGTGTGGCATTCAGGTCTGTCACTGAAAACACTCAATCCTGCTTTATTAGCAGTTCATTCAGCAAAGGCACAGTAGTAATTTAGGTAATGATCTGCTCTCCTCTGTTTTGGTGTGCATGATGAAATCCAAAGAGGGAGTGCTGGCCCTGTCCCATCAAATGTTTCCTCTTGATCCAAACACAAGCTAAGCTATAACCTCTGTCAGCAGCAGCCACAGTCCTGTCAGTGGTACTCCTGGATTCAAACAGCTCCCATCTCCCCTCTCCAATTAATCAGAGGCACACTCATTGCATTCTCACCAGCAAATCAGAGATTTCTATGTAAATTGTTTTCCATGCATATGTAAGAAAAAAAAACCTCAAGTTGGAGCACTGTTGTTAGCCTAACCGCTAACAGACTACTAATGAAAATGTCACCTGCAGCCCTTGGCAGACTGAAAAACAGGAATGAAGAGAGAGGGAGAGAGAGAGAGAAAGGTTATTTAGATTTCTTCCCTACCTCTCCAGCATGTAACATGTGACCTAGCTGCACATGTGCAAGATGGATTTTATTAAGCACTCCCTCTGGCAGTCAGGAAGAATTAAATATAACTAGGTTAAATGCGTATGTGAAGAGTAGCAGAGAGAAATTAGGTGTCTGTGTTTATATATGTTTGTGACTGTGTGAGTTTACAGCCTGGGCAGGATACATGTTTATGTGTCGTGGAGGATGATAATACCCCAAAATGACATATTGTGTGGTCATGCTCAACTGACACAGCAACACCTCTAGCAATTCTAGTATTATGACTGTTTTCTCCCAGGACCAAAGGAGGAAGTAGTGTGAAATTATAGAGCCGTGGAGTCAGCAGAGGGAGGAGGTCAGGGTGGATGGATGGGTGAACAACAGGGCTATAATGTCAGGAAATCTTTAATTTTGGGATGGAGTTTTGTAACGGCTTTGAAAGTGACCGGAGGCCAGTGCCGACTGATACATTGTGATGTTTTGGTCACTTTGGGTCACTAGTTTTATGAGAAACTTGCTTTTATGGACAGAAAATAACAAGTCTTAAATAAAATGATAGCAATATATTCTTAAAATGGATACAATTCTCTGTACACATCATTCATCTTTTATTCAAAATGGCTGGATATTAAAATTCTGTTGATATTTAATATTGTCCATATTTTAAAGTGGGCCAATTCGAAGAGGTCCTGCTCCTCATTTAGTTATACCTCAGAAAATAGCCACAAGCAGATAGAAATGTTTTTGTAGCTTCTCTTTGGCTGATTGAGTCCTAGTGATGCATCACTCCATGGGTTGAGTCTTAAGCCTGTAAAGTTGACCAGTAAATTATTAAACACCATGTCATAAAATGTGAATGGTGTTGCCTCGGTGGCCATTACATATTTTTTCCAGTCGTGTGATTCCATAGGTCAAAAGAAAACGGTCAGGGGCATTTATTTTTTGGGAACAGTGCTAATAGAAAGGTTGGGGAAGCTATCAGTGACTTCAGATTTCACAGATGTTTCCATCCTCTTAAAAGGCATTACTCATGCAGTGTGCTGGGGTAGTTCTGTCTTTATGAAACTCTAAAAATAAACCATTGTTTGATATTATCTAAGAGCAAAAGTTAGTTATCGGCGTAGGCGTAGTTCACAATATTGTTTGTGAGCAACCAGGGTGAGACTTTGATTTAATTTTCCCAAGTTAAATTTTCATATTGGCAATATTTCTGAAGCTTGAAGCTGTGAATCAGACAAAGAAACAGATGTACTGGCCTGACTAATTGTCCTTTTTTTTCTTTCTTTTTTTTACTGTAGATACAGATCTGAAACAAAAAATTGAAAATATTAAGACCTGATTACAAGACTATCACATGTTTACTCCACAGATAATTTTAAACTGTCTATCAAAATGACCATTGAGTTGATGAGTGATAGTTCTGCATTCTGCATACATATTATTAATACTTTGTGTTAATAACTAGTCCAAGGATGGGACCTATAGCTGTCTATTTACAAGCATGTTTCATTTGCATATTTTTTAAAAGATAAAAAACACAGAAATCTTCAAAACCTTCAACCTTCGACAGTCACTCTCACTCTGACCATGTTTTGAGAGTTCCCATTCAATATATTTGAGCATAAATGCATATGTTTTTACATGGTTTTATCACTTTGTATTAAAAAGAAAAAAAGTGATTGGATCTCTTTAAAATCTGTCCAAGCAAGTACTTCTAGCAGCAGCAAGCAATAACATTGTGGTTCAGTCCAGTTTTTGCAAGCATCATACCACTGAGTCTGCTCTACACTGGGTATCTAATGACTTTTTAATGGCTGCTGATGCTGGGATGTGCTCAGTCCTTGTTCCTCTGGACCTTAGCACTGCCTTTGACACAGTCGATCACAGCACTTTGTTAGACTGGCTGAGGCACTCGGTAGAACTATCTGCTACAGCTTTAAAATGGTTCTCTTCATTCATGTTGAACAGGAGCCTCTGTGTCTCCATTAGTAACAGTGTGTCATCATCTGCTCTTGTGAAGTATGGTGTCCCTCAGGGGTCACTAATTGGGACCGGTTTTATTTTCTCTGTATATGCTTCCATAGGAACATATTATCCTTGCTTCCATTCATTGTTATGCTGATGACATGCTGATGTACTTGCTTGTCGGAGCCACTGATCTTGACACTTTGAGATCACTACATCCCTGCCTATGTGGTGTCAAAACTGGATGTCATGAAACTTTCTGCAGCAAAACTAAACCAAAACAGAGATCGTCATAATTACCCCCCCTCACATAATAAATATCTTGCCATCTGTTGGTTTCCTGCTGGAACACTTCACGTCTGTTATAATATAATTTGCCGTTGGGTTTGGTAGCTCTGAGCAGCACTCAACAAAACTTGTATAGTCTTTTATTTTTCACTGTCTGAGAGATATTTCCAAAATTCAATCCATTTTATCTTTCATAGACACAGAGACCATTTTACATGCTTTCAGAACTAGAGGTAACAGAGCAAAGCCCTGAAGCTATGGAATGGAATGCCTGAGGAAACCAGGTCAGCAGAACCAGTGACCTCCTCTTAAAACAGAGTTTCATCACAGAGCTTTGCTTGAGTATTTTGTCTTCCCTTGTGCTGGTGACAACGTAGTGGGTTATATATTTTTCATTTGCTCATTACTCCATTGAAATTGGCTTTTTTGATTTAAAGTTGTTGCCTTGGGTGAAGCACATTGCGGCAATTATTATTATTATCTCTAATGAAGGCTCTGGCCAGGGTCACATACATGGTAATTTATTCAGCTACTGAGGATAAATAAATTCCTGCCACTGTGTCCTCTCTTTTCTCTCTGTGGCAGGAGAATGCAGCTGTCATGAGGGTTATTCCCCAGATCCTGTCCATAAACACCTCTGCGTTCGCAGCGACTGGGGTCGCAACGAAGGGTAAGTACTCTGTGCTCTTTCCACTCGTATCTAAAGCCTCATTTGTATTTAAATGGCCTTACGGCTTGGTTTCCAGTCCCTACTCCCAACTGCATTAGCACACAATATTAACTTTGCATAAAACAAAGGTGAATTGTTTGCTCTGATGGATTAGCTATCTGGGGTTTCAAGTTTCAAGCCCCTGCAAGTTGATCTTCAGAGTATTAAAAGGAATGTTATAAAATGTATTTAATAACTTACTGTATGCTCTCAAAAATGATCAGTAGTAATGTGAAGTATAAGCAATTTGTAGGTAATGAGCTAAAACATGCAAATGTACCTGAATGGTCTTTTAACTTGAGGAGGTAGACACTGAAGAGGGAATCCGAGGTACAGATGGAAGGGAGAGAAGGTAGGAGGGAAGTTATAGTGTGTAATGACACAAAACAGCGGGAGGGAGAGAAGGGAGTGAAAGAGTGAGAGAGAAAGAGACAGATCACTGGAGTGTGACACCAAAAAAAGTCAAATAGTGGAAATTGTCTTGATAGGGAGAGAAAAGTCAAATCAGCCATCTCTCTCTCTGACTCTGACTTTGTTTGACAATTAGCTGGCACGCTCAACGCTGGTTCATTAAAAAGGTCACATTGTTATTCATCTCCACCTGTCATCTGTTGGTTTCAGTCCAGTCACAAATCAAATTTCCAGCCACAGCTTTATAAGAGCAGCAGTTGACAGGGGGTTATCCACCTAAAAAGTATATTGTTTCACCAAGTGGTGTTAAGAGTTGACCTTTGTGTTTCATTTATTGTTCTGTAGGCATAGTTAAGTATGGTATCATTTACTATACAAAATATAAGTCAAGTTGCAACATAGGTATCTGCAAGAACTATCAAGATTATTATATTATTCTTACTAATGCAATTGTGAATTGTTATTTTAAATTATAAATGTATTCACCTCAATAATCTATTTTAATTTTGTTCCTTCTTTTTCGTCCTCTGTCAAGTCCTTGGCCATATGCTAACTTGGAGAAAGGCTATGACCTAGTTACAGGGGAGCAGGCCCCAGAGAGGATCTTCAGGTGAGTCTTTCACTTTTTCTGCATCTCCCTAGTGCATGACTTTTGCTGGCCATCTGTGACTCTGTGGACACACAGTGAAATGATGGTGCTGTTCTTGGCATGTGTTTGTGTGTGCGTGTGTGTGACGGAGCATACAGATGAGTATCCCGCAGATACACATAGACACAGTTGGCTGGACACACAAATATGAACCTGGTTCTGGGGTGAAGTCTCACCCACAGGCTCTTGTGTGGTGGAATAGCCCAAGGGGTCGTCCTGGATGGACTCCTTTCAAATGCTTTTACTGCCATTTTTGTTTACTTCTCATTCTTGATGGGGGTCATTGTGTCTGACATTTTTGCAAGAAGTGCAGGTCTCAAAGGACCCGTTCAGTATCAACCAGCTGTTCTTTTTAAAATGTTTGCAGCTCTCTTTCCTCATTTGAAAAATCATTTTATGTTACTGTCGGGCACATTTCAGAATTTTTTTTTCTATAAAAAATATGCAGTCATGTGGAAGATCAATATAAAAATATATGTAAATAGAATAAAGGCTCTGAGGAGAGATTGAAATGTTTATGAGGGTGTAAAACATGCAACTTTGATAAATATGGAATGTGCTATTGTTATATGACATGATGGATTTGTTTTCTCCGTTAGTAAACAGGGACTATGGACCCTGTTTTATAACCAAGACCCTCTGCGTATGGAGACTTGTTTGATGAATAAGTTAGCGAAAAAAAACAAAGAAAGAAAAAGGAAAAAGAGAGAGCACTTTGAGAGGAGGTTATACACTTTCTTCTTGTTATGTATATAAATCGTTTTTTCTTTTTTTTAACTGCAATTATCAGACATTGTGAGCTCAGTAAGTGTGATGCAATGACAGGGAATATAAATCTCCAAAAATAATTTTGTCACTATAATAATAGTCCATTTTCAGAACATGACCCTGTCTATACAGTACACCTTTAAAAAGTTGATATGGTAATTTTTTTACTCAGTTCCATTTAGTTGTGTGACTGAAGTGAGTTAAAGGAAAAGGCTTTAATTTGATGAAATCTATCTTGATTTCACGCTTACTTCACCTCTCCTGTAGGCAGACAGGGAGAGGTCTTTTGTCACTGTAATCTCGCCCCTCTTCAGACTGACCTTGCAGAGTTAGCTCCTCAGTGCGACATCTCAGAGATGAAGTGGTAAAATCCACAGTCTTTGTTCTGCACAAACACACACTTCATCCCTCAGACATCCACCGCCACTTAAAAGCACCATGTTGGAGACTCGACTCAAAATGCTGGCATCCACACACACACACACTCAGGTGGAAACCAAATCTGATGCTTGGTTGAAGCAGTGTGTCAGTCCAGACTTTGTGAGACAATGAAAGGACACACACACACACACAGTTGCAGAGGACAGACAGTTTCCAGTTGGAAGAGCAGAGATTGAGGACGAGACGGCATTGCTCTTCAGCTGGACAGTGTTAGTTTCAGTCCTTATTACTGTGAAAAAGGAACTTCATGGTAACTTATTGGTTTCACAGATGGAAAGCTTTATAAGAATCCTATGTTGCCTCCTGCTTTTTTTGTCTTTTAGTTTAACGCTGGGAGCAGAGAGAAAATAAGCAGCCGACATATGAATAGAAGGCAGCTGGGCCACATGAAGACTAGATTATATGGAATATTTGATTTGTGAATAATAAATGTTCTGAAGTCATATTTAGTATGAATTTTCAGAGAATGAGAGAGGTGAGGATGAGTGTAATGTATTCACATGCTTTGATTAGAGTTTGTGTGCTGGTAGCAGTGATTTGTACAAGCTGAGGTTTTTTAATGCTAAGGTTCAGAAGTCCAGGGTGTTTCACTAATCAGGCCTCAACCATACAGGTTACATGTAGATGTTGGCAAAATAAACAGTGGATAAACATAGATAATGTTGTGGAAAAAAAAGAATTTAGGGAAATATTTTATGTGGGAGTAACATGAGCCCACTTGATTAAATGTAATGCCAAGATTTTTCTAGCAAAGGAAAGTGACTCATGCTTGGTTTCTAGAGTTTAGTGATTTGCAGTCCTGTCGCCCACCTGCATAGATACATTAAAAGCACATGATGCAAAACACAGCCATGTTCTGTGTGATATTCTGAGGATTTAACAGGTGTTGTTTTTCCCAAGCAGTAAGTGTGGGCATCCAGCTGGGCGAGGACAGCGATCTTCACTCAAGAGAAACATCTCTATCAAAACCAAATCATTTTTACACCACCTTAACATGTGCTCAGTAGGACTGAGCCGAAGAATACATCACTTTCAAAGAGAAAACAATTTTTATGAGTAATTTAAAGGGAAATCCAAGGCATCTAAAGCTACTTACAATGTATTTTTGCAAATTCAATTTTGTTTCCAACTGTGCCATAGATGCACCACATGCGAATACCAATGAAATTAACTGCCCCTCAAGATTAACATCGTAAGCTGGCAATAATTTAGGCTAAACAGGTTTCCTCAACTCAATAAAGCGAGAAAGAAACGGGCAGTAAAGAATGAATAATGTAAAAGCAAACAGTGCATTTGCAGTGATCAATGTACATTTTCAAGAAATGTTTCTAGGACAAGTACTTTGTGAACTCATGAAATGAATAGATGGAGAAAACAGCCTATTATACAGCATAAATGACACTGTAAAATTACAATACAATAACCCAGAAAAAAAAAATGTTTTCCCTCATTTCATTTTGCTTTCATTGTGCTTATTTCTGCAACACTCACTATTTTCCCCATGCTTATGTACTGTATGTAGATACTGTGGAGAAGTGCTAGCTCAATGTGATAATGCGACAGCAGTTTGATTGACGTTTATGTCTTGCGGTTGTGCCAACACAGATCATTCTACAGTCTGGGCCAAGGCCTGTGGCTGCCAGTCAGCAAGAGCTTTGTGGTGCCACCAGTGGAACTGTCAATCAACCCCATCGCCAGCTGTAAGACGGACGTGTTGGTTACTGAAGATCCAGGGGAGGTCAGGTCAGTCCGACTCCACTCAGCGCTCTGCACGGCTTGTTGCAAGAGAAACCATGCGTAGCAGCATCTACGCTGCGTGCTCCATATAATATCCTCATAGGCCCATAAATACATGCACTCATTATTTTTTGGAAGGTCTCAACAAATACAAGAAAATCAGTGTTTACGGAATCGTAAAGTCTGGTTCCACAGCTTGAGCAGCACAGATATAGTTTATGAATCTCCTTGGTTTAGTGGAGTGTATAAGCCCGAATAATATATGTCTTAACTTCAGTCTGGGCTACTTCAGTGACAGAAGTGTTAGTGTTGGTCCTGCCATTCTGGGAGAGTTTCATTATATTCAACATTCATATATCTATATAACAGGTATATAGGAATGTCACATCATTATTTTTTCTTTTGCTGTCATGGCAGCATTCCTACCACTGTGTATCGGTACTGTATAACTGGCTGTGACCACCATACGGCAGCTTCTTGCTATAGGCAACAGAAATTTCCTTCATTAGAAGTACAGGTAAGTATTAAAGATGAGAATATACATATGCTGTACTGTATAGTATAATTTGCTTCACTATATTAAAATGACAATGCAAGTGAATCATTGCAGCCCACCACATGATATTAGTTTACACCATTTTTTAAAAAGTGGCCATCATCACACTTCATACTGTGTCATATGAATTTAAACAATGCATTTCTTTCATTATGGTAATTAATTACGAAAATGATTTAGGGAAGCCATTAACTGACATCATTGCATGCTGACTGTAATCACATCACATGCTGTTCCCTTGTTGTACCACATGTGCATAACTGTACATTTCATGTACATGAAAAATTATTATAATAAGAACAAGGTCAATGTATTGAATGACAAGGAGTCATGTTTCCACCTTGAATTTCACATTTACTGAAACTCACATAGGCCTATCAGTACACGGCACATTTCTCTGCAATATAAATAAGAGTAAAGCAGAACTTGTGTAAATGCTCATTATAAAACAAAGTTGTTGATATACTGTGCATGAAACTCATTTACATTTGATGGTTAGTGCTATAAACGAGGTAAAAGAGGTTTGTTTATAGACAGATGATGGATTTTGCTATTTATAGATGACTGACAAGTGTGCATATGGTACGCAAGTTATTGAATGTCTATATGCAATACAAAACGGACATCTCATTTTCAGTTTTCAGTGTCAGTTTTCAAAGAGCCTCAAAACAAAAGCTACTCACTTTGCAAATGGTAAACCGCCGGTGTCAGAGGCGATGTAGATCATTCATGGAGTGATACATCTTTCTCAAGTTCTCTCTTGCTCACACATTCAACACAACAAGAGCATGGGGACTTGACTCAGTGGCCACCGCCTTGGAATCATTGCACTGAATAGAAACCTTGACCTGACCCGCAAAGCAGAGCAGATGAAAAAGCTGATGATGTTGACGCTTATATCAGAACAATCATTGTCCTGAACCTCAGTGTGATGTCCACATTGTCGACAGCACTTTAATGCTTTGCAAAGTACCTCATCACCCCAGAATGTGATGACCTGGTTGAATACACTCAGTCTAGGGCATACAGTACAACCACTGCACTGAAAATGTATTTAACCATATCTGTTCAGAAAGCGCTCACGTCATGTTACCTGAATGATATTCCTCAGAAATATCTCTGCACTCAGTCCTTGGGTTCAATAAACTCATTTGCAATTCATAAAAAAAGCCCAAATTGCAGCAATCATTGAATGTATGTGTAATGTGCATCAGATAAATTATTGCAAAAGTTATCCACCACTGCAAAAACGCCAGACTTTTTTACAGGCTTTATGAAATTGCCTCTGGGGCACAAATCTCTCATGGTAATTGTAAACATCTGCTTATTCTGACATAAATGGGATTACACCAGCCCTCTCGATTAATTAGCCATTTCATTTACTTAGAGGTTGTGATCAGTGATCTAAAGTGAGCCAGAAAGAAAAAAAAGCACAAGGACATGCTTTAATGTAACTGTTTATAGCCATGTTGATCTGATCTGAAATCACAAAAGATTAGTCTCTGCGTTTTAGCTTGGAGGTATAACAATTATTTGAAAGCATTTGCTTATTTTGTGTACTTTTTTATGACTATGCCGCGGTCATTGTGTGATGAAAAGACCTTGCCCGGGAAGGTGAAAACATGAGCGCTTCGGAAGAGAGCAAGAAAGTAGCTTTTGTTTACTTCACAGTAGAGGAGCTGCATTTGAGTCGCAGTAAGTTTGTGCATTCAGCAGTAGAAGGACAGGCCTTCAAGCATGCCGGCTGTTTTCCCTCTATGAGCTGGTCATATAGAATTGTTTATTTAATATATATAATTTAAGATGAGATGATACTTTCTGGCAACCTAACAATTTGAATGTCATTATAATACATTAAAACAAAGCCATCTACTCTAATTTGCCCAAGTGACTGGATGCGGAAGGATTAATCGGTCTTAAACATCACACTGGAAATAAACAAGAGTTTTTAAAACATGAAGGGGGAAAACATGTTGTATAACTGATTAAAAGCCTATTTCAGTTAGAGTAATATGTTAATGTTCTGTATTTGGTTAACGATTAGTTCCTGTCACATAGGAGGATCTGTCAGATTGTCATGAATTATGCAGCCAACTCATTATCCAAAGCATTTTTGTGGAACAAAGTCCCATGGGGCCTTGTAGAGTTTCTAGCTGATGTGCTTTCCCAAAGTGTTTATGCAGCCATTGATGTACTCAGTCAGTCATGATAGACGTGTTGATGCAGGAAGTGGGGATATGTACTGTAGCAGTGGCTTTCAACAGGATGCATTCCCCCCTGCGTCACCTCTGCCCTTTGGCTCGCTGACAAAAAACCCATGAAATCTGGTTTGTGAAAAGAGATAAGTGGGTGTCAAGGTAAGTGTCAGCTTGGCTTTTAACTGAAGATTTTTATCTCTATATCAATATCGCCCAACCTCACACTGGTTAAGCTTCTTTATTTATCCTTTTAAGTGAGCTGGTTTAAATAATACACACAGTATGTTGTCTTTTTTATTTTCTTCTCCATTTTGCACCCAGTTTCTAAAGCATTGAAAAGTAGTTCTGAGTTGGATGCAGCGACCTTTTCAGCTATTTCAGTGAAAAACTTTCAGATTTGTTCTGCACTAGTGAATCACAGCATTCTCGTTTGTTTTTTTATGATTATGGAAACTAGGCAGAGGTGTTTCAGATAAGTCGAGGCAAGTTCAACCACAGGTGTATTCTCTATAGTCTTTCTTTTTTTTTCCTGTTTCCAGTGTTTTCAACCAGTGCATGCAAATTTGAGTGCCCTTCTCCAGAGGGGTGAGTGTGCAGAGTTTATTAGAGGTTAAGGCCTGTGTGGAACAGAACAAAGTGCCTTTCACAGTACAAACCATCTTGTTAATGTCATCTTGACATACAGTATTAACCTGCTTGACTAAAAGGTTACCAAAGCGGCATGTTCAATTATTTACTGATGAAAATGCAGTTTTATGTCACACTTCATCTTAAAGACTTGCTCCCTGTATCCCTACTATATTTGCAATTTAATTATTTCACCTGAATAGTCCCTAACCTTTAGAGGAAAGTTCACTCCAGTGAATTCTCACACAACTTTGTAAGACACATTCAAATACAAGAAACTATGAAATGGGTTGTAATAATGAAAGGGTGTATCCAGTTCTGGGCCCTTGTTTGTTATCTCTTGTATGAAAGCTTGTATTTTATAAGAATTAAGAAATTCAGTTACATTACACGTTTGAAATCCTCATTCATTCTTGATTCATATTCATAAATAAATGGATAGGTCTTGGATTTCCCTGAGTGGTGGATAGAAGTCATAAAGTCAACCAACTTTTACAAAGAGTCTGTTTCTGAAGTACAACATACTTTTTTTCTTTATTTGCTTAAAGTTAATCATTCGTATACTTTATTTTAGTTTTTTGTTGAAGGACTAGCACTATATAAAGTGAGATGTTTGTGATCTTCTTTTTTGTTTGTTTTGTAGATCTAAGTTCTCTTTGAATACTCTGAGCTTATTGCAGTCAATCCACAGAGACTGTATTTGTAAGCCTGAACTGTAGGGGATCTGTTTGTCTGAATGATCTGTTGTTAGAGTTTGATAGAGCAAATGTAAAACTTTTCTCTCTCTCTATTTTTTGTTTAGGTGTTCGAAATCACAAATCTTCTCGTGGATAGCACAGATTCAAATAAAATGCCAAAAAAAATAAATAAATATGGAGCATTTAAGAGTTGAACGCTGCAAAACATAGAATATGTTTTACTGTTTTGCTGTGTTCAGTGTTTAGCCTGGTTAACAAATCAATAACTGTGTGGAATTCAGGCGGAGCCTTGTTTATTGCCTTGGTAGTGCTGACAAACAATGAGCTATTGTATATGCTGTGCCTCCAAGCCATTATCTTAACACATACGATTTTTGCTTACCTTGCACCTCAACTATTTGACAAAAGTGTTTTGCTTTCAATTTACAACTGAGAAGAATGGGTTGAACTGTTGTTGTTAAGTTAAGTCACCAATATATATGATCAAATATTTAGTCATTGCATACAGTATTGCATTACTTTACATTATTGTGTTTTACGAATGAGTGCTCTGCCTCACAAACCCTCCAGCATTCATTGACGTTTACTCTTATTTAATATTAGTCTTGCATTTCTAGTCATTATTGTTGATGCAACGCCAATGTGTGAACGAATACCTCATGAATACCACAACACACATTGATTCAGGTACCCTAAATGGTGCACGAAGACTGGCATTTTTGTCAATAGGGAACTGTTAATAACCCAGAGTAACTGGTGACACCACATACTGGTGATTAATGATCTCACTCACTGTGATCAAGTGAACCATCAAAATGTGCCATTGCCAATAATCCGATGCAACTGCAAGAGGTTGACACCGGGAAAAATTTAAGTACTACATAAATCCACTTCCCTTTATGCCAGATCTCTGTCAAAAATGTTTTATAACTCTACACTCAAACCAAAGAATTGATGTATCAATCCTTATTTTATCACTTAGGTTTAGCTGCTTTTTTCGCCCCCTAGATTTTTTTCCCTCAGTGATTACAGCGAGCTTAAAGAAAACGCACTCCATTCAATGACGAAAGTGCTTGATGAGAGTCAGCATATTTGTGGGGAGCTGGAACAAGAGCATTAATCAAGTGCAGGGGCAGACCAATAACGGGCTCTGTAATCATGCTGGAGCAGCGCTCTAACTTTGGGCAGCATCGCCCGGTCATTCATCATCTGGAAAAGCAAGAGGCAGAGAGGGAGATTAATAACAAGTACATTAGTCAGTGTTTAGATGCAACCAATGTGCTTCTAGGTCAAGCAACAGAGTCACAGTGTCAGAAGAGATGATCTTGATTAGCTAATGATTGCGAAAGAAACACAAACAGGATCTGAGTGTGTTTTGATTTTGGTAACGAGTTTGAACAACTTTATATGCAGCGATGTATGGTATGGATTGTGTTACCCCTCTAAAGGCTAGTAGAGATCAGTTTTTGGACTCGATCTAATTAAATAGTAAGAGTAAGACTTTGCTGAATTCTTTCCAGGCTTGCTATCACAATTTAATACGTTACACAACATTTTAAAGCCCCAGTATGTGACATTTACCCCCATCTAGCGGTGCGGTTGCATGTCGGCACGTATTCTTGCTGTTGCGTTTACGTAAACTCGGGCAGAAGTCAGAAAAACAACACACGCTGCATGTAACAGGATAAACAAGCCTCTAAAAGGTTCTAGTACAATATGAGATCAGTTTTTTTCTCTCGTCGAGTGAAATAACATCCAGTTGGTTTGCATCTAATTAAATAGTAAGAGTAAGACTTTGGTGAATTCTTTCCAGGCTTGCTATCACAATTTAATACGTTACACAACATTTTAAGGAAACTTCCAGTATCCTTATTCTGAGAGTTTCCTTAAGCATGTTTTCTGACTTTTTCTCCCTCTGGACAGTCCTGCAACAGGCATCTTGGAATTGATTGATTGTTTTTTTTTGTTTCTTTTTTTTTTTTTGCTGTAGTTTTTTTCTTCGACTATCCGCACTACCCAGAAGTGGAGCCAGTTAGCATGCACCTCGCAGCTGAGGCAAGCCATTATTTTAGTCTGCTTCACCTTCCCAACCCTCTACTCTCCTCTCAATTAAGGAGACATTTGTCAATGCTTTGAGTGCCTGGCAGGAAGAAGTGATGCACAAAATGCCATGTGTTGGCTGTCTAATTCAGAAAAATTGAGTCGCCAAATAAGACGTTGAGACCAAGACTTTGAATTAACTTCTTTTTTTTTCTTTCCTTGTATCAGTACAATATACAACCATGCAATAAAGAGGTTTTATACATAGACACATCATCCAAGTCGTAGTACATGCTGAGTGTGCTAGGAGTGCTGTGCACTTGCGCGTCCTACTGTATAACCTGTACAGTCATCTAGGTCATTTGTGTTTGAATGTTTCCTGAAATAGTTCCCTCACTGTTGCAGGTGCACCAGACCTTTGTTGTTGTGACTTCAAAAATAAGCACACAGTAGAGGTCATGGAATGTTTTAAGTTTTCTTAGATTTAACTTAAATTAGAATAAGTTCTTCTTTGAGGTTCGAACACCACCCTCCTGTAATAAACACAAAGTGCAGGTTGTGGAATGCTCATGGATAAAATAAACAACAGTGACTAGGGAAACAAACAGATGTCAAAACATCTTTTTTATATCCACGCCAATGCTTCCTGTGTGTGTAGAGTGCAGTTTAGCTGCTCATTGATAGCCCGCCCTGTCCCTTAATGCAAAACGCCCTCTGAAATGAATGCAGCGTTAATAGTGGTGGGGATGACATTTCTGTTTGCGATTGGGGATCAATATGACAAAAGCTGAGTCTTTACAGACCTGCACAAAACAAAGACACTATGGAGATAATCTTAACAAATCTCATGGGTTCTGCTGCGACATTATGTCATAAAACAATGTAAATAATGAGCCCGATCAGGAGGATTGTTCTGATAATTTCTAATAAGATTCCCAACACTCTTGATCCTTATTAACTATAACCAAGTGTCCTAAAATCAAGCCAGATTGCGTCATGAATTTGGGGCTTATACTAAATTAAATAAACATACAATTGACCTAGACCACTGCTGCGCTGTGTTCAGCTACCCTCTGTCAAATTCAAGCATATAGCTATGCAATTTGCATTGGGGATACAGTATCTTACCAGCCACTGTAGTGTAGCAACCAAAAATGAGCGCTTAACGCGCAAACAACGGTAATAGTTTTTCTCTCTGCATTACGCAGCCACATGACGGTGATCCTCTCATCCACCGGGAGAAAGTCCAACTGTGCAGCAGCCAGACGGTGATTTGTCAGTAGTCCCACAACCGACTGGCACATCTCGCCATGGACAATCCCTGAGTAGGAGTCCACCGTCTATCAAGGAGTTTGGTTCCAGAGCCAAAGCTGTGCATATAGAGGTGAGCCCAACTGCACTTTGTTGGTACCTCTCAGCTCCACGCACAAATCAGGCACCTTCCCCAAAGAGAGATTACACTCCATATTCCAAGGGCAAATTTTCATTTGCCGAGATTCACAGTGACTAAATCTGTTCCACCCGCAGCTGGAACAGTGGACCACCTCATTTGCACCAAGCAGATAATCAAGCAGTCCCTGAAATTTGCTTTTCTTGAATCAGGGTAGTTTTTTTTTTTGGTTTGGAAATATGCAGTGCTATCTGATGTGCTTTGGTAGCATTGTTTCAGTTGTGAGCCATTTCCATTCCAATAGAGTTTGGAAATGTTTATATGAAGCCAGGCACAACAGTTCCCTCTTGTTTTTGATGTTCATCAAGGTGTAGTTGAGGTCTTGAGTATCTCCCAGTTGGGTGAGGATAGGGTCACATTTCCATGGCATCTAGATGATGTAGATTTTTGTTTTTACTGTATTGGCCTATGATGTCTGGTGTACATCAAATGGTTTTCTGCTGAGTGTGACGATATGGCACAGTAATATCACCAGGTCTAATTCCAGTAAGTCATGAACCCGAACCACAGAGGAAATAAGAGTAGAAGCCTCACACAGAAAACTCTGCTCCACCAGTTGCCACCAAAGAGGAAGCCTAAACCATATTGTTTTTGCAAAGTAAATAAAGGTGTTGATTTGTTTGTAACTGAACTGCTTTCATTTTCAGTGTAACAAAAAACCCTGAAAACCTACCACAGTGTGGTTAACGATTGATCACTGACGTTATGAGTCCCAGTGGCAGCAATAATCATCTACAACCCCAGTACACATCACATTAAATATAGAACAAACAAAGGTGAACTTTTCAGCAGCTCTCCTTTGATGTATTTGGAGAGTTCAGTTCACATACTACATCCTGTAGCTCTCCTAGAAATGCTTTCCTCGAAGAAGGCTGAATAAATATAATTTAATACAGGAATTTGAGATGTCCCCCAGCAACTATAGCTGGTTGACCAAAAGGTCAATTTCCCATTCGACTTACAAAATGCTGTGTATTTGGCCTTGAGAAACGCATGTATCTTCCAAAATGCATAACTGTAGCACAACTGCGCATTTGGCCAGCTAAACAGTAAACTGTAATATATTAATTTTGCCAGAAAAAAGTGTGTTAGCATTGATCTTGAGTACTGGGAATTACTGGGTGACATTAGTACCACTAATATAATGGTTCTGCCAAATCTGCTTGTGGGACCATGAAACATTTGTTAATCTGCTGTAAACAGAAGGTGACATTTTAATCATCTTAAAATGTGTTGATATATTTAATCACATTCTGCAGTCTAATACCCTTCCATTTGTGGTGAACAAACTAAAACCCTTCTGAAATACTTTCTTTTTCCTTATCAGATCAGCCACATGCATAGATGATTAGGTGACCATTGATATTACAAAAGGCAAATAGCCAGGGGTCTACGTTTATAATAACAAAAAGCAGAAAAACAAATTAAACACCAGACTCCATAAATGAATACTGAAGTGAGGATTGATAGGTTTCTTATATGAGCTCATTGGTTTGACATCTCTTCATTTTTATACATTTTTTCTTTTTTTCTTTTCACAGTGTGACAGTGAACAATTTACTATAGAGGTTTGATTTTGGAAAGGGGACAGTCCCGATGTGCTGTCAGTGAGCCGGAATACTTCACTGCTCACACAAGGAAGATGTGCCAATTACTGACTGTCACGCCATAAATCTAACATGAAAGCCAAATATTTAATATGAAGAATCTCTTGCTCAAAGCAGTGTGAGGTGTTCAACAGCATTCCAAATATGGATCTCACATGGGCATATACTATGAGAGAAAATTCTTTTTTGTAATGAAAAAGGTAGGTTTGTGTTTTATGCTCACTTGTATACACAAAACGCCCCTGCTCGTATTAGTAAGTTATGAATTTTGGAGACATTCATGCTGTGCATGGAGCATTACTACCTTTTTGATGAATATTAATGCTTTGCTTCTTATCTTTGCCTAAAGCCAATAACCAGGTCACAATATACAATTCTTTTCACAAAACTATTTTGCAGCATATCGAGTCAATAAGAGTTCACTCCATCTTTGCTCATTGATTACTTTTTGATGGTTTAACCACTTTGAACAGAGGTTACTTGAGGACATTTTAATCAAATCAGCAACGACAACATCGCTGTCTACATTACTGGTTCCGTGGTCATGTTTCCAGCCTCTTCTTTGAAATGACATCGCCAAATAAGCACCCAAGTACACAGAGACGAAGAAGCACACAAACAGTGACAGTGACAGTACACCAAAAGCATCTTAGCTCAGCAGGGCATCTGTCTTCCCATCATTCGAGATCTTGTTGCTGTTTGTTGAGTCAAGTCATCCTCACAACACACTGTGGTCCCAGTGGTCTCATTGCAAGAGACAGAGCTTTTGTTTCTGTGCAAAGAAAAACACAGGGGTTGCTTACCTCTTCGTTCACTCTGACAGCGGGCCTGCAGAGCTCAGGGTATGAGCATGGCTGAGCATGTTGAAGTGAACACAGCAGCTGAGCTGTACAAGATCGGTCAATATGACATTTCAGAGAAAAAGCAAGAAAGATCCAGATTTTGGAAATGGACGATTGTTCCTTTGTTTATAATGATTTTTTAAATATTACAGCCCACACGCACACACACACACACACACACACACAGGTCAATTGATCTTAGACTTAAGGATAACTTTAGTTTTTTACAACCTGGACCTTATTTCTAGCATACGATCATTTACTCACCCAGACAACTTTGGTGTCATTTGGAGTCGTTTTGACGAAATTAGCCCCAATCGAGCGGCGCGTATCTAAAACAAACAAAACAAAACTCATTCATTTCGCCAATATTTTGTGATGATACACTAGTGTTATTCCCCTCCGAGCCCGTGGTGGCATGTTAGCAACATCCTGCTCCTCTAGGTTGACTTACTAACCTCTGACCTGGATGACGTCATCTCCGACGGCGGCGCGGCGCAGCTAGCTTGCTGTCGCTAATGCTATGGTCCGTTTCTGCGTGTTTCTGACTTGTCACAACAAAATGAGCAGCTGGATGAAGTTCAGCTTCCACAGGCTTCCTCTCCACAGCCTGGATCCTCACTACAGCTCTGACTAGTTGAGCTAAAAAGGACCCGAATGCCGAAGCGGAATGATTATTATCAGAGAGATGACATCATCCAGATCAGAGGTTAGTAAGTCAACCTAGAGGAGCAGGATGTTGCTAACATGCCACCACGGGCTCGGAGGGGAATAATAGTGTGTCATCACAAAATATTGGCGAAATTAATGAGTTTTGCGGCGGATAATGTGTTATTTAACGTTAGAGGCTGCATTGCGTGCCCCGTGTTCTCGCATTATACGGATATACGCGCCGCTCGATTGGGGCTAATTTCGTCAAAACGACTCCAAATGACACCAAAGTTGTCTGGGTGAGTAAATGATCGTATTTGATGCTAGAAATAAGGTCCAGGTTGTAAAAAACGAACGTTATCCTTTAACCCCAGTCTGGAGTAAAGTATACTTTTAATTATTTGTCAATTTTAATTCAGCTGTATTAACATGTGAATGGAGTAGCTCTCAGGCAATGCCGATCTGTCTGCTTGTCAGTATGTGTTTGCTCTGGACCTTCTTTTTTTAAACTTCTAGAGACATCCACGGTCCCTCAGACCATATCAGACCATCAGTGCTAGACTGATTTATGTGATTCTAAATAAAACGTCTTAATAAATGTTGAATGTAGTGGTGTGTTCATGGTCCACCCGTGCTCCCTTGACTTTTTAATTAATGCCATCATCACATAAGAGTTTTATTAGGCCTATATTATTTGTAAACTTTAACACCTTGGCACACTTGTGTAAGCTGGTGAACAAGGCAAACAATCTCAGAACGGAATGTTAACATGCTGATGCTAGCATTTAGCTCAAAGCAGCACTGCCTATAGGTTCAGCTTCAGTCATTTGCCGGCATTAAGTCACGTCATAAATTCCACATAAATTAAAATTCAGTGCAACTTAAATACATTTCTATTATTATGAAAGATCTATTAAAATGCGGGAACATTGCCATCTACCCCTCCATGGAGCTCTTCAAATGAGAAATATAGCTATCGTTATGTCAAAAACAAAATTAAATACATTAATAAAATACACTGAGGTGAATTAATCTTGAAGTGTGCATGCATGTGTTTTTCTGTGCTTGTGCTTTTTTGTTCTTGCACTCTCCTTCAACGCCAGCTGCCAGCTAAGGCGGACCTGGATGCCTTGGCCTTGGATTAGTTGTGAGAATTAATGGATGGAGATTGCTGATTCCCTAGGCTCTCCACCAACACACCATGTCCAATTAATGCCAAAGCACCGATTAGTCCCAGACATGACCCATCATGAACCAGAATGAACTCCTACGTGCCTCACTACTGTGAAACTTTTAAAACAGCTGTTTTTTTTAAATGCTGTAGCCTGTTAAAGCACAACACATGCCCAAGGGCACATCAATATTGGACGACTATTTGAAGATTTATTAACATTTTGCCTTTCCACTGCCGGTCACAAAATGGAGTCAAAACTCAGAAGTGAAAATTTGACCAATAAGTCAAAAATAAAAATTAAACTTTTCTGTATTCAATTCTCTCGCTCATCATTTATTTCCATTTTTCTGAGTTTCTCTGAATACTCTTTATATTCTCAGCATTATCTTAACTTTTATCCACTTTTATGAAACAAATATGAGACATCACAAGTAGTCATTACTTACGTGAGAGGTGGAAAGGTAAAAACCATTTAAAAAAACACAATTTTGTCACATTATGTGCAAAAATTAATTGCTTCATAATTGCACTACAAGTAGAAAAGGTTATGAGAGAGGGCTCCTCAGGTGGCAAGGGATTATGTTCAGCTGCTCAAGCATCAATTTTTACTCGCTATGTCCTTTCACTCTGAAAATGTGTTCACCTGTATTTTTTATGTTTTTGACCTTTTTTTTTATTTTCCTTCCATTTCAGAGAAGAGGCCATGATGTCCACATATTTTGAAACAGTGGAGGACCTCCTGGCATCTTTTGGGCCTGTCCGTGACTGCTCTAAGGATAACGGTGGCTGCAAAAAGAACTTCAAGTGTGTGTCTGACCGACAGCTGGAGTCATCTGGCTGCATGGTGAGTGTGCTCAGATGATAGGTGCTGCTTCTGTCCCCAGGTGACTGCTGATATGAAGAAATAGCCGTGCATGTGGTGTAGCGGTAAGTATTGTATTATTAATGGTTGTATAGGCGATTAAAAGATGTAAAAATGTGCATTGTAGATTGAAAGTTCTGGGAGCCTTTTGAATCTTTGCAGAAGTCTGTGTTTGTGTGTATTTTTGTTTGTGTAAGAGATGTGCTTGTCGGTGATAGACATATTGATAAAAGGCCTAGTAGTTCCACTTACCGCCCAAGCCTGCTGTCAGCTGAGCAGGTGTTGAGCTGCGGCTAACTAGCTGGCAGAGCTCAGTAGGTGTTGACAACTGATTTCTAAGGGACAGCAGACTTATGTAATGCTGGATTCAAGCCTTTAGTCTGGCTGAACACACAGAAAAAGTCAATATCCTGCCTCTGGCACGTTACCGTTCAAGCTTGTCATGCTGTACTGTATGTGTTTCACCCACAACTCTGCAGTTATTTCCCATAGGTTCAGGGCCCTGGGAAACTTCTGACTATAAGGAAGCCATGACAAACAATGGCCAGCAGCTCCAAAACAGTTAATGAAATAAACAGCAAATAAATTTTAAAAGAACTCTACCAACAAGCAGTTTACGAATAAAGTTGTTCACTTAATGACCAGTGCTCATGCTGCTCAATAATTATTGCAAGACTGTGCAGCTAAAAGACTAATTTAGTACCTAAAGTGATATATGGTATATATTTTAAAATTCATTTGCATAATCACTTATTTTTAATGCCCCCACCACCCCCCCAAAGATAAATGCCAGTCATTACATTTGCATTCCATCTGCTATATTCTGTCTTGGCTTTCGTGATATAAGCAATCTATAATATTTTATGTGCCATTTCCACCAATAATTAGTATGCTTAGTGTTAGGCACTTTGTGTATACACTATATGGTTTGAAACAGTTACGGTAGTGTTTAAGTGTGTTAACTTTTTATGATACTTTCTACTTTGGTCAGGTTTAGGTACCTACTTACACTACGTTCTGAAACTTAAGCAACATAATGGACGTAATGACTTCAATGTGGCTATTAATCACAATAATGTGGATCAGGAGAGATGTTTCCACTTAAGTACAAGAAGTGATGCAAATGGAATTAGTAACCTGCTTCTTTTTCTCAGTTGAATATTGCTATTACAAAGAGGTAATTACTACATTAAATGATAGAACTGTATTTTTATCCCCATCTTTAATTCATAAACCCTACTTTGACTTCAGATGTAACACTGTAAAATACAGCACAAAAAGGTTTTCTCCTGGCATATTTACAAGTGCAGGGTGACTGGGAACTTCCGATGCCAGGCTTTTTGACAGCATGGGGCGGGCCCATGTTGTAAAGTAATTAAATTGATGAGCCATCTCAATAGCTGGAGGATGGTTTGGAGAGTCATTAAGTACTTGGACGGGGCCATAAATCGACTGGTCTTTTCGTTGTTTGTACCAACCAAAGACAAACACTGATGGGGCAATTTTCTTGTTTTTTCTTCTTCGTCTCACTTCTGTTCAAACAAAAACCTTACCAGAACACTTTCTGCATATAATTTTATCTGGCACATATTACAGATTAATCCATAATAGTAATTAGTCACACACTCATTTATTTGTGACACTGCTGCTCAGCAGTAATGTATAAAATGACTGACAGTCTCAGCGAAGCACCTGGTAGAACAAACTGAATGCACACAGTATGCAGCACATGTATTGTGTTCAGCAAGACACTTTTAATCACTTCTATAAACACACAAGTTATTCTACCCATGTCCTCTGCAGATTCATCCCCAATGATTTACCTCCCACTGCGTTACCATGACGACTATTCCACATTAATAAACCTGAATTACACTCCCCGTCATTCATCAGGGCCCATACAATTTTCACTCTTGACGTATTTAGTAGCTTGTGGCTGTTTTTATGACCTAGGTAGGTTTTTGTCTACATGTAGCAGTAATTGCCTTTTGCCCCAAGCATGCTAACAGTATAATATTCGTCATACTGTTACAGATAATATGATAAGATTTTATAATAAGCTTCGGTTTCTACATTTCTGCTTCTCCACCTGCAATTTGGATAATTTATTAAGACCATGCATGAATGGTATAAAGAGTGCCCTGCATCACTCTCTCTTGAGTAGTACAATTAAATGTTGCTTCCATTTACTTGCCTCAAAACTTTTTCTGCCCGTTGTGTAAAGCATCAGCTCATGTAAAATGATTATGCAAGTGGTACTTTTCCAATTTCTATGTATTTATTTTATTTAAGTGACAGGTTCTCACCAATGTAGTAAATGCATTATGTGAATGTAAGGCGTTCTACCTAAACATAACAATTTAATCCCTTTTATCTATGGTATGTTGAAATACTGTAAATATAAAGCATATCATGTTTTCTCATGTAGGTGGTTGTATTGCAAAATACTATAGCTAGGTATAAATATTTCTACTGTAGTAATCTACAGTGACATGAATAGCAGTGGTCTCAATTTTGCAGAGTTGTAGATCCGGCAGGTTTTCATAATAAACCGGTGCCACAGTGATGAATCTTCATTAGACTCAGAGGTGGGCGGAAGTGGACAGTGGAGAGGGGGTGTATGAAATATGAATGAGTATGTGCTAATAAGCCTTTGGATTGTTTGTCAAACTCTGTCCCACATCAAGCCCCTGGATTTATTGTGCCATATATTTTATGAAGAGATCCCTCTCATGCTTACCAACCAGCATGCACGAGAACCATTATCAAGGAACTTCCAGGAATATCCACTGTCCATAAAGAGGGAGCAGGAGAGAGAGGATCCACACATATCATTATTATTCGCTTTATTCAATCTTCCCTTCCCTCTGGACCTCACTTAAGATTGTAGCCACGCTGGATAGGTATAGCACCGTTTCCCACTTGCATAAAGTCTGAATGTTGTATAAATATCACTCACATGTGATTCACAACTCACGCCTCTGTGTGTGGCTGATTAATACACAGACAAAGAAGAGTGACAAAGCCTTCCAGTCTTCACAGATTAAGGCAGAGGAGCATAGACACGGTGGTATTATTTTCTTTTCTGACTCTTCTGGGTTGGTGTTATTTTAACCGTCCTTGTCAGAGTGGGTGCTAACACAGAGCAGAGACATGCCACATGGAGGGCTTAAAATCCATTATCAGAGTCAGTCCCTCACGGCTGTCTACTGCTCCTAAGACAGTTGAAATGCATTTTCAATGAATTCAATTCCAGTCAGAGCTGATGCTGAAGTTTTGGAGACATTACATTTGTTTTCTTTTTTTTTGCCTGTTACTTTTCTGCTGAGAGGATGACAGCTGGTTTATCCCTGTGCTCACTAACCTCAGTATGTACTGTAGCAACAGCTACTGTAAGAGCAGGTTAGTGATTTCAGACAGGTAATGTTTTTGTGCTGGTGCTTTTCCTCTTTCATCGCTTGGCTTACCGCTTGGTTATACTGTACAGCAATGTGATGTGTAATAGTGTATGATTACTCTGTTTACATTACAGCCTGCACTGCTGTTTTCATGATCATAGTCACTTCCGCTCCACTGCGTGAAACAGATAATGTTTACTGGAAATGTCTCTCTCTACTAATGACTGTGACTAAATAAAGAGAGAAGACAGGAGATTTATGTTTACTTAATGCCTCTTATTTATATAAGAAATAACTTTTTTTTCAACAGTTTTGTACATGAAAAGCACATAAACAGTATAAATAATGTATAAATGCACAGCCAAAAATACATCTTGTTTTAAAGACAACAATAACAAGTGGTAAATGGTGGTAACTTCTTTCAGTTTGAAAGACCTGTCATAGTGGCTGTAGGTGTTTAAATTATTGAATGCAAACTATAAAAACAACATTTCACAGGCCTGTTTTGTTTTATTATAAGCTGTTGTGAGGAGGAAACTTCATCAGGCAGATAGTTGTGCGAACATCCACAGTCCAGCATGTAGCCGGTGGTGTGGAATGAACGGTTGAATTCTGGTTGAACCTGTGGTCAATGTAGCGTGTCTTCCGCTGTGTTTGTGTGTGGAAGCGGTATTACTGATGCACTCCGTGAACTCTCCCGGGGCTGCCCGGTGAAGTTCAGGACTCTGTGAACAGGGCTTTTCCTGGTAGCTTGCCATTTTTAAAGTTTAAGTTTGACAACAGCAGCATATTGTGGCAGTTTCTGTGCTTTTAGGGAATGGCAGAATGTTTTTCTTTATGGCACATTGTTGTATCCAGCTACAGTATCCGTCTTCCTAATGGAAGTACTCAGAGGCAGAGCAGATGGTGGGATATTAGTGGCATATCTTTCATCAGTTGATGTCCCTTTTGGGACATCTCTGATAGGGTTGTTTGGATGCTGGGTTGGCAAAGATGTATGTTTTAACTTCAGGCACCACCCGGAACTTTAATTCTAGCCTGTCAAATTCCAGTAGTTCATAACAGTTTAGAGAAGACAGATATTGCTGTCTCCAATCTCATTTTAAGGCAATTGTATACCGTTTCAGCATGCAAGAGTTTATTAAAAATGTGTGGCATATTCAAAAAGTCAGGAATTAAATGATGAGTTGTCAGCATGGAGCCAGATTTCCGCTTGGTTACCGCTGGTTTGCATAAAGAGTCAGCAGGGAGAAAAAAATGGCAACTGCATCCAAACAAAAGTTTTGCGCAAACACTCATCCCATAATCCCTCTATCCAGCACCCCCTGTGTGTCCCAACAGCCTCGTGTTCCTGACAGTCGAGCGTCACGGCTCCCCCTGCTCCGCTGTGCGGCACAGCTCAGTGTACCTCATTACCACTGAATTTCAATGCTTTATGGTTTAAAGCAAATACATTGTAATGATTCGTTCATCCTTTCAGCCCTGACACTGTTGGTTAAACGCTGGATCAAGTGTGTCATTTAGTGCACCACAGAGATCTGTACACCGCCGCAGCCAAGGGTGGAAATTAAGATCTGTGCACAGTGGAATACAGTTGAGGCAAACCTTATGAGGGAAACATTAGCAAATATTTGCCACATAGCAGTAAAACCCAAACATGTGTGGATATATTTAATGTATTAATATAATCTAATTATAACATGTCCCTGATTAGCCAAGGCTTTTGAATGGGTGAAATTATTACATGAGCAACAACTGCGGCGGACAACTGAAGCGATGCTTTTGTTTTTGTCATAATTATATCATAATCCACTAATTTAAGGGGGCACTCTCCCCTGCGGAGGCTTCAATATGTTATCTATTATAAGTTTTTTTTTTGTTTTTTTCAATTAGAATCGGGCTCTGTCAGTTTTGTGGCTCAGTTCCAAACCAAAGCAAACATTAAATGGATTGAGAAAGAGTATTAAATCACACAGGCTTTATTCCCAACTAACAGGTTTCATACGCTGAGGCTGAGGTGTTTGAATTCCTCTGCTGTCTGATAATTTTATAAATGTAGGTGGACAGGTTTTGGACATACTGTATATTTCAGAAATCATCTCTTTGTGGCAAGATGAAGATATCAAGAGAGGCAGAAAATATTTATTGCTTAACTGTTACAGTAAGTTTGAGCAATAGAATTTTGCTGCCATCTTTATAATGACCTCCATCTATATCAGAAAGGAGACGCATTTGTCTGTCTTTTATGTATCTCTGAGTCAGGCACTTGTTAAAAAAAAATCCATAGTCCTATTGACTTTTACATGTTAACTGTTGCAACGCTGCTAAATGTAAAAGTCTGCCCATTAGCAGTGTTTATACGTTCTGATCCTGGCATAAACAAAGATAGCTCATTGTTAACAGACCATGTCTCCATTGTCTTTGTTGCGAGAGGAAGCAAATAACAGCAGCTCTCGAATGCCTTCGGCAATCAAGCTGAGCTGAGAGCAGCAGAGTCTGGTGGAATCGCCGGCCCAAGCAATCCTTTACACTCAGTGTCATCTGTTGTGTTGTCGCCACTGAAGAAAGGAGGATGACAAATAAAGACAAAATGCTCTTTAAACACCAGCCAGTCTCCGTAGTGCAGCATGGACACACGCATGCAGATTCTCGCTGTGGAGATGAGTGCTGAATGTGTAATCACTCAGAGAGTGGTTGTGAAATAGAACAATGTCATATGTTTTCCTTTTTACATATATTCATCCAAATACACTGAATGTTTGCACATGTTTGCCTTTTGCACAAAAAAATGGATCAAATCCAAAAAGACAAGCTAAATCTTTTTTAAATCGCAGAGCCTTTTATTGCCTTCGGGCAACGCCATTTCCAATAGCTGTGAGACAACTATGTGTTTTCTCACTGAAGATTAAAACTGAATTCGCATGAATATGATCAGCAAACAGCTGGGGACTGTTAGTACACCCTCACTAGTTTTTTTTTGTGCTTTTGCAGCAGTAAAACTGTTTGCCTAATTTAACCCATTTGAACAGCAGTGGAGCTGCAGGGCATGCATCTCTGCCACCTCTAAACCAGATTAGGCTGTCAAATACGCTTTTAGGGTATTTGATTTTTTTCTCCCCTCCACCTGTCAATGTGATTTAGAGCTGACTTCTATTGTGAAAGACTGAGTACACATCTTACTGAAGAAAATATGAAGGAAAACCTTTTTCTCATTGTCTTCACTCTACGCACTTGCTAGCTCTCACTTTTTTTTTCCTTTTTTTGTCCAAGCGTGCTGTGGCTACTAAGTATGAACATCTAACATCTTAATTCTGACAAGATTATTAAGAGACAGAGTTCTCAATAGATTATGCTCAGTTCCTGATTAAAGCTAAGGGCACTAATGGGTGATTAGCGAAATGAATAGCATTCATTCAGAATGTGTGAACTTTAATTCGTAGGGGTGATCTATGTGCAGTATATAATGTGTGGGGTGATCTATGTGCAGTTCGGGTTGAAGCATTTCATTTTTCTTTCATTTCCTCAAACCTGCTTACCTTGTACTTTTAATCCCCCAAGTATACTCAAGAGTGAAATACCATCAATCTGGTATTTAATGGTGTCATAAAATTCCCATTTGTAGTAGCCCCCGGAGAGTGCATATACTCAACCCTTGGAGTTTTATTTGTTACCGTCATATGCCTACATGCAGGGATGTGGCATGTCTGCAGGTGTTCAAGAGAGAAAGAGGAAATATGTAAACAGTCCATCAAATTTAATATAATACTTGAATCATATGTGATTGAATTGGAAGACGCCCACACACCCACTCGTGTTGCAATATGCCCTTCACATAAACTATACTCTGTCATGCTTTTCCTTTTATATTCAAACTATTAAATAATAATTATAACTAATTTGCTAGATTTGCATGTATTTCCAGTGAGTGATGAACCACCAGGACGTTGATCATACTTTTAATTAGCATCAAAACAACATCCTTGTCAATGAGGTTCAGCAGGTCTCTCGGCCTGTTCTCATTGTGCTGCCAAAGCAGAGGCACCACAGAGGAACTGACTGACTGAAATTCATTTATCTGAAATGCAAATCCTCCCCCTCCCCGGCCCTTGTGTCTTCGGAGAGTTGTCTGAACAGAGAGGGTAAGTAGCTAGTGGGCTGTGCTAATGGCTAACCTTAAGTCCTTTCATTCAACCGCAGAGTGCTCCATGACAGTTCTGAATTACAGACAGCTATTCCCAAGGCTCTGCCTCAGTGTGATGAATGGCCCCAATCTTGTTCTGCTGAGGAAGTTAGCATTACATTCATGAGATACAGTTAATGGATCTGAGAGCGAGAAGCTTTTCCTTTGAATTCTTAACATATGGGACTTTGTCCAGAACTCACGTGTGAACAAAGCATAATGTTTATTGTGCACTTATCCTTTGTGTGTGTGTGTGTACTGTATGTGTTTGGCAGCAGTTCCCTCCCAGGAGATCAAAAGGGCTATTCATCAGTTTGTTTTGTAGAATGGGAAGATTTCCACAGCTGATGTCAGCCTTGTGTTAGTCTTACACCCTTTATGTGGAAACATTTCATCTTAAGAGACAGAGATCTTCATTCGATAGCCTGAATACTGTATGAGAATCACGTCTGATAATTAGATACCAAGATTTTATTACTGGTGACTCTTGATCACAATGTTGATCATTAAACAACTTTTAAGCATCCTTGAGGCAAGAGTTTAATGTCAAAAAGTCTATGAATGAATACCTGATGTGAGTGAGAGGGTCCTCCAAATGTCAGAACACATAATTTAACAAGCTTAAGGTTCATTCACGGCTAATTTACCTGTTCACTCTCCAGTTTGTTCCCCCATCTGCATTAAAATCTTAAAGTGCTTGATATTTTTTCCAAAATAAGCCTTGATAACCACAGACTGGCTGCTGCTGCTGGGGGGGGGCATCCAAGGCTTTGGAGGTTTCACATTTAGCAGTGCTGTGCTTTTCAAACAGTTTCATATTTTACTGTTGATGAGAAAGAGGAAAAGAAAGCTTCGAGCATCCGGTAACAGATGTTATCAAATGCATTGTTGACAAGTTATGTGGAAGAAAAGCTTTGTCACAGTATTTTGTATGTGACAAAATTGTTTTTCCTTCTCACTTTAATGCTTGTAATTTTAAAAGTGCTGAAAGAAACTGTTAATTAGTCTGAAAACACTCAGGCTAACACCCCTGTTTTAATAAGTGTCATGCCTCTTTTCATGTTGTTCCTTCTCCGTTTTAGTCATGTCTTTGTATCTCGGTTTTATTTCTGACTTGGTTCCCCTCCCTTTAATTTCCCTGTACTCTTATTACGCAACCTTTATTAAAACCTAGCAAATGAGGCCTCTAATTGCTTTTGTGACCTAAGGTTTATTACAAAGGAAAATCTTAATTTGTTTACTGCAGATCTCAGGTATCTTGCAGGACAAAATGTGCATGACATGCAGTATTTGGCAGGTACGTTTAGGATGATTTAAGAACACTGTCCAAATGAGTGCTCAGAGGTCAAAGAAAAGTTGTTTATTTTTCCTGTTTAGAGTGTTAATGTATTTTTCCTTTCAGCACAGTCTCTGTAAAAACTCTACTTTTCATTCTAAAACATGCTGTTTTCTTTCTTCTTCTGTTTTTCTTTATTCAAGACATGCACTCAGCCATTAACACTCTTCTAGACTTCTTTCACATGTAGGCCTTTGTTGATGGTGGTAAACTAGCATAATTGGCAATGATAACACTTTCTGTGTTGGGTGTGACTGCTGCAAGGTTGACTCATGCAATACCTCATGTGATGGAAAGCGAACTAGAAACAAAATATTCCATACATTTTGAGATCTCCTGGACAACCCAGGAGGATACAGTAGTACACATTATGTTATAATTCAAAATGCGTGACTTACAATATAACACTGACACCAAATGAAGCACGAAGTCGCTAGCGGGGTCTGATGAACAAAACATACTGTATAAAATATTTGATATACTGATATATATGATTTGATATACTGAAATATTTTATCATAAAACAGCACTTTATGTTATGTGACGATAAAAATAAAAAAAATTAGACAAGTTATAGCATACTTTAATATTCATTGCTTACTAAAGTAGCATTGATATTATGCATGTTACTATTTATTTTTGTTTTAAGTCCCGCATCCCGTTTTAATTGTTCATATGAAATGTTGTTGTGTAAAACGATAAAAATATGAATGATAGGAAAATGAATTCAATGAACCAAAGTCTCTTAATTTTTTAAAATTGCTTAAAATTACAATACGTCATTAGTGTCTCCCATCACCTATCATAAACTGAGGCAGCAGAAAAGTTCATCAAGTACAACCTCTCTTGTTTACATCTGGGATGCATAATGCACCCAAATCATAAACAGTAGGCCATTAAGTCTACAAGTTATTAATGGTAAGTAAAACGACATTTTTAATGGAGTTCAGCTTTGTTATTGAATGCATCTGGTGTTGTTGCATTCATGCTTAATTAGTATTTCTTATGCTGGAAGAAATATAATTAATTAGAAATAACACTTCATAAATGAAATGCTGTGCTGTAAATTAGGCAATCAGACGTTAGGATTTTGGACCCAATGTTCTCCATTAGGGTGTCTGACCAGAGTGTGGGGTCTTTTCAGGTAAATGGAATGTGTGTTACTGAAAGTCTAAAAAAAAAGAAAAAAAGAAGAAGTTGACTTGTGGCTTGTTGTGTGAGTGTAATTATCCCCACCTACTTAGTAAATCACTTCACAAATGCCGATATGTCAAGAAGTCTCATTGCCTTCAATGTCATTTCAAGGTTTGTGCATATGAGTGAAATTGAGAACACCACTCATTTACACACACACACCACTACACTTAGTAGTTAATTACGTCCCTCTTTTTCTCTGCAACTTGTTCCCCACACACTATTTCCTTTCCCGTGCTTGTTCTTTGAAGATCTACACATGAAGTCTCCTGCCAGTCCATACTGTACCTCCTGTTCATGCGGATATTATGTTGCTGTCTTGAAAAAAACAACACAAACCTCAACTTAAACTGCTGTCATGTTGCAGTATTGTGAGCTGCAGTGATGATTCTGAGCTGAAACTGACTGTGTTTTCTGTTCTCTATCAACAAGATAATTGGCATATTTCGTCCATCTTTGTTTGTATCCCTGACTCTGTTCTCAGCTCTGCTCTTCTCTCTCATCTTTGCCATCTCGCTGTCTTTTTTGCCTCCTCGCCGCCGCCTGATCCTGATTAAAATGCGCGCGCTGACCTCTGCGCCCGACGCTCTTCTTCAACCCTCTCCCTAATCTGTGCCTTCCTCCTCACCCTCTCTCTCTCTCTCTTCGTCTCCTGCCCACCACCTCTCCTTCTCCCTCTATCGCTCTCTTCTTGCAGTGTCCTGAGGGGCTGAGGCCAATGAAAGATGGCTCAGGTTGCTATGACTACTCCAGGGGCATCGACTGCACGGATGGTTTCAATGGAGGCTGCGAACAGCTGTGTCTTCAGCAGCTTGTACCCCTTGAAGATGACCCCAGCTCCAGCAACGTGCTCATGTTTTGCGGGTGAGAATAACTAACAGTAAAATATTTAATGGTGTCTCGAGGCTGAGAATAAAGGTTCCTCGTGAATGAGGCGTACAGTGATATTTCAGGAAATTATTTCTAGGGAAAATAACTATATGAAGGGAATTAGTATGTAAATAGGAACTCACCAAATCACTTCTATATGAGACAAAACACCCATTTACCCATGATAACATGCAGCAAGTCATTGTTTTAATATACACACTGAATGAATCCTAATAATGGAAGTTTTGCAATATCACATCTGGAAGGTCACTCTTCTGCAGAGAGGCCTTATGAATCTTTTATTATGTTGTAAATATTAAGTGTTTGAATTGTACAAATACAAGTAAGCATGTATTTGTCTGAACAGAAGCTTAAATTGCTCAGTGCATGTGCTGGAGGATTAAACCTGTATCTTGGACAGCGCCGACTGCACTCCCTGCACATTATTCAGTGATACATTCCCACTATGAACACCCTCTCTCTCATCCCACACATTTTCCACCGAGCTGATATACTGTATGTGGCTGTGGAGGTTTTATATTTTTCCCCCTCCTCTCTCAGCACCTGCCCTAGAATTACTGTAGATGGTATCACATGGCATAGTAATCTCCTGGGAGTTTCCATTTGAAAAAGGTTATCCTGTGGCCATGAAAGGCTGTGCAGCTGGTCACTAACAATGCTGCTCTGTGGCATTCCAACAGTTCCTTTTCCCTTTTTTTTACTAACAGGTCTAATATGTGGCAAGAAATCATGTTCCACACCATTATACCCCCACTGCCTTTTACCCCGTCTACTCCAGTCAGGATGGATCAGTCAAGGCAACCTGTTTATGTCACATGTCCTACTTGCCGACTGTACCTTCTGTTGCTTCTTTGCTTTACTGTAACACACTTTCTGTTTCATTTACAACTGTCATCTTTGAGAGGATTTGCACATAAATTTCCTTTTGTAGTGTAGATGTGTTCATGCAGTGATATGTTTGGAGATGATGATCTGGTAACATCAAACACATGTATGAAATGGATGTCCCAATTTCAAGAACGATATCACTGTCTCTTTCCCCCATTAGGGTTTTTTATTATTATCACATACACCCTCTTGTACTCTGATGGTATAAGTTCATAAAATCATTGAAATACCCATAGTGAAATCTGTATCTACAAATATGGTTATTTTTTGTATGGATAAAATGATGCAACCATACTGTATGTTAATGATATTATACTTTATGTCTACAATGTAAGCATTCATACATTAACAGATGTATATGTATGGATACATAAACACACATTTATGGAGATATGTACATGAAACTGTCCTGATTTATATTTTCAATGGTCTCTTATACTTTTTTCTCATAGATGTGTTTATGGTACAGTATAAGTACAGACATTGAAAAAATAACATTTGCACATGGAAAACTAAATGAAGAATGAGTAACATTGATCACAATGCATTGAAAGTTGCTGGATCCATAAGCTGAATGACTCCCAGTGCTTTAATGACTGACACAGAGAAATTACATTATGATTACTGGGATATATGGCAGCTTCTGACAACATTTGTGTTTCTGGCAACTTGAAAGAGGGCGCGGATTCTCCTTGAGATGTGTCAGGGCCACAGTGTGGGATGGCATTTTTTTTCCTGAGGAAATTAGATTTCTTTTGCTCAGCGGGTGAACAGGCCAGTATTAAAATGCAATTTGCAGCAATGTCCACTTTCCCTGGCCTCTTCAGTACAATTGACTGGTCTCACTTTTCAATAAGAGTATATGCACAATGGCACATGTCAAGCCAGGATTGATTTTTGTATCGATCGGCCCAGCGCTTAATGACTAACTGCTCGGTAGAACTGGACTGTAAAATTAATAGATAAAATTAATACACTGCACTGCCTGGAATAGCTGGCGCTGATGTGTGGTTGGGCGAGCTTTTGGTTTTCAGAAAAGAAAAATGGCTTTGCTTCCTACCCCCAGGAAAACACTGCACCACCAGGTCTATCGGATTTTCAGGTCAGCGTTGCCAACAATGGCAGAGTCCTCCTTCCCTCTGAGGCGCTGAGGCCTGATCATCTGCATGAGCCCAAATCTCAGCGCCAGCTAACAGCGACAGATACTCAACCTTGTTTATAAGGGAGGATTATGCAATTAAATGGAGGAGATACGATAATTTGTGACTGATTACATGGTCTTCTGAAAGCTGCGCCATCGCAACCTGTTTTCAAACTGTTTTCACTTAAGTGCCGTCCAGTGTCCTGTGTCTCGACTGAAGGTTTACAGCTGGCATGAGGCAATTTTGTAATTTAATTATTTTCTTTCTAATATATTCTAGTAGATGGTTGTTTCCTGGTTCTGCATTTTATCTGTAGATTGAAGTAGTAAAATGGGAATATCTGCATTTGGGTTGAAACCATTATCATTTTTCAGCTCTCTTGGTTTGCATTTTGCTTTATCATCAACCTGCGACATTTATGTCACAATTCATCTTGTATGTATATAATGCACATATCCTTTCACCTCAAGTGTAAATAGGTTCAAATACATTATATATACCATATACGTTGCACTGACAGCTTTTCGCTTCCCCTCAGGTGTGTGCAGGAGTACAAACTGGCAGGGGATGGGCGCTCCTGCCTCCTGCAGTCAGACAACTGTGAAGGACCCAAATGCCCAAGGCAGGATGTCCACTTCAATGACACCCTGTTTGGTGAGATGCTGCATGGATACAACAACAAAACCCAGCAAGTCAACTTGGGACAGATATTCCAGATGACCTTCAGGTACAAGTATACGCTTTCACACTTACACTTAATGCAAAACAGAAATGATTTCCATATTTATTTATTTTTCAAATCACTATTTATTTTCTTATCGTCAGTGACTAAACTGCATGTCGTTCTTACCTTTTATTTCATCTGGTTTGTGATCTTGTTGTATCTTATTGTGCTTGTTTTTTCCCTCTATTCCTCTGTTGTGAAAAGCATTATTTTATTATTTCCATCTACAAGTGTAGTTTCCACTTAAAATCTTCCCAAGAGACCTGTTGTTTCTCATCTGAACTGTCTACATTTTTTTTTTTTTCCCACATCTCCAAAGACACCGTCATCGGGAGTAATGGTCGTCTTTTATCGGTTTTGGGTTTGCCGTTGGGCTGCTTGCATCTGCGTTTGCACAGATGTGTGCGTGTGTGTGTGAATGAGAGAGGGGGGGAGTGAGAAGAGGATGAGAGAGTGATGGCTGAGTGAGGATTGAGACTTTATCCCATGGCAGTTCTCCCTAAACTGTCAGCCCTCCGAAAACCTGGCGCGCTCTGATAAGTCACATGCTGTTTGTGGCGAAATGCTCCTGTAATCACAGAGAGATGATGAGGGTCTATCTATGCACAAATACAGTACGCGCCGAAAAACACGCTCAGGCTTTATCTTACTTTTTTTTCTGTCTGTCTTTTATTTACTCACTCTGTCTCTCTATCCTTCTCATACTGTACAAACATGCACACGCTATACATTCACATATACTTTAATCATAACCATAATATTCTTTCCATCTGTTTTGGCCTACAGGTCATAATAGTTGTGCTTGACTAAACACAGCCATAAGGTCTGTCTGCTGTGGGTCTTTGGGGTTAATCTTCTCTAATGTACATTATCATGAAGCAGGATTACTGCAGGTTAGATGCCAACTGGATACAGCTTTTCATGAACTAAATTAGATATTCTCTTGAACTCCATCCTTCCTGAGGAATGTGAATGGGAAAAAAGCACTTTTGGTTTAATATTGTTGTTCAGCTGCAGTAATTCAAAATAGATTTCCGTTTAAAAACCCAAGAACACAATGGTGTCTGAGTCTGTCCTTGACAATGCCTTTGAGATGTGGGCGCCATTAACTTCCCGAGTAGTGTCTGGTACTGCGTGTTCTGACTAGACTGAGGACTTTTTTTAAATAAAAAAGATGGTAAATAAACATTCTATTTCACACAGAATAAAAAAATCTTGAACATAAATTGAGTACTTGCACAATTGCTTTAAAAAGATCCCAACTATTATATTAAGCAGAGCCTTCAGAGCTGGGTGGTAACGGTTAAGTAGTTGTACCTCCCTGATATGTCTTGGCATGAGTTCGTACTGAAGAACGCCGACAGAAATGAAGAGCTGTGGTGTTCAAAGATGGGCTAGTAACTATGATCACCCAAAGAGCTATAAGCTCAGAGGGGCTTGATATCCATCTTAAAGGAATGTGTTTGAATGACTGACATATCTACAGCCTAATATGAGACAAGAACAAAAAAGCTTAATGTTTCCCAAAGGTTCAAGGGGCTAAACCAGTCAAGGAAGTGCCTCAAATGCACCAAACAGGGCACAGTTTGACAGATAAAACAAAGGCACAGTCTGAGGATGTGGAAACCAGGGAGAGCAGACAGTCTTGATCCATTTGCCCTCAAGCAGTGGAGAGCACAGTGGGTCCTCTGTCTGTAGACTCCAGCTCTACACACTGGGTTATATCAAACTATGGCCAGTAGTGGGATTTGTAGTCAAGCCAGGTCTCTGGTGGGTTTATACACATAACGGCTTTAAACGAGTCAAGCGCCATGGCAGTGTGGAGACTCGCTACACAAGCAATAACAGATCCCATCATCTTCACATGGAGGAAACAAGCACATAGACAACATGAAGTGCACTTACCAAACAGCCATCTCCTCAGGAAGCTGTTGTCCTTTCTCTGTGACAGATATATATTGTTCTTTATATTACAACACTTTGCCTGCTGTGAGAATTTCCGAACGGCACAGAACCAACAAAGTTCTCCTCCTCCCACCTCAACCTTTATCTTATTACACCTGCGCAATTTGCACCTGCTCCTAGAAGCTCAGAACATTTCCATGCTAATTGCGAGATGCATACTTAGCCACACGTATCGAGTTCCCTGCAGTTAGAGGCACACTCGGCTGATTACATGTAGATGACAGGCAAAGTGCACTTCCAGGCTTATGTGCCTTTTTTTTCGATAAATAACACAAATGTCTCTGGGTGCAGAGTGCGTCTGAAACGAAGCGCAAAATGCATTTATGCAAACCGACCAACTGTACACAATTCAGCAGTTAGTGAAGAGAGCAGGCGAAAGATAAAAAAAGAGGATGACACAAGAATGTATCTCTCTGAATCCCTGACTGAATCCATCTCTAAATTGAGGAGAGAGAAGAAGCAGCTCTGTGTTTTGTTCAGTCGGTGTTTTATATGCATCCCTGCTGCACGTCCATCTTTGTTTTATGAGCTTGATCAAATTTATTTCAGGTAATATTTTTGAAAGTCACGTTTTTCTCGCGCTGTTCATCATTCTAAGTTTAACCAGCCAAGCTGAGCACACAAGAGCGTAATACTCGACTCCCCGTGCCACTAATTAAACATGTGTATTACTGCATGTCATCTCACTAAAGTACTTATTCTCCTTATCAAATCCATTGTGTCTTTTGTCACAAAAAAGAACAATAGCTTTGTCTTCACAACGACTCGGTCCCGCAAGATTCTACCTCACACTCGGTACATACGCTCCTCTTATTCATAGCAATATGTTAGAGTTGTTACCCTCATCATTTTCTCCACTTTCTTGCATGCTGCCTTTGATATGCAGATGCAAGTTCTATCACAGAGCCCTGCATCCCTTTCTTTCTCTCACCTCACTGCGTCTACCCGCTCCCTCGCTCCATCCACCTCACTCCCTCACATTAGCATCTCAAAGTGAAATATTAGATTATTGAGATAAATTATCGTGCATGATTGGAGTCTCAGCTTCGCAGGTTGTGTTTTAATGTGAAATATTACCTGCGATTTATGAATGTAATGCATGCATTTTGCTTTGAATTGATCGCACTTTGAGCAGCCTCTTGAAACCGATTCAGGGAATGAATTTTGCAAATTGCTGTTATGTAATTACAGACTAATACAAAGCCGTGTGGATTTGCATTCACATGGTACTGTAGCTATAATGATGGAGACTGAGAATAGTTTTGTTGCAGTGTGGCCACCATGAATTTGAAGACATGAAAACAGTGTCTGCCCAACATAGAACCCGTACATGAGCATCTAATTTTAATTTTGAACATTTAAATCATGCAGATCATTGTATTTAAATGCAAAACCACCTTCTTCACTCAACTTTCAGAATAGAGCAAAAAACAACAAACTTCTCAGACTCCTGTTCAGTTCAGTCTTTTGTGCTCTGCAGGGGCAACATCTTGTTGCGGTGGTTGCAAGCACATTGACAAACACGAATATGTCAATTGGTGGAGAGAAGTGAATGTAAATAGGACATCGATAGCAGCTGCCCATCAACACACACGCACACACCTACACAAACGTGTGTGCACTATATAGCGATTTGATTTAGGAATGGGGAGAGATATCACACAGGCAGCATTCACTGCACACACACACACATTGACCCACTGTTGGTGCACTGTGGTACTTAGCAAAACACAGTAGATGTGTTTGGACCAGATCAGACAAAGTCTCCTTGGAAAAACTCACCAGTCTAGACTATATAAATAATTTTCAAAAGAGACAAGAAGAACCAGATCCAGAGGGCACCTGAGGACTGTTTGAACCTCATCTGAACAAGCCCACAGATAATTAGACCTGATCTAAAATGTGGTCGACCTGAGCGGATCCCACCAGGGAGAGAATACTAACACCAACAGCAGCATGATGCACCACCACCTACTGAGCAGCAGTGGTTGGAAAGTGCAGCAACATATCATCTTTCCCCCGCTCCTCACAGTTCACACTCTCTGTCTCACCTCAAAAAACACTTTTTTTTCCTTCTTTTCCCAGCAATCACTGCATGACAGAGCTGATAGTAAGTCTGCTTGGCTACGCTCTGGTATTCAACATATTGACACCTGAGAGCAGCCGCAGTGGAACAGAACCCTCACAAAACCTGAAAGTTGATAATGATAATTGTATTCCTGTCTGGATGGAAAACACAGTTGGATCAAAATGTACAGTAATGACCTAATGAAAAACATCATTTATCTTCTGTTAATGTACAATCTGTCCAGATAGATGATTGAAGTCACTTAGGGTAAATATTTCAGCACACACGCGTCACCCTGAGTAATCGGTCCTGTCTGAATCAAGCTTAAAATGTGTTCAGTCTTTGATGGACGCACACTCCGTCTTGAGCGTTTTCCTTCCCCGCAGACAGTTTCACATCAAGACTGAGCCACAGTGAACGGATGTTAGAAGTTAGGGCTTGTGACAAATGAGCCGCGGTGGTTGAGAGGAAGAAGAAAACAGAATTTCACCTGCTTTGTGAAGGTGACGCTTTCTTGTCACTCCTGTGTCGAACGTATCGTTCTTTTTTTTTTTCCTTTACAAGAAGCAGAAGATCCAGCCAGGGAGAAAAAAAAAGACAAAACCGCTTTTGATAGGCACTCTGCTAACTCCCCATCACCACTCACCTCTCAGACTAAGACGACACCACAACATGAATAATTTGTGAATCTGGGAGCCCACAAGGCTCCCGGGCATAAACACAGCCATATTTCCATGTTCCTCTGTAATTTTCGGTAATTATCTCCTTGGTGCACACACGATAGCTTCTACCAGGGAGTTGAGTCAACAAACATTATAAGGCAATTTCTTCCCACATAATGAGTGAAGGGTTAAGCTGCTCAAGGATGATGAGAAGCTTCTTAATACTCTCCCTAAAATAAGTGGTCTGCTAGCTCCTTCTGTATTTTAAGAGCTCCCAACATTGAAATCTAGTGTTTACTTATTCATTCTTCCCGGCACGCATGCATGTGGGGGGGGTCGTGTGTGGTGGATTTGTGAACTACCATAGAGCTGTGTGTGTTTGGCAGCTTTGCGACCATGATATTCTGCAGTTTGGAATATGTTTATGCATATATTTAATGACTTCAGTCGCCATTAACTTCACTCATTGAATACGCCGTTCCGCACTTTATATGCATATTTAGTTTTGCATAGATTTGTAAAAGCAACAAGATGCATAATGGGACTGCTACCTAAGCCCTGGGCCTTGAAAACTGTAACGGTATACTAATTCATTCTAGAGAGGGTGATATAAAGGGTCTTTTTTACCATTTGTATGTATGGAGGTCAGTTTACTGGGCTCAAAGCAGCTGTATAATAATGCTTTCTGTGGCTGTGAAGAGAGTTTCTGTAGAAAGGATGTCAACAGTGTTAGGACTTCAGTTCAAAACGGGCATGGAAGTTTAATAATGCTGCCATCAAAGTGCAACTCTCAATATCTGGCATATATGTATGTCCTTTGTGTGTGTGTGTGTGTGTGTGTGTGTGTGTACAGTATGTGTGTGGTAACAGACAAAGGTGTGTGTTAACGTATTTATATAGAGTCAAGGTGAACACAGGGTCTAGAAATATGAGTAGCCTGTTAACCTATTGGTGATCTATACCCTGTTAGTCTTAAACTAACTTTGTGCTATAGTCCACAACTTTATTACTAAACATAAGTGTAATACAGATGAAGTCACTATATCCTAGTGTGTTTTTTTTTAAATCTACGTCAAAGGCTTTGACTTGTATATTTAGCTACACTGTGTCTAACAGCTGCTGGAGAAAGAAAAAAAAAGGTCTTGATTTTCTCACTTTTTGGGGGAGCAAAATGGAGCATGACAGCTTCTCAGGCTTAATTACTGTAACACATAGGTCACCAGCAAACTTTTAGAAACTTTTTCACACATTGCAGCAGCTGACTTCCTCAAATGTGTGTACCTATTCACAGTGTGTTGACGCACTGGTTGGAATTAAGCAAAAAAAGCAAACAAACAAACCAAAAAAGATGTACTGTACATGTAAGAGGAGGCTCTTAAAGCCTCAGAGAGTCCCCCATCTTTGAGGCTTAAAAGACATAAGGTGAACACGTTTGGGAGATTGCAAAGGCTTTGCGCGTGTATGTGGAAACATTCGTGTGGGCTTGTGTTTACCTTTCTGTGGGTATGTGTTTGCTTGTGTGACTCAGTGCACATGCATATGTGAGTGTGTGATCATTCCCGAGGCAGTCGCTCTCTCTGCTCAATAACTCACATGGCAAGGCAGGACCTAATAGACCCTAGCCTAATATCAGCTAATGTCAGAGAGGCTTATGGCTGACTACCTGCTGTTCGAGAGAGGGAGAGAGAGGTGGATTGGTGGAGGCAGCGATAAGGGTTGAGAAGGAAAATGAATAGGGAAATAAATGGAAAGAGAAAAGGCTAAATCAAAAGAGCAAAGCTGAGCAAAAGTTAGAGAGCGAGGCACGAGGAGAGAGTGACTGTGAGAGAAATGCAAAAGAGGAAAAACACAGATAGCGGTAATGCAGAATGTTGAGGCTTCTTAAGCATGCTGGACTGTGACACACACACACATGCACACAAACGTGGAGTAAAAACAATCAAAGGGAGAAAATACATACATGTTGCCAGCCGCATGCAGCTCAAAGAAGACTGTGTCTGCCCGTTTACACCTCTTTGACTTTATTCAGCACCACTGTTTCATTTGCTGCTTCAGATGAGTCAACACCACGGTCCTACATGTGCAGTATATTAATAGCAAATATTGGTTCCTCTGATGTGGACCATCTGATATCTGTAATCCATCAGCCAACTAGCTTCTTTGTCCGTAGCCATCACCTTTGGTATTAAATGTATTTATTTTTCCATTTTATATTTTAAAGAGGCTGAGTGGAAATACATCTGTGTGTCTTGGTGAATTGCCTGAGCTCCATTCTGGGGATTTGTAGATTATGTCATTTTATAGATATCCCAGGTTCCAGGAAGTGTGTATTAGAAGGTCAACATACCCCCAGAGCTTCAATATTTATTTCAGATTCAATTGACTATGCATTTTGCCCTTAAAGAAATACATTTTCTAATGACTAGAAAGGATGAAGTGACTGCTTGCAAGGTCATACATTAAAAGAGAAACTTTGCTAATGAGCTAATTACATTATTTATAAATTATTTGCTATAATTACAACTAGATAGTACATTCAGACATTGTCTACTGTACATTCAGACATTTTTAAAGTAATAAATACCCCCTGTGCTCAGATTATAGTCCCATACCGGATCTTATTCTGAAGGGTAATTATAGGTGTTGGTTCTAGGTGGTGCAGCTTTCTGTTACTCCCCGTGGTGAGCAGAGGTGTTCTCTCAAGTGTTTTCCAAATTGTAGCTTCTCTTGAGTGTTTCAGTGTTTCCCAGAGTGTTTTCTATAGATTCTCTCAGTCCTTTGGAAGGAGGTGTGTGAATCTGAAACTGTTGTGACAGGAGACTTTGACCACGCAGTGACCAGCAGGTACACGCTGATGATACTCAAGATTACCATTGTTAGCTTTGTTTTCAGTCATTGTCACTTAACACTGAGACAGGCAGAAGGGAGGAAGGAGAGGTTCATCTGCCTGTCTGCATCTAATACCGTGCTTTTTAAAGAACTAATAATATTTTTAGATGGAAGGAGGATGCAGGAGTCCAGCACCGTGTGTACACAGAAATTCATGATTCAGTGGTTTAATTTTTGAAGTGTTTACCACCTGTGGTCCAGCAGATGTAGAAGACATATAGTCTTGTTCAACTAAAGCACTAATTCATTCATTTTTATTGATTAAACAGCCTCTTCATTTGTCTACTCAGAGACTTTGCAATTACACAGAAAATTTAACAGCATACTCATTTATCTTGCTTTTTATATTTAATTTTCTTTACTTGTGTGTGTTTCTCTTTGTGAAAATCAATCACAAGCTAATGTCTGAAACCTTTACCTTGTAAAGTTATAAATTTCTGTTTTGCATAAATTATGTTTTGGGAGCAACCAAGGACAAAGACAATGATTTTGTGAATTTAATTAACTTAGTTGGTGATGCTGCTGTGCAGTCGTGCTAGACTGATAAAATCACTTGCATGTGCAGCAGCCAGCAAATCAATAGTAGACTAGAGGGTGAAAAATGAGAATATGCAGCACAAAGCATTAAACCCTCCTCACCCTCAGACTCTGACGGAGTTGCCTCACAGGGGGCCGCTAACAATGCTGGGCCTCCAAAAATGGCTTCAGCTGCTGCCTCCCACTTCTACTAAGGAAAACTGGGTAATTTGCAGACCAGGGCTAAGTCCTGAAGTGGTGGCTAGATGTATTTACTATTGATTAATGAACTTCTAATGCAGCAGAGGACTGCAGGGTAGTGGCATAGGGGATGATGTACCCGCCTTCGCTCCCCCACCGTTTTCCTGCCGACTTCTTTTGCTTATTTTATTTTATTTTTTTCAAGCTGTTGCCTTGTGCTTAACATGAATACATCAGTATAATTTCATTAATACCATTTCATAAATAGACGACAGTTCACTTTCATAAAACTTCATGAAGTTTATTATGAAGATTCTTCGCCCACACTCACCTCTGCAAGGCCACACTTTGAAGCAGTTTATTCACCAGGTCCTGCCCTTCGAGACAAGACTACAAAAACACAGCTCTGCTTCAGTTAGTCATATCACGTTGATAGACAGAAAAGCAGATAACATAATAGCATTTAATCATGCCTCCATGCCAGTCATATCACTCTATAATTACGCTGTAAAATAAAAGAATACAAAGACTGCCGCGCTCTCTTGGCCCATTACTGCAGATCAAATACCAAATGATAAGACTGAGGGAAAATTGTATGGAGACTCTTAAATGTCCTTTGTGTATCTTAAATCAGGACTTCATATAGGCCAACCTTGTTTTGGTAAGATGAAGGGTGTGGGTTTAAATGACTGATGTGCACATCTTTTATATAAAGACGGTGGCTCACATGCTTGTGTAAGTAAATCCATACAGATAAATAAACATGTATCAAGGTCCCCTGGCTCAGTTTCAGAGCTAGGTTCAGTCTGCACATTTGTTTTATTGTGCAAAGACTCCCTGTTGTGGATTTTGGAGTCAATTATCACCAGCAAAAGAAAATTTGAAGAGGATGTTAATTCTATTCTCTTGATCAAAAAGCCCCGAAAGTAAATAATTAGCTGTGTTCTGTTCCTGTTTAGTTGTCTTCCTTTGTCGAAGTAGCAGGTTGTTAAATCTCTCTACCTCTGGATCCTTGTGCAACATTTTGAAAAAAAAAAAAAGAAAAGAAAATCTCCTGTTGTACTCTGTTGTCCTTCTCAGAAGGGCTGCTCTGTGCTCGAGGTTATGACATGAGAATCTGTCAGGAACAGAGTTTTTAACGCTGTTACATCTGAGAAAAAGGAAGTGGAGAGACACAGAAGTTTGTTAGAATGGATAGACACAACTGGAAGGGTTTAGAGAAAGTAAAAGGGAAAAAAAAGTGCAAGTGGAATAATAAAAAGCAGAAAAGCAACGGCTCTAATCAGTTCCGCAGCTAGCTTGCCTGCATGACCCCTCACTCTGCATTACCAAGCTTCATCTCTATGGTAATGCTCCCGGCCACCAGAGTTCATTTCCACAATTTCCTAAGGCAGGCCAACAGAGATATCAAGGTACAAAAAAAGAAGGAGAAAAAAGAAATGTCTATGCATGCTCACATTGTATTCCAATTTTATGCACGACCCAGGGGAGTAAATGTGAGGTTGAGTGGTTTTGTATATGTGTGTGCGTGTGTGTGTTTTTGTGAGTGTCTGAAGGGCAGAGAGTGACAAAAACAATGAGTAATGTCATATTTTGCAAAAAGGAACAGGTTTAACACTGTGTATATCATCCCACTCAACGCGTCTCCGCATCGAGGCTTATTTTAATTTTTCAGACTTTTCTGGCTAAAGTGAAGCAATGCTGTCACTCATGTTTACACTGAGCTTCACATCCAAACACAGATGTATCATCACACTATCACTCGTGCAGAAACCCCACAGTGTACTCTCAATCACAGGCTGTTTCATTGACAGCGTCACCTCCCAAGCCTAATCAATATTGGCCGTGAGAAGTCACCAGATCTCCTCCTCTCAGTGGAATCATTCATCAACCGAGCTGTGTCTGCAGCTGTAATAAGACACTGTAACACAAGTCTCAAGGTAAACATGGCTGATTGTTTTATTACACTATGAATTAGCCGTTTTTTTGTTTTTTTGGGGGGGTTGAAGTTCTTTAATAACTCTTTAATTCTTCATCTGGGGCCCGTGTCCTGGGTGACACATGGGTGCTTTATCTTTGTTATGACTCATCTGACAGGTCCCCGCTCGCAAAGCGTTTATTCAAATAACAGATATTACAGCGATTAAACATATTACACACAATTGGATGGGCTACCCTCTACAGACCTCATAAACCTTTGTCTGCGCTCTCCAACAAAACTGGTGGATGGCTCTCCAGTGCAAGTGTGGCAAAGTTTTCAAAGCAATGGGAGGAAAAAAACAGGAATCACAACAGACTGATTATCTGACAGGAAGGACACCTTATATGTTGAAATTATATGAGATAGTAATATCAAATGTATTTTAATTATCATTAAAGGTCTTTATAGGGACTAGTTTTTCTCTATACTTCCACTGAAATCTTAGTTGTTTGGTTGTAGTTTGGGCTGAAATTTGAACTATTTGCTATCGGTCAGATAAAGTACAAATTGTTTGCTTAGCTTGACACCAGTCTGTGAACCAACACTTTACATAATACAGTAATTTGAAGTGTATCGTAGAAGCTGATTGAAATTTTGGTTCAAATCCAAAGGTGTCAAGAGGTATTTGACATTATTACACAGCCTCTGTTTGTCGGCCTTTGCATGATGCTGAATTAAGCGATTCAAATCGAACTGAATATTCTAGTCTCTGTTGTCATTTTTGCACAAGCAGTTGCCCTTTTTTTCGCATATTTTGTGTATTTTGTGTAGAGACAACTGTTTTGAACAAGGCTCTTTCCCTTTTGTCTGCGCTGTCTTTTGTTGCATGCTTCTCTTTCTAAGGCTGGGTAATTATCCCATTTAGGGATGAATCCGAACAGCATGGCAGCCATAGAAATTACAAACATGCTGTGTCATGCTGGATGTCAAATTTTCAGTTGGTTGTTTTCTGGCTGTCGTGTGTATGTGGAAGGAGAAGATTGGGAGGAGACAAGTGATGAGTGCACACCGCATGAGTCCAACTAGTATTATCCACTTACAGCTGTGTCATGGTGTATTTTAAAACTATTAAACCCTTGGTAGAAAAGTGTTTTTTTTTTTACATCTAAAAATTTGTAAGTAGATATGTAACACTGGAGATTGCTTTTCTCATAATTTTTCATTTTCTTTTCAATTTGTGGGCAAATCAGGAAGTCAGAAAGTTGGCAACATCATTTCACAGCTTGTTGCCACGGTTTTTGTTCCTGTTAGTTGTTTTCTTTCTGCATTCAGTCACATGTCAAAAGCAGAAACAACATCTGATCAAGTGCACACTTCTCCAGTCAGACAGTTTTTGACCATAAAATGATTGACACTGCACAGAGAAACGCATCTTTTGTCGAGCTGGAAATTCACTTTCCTCCTTTATAGTTCAGGCCAAAGCTTTGTCTTCCTCCACCCTGGTGCTCTTGCTTTCACTCTGACACCATTTCAGCTTACCCAGAATGCTGTAGCCCTGCTTATACCTTCAGCTTCCATAGATTTACCAACACAACCCCCCCACACACACACATACACCTTCCTCTCTGTACTGCACTGGCACCCAGTGGCTACTCACATACGGTTCAAAGCACTATTGTTAGTCTACAAGGCTGCCAAAAGAAAGCAACCCCCACCTTCATGTCTCCAGATCATGATTCAACCCCACGGTCTCACACTCAGCTTGTGATTCACCGGCCCGCCCCTCTCTGTGGTGAGCCGGACACCGCTCTGCCCTGTCCAGACTCCTCAACCCCTCCTCAGGTCGGACTCTTCCCAGTGGAGAAGTCATCTTTTCACCTCAGTCAGAACCACAATCACTTCCCATGTAACATTCAGAAATCTCTCCTCTGCTTCTCTATCTCACCTCTGAACTCCGGCTCAGTGCCCAACCGGATTCCTCACATGCTGCTTATCTGCCACACAGACACACACGTTCACGCACACACAACAGCCAGACTTTTGTTTGTGTTGTTGGGATGTAATTAAAATGAGAATGTACCTGTTCATGCTGATTGGAAGGATCCTATCTGACATTTCCTGTGGTTAATAATCTAACTTTTTTTTTCTTTCATTTGCACTGTGTAATATCCCACAGACTGTGCCTTCTGTCTTTTTTCTTTTTCTTTTTTTTCTTTTTTTTTACTTTTCTTTCCATCTGTTTTTTTTCTTTGTGCCTAACAGAGCAAAAACAAGCAAACCCAGCAGTCCACACATGAAGTGCAGTATTGAACGCACAACAAACGCTGGACTAATCCCGATGCCGTTCACCTGTCATTTGGCACAGAGAAAGAGCAGCCTCTAGTGGTTAACATTAGGATTGCGCTTTTTTCCGTCTTCCTCTACTGTTCAGTTACTTTTCTATTCATCATTTCTGGACATGTGCTGGACACTTTGCGCCCTCATTACATCATAACTTTTCCAGTCTAATGTTGTTTTCTGAGTGGTCATTAAAGTGTGACAGGATGCAGAGGAGCACTAGATCATTTGACAGAGCGTGACCTTTAAAAAGTAATAGGCTGATATCCAAAGTTGGATTAGGAAACAAATTTGGCCTTGAAATCTAGCAACCTTGCTTCATTATTGCTGACTCATGTCAAGTCTTAATGATAAAATCCAACAAATCATGTAAGTTTGACCTGTTAATCCTACTTTAATCTTTGCCTTTAGGTTTACAATTAAAGTTGTGTTTGATTTATTGTCAAAATTAGACTGTCCTTTTCTAAAATATTCAATTATAACAAGGAGTCATTTCAAGTCAGCTACACAAATCCAATTTAAAGCAATCATCTGATAATTTGGAAGTGGAAAAAAAACATGATTTTGTGAAATTATCATTCAAAGTGTCCTCTGTAGCCTACATGTCAGTTACTTTCTGATGAGCTACTTCCTTGCTCAGCTTCGACGTAAAAAGGTGACACATGCTCAGTCAGCAGCTGAGACTCAAAATACAGCCTTTGTAAGCCTTTGGCGCCAAAGATTTGTATGTATATTCAATACTCATTTCCTTTGGGGAATTGGGAACGTTTTGTTAGTGCTTGCATCAGTCCACACAGAGGCGGCTTCCAAATGAGTGGAAAAGAGCATCGTACACGGCTTACAGTTTGCAGAAACAGTAAGTTTCTTAAATGTCCAAAGCCAGGGGGATTGGTCATCTCTGGGACCTATGGATGCCTGTGTAGTTCATTTTCTGATCTGATTGGTTGGCTGTCCCAGAGTTATTTTGATAAAAGAATTTCTGAATGCCAGTATGTGCGTTGTTTATCTCAACCTTACGGAGTAGGCTTTGCAATGGGTCTCTTGTGTAAACTGCATGTTTTACTCAGGTTTCAGTAATTCAGTGTTTTTAGACACATCCATTATTTGTATTTTTTTTCCATCCCTGGTAGATGATAACCTCATATTCAGTAAATGAGTCAGAAAACAACATGATGGAAAAACTGACAGTGGGAAAAGTGAGAGCCCAGGGGTGGTTGGCATTTTCCAGCGGACGCCACAGTTGAAAAGCACCATTAGCCTTTATCGTTGTGGAGATGTGTCTTAGGGTTTCAGATAATGAACTGAGATGTTTTGGAATGTCAGTGTAGTTAAGACGTAGTGGCTATGGTTTAATGTGTCTGATCAGTGCTGCTGTGTGGGGTGGGCTGTGTACATGGACTCTCACAAGAGCCAATTACCTTGGACAATGTTTAGATAAGTACCACTCAATATCAGTTACACAGTCACAAACACAGATAGATACACACTTATTCACGCATATGCACAAACACAGACACCGGCATCCAGATTGAAGTGACTTGTAGATAGCCCCAGCGCCTATTACAGTCTCAGATGGACATATACACACTCAAACACACAGAGAGGCACAAAAACATTTTTTTCTAAATTGACTTGTGGATAGCGCTCATCTGTGCCATTCAACAGAATGCCTGTGATTTGGGAGGATTGAGCAGGGGAAGCTGTGAGAGAGAATACCAGACAGGAGGAATACAGGATGCAGAGAGCAAACCAGAAAGGGTTACTGCTGGGGACCAGGCTGAGCAAACAGCAAACAATTGTTACACCCTACCTAGGGAGAAATACTGACATTGATGTCTGGCTGTGAGATACAAAAAAAAACTGTTTGTGTGTCTCCAATATATGCTTGAATAATCAGATGTATCTTTAGTGTGTGTTTGAATTGAAATGGTACACACACAGAGGGCAGGAAGAGACATGGAGACTGAGATAAAGGGAGAGGAGAACTACAGTAAGAGAGACCTGTAATATATATGCATGAACTGGTCTTGAATATTTGTATTCATCCCACTAGATGTAATTGTATTATACACTGGCCAGTGGAGCTTGTGTTTTGGAGATTCTCATTCAAATGGGAAGAGTTTGCCACACTTCTAGACTGAAGTAGGATACGAGGCCTATTTGGCCAGGGGGGAGCCCAGTGTCCACTGCTTTTAATGAACACACATGGGTACTGAATGAAACATGAGTAAGTACACAGGTTTGTTTGCCATTTCCCCGGGAAAATTCAGACATTCACGGATGTAGCGTGTGGAAGGTTATTCAGTGAGCTAAGGCTGTATGAATATGTGTGAGTGTGGATGTGCGTAAGCTTAGCTACTAACAATTATGGGTAACTGAACGAGGAGTAGGCTATGTCTTAATTTAGAATTACTAATTGTTAAATTACTTGTGATTCATTTTAGCCACCTGTGTTAATCCTCATAAGTGGATGTGTACATCCAGCTCTGACATGGGCTACTTAGAGAATAGATGAGAAAATCATGTGGTTTAATAGAACTGGAGGAAAATAGTGACAGAAGCAAAGACATCAACATGAACAAATTACGATGTTAAAGTATATCTGCAAAATGCACAAGATATCTGAAACAGCTAAATTGGATTCATCCATCGTTAATTTAATTATTCCTATGAAAAATGAGTTGAAAGTTTGGGCTACGCAGGCTAATAGAGCCAGCATGTTCAGATATTTGTTCTGTTACATAGATGATTAAACTCGTCCGATTTAATATAGTCCACAGAAAACCCATGCAACTTTATGCTTTTGCAAGCATTACGTTTTAACTGTACAGGAAAAGCACAGGTGTAACTAATAGTGATAAATAATGATGGCTTCATTCTATTAAAGTTCTAGGAAGACGTATCAGTGGGCCAGCACACCAGTTAGCATATTCTTGGTCTAGGAGCACTTTAGCAGAATGCACTTATTATTAATGTTAATAGTTACATCTGCATTAAAGAATTCAAAAAAAAAAAAAAAAACTGCAGTGAGAAGGGCTTATTGCCAGGCTTGGTGCTCATTAAGATTCAGCTTGGTACTGTAGACTATTAATGCTATTTTGCTAAGGTGAGATATGGCTAATGTCTAAACCGTATTGTAACCCTTAGAATGGGACAGTGATGAAGAAACCGGCTCATCCTGTTAACCACTTTGGTTTGTTTAGGTTGTGGAGTTACAGATAAATGTCTCTTCCTCTAATGAGCTGTCAGCAGAACAGATGCTTCAAGCCCCCCTCACTGCTACACACACACACACACACACACACACATGAACACATGGGCACAAGGCACTGTGGTGTGTCTGCCGCGGTAAACAGGAATCTCCAGGACTGACACTTTGACCATTCTGAATGTGCTGTCGTACCAGTTAACCTCTGTAAAATGGGACAGATGGGACAACAATCTACACTTGCCTTATTTTTCCCTCAGGGGTGGAACAAGAAGAAGAGGGAGGTTAAGGACATTTAACAATTTTATGTGCGAAAGACCAGAGGCAACAGTCTTCACACTTCTTCCCTCTTTTTTTACCTTCAAATTGAGTCAATTTTCCATTTTGTTTTTGAGAAAATCTAAAGTGAGCTATTGGGTGAAACTCTTTCTTACACAGTATGTCTTATTGTGGCTAAAGAAAGGGAACTCTTGCCGAGTGTCAAGGACAGTCCACATCTGGGTTTGAAAATCCATAAACCTACATATCGTCTTGGTCCACACGCCTCCAAAGGTTCTCTGAGCCTCAGCGTGAAGCCGGCTGATTTAATTTAGCAATCAATATGTTTTCTGTGAGCATAAGCCACAGTAATCTTTTTATAGCACCTCTCCTCTCCCTCTCCCCTCTCATCCTCTGCCCTTGAGTCAATCCTTCCACCCCTTCATTGTAACACTAAGGCTGTGATTGCATCTAACAGGCTTTGTGGTTAGAGGAAGCACACAGAGGGACAGGAAAGAGAGGAACAGGATGAAAAATTGATATCAAGAGGAATGAAGCTACACCCCCCGAGTCTCTGTGGCGCAAGGTCTGTGCTCTGAGACTCGGCCCCATAAAAAAAGTGGATTAAGGGAAATAGGTTGCTGTCACTTTGCAACGATCTCATAATGCGGGAAGACAACTCATCAATTTCTTTCTTTTTTTATTTTGACAGAAAATGAACCACAGACACCTTGGTTCAGACAGTATGTTCTTGTCCGGAAGAGAAATTGAGTAAACAAATTATTATTTACTCTAAAAGCAATCTGTCCAGGATTAGCGCAAATAGAGCTAATATGCTATTTCAAATATCAGCGTGTCTCTGCCGTGTGTAACCTCTAACTACAGTAAAATATGTTGGTCTCCTTCTTCTTCTTCTGCCCTTCCCTCTCAGCATTTTGCTGTTGCTTTCTCATTTCCATTCCTTCTTGTACTTATCGTCTCCACCAGAAAGAGAGAGCGGGGAAGAGTCCAAGGGGTTCTGTTCTTATCTGTGTTGCAGCTCTCAGCTCTGCCCCCAAACAGAGGGACACAACTATTTTCTTTATTGCACTGCCAAGCATCACACATACAATACATACCCACGTCTCGGCATTGTACGCCATATTATTGTTTTTTTTTTTATGGTGAGGAACTCCTCTTAAATCTGTTGCTGGAAGAAATGGCCGTGATGACGAGGCATTAAACAGCATGTAGCATTCATTTTGTTGTCTTTATGGGTTAAATATTTTAGAAACTGATGGCCTACAGCTCCTTTATTCTAACCTGTGAGAAGCAAGGGGACCTGCCAAAATATCAGCACATAAAACGTTATAATAGAGAAGCTTGCTAGAGAAAACTCCAAATCCCTGTCCGTGAATGATTCAGGAGGCCCCCAGCTGGATGAGCCACAGGAACATGCAGTGATTTTAGATTTTTTTTTTATGTTTGTTTTGAATCATTGTTGTGTTCAGCAGCACCCCTGACAGTTAGATGCAAACTTCAGATAAAGTGGAGGTATGATACTTGGCTGCTATGGGCTGTTACCTTTTATTGCAGAAAATTTCTGAACCATTGTGGGCAGTGATATTATTTTTCTAGGTGTTAGCCTGCAGTGGTGTTGGTGTGCCAAAATGTGTACTGAAGATGCATGACACCAAAACTTCATGCCCTTCCTTTCTTTCTCTGTTCTTCAGGGACAACAACTTCATCAAGGACTTTCCACAGCTCGCCGATGGTCTCATGGTCATCCCCTTACCCGTAGAGGAACAATGTCGAGGTGTCTTGTCGGAGCCCCTGCCCAACCTACAGCTCCTCACAGGTGACTGTGTGTATGTGTGTGTACAGCAAATTTGTAGGTATTATTTCTTTTCTTTTCTTTTCTGGCCCGTCTCTGTTGTTGAGAACCATATGATTCATTGCATTTTTCAGTGGCAGCTCTATTATCTCTCTGGGATCCAGTCATGGTTTATGGCTTCATAAATTTTAAATTTATTAAAGACAGTAGCAAAAAAACAGCCCCCACCTTCAACTTGAACACATTACGTATATGGAAAGCCCCAACGATGTATCAGCTCAAAGACTCCGGGGTCCAGACTCATTCTATCATTTGTCCAGATGAATATCGCTATACGGTAAACACCTGAGAGGAGACAGCAGATCTTATATAGAAACTGGTAAATACAAAATGTCACTGTGTTCTTGTTGCTGATATATGTTGCCTGTCTTTTGAAGAGATATAGGCGAGACTGAAGTATAAGTATTCTTTTGGGCCAGTATTTTAAGACGCTCTCTCTCACACACACACACCCACACACATATGGGACCTTTTAAACTCTTAACACTTAACCTCCCATTTCATCCTTTTATCCTTTTCTCGCCTCTTCCGCCCCATCCTGGTGGGGACAGACTCACTTAAATGTTTGGCTTGAAACCCTCACCTCCACCTCTGCTCCATAATCCCTCCATTAGCTAAATTGGCATTTAGTCCACATTGACCCCTGAGATGCTTTTTTCAACTGGGGTTCTGCTTTCACCAGAATTGGATGCATGCACAGAAAACTAAATTGCCCTTTTTTTCCACCAGGCATCAGGTGCCTGAGGTGTGAAATGCTTTCTCGAGGCATAGAATCAAGGTTCCTGTAAGCAGCTTTTTTATTTTTTTTATAAGCTCCTCACTTTTGCAGGTTTAGTTCTAAACTGGTGTGAAAGTTTGGTAATTGAATTGCAGAGAAAGGCAAGATTGCTCTCACTTCTAATGTCAGCAATCCAATTGGAGTTGGAGCTGCACTGTATATCTGCCATTGATCCGTGAGCAGCTGGGATATGGGCTGTGATAATAAATGATGTTAGGGCAATCATGGATAACAATGGATCTGCAATAAACTGTTCAAATGAAATGATGGATTTTATTTATCTATTCATTTATTCTGAACTTCAACCACTCTTTGTGAATCTGAGTTAAGTGGTTTGTTTTATCATACTCCCAGCCTTTGTCTTCATTTATCTCCTTGATCTATTCTTCCTCTGTTGTTCTTAGGCGATGCCCAATTCAGTGAGGCAGTTGGCTACCCTATGGTTCAACAATGGAGAGTGCGCAGCAATCTGTACAAAGTCAAACTCAGCTCCATTACTTTATCTGCAGGTCAGTACCTGAATGACATCATTGTTGTGTTGCATTCACTGCCCAGGCTATACAGTTTTAATAATACTCTTCATATTCTTGTTAATGTCAACAGTTAATTTTAACAGCTATCAACTATTTATTACTCCACCCTTGATGTGTCTTGATTTTGACATTAACTACACACATCACTCTCCTCCTTGAACTGTCAGGCTTTTCTAAAGTGCTGAAGACACTGTCAGCAGACAGCACCCGCGAGGAGCTGCTGGCTTTCCTCCAGCAATACGGCAGCCACTATGTGTCTGAGGCTCTGTATGGCTCCGAGCTCAGCTGCAGCATCTACTTCCCCAGCAAGAAGGCCCAGCAGCAGCTCTGGCTGCAGTACCAGAAAGGTGAGCATGCTGACACACAGAAAGAAAAAGCAGAAAGGGATGAATGCTGAATTCTAGACACACACTCATACAACATATTGATTTTGGGGGATGGATATGTCAAAGATTTATGTAATATATCTTTTTAAAATTTAAAGGGCTGGTGTGTGGGGATTTGGGGGGGACTATTGGCAGAAATTGAATATTATATTAACCTACAGCTTCAAGTTGTCCTGTTTTCTTTAGCTCAGAGTGAGCCCTTTAAATCTGTATGGCAAACAAGGAGCCCACCATGTTTCTCAGCCGTGTTTCTACAGCAGCCTATGGGTAAACATAACACTAGCTCTAGAGAGAGTGTGTCATGGTTTTACATTACCTGAAGGCCACCATGGTTTTTCTTGGGAGGGATGAGGGGAGGTGCATTTAGGTTGTTGCAGTCTGCAACCTCACCACTAGATGCCACTGAATCAGACACACACACCTTGTTTACACTGCAGAACAGAGGAGAAAAGATAAAGTAGTGGGAACATCAGATGTTATGAGGCTACCATCAAGAATCACCAGGACACCAAAGCTTATTCACAGCAATCGACCTCCTGCAAACAGCAAGTAGAGCGAGACCGGCTATGTGTGAACTGGAAATTGGGAGGGAAGGGGTTACACGTTGTCTGAATACAAAATAAACTGGGTTATGTTTAAAGACTTCATCCTCCCTCAATTCGCCTTCTGGTTAAAAGGCTGCATAAGCTGCACGGATTGAATGAAACATCAATGTGACTTACCAGCATCCCAAAAGCATCTTGCAGCACTGTCCCATTTAGATGATGCTTTTAATCCTGTTTGTTTGTCATCCAAAAGGATGCTGATTTTCTGTCCAGATTTTCAGTGCGGTTGATTGGCACATGATTTTCAAAATAAAACCTATTACACACTTGCTCACCTTGTAGGGAAGAAAGAAACAGATTCTGGGTCAAGCCGGATCAGGACTGAACACCTACAGGCTCTTAAAAACGAGTAATGTGCTTTGAATAGCAATGCAAACATGATTTATGGCAAGGACAGGACCGATGTGATGCACAGGAAGATTTTGTTTTATATATCTCGACTGAATCATGATCCAAAAATAAATATATATTTGTATTTTAATCAGAATCAGAATCAGAAAACCTTTATTGTTCCCTGCAAAAAGCAGTGGAAATTATTCTTTGACATGAGATTTGCATAGAATAAAAGAAACATAAGTTTAACATAGAACAAACACACAAATAATACAAAATGAGGACATTCAAAAAGATTTCGTAGTGAGTTGTTGATGATGTTGATAGCGAATGACATAGATGATTTTTTCGGTGGTGGCTTTACGTCTGACTGCCTGTGTGTGGAGGTCTGAGAGGAAGGACTGTGTGGCGCCTGTTGCGTGTTTGATGACACATGACAATTTGGATTTGTGTTTGACAGAGAGAAAGGTGTGCCAGGATGAGATGTTGTAGGTGAGAACTGACTCATCTGTAAACAACTGTTAAAATGTCTTTGCTCACATTAAAACTCCTCAATGTGGATTCAGTTAAAAAGAAAGAAAAAAAGCTCCGTTCCTGCCAGCAACATTATTGCATTGCTATTAAACCAATAATTTGATTCATTAATATTCTTATTTTTTAGTCATACAATTTGTTTATATAATTCAGTAGCACTCTGAATGGATGACTATAATGAAAATATGTTCAAATGCACTTCTTCAGACAATCAATTACAGCAGAAAGAGGTTTGCTTTTTCTATAGTCACACTAGTAAAAGACACGCTGCGTGTTTTAGTTGTTTTGTAAATGTTTATTGCACTCAGATATTCAACAATACAAACATGAATTTGACTACACAGAGATGTCTTTAATGTGTTCAACACATTGCAAAATTCACAGCCTCCAAAAGGACGTATTACAACTGAAGGACGTGGGAGTTTGGTTTATTGACAAGAGTATAAATGAATCAAACTCTGAAGAAGTATGCAAAGGAAGTAACTTCTCTCAAATGACATAACATATTCAGATGATGTGAGACACTCTAATGTTGAGTACACTGACACAAGGACACTTGATTTTTCTGGCATTTTATGCATTTTTCATGTCATGGTAAGTCTGATTATTCTCTAGTATTGACTACTCCTAAAGACCACATGAATACAATGTGAGCACTGAAAAAAGAATATATTGTGATGGCAAGGTCGACATGCAGCTGAGACAATGAGTCATAGTTCATTCTGATATATAACATGGTCTGACAGTTGAACAAATACATGTAAAAGTAAAGCACAAGAATGTGACAGTGACAAATTACACTTGGTACTTAAAATTGTTTTTTCTCCTAGTCCTTTTGTTTATGTAGAAATATTAAAAACAAAATGTGTTTTTATGATGCGCTTTGATTCTCAGTTAGGTGTACTCGTGTGTTTCTGTTAAATAGGGCTCCAGGTGCAGTTTTAAGGTCAGCTTTGAGAAATGATTTCATTTTAAGGCTGAAGCTGAGTCAGTATGCGACATGCTCTTAAGAGCAAACCTGGATTGGAAGATGCGTATTGCCTCAGAACAGGAATAATCACTATTTACTGTGACTTCATGGACATAAATACAGTTTTATTAGGTGGGTTTCAATGATTAACTTGATTCCCCACATTTAGGCCACTACATTTTTTTTTATTTAAGGTGACTTATTTTACCTGAAAGCATAATCTCTTTCATGCTCATGGACTCAGAAATTCAATTAATTTACATGATAAAATAATACATAAAATGCATGCTGATAGAGACCAGTTTTTATCTAACACTAGCACTAACTAGCAAAACACTGTATATGGCTGTTGTCTTTACCATATCTATCAACACTTGAGAACTCAGGCTGCAGTTGTCGAGTGTTAAATAGAAACCTGAGGGAGACACAGCGACGCGGAACCAACATCCCAGTGTAACAAAGCCACGTTTGGTGTGTGTGTGTGTGTCTTGTGTGTGAGATGCTGGAGTTTTCACTCTTCATTATCCTAGCAGTGCTATTCTGCACACTCCTGCCAGTCCCTGTGTAACCACAGTCCAGACATGAGGGAACAAGAGGCAATGGAAAAAGTTCTCTGGAATGAACATCGGGTTTGAACAAAGCTTGTAAACATTATTCAGGTTGTAGACTGTGCCCTTATTCTTAATGTGGCACCAGCTGTTTAGTATTGGCTATACTGGCGTAAAAACAAAAGTAATATGAAGACACTGAAATAGAATAGACAAACAGAGCCTAGGGGCCCTGCCATTTGGGACCAAAGAGCTCTCCTACTATCATTAAAAGCACACTACTCTTTTATTAATGGATACTGCTTTGCATGGCAGGTGGAGCACACCATCCAAGTACTTTCTTAAATGGTCCCGAGGATATGTCCCTGTAGGGCTGGATAGTGAATAAGAGAAACTACAGTGTCTGCAATGAAATGTAAAACTGTCAAATACTAACTTCAGTGGTGCGGGTTAAACAAAAAGCAGGCGGCAGAGGATGGAGAGGCCTGAAATTGAAGTGAGATGCATGACTGGAATAGGATCCGGATTAGATGACGAGAATTTTATCTTGCAGATGTTATTTCAACTTGCCTCTGAGTGACCCAGTGAGTGTGGCTGTGGAGATAGCAGAGAGAAGTCACTAGCAGGAGGTTGAATAAGATGACATATGAAGACAATAGGCTTTGTAGACCAGACAATAGACGTTTGCTCTGTAAATGTCAATGACGCAGATACACTGCTCCTTTCTGTTCTAAATCAGTTACTCAGGTTGTGGCTGGTGCACAGAGGCTAGATAGACAGTATTTGTAAGAACCGGGTAAAATTATTATGATAATGCATGTCTATAAATTAAACATCAGTAATTCCAAATCTGACTGTGTTAACTCAGTAACCCTCAAAGAAGCTTTGACAAAAACAATAAGTCTAATTCACTTGATGATAGTGTCTCTGTTTTTCCTACAATTAGCCGACACAAAAGTCAGTAAAAATGTTAGGTAATCCTCATGACACCAATAAATGACATATTACTATTGCCCAGTATTACCCAGCTGTCTTCAACAGAACATACAATGATTTTATAGTCCAACCCTCTTTCCTGCAGGTAACTTAATATTCTAAACATAATGTTCCCTGAATGTTACTGAATGCAATATGATGAATGCTGATACTTGGTTACTGTTATGCCGTTAGCTAACTGCACAATAAACTTCAAAGCTGCCAGCTGCATTCAGCAACATCAACGTTAGTCTGTGCTACTAAAACCTAATACTAGGAAACAGTGACGTGTCGATAATAAAGTGCTTCACAGGCTGAACGCCTCGGTATGCTTTATTTCATAATGTAAATACACGTTCATTTCAGCTATTTTTCCTCCCATTTGTTTTTTTTTTCTCTTCTGTTGTAAAGCCGAGCCAAATCTGTGAAAGCCATGCATCACACAGAGTCAGGCTGAATGTGAATATAGCAGCCAATTATAGAAGAGGGAAAATCATCCGTACTTTGTGCCTGCATTAGCTTTGACATCACTGGCTTCTTTTCGTTTACTGTAACGTGACAACTTGTGCCAGAATTCTTTGACATGTCTGTTTTTAGTGCTGTGATCCATTAAAATAACCAGGTAAGAGGCAGCTCAAGTAGCTGATTTTTAATTTGAGGTATTAAATTAAAATCCATTAGGCTTTAAACTGAACCAAACTGACTAGAACATTCATTTAATAACCCATTGAAAGCTGGAGTGAGAATTGCTTGGACTGTTGCCAAACTAAAGTGACAGATGTGACAGTGTACTTCTACCTTTTTTTCCCAAACACCCCTACGTATCTACAAAACCTCTCACACTCATGTGCAGATAGATTGGATTGGTTCTCTAAGAAGTGGAAGAGTGCCTCCTTTGAATGTATGAGTAGACTTTGACACAGTGGTCCCAACAATCCAACACAAGCAGCTGTCCTTTCTGGGTGGTCGCCACTCCCACAGGACAGGTCAGCCCCTCCTGGATGAGAATTTTGAATCCACCCTCTTTGGGAAACTGGAGGATTTCTTTCCTGCCACTGTCTGTGACCAGCAAATCCCCATTGGCATCCACACACATGCCAGTGATACAGCGGAAGTCCTCGGTGTCTGAGAAGAAATGGCTGAGCTGCTTGCCCAGCTGGCCGTCAGTACCCACTGAGCCGATGGAGAATCCACCCTCGAGGTGGGGCTCATTGTGACGCTTCTCAAAGTTCAGGGCCAGGCCCTGGGTGAAATAGACTGTTCCAGCCGCATCGCATGTCACAAACTTTGGCCTCACAGCAGAGCACAACCGGTTGTAGCTGACCACACCCACGTTGCGATCCACCGCCAGGCACCACAGCTTGCCACCTTCCACATCTGACACCACAAACTGTCCCGACGGCATGGCGGTGATGCCCCAGGGTTTAATCAGTTGGTTTTTGTGGCAAGCCACGCAGTGTCCATCCATAGTGTAGACTTTAACAGAGTTATCGTAGTTGTCAGTGACACCAATCAGACCTTGCGGAGTGACGGCGATAGATAAGGGGATTAGGTTAGGCAAATCGGCCCCAAGGAAGCTCAAGACGAAGTTGTCAATGCTACTGGCGTTGCGGCGGATCTCACGTTGGAAACCTTTGCGATTAAATATCTGGACGCGGTAGTTCCCACGGTCAGCCACCAGCACTTCACCTTGAGGCGTTACACAGATGCTGACAGGTAAATTAAACATACCTGGTAGTGTTCCCTTACAGCCCATCTTCTTCACGAACTGGCAGGCTTGGGGTCCTGCACTTGCTCCGGCTCCACCAGGCGAACCCCCACCTGCATCCATGGACTTGGACTTAAAGCTGCCTGGTGAGCCACACACTGCCTCTTCCACAGCAGAAACCATGTCGATATCTCGGTAAAGATCGAGCGAAGCCCCCATTGCACCGCTTGTAGCCCCTGCTGCCGCCGATAAACCGTCGACATCACCTTCGAGTGCGATCTCCAACCCACTCTCCTCCTCATCCGTATTGACGGTGAAAGTGTTTGTGGTCAGCTGGCCCACTTCTAAAGGCTTAGAGTGCTCTGTCTGGACCAGCTCTGGCTCTTGCAGTTGAAACACGGTGGGCAAGCTGCTCCTCAGATCCAGCTCCTCATCATCACTTCCGCCACCATCATCCTTTAGCAAGGCAATGTCACTCTGCCTCACACGCATTGTCAGATAATCACAGCGGGAAACCACTTTTACCTCTGCGATGTTCAGGAGATACGTCTGCTCCTCCAGGACCTGCCCATTGAGCTTTTCCACCTCTGCCATGGAAGCAGTGAATGTCCTTCGTGACCTGCTGAGCTCCTCCTGCAGACGTAGCTCGGCTGTAGCATAGTCCTGCTGCACCGCTCGGTACTTTAGTCTCAGAGACTTGGAAATGTTTTCAATAGTTGTTTTTTTCTTCTGAATTTCACCCATAACGTCACGCAGAGCAACCAACTTGTCGCCTAGTTCTTTACGACGCTGCTCAGCCGCTGCCCTAATCGGCTGGACTGAATGGCCTTGATGCAGGTGGCCATCCCCCTTGCAGAACTCACAGAGGACTATGGCACAGTCGTGGCAGTACTGTCGTGGCAGACGATTGCAGCAGGACTTGCACATGAGGGCGGCGACAGCAGCACTGCAGGATGTAGTGCAATCTAGGATCTTTAGCACAGTGAGATTATCAGCCAACTGGGAGATACTGCTCATACGGGAGACCTTGCTACAGAAGGGGCAGCGCACACCATTGATGGTATTAGCCAGCAGCTTCTCTAGACACTGCCGGCACACTGTGTGACCACACTGTAGTAGTTTGGGTCTCATTTGTTCCTGGTTGTAGGTCTCCATGCAGATGGGGCACTCAAGAATCTCCCTCATTAGGTCTGGGTCCAGTGGAGAAGCTGCCCACGCCATTATGATTCCTCCCTTGGGTCAGAAAAAAAACAAAGGCAATATTTTAATGTGTGTTTACATTTTCTCATTTAGGTGTGAAGTTCAAGTAAGAAATGTCAATAACTCATAGTTTTCCCTCACAGCTGTGTGGTTGGAGCATTATTATGTAAAATTAATATTAAATTTCCCATGGAGGCATGATGCTAAATGTGATGCATTCACTGCCATAAATCTATCGTTTGTCTCTTAGCTGTGACTAGCACTGCAAGCTAGCTCTTTAATGTTGGAAAAGTAGCTTATTGTCGCATAATAAATAGTTAGCGGAATGACTAATGGGAATAGTGGGACACTACTGTAGTATACACCATGGTTATCAATTTAACATTAGTCAACCAAGGATGTTATTCACTAGACAACGTTAATATTCGTTATAATTGACTGCATCTCCCTTCTGGAAAAATAAATAAGCTTCCAAAACAAAGCGAAGTGATGGGAATGATGAGGAAGCTCACTGTAATTGTTGTTATTTACTGTAACCCCGGGCGAACAGACACTCGATCCTTCCACGCAATGCTAATGACAAGCAATGTGATAAGCAAGCTAACTAGGTAGCCTAACATCCAGCCGCCACCATCGTGCTCTGGTGTTGCCTAAAAATAGGATGACCTTCGGGTACAGCGTTAAAAATAATAGTATACTGTGAATTAAACCAATGTTCCAGTTTTAGACAAGTAAACCGGAGGCCTCACTACATGACAGGGGAACGTTACCGCTGCCTTTAAACGCAACGCGATAACATTATTCAGCATCATGACAGGGCTGATTTCGATGAACGTGCATTTAAATATAAGACGTGCGTCTCATCGCGTTGTGTCTGTGCAGTCGTCTCTGCTTCAAAACATTACCTTTATCCTTCAAAGTCAGCTGCTTGGAAGTACAGAGGTATAGATGGGCGTGCTGTGTTTCTGCTACTGCAGCTGCTAGTGAGAGACTGCAGTGTTGACGACGTCACGTGCGCGCTGCCGGTATTCTATTACGCAATACGCACAGCTCCGAGCCGGTTGTTTTCATTGGCTGGTGCGTAGGCTCGTACACGAGCACGACAGCGTCCCAGATGATGTAGGTCCTTGATGTTCCCCAAACACTCCTTCATTCACATAGGGACAGTAACCAAGAGTTTTGTCAAAATATACATTTGTTATTCACTTGCATGCACATAATCACCACCTTATGTCCTATCATGTTAATATATCTACTGCAACATATCCTGAAAGGAAACAGTAGCCTAACTGATATCCAACTAGCCCTCAGGCATGCATTTGTGAATTTGACTCGAAAAAGCCAGTTAACAGATCTGTAGATTAAAATTAGGGTTAGGGTACTGACCATAGTCTACAGCTGCATTTGAAAGCAACCAGAACTTGCAGTTTAAAAAAAAAAACAAGCAGGTGTAGAAATGGTCCACTAGATGTCAGAGTAAGTCCACTAGAAGTTGCTCATGCAACCTCTTCACTAGCACCGTGAGTTGAAGTAGTAAGGACCATCTAAGAAAGTGTATGCTTCTCTTTGGATGAGCAATTTCAAAACAACAATTTTCTTTAAAAAATGTGGTAGGCTATGCATTTTTGTTGTTTATCATAATTTCATATTTTATCCTGCTGAATGCCTTTAGGTGTTTAGTCAGGTTACAATGGTCAGGTGTAATACATGTAATAGGGATTGTAAGCATATGTCTTTTAGGCTACTGGTAAAATGAATGGGTGTGATCTTGAAATGGTCTGTTAAAAGCAGATGTGTGTGGCACATCTAGCACTTGTTGCCGTTTTAATTAAGCAAAAACAACAATGCCAACAGCAATCATATCAACAATATCCGTATTAAATTGCTATGGAAGCTATTTTGACACCTTTGTTGTTGTTGCCCAGACAACATAACCCATGGCCACAGGGATTGTGTCCCTGATGAGTAATTATACTGCAACCAGTCTACAAAGACATTTAATTAACAAAGGCAGCACAAGATCAATGGCAGGGATATTTACTCCATTCATCTTTTCACTACGTCCAATGAGCAGCAAGTGTTGCATAAGCATCACACATTCATTCCACACAGTAAAGAGCTGTCAAAGTTTATGAAGAGGTGAAATGATGGGCCACTCCTTTGACTGCATAAAAATACATACAGTTCAATTTATTTCTCCTCATAAAGGGAGTCGCTGTTTTCACTGAAACTGTACATTGCACGAACACAAATAAGCACACAGACGTCATGTTTAAGTGATCCCAGAAGGGAAATTATATGTTACAGCAATCCACTATACCAGGCTCAAAATATGACTTGCAGTAAAGACTCTTAAACAAGTAGAAGTTGTAAAGATCCAACAGAGAAAACATGATTGTGTAGGAATACAACTTACTTTGACGGTCATATTGCCTCAATTACATTTATGCCCTATAAATGCATGATGGTGCTAAGTATTTTATGAAATGCAGCTGTAAAGATAGATGTAAACAGTTGTCATGAGGGGTGAAATCAATTAAAGCGTGAATTAGGCTGGCTAGCCACAGCCAGTCTGACCTACAGGGCTTTATTGTGAGAGCTGGGTGACGACAGCTCCTTTCTGTGTCTGTGTTGCCTCAAGAAGTGCATGTAATTGGGCTCTTGGGCCACCCCTTGAGCCTGTTTACATACTGAAGTTACCACCTACCCTTTCAACTCCCTGCCAGTGTCTTATAGACACACACACAGAGTAAGCCACAAAGACATAGATGTATGTACGGGCATTCCCCTTTCACACACAAATGCACACAACAGGCACATAGCTACATTTTAGGACATAAGGGTCATGTCCTTGTCCTTGCCTTTTTTCTGGCAAATATGAAAGTTGTAATGGATTGAAATGTACTTAACATTTAATAATTAAGTATTATGCATTATCTTTTCTAACTATATTTTACAGTTGTTAGGATAATGCATTGGTTTTCTTCTATTTGTTGTTACAGCTTGATCATTTATTCTGCCTAATTCGCCTAAACGGTTTTGCATTTCTAATCGACTTCATGTAGAAATGATAACAGTGAGTTACTTATTTTTCAGACAGCAAAAAGCTATCGTGACAGTTTTCAGACTTTCTTCCTTCTCTATTCAATTCCATTTTCTTTGTTAAATTTAATTTCATTTGTAAATTTTGTAGGCTAAATGGTGTGGGAATTTTATATGTGCATGTTAATAATTCATGTAAAGCCATTTTTGGTCTTTTAGCAGTTCAACAGTTCAACCATGTGATTTTGCAATGTCAGAAAGAAACTGAACTTTTTGCAGCTTTGACTTTCATTGTGGTACTTTGATCTCTATTTCACTTGGCTTCAAATTGAAAACTAATTCAGATATGTTGTAATTAAATCACTTCTGTGGTTATTATTTGCATGATTGAAAATGTCAACATGACACCTCTGTGATTTTTCCCCCCCTGTAGATGATATTAGTTAGAAAACAGCTCTTGAAAACATCCCCACCTGTGTTCTGTTTTTCTCAGAGCTGTTAAATGCTTGCTGGTAAAGCACATGTGTTGGCTTGTGTTTATGTTTGAAAACTCAAAGGTTGAAAGTTTGCACACCCTTTCCGTGTCTCGGGTTAACTCATTTAACATTGTTGATATTACAGGACTCCAAGAGAAATTGCACATTTCAACACATTATGATTGTTTCTCTTGTCTCTCACGCAAACACAAACAGTATTTTATAGTTCATGCACTATATGTAATAGTGCAATATGTCTTTATGCCACCAATCATACTTTGACAGATGTTTGATTACACAACTATTAAAACTGTTCAGACGAAGAAAGTTCATAAAATATTAACCCTAATTGCTGCCAAATTAACCCTCTTTGAAGAATGTCAAGGGCCTTTCCTGCTGTGTAATAATGTAAACATTAATTACCTGATCAATCTGTCTGTGTGTATGTACATGAGTGAAGGTGTGTGTGAACGCAACTTAAACATTTTCTTTTCATTAGGACAAGAAAGTTGATTAATCAGTCATTCATTACCACGACAACCTTCTTTATAGAGTAACAAATATCCATTGCGTTCACAGACTGATGTTGCATAGGACTTTTCCCATTGCGACATCACATCATAAATCAGTAATCCCAATTCTAAGAAACTTGTAACACTCATTTGGAAGACATGCATGTGCATCCTCTATTCTTGTAAAGCAAATAAACACAAAAGCACATCTGCCACATCAGCACAGATGGCAGATCTGCTCTGGTGTAACATGTGGCATGATGTGTCCACCAAATGAATCACTCAACACCCAACTAGCATTCCCTCCTGTTTCTACTCCTCCCCTGGTTCTGTCGCTGCCTCCTCTCTCCACATGATGTGTTGTTTTCTTGCTGAAAGAGGAAATGACGAGAAAGAACCCCCCACACACACACACAAACTCCCCAACCCCCTCACTCCAGTGAGAACATCAAACAGTGGTAATTGACACTCTGGAGAAGAAGCTAGTGACACCCCTCCCTCCACCCTCCCATTCATCCTTTGTCTATGGAAGCTGATGACAGTAAGGGATTAGTTGTTGTTTTTTTGTTCTTTTCCTTGGCAGTAAGTAAAATAAATCCAGATGCGGACGCATTATCCAACTGTGGGGCTGTGAATGTTCTTTGCTAGTCCAAATTAAGACCCATAAACTGCTTCATGGAAATAATAAAGATAAGAGAAAGTTAAGTAAGAGGGGGTTGCTTTTCCAACTTGGAAGAAATATATGAAAGTAAGATTGCTGTGGTGTGAATAAACACTTCCTGGAATGAATGTTATTGTTGTTAAATCTGTTTATCCTTATCTGAACCCCCTGCTACCTTTGCCCACATTATCCCCCCTTCCTTTTCCTGTCTATCCTTCCAGAGGCAACAGACCAAGGGGTTGGTGGAGGTGGGCGGCGAGAGCTGAAGTCGGTTCCCTTCATCAGCTACCTGTCGGCGCTGCAGAAGAGCCAGCTGTTGTCTGACGACATGGTGAGTGGCGTGGAGATTCGCTGCGAGGAGAAGGGCAGCTGTCCAGCTGGCTGCCACCTGTGCCATCACCAGACCATGATGGGAGGAGTGTCGGGGAGAGGCCGCAATGGTAACGGCAGGAGCGGGGAGCAGCCCTCCCCCATCCCCGTGCTGCTGGAGGTCAGCCGTGTGGTGCCCCTCTACAGTCTGGTCCAAGACAACGTCACCAAAGAGGTAAGAGGGTGGCACTGGTGAGGAAGTTAGTCCACGCACTTATATAGCTTCATGTTGTGGTAACAAGTTTAGGGTTTGGGGAACATTTTATGAAAGTGAGGAGATTTTTGCCCCAGTAGGTATTCAGTTGTGATGGTTAAGGTTAGGATAAGGGGCTGATGAATTAGGTTAATGATGAGTCACAAAAACATGGTAAGACTCTAGAAGCTCTGGTGTGTATGAGTGTAGGAGTGAGAGAGAGAGAGGATGTGAAAGTGACCATACAACTGAAGAATGACAAAGAATCAAGGCAGGAGATGTGACGCATCAACAGACCCACTGAAAGCAAAAACATCCACATCTGGGAATCAACCTTTGTCTCCTAATTATAATCTCAAACATATTGTTGAATCCAATATATTAAAATCCACATACTGTCATCAGTGTTCTTTTGAATTCATTCATCACATTTTATGAGTGGTTAGTTTATATGAATGGAATCTGTGTGAACTTTGCATTAAATCCGACAAGGACTTTTACTGTGATATCTGAAAATACTGTCAGTGCGATCCAGATTAAAATGTGTGCTTTCTATGTCAAAAGCACCTTGAACCCTGTTTGTGCAGAAGGCTTACGCTGACTATCCTGTATATTTCTCTTATCTCCATCACCATGCCATGTGGTGGTGGCGTAGCTCTTCTTTCATACTGTACTTGTGTATTGCCGTCGAAGCGATGCAGTTGTAAAGATTCACCTCTAGGTGGCATTGGTTGGTTGACTTTGCCCACTGGAAGTGAACACTGTAATACAGAGGGCATAAAAACGATGACATCATGGTTTTCTCCTCTTGTGGGGAAGTCGATGTGTATATGTGTGAGATATATGTGTGTGTGTGTGTCTGTGTCTAAACAAGCATACACAGCTGAATGTAATATCAGCTTAATGGCCACATGTTGGGTGCATGATTCATCCTGTATGAGAAGTCTTTGGATCTTTGTGCAAGTTAATCATATCGGATTTCTTTTCCATAAGGTAATTTAGAAGGGGGCTCTGGCTGCACTTGACATTTAGTTTACCACATTCTGCTCTGTTTGGATTTCATCTTGACATTGTCTCGCTACCTAGCATCCGGCGCATGTCTCCTCTGTGTGTGTGTAAGCCAACGCAGAGCTGTTTGCAGGTGACTCACACCCAACACACATGCACGCACACACGCCATAGGGAGCAGACCGTTTCACGCCGCCACATCCCCCCTCCCCCGCGCCCCACCACCCCAATCAAGCATCTAATTACCTTACCTTCTGAAATTACTGCAGGCAACAACAAGACTAGAGGCAAACACGTGCGCGCACACATATCATATGTGTATATGCGCTCATGAGCACACGCGCACTTACTCATATCGCATACAGACACACAACAAAGCCACAAAGCCCCCCTATACGTGCCACCCATAACAAGCACCACAGCCCCAATGAAAAGAAGGCACAATCAATAGCAGACGGTCCCTAGTGGGCCTCATCGATAGCTAAATGTGAGGAAGAGCAAAATGTCTCTTTTCCATCTCTTCCAAACACCTCACTATCCATCCTTCTCTCTCCCCCTGCCCAACCCGTGGTCTTCTGGGGATGTAGAGATGTAAGAGGAGGAGGAGAAGGGGTAGACTGCAGTGGATCGCTCTGGCAAGCCCCTCTGAGGTAGCTTGAGGCAGGATTATTAGCTTCTTATTGATGTCATCGACCTCTTGGGAGGGAAGGGAGTCCATCACTCCGCTCCTCTTTTCCTCTCTTTTCTCTTCTACTCCTGGCCACTACTGCTGCTGCTGCCGGTCTCAAAAGCACATACGTATATTGCATTAGAGACGAGTGACACAACAACCTGCCCCTCCACACACACACACACATACATACACACGCACCCAACCATTCACATTCCCTCTTTTGCTCACTCCCTCTGCCTCCCTCTTTCAGGCTTGGTGCATGTGTGTTTCTGTCACACGCACTTTTACTTGAGACTGTCTTTCTACTTGGCTGGGTCTGTCGGGAAAGACGGCTGCTGTGTTGAAAAAGCTTTCCCAGAGATGAGGTTCTTCTTTCTCTTTTTTCTCTGTGTGACAGTTGAGGTTCCTGTCACTAGGCCTCCAATTGATCATGTGCCCTGGCTACTTGGCCAAAGGGATGTTCCTTTGGCTGACTGGCAAACGCGCGTGACTCTTACCCGGGAGGTGTGGGTTCAATCCCTGCCCGGGCCCTCTTCACCTTGCCACATCTGCCTTAAACCAACTGATGTAATCAGCATTGAGGCTTAGTTGTCCAGCTTATGATTAGGGCATACTTATTTATATGCATGCATCTTCGTATGCCCAATACTGGGCTTACATGGACCTGTCACTCTTTCTTTGGCTCCAATCCTCCCTCCTCCCTCAGCTACCTGCATCTTTCAGTGGCCTCTCCCTGGCTGCCTGACTGTTTGACAGGACATGTCATGTCCCTTTCACATCAATCTCCTCATTATTAAGCCAGAGGGGGATTTTGTTACAGTGTGAAATTACCCCCTCTTTGAAAAGACCACTAGCAGGACTGAAAAGAAACACAACTAAATGGCAGAAAAGTAGACTGGCATGTCTGCCTTCTTCTTAGCTTGCTCTGTGTGGCTCTGTCAAAGAGGAGAATGGGGAATAAAGTATTTCTTTGTGCATGTGCCAAGTACTGACATTACCATCGACTAGTTAAGGATTTGGGGAAAATAATACTTGGAAGACTGATCCTATCAGACAACGGTGGATAGTTATCTGAGTATTTCCTAAAACATGTTAAAGTTGGTGCAGCCAAACAGAGAGAAATGTCTCTCTTGAAGAGTCTATCTATGCAAATAGTTCTGGTTTAATCAGAAAACATTTGTATGATATGTGCCTCCAATATTCACACAAATGCAAAAGAAAACAACACTTATAAATTAACTCCTTCAAGAAGTCTCTATTCTGAATAATTAGTCGATGAATCACCTGTTCCTAAGGAACAATTTCTTCATTCGGTAGAAGTTGTAAATTAATCCCATTTTCCTCTATTGCGTTTTTATCTCATTCATATGATTTTATTTTCATTACTAATTTATTGGTTTATCTTTATAACAATGGGAGGAATTTCACCTTGAAAAAGCTGTGCAGATAACTTGCGTGTGCACTCATCAGTTGCATGTCTAGTTAAATGTGTTGACACTTCATTGTCTCAAGTGGTCTGTAAGATACTCAGTTATTATGTTTTGCAGTTGGAGGGAAAGGTTTGAGGTTTACTCCCTCTCAGACTTGGCTTGATTTAACCCTGGTCTTGACTTGAATGTGACTGGAACTGGTTTTGGAATTGGCTTAAACTCGACTAAGGTGGTCTTGCTTACAGGCCTGGAGTGTGCACGCAAATACACACACACAGATACTCCCCTGTTTTAGTGCCAGAGAAAAATACCTCAGTGGATAGATAAATAAGCGTATGCCTGTGGAGCTTGCCAGTGGTCCTATGTCTCGTGTTGCTGTGACTGAATTATGGCAAACCTTTTGAACAAATTGGTTGTGAGTTTAATGGGTCAGAATGCTCTATATCTTGCCGGGCGGCCGCTGTCGTGCTCTCACCATAACGTACTACCGCAGCCCTTGGCAGGGGCGTGTCTAGGATTGTTTGAGTATAGGGGCAGGAGGGGCTCGGAGGAGCAGCGTTTGCACCAAACGAAAGAGGTAGCAGCATTACACAGCAGAATAGATATATTTGTGACGGGTGGGAGGAGCCTGCTTTCGTTATCCAGTCAAGAGTGGAGTTAATACAAGGCAAAGAATACCCGATATCTTGGTATCTTGCAGCTAGCATCCTCCCATTCTATAATATGCTAATCAAGATGCCGTCACAATGTAAAAATAACAATATTTATGGCTCTCATGTCAGCACATACTATGTTCTTGTCAATATTTGGTCCAAACAACCGTAATTACATCAGCGACAGATGACTTGTTCTTTATGCCATGAATGCACTGCAGTGACACTCAATCAAAAAGAAAGATCTAAGATAAACAATCATAATAATACCTACAAATCTAATCTATCTGTGGTATGAATGATACAGAGGCAGTACTGGGTTGCAATTTTTTCAGACTGTTTAAAAACAGGTGCCTATATGAAATTGTAATATTGGAACCTTTCTTTCAGTTCATATTGGCCATTAAAAAGAAACCTTGGCTGAATGAAACAACACATAAGAGACTCATCAAGTATGAAGCAACTTTTCTTTTTGTATTTCAGTAAGACCAACTCTTTCCTGAAAAATGTGAACATATTGTTTTGTTACATTCCTCAGAGGTTTTTGACCTTGAAGCACATGAGGAAATATCCCACTGTTTGATATGTAATTAAAACATGACATACTGTTTTGTCACCCTTTTCTGTTAGCTTTGTATTTGTTGGCTTGGGTTGCTGTAAGACACACAATAAGATATGAGTCTAACAGTTTAATTGACATTGCGGGAAATGTCGGGTCAGGATAGAGGAGAACATCCTCACCTGAAAAACAATACCTGCTGTTTGAGGGTTCTCCAGTGACATGGCAATCCCCCATAAACCTCTGGGTGAACCACCCTCCCATCTGTCCCCTGTGTCCATTTTCCTGGAAGTACCAATTCTGATAAGGTTCCTAGAAGCGGCCCTTTGGTTCCCTTGTTAACACCATTAGCCTTGAATGATTGGAAGGGTCACATACACATATTTGTGTCCATGCACACACACACATGCACACACTTAGGTCACCATTGATGGTGTCCTGTGTGTGCTGACTTAGACTCTTTAGAACTGCTGGTGATCATCTTATAAATCAATACTGCGGGCCAGCTGGCCAGTGTTTTCGTGTATTAGCCGCTGAAGACAGACAGTAATATGGTCAGCTTAGACTAGACAAACAGATTAATACATTAAAGAGGTCACAATGGCCTCCCTTGCCTTCTTGTAAGTCACGACAGGCTTCTACGAAAGTGAAAGGTCCAAATAGTATTTTGGTGCCAGTGAGTCTGCAGGGCCCAAATGACGTCAAGGCTTGGAATTTGCGGCCGGAGCTGTTGCTGATGCTCAGTGGCCTCGCTGCTCACTGATCTTGTCTTCTTCTCAAAGCAGGGGGTGATTACATTTCAGCTCAATTTGTTCAGTATCGATAAGGTCAATGCAGATGAATTGTGGCATATTTGTGAAACGGTAGACCAATGTGTTATTGTAACCGTGGGGGCATCGGCACTTCCTGAAAGCAAATCTGTCACGACAGCACATGAACTGTCTTACATTGTTACAGTCTTTGTCAAAACACTTGCTTTTCAAACATGAAGCACAGGGCGAGCTTATAGGTTCGTTACTTACATTTCCCCAACGGTCAACACATGATGTATATGGATTTATAGTATTCTGGGAAATGCATGATCTTTAGTCAATCAATAAAGTGTAGGGTATCCTCCTCTCTTCAGCCGTGGCTGGTTAACTGCATCGAGCACAGAAGTGTCCTCTGCTGGGCCTTTCAACGTGTCTGCCGTTTTTGTTTTTTCTTGCACGAGCAGGACATACTGCTGTCTCCACCACCACACACTTGACATATCATCACTTTACATGCATTAGGTTTTTATCACTTTTTTTTTCTTGCTTTCCTTCAAATCCTCATCCCTGTTTTACCTCCTGTGCCCCCCCTCACCCCCACCCCTCACACCCCACCCCAACCCCCCACCTCATTCTGTAAACCACAATTAGATTCCCTGTTTACCCAGTGGAGACTGGCTTGCATTACTCTTCAAACATAAACACGGCGGTAATCGCTTTGTCTATTTTTCACATGTGCAGCCATGCAATCAAGCGCACAGACCCATATGGGGTTTTTCTAGGAATCTGGTGGTGGTAAACGCATGGCGGTCCTGTGGTCTTTCTCTCTTTTGCCCCTAGCAGCGGAGGTCATTTCTCATATTTGTCTAGTCTATGTGCATGCACAGACCTTGAGTCCAGGTTTTTTCTTGTTGCCTTTTGTCTGTGGCCTGCTTCCCATTGACATGAGGTGGCAAGACCCCTGCTGCTGTTGTTTTCTGGCAGCAGTTAGCCACATGGATTCAGGCAAGGGGGGAAAAATGTAATAACCTTTTTTCCCCTTTTTGGTTTTCCAAAGGGTTATTATATAGCCATGGATAACAGTCCTAGCCTAGCCTACCCCTACCCCCCCCTATAATAACTCCTCATTCACCAGGCTCATTTAGAGGGGCTTGTATTGGAGGATAAATAATGGGAAAGCCTTGACTGCTGATGGATCTTGAGCCTGTCGCACAGTAAGGTGGGGGATTCTTTGAGAGTTGGGAGTCTCCTTTTTTGCACCTTTGTTTTTCTTTTTGTCTTATTTGCTTTGCTCTCTCCAGCCTCATCTTTCTTTTTTCTCACTCTTTCCTCCTCCCCTGCCCGTTTAGGTCTCTTCCACTCTAAAGATCCTCTGCCTTGAGTGAAGGCAAGTGGTATTGGAAGAAGTCAGTTCCCATGAAAGTCTGTTGAGCCTCCTTTACAGCTAACAATGCAGTGTTGTGGAAATGCTAACATCAGCTTCTGAGTGCGTACCCTGACTCTTTTTTTTGGCCAAGCCGTCTGCCTTTCTGGTCAGGACTATGCCCAAAGTCATCTCAAATGTCACTTCCACTAATCAACACACTGCAGAAATCTTCCTTGGCATTTCTCCAATGAAATGAAACAACCAACTGTGGAAATCAATCATTAATTGGAGTGTGAGTTTGCATGTAGGCGCTTGCATGTGCGCGGCTGTCTTAAAGATGTGTGTGGTCTCATCAGTTCCTTTGCTTTCGGATAAGTGAATGTCATGGTGTATTGGAACAAAGGAGTGGCTCCTCTCTGCTTTTTGTTGGATGGCTGGTACCCAGTGATAATGTTTCCACATGGTTCCAGTGTCCTATTTTTGTGACCGTGATCAAGCACATCTCCAAAGTTGTCTGCATGAGGCAGCGCTGCCAACCAGTTTGAGCACATAAATAACTGAGTGCTCCATTGATCCATAGTGTGAGAGGGGGAGCCAGAGGGCTGGCGAACTCCCTTGAACTCACTCTATATCATGCCTGTGGCTTTAGGGAAAGCCCTGACATTATACTTTATTGCTTTGACGGTTATATTGGCATTTTGCTGCCTTTTAGAGGATGACTGAGCTTCTGCCTTTGATTTTTCTTTCACCCGTTAATGAAGCAGCACAAGGAGATGTTAGGAGATGATGTCATCTCCTAACATCTCACTACCCACCCCCTCCGTCCCCTTCACAGACAGACCGACAGCGACACCGACAGATCTGCGCGCATGCACACTCACACACTCACTCACACACACACACACAAACATACGCATAGAATGGAGGAGGTGGGGAGTGTCACAGCTTTCACATCTCCATCATAAAAATCACAGTGCGTCTATGATATCACAGTGTAAGCTTGTCGATGTTAGTGAGATGTTCATGCCCTCCGGTAATTGGGAACGGTGGGTATGAAAAGGTCACTGAGTGTGTGTGTGTGTGTGTGCACCTGTGTGTGTGTTCTATCTTTGTGAGACCCATTTTGAGCTCTGGACCTTGAGAGAGGACACTCCTGCAAAGCGAGGACTATTTGGCTATACTTCTCACCTCTTCAAGGGGCTATTAAAGCAAAGCTGAGGTTTGACACATTAGCACTCATGGGTCATTTTAGGCAGAAAGGCGAAAGGAAATGAACATAGTCACTGAAGAGTCATCATATGCGGGAGTGTGAGGATGTGTGTCTGGGATATGGAGAGGAGTAGTGGAGAAGGTGGGCGGGGTGGGAGATGGGGGTGGGGTAAGCGTAGATGGACGGGGAGCGCATGTTCCAAGAGATAATTGCATTTCTCTCACCTGTTACCCTTTACAGGCCTTCAAGAGTGCCACAATGAGCTCATACTGGTGTGCTGGAAAGGGCGATGTCATTGATAACTGGTGTCGCTGTGACCTGAGTGCCTTCAGCAAAGATGGCCTGCCTAACTGCAGTCCCCTCAGGCAGCCCATGTAAGTGTGAGGTGACACTATGACACCTAGGAATTCATGCACAAGAGAGATTTCATGGATGCATGCACTGATGCACACTCACATATGCACGTGGACATACACACACACACAGACGCACACACGCACACCTGTCTCCACTGACTCCTGAGGCACTTGAGAAAGTTGTAGACACAAGCACAGTCCCTAAAGTTCTAATAGCTGTCAGTCGGCCCTTACACCCCTCTGAAAAAGAACATGCTCTCATTCAAGGTGTCCTAACAATACTCCTGAGGCCTTTGTGAGTCATCCACCCCTGCTCTTGTTGTCCTGAGAACTTTTAAAGAGAAAGGAGAAGTTAAAAGGCCAAGTCTTCAGAGGATAACAGTACAATGAAAGCATTTAATTAAAGAATGAAAACCAAATATGCCTATTAGTATATTACAACCCAGAATGAATGCCAACACTTACTGGCACCACTGTAGAATAATAATAAAAGTTTAAAAAGGATAAATTACAGCGTAGCTGCAAGAGAGGATTCTGGGTTCCAAGACCTGATGACATTTGCACCTAATGCATTTTCAAAGGCACTGGCCACATTATCAATTATAAGCAAATTTATACTTTTGCCATAATTCTTGGTTGAGGTAATGCTTTCACAGATTTGATGGCAAAGGTGCAAGGTTGCAATGTCCAACCAATTAAATATGAAATCTTAAACTTTGCCCACATTCAGACAAAACCAAAGAGGTGGCCTGTCAAGTGTTTTTGAATTTGTTTGACCTCAAACACTTTTGGTAATGAGTGAAATTGCCCAACAGGGTGACATCAGTTGAGCAAGTGTGGACATAATCTACAGTAACATACAGGTGTACAGTTATTATACAATTCTATACATACATATGGCATTGTACATACTCTTCATACTATTCTTATGTGTACACACATCTCTTTATATTATGTGTATTTTCATTACAAAATTGTTGTTATTTTATACTCTTATTTTTGTGTTTGTTTTTTGTTTCATATGCCTGCTCCTGTGACACAGATCTTTTTCTTTTCAATTTTCTTCTGCATTAAAATAAAATATTTACCTTTCTAATTTAACACAAAAATGCTAAAGTTCTGAAGTTATGACTTTTTTGACAATATATTATGTTGTACAAGTATTGCACAAGTACTTTTATGGCTGTTTTGTTTGTGCACTGGAGAACTGGAGAAAAAAGGGTGCGGCTCCACAACCAGAGTTTTGGTCAGGGCCCATGCCTCCTGGCACGACAGGGGCAGAGAAGAGTCACTGCAGCAGCCAAATCTCCAACTCTGACCAGTGCCAGAGTGTAAGACCTGTAAAAACCTGCAGTACTTCTTATTATTGTCCATGAGGATGAAACAGTGGCATGCTTTTTATGAAAGGGGGATAACCTACCTCTCTCACGCCATTGTCAGGGACACAGCTGGAGGGCAGGCAAAATGGAAATGCTGTCCTTTTATCTCTTTTGAGGGATTAAAGCGGGACGACTGCACAGGGAACACTGCTGGAGAACAGGTGGCATCGGAATGTTGTTTTGTTCGGAGCTGCTGTTTTCCATATCTTAAACTTTGTCCCGTCTGTGTCGTCCTCTCTGTGATTAGTTTGCGCCTAGCCCCTTACCTGGAGCCCTCAAGCACAATGGTGGCCCTGGAATGGATGGATGTGGAGCCTCTGATTGGTTGCAAGGTGTCTGACTACATCATCCAGCATAAACGAGTGGAGGATCCCTCTGAAGCGGAGATATACACAGGTACAAAAACTACATCCAAAGCCGGAGTTGATAGGCATTTTCAGTTTATTTAGTGCTCATATTTATTGTTAAAGCAGTAAACAAGCATTGAGAATCAGGACCATATCTGTATTTGATTTATTTTGATAGTTTCATCAGTTCTTTTGGTCGGCAGTGTTTACCACCACTGTTCCATTTCCTGGTGATCGTCACTTTCTAGGTGGATTTTTTTATTTCTATTCAACAGTATTCATATTGGTTTTCAACTATACTGTCACCAGATGTGGGAATCCGTAGGATTAGAGGATCTAAATTGTATAAATGTGGGTAATCCTGTGAAGGCCTCATGTCCAGCTGAGTTTGGGAAAGGTTTGCAAACAAAAGGAAAATGACAACTACTTATACTTCCTTGGTTTCTGCAAAGAGAGAAATCAGCGCTCCAGGTGGTTAATGATAGGATAATGATGAGAGCAGAGAGGACAGTTAAAATGCCACAAATGAATAAAATAATATGTTAGATGAGTTTGTGGGAAGACACGGAATGGGAAGAGTTAAGTTACATTTGTGGGAAATGAGGTTAAAGTTGTGGTCCAGAGACAGAACAGAGGGAGGAGCCTCAGATGAGGATGGGGGAATAATGACGCAGGGCAATTTATCAGGCGCCGTAAATGATGCTGCTGACCATTGTGCCGTAGGGGCTAGGGGGGAAAGGAGTCATGGTTGTGACGAAGGGGGCCGGGGTGAATCAGAGGAAGGGTGATAGGGATTTAATAATATTGGAGAAATGAGGTGGTCTGGCTGAAGCTGGCTTTAGTCATTGGGAGGTATGGACAGGCCATCCATCACCCCTGGGAGGAGTGCTGATGAAGCGTGGGCACCGGCGAGCGAGGAGAGGGTACAGACAGCTAGACACAGGCATGCTGGCAGAGGTGAGGTAGGAAGGGGCAGATGGTGTGGGTGACTCACTCTGCTATGTGCCAGTCACCACTATAAATCATGTCATAACAGACAGTGTAATATACAGATCAGAAGTCATTGTCTTCCACATTTTTCTTTTGTCTTTCTCCCTTCTCTTTATCGCTACCTGTGAGTCATGTTCTCTATTCTGTGAAGTTCTGGACAAAGCTACGAAACTTTACTGAGAAACAGACTTAGTGGAGTACATCCATTACTGTATGTGCGTTGATGTATACGATCCTGTTAGTGTGGAATAGGTTAAACTAACAGACAGGGATCTCTGACGGACTATACGTTCTCTCTCAGATCACCATTATGAACCATATAGGTACGTATGTGGGTGGTGCCAGCTTCCACTGCAAGTACCGAAAGCTGTAGCTTCTCAAAACCCCCATTGTTCTCTAAAATGTGGGGATCAAGATTGCTGATACAAACTTGGAAGGCATCACCGGGGTAGATTTATGAAATAATAGCGGCCTCTTAAAATGATGAGATCTTGTTCTCTGAACTCAGCAAATAAAAAGGCGTAGTGTTTGAGAAGTATCATTTTCTCACACTTACTCTGACTTATTTTGAAATTATTGGATTTGTACTCCCTTCACCATTTGCTGGCGTCTTATTTAAGGACCATCTCAGAGGCACTTTCTAGGAAAACGGGAGTTCTTATAATGGAGCCAAAAGCTGAGATAAATCAGACGTCCAGTTTATCCATGTGCCCCGCTCACCTAAACTAACATATTCATCTCATGCTCTTAGGCTCAGTTATTCCTTAATGCTTTTTTTTTTTTCGTTGTTGCTCCTCTTGACTTTCAGAGACATACATACACACATACATACATATTCCCATGTGGAAGCTGCCAGTGAAACCCGTCCTCTACTCTTGGCCACTGAGCAGCTCTAATGGAGCAGTTTGGGTATAAATACTTTGCTCGAGGGCATCTTGGTGGTTTTTCGGAAAGCAAGTGTTTCTCCTTCATTTTCCCTGTTCATATTTTCCAAGACTGTGTGATGATTTGAACCAGTGAGCTTGCCGTCAAGCCTCCTTCTCCCAACATCTAAGGGCGGGTACACACTAAAGGATTATTCGGCTGATTTACAGTAAACCATATTCAACAATCTAGACCATCGTAGGGAAAAATCTTGATCCAAAGCTTAGTCAAGGCTGATACTTGGCACCGTATGGCAGTGTGAGGTGTTCAGATTCAATTTGAAAGTGTCTAAGTGGGAATGTTATGGAAAAAAAAAAAAAACTTTTTCTGCCGTCTTGTAGTCAAATAAGTGCAAGAGAAGCAGAAATATGGTGCCACTCAGGTTTTTATGTGATCACATTGCTGAATTTGAACAAGTTATTCTAAAGTGTATTCAGTTTGATGTCAAGACTGAAAAAAAGGGTAAGGGCAGTTTCATCAGTACTAAAAGCTTATTACAATGCCTTTAAGTAGTTTAGCCTATTTGGCTAAATAACAATCAATCAGAAAATGAATTGTCATAAAAGCACATCAAATATACTTAGATAGAAAAAAAAATACATTTGAATCAATAGCGAAAGAACAAAAAAAAAAGATAAAAAGGAGATCTATGAGCAGGTACAGTCAGAAAGTGATGCCTTGGCCAAAATCCAGTGGTCTCAGTATTTATTAGGGACATCTAATGAAACCAAATACAGTGTAATGTAACAGTCATGCAATAAATCTTTTTTTATGATAGGTTTAGATTTTGTTGAAACTGTTAAAGCCGTGTTGATTCAATATGAGCATTTTGGAGACCGGTGTTTGTGCTGCTCTTGAATTGAAATGCATTATATTATACAGAGAGGTGTTTCTGTTGGTCAGCCAAACCTCATTGATTTGAGTGGGGTGGACAAAAGAAAAGCACCTGTCAACAAAACATAATACAGTTCAACAGAGCCACTAAAATGATCATATAGTTGCACCAACACATCTTAACACAGTTTCAACAATAAGAAAACATTCTAACATTTTAGATTTACTGCAGGACTGTTGGACTGGAAAGCATTAGTTTTAGCCAGGCACTCCGACTGAGTGATGAGCAGGGAGAAAAAGTACATGTAAAGAATAGCTATGGACAAAAGCATTGGAGGCAGAAAGCAGATGAGACACTGATAAACATGGTGTGGCGCACCGTGCAGAAACGGTGTCGCCAACATCGTCAGTAGTAGGCTGAGAGCAGCACCTGCATCCAGGGGAAGGGATTCAGCCGGCGCCGGCATCCACAGAAGCTGAGGCTGTATCCGCATCCATTGCCAAGTTGAAACATCGCTTCAGGCTGGTGTCTGAGAGAGAGGAAAGATAAACAGACAGCCACACACAAACACTCAGCCATGCTGAGCATGAGTCACACATTCGGAGCACACACATTTAGCCATGTGCACACTCATACAGATGGCAGACAGAGAGTGTAGAGATGCAGACACTTGGATGCAGCCTTCACTGGGTTCCCAAAGCCATGTTTCTATGTCAGTTCTGTCTAGACTAGGATAGGAGAGGAGACTGTATCCCTCCTGAGCGAGACATTTTAAAGGTTAGTCACATGACAATAAGAATAAATCGGTGTCTTTTCAGTTTCAAGGTTTTCACCGATTTGGCTTCTAAAATTGCAAGAGGGACTTGATTCCAGAGATTTGACTCGCTAGGAAAATGTTGTATGCTACCTGCTGTTCTTCTTTCCAAGGAGACTGTTTTAAAAATAGATTACAGGTGTGTTATCAATTTAGGATGTGTTTACGTATTTAAACTTTTCATGTTTAAGTGTTAGATGGACATAGTAAATAAAAAATATATATACTTTTAATAACATCTAAGTACTAAATATAGCCATATATGTTTGTGGGTTAATATGAATAAATCATTATGTCTTCAGCTGAACTTACAAATCTCTTATATCCTTCTTTTATATTATGAGTAATTCAAAAATGTCATCATGTGGAAATAAGTTGTTTTCCAAAACCTTCAAAATAGTTCATCCACAAGTTGGGTGACACTTTCATCCATGATGATAATCTGATTCAAATGATGTAATGTACCACTAATGTGGATCTGGTTTTTCACTTGTAACAGCTTCCTGCATGAATCAGGATGCAATCATAGAGTCATTGACTGTGAATGATACCTTCTTTTAAGCTAAAATTCATAAATGTTACTACCTCTCTTCATCACATAACTACAGGGGATGCACATTTTCTAACAGTGGACGTCAATGTTGAGTGGCAAAGTCGTGAGTGCTGTTTTGAAGTTCTAAGCCCTCCGTCACGACGCTGGGCGGTGTAAGGATCAATGACGTTAGCTTGCTGGCTGCCTAGGCCTCTCCCTGCAATTTGTCAATTTCTTGCTCAGTCTAGTCTGGTTTGCGTCTGACTCTAAACACAAATTCATCACCATTCATTAAATTAGAGTGACACTTTTCTGCCGTCATCATTTCAAATGAGGATAGCTCCTTGTTTGGCTCTAAACACAGACAGGACAACAATATGCTCACAAACAGCAGGACAGTTTATGCCTCCACTGGCGTCCTCGTTGTGACTCAAGAAAATTGGGCATTACAGTAATACGTTAATAAATAAAGTGTTATTATGCTTCTTCTTTTTTTTGCACTAACATATCTTCCAGCCTCCCTGGCATGGCCTCTGAAACCAGGCACCACAAGGTTACATTTTTCACTTTTTACATCCTCGGTTGACATCTCTCACCATTCCTTCTCTGTTACCTTGTCTTTGTCCCTACGTTTTTGTAGCAGGACGGCTTTAGAGTGGGATCAGGTCATTTTGTAGCATCACCCATTTGTCTAACATCTGTACAAACCATCAACAACAAGGCCCCCTGACTCCAATCCCCTTAGATCACCCCACCTATCAGTGCTGTTAGAAAAAAAAGAAAAAGTAATCTATTCTTGAAGGTTTCTCCCCGGTCCCTCACAAATCTTCCCTCTGAGGTCAACAGTGACTGGGAGATGGACTTTGCTGCTTTGATGTGCATAGAGTGCAGCTGAGCTCTTGGTTCATATATCTTCTTGTTTATATGGACACCGTGCTCTACTAGTAGGTCTCAATATCCTGACCATCGGCCAGGTCTGGATCCTTGTAGACAACGAATGGTTGGAAGCATGGGAGAGAGAATTGTACACTATCTGTGACAACACGCAACACCTCAAACATCCCCACATGTTGACTCTTTCTTAGCAGATGGTTATCATGTGTTCCATATGATGAGACCTTTCACTGACCTAACAGAAAAACAATGTAACCAACCAAGAAGCCGCTCTGTCGGTGCTGTTTGCTCTGGCTCTTTCAAGGATATTTTACAGCTGCCATTGACAAATAGTAAAACCCTAAAGTGCATTGACAGTATCAAACAGGCTCCAGTACTGCTGTTGTATTGACAGGTAATGCGTGCTGCTCTCACAATTACCCTGACATACACCAGAGTTGGTCTTACCCTTCACATTTACAGTCAATCACTGGAGCTTGTCTGCTCACTGGCACTTGGAGAAGAAAAAAAAAGGAAAATCTCATGTCAGTAGCAGATACCTCTCCCCTCTATCTGTGAAAGCCTCCCATTTCCACATAGTAAAGTCCTCTTCCAGGAATGTGAGCAGACAGGGCCTGGTGTGGCTCTGATCAGCTTTGTTACCTCCTGAACTTTACTATCACCAGAAGCTCCCCACCTCTCATCACTGGAAACACTGCTGTTCATTTGGATCTGATAGAAGCCAGGGTGTGTGTGGGTTTAGGAACTTCAGAATGTAAGACACTGCTTTAAATCTTCTCTTTTTTCTCACCCCTCACCTCCTCCATGTAAGCATTACTGCAAAGGACTTTTTAATGAGAGTTAGGCAATATAAACGTATGTATATGGGCAAAAGCATCGCTGGTATTTTACCTTTCAGACATTGTTTTTCTGCACATAAACTTAATTTTTAAAGAAGCTCAAAACACATGCACACAGACACCATTGCTATCATACAGAGATAGTGACACTACCCCTTTCATAACAGTAGGTCCTTGACTGACTGTGATAACATGGGAGCAACACCTGCATCATAGATGCTGCCAAGCACTCCTGCTGATCTTTGAAGAGACTTAGGCACTGTTGCATACCCATTAATCATTTCCAAATACTGAGGGCCCATAGGGAATCAGACACACAAAAAAAAAACGTGTGACTTCAGCCATAATAGTCAGCAATCATTAATGCATTGGCAACAATGAATCTAATGAGGGTTGGGGTAGAGTGCAAAGGTATCTCACCCAGTAACAGTGACACATCATGACCATGACATCCAGGTTAGGTCCACAGAGAGGCTGTGATCATCTCAGCCCAGAACAATCGACCCATCCTCGCAGTAGCGTTGAAGGTGGGGACACTGTGATATTAGTCATTGGTCTGTATGAAATAAAGGCACTGAAAAAGGGAGATAGCGCAGTGAAACCACCATGTAGTTTGGGGAAGTTAGTGCCAAAGGAGGTGTGTTCGAGATGGTAAATAAACAAGTGCTGCAAAAGTTTCAGCCACTAGAAGTCAACAGCAGTGTCTTCTACCAGAGGGTGTTTAAATCACAACATTCACCCGATCTTTGTCACAAAAACTAAAAGTGATAATGACGGTATTGTAGACACAGTCATTACTGCCAAGAGTCAGTTCCTCAGGTTAGTGTGGAAGAAGTCCGAACACCGCTCGTGCCAGATGTGCAGATGGAGCAGACAATCCTTTTCCGATAAGGCCAAGAAGGCAAGAGGGGAACTGAGTCACTGAGATGAAGTGTAGGTGAGGATGAGGTCATCCCAGATTGGAGCTAATTGTCTAAATAGCATGTATTCACGTGCTGAAAGCAGACATACTGGTGAGATTTGATAGTGTACACTCTCCAAATGTTATGAGTTGTCCTGATTGGCAGGCAGCTTTAAATTGGTGGCAATGGACAGTACCCAGTTTTGTGGACCCCATAAGAAGACAGTGACTGTGAGAAACACAACTACACCATGGTGTTTAAACAATTGGCAAAGAAAGAATAACCTCTATTTTATTTTATCTGCTTCTCGTATTTAAAGATATGGAGCAAATCGTCAAATGAAGCCCTGCTTGCACATGAGTTCACAAAGTGATCAGCAATACAGGATTTTGGAAATGCTGTGTTTAATTCTGCATCTTATGATTTACAGAAAGCAGTTTTTTTTAGTGTGCACAATTGGAAAACATCTAAATAATGTCAAAGGAAGGATTTGTAGGAGCTTTAATCACAGCATAGCCACAGTAATCTGCAGATAAGATTGCATCTCAAAACAGTTGTTTAACTTCAATGATTGTAAGCATAACAATAAAAAAGGGGAGTATCATACAGTAGTCTTTTGCTGCTACTTTGTCCCCCAATTAGTCTTTTTATCACCATTTAATGAAAAAATGTGTGATACCCAAAACCTGTCTAGTGTTGTGCACCCTTTTGAAGTTCATTTTACAGTCCCCTATGGTTTCAGTCACATCAGTGATGGATATGCTCAGATGAGTGATCCACTTCACTGGGCTTCATGCAGGCCTCTAGATGGCACACCAAGGCAGAGGCAGCATTCACAGAGAAGCCTCTTAGAAAGGCAGTGCTGATGTATTGGTGTGGGGCTCAGCATTCCTCTACAGCAATAGGTCAAAGCAGCTGTGATATGTAAGGAGATATTGACGATCGCAGACATTTGATAGCAGCATAAAAACGGATAAATGCTAAAAAATATTCTCTAGAGGTAGCTCTAATGCCTGGAACAGACAAAATAAGTGACAAAGCAACAAATATTCAGCAGCAGTAAGTTATTTAAATGATACTGTACTGACATTGAAAGCATGCCCCCTTAACCTGGGCTTCAAATTACAAATACAGCCTTCTAAGGTTATTTTTGATTTAAAATTTGGTACGAGACCAATAGTAAGGAGCTCATCTGGTTTCATTTAAATGGGGTAAATCCAAGGTGCCACAGTACCGTGAAAAACAATGACTTTGAAACCGACTGAACACCTTATAACGTGGTTGCAACTGCAGGTTCTCATGCACAAGGTTGCACGACTGTGTTTTGACTGCATGGAAATAATTAGTGGCTTACCTAAGCTATAATGTCAGACATTCTTCAGCTCTGTTTCCTGTGTATCTCACTGGGAGTTCCCAGAAAAAATGTAATGTGCCAAAAAATGTAATGAAATTTGTCTAATAAAAGGCTTAACCAAAAGTACCCCTCATTGGCGGGATTCAGAACGCTTCTGGGTTCCATCATCCCATTTTTACAATCCCTCTATTGTCTCGTCAGCTGCTAATTTGCGTGGCTTGTCCTTAAATCACAGTTATGCTGAGGTGACACTTTTTGTGAAAGCGCTCATCAGCGTAGCACTGTGCTTCCCACAACTCTCACACAAATGCACACACTTGGCGCTAATTAAAAACCTGTGAGTTTCTCTCTGTCTGTGTTGCGTCACCGCTGTACGACACCTGATTTTGTGACATTAAGAACAACCGAGGGCACGACGGAGCAGGAAAATTACAAGGGTTTGGCAAGAACAAGAAAGTGAGAAGAGATTGTATGAAAATGTGGAAAAGTGAGAAGAACGGAGTAGGAAAAAACACAGCAGGCAGAGAAGACAAAAGGAGAGGAAAGAGAGATCACAATGTAGAGGAGAGGAGCGGGGACGCAGACAGCACCAACAGTGAGGGTTACACAGCAGTGATGTCACCTCATACTGGCACGGTTGGACTGAGAGACAGATTAGCCATTTGATCTTTGCCCTTATTTTAGGTCCAGTTTCCTCCTCCCAGCTCACCCAGCCAGATTATCGGGACACATGACATGTGGATCTTCCTCCGCTTTACTCTCCTCTTCTGTCACATACCTTATACCTCCACATACCTCACTACTTTCCTCATGTCCCCCTTTCCTTCTGCGATCAGGGTCAGTGGTATCCCCCTCCCCTGTTTATGTAACAGCTCCATTATTGGTAGAGACCAAGAATGCCCCTCCAATGCGTCGATAAGCCCTCATTCAAAGAGATTGAATTATATGGAGATAAACGGTGTCCTTGAGCATGGGTGCAGATAACAGATTGGAGTGACACAGCTGACTCTCTTTGTTTTGTTAATTAAAGATGACCTCATCGCTAAAAATGGACGCTGTGCACCTCCTCGTCACGAGCTTCGCCATCAGCAGATTGCAGATTGCAGGCAGGGGGCCAAGGGCTTTCTGCATTCCCTTTCCCTTTTTGCTTCCTTTCCCATTTTGCCTCATCACACACAGTTATCCTCTCTCTCTCTTTGACTTTACTGATTTCATTTTTTTTTCCTACTTTGCTCAATAATCATGACTCTCTCTCTTGGCATCGCTTATGTAAATATGGACAACTTAATGTGTGTTTGTGGAACCTCTAACTCACGTTAGTGGATTTGTGCTCAGATGTAATTGACACAAGACGAGGATACATCCCCTCAGTGCCTTCCTTTTCAATCACTGTTTCAATTATGTGCTGTGGGGCATTGCGTCCCTATCACTCATACAGATGCTAATGAGATTTTTGGATGCTATGTATTGACAGAACTTAAGGGTGATGTGGGCTTGGTCTTTGTTGAATTTTGCGCTAGCTAAAATCGATTTAAAATGCATTTAAGCATTAAATTGGGATTGATTAGTCTCACTTTGCAATTTAGGCCACTGCAAACACTTAAAGTGGTAGAAATAAATATTTAGTCATGATGGAATTGCTCTCTGCATTAATATACAGTAAAGTACCAACAAGCTTAGATTTACTTGACACCACTATACTGTAGTATTGCCTAGACACATTTTGATGCTGGGTGGTTGGATTGTATTGCTTTACATTTAAAAGTGTTCACCCATAGAATATTAAATTAATCTTTTAAGTCAAGACATCACAAGACATACCACACACAAGAGAGACAGGACAAAAATCTAAATCTAGCAAAGTATTATCAGAAACTATGAAGCCCTCCCCTCACCCTTTTTTTTTATTATAGGTGAACAGACTATGAGAACTGGCATATAACCTGGGTTCTGCACCTGCAGCCACAGACCAATGCTTTATTATACATAAGCTTTCCCATAACATACTCCAAGTTACAATCTGACTGGCTGCCATCACACAGACAGGTTACTATAGAGTGACTGACTACCACACAACACCTATACCAGCCAGTGCATAGAATTAGCTGATGCAAGTGATAGCACTTCAAGAGATGGGCAACACTTGCTCAGCCAAAACAACTCCTACCACAGAGCCAGCTGAATCCATCAGAGCCCCCAATCTTGCGGTACAGCAGGTGGAGGATGGCAGCGCACATCAACCAGTCAATACAGTGCAGCATCACAGTAAGACACAAGCCAACAGCCCGTCAACACCCAGAGGTTTATTCTTAGTGCCAAGTCCAGACCCAGGGGGAGACATAGCCACAGTCAAAAGAGCCGGGGGCAGTAAAAACAGACCACACACGGGTCACATCAAAATAGTCGACATGTATCCAGGGGGCCATTAGTCTGTGACGAACCACCACACCTGACCCAATTCCTTGTTATGCAGGGCCATTTTCTTGTCAAAGAGCCGAGGCAACCCTGGAATGTCCAGCACTTAAAACAGACAGGGCATCGACCATGTTGCCACATAGCAAAAGTAAAATAAGGCTTGGAAAGATGAGAGTTATTCAATAGATTCACGACAATTTAATGAGAAAAAATTAAGTCATATTTGATTCTGATCTGTCAGTTTGATCATCAACAAGGTGATCCATATTTGCCACTTGTAGCTATTGTCCCTCAGTTATGACCTAATTTCACCTTCTTCCTCCAATAGCATCAGTCTACAGAGCTACAGAAATATTATTACACTGTGTGTGATTGACAGGTTGACAGTGAAATTAAACATCAAATTTGTCCCAGGGGATAATGAAATAATTAATACATTCATTTTTGGCATTATATCTGCTTAACCTGTTTTCTTTCAGACCAATATGTTACTTTAGTTTCTAATATCACATCTTATGTTTGATTATACCATGGCCTGGTAGAAAACTCAATTATTATTAGCTGGAAGGAAGTTGATTAATTTCAGATAACTGTCTGAAATTAATCAGACAGTTATCTGACGTAATACTCTTATTACTCCTGCAAATGAACGAGTTATCAAGATGCAAGTGTTCCACTGAGCTGTCCATTGTGTTTCTTACTGCTCAACAACAACATACATATCTCAGTCAGTACTTTCGGGAAATCTTTTGTGAATAGTTTGTGTAAGGAAAAAATTAATAAGGGAATTGAAAGATGGTTTTGAAGTGCATTGGATACTCATTTTGGGTGGCCTGGCCATGCTTGGCAATCTGTCACTTCCTGAACCTAAATCTAAATTCCCACAAGAGGGTCTGTCTGTTGTGTTTACATATTTTGAATACCACACTCCACTTTTCCTCTGTGGCTACCACAAGGTTGATTTTTTGCAATTTTGTGTAATGCATCTCAACTTACATTGCCATACATTACATATATTCATGTCTCTGTGTCCACTCAGGGTGAGTTACAGTGACTTTGTTGGTTATTGAACTTACTAACATTTTTTACAACACTTTTTAACATGTCCAGTAGCCTACTTTGTTTAATGACAGAAACTTACATGTTAGCATATGATGCATTTTGTTCTTATCATTGCTCGCACACAGCGGACAGCTGCTTTGTTTTGCCGTTACGCTGATGATATGCTGTTCTGCTCCTCAGATAGGTTAAGATAAGAAAATATCTGCCCAAAAATATTTTATCATAGATGATATGATGTTGATCTGTTGACAAGGGCAATGGTACACTAAAGCGATAAATAAAAGCATAAAACTTCCATAAATGTGGATGAATTTTCATCTTACTTTTCTTTTACTTTAGAATGACACTGTTATCCTGAAAACTAATTTATTTGCGTTTTCATTTTTTAAAAATTCATTTAACTATTGCAGCATGATTGTTTTTTGCAAAGCATAGAAATCATTTTGTCCCTGCTTTACTTGAGTGAAGCTCCACTCTTTAGATAAAACTCCCTTCTGTCAGGTAAAAAAAAAAAGAAAGAAAGAAAAAGAAGCTGCTGGCAGTTCAGTGTACATCAGAGATGACACATGGCACTCTACATCGAGGCCAGCACAGGGAGTCTCAATGACCTGATACAAAGGACTTGTTACACACACATTGTAATGGCAAGGACAGTTCAAGTTGAGGGGGGGGTTATAAGGGCGATACAGAATGCGCTTGAGTGCATGATACAATGCTGCTTTAGCGTGCATAACATTCCAGTCTTTTTTAACTTTCTGTCTCAAACAATGAAAAAAAGTGTTTTCATAAATACATGATGTATCTTTCTGCCAGCACGATGTCTCTGGAGGGTTGTCCAAAAGGATGTCCCTCTACCTGATTAGAAAAACTTGGACAATTCTATGCAACTCAGTCTGCATGGAGAAATCTGTTTCCCACAGTGCTTTGTTGCCTCCTCTAAATATCTCTTTTTGATTTTATTAGTAAAATTCCCTCATCTCAACTGGAAGACTCTCTCAAACATAAACACTTAAATGTGTGTCTTGTTTTTGTTTTTACCTTGAGTTCCCTGCCCTAGGTGGCACTGTGTGACATGAGCTTCCATGTTACTCTCCTCTATTTATATATACATATACCTGTGTAATGTCTACTACGTGTGTGTGTCTGTGTGTGTGTGTGTTAGAGCGAGAGGAAGGGAGGAAGGTGACGTTGCGTAGGCTCTGTGTGGGGAGTTGAGGCTTGAGTGCTGACAGTTTAACAGAAGAGGCCCCTAGCAAGTTTGGCAGGCCACAGGAAATATAAAGCTTGTGATTTGTTTGTTAATATAAAGCTTGTGTTTTGTTTGTTTAAAAAGACTCCACTGTGATATTTGAGAAAGAGTGAAAGGTGAACATGTAAGAATAAATAGAGACCAGCCCATACCCACACGGTGATATACCCATGCTGATTATTTAATGGGAAACAAAAGACCAAACAAAATATTATCATCAAAATACAATTTCCAAACAAACTTAAAACATTTCCAGTTATTTGAAATCTTTTTGAGGTGCTAATATTAAAATATTAGGCACAAAATGCCTTGTATTTTCTCAAAACCGACCCCTTCTATTTGACATAACAGCATTACAACCAATATATTGTTATAATAATAAAAAGGACATTGTACTGCTGTATCTTTAACCTTTAATTATTCGCTGATGGATGTAAACTTAAAGTTAACAGCTCTGGAAAGGAAAGAAAAAGGTAATTAATACATTAAACCGTACTACACTGAGCTCATAGCTAAGAAAGTGAATAAACAGTGGTTTACTGCAGTGATTTTGTTGTTCTGCCACTTGACCTCAAATTTCCTCTTTGGGCAGTTAAAAAAAAAAAAGCCCTAATGTGTGAACCCACTGACCTTGAGGATTTACACGTACACTCTCTGCCACTCTCTCTCTCTCTCTCTCTCTCTCTCTCTCAGTTACACGCACACACACACACAGTCTCTCTCACTCTCACACACACAGACATGGCTAATGGCTGAGGCAATTACACTGTGCCTGAATTCAGTACTGTAATTGAAATGATATGTCAGGGATAACAGTATAGCAAAGTCTGGCTTCCAACATCAGACGAAATGCCACTGCGCCACCATGCACACACCCGTCTCTGCATCCAGCCACACAAGGGCAAATGAGGGGAGCGTGTGTTGTGTTGTGCTTGTGTATGTCTGCCTGCATGTAATTGTCCATATACACATGCACTGTTTGTTGTATATGTGCACATTTTGCATTGTAAACTCGAACTTTCTGTTCACTTTTTTCCCGCCTAAAGCTTCTACTACAATCCATACTATCCATGAAGGAAGGGCCTCCTCTTGAATTTCCCATCTTGTGCCCAGCCCCCTCCCCTCCTTTTTTTTTTGTTTTGTTGTGTGCCAAGGTTTTCTGAGAGGGGTTTTCCTTGTCTTCATAGAAACTGGGTCAGTCTGGGTCAGGAACTGTTGCTGTTGTGGTCCAGCAAAGCCCTTTGAGACACTGTATATGACATTGGTCTGTGCAAATAAACTGAACTTGACTTGTTTGCAGCTACATCATAGTTACGAGGCCTGTGTGTGTTTGAATCAGAGAGGTTCTCTGTGTTCGCTGTCGGTCAGCCCGTCTCGTCATGTTCCCATGATTTGCTATTATTTGTTCCCCCTTTCTGCTTACTAAAAAGGTCACCTGGCATTTACCATCGCCATGTAAGCTGGAGAACACGCAAAATGGCTTTTACCGTAATAGAATTTTCGGGGGCCTTAATTTTTGCCAGCTGCGTGCTGGTTTGGCTTCAGTATTGACAGAAATGTTGACGGACCTCAGGCCTACCCATGAGGAGCCCCTCACAAGGGTAGAACCATAAATGCTGCTTCTGGGTGGGTTTTAATGTCTTATTCTACAGTTAATGCAGGGGATGTTTGTGTAGCATTACCTAATACTAGATTGGTATGCAAGCACTTAAAGGCTACCACCGTGGAGGCAGAGCATGAAGTTCTCACTAGAGTGCATGTGTGCCAACATGTGTGCCAGTGGCTTCTAAAAAATCACCTCCAGTGTTGCAGGTGAGTCATACAACCATTTTGTCATGGTCCTGAGTTTCGTTCTGCTCATTCACTCTTTTCTTCATTCAGTCCAGTTGTTTGTGTATCTATGTTCCAGTTCTGCAGTCATTTGAGGCCCTGCCACAGACACTCTGTGTTGTGTTTTAGCAAATTACCTTTGTTAATGTCAAGACGTGATGTGCCGCTGATTCATAAATTACTGTTAAGAAATGAGTGTTACTGGAATTTCCCCTCTCTCTACATTGAATCAAGCAGCAGCTTGATTAGGAAAGATACAGGGTGAGAGCACGGCCATGTGGTCAAAGCTCAAAGCCAAGCTTTAAAAGATTAACACATAGTTTTAGTCGAGTTCAAATGTTTCTGAGAATTAATTTGGACTTGTGTTCAAGGTTCTGCAAGATCAGACACCAGAATCAGCCTTCTAGTTTGATCACTTCTGAGCAAATAAATGACTCCTCATAAATTATGTTTGCTTTCCTTTGTAATAGTAACACGCAGGGAGCAGTATTTCCAGATACCTTTCACCACTTTCCAGCAGCCAGCCCAGTCTGACAGTGTTCTTATGTAGGATCAGTCTACAACTTCAGTAGCTTCCCATTGTATTTGACGACTCTTAAATCATCAGGGCCATTGACATTACTTTTTTCTTTGCCCTCTGTTTGGTTTACTTAAGCCTCATTTCACATAGAGACAGCTGTTATGAATCTGCTTTATTTGATTGTCATTATTCATAATTATTTGCATCTTGCCAACTAAAAGGTATACATAGAAAAGCCCTATATCAGCCCCCGTACTGTGTGCACATGGTAGTACATTATGTACCCCTACCAAACCTTCATACTGGTCTTATACAGTATTTATGTAATTGTATAACAGTTTATAGCTTTCAGATGGCTCTGTTTAAAACTGGGTTTGACCCATGGAATGTGTGGGTAACGTGTTCTAGGTAAGGATATATGATTATTAAGAAGAAGTAAAACACACACACTGCTCTCCTGCTGAGTCCTTAAATTGATAATTATACAGTAAGACACTCAAGAGCCACAAAAGACTATACCAAAGACATTTGTCTTTTGTTTAGTCTTCCACATGGATCAAACTAACTGAGGCACTTCCCTGTGCCGTCAATGACATAAATGGCATACTGTACATGTAATGTCCAATTATGACACATTGTCTCATGTCGCTAAGCCCATGCTCATGTCTCCTCATTAAGGCCCGGGAGAAAGAACATATTTTTTACAGCGCGTACACATGGATTTTGTCATGTCTTGTGTTGGTTTTGGACTCCAGCTGTTCAGAAACAATGCTGCAAATTAGTTACAGTGCAACACTATGATCAGCACATTTGATAATTGCATATTCAGTGCTTTGTTTGCCTTTAATAAATCAGTGACTCACACATTTACAGCAACAATTCATCATTAACTCTTTTTGATTTTCTTAGATTTATGACCACTATGGGATGTTAAATTAGGTTCGCCTCATAATTACCTCCTCACTCTTTTCTCTTTGTATATTTTTGTTGTTCATCCAGAGATTTCCTGGAGACAAGTGCATATATGTCATTGTATGTTTGTTCATTTGTCTAAAGGCTACATTGTCAATGTGGCTGTAAAACATAAAAAAGAAAAGCCAGCGAGCCAGCAATGATCAATATCTAGCCAATACATCAGCAAGGTTCACTCTTGGTGAGCACAATATGCTGTATAAGTATGAGTCAGTAGATCTGCCATTTGATTTTTGCAAGTCAGGGTTATGTTGTAATCACATAGAGTGGCAAGAAGAGTGACGTGAACCCTTTGGAATAACCCAGTGTCCTTTATATGGAGCTAATACTATGTGCTTAAGCTAATGTCACAGCGACAATTGTAATATTTAATGTCTTTATTGAACACAGCCATTAAACATTCACAGTGCTGGTGGAATAAGTAAGTAAGCCCCTTCATGACTCAGCACACCTGCATGGGAATAACCTGAAACAAGACTATGGTGGTCAATAGTCATTTTGGATTATTCTTTGTATTGTGTGGTAGATTTACTTGATGATGTTCAGGGTTATTGTCCCACCACACCTCTACTGAGCTTCAAGCCATCCTTACATTTTCCTGGAGGGCATATATAGATATACTTCAAAATCTTTTCCCATCTCTATGATGTGGAACTGTGCCGGCCAAAAGGAAGCAATGCCCCAAATCACAATGCTGCCTTCACTGCGCTTCATGATGAGGTTTCATTCATTTCAACAGTCCACAAACCTTTTCCCAGTAGTATTGTGGAATGTCCAACTGTTCTTTGGCAAACCTCAGAAAGACAGAAAGGTTTATTGTTGGACAGCGGTGGTTTCCTCCATGGTGTTCATGCCTCATGCAATCATGTACCATCATGAGCAAAGATTTCTTCTGAGCCTTTAGCCATTTCCCCTTGGTTATTCATTCAGTTCCTTCTGAGTTGTGTGTTTTGAGTCATCTTAGCTTGGAAGCCAAGCCTTCATTCATCTAATTGTGGACTGATGAACATCTAAACCAGGGGTGGCCAACCTGCGGCTTGTGAGCCACATGCGACTCTTGGCCAATAAGAATGTGGCTCTCCAGCCAGTTCACCTGTCGCTGACCAAGTCAGTCAGTCAGTCAGATCCTCTGCTGTTCCTCTCTCTTCAGGCTGGTGTCTGGAGTTCAACATCAGAGGATCTAAACTCCACGTGAGCACCGTCAGTTAAGACAGAGTTTAATGAATGTGGCTCCACAGCTTGTGTGTTTTATAATGGCAGGGGAAAAAAATGTATGGTCTAAATGGCTTTTCGACCCTGGCTGGTTGGCCACCCCTGATCTAAACTCTCTGAGATGACTCAGGAACACTTTTTAACTTTATGCAAATTTACAACCCTTGATCTTGAGTCTTTTGAAATATTTTCTCTTCAAGGCAAGTTTCACATCATCAGATTGGAATAACAAATATCAAGTTTTCAAGTTTAACAAATATCATGATTTTGTAAATGAGCCTAACAATAAACCTCACCTCTCCCATTTTAACTCCTGACTACAATTAGCTTTTGTTGATGCCATTAGCAAAGGGGTTCACATTTCCAGCCTGATCTGTGAATTTTTCAGTGATGTTTTCAATATGAACATGAATAGGAAAACAATTCAGTAGTCCATACAGATTTTGTGTTGTTCATAATTGCAACTAGGATGAAAGTCTGACAATGTTTTGCAAAAATTTACACATAAAAGGAGATAATTCCAAAGGGTTCACTTGCTATTGTTACTTGCCAGTCTACATTAACTCACCCCTACTTAAACACTCACAGGTGATTGCTCCTGAACCATACTGTACTGTAGTCACGCATCAGCTGCATGATTTATTCTGATTATCAAAACATCCATTGACATCATTCCTCCCTGTCACCACATCCAAAATCATAAAACATCAGAGCACTTGCCATCCCTTTTCCTTTCCTGTCTCATTGTTTGTCTCTTTGTCTCTTGACTTATACTTTTTTTCACTGTCTCCTTCACTCCTTTTAGTTTTTGGTCTTTACTAGATTTAGAACAGTTTTTTATACTTACTTGGCTTCAATACATTCCTACCTTAGCATCTTGCAATGAAAATGGGTAGAATAGCCTTGAAGGCATAATGAACACAGGCTGAATCAGGCCAATTAGTCAATCATTAATAGATCATTAGCAATTATTTCAGCAGTAGATAAAGTTGTCTGCTTGCTGTGATTTATTATTCCATCAAATTTTGGTTTTGACATGCTTAGCCCACTAAATTCACTAATTGCAAGAAAAATAAGAGTAGGAACATGTTGCCCATGTTTTTCAGACATACAGTATTTGATATTAGTTTCAGTTTAATAATAACTGCTGAGTACCAAGAGCCAGCTATACAGTTAGAGCCCATGAAGGGTGGGAGGGTTAAATATCAAAAAGTCAGCACTGACTTTCTGATGTTTAACCAATATCTACCACAATCCAATGTTTAACCAATACCACAATCTTTCTCTAATCTTAACCAAGTATACTTTTAGCTTTCAGTAAACATATCAATGAAAACATTATCCATGTGTCAGTTTATACAATCTGACAAAACAAATGGCACATGTGATCAATGTTTTACATGTACTGTATGTTCCCACTTGATGCCTAGCGCACTGTATTTTCTCTGTTGCAAGTATTAAACATTATTTCTTATAGACAAAGTTGTATGAATTATCCAGCTGTTTTTAAGTGTTTCCATCTAGACACGTGTTGCAGATTGCTACAATGAAAGACAGTTTGTTAAGTTGATCTTAAAAAAAAAAAAGGAAAGAAAATATATTTCAGAAGGATCAAAGCCAGTGAAACATGAAGGGCAGATTGGTTCCATAAATAATAATGTTGAAAACCTGCATTGAATGTGAAAGGTTTTCACTGTAATGGAAGAAACTGTAGCAATACCAAAACAGTACGATCTCAACATATACAGACTTATTTATGATTAATCTGTTGAAAATTGGCAAAACTGATATTGACAAACTCTTTTGCAGAGTTTTGGCCAGTTTTAACATCAGATTAAATGAGTCCAATTTGAGATTCATGTTTCAGAGAGTAAAACCTTCGAAAGTAAAAACACTACAGGAAAAACAGTACAGGAATGTGTTTAAGGGGAAACCTCCTATACACAGAGCTCTTTCTGTGAAAAGGTCAAATCATTCATTCGTGCAGTTCTTTTTCCTCTCTTCTGCAACCTTTTCTTACCATCCCCATGTGCCCTACCAGCCAGACTTACTCCCTGTGTTTATAAGTTGGCCCATGTATCATAAGCTAAAACTAAGCTGCCCTTTAGCTCATCTAGAAATAGTTGGAAATCCAACCGTTTGAGAGCTTTTAAACTATTTTGACAGCTCCCTCTTTTTTTCCATCACCCCCATGAGCACTGGAAACTGGCGGCATGTATGTGTGTGCCTAAATGAACAAGTGTGCGTCGCTCGCCTTTCCCGTAAGCTGACATGAAAGATATTTCACAACTTGTGAAGTAGTGTTTTGTGAGACACAAGGGTTCTCAGTGAGATATCACTGTAACAGTACCATGTGCCCATAAAGGAAAGAAAATCTGTTTTCTTACGGTTCTATAACGCGGTGTGTATTGGTTGCTTCCAATAAAACATCATATTTAATTTTGCCCCAGGCTTGGTGCTGGCGAAATGGGTCCCACCAGACCGGGCAGAGGTGAAACTCATAACACCAGAGTCAAATGACACAATCATTGATAAGGAAAAAGCTGCTTTACCGAATGTAGAAATTCATTCATGACTAAGCTCATATTATGAGCTATTGTTTTTCTCTGTTGAAACATGTGGTGGAACAAAAACATGTGGCATTGCTTTGTTTAGCTATGAAACAATAGATGAAAGATATCGTTGAAAGATAAGTTTGCCCCCCCCCCCCCCCCCCCCCCCCCCCCCTTTCTGCTAAGATTTAAATTTATTTCCAAAGTTTCTTTCAGTCTGTTCATTTGACCCTTTCTTCTTTCCTTTCTATTTCATACCAGGTGAGGTTCTGAGCTTGATGGATGATCTGTTCTCTGGTTTGGGTTCATCCTGTGTTGTTGCTGGGAGGAGAAGTGGAGACCATCCTCACTCTGTGCTATATTCAGTGGTCTTCAAGTGCCTGGAACCTGACAGTCTCTACAAGTAAGTCTAAGTCTAATGCCCCTTGCAAAGAGTCAAAAGAGTAACCAATCTGTTGTGGGTGATATCATCTTGTTTTGTGTTGCATAGGTGTTGTGATGTCCCCATTTATATTCCAATCCCAATGCATGGACTTATTATTAACACTATGTGCTTCCAGATGTTTGTGTGACGTCAATGGAGAAGCTAAAGTCTAATAATTAGGGACAAAAATAGAATCACACTCCTGGATAGGGGTAGGGTGCCATCCTTTTCCAGATTAACGATCATCAACGACCTTTGGTAGATGTGCAAACTCTCAAGAATTGACTCGATTTACTTTTGTGGTGAGGAAAACACGTTTTTCTCATTTCCCCACTTTTAGGTCTGGTCGTTTCATCAGGTATAAATACATTTGATTTCCAATGTGGTCGGACAATGTATCTTACAAATTGGTTCTGACAGAGCAGCCCTTAAGAGTAGGCAGCTTTGGGTTTACTTAAAAAGCTTGCCTGACTTGACCTCCATCAGTACTATGTGGTGGTGGTTTGTCATTGGGCTTCTGGGCTACTCATGTGCATGTGTTACAAGAACATCAACATTTTCAAACATCCGTGATCGCCTTTGTAGTTGTAAAACCTATGGTTTGGTTAGGGGATTCCATGATCAGTGGTCAGGTTTTAGGAAGCTTGAAGTACTGCAGCTTCTGTGGTCACAGAAGCCAACGCATGGAAGGAGTTTGGGGAGGCCCTATAGGGGGACCTTTGTTTGGTTTCATAGAGGTTATGGCAAACCATGACACAATTCAGGAAGCAGAGGCAGGGCCTTACCAAGGCTGTTTGCAGCAGAGGAGAACTGCTGACCTTGACTTTGAGGAACTCCAGAAGTCTCGCCAGTGTTTTTTGATGGACGTAGGCATGGGCCCTGTAGTGGTTAAGTGCTAAAGATATGTTTTCGCCGACTCGGTTATGCAACCCATAAGTGTTTTGTGGAGGATGGGGACAATGTCTACAAACTGGAAGAAGAGCAACGTGTCTTAGGGTGTGCTCCAGTTATCAAGGGATCATCAAATTGGTCCTCAGCCACACAAATTATTTTTCTGTTGCAATGTGGGACATGTTAAAACATGTTTGACATTTTCTAATGAACATCCTGCTTACCTGTATGTTGATGGATTGTTTAAAATTCAAAGTAGGAAGTCATCAGAAAACGCTTTATTGTGCTAAGACTGTACATTCCCATTCTTTTGCATATCCAGCTCACATGAGTGACAATGTTCTTGGTCTTAGATTGGAATAATTGTTGCAACCCAACTCTCTCTGACCACAATTCTATGAGCTTCGCGTTTCCCATAACTATACGTACAGTATAAAGACAATTCACATCATTAAACATTATGTTGTGGCCATGTTTTTGCATCTTTTCCCAACACGAATGACTGGGCAAATATCAACAAAACCACATCCTCCCCTGGGTGCCTTACAATTCCCACTGCAAATGTTATTTTGTTTCAGGGGGTGAATTTTGTTACCTACTCCTGAGAAACAGCTGGGTCCAGTTAACTAGGGAAGTGTACTTAGTCTCAACATGGTGGAAGTGGTGGATGCCTCCTTTTATGTTGTATTTGGTCGGAGAAGAACATAGTTTCAGTGAATGCAGCAAGACCTCTGTTAAAAGACTACAAAACAAAAATCCAAGTAACCATGTAAGCCAATGTGTAGAACAGACAGACTTTGCCTGTTTAATACTGTATTACTCTCAACTTTCTTGGATCTTGATCTCGCTTGGTGGGTTGACAACTTTACAATGAAATGTGTTTCTAATAATTTATCATTATTAAAATAAAGCTTCAAAATTTACCATAAAGCAGCTGATGAAACTTGCCTCTTACAAGTTGTCTCAACAACAATTGAAAAGTTGACATATTGGTTTTATAGGACTGCGCTGTAATGATTGTTCTTTGAAAGGAATATTTCAGAGTGGAAATATATGTATCCTAGAACATCTTGAAATAAAATTTCAAGAGCACCAACAATGGATGAGTCAGACAGGCCCCAGATGTTGTTGTGGCTGTCACTGAATGTGTCTTCTCTGTCTTTTCTCTCCCAGGATTTGTTAAGGGTCTTAACATTTATAATGACTTTCCCTTGGCCTTGGTTTGTTTTGGGAAACTCCACGTGCCCCTTGAAAAAAATAAAACATCCATGATTTAAAGTTGTGAGAAATCTCATTTAGTGTCCTACTTAATCTATTTGTACTGCAGGTATACATAAAGTACTCGTAAAAGGTACAAAGCTGTAGTAGTTTAATATGGATTTTCCAAAGGAGTTCAAATACTACAGTGCAGCGTTGTAGGTGCATTCCCATGATGGATGTGAAATCATCAAGAGGATGAAGTGCAATAACTAAATAAATAAATAATAAATGCAATAAAAGATCAGAGCCGAGATGATCTGGAAGTTGATTTTTTTTTCAACAACATCTGTTTTGTTAAAATTCCTAATGAGTTTCCTAAAGGATTTGACAGTGGATAAAGAATAGTGGGGGAATAACTATTAGGGTTAATCTGTCAAGTTCAGGCTTGCACTAACAAAAACCTGCAACAAGAGCCTCATTTCCAACTTTGTAGCAGTGTTATCTTTGTTTAGGCATTCTCCACAGTGTTGTTTTTCTCTGATAAGAGCAGAATTTACGTCGGAATTACGTCTGAGAGCACATCTGTTTGCAGCCAACTCTGCTTGTCTTAATCAAGGTGCTGATAAGACCTCTACTGGTATTGGGTTTACACTTGATCATTACTGTACCAAGACTGCTATGGCCCTAATGTTGCCCCAGCGAGCTAAAGTGCTGTTTGCTCTATGAAAAGTTACACACCCCATTTCAAAGGGCTGAATTTTTAGAAAATAATCAGCACTTACCAATATACTGCATATAATACTGAAGCCCAAAACATCAAATGTTAAAAACAGCTTGTGCTGAACCAGATTTGCCACCTCTAGAGAATATCACCACAGATGTCCATACACTTATCGGCATATCAAACTTTCAGCACGTTCACCAAACAAAAACTTTTTTATGCTAGTGTTGAGTTTGTGCATCTAGACAGGTAAATGGACTTTCCAGACAGCACTCAGTGAATAATGAATACAGAAAAAGTACAGCTATAAATAAAAACAAGAAGAAATACACACACAAGTACATTAACCCCCATCACTTGCCAGATTATATTCTAAAAGCCAATAGTTGTTGGAATAAAAGCTTCAGTGATATTATAGGGATCCATTAGATTGATGTTGTCGTCCTTCCTGTTTATTTTTAATGACAGTTTGTTATACTATATACAGCGCAAAAATCACGCCTTGGCTGTTTGCATCACTTGTCAGACCCGAATCTTCCCTGAATTGTCTCAGTCCCAGCTGCCCTGTATCTTCCTGATTGCTCCTCAGCTGCTTCTAATTGCTCTAGACTATTTAAGGCCATGTCTCCAGGCACCCGGTTTGTCTCAATCCCGTTGCCATGTTTTTGCCAGCCTAAATGCCTCGATTCATGCTTCATTGCATTTCTTCCCCTCTTATATCTTTTATTTGTGTTAGCAGCTTCTTTTTTTTTTACCAGTTTATTCAGTCATCTCTTGTCTGTCGTTTTATGTATGGCTTAACCAGCTCTCATCAGTCTCAAGCAAGAACACGCACACATTTTCCTAATTCGGAACTGCAGATGTTATTGCACAAATGTGGGACTTGACATTTCTCAACAAATGACTAAAACTGTGGTAACAGCAGTTGTGATAACAGTGTGTCTTGTCACAGCACTACTAGCACTTGAAGTGATTTGTTGTAGAATCGAGGGCGTTTAAAGCCCCACAGTTCACCCACACGTGTTTTCACTTGTGTTGCCTGATTAGGGTTCTACTCACAAACTTGGGTTGATTGACATCTAACTCACACTCATGCACTTGTTACAGTGGGTCAGTTTACCCTGTTTATGACGTCATAGCCATAGGTGCATTGCTCCACCCAGCCTCAACCTGAGCACAGGCCCAATCAGCAGGAGTAATTGAAAACACATGCGTGGGTGCCCAGGTCCTGTAACGGCAGCTTCTAACAGGTTAAGAGCTGATGACTGGCCTGAGACAGGAGGTGGGCCTCACCTGGACCCCTGTGAGCTCGACTTCCTTCTCTTGACTTGAGTGGTGGAAGCTGTGCCCAGCTTATTCTGGTGCGCTGCCAACCATTCACTGACAGCTCTCAGCTCGGCATTGGTTTGAGGTCATTTAGATAAACAGAGAAACTAAACCGAAATACTTAAGTTGTTATTCATTGTCCATCAGTCTTAGCAAAAAGGGGTCTCTTTTGCAGTACTCAGCAATCAGAAAACACACTGCAATTTTCACATCCCTGCTTCTCATTTCTTGTTTCTTTTGAAAGGCTTAAATGAGATAAAGACCACATTTTTGTTTTTTTATGTTGTGCAACCAACAAGTAGCACAATGTCAACCCAGTGACCATGGCAACTTGTAGGTTAATCATTAATAGTCCAGGCAAAATAGCGTTTTAGGATAGACTAATTGTAACAGAATGTTTTTCACCATACATCATTTCTATGAGGTGTCTAGAACAACATACTAAAAGTCCTAAGAAATCCTAGTTGGGGAAATATGTTTAATTCGCATCATTATTTACTGTATACTGTATTACTGTATTGGAGTCGGGGTTGGGTTTGGGGGTAGGGTAGGGTAGGGTAGGGTAGGGTTGGAGTTAGGGTTGGGGTTAGAGTTGGGGTTAGGGTTAGGTTTGGGCAGGTCTTAGCTTGGAGAACTTTGAATTAGCTGGTGGTTAGTGTCTGTCTAATGAATGGGTAGGCAGGTTCACAATCAAAAGAATAGTATTTCCATTCAAACCAAATATGCATGCATTGTAATGTATGCATATTTCACTTGATTATTGTAACATCTGAATGGTACCCTGTTGATCCAACACAGTGATCGCTTTGACTGTAATTGCATCTGAGGTCTTGTTGAGATGATGGTCCATCCCATTTTCTGAATCCTCCAGAAATCTGAAGTATTTAAAAATTGAATTCAAAATTGTCATCACCGCTGGATTATATTGTCTGATCAAATATTTCAAATTCACAATGCATGGCAAGGGAATTTTATTTAGGCCTGTTGCACCAGCATGATGCCACTTAGATCTGAGGATTTCAAAGTCATCAGATGCTGTAAGCTGCCATGGATTCTTCAGGCAGCGAGAGACAATTCTATGTGGCTTTGAATGATTTGCGGACTGGCTCAACTGATGTGTGTCCAAATGCTGATGTCATGGAAAAGGCATCCCCCTACTGCCCTGGCTTTTCTCCGCATGCCAAAAATACTGTCCTAATTGATCCTCTCTCACTCTCACTTTCTCTCGTTCCTCCCCTCGTGCCTCTGTCTGTCTCGGAGCTTTCTGTCTTGTCATCTCTTGTTCAGCCATCTCTCCGCTGTCTCATTAAATTAGAGGACAATGGTTACTTTAATGGCAACATTGTTAATTTACACAAACATTAATCTGCCATTTGTCCACTTCATTGTTTGCTGAGCTTTCAAAACTATGGCACACGTACAAAACTGAGCCGCTTCCAAAGGATCCATGTGCAGCCAGACAGCCTTGGAATAGAAGTGAGAGACGGGGAATTAGAAAAGGGGAGGGGGGGCTGAGCTATATGCAAGCAATGTAGATGGAGGCATGGAGACAATGGGAAGCGTATCAGTGCGGGTGGGTGGCCTGTGTGCACCCGTGTGGGTGTGCGCGTGTTGCCAGTCCTGTTACTTGATGTTTTGACATTCTCATGGCAGACCAGACCGTGGCTGGTTCCTTTGTTCTCCCAGGCAATCTTCATCATCACTGAGTGCCTGTACAGAGGAGCTCACTCTGTCCATCTGGACCCCCATAACCATCAGTGTCTGTGAGTGTAATAATCCATAATAGTGTGAAGAACTGCAACGTTGGCCAAGATTCCTATTGTTGTTGGGGGTTTTTTTTTGTTCTTTTTAACATGACGGTGATCAAAAAAAAAATCTCCATACAGTCTTCTGTAGAATGTCAGGTTTCTTTTCATGATAGGCACATCATCCATCTTTTACCAAACCAAAATTCAGATCTCCCAAAGCTGTCTCTGAGAGGCTTAACCTCCTGGCAGCAACAGCTTTATTACTGTACATAACAATCTAGTAATTGCTGTAGAGGCTATGAAAGGGGAAACAGTACCTGTCATTGATGCCAACCAATTAAACCACCAAAAACGGCAATAAAAGTCTGGCATGCTTGCATCCTGGTACCTAAACAAGACTTTTAACAAATTGCCTTGATAAAACACCGGCCTCATCATCCCCCTGCCTGGCTCCCCTCTCCCACCTCATTGTATCCATCTGCACGTTATGTGGCCACATAATTTAAACAGTGTGACTGTTACATGCTGGCATTGTTTTGCTGGGCAGAGGAGCTGGCGAGGCCTGTGCGCCTTTTGTGAGGTTCTTTTGGGAATACCACATCCACCCTGCTGAATAACAAGACCAGACAAACTATGTGAGCAATGTCCAAACAGGTCATGTTACAAACAAAACAATCATTTGACAGCATTGGGACAGCTCTCAAAAGACATTACATTAAAAAAAAAATGAGAGGGAAAAAATGAAAATGGGTTTAGGAAGAAAGACAACTTTTGTAACAATAAATACCCTAATGTCTTTATTTTCATGTATTTTGAAAAGTATTTAGCATTGGAATGCCATCTGAGTTGTTCATTTTTGTCTTGCTGTGTTTTGTGGTTTCCTTTTTGTCATTCTGTTGTTTTTACAGTGGTAACTCTGTGGAAATACTGCACAAAAAAACACTGCTTACAGTTTTTCATAACCAGTTACAAACATTTCTCAATACTTAATTCACTTTTTCAAAACTTCGCTTGCAGTAAGAAAAACAGTGCATGTGGTCCAAAGAATTTTCCTTTTTATTATTATTATGTGTGTGCGTGTGTGTGTGTGTGTGTGTGTGTGTGTGTGTGTGTGTGTGTGTGGGTGTGCGTGTGTGTGTGCGTGCGTCATTTTATTATTTATTTATTTTTATATATTTATTATATTTATTTATTTTTTCAAAACATTCTCCTCCACAGTGTTGCATTAAGTGTATTTACGTATTACACGCAAATAGGAATCAGAAGTGAAAATGGTTTGAAAAATGGACAGTAAACAACACTGGTTACACATTGCCGGCAGCTGTAAAGCAATATCAGTACCACTGTCTGTAAATAAGATCAAACAGTAACAGTTCCATAGGGAGTCCTGAACACCAACACAGCTATTTGTGTCCAGTTATACTGATGACACGTCTGCTTGTAGAGGTGGATGAAGCAATGTTAGAAATGTCTGAGGTCATGCATCACATATTAAGCTTGACAAACGTATATTTTGTCCCAAAAGAACACAAGAATTCAACAAGAGCTGCAGGAGTCTGTACACACCCATAAGCTAATTTGGCCAATTAGCCAAAAATGATTCAAATGGCTTGTCCCCACTTGTTGCCTGGGAACTACTGAGAGCCAAGAAATAGACCAGTAAATGTCATCTAAACACTTTTTTATTGTAAGCTATGGCTACTTGCTCTGACTTCATTTTTTCTGTATGAGCATTCCATCTTCCTATTTTACTCTCCTTCAGAAACTCAAGTCGGTATTAATTCTACAAAATGTCAGACTTGTGCTTTAATGCATTGAGGATCTGTGTCCTGATGAAAAATGAGCTAGCATAGCAGAATCCTGAAGCAGCTAAATGAAATCTAGCCATCATTTTCATTCCCACCTGTGTGCTACCTACTAAGTTTTTCCACAAAGTATGCAGTGGATAAAGTTGTCTACGCCATAGTTTCCCGAGACCTGAGTGTGGTTCCAGCAGTTCGCTTTGTCGCACCATTAGCCCCACCCAAGTTAGGAAAATAAGTTCAGCTATCATCAAACCAGTTGCAGCAAAAAAAACATGAGTATGACAGCCTCTCTCTCACTATCTCTCCATGATGCTGCAACAATATTGATGGTTTATTCTATGCCTCTTTTTTTAAGATTCAGTATGACCAGTTCCTCTTTGTACTTTTTTCATATTCAGAAGTAGGCTACACAGATTGGCATTTTCAAAAGGACATGTAAAGGTCATTTGTTTTCTATTCCGAGCTGTGCGTTACATTTCCTCATTGTGTCTTATCTCTGATTGCAGTGTCTTGAACTGTTGGCTGTGGTATCTTATCGGGGTCCAGAGTGGTCCCGAAGTCTGTCATGAAACCAAAAAAAATTCTGATGTTTGACATTTTAAGAAAGGGGAACTTTGTCCTCATAAAGTTCTTGGAGTCAAGTCAGATGCCCCTTTACCCCTCTCCACTGTGCTACTGGCTGTAATTAAATCCCACAGCCCCTGGATCCTTACTCAAAAGACATTTCCTGTCAAAGTGTGATCATCTCTTCTCTTTATCTCCTCAAGCTTGTTTATCCTTAAAAGCTAAAATCTTGTACCTCAACATGTGTGCGTCAACATGCTGTTGCCAAGGGAAATATTGCAAACTCCCAGACACTTGACAGGCTGTATCAGCTGAGTTTAGCTATATCACTGTTTGCTTATTTATTGACTTTTTTTCAGTCTCACAGTTTAATAGATGATAGCTAGTTTAGATAGCACAGGAAGCATTTATCTTTTTCTCACTGTGATAACATCATGTCATGTTCTGACTTCTTGTTTAATGTCTTTTTATTGACTGTGATATTCACATGTTCACTGATGCAGAACATTAGGGTCTTTTTTTTATTTCTTACCTTCTTTTTCTCCTCTGTCCACCATCTTGTAAAAGCTTTGTGACCTTCTTCCCCCCTCTATTTCACTGAGTCAAGCAAGTTGACTTGTTTTTGTGTGCTCTACTGGTTGATGCAGTGAGGAATTCATTGTGTTTGGCTTCTGCAAGTTGTTGTAACTAGTTGGAGCTCTAAGTGTCTTGTTCAACGGTACACTGGTAATGGCTTTCAAGCTTTTTCTGACTATTTCCCACGCACTTTTGCCATGTGGTCAGAAATAATAAATTTTATCTTCTGCTGATTTTCTGTCGTCTTCAGGTTCACTCTGAATGCAGTGGATAGCCGAGGAGGTCACTCTGAGTCAAGCTTCGTCTCAGTACGGACATCCTGTCCAATGGTGGATGACAGCCGAGCAGAAGGTACTCTGTCCTTTTTTCTTTTAATTTACCAACTCCACCTTCTTCAACTTATAAGTAATAGTTTCTCCTTTTGCACCTGTGCATTGAATCTGTCTGCGGCAAAATTAAATTTGCACTAAACAAAGTGTTGTCTTTGTCCTTAAATAGTCACCACACTGTTCACATAATTGCAATAACTAAACGTGTAAATAGTGATTACACTGTATGTGAAAGCATCCACAGCGTCAAATCAAATTAAATTGCTCCTTTGTTTCATTGTAAAGTAATTGGTAGCTATATGTTCAAAGTAGCTGGTTATACCCTTTCTTTCTTTTTTCTCCAGTTACATTTTAATTCTCCATTTTCACATTCAACATCTAACTAATAAACATTGATCTTAAATTCAAAATTCACCCAGTATCAGTTGGTGTCGGGGTTATCTCGTCTCATTTGGTAAAAATGTTATAAGAGTAAGGTCAGGCTTCACATGTGGTTGTCCTTGATCGTAATTTTGAACCACTCAGTGCGCACATGCATGATCATATATTGTGGCTGTTAAAACAAGCTGTAAAATGTAAAGGTGCAGTCCACCATTTTCACATGTCAAATTCAATTTACTAATCACTGGGTGCTTGCCAGCTGGGAGGGTCTGATGTCAGACTATCAAGTTGCATTATGGAAAGTGTTGGGTCCTGTGTGTTATGAGTTTGACCTACATTACAGACTTAAAACCAGGATGTCGTGTTGTCTGCAAGTTGAACACCCATACTAAGATGTAGGGCCAATAAATGTATCAACAATATAATTGCCTCCTCACTCTAAATTTCTCCCTCTCCTCTATATTTCTATCACAGAAATAGCAGACAAGGTGTACAACCTATACAATGGCTACACCAGTGGCAAGGAGCAGCAGATGGCCTACAACACACTGATGGAAATCCCTCCTCCACTGCTATACAGAGTCCAGCACCACTACAACTCCCACTATGAGAAATTTGGAGACTTTGTGTGGCGCAGCGAGGATGAACTGGGCCCCAGGTAAGAAGATTCAGATGCAGTCTTCTCATGCAAGCTGAGCAAATGCTTCAAATGTTTTCCACTTTTGTGCAGGATTTGTGTACCAGTTGACTTGTTTGGAAACATCCTTATTTTCCCCAGTCTTCCACTATTTATGTACGTGCCTCCTTGTCGTGTTTGATGACGTGTTGTTGAGGATCAATTACAGTCATCCTGAGGTTTCTTACATAACAAAAGCCAAAGAAGTCTGCACTGGTGCTGCCAGATCCTGACTATTAAGCCATTTCTCATGGCATTGTCTGGACCCCCTTAAAGCAGGAGCGCCGTTGCACAATTGCCCCATTCCTCTCACCCCCACCCGTCTCCAAAGTGCTTCGACTGGAAAGCAAATGGGCAAGGTGACCGTGAAAACTCTGAGGTTGCAGTCGCTCCTCGCGTTACCATGGCGATGCTAAAACAGTGTTTGACTGCCAAGCCAAACACTAAATTTGATAGTCAGCTAACACTAACTCAACTTCCAACTCCATTTCCTCTTCTCTCTCATAAAAAAAAAAAGTTCCTCCGTGTCCACATCATGCCACCCCGACATCCCCTCACCCCTGACCCCCTTTAACAGTTACGGCTTCATAGAGAGACTTTTGTGTAGGCAGACATTACAACTCTATGGAGACAATGGAAAGCCTATTAACTGCAAAGGAGGGGGATAAACAATACTTTCAGTATAGAACAAAAAAGAACATATATGCAAGTTTGACAAGCCTGACAACTGCTTTGGTTGGTCCATGTTTTGGTTTATCCAATTAGAGTTCAATGTTTTGGTTTGTCCACCCCCACTGCCTGGAAGCAGTCCTTTTCAAGCCATAAATAATGTAATAATCGTGGAATAACTTTCGTCCGTAGGAAGATTAAGCCTCTCTCTGATTGGTGAAGGGGGGTGGGAGGCACGGGGTTGGCCACTGGGACTTAATATGGGGATTGGGGTGGTCGAAATGTTGTTTTTCTGTATGTGTTTGTGTGTGGGCAGTTGCGAGAGGTGGGGGTGGCTTTTGGATGAGCGAGCACGGATTATTTACTGCCTGAAGTTGGCAGGGTTGAGCCTCGTTGGGGTAATTTACAAGCAGGCTCTATTGGTGGTGCCTTTTTAAAAGGTAACAGAATGGCCAAGTGAAACGTAAGCACAGTCAGCACTACTCCAGCAGCTGAGAATCCCAGGAGCCCCCAAATATCCACTAGCATTGTTTCAACTGCACACTGGCCCCTTTCATAATTGTATTGTTCTCTGTACGTGCTATGATGTGTTTTTGTCTTGTTTTGTTTTTACCTATACTGTAAACACAACTATTATCTTGTACTTCAGTGCACTTTTTCTATTCCCACACATCAGTCTGCCCTGATTTGATGTTTTCAGTTGTGGGCTCCCCTTCCCTTCCATTGAAGCTGTGTTTGTGTTGTAATCAATTACTAAGGATTCAGTTGCCTAAATCACTTTCTTGTCGTAGTTGCAGCCTGGAGGGTTATGCAGAAACAATATTTTTTTAAGTCATCCTCTTTTTTTTTCCTTTCCTCTTTTTCTTTGTCACCTCGAATCACATTTAACATTTAATGACATTTGTTTGATTTGTCTGTAGCTGACGTGCTTGCAAGCCTCCCTTGATTATGTGTTTGGTATTCTGTTGTTTCAGACGTAAGAATTTAAGGGAAATGAGAAAATGCCCCCTCACCCTCCTCCCTTTTTTTTCGGCAAATAAGTGAAAAGGATGTCTGTACTCCTTGCTTAACTAAAGACAGATGTTGATGCTCAGCAGACACTGCTTTTCAAAACAAATGGAATTTTGCCCTTCTCTGCATGTGTTTTCCTCATTTCAGTGTCCATATGAGCTTAACCACCTTGAATAGTTATACTGTAGGTGTATTTTTCTGTTTTGGGAAAGTACGGAATGGATGCGTGTTTGTGTGTGTGTGTTGAGGCATCTTTCCCAAATCGAGTTGACCTGACATATGGCTCCTTCATGTCATAAAGAGCAGCTCCAGACTCGGCTCCTGGAGACAAAATCCTTAGTTTTACCCACTCCAGATAACCTCCCTTTGGTGTTGTGCTCAAGAGAATCACGACCTGAGAGTTTAAAATGCCAGACTGGCAGAGACATATTTACAATCCTTTGAATTCTGCAAACATTCAAAGTTGTATTTCTGCGTGCACACACACACACACACAAAGAAGAGGTGCAAATGAAATCACACCATTTGTCTATGGTTTTCCTGTCTTTTTTATTGTTTAAATGTATGTGGCAACACTTTAACCTGCTAACAGTCAGACGGGTGGAGTGGCACATCTGAGGTTATGCTTTTGTAGAAAAGGTCATGCTGTGAATTTGAAGGTGCCTCGTCTGGGTCTGTGTCGTGTTGTAATGAAAACTGTAAAACAAAAAAGCACAACAACTTTTTATGATTTGATGATTGTCATGACAAGTGAGTATTTAAATTATGGATAACACAGTTGCATCCAATAGTTACGCCAGTATTTGTGTACTGTATGCCAGATTGATGTGTTTTGTTTTTTTTGTTTTTTCACCAATATTGTGATTCACAGCTGCTACAGTACAAGAACTTCCTTAAATCCTTAAAACCATACAACAGCAGTGCTAACATGTGCCATCCATTGTCTAATTTTTGGGTTGTGCTGCGTCTAGAATCACATGGGTGATTTTGTGTGTGTGTGTGTGTGTGTCTTACCGAAACCACTGAATGACTCATTCTGCTCCTAGCCCTTTTCTGATTGCACAGGAATTCTGTTTGTGTCCATTGTCACCAAAATTGCTAAAATAATTTTTCTCTATTCCTTTGTTCTTGCACCCCAATTTTGAACTTTTATTTATGCACTGAAGGAAGAGCCTTTAATCAGTTTCTGCATCTGCATCCCCTAACTTTCTGTTTCTGTTTGAACTTAAGGAAATGGGATTAATTCAATTATATTTTTTGCAGTGATGTTGATATTTTTGCTTTTGTTTTCTCCTTCCATAGAAAAGCCAACCTGATACTTCGCAGGGTGGAGAAAATCAGCCACTACTGCCGGTCTCTGCTGCGCAGCACCCACATCCAGAGCCGCACCGACACCATGGCATACGTCTACTGTCTGTTGAGTGAAGAGGGCCGACCTCCCAGCAAAACCTGGCATGGCTCTTTACACGAAAGTCGCACCACCTGCATGGAGAAGCTCATTTCTGTACAGCGCAACACATACAGCAACACCAAACTCCGATGAGACAGGAGTTTGCAGATGAGCAGATCATCTTTTCTTTTATTCCCTTGCAAAATGACATCGATTGATTGATGTACTTCGTCACTCCACTCTGCAGCAGGTGTCTCTCAAGTGACTGGTGCATTTTGAAAACCAGGAGAGCCTAAAAAAAACCTCAGAATTCACTGGACATTGTGTTAAAGCTACCGAAAAACTTATTTTTGTGTGGCCTACTTTTATTATAAGACAGAAGATTTAAGAAGGAAAAAAAGAAAAAGAAAAAAAAAGATCTGGAGCGAACTATTATTTCTCAAATGCAAAATGCCAGTGATCGCACATATCAATGAGATACTGCAGTGTGAACATGTAAAATATCATTCAGCCAAGCGAAAAACTGGTTGGCTTAAGTACTTTGAATGTAATATTGTAGTTCCTTTTCGGTGCTTTGAAGCTTACCTGGGACGCTTAAAAGAGAGAAAAAAAAAGGAAAAATCAATAGCATAACTTATTTGCCTTTACTACCTTCATTTGAAAGGAGAAACTGAGATGTGTTAAAGCCATTTGAAGATCACTTACTTGTTTTCAAGTTCACGTTAATTAAAAAAAAAAAAGATAAATCGATTTTTTGCTTCATGAATTTAAAATCAGTAAGTGAGAATCTATGTAGTTAGTCTTGTATTACATTTGATAGATTCAATTGAAATAGCAAGGCTTTGTGTGGTAACAGGATTGACAACCACAGACAGTTGAAATTATGCAAAGACAGAGTGGGCAGCATTCAGACATCATATTCATTCATAGACTTTTAATCAAGTGCTGATTCTAGTGTGGAGATCTTTGTTGCCTCCCTTTTTTTATTACTACAGTACCCAAAATAATAATAATAATATTGAAAATATATCAAGGAAATTCAAGGATGTGTATTTCCCAGACTAGAAATTGACAGATTAATGCACCCAAAACCAATAAAAACAATGCTTTTGCCACACTGAAGTCTTCAAAATGTATGCTTTATAAAGGGATTATGGGCTGTATGACTAAACCCATCAACAATATCAATACTGGGAAAAATAAATCAGATTCTATAACTGGATTTAATCATTTTTGTTGACTATTGACTTGTCAGTGGGATGTGATAAAAGTCATCATTTGGCAAGTTGTGCAAATTAAAAATAGATCTGTTATACACAGATGAGAGGGGTCAGATGCATTACACTCACGATGTGGTGCTGTGAATGCATCTTTGAAAAGTTCCTCTCTTGTGGAAGAATTTGATATTTTTGCCTGTATCTACATGACAGGCAGGATAATGGAATAATAATCTTGAGGACCATTTTAGGGTGGCCTGTAGCCTGGCCTGGACTGTAACCATGTGAGGTACTGTACGCTGAATTGTGAAGAATCGGTGATTGTAAAGATCATCTACGGTCCTTTTTAATCCCCTTATTTTTCAGGCCAGTGTCATATCCTCAAAGCCATGGATTGTTTTCATGAAGAGAAACAATGCCTTTTTTTCAATATTTTCATCTCATGTTATATGAATTGTAATAATAAATTATTATATTGTAAATTTTAAATTGTAAAAAAAAAATGGACATCTGTATTATTATGTGGCTTTGATTGTCTTTTTTCTGAAGAATGTGAAATATTAAAAATGTATATAAAATCAGAAGACTTTTCTTTCAGTACAAGGATGGAATGATTACATTGCAATTTACGTAATTTAATTACTTTCCCTTTTTAAAAATCATACTTTCTTGAACATCTGTGGATCATTTATTTTAAACTATTTTAATCGGGAGTGCCAAACAATTTAAATTCCCCTCACAAACATAGTTCATTCCAAAATTGTTTACCACATCTGCAGATGTTTTCTCTGTGTTTTACAGATGATTTTCTGTGTAGCCTTCCCGGTTTTCATGAATATTATTGGTTACTTTCCACCTGGTAGTTATTTTCCTGGTGTGCCATCACACTGATTAGTTGTAATTAAAAAAATACTTAACTTCACAAATACATACTTTTTTTTCAGTTTGTATCAATTCTAATGCAATCCAGTATAGCCAAAACAACTCAATCTAGACCAAAAAGTGAGCTAAACGTTGTATTTCAACATAACACTTACTCTGCCACGTCTTAAAATATCCGATTGAATAATTGTCACAATGTGTGAGTTAATAACCCTTGTGATACTTTGGTATACGTGATACTCCTACACTTCCTTGTTTAATCCTGAGTGCTCGTCTTGTGGTACGTTTACGTCATATCAGAAGAAACCTAAGAACGGGATGTTGTTACCTCAACTGTTAACACATGTCGGAACACCCACATCCAAAACCAATTGTGTTCATGACTTCAAAATCAATGAACTGTGGCACACGTCCTCGTTTTTTTCTCTAACCAAAATTTGTGAGGCGATTTGATGATATTGCATCTTGTATAAGAGCCTCCCTGAATGACATGTTTTTATTCATGCATAGTTGTTAATGTTAAATAATGTTAATGTCAGACTTAAAGTTTTTGTGTTTACTATATAGATAATCTGGCTGTGCCCAAGTGATAAAGTGAAACTAATGTAGGTTGGTCTAAGCAGCTCAGGCCATCAAGACTGACATATGACAGCATCGAGTACAATGTGGTGTTGACATCAATAATCTGTCTTGCTAAATGGCCACCTTCAATCTTACACGGTTTTGATCAAATTATGTGGTGCACATGCCTCATGTGTCCTGTCTGGACTGACACAGACCTCCCCGGAGAGAAGCCCCTGGGGTGCAAACCACTACAGTGAAGTTGCACAATATCACAGCAATATTTGGATCAGAATTAATTAGCATGATGGCAAAATGAGGCACAGATGAAAATGGCTGCAATCATCATATTTTTCAGTCAGCAAATGCAAATTGCAGCGCAACACGTGTTATTTCCCAGGGTTTTTTTTTTTTTTTTACCCAATTTACAACACGATCCAGCTTAAAAATATTTACATTGAGCTGGGAAGGGAGGAAATCATTCACTGAACTAACAGACAGCTATCCCCTATGAATTACTCTAATTTATATCATTAACTAAAGGTGGCTATGCCTCTCTGCATGTGAGCTGCTGGGAAGCATTTTCTTTTTCCATCTCCCTCAACAAACTATTCCTTTAAGCTCAGATCCAGTTTCTTTCCAGTCATGCAACATTAACTGCACTTTAAAAATCAGTAGCTTGATGTTCATTCTCACAAATTAGGCCATTAACGTCATTGGTGTGCCAGGAACAGCACTCACATTTCCATGCCAATGTATCAATGGAGGCTTAAAGAATGAGTTCCTCTTTTATAACCACCTCAGCCCTCCTTTCTATCATTATTTTGAAAGGCTCACCATGGATCTTTGGTGCCCCAATGACTTCCAATAGAAACATACTCTTCATAGGCACACAAGAGTTAAAATGCAATATACAGCAGCTCTGAACCCAAACACACCAATAATGGAAAGAAGAAGAAGAAAAACAATCTGACCCATTCCTCCAGGTTATGTTCACTTTAACCAGTGTTTTATTTCTACACAATAAATGACAGCAAAATGAACATGATACTCATCTGTATGATTCTTCCTTATGAAAATATAGTACACATCAGACATGTTTTGCCATGTACCAGAGCACCAAAAATATATATAATTGCAACTGTGAAAACAGAGAGAAACATCGACTGAAACATAAAAGTCCAATCTGTTGTATATGTGCCTGAAAAAGTGCATACTGTGTAAGAACCAAGGAGAGAGGAGGCCATCAGAGGGAGGAAGGAGGAGAGGGAAGGAGGGGCAACGGAGTCTGATGGCTACCTTTACAGTGTTGGTGAAATTCTCAGCAAACACAAAGGCATAGGGATAAGACTTGACAATATACAGTATGGAGTGAGGAGAAATGAAAGCTGTTGGTTGGTGCCACTCAACGCAGATACAATTTGAAATGAACTTCTCAATGCGTAACAAAAAAACAGTCAAGCTTGATTATAAGGATCAATTTCAACAGACTCCTAAGACCCAGAAATGACCATTATGATTTTATTCATCTTGATAACAAATAAATAATTTATGACTCAATGGATAAATTCATGGTTTAGACACCTGACAACAGTGCTTGTACTAAGCCTTTATGAACAAATAAATGCTGACAGCGAGTGGTGTGGTAAAGCATCACAGGTCTTTTTTTTTTTCTTTTTTTTCTGTCTTTGCAGGTGATACTTTGACACAATGCACAACATATTCACGGTTCATCTCTTTGTATAATAGTTATGATAAAAATCAATCCAAGAGAGCTACTCCCAAACAGTTAGTACATGGTTTGCAAATACAATCATCATATAATATTATTATTTACATCTTAAAATATATTTGTTGAGCAATCAGGTACGAAACATCGCAGTAATACCACTAGATATCCACATAATATGTAAATACACTTTTTTGTACTTCCCACTTAGAAAAAAAGGACAATTCACCTTTTTTTATTTATTGAGGGATTAGGAAACAGACATAAGTGGACCATTCTATAACCAGAGGCCTGTGAGAGGTACTTCATGTGTTACAATACACAAAGAAAATGTCTTACAACAAGATGGCACATCAGTATTTATCAGCAAAAAAACATTAGGGCTTCAGACACTCTTTCTTACACTCCTCACTCCCCGCTTCGTAGTGCAGTTACACACTACAAAGTTTCTGCCATTTTTAGATGAACGATACAACAGCCAGGTGTTAAATTAGAAACAAAGGAGCGACTGTTGGTGGAAAATGTGGAGAGGTATCAAAGCCTGTCAAAAACGACTGCTATCCAAATCATATTATGTGATAAGCATAGGCTCTAGGTGAGAAGAACCGTGTTCCTTCAGCCTAACTTCAAAAGGCTCTGTAAGCTGGGCAAACATCCTCTCTCATTTTCACAGGGCCAGCTTGACCCTGGCCGCCCTGCGCAGGCATACCTGACAGTGACAGATGAGGCAGTGTGTCGAGGAGTGGGGAGGTGGAGGTGGGAGAGGGGGGGTGTGGGGGGGTGAGTCCCAGAAAGGGATGGCTGCCACCCCTAGGAGAAACTCTGACTCACTGGCCTCGGCTTGTTGCCAGTCAGCACTGGCCACCCCTGGCCCAGGGGCAGCCTCTGTGAGTACACATTTTCACACCTGGACAAATAGCTGGACAGGCCAGGAAAAGCAGCCCACCCATCCCTACTTCTGTCCCTGCCCACCCTCTACTCCCCCCACCTCTCCAAGAGCCCTGTATCTGGGGCACCATCGGCTGCCTTTTGACCTCACGTCCTTCTTTCCCTTCATTTTTGATTCCTGCCACTTGCCCATTTTCTCCTACCCTCAGCTGGCTGTGTACATATTCCTTGTGCCTTACACTGGCCCTGAAGACCTTGTTTGCGATATTTTGGATTTATGCACTTGACCGTTATATACTTGGTTCTCCTTTAAGAACTTCTCATAAGTATGGCTAATGTGTGCATTTTAAAAAAAGCAGAGAAAACAAGAATAAAACAAAAAATTTTACATTCTGGTTGTAAAGGGAAAAGAAAAGATACACTGCACTCAGTAACATTTTAAATGTGGCGAATACTCACTGGATAAAAGCAGTGCCCATCTACACTAAATGACCAATGAGATTTTGTTCATGGTTGTGGGCTTGAAGTATATCCGATCAATAAGTGACGGCAGCGATCACAACCAATGATGTTTTTTGTTTAGAAGAACAATGTGAAAAATAACTTACATGGACATTAAATATAACTTAAAAAAGTATAACACTCTCAATAAATAGTTCTACTATTTACACCATTGTTATGAGATGCAAAAATGTCACTAAAATACCAAAAATATAGAAGCAGCAAACATTACAGGCATGAGGTACAGCAAGGGATCCTGTGAAGACTACAGTAGAGAGGTGACGTCCTCATCCAATGCGCAATCTTATATTTTCTTCCATTAATATCTTGTTGAGCTATGGCTTATGGGTACCTTCTCCACTGTTAAGAATATAATTTTTCATGTTGACATGCAGTCACATTATGTAGCCTCTCTGATATGATCAGCTGTTTTGGTGTCCAGATGATACGAGTAATTGTTGAGGAGGATATTGATAAGTTAGTCAATGTATGTGGAAGCAACAACAGGTTATATTGACTCAGTTTACAGGATGAAGGGAAGGATCCAATGACAGATTTTTGGATTCATCCATTCAAATGGTTGGAATTGGCTTTCCAGTGACCTCAGTGGCAGATGATGAACCACAGTACTGCATGTCATTGGCATAGTGTAGTGATTGCAGGTCAGTCTCCCCACTGGTAACAGTTCTATGTAAAGCAGCAGTATCTGGAGTACTAATATTACATATATTTTGATAATATCAACATAATACAAGTCTTTTTTTTTGTTTTGTTTTTTTGTTTTTTTTCCAGGGCTATATGTTTTTCATATAAAGTGTTAAATGCAATCTTTGAAGATGATGTAGCCTTTCAAATGTCCTTACAAAGTTTCATATTTCATAAAAGTTACAAAGTCTTTCAAGAGTGCCTTTTTTTTAAATGGGAGTTTCTTCATTTATGCTTTTCCTTCACCTTCGGTATATCTAGGTTTCTCCAAAATGTACACCTTTAACCTAAGACAAAACATCAGGGCAAAACAAAAGAAAAACAAATCTGCAATCTAGCTAGACCTTACATATGTGACAATATACTGTATTTTTATAATGCATTGGTGTGTACCCTACTTTGTAAGATCTGGGGCTTCTAAGATGAATATATGGTTTATAGTGACACTGATAACATTGAATGCAAAGTCAAGAGGGCTAAACTAACGACAGGAAAGCTAATAGCAACACAGGGAGTCAAATGACCGAATATCATACAGTTTGTTTCAGATCACTGTTCTGACAATAGCAGCTTCTAAACATATTTGAAAGATATACATTTTCTTCTTACATGGCAACTAAAAAGTGCAGTAACTGAGGTCAATAATACAAACACTGATTAAATATGACATTTTGTAAAAATGAAATACATGAAAACGAAACAAAAAAAAACATAAAACAAAAAAAACATTTCTCAACTCTCCTGTCCATCAAGAACATATAGTAATATTTACACAATATTTATGTATTTGTATTTGGTGGAAAATAATACCTTTTCACTTTATCTGCATGTTGTGGTACTGTCTTAGTTTTTCACTAACATCGGTTTGAAAAAAAAATGACATTGAAATTCGTCTTACATTGCCACTTGTACAACTCGTTGCGTACATTTAGTTTCCCTACTCATGATAATGATCTGGAATGCTATAGCAGCCTAATATGAGTCAGAGGGACCATGCCATTGACCCAAAATGAAATGAAAAGTTATAACCATGCCGACTGTATCCATGGTTATTGTTGCAGCCAAGTAGGAGCAGCAAAATTTGGACCAATATGCCAAGCAGCCTTCATTATCAAATGTGCATGAGAAAAAAATAGTGTGTATGTTTGTGTGGAATGATGAGAAACAAAATACAAAGCTGTTGTAGCAGCCATATAATCTAATGACGTTAATTGGTGGGGACGGACACCCAAGTTCACAATACTGAAAAGTGCTGATCACAACCAAGTGCACTTTTTTTCTTTTCTCTCTTTTTTTTTTTACTGCAGAATATTAGGGACCTTTGATCATATTGTGACTGATAATGCTGTATTCACATTTACATCCAAAAGTCATTTTTATAGACAACGTTGTTGCCTGCAGAACTAGAGCTGAGAGTCCAATACAAGTGGGAGGGGAGAGAATGAGAGAAATGTGGCTACAAGTGTGTGTCACATGCAGTGTCCTTCCACCTATACTCATTCTCACTAAGAGCCATGGCCTATATCCAGCCCTTTTGTTTCTATACTTTAGTGTGACTGTGCTGTGCAGTACTGTGCAATCAAAAAAAGAAAATTAAAAAAACAAAAGAAGCCACAGACTCCTGACAAGCATTGACTACATTCTGAACAGGGCTGAGATCATTTTATTTTCAGTTTAAACATTTTAAATCAGTGCTTGAGGTGACAAAGTTCTCATCAAGCGCCATGAGGGAGGAGTTCAAACTGAAACTAAAATCACGCCAACCCGAAGTGAGGTGTTATCAATGACATTCTTTAAGTCGTGGTTGATGTGTGTAGTATTTTCTTGGGCAGTTGGGTTAAATGGGAATGACAAGTGAGGTTCTGAGTTTTTTTTTTTTTTCTTTTAGAGTTTTAGTGCATTTCATGTGTGGTGGTGTTGTCAACATGTATTAATGTGAGCTGAACATATCGTGTACTGACATGCAAGTGTGAATGAATGCTAGAAAGAGGTACTGTAAGCAGCAAGGCAGACAAAGTCGTCTAACCCCATTAGGTATCTCGATGTGACGATGGCAAGTAGCAGCAAACGCAGTAGCAGAAGTCATGCTATAAATGTTTCAATTATGCATTCAGGAATTTGCTTTCGGTTGTGTGTGCGCTTTTGTGTATTTCATTTTGGCTTTTGTGTTGAATCTGTGGCTTGAAACTAAATTAAGGCGAGACACGGCAGGCAAAAACAGCTTTTTTTCACGCACTGGTCAATGTTGAGATTTTGGGATATTTTGCTTATGTCTCGTTTCAGACTACTGGAAAGAAAATGTCCAAAATACACATTTAAGTGTGTATTTAATGACACTTTGTCTAGTTGCCTCTATAGATTTCTCTTAAATTCAGTTAGCACTCTAATGCAACATGCAGTACCGCAATCATTGTCCGCAGCATGTCATCACAGGTGTCGCTGCAAAGCTCTATCCCTCACCTGTAAAATGTGATAGGACCCAAACATGGTCACTTTCTGTGTAAATAGTGGTTTCCAATAAAACATTTTGGAATTTTATAATATAGTATATCCTTTTTCATACTCTGAGCCAAATATCTCCACTTCAGTAGCATTTACATACACCAGACTTTCCAGTTTTACTCCTGTCTGAAAGTTTCCACAGAGGGGATTTATATAAAATTTTATTCCCAAAAACATGGCCAAAAGGAATTCATTATAGCTGACTGTGATTTCTGATTTGTAGAGTGATAAAAACCAACATATAAACACACCTGAAAAAACACTTGACTTACCCAATATTCAGATTTCAGTTCTGGAAATTAGATAATGCATCATTTGCATACTTAAAAATAAATCATTGTCTTAGTGTAAGTATTTGGCGGGGAAATTTCATGATTTCATGCCTGTTACTTAAATGTTCACCTGTAGTGTCTTGCCTTAAGAATATGGCTGTCTCATTCCCCACCAAGCTAGTAATAACCTCTGTAGCCTCTGATGTGCCTATGGAGAAACACACTTTACTGAAAAAGGACATTGAGATACAGAATGTCTGACCAGTTAGAAACCAGGAATGATTTAAACAGAAACTTCTAGCCCCTCCAAAAAGGTGTCGATCATGCCTTCAAAATGTGTGAGGATTTTTTTTTTTTTTTAACATTTGTTTTTGATTTCCTTCATATTTTCAAAAACACAGAGCCAACATCAACACAATCGCCCAACTTGCACATTTTGAGTTACCTTAGGTTCAATAGTGTGATGTAGAGCAAGGTCACTAAAATAGACACTGAAGCCAGCACAAAACTGAACAAAAGGCATGCTACCTAGGCTTGGTTATGTTTTTGTTAAGTTTTTTTTTGTTTTGTTTTGTTTTGTTGTTGTTTGTTTTCTTATTCCTTCAAAAAAAAGTGTCTGTTTCATGTATTTTTTAAATCTTTTTTTCATGATGATATTGCAGGGTTACTTTCCTGTTTAGCTGAAGAAATGAAGTTTTCTGTGGAGTCTCATGAGTCCCATCCTCTTTTCTAGATCTTTCTGTGATGTGGAGGCGGAGGCATTTCAGCTGGTTGGGGTTGCAGTATGGATGGAGAGGTATGCCTGTTAAGCAGCATGTGCAGGAAACTGAAGGCCGAGAGGAGGATGAAGGAGGGGTCTGCCTCGGCCACTCTGGCTGTGTTGTGTTGGAGCGTGGTTCCTGGGAAGTCGAACAGAGGTCCCTGCTACGGCTGGTCACCCGAGGGAATGTACATGCTCATCCTCAACCTTTCTGTTCTCTATAGCATTGGGATCCCGACAGGAGCACTCATCGTGTTTGTCACAGGACATGGGGAATGGAATTACCTGGGCAGAAGAGACAGACACGTACAGTCATTGAGTGTAATTGATTTGCATAACTTATGGGTCTTTTTACAAATTGTCAAAGGAGCCTCAACAATCCTTTCAAGTCCAAGATCCCATAAACACCAAAATCTAAGTCTCTACCATGAAGATCTATATAAACATCTTGCTTTAGCAGGTAGATAACACGAGTATAACTAAAACATGTAGATTCCGTGAGTGCATCTGGCCCAGAAGATCAATATCTCTCAGTCACCGAATATAAGAAAAATCAATATCCCAGTTTCTCTGATGGTCTGATGTTAAAGTTTAACACTGTATAGGTGGAAATAGAACTGAAAGATCGTTGACCATTGCCCCTGGTGTTTGACGTCACTGGCTAACGTTGGCAATGCGTCACCAGCACCAGCTGCTGCTGCCTTGTCTGCCTGCCTCTCGGGGGGCCTGCTTCAGCTGTTTGGGTACACAAAATGTGTCCCCCTTCCCCAGGCCAAACAAGGAACACATGTGGTCCAAGTCGTGGAGGGCAGGCGGCAGACTTGAGGGCATGTATGCATTTGTGTTCTGGTGGCTTATCAGATCAATCTGTGGGAGCCTGCGGGGCCAGTGTCACTTTTTCGTATTAGGGCTCAGTGGCACCACCTCTTTTGTACGATGGTCTAGTCTACAATGTAAATGTGATGACAATACCAGCCACTTTACCAAACACAGATATACGCAGTTGGCAGAACGCCTCATGCCAAAGACAGCTATTAGCTCAAAGCTATTAATGAAAGCTGTCTGGCTACTGTGGGAGGGGCTATTTCCAGGGGAGGGTCATGGCGCAATTACGTGAATATGGAGTAGCTGCTACTGTAATACCATCAAATAAATTGCATCAAGAGCTAATACTATCTGAGAGGTTAGTCAAGTAATTACTGAATGCATTAGCAAAGAATGACTAAGAAATGAGAACTTCCCATCCACTAAAAGACACATTCATAACTGTAGTGTCTACTGCATTGCACACTGTCAGCTCCAAAGTTTTTTGGACTTTGGGGCTGACTCACTTCTTGTGTGACTGATTACTACTAAATGCATACTAAATTCATCTTGCTATGGTTCACATTTATGGAAACCTCTTTGTGAGCAGTAATTGTTGTCAGTCTTTACGGGTTTTCAGAAATATTTATTGTGCATGCACAATTGCACATCCTTTTCCTCTGAAGAGCAGATTTTTTTCAACTTCTAGATTAATGTCCTCATGTTTCTCAATACAAAGAGATTCTGACCACCATCAAGAGAGTTATTTAGCTCAGAGAATATTTCGTCAATAGAATTTGAACAAAATGGGTAGAAAATAAAAGCACTGGGAAAAAAATAATATTTTAAAATCAGATTTCATGGGAGTCTTAGTATCCCATTTTGCTTTGGATAGCACTGTTAAGTAAATGCCTCCACGCAAAACACAGGAAACAGCAGCAACAGTTTGTGAGAGTCAGGGTTTTGTAGACTGCAGCCCTGTGGAATGACATGGGGGAGCATGCTAGTCACTGAGGAGCAGTGACGCAGGTTCCCCTTTGAAATAGGGTATAAAATAAGTTGTTTGTGTGTGTGTGTGTGTTGAGGGGGGGGCGGTGGGGGTGTTCCTAATATGAGGGCCAGGTGGGCAGTGCCCAGACTCCTCAGAGAAAATGAGGCCTACATGTGACGACTTTACAAGCCCAGGTCCGGACACACTTCAGAAACAGCTGCCAACCGCGTGAGCAGTGTTTTCTCTGTGGCGTTTTGAAGCCAAGAACATGGGGCTCCTTACTCTCATCCACTCATTCTCACTTTGATTACACTATCTCTCCGTTTCACACTTTCACATTGTCTGCTTCAGTCTCCTCCATACTTTACCTTGCTTTATCCCTCCTCTCTCTCTCTCTCTCTCTCTCTCTCTCTCTCTCCCAGCACAATTCCCCACTAGGCCTCCCACCTCCCTTCTACACCTCACTTCCCCTCCAAGGCCACTTCTGTTTATCTCTCTATCTAGAGAATGATGGTGGGTGGCAAATTTGACATGGTTTCCTTTGACCTTGACCTCCAGGGTGGCTGGACCAGCTGCCACATCTGGCCCTGACTTGAGGTTCTCTCAGGGTGGCTGGGAAATGGGACTGGCTGGCCTTGTGGGCCTGGGGGCCCTCATGTTGCCCCATGTCCCAGGGCTAGAGGAGGGCTGGGGGAGGACACCCACTAACAGCAACATGAAAGCCCTTCTCAAGAACGCAGACCTTGTCAGAGCCCCATCCTTCCATCTCAAGAACAGGTCAAAATAACAGAGTTCCTCTCTACATTTCTGTGTGTGCAGAGTGTGTCAGTCAGTGCTTAAAGAAGGGGAGGTGGTGTAAGGGGCACCGGCCTGGGGAAATGGGAACTGGCTGATCTAGGGATGCATAACACACTGTTCATTAGCAAGTAGCTGAGGTTATTAGAGTTTATAAGAACTCACAACATTTTTGTCTTAGGCCTTTTTTGACAACACAGTACAACGTCTAACTGATACAAAGAGAAAAGCTGAGAATAATATTTAACACTACTGCTTATATAATTTTTGGCCACATGCATCACTTTGTAGTGATTTTATCAAACAAAAAGTAAAAATATGACAAACTTTTTTTGAGACCATGGCCAAAAATACCCATAGTGCATGTGTGGACGCCTCAGCCCCTACTCCCCTTAAATTGCCCTGGCAGAGCCATGGCAATGGGAAATAAAGTCAACTTGGCTTTAAAAAAACAAAGATCTGTTGATGGCATGCATTTTTGGCACCCAGTTATGTGAATATGTGAGTATTTGATGTATCTAATAACACACAAAATAGCGGAGAAGGAAATGACATTTTAAAAGGCAGCAAAGAGATTTGTCTATGTGAGTCACCAGCGCAGACCGAGAGGTTAGTGGTCAGGGGTGGTTATCACGGAACATCAGCTAGGACACAAACATCAATCGTGGCACATAGCAAGTCACGTAGTGAGCATACTTGACTAGCCAGACTAAGAGTTGTAAACAGGGGCTGAAGGGCTGGGAGAGATCTCAGCACTTAGACCCCACCACCAACGCAGACAGAAAAACATACAGACACATTTAGAAATAGTTGTTTTAGAGAGGCCAAGCCGTATAACTATATAATCGGTGCCCTCTGCGTACGGCTTCCAGCATCCAAGAAAGGAATTCCTTCCAAACTAATGGGGGGGGGGCTGACGGGGACCTGCAAAAAGGGTCTTGCGCAGGCAACCCTCAGAAAGGCATTCTCTTGCCTCCTCACCTCCCTGCCTCTCCAAATCCAGCCAACAGCTTGCAACTATTAAGGGGAGATCCTGTGGTGACCTTACGTGCAGCCAGTCCTTGCACCTTCAAAGCTCCTGGGGTGGAATAATACACAGCAAGTCATCCAGAACTCCTTAATACACAAATCTCTACCAAAATAAAAGACGAGAGCAGCATTTTCTGGAAAGAGGACTAAAACTAAATGAGCAACTGAGTTCCACTGCTTTTTGCTCTTTTTCCCCCTAAGTACTTACTCAACTTTTATCAGGATGAAACTCAGAGCTTTGAGGAAAAAGAGAAGAGAGGAAACACAAGGAATCTGGAAATATTTAGGAATTGATAACCTAATTCCTACAATAGCTTTTAAGATTATGTGGAAAGAGCAGAAAATGCTCACTTGTTGTATCTGGAAGGAATTGTATGACATTCCAGAAATTACTAATTCTTTTTTCTGTTGTTGTTTTTTTTCATATCTGATGCATTGAACCATGTCATATTTGAAAGGCGTGGCATTTGATGTTGGGTAACACAATAATAAACAACCATGTGACGGCACTAAAAAAGTCTCTTAGCATCTTCTGCTAAGGACGGGTGAGCAGATGTTTCCATCAGTGTGTCATATCTTTGCCATCAGTGGACTGCAGACATAATAGTGGTATGCACATTTGGTTTTGAGCGTGAGACAGATGAGGATTTTTTTTCTTTTACTTTTGGTTCTTTGGAAAGACTTGAAGGACAAAAAGATACTATATATGACTGGATAAGGGAGGATGAAGGGTCTATTAAAAATTTTCATTCATTTATTTTTCCTCTTACCTCATTACTACAGATCAGAGGGAAACGGTGAATGTAAAAGGTTTTGGCAGAGGCCCAAATAATCGGTGTGTCTGGGTGTGTCTGTGTGTGTCTGGGTCTGTGTGTGTCAATGGTTGGAAGGGCTCATGCTGTCATTCTCGTGTGCTGTGTCAGAACACGCTGGGGACAACAGCTCTGATCAAGAATCCCACTGAGTCACCTGACCTCTTCATCAAAGCAACTGGTGGCTGGTATGTCTGTTCATGTGCTGTTTGTTTGTGTTGTGTTCGCGCGTGCATGTGTGTGTGTGATTGACTGAAAGGGACTGAGGACAGCATGAAAGGCAGAATGAATGAGTGCAAATGTGTGGGTATCTCTCTCACAGGTCATAAGGAAAAGAAGCAAATGAATTATCATTGAAACTGTCACGCTAATCTATCATAGAATAATAAAAGAATCTGTTTCACCAAAAATGACTAATTTTAGTTTGAAGGCCAAAGTTGTAGTAGCACAATTCCCTGGTTACTGCAGCTCCCCAGCAATAAAACATCTAATAAAAAATATGTGAAAAGACCAAAACCAACAATGACGGGTTGAGAGGTTGCAGTGAAAGAATACCATCTCTTATTACTTGACAGCTTCCAAACCCTGTCTGTAGCACCAAGCCCAATAGTTCCTTCTGAAAAATGGCTGCAAATATATAGTTTAACTTTTTTAGAAGACCAAATCATTTCCTCTGACATACAGAGACCTCTGTTTATGACAAATATTATTCAGTAGGAGTAAGTTGCGAGATGATTTTTCAGATGTGGAGGTGTGCAGGTAAGTATTTCACTGCATACACATAAGACAAAGAAAGAAAGAAAGAAAGAAAGAAAGAAAGAAAGAAAGAAAGAAAGAAAGAAAGAAAGAAAGAAAGAAAGAAAGAAAGAAAGAAAGAAAGAAAGAAAGAAAGAAAGAAAGAAAGAAAGAAAGAAGCTCACTTCAAGTGAGTTTTCTGTGTATGAAACCTAATAAATACAGATATTTCCTTGATGACATCAGATGAGATCCACTGTAACAGAGACAACTAAGTCTGTGTTCAGGAACAATTAAACAAGTTGGGACAAAGAATTCACTTGTGGTCTAGACAAGAATCGATTTCCCGCTAAAGAGGAAAAAACTGCCTTTCTTTGTCACCCAGCATTACTCAGAAGCTCAGAGGCATGGGTCTGTCATAAATGAGTTACAGATTCCTTTTGTCATATATTGTGTCATTTTCCTTTGTTTTTGGAGGTTTTTATGCAACTCTGTCCCTCATTGCCTGCCACGCATGTGTTCACTTTGGTGGAAAATCAGAATCAGGTGCAAAGTATCCTGTTTCTGTTTTGACGGAGCTGATCAAATAGGGATAACTATGAAGGCTTTGCCCAAGAGGAATAAACAACTAAATCTAAATGGCTAACTAAACGCAAGTACCAAAACGATAACAAATACAGAGGAAATTTTAAAGTGGACAAAAAATATCAAAGCAACGCAATGAAACCCCCAGATAAAGTTGTCAGGATAATAATTTAACACTGACATTCAGGTTAATTTGATGTTCATGCAAACGAGGTTAATATTAGCCAAGGTACCAAACAACACATGTATGCAAGTAAAGCTGCATCAATCAGGCGATGGTCTAACAAGCCAAAAGGGATTAAATCAAACATCTGGCTTTCCTCTGTGCCCTTATCAACATCATATATCTGCTCAATTCCTTAGTGTTTCCTTTTTGTTGTTCACCCACAGTAACCTTCTTCGCCCCTTTGCTCCTGGCAGCCGATAAATCAAATTATGATTGGTTATTTCAGAGTAATTTTTCGTATCTTTCTGAACAGTTTCCAGGGGACCCACAAGTGGAAAACACCAGCCAGACTGTTTCCTTTGAATAATGCCAAGGTAAAATGCCTTCAAGTAGAAGTTGGACCTGCAGCCAGGAGTTCTTGGGCCCAGGTGATCTACTTACTGTATCATAGCGAAGCAGCCCGCTGAAAATAGCAAGGTTTCAGTAATTGGAATGGACCTCCTCTTCACCTAATCCATCTTTGCTAGTGTGACAGAAGTTAGTACCAAGTATTTACTTAATTTCCTCCATTTGCCTGCAGTTATTATTTCAGCCAACTGGTAACACCTGTTTTGCAGACACTACTATTGACCATAGGCATGTAGCATCCTTCTTGGCTTGGAAATACTACAGCACTAAACCTGAGCCAGATTCCTCATCAAGGATTAAAGTCCAACTGCGGTTGCATTCAGTCATCCCCCTTTGTGCAGATAAAAATATCGGCATGTGCTATTTTAAATGCATTATCAACATTTTTCTGTGATTTTAAGGAGGTGAAAAATAGAAATTTGAGGAATTATAAGAAATTGACAGCAGCTGGACATTGCTGACAGTGTTTCATAATCGTGGTGTTGGGGAGTAAGGACCACAACAGGCTCTACAGTAACTGCACCAAAGTGATATTTGCAGAAATATTTATCTAGTGTTTGACTTAGCTAAGAATTGACTATTTGCTTGGCTGCTTGTTCGATGAGCTAATTTTGCAGTTTGAGGCACATGTTCATGTTTCTGAAAAGAGATGGATATCTGTGGGACAGAAGAGTTGCGTTATCTAGCAGGCTGCTGTCTGGCTGCCAATGATGACTCCTAGAGCTGTGACATTAGAGGTTTATGCAAATTTGATCTGTTTTGTTGGATGTATGGAAACAAGTCTTCAATCTATAACGACAAAAAAGTGATGGTGGTCTGGAAAAGCAAAGATAAGGAATACCAACTTGAAAACAAGCAAGTAAAGTATAAATCCTTTTGGTTTGTGATTTATTGCTTCTTCAAGGTGAACGTGGGACATACGATTTACAGAGCAGATATGTTTGCAAAAGTTCGGCTCATGATGTCGACTGGATTTAAAGTCTAATCTTGGACTAAGCACATAAATTGTTCCTTTTGGACGGTCTTAACTGTCGTCAGGAAGTAGACCAAAAAGTCAAAACCATCAAAGGCATTTCATTTTTAAACCAGAGATTACTTCCTTGACATCCAAACAGACAATGTTCAGACCATACCTCCCTTTGATGTGCAACATAACAATTCCTAACTCTAACGAGACCCATTGCCTGCCTTCCTCTCGCCCAGCTCGACCTCTTGTTGCTGCAGTAATTCAATGGAGTCTATCCTCCCATTGGGGTCTGTCAGTAAAAGTGAGTTATGCAAGTTCTGGCTGAGCCCCTGCACTGGACTGGGGCCAGAAGATGTAGAGATGAGATAGCGTCAATCAACAGCAGCGAAACCACTTCAGGAGTGAGGTCACTTCCCAGCAGGCTGCTCACTGACTTTCCTGCTGCTATTCAACAGAGGATACAATACCTTCCATCTGATAGTAAAGTTATGAATAAAGGATAAAAACAAACCATGGACCGATGGACCTCTCTTTCGTCTGAGGTGAGTTTATGTACGTATGTCCATAAAAAGGCAGCACAGTGCAATCAAATATATGAAAAGTAGTTGCTTGGCTTGCGCTTGGTCCTAAATGTCCGCAAATTAATTTGCCATATCTAGTAATTAATGATAACTGCAAACGTCTCAGTGATCTAAATCTTGTACAAATCTATTACTTGGACAAATTAGCAGACACATTGTAGATGCTGATCAACTGAGTGAGATGCAATATTTCAAAGGGGTAATATTTTAACATAGTCTTATTTTTCTTTCACTGGCTGGACAGGAATAATGCTGGCTCGAGTCAAAACTGCACATGGGAAGAGACCAGAGGAGCAGATGCTGCGGCACAGAAGCTACTACACACTCCCAATCAGATCTGTTGCCAGCAGCTGGTCGGAACGAGCCAGACAAAGCACCTCCTTGAATTAAGAGAGTTAGGATGACCAAACTTTTTGACATGTACATCCTAATGCTGAAATACAACACGGCCAATTGGGTATTAAGAAAAAAAAGATAGAGTGAAGAGGAGCAAGTCAATTATATTACAAGTTCATAAACTCACAATCCTTAAGAGTGTGATAAATACATTAGATTAGAAATAAGATTAAAATGACTACTTGCATCTTGGGTAGTGGTATAAATACAAGCACACAAAGATAAATATAGACATTTTACGTATTAGGACACAGAATACCTCAGAAAAACAAAGACTACTGATGAAGTCTGAAAACTCCCACTCTCTTGGATGTGGAGTCAGTAATGTGTCTACCAGTGATATAAGGTTGGACACGAAGCAAAGGAAGGAAGAATCTGTTTAGAGACGTTCCAAGAGGTGAAATAAAACAGTCTTCGACAGCAAATTCTAATCTTCCATTATACTTACCTTTTGTAGGTAGAATTTATTATTTATAAATGCCAGAGCCTGATAGAGGAAACATGCAACCTTCACTGGATGAATGGCAGTTGGAAAGTAAAGGAGGTCCAAGTGGGTAAGGTGCAGGGAAAATGAAAAATGCTCACATCTGAAATGTAGGATTTATCCCTGAGCCGTAAAACTTAACTGTTGATCACTGTGACCAAACCCAACATCTTGTCTTTGTCTGCGTGAGCTTTATTCTCAGGTATGATCATGCCACTAACCTCCTTGGTTTTGACAGTTGAATCGCAGCAGTCTCCCCCGTCATAGTTACAGTAGGCTCTGTTGTTGACCGAATCACAGTAGTTGTCTCCCATGAATGGCTGCACAAGAAAGAGGCAACGTATCAATTAGAAGAAGGAAAAAAACAAAACAATGTAAAGCTTTTTTATTGCAAACATAACGGGTTGATAATGATTCGCAGAGTGAATTATAGGAAAAAGGCTTTTGTTTTAGTGGTAGGTTCTTTTTCAGGGCCTTTTAGAGGCCTGTGAATAGATTTGCTGATGAATTTGATGCATTAAATTTCCCTCATCTTTCAATGTGACTTTTTAAGCCCTTAGTGGGCCAGACCCGTAAGTCAAACTGAGGACACCATAAACTATTCGCTACAGAAAACACTCCAATAAGGTGATTTATTGGGTTGGCCCCACCCTCCACTTGGGTTACCAATCAGGTTATCCAGTTGGCCTAAAGCGAGTACATGATATCATTCTTCCGTGAAATGGAATAGAATTCTTTCACATGTAAATGCATCATTTTTAGAGAAAAGACAGGTTTAACGCATGGTCACATGGTCAAATTTTTCCAACAAAGTAATAAATCCCTAATTACGTCAAACTACAGCGACAAGTTCATATATTCAATTATCAGCAAATACTCGAACAGCAGCCCATGCAGGTGGTTGTCCTCTGCTATTACAGTATCTGAAATAAAATCTTTCCAGCGTGTTGTAACATCACTGTATTTCATAACTTCACCCTCACTTAAGAAAGCCTTTAGAAGAACAAAAGAAATCTAGCCGCTGATCTCAGTTGCACCTGCAGGAACATTAAGAGTTATAAATCCAGAGATCAGTCTTCACCCACAGGTTTCTTTAAGAGTTTAACTTGCATAGCATCAGCCAATCCAGCGTCTGTCTTTACTCCATTGGTCATCCACGAGAAAACATTACACTTCGTACTTAATATATTCAGGATCACAAAAGGTGAAAGAGTGTAAGCACTGGAGGTTTTGTGTGATGGATGAGACTGTTACTCCACAAATACAAAAGAAATAAAAAAACACATCTAACTAAAGCCGAGCCCTTACCTCACATCCTTTGATACAGTGGAGCAATTCTGGGTGTGGATACCACTTCAGGCCCATTGTACACACTATAGTCTGTAAAATAGACACAAGTTGAAGTGAGGTTAAACTCATTAAGAAAAGTGGCTTTTTCATTGTTTTAGTCTGAACATCCCATTCCCCCCGTGTGCAGCACATTGAACAGCTCTACCAAGTCTTTTTTTCCCTGCATTTCAGTCCACATAACCTTTATCCTAAAAGTGAGTGAAAGTAAGTGAAACATGGGAGATATCAACGGGGCTCATGTGCTACGCATGGTTGCTTTCATTGTGAAGCCGTCTTTGATTTACACTGAGCAAAGAACAAAGCTGTATAAATTGATTTTGACAAGATATAACTTGATAAAAGTGGTGTTTTTTATAACTAAGTCATGGCCCCAGGAGGGCGAAGATTTGGAGCGAGAGAGATAGAGCGACAGAGGTAAAGAGAACCATGCTCTCAAATATCTCTGCAGAATGTGTGGAATCCCATCCTGTCCTCCTGCTGTGCTCTTCATTGTAATGCAACAGAAAACATTTGTGCTCGAGGGAGGTGGACAGTGCTGAGCATGGAATGTGTACCTGCATGTGCAAATGTGTTCATATATACTGTATTTTAAATACATTATGTTTGTGTGACTCTAGGGGGTATGAATGCCAGTGTTGTGTGACTATGCCTTCATAAAGTGTGTAGTTACAGTTACAGAGCACAGAGAGGGGTCTTGTTTACAGCTCAAGTGTGTCTCCAGACTTGGGATAGTAGTGTGCACAATCAAAAGTGCCATCCACAGCAAAGGACCGTCTGACCTTAGATGGTTCATTCCTCAGACCCCCTGCATCCCAATATCTCACAAATTTGACGTGCTTTTCTTTTGTTGCTGCAAACTAAGGTATTTTTCATTTCAGCGCTGTCAGCAAATCAATGCAAAAAAAAAAAAAAAAAGGAAGATGGGGAGATGAAGGTAGAGAAGAAGGAACAACATTATATCTGAGGACGACTGAGAGCTGCAGGAGTAACTGTTCTACTACTGTGATGTACTGTTACCCTGCATTGCACAATGCGGGCAAGTCTGTGCTGCATGTATGCATGTGTGTGAGGGTCGTCCCTCTGTGGTAGATTAAACACAGAATTTTGTCTTAGAGGTGAAACTTTTTGCAACTACTGTACTTTTATTCTCTTTTTTTTCCTAGTGTTCTGCTATGATGATGTCATCCAGAAACTCCTTCCCTTCCCCTCTCTCTCTCATTTTCTCACTCGTTTTTTTCTCCTCTCACAGCAAGGCCGTAAATCATGATAATCCATGATTGTGGCCTGGCTTCACCCCTCGCTACGTATGGGATCCTCACCCTCTGAAGCCTCCCCGGGGCGCTGATACCACATAAAAATAGATCCCTATCTCAGCGCCACCACAGACGAGGTCATGTCATATAGAAAATGACTAATTCCACAGCAAGCCCGACAGGGTAATTTTGCTGATAAAGGGGGAGGAGGGTGCCGGGGGCGCAGAATCGTTAGATATAGAGGGACAGGAGAAATAAGAGGAGGAGGTGGAGGTAGAAAAGCAGGAGAGAATTCTAAGTGGGTCACACTAAGAGCTGAAATACAACTGGTTTAAAGGCAATAAATCAACATCAGTTATTAAGGTGGGCAACATTCACCTCCAACTCAGCAAAGTAGAACTAGAAAGTGCATTCCAGGTCATGGCTTCTCTTTAAGATACCATACGAAGCATCCTGTCCTACAGGGTTGTTTAGAAGCATAATGTGACGTCTGCTTCCACTTACTGCACTGTTACTACAACTGTTAGTCACTGTCATGAATGATTTCTGTTTCCACCACAGCTACTGTACCTCCTACTGCTCCTGTTTCTTGGAGACATTTTCTGAAGGACCTCCAAGCCTTTGACATGAGTGTAAATACAAATGTAATGTCTTACAAACTGACTACTATTGGAAAAGGTGTCACTGCTGTGCTTGTGCAAGTGTCTGGGGGACATGAAATTGATCCTCCTTGTATTACCTGTCCTCAGTGTTGTAGTACTCGACTCCAGGACTATTGATTTTTGGGACTAGTGACTTGACTTGGACTATAGCATTGATGAGTTGGACTTAGACTCGAGCGCTGACTGCATTCAGACTTGGAGGTTAGAGACGAGGGCTTTTGGTGTTGTTGTTGGTGGCGGTGATGTTAGTTCTAATGCACGCACTTACTTTTGTTTGGTTATTGTGTCAAACAAACTCCCTTTGATTCATTTCGAATCCTTTCAAAACGGTGACAGCTGTGTTGTTTGTGTTTGATGTGGAGTTTGTTTGTTTTTTAGCTCTTTGATTGTGCCAGAATTGAGCAGTGGATTCATCTTGGAACTCAACTCAGATTAAACTTTGATGATTTGGCTCAAACTCAGGTAAAAGGGACTAGCACTTGACTTTGACTCTTCTTTGGTGACTCAGTAGACTTATACCTGACTTGGGCTGAACTACATCACTGCCCATATTAAGAAATAAACTTATCACAGAACAAAACATGTTCCCACTACCTGAAAAAACCTCCACCCTCAGCCTCTGACGCATCGTGCCTGTAACTCTCACCCCACCATCCCTCATTCCTCTGACTTCTCTTATGCTATCAACTGCCCCCAACAGCATCGGCTCAAGTCTCAAATTACGACTGAGCACAAATCCTATCAGTTTCACAAATCCATGAAAAACAGATCATTTCATGTCCACGTGGCCCAACCCGCCCCTCTCCCCCTAACATCTACCACAAAAAGCTGCTGACTCAGTGTGACTCTGAAGCAAAAACAAATGGAGTTGTGGGACAAAATACAGTGAGAAATACAATGTGTTCCCTTTTCTCCTTCTCTAGTTACAAAACTTGATGCTGTTTATTAAGATCCTCCTCCTCCTCCGCAGCTAAAAAGGGCATTAAGCTGAGTGAAACACCGAAAACAAATTGCACATCGTCAACATTAATAAAGTTAAATGGAGGAGGTACAATCAGAAGTGTACACACATAATCCTGCCTCTTGATCCACCCAGCAAGCTTCACACACACACACACACACACACACACACACACACACACACACACACACACACACACACACACACACTCCACCCCCACCCCCCACAGGGACACGTTGTACAGTTCTTGTGTTTAATGACCTCTGCTGCCATAACCTGTGACCCTCGTGTTTTCCTATCTGCCAGTTTAAGCAAACAGTTCTTAACTAGTACATAAATGATACATAAATTATTATCTAGAGAGAATCATGAGTTTATTTCAGAAAATTACTGTGATTAGTGATGATTACCCATTTGATAAGGTTTTACAACTTGGTCAGAGCCAAGAATTCAGCAGAATCTCTTTTTCTTCTTTGCTTTGCTTTTTTTTTCACCATAACTCATTTCTAGTAAGACAAATACATGGGAAACTGAATGTTTTGAGTGGTGTGATTACATACTTGCCATTGTACAGGCAACAGTCAGTTTAATCCCAGAGATGTTTTTCAGTTTATTATTTCTTAAAGGGGGTTAATGGAATTTCATATTGAGACCTGGGCTGCAGATGGGCAACAGTGTGTTGTTGCAACTTCAAATCAGAAGCAAAATAAAAAATGTTTGAGGGGTTGCCATGCCGCTAAGACAAACATTTTCCTGGCACCGGGCACAAAAGGCGAGCATAGAACGGGCATCTTGCATTGTGGGTAATAGAGCCAGGATGTAGACACTCTACGTGAAATTCCTTACAGGAGAGATGTGGATCGCAGAACTTTGTGAAGTGCGTCTGTCAGAGCTGTGAGGCGGACACAAACACACATACGAAAAGACCTACCTTGACTTTGTTCGGGTTCCTCCAGTGCTCTTTAAGTACACTTTCAGCGGTCATGTTGCTAGGGAGGATCACCACGTCGTTGTTACTCTCTCTGCAACTCAGCTCGCACTCCTCACCTGTGCGAACGCGTGAGCAAGAAAGGAACGAGAAAAAACAAAAAACAGTCAAAGTATGCGCCGGCCGCACCGAGATCAAACATTTCAAATGACATTATCCTATCGTACCCCGTTAACCCTTCCCCTTTCAAATGATCATGGTAGCTTACATAACATGACATGTTGTTGACTTGTATTAAGAGAAAATTAAAATGGCTGTAAATGGTTCAAACTGAAAAGGAATGAGTAATGATGACACAGTGAAGAATAATAGCACATACACAACAACAGCTCTGAGCAATGCAAACAATGAAACATGACGTCAGAAGCAAGACAACTGAAATTGTATTGTATAACAGTAAATTTGTGCATACAGACCTATGCCGTGTCCTTGCTTGCATGAGTACTGTAGACTATAATGGAGGTTTTGAGGTAAAGAACACTGGCCTTTGCTGTGTGGGCACACGCGGAACGACCCTGTCCAGTTTCCATCTTTCCTACAGCGGATCGCATTAGATGCTCCGCCCTGAGAATAACACACATATTGACAGACAAACAATTATACACACACTCACACATACACTGACACACAAACACTGGCAGGCCAAGGACACCGACATGGCAGCCCAGTGCAAAGGGGGGAAATACAATCCAATTTTTTTTTCAGGCGTCCAAGCCACAACGCCTGAGAGGCAGAACAGATTAAAAGGTGTATACATTTCAAAAGTCTGTGGCAGCAGGACTATTCTGGAAATCAATAGCAATCTAATTAGCATGGCGTCAAATTGAGTAGGGCTGAGGGAGACAGGGAGAGGAACAGGAATAGAGAGTAAAGAGCTCAGACAGTGAGGGCAGAGGGTGTATTCAGGGAAACAAATAGGTTTCTACTCATTAATTCTGTACTTTAGCATCATTAGCTATTATATTATGTTTATAACAATATACAATAACATTACTTCAACCATGCAACACACTTAGATAGCTAGTAATTGATTATATTCATTTCGATTACATTATTCAGAACATTTAAAAAAAAGTAGCCTTGAGTGACAAAAAACAATACAGATGTAAAGAAAAGAGAAAAAAGAGAATGTCTCATGTGTATATAAAAAAAGTTTTTTTATATACACATGAGCAAAAGAAGACAAAAACATAGGTAAAACAAGAATAGAAAGAGAGGAAAGATATGGACAGACCTGCTTGCATGGACCGTGCAGCAGCCTCACCGTATGGGCAGAGCCTCCTGTGGCGGCGATAGCGGATTTACCGGCAGGATCAGAGCAGTTTAGTCTGCAGATACTGCCAAAGCGGAACCCATTGGTACAGTGATAAGAGCCATGGAAGACTGGAGGTGGGGGATCACAAGTCACTGGCTCGCATGACCCCTCTAGCCAGCTGCCATCCTCCGTGCACTGTCGCTTAAATGCACGCCTAAAGGGACAGGAGGCGATTAATGGAACAGATTTCAGGCCTTCTGTACTCTCACCTGGAAATGTTCTGATGAAAAACCAACAAAATACAAACAACAACTGCTTCTCCTCCTCTCTCTCTACCTCTTAGGTTTGTTGATGACATGGTAGCCTGGCCTGCACAGGTACTTGCAGAGCGTGCCCACTGTGAGGCCTGTGTCGTTACAGCGCTTGGTTTGCAGCACAGCATTGGGTACAGGAGGAGGAGCTGGGCAGCGGAGCTCACAGAGGGCCTCTGGGAAGGACCACAGACCGTCTTCCAGGCAGGTTAGGGTGTTGTTTGTACCTGTTTGTACCAGAAGAAGAGTCATTCATGAAGAAAGTGATACATGCAAACAGAAGTGTTGGTCTGGTAAAAGCGAAAATGAAAAATAAATGTACAAAAGAAATACAGATTGGCAATGTCTTTACTATATCTCTTTTGTTTAATATGGGAAAAACACTGTTTATATAACCCAGATCCTTCTTTCTGTATGTAGAGCATCTTTGGGTCTTTGAAAAGCGCTATATAAAATAACTGAATTATTATTATTATTAGATAGAGCTATACACATATATTTATTTTCTTAAACCTGTCAAAAGATGAGCCTGAAAATATTTATCTGTGAATGCTCCATTACGTATCACACCTATAAGCTGGGCAGGTTCTCGACACTGAAAGGTGATCTTCTTGCCATACGTAGTGCCGTCAGGGAAGCTGAAACGTGCTGGATGAACATGGTATTTGTCCGGCAGGCCGCAGTCCACGGGTTCGCACGACACCTGTTTGTTCCACTTCCCATTTGCACAGGTTATAGTCACCGAAGAGCCCGACTGGAAGATAAGACAAGATATAAAGTGAGTGACAGATCCCAGCAATCATTTGCACATTGATGGGACAGATTGATTACCCACACGCGTCCTATAAATGTTTACCTCGCCAACAACGATGACAGAGATTCAGCAATCTAATCAGCGTGTAACCCAACAAAGCTTCATAGGGCTTGGCTTACTGCATGTCAGTCAGCTTCACGGGCTGTTCAGTAGCTCAAGTAACTGCGGATAGCATTTGTAAGGTCAAGTCCTGCCACTCAGAAAAATGATATCCAACAACTGCACAATCAGCCTGAACACCAAACAGATTGACTTTGATGGGAATGTGACATCTTCATAGAAACACACACAGGAATCTTCCACGACTGGAATACAACCCTTTATAAAAGTCTATTTCTGAGTTTCTGTGTGGTCATGCTACTGTACTGAGTTAACGGTTATGTGCACAAATGACTTAATATGTTTGACATTGACAAAAATATGGAGGGAAAAAGTAGGTAGTAGTAGTTCCTGCACAAACATTAAGTTACCTAATGTCCTTAACTATGCTGTTTTGCTTTGTGATTGACAGTGCTTGCCTATGCAGTGGCCTGTCAACAGAAAAAAAACACAACTTTTCCACCGCTTCTTCCTGTGTAAGCTTCTTAAAATCATGCCAGACAGCCTCACATATTCAAGTCTCCAAGGCGCGCTCTATGTGATTGGGTCCTTACATGTTGTTGGAATGCAGGAGGAAACTGGAGAACCCAGAGGAAATCCACACAGGGGGGAGAACATGCAAAATCCGCAAGAAACAGACTCAGGCCAGGAGTCAAAACCCAACAGCGGTAACAGCACTTTACTATGACAAACGAAGACAAGCTCAAGTTTATGACACGATATAAGACCTAATATAATAGATTAACATCCTTTCCATTCATATTATCGACCTATCAATAGTCCTTAATTAGAAACAGCAGCCATTCTACTACTGAAGGAGGTAGGACCCGGCGAGGCCTGACTGAGACTTGAAAAGACCACATGTCTTGCATTAATTGTGTGTGTGTGTATATATGTGTGTACGTGTGAACTCTGTCTTTATACATCCTGTGCACATATAGATGTGTAACCACTCCTGATGAAGAGTGATGGGAGGATTTTTCAAAGGACATAGCGATCAGGACACAATATTTACTGGTATAAAAGAAAGAACAACTAATGTTTCCAAAACATTACATTTCCATTTCAAAATGGAAATCTTGTGTTCCTGGCTTGTTTTTGTTTTTTTTCATCAGAACTAAGTTCTAATTTTGATTTATTTGATTTTATTTTCACTAGAAATAGCCGATTCCTGTAAATTATTTGGCTAGTGGTATCATATTTGCAGAAGAGATGAAAACCAAAACCAGGAGCTACCTCATTGTGCAAAACTTCAACTGTTTTCATCTTCTTCCATTAAATAACACCATGTGATGCAACAAGAATGCCTAAATTGATGGTAGTGCCAAGAAACCTCACAACAAAGCTGTGAGAGCTCAATCATGGGGAGTTTTACTCCTGGGATCACAAAGGGAAAACCTGTGTTTTTACCACCCGACCCCTGTTTTGGTTGCTTTTAATTACACACATCTTTTGAGAGAGTGGCCAAATTTTAAAGGCAACACAAGCTGGACTCAGTTAACACTACATATCTATTGCTTCATAACCTTCTCTCTCTTCCCCTGTATTTCTATCTTTCATCTTGATCTCATTATATGATACTGAAAAACAGTATCGGGTTCCCTCAAAATAAATAAGCTCCTTTTGTATTTGGATATCCAACAAAGTAACATATGCATCGCATGTGAGTGCCTGCTGAAAAATAACTGGGTGTAGGGTTGAATGAGTCAATCATGACGGGAGGTTGTGAAAAAAAAGTCTGCATGGAAGAAATGTGGAAGGATCAATTTAGTGTTAATGTGCCGACTGTAAATATGTGTGCAAGAGGAATGTTAAATAAGTTTGTGAAATTGTGTATGTCTGAGTGTTAAGTTACAAGTTTAACCCATCTCAGAACATGTGTGTGTAAAATTGTGGTCGAGCGTGCGCAAACGGATACTCAGAAAAACACATTTGCGTCTACGTACATCTGCCACGTGCTGTTTTAATCCAGCGTGCATCCACAAGTGTGTAGGTGTATATAGGGTTGTGTTCCTGTGTGTACTATTATGTGTGTAAGTGTGTGGGAATTTTCCTTCCTTTAAAAAATTTACAGCTGACTATTTTTCTTCCAGTAGCGACTTTAACAACCGTTGGCTACTCTGCCTAATTCAAGCCAGACAGACTAACAGACAAATGAACTGACAAACTGACAGCCTCTTCCTTCAACTCAGGGGTTCGCTTCAGCTCAGATGGCACACGAACATAAGGCACACACAAAACATATGGTAACAGCACACAGCCGTTCATTGATGGGCCGACTTATTGCAGTGATGCTAAGGAATTAAGTATAATTTATTATTGTCTGGTCCTCATGGAAAAGCCCAATTGAGGCTGTTTCAGAGGAAAAAGTTTGCTGTACTTAGAAGCAGTGGTTTTATTTGCCTACACACGCTCTGGTTTAAGACAACTGATTCTGGGCAAGCGCGTGGTTGGAGGTGTTACTGAGAATCTAACAGTACTAAGAAGCAGACATGCTTCTAAGTAGATAAAATTCTGGGAGGCTTAAGTTTTCTTTAAATGACAACCACATTTGCCTGAACATGGGGATTTCAATCCTACTTCTGTTACAAATCACCATGTGAGGGCTTTTGTTTTCAGTGGGAAGATTAAAAGTACATTCACACCGGATTTTCAGACTCTGTAGGTTTGACCACTCTTCACTGCAGAGCAGCACATTGAAAATTTGTATTCACATGCTTGTCCGGTCAGTGAGTGTCAGATCCTAACTCAGCATCTGCAAAGTCAGCAAAGTTACAGGGCTAAAACTGAGATTACAGTTCACAGCCTCCACCAAAGTTTCACTTAAAGGCTTACGAAGGTGAAGAGCAGTGCAGAAGTCAATCCCTGCTGTGGCAATGTAAGGTTTCAGTTGTATTCACTTATGGATGCAGCTTTGAATCATCGTTTTGAGATGCATCCTATTCTATAAGAGCTGTTGTCTGCTCCACTTATGCTACTGTATCAAAGGTGAAACGTAGAGGTGATGCACTTTTTACGCAGCCTCTATTCAAACTCAAACACCGCCTCACAGTTACTCTCTGTTGAAGGTATCACACAGACCCTAGTGGATCACTGTGGAGTCATGGATGTGGAAAGTATTGGCTTGGATGCAGCTATTGCCATATGACTCAGAGGGAACATGATTGTTAGTTGATATCTGTAGATTTCTCTCCATATAACTTGGGACCTCCACAGTAGTGAGAGGCAAAGGCACTAGCTGGGGATGAGGTTTTCCAGTTAATTCAAAATGATAGTTGTCCTTTGCATTTGACTCATACTTGCTATCTCTAGAGCAGCTTCTTAAGCCAGTGCCTTGATAAAGGTCAAAAGCAGGAATATTACTTATGCATTAACATGCATGGATAGGAGACCATCCAAATTTCACATGACGTGTGAAATGAAAACTGGTTTTAGAGTTTCAAGATGGTGCACAGTCATTCTAGTCCAAGTTGGGGCAGATACTCAGATATGCAGGATTCCACATTTGAGTGTCGATATGATGTGCAGATAAATTCCTTTCTCCGGCGGGGCTGGCTGACAGCCCAACTGTATGAAAATGATGACAATATATCAATATGGATCTTAATAGCTCGTAAATTTACATTGGACATAACGGCTCAAATTATGGCGCTAGCAGGAGTTATTTCTAGGAATTATTCATGCGGGACCATTTTCATCATCACTGAGACTAGAATAGGGTTTTCCGGTCATTTAAAGTAAATGGGATGCTCAGGCAGGGTCAGGCCATTTTATAGTGAGGCAGGTATACTGGTTTGGTGGGTGTGTTTGAATTCAGATAAGAGGATGCTGTTTAATGTTGGACAGTGGCCAAGCCAATGTGAAATAAAAGTGACCTCATCCAATTAGACAGAGAAGAAGAATCCAGAATAAAACAAACACAAGTCAGAGAAGTGAGGAAGAGAGTCTTCTCTAAGAAGATGGTGCTCCCAGAGCGACTTTGACATGACAAAAAAACAAATATATAATTGGCTAATGAAAGGATTCAGGACTGTACTTCATACTGAACTTTTCAACCTACAGTAAGCGTCCAGGTGTGTGTGTGTGTGTGTGTCTTTGTGTGTCTTTGTAAACACTTGCGCTGCTGAAAAAAAAGAAGGAATGGAATAAATCAAGAGATGTGTACTGAGGGGATGTGGAAAATCTGTTCAATTTTAATTCAATTTCAATTTTTATTTTGTTGCATTTTTGTTGTTTTACTTTTGTTGTGAAACTTCAAAATGATCTTTATTTGTTGATGTGGGTTTTCAACTATTACTCGATTTGAGGAGGAGATGAGAGTAGACACAGACTCAGAATCTGGCCAGATCGATTTATTACTAACCCTTTGATTCATAAAGAATTTTTCCATTCCATTCTTAGTTTTTTTTTCTAGAGTATCCCCAGTGTTTCTTTCAAATCTGTATTGTCTTGTTTGTCCAGGTTTGTTCTGCAGCTTTGCTCCTATAGCAGTCACAGATAACAACACAGTGCTAAGTATGAATGAACGCAGTATGAATTCTATAGCTCACAACTAAACTGTTGCCTTCTCCTGTCCACATGAAAAAAAAAAACATAGTACATGTCAAAACAATGACAAAACAATAAACGATACAACTCAAGTTTATACAAAATGTGAAATGTTGCCCGTGTGTTTATTCACAGTGAAACTTCCAAAGGCTTTTGAGAGGAGACTTCCACTGCCCTCAGAGGGATGAGCAACTGGAATCTTTTTCCAGAGGCTCATTTCATTCTTTGGGGGCAAAAGACTTGACTTGGAATGGATCAAAAAGCGAGTAATAGAAGGCACTCCTGCTATGGTAATTATAAACATAATTCAGTCTGCACATCTATTTTACAACATCATCTTTTTTTAGCAGCAGCATGTCAGCTGAGCTCAGTGATTTACTTGTCCTTATCGACTTTACGTGACTGGACTTAACATGATTTTGGAACGCAGGAGGAAGTTTTTGGCAGCTAGGTTCCTGTTGCTCCTTGTGAATGAAGGCGTAATGTGAGATTTGAATGATGTAGTTCATCATTTTAATCATCCCACTAAGGAACTGATTATAACATCTGTGAACAGCTTATGATTCCAAAACATGGAGTAAATACCATGGAAGTTGCGATGTTTGCGGTTCAAAATACTAACATCTAATGTATTTTGGAAATAAGTGTGACATGGGTTATTTCACAGAAAGGAAAGGTTGCACGGCACAAATTTTATGTCGAAGAGGCTACATCAAAAACATCTTAAAATGATGACATAGTTTAAACTGGCCTGATGTCTCTTAGTTGAGTGAATGGATGCAAAAACTTACTCATAAATAGCAGGTCCTCTAAATACCTTTGAAGCTTTGCCACAAATGATGAGTGACAGCTCAAAGTCCAAGAAAATGTTTTTTGGCACAGACCCACTTCCGTTTCTGTTCTCTCTTGCCCCCTTTCACCCCACTTTGTCTGTACTTCCCTGCTTCTCCCTCACTGAAAAGGATAATTTATCACTAGATGAACTGACATTGATGAATAGCCACATAGCGCACTGTCAATCAAAATCTAATGCAATTAGAAGTCTGTGCAGACTCATTGGAGAACTATTCTGATAGTGATTGTAGATACAGTATATATAGATGTGCATGAAAATGTGCATGTGAGCAAACATAGATTGCATTCATGGGAAAAGGAGGGAAAATTCTCTTGTTATGACAAGTTGCAGATCCCAGCAGCAGCCATGTCAAAGGCTGGAGGAAGAATGGATACCAAAAAAACCCCCATAATTTTTCCTTGTGTTTTATTCTTCAAAACTCCTCCTCACTTTATTCTCTAAATATGTCTGTCCATTACTCACATACATCAGTATTTCCATTGAAATACACATAAAAACAAAATTTACCTTGTTCCCTGAACCTCCCATCTCTCTGAGGGAGCATTAATAGATTGTCTTGCAGACTGCTTTACAGAGCCATGGAGAAGGATAAAGTGTTAATATGGCCTTTACAGCAGCTTGGCCCCTATCCAAAAGGTTTACGATGCGGTGTCAACTACCCTGTTTGTTTGTTTACTTGTGGTGCGCATGCATCTGTGTGTACATTCTATCTGTCCACATCTGCGTCCTGTTTATGCAGGAGATTGTCTGTGCTTTGCTTTATATATGAGCTTGCATCAACATGGAAGCATTTAATGTGTGCTGCTGTGCGAGAGCGGCAGCAAATCTCTGCTCTTAAACAGAGACTTCAATGTGTGCGAGAACGAGCAGGGATGGAGTGAGGGAGGGAAAGAGAGCAGACACTATACGATGATGTCATCGTCCCGGTGGAGTGGCGATACAAAGTGACTGTTTGAGGTGATGGTGCGGCATGCTCAGCAAGAGACTAAACACTGTTATGTCTGTGCTCGTGCTGATTATGTGCGGCGTGGTGTGTACGCGCGTGCATGTGTGTGCGTCTGCATATGTGTAGCGAGAGGAGGAGACTGGGGCATCTCCGCTCCTCAGTGCAGCACTTATCTACCTGGATGTTGATGATGTCATTCTCCCGGGAGGCTTGCCGTGCCAAGCCTAGTTCTTGCAGGTGACAAAATAAATGCAGAGATGGAGAGGAGGAGGCGTTTGCACTTCTCTCTATACGGCCATTTGTGTACTTGAGTTTGCATTAATGCATGTCCAATGTGTGCATTCGCAAATTCATGTTAGCACGCATCCTCCCATATGCTGCAGAGATGCTTTTGCACTTAAGTGTCTGCATGTGTACATTTATGCATTCATGTGCTCCTGTATGCACCGAGCTTTTTAACTGCACTGTGTGCTTTTTAAACAAGCGTGTAGCAGTGTGCCTACCTGGCTCTTGATGATGTCATCATCCTGGTGGACTTGCAGGACGTAGCCAGAGTTGCAGGAGATGGTGCAGCGGTCCCCATTGTAGAGGTGGCGGCCAGGGCTACTGCACTTGAGCTCTGCATTGCGGATTATGGGTTCCTGGCAGTCAATGGCTTCGCACGAATAATGTACACAACTATGAGGGAGCGTATGTGTGTGCATATGTGTGTGTGTGCGTGTGTAGGGTGGGGGGTGGTTGGGGGTGAAAGGAAAGCAGGGGAGGGAGGGAGAGAGAGAGAGAGAAAGAAACTAAAAACCACATTTAAAGTTACAACCAACATAAATTTAGAGTATAAAATAACACTGCAGACACTCAAACATGGAAGCAGTCACACATTTGTTCACAAACAGAAAAGCCACGCATTGAGTCAACCACATCCATCCATCAATGACTGTTTAACATATCAAATCAATAAACCACATGGAAAAAAGATTGCTATATTTGCTGCACGCATGAAAGGGGTGTCTGTGTGCACGACGGAGTGCAGTTTGAGAATTAAGAGCGACAGGATATATTATGTGCAGGCTACAATGGTAGAGTTTGGCCACAGCTCTGTATTGGTAGCCTGATGGAGAAGGCATTTCATGCTCTTGGAATGCTTGGATGCCCAAGGCACCTTTTTACAACGGTCCGCATTCTACAGTATAGGGTTCCCTTATGAAGCCGACAGAGAGAGAGGGAGAGAGAAAGAAAGAGAGGGAGAAAGAGAGGGAGAGAAAGAGAGAAGAGATGTAAGAAAATACAGGTCTGGAGAAACATTGTTAAACTCACTCCTGCACAAATGGAATCTCTATTTTGCTCCTTTTTTTATCCATTTGTTTTCTTGCTTCTGGTTAGGTTTTTTTATGCTTTTTCTCTCTCTTATTATTAATAATGCAAACCTCCTACATTATCCCTTATATCCCTCTCTTTTTGTCCTCACTAACACTCTGTCTCTGCAGCAACACCTGGTATTAGAATAAGTAAAAGTAAAACCAAATGAGCTCTGAGTAATGCTCTAAGCTTATAATTAAAATGTTGACAAGATGCTGGAGCACAGGAGCAGCAGTCCCTTACGCCCAGGGTTTTTAAGGACAAGCTAGGGAAGCCTAGGAGCCTCCTCTGTGGACACTTTGGCTTGGAACAAAATCTCTTTGTGGTTTTCTGCTAGTCACTCTGGAATTTCTGACATAAATTACAATTAACTACCTGGAAAACTTTCCTCCTACACTGCACATGAGAAGTACAGTATACAGCACAATAGAATAGTATGTACAGCAAAAAGTAGAATGGAATAGTAAAGGGAAAGCAGAACAGTGTGAATATCCCATATAGACTAAAAAAAAACAAAAAAACTCTTGATGTGGCAAGAGTTGATGAGTGTAAAAAAAATGAGTATAAACTTTAAAGTGAGAAAAAAATAGTGCAAAAGACTTAGACAAAAGGGAAAACGTATATGTGCATGTGCTTGCAGACAACCATGGAACACAAGACTGAGTCATGTTAATAGCTCCTGTTGTTAACAACTCAGGGAAAAGGGGATGTGGTGTTTTGTGGAGGCATAAGTATTACGGGAAATGTGCTGCTCAGCCCAGGAGAATGAGAGAGGGAAAGCGGGAGCAGGAGGCACAGAAAGGGGAGAATTAAGAGGGAGATGGCAAACAGTTAGAGGGAGAGAAAGATGGTGTGAAAGCAAAAGGATGGAAAGACAGCGCGGGATAACAAATATGATAAAGCGGAGGGGAAAGTGAGATGGGACGGGAATGTGGACGGAGAGGAGAGATAAGAAATTTGGACAGTGGGGAATAGACGACAGAACGCAGATGATGAATTGGAGCTGATTAAAGAAAAGAAACAGATCAATGACACAGAGAGCCAGGACTCTCCACTGGAGTGTGGACGGAGCCGCGAATAACAAACTCATCATAATACTTTATTATGATACTCAGCTTGTAGCGTGTTCAAGTTAAAACTGCTGAGGATAAGTTGGCATGTCTGCTTGAATTGCCATCATATAAACATGTAGTTTTCAAGAGCCTCTGGATATTAGATAAAGTGGAAAGAATATGAAAGGAAGGAAAGTCAGCAAGAACTCTGAGGGAAAGCAACTAGTCTGTGTGCATGTGCGCACGCATGTGTGTGCGCGTGCGTGTGTGGTAACAAACAATTTCCTGGCTGATGCAGGCACACAACAAAAGCCACAAACAGCTCTATCTCTCCACACAGACCCGCCGACCATCCACTCTTTGTGTATTGTGGTGTTTATTAGTGCATTTCTTGTTGAAAGGGCTGTGGGAGCATCATGAGTATGAACTGTCTCATGCATGACAGTGGTGTGGAAATTGGTAAATTGTGACTCCTTGTGCGTGTGTGTGGTCTGGTTTAGCTGTGTTTGTGAGGAGAGACTTGACATCATGCATTCAGTAGTTAAAGTTAAAGGTTCAGGACGCTCAAAATCACGAGTCTGCAGCTAAATATGATGCTTATTCTCTTGGTGGCCCTCCTAAAAGCTTAATATCATCACCTTTTATGCCTGATTGGCAGGTTATTTTATTTAATTACGGGGTTTGACTTGGGAAAATGGCATTAACCCCAGAGCAGTATTGACTAACACATAAATCATTACAGAAGAAACAAGCCCATTCTGGCATAATTTTTAAGGGAAAAGGGACATTTTTATGCAGTGTGCACTTCAGCCAATACACAACAATGTAAACTAGATTTAGTATTGGAGGCAGGGAGGTTAGAAATTTGTGGACTGCAGTGAGAGGTCCAAATTGATTATAAATTCCCGGTGATATTATATTTCTTACTTAGAAAGTTTTACTGTTAGAGCTATAACTTCGGTCAGACGTCTAACATTAAACAGCTTGTTGGGGCCATTAATTAATTCAACACTCTCCCTCTCTCTTGCAAAGATATGCACACAGAAACATGGCTGTTAACACGCCACTGTCTCTTCACCTTTTGAGTGAATGTTAACATAGACTAGCATCTCAAGTGTGTGTGTAGTCTGTCCTCTTTTACGATGGGAGGGAGGATGGTCTTTGTCTGCCTTTCGTCTGCTCTGCATATACAGCCCATTGATGTATGTCTGTCTGTCCTGTCTTGTTCCTCTGAAGCAAATGTGCAATCTGGGACTGTATAGAAATATTGTGTAAAACTCACACAGTACAGTACAAACAAGTGCGCCTATATAAACCAAGTCAAATTTTCAGTTTTGCAGCAACACATGTGTGTATCTGGCTGTGACAGCAGGGTTGTAACACGTCTAACCTTATGATTTCAGTTCCAAATGCCTCTGGATCAGGATGTGTGCATATCTAATGGAGGCCTCATGCGCACCAGTGCTCCTTTACCGTGTTTCTCTGGCTCACCTCTGGCCTGTGGGGTTGTAGATCTCGTTGCTTTGGCAACCACTTATCGTGATGGGGTCAAAGGACTGGAAAGAGCGCAGACCTACACCCGAGATGGCCACGCGGCGAGAGGTAAACATGACCAGGATCGCCTTGGTGTGGTAGAAGGCCACGGAGAGGTCGTGGTTCACTGGGATCACCAGAGGGTTGGTGCGGCAGCTGAGACGCCACTCACCTGTGGAGTTAAATGGGATGGGAAAAAGTAATCAAACCCTAAAGGTGAAAAAGGGCGGGAAATTTCATGTCACTGTACTTAAAGGTGGTTTCATTCTGCAGCATGTATGCCCAGCTTTACATACTTAGTAATATGACACCAAAGATGGATTAAGAGGGTTGCATTATAAAGCTATGTAAGGCATTTCTTACCTAAACTATGGATTCCTTCCTTGGTGTCCACCAGCTGAACAGTGATGTTACACTGAGTCTGGTCAATGTAGCCAGTCCCATCAGCAGCCAGGTGTATGATCACTGCTGCTGCCACCATGGGATGAGAAAAGTGAGCCTGAATGGAAAGAAAGTGTAAAGTTAAGGCCTTCAGTAACTACAGTAGAACTCAATGAATCCTAACCTCAAAGCTGCATGCCGATAATCTCAGTTTTGACAGTATGCAACAACTATGAGGGACTGAATGTGTTTCTGCTGGACATAAACTAGTAAAACACTTACAAGGTCTCCGATTGCTCCCTCACCCACTCGAGTTGCATCAAAATGAGGTGACAGTGCAGCAGTTTGACATGAACTATTGTTTCCCCACCAAGTCGCTGAGCTTATATCCTTTGCAGATGTCACCTGAGCCACATTTGATGGATATACAATCGGGCTTACCTTGAGCCAATAGCTCGGATATCCCCAGGCCGTCTCATGAGCCTCGCGACAGGGAAACCACGCATACTGGGATACTCCATCTGATAGATCGAACACCTTGGATTGACATGTCTGGGGAAACATCAGAGAAAAGAAGATGGAAATTTGTTAACTTGTTCACCACCTTCAAAACAAAGTCTGTTTTTCTCATTTTATACATGGTTCTGTTATGTTAAACATATCAAGAAATTGACTCTTTTTTTTTTTCAATTTGAAACATGGCTTCTTTAAAAAAAAAAAAGAATCAAACTCAAGTCTCTGTTTTTAACGCTTCTCGACTTTATTTTTTCAGTGGCAAACAGGACAACCCCTGTTTTCTCACAGTGTTTTTCAGTGTTCCAGACCAAAAAAAAAAACACAAAAAAACAAGCGATTATATTTTGACAGTCTCAGCTGCTCCTGTTGTCAGTTACCATCTCTGATAAATGAGAAGCTTGGCCTTTTACCAACTCAACTGTGATCACAACTGACCTCAAATGTTTGAAAGAAAGTAGGGCAACATGCTGGATTTGTGTTAAAACGAGCATTAAATGTGTAACTTCCTAGTATTTCACTGACACGTAGTACCTACCATAAAAATAATCACATTTGTTTACAATCTCGACCTTTTGACAACGCCGTGACCCCCCTGTTTTTCCACAACTGTCAGCTGTTTCTCAGCTGTTTGGGCTGACGTGCAGCTGACGTACATTCAGTGGAGAGCTGTTTATTTGTGTCTCATCAACAAACCCAGCGCTCTGTCATGTGTTGCACGCCCTGTGTCCATCCCCTCTTCCTCTCATTCTTCCTCTGTTGTTTCTGCTGGCTCCTTGAAACCTGTCATGCCGCACCTGTCCACTAGAAGCCCTCGGAGAGTTTCCATGAGTCTGTGAAGCACCTGAGTTGCCACGGCTCACTCCTGCCACTGTATTCACGGAGGTGTTTGCCAGTTCTTCCTTGTTATTTGGCAGGTTGTCAGAGCTGTCTCAGCACTCTAGTCATACTCACCTGTTGAATGGATTTGGCTCTAACCTCCTAATGATGATTATGATTGGTCTGGTGACAAGCAAACTAAATAATATCCAGGGATCTACTGGTGTTGTTTGAGAATACCCCCCTCCCACACACACACACACACAGGCAAAAACAAACTGGTTGATCTAATAATCTCTTTAGATTTATAATACGCTCCTGTATTGTAGAAATAAGGATCAGCAAATACTCCACTGACAAGAAATAATATGAAATACTTAGCATGTAATGTGAGTAACGTAAGGTGAGATAACAGAGTGAACAATCTGACATTTCAACAATATTCATTAATACCACACAAATATACTGTGTTCAGTCTGCTGATATGATAAATGCTGAGTAATCAGTTTTGTCAAGAGTGAAATTGAACTAAACTCCAACCTGTGAAATCTTGAGACTATTTTCAAGCTTGAATTTTGCTGTTGAGACTCTTTTATTTTTGTCATCTACAGCATAAGCCACCTGTGTGTACCTACAGAGAATATTCAAGTCAAAACAGTTTAGTTCTGATGAATGGCTGCTAAACCTATCAAGTTATTGCACCTCATTAGCCAGAGGCTGGGATGAAGTTCAACATGATATGCAATGACAGACGGGGCTTTTTGATTAAAATGTAGGAAAAGTGGGGGAGGCAAAACGGTAAAGGATTACTGAGCAGTATATAAACACAGACAAAGGGGAGAGAGGGCAGATACCCAAGGACGACAAGTTTCGCCCGCTGCCCTGAGCTAGTGAAATGAGACACCAGTAACATGAGAGTTTTGCTAGAGAGGCTACTGTAAGATCCTGCCACCGTGGAAAACTGGCCAGACCAGCTATCTGTCCATATATCTGTCCCCTAGATCTGTTGACGTGACCTTTTCTGCTCAAAGCTGAAGTGGCAGAAACAAGAAATGCAGGTGAGAAACACCTGAGATCAGTCGCCATGAGACTCTGGCCCCGTGCGAGTGCAGTTGCATCGATGTTCATTTTTCATTCCTGTTTTTTTTTTTTTTTTTTTTTTTTTTTGGGGGGGTGAATGCACGAAACCATCTGTGAGATTTCCAGTCACCAGAAAACAGTAATTTGCTAAATGTTTATGTAATAAATACAGAAACTAAATTGAAACCAATGGTTATTTTACTCTGGCAGGAGCAGAGCCTCCCAGAGTCCAACACTGCTTCCACAGCCCAACTCCAACTTTGGTCTGGCCTTGACAAAAAACACCCACAACAGCCTGACTAACTCTCCCTGACTGTATGACTTAATTACCAATCTACTTTAAAGTCATTGCGGGTCTGCTAATGAATTAAAGTCAAGGGGGACTGTTTCCATTGCTAACCCTTCGCTGGCAGAGCAGGTGACAAAACCATTTCCATGTGCAAACTGATGACTTATTCATGTAAACACAGGTGGCACTAGCTACACCTTCCTCCACACCCTCCTCCTCCTCCTCCCATCCTCTCCTCCCCCTCATCTCCTCGTGTGTTTTTCTAACAGCCTACTGTTCGAGACAGACAAACACTGCTTGGCATGCCAAAACCCTTGCCCTCAAGCAAACACCTCCCATCAAGTGTCACACCAGTAGGAGGTAATTCACAAGTCTCCCTTGGCTCATTACACTTCCTCCAACCTCCTCAGCATGCGATGGCAAGAGTGAAAACACTAAATAGATTTGTCATCAGTGTGATTTAGTCATTAACACAGGGGGTGAGGTTGGTAGGGTTACGTGTGTTATTCTTCTTCTTCTTCTTTAAACTGTATTCATTTATCCACCCATCCATCCTTTGCAGGGTCCCACAGGGTTGGAGACTATTCTACCACACATTGGTTGAGTGGCTCGGTCTTTGAGCTGTGAGAGGAAGCGGGGGTCTCTGGAGGAAACCTGTGCAAGCACTTCCCCATTCTGGATTCAAACCCAGGACCTTCTCTCTGTGTTAACAAAAACCTTTCTGCCATTCTCCTCTTCTTTTATTCTATTTAAATACAATGTTGCGTTCTGTTGTCCATATTTAAATGTATTTCACTTCCAAACAAAATCCCCCAAACATGGCTATCTTTGCAAGCAAAATTGCACCGTATGATCGGACGCATCACAATATCTCACTTGTCAACTTTAATCTACGATCCCAAACATAATCTCCTTTGTAACATTTGTTCCTGCTCCTGCATGCATCAGTGTCTTCGTTTGCTTTCGCACACATTAGAAAACTGCAAACATACTTTCATCAAGAGCACCAGAGTGCAATCAAAGGTTCAGCCTTTGATCACCACACACACAACCCACAACTTAAGCCTTTGTAATCAGGTTAATTCACGTTCATTCATGTTCAGGCAAACAACTCTTTTACAAAAGCTATTTTGTACAGAATTTCCTCCAACATGATGAAAACCTGATTTAGGCTTTAAAAAGTATAAATTAAGCACATCATTAGTCTCTTTTTAAAATATATGTAATATATCAGTTATTAATTAGTTGTTAATTTGTAAGAAGGTTTCATCAGTTTGCACTTGTTTTGCAGGAAATGTGTATTATCCAATAGGTTCTTATAACTACTGTAGGAGCTGGTAAACTCTCCTCTAGTTGAAAACATCAGACAGCCTGAGATCGATTCAAGAACTGGTAAATGCATTCTCAATATTTAGTCCCGAAGGATGGTAGAAGGAACATGCATTGATTAATGCACTGAGAGGAGAGGGATGGGAGCCCGGGATCATTTATAACACTCACTTCATCACAGGTAAAGTAACAAAACCTGATCATTTTACACAGATGTGTAAGTTCATAACATATGGCTGCAATTGTCAATATGCAAAGGGCTACTTTGAACACCTTAAAAAGAGCAGCAACATCAATCAGTGTTCCACAAAACCTCCATTAGGTAATAGTGGAATAACTAATTAAACCTTAAAGAGTGTACCTGTTACTCTCTTTTCTTTGACAGGCCCTTTTTCAGCCTCATTTTATAATCGGTCTCAGAAAAAGCATGATTTTTAAAAATACACTTTTTATGGCTAATACATCATCTGAGTCCAATGAAACCGAATAAAAAACAGATGTGATTTCCTTTATCACAGACCTTCTGTGAGCCCTGATCAATCAGGCCGGCCCTAATACTAGGAATGTTAAGTCACCGAAAAGCACTTGCAGGGAAAAGCAGCTGATGTCATGCACATTATTTACTGTGTCTTTCTTACACGTGGTATTCAAAGCCACACGTCCTGTGCACACCAAGATGAACGATGACACAAAGGTTTGCATGTGTTTGTGCATATGTAATACAACACTAATATAATCATGTTAATAGACCCCATATCTTATGGGCTCGCATTGCATCACTTTATTGATGCAAGGAAAGACAGGCCAAGCCAGCATCTTGAACAACGCTTTGAGGTAAAGACTTAATGGATCAAACCTACAGGGAAGGGAAAGACCTGGACCAGAGATGGACCAATGTCAGAATGCTATTTGTAGCTTATTGCTCTGCATTTAAAATCATCAGCCCCTGCAGGCTGGTCTCAAAGTTGCTTAACCTGGGACTAAATCGCACTCTGTGTATGTGGATGAGGGACTTTTTGACCGACAGTCCACAGACTGTAAGGGTAGGCTCATACCACTCCTCCAGTCTAACCCTCAACATTGACCCCTTTGCTCTATTCATTATTCACAATTGACTGTACCTCCACTCATCCCTCCAATATAAAAATAAAATTCACAGATACAGTAGGACTGATTTCAAACAACAACAGGACAGCCGAGATAGAGTCTACAAATTAACAGAACGGTGCAAAGACAATAACCTCTCATACTCAACATAAGAAAGACCAAAGAGCTCGTCATCGACTTTTGGAGGCAGTGCACAGACTCTGCTCCTCTAACCACTGGAGGAGAAGAAGTGGAGAGGGTCTATCACTGATCTAGCAATACAGCAATGACTCTTTCTAAGGACGATCAACAAGAATAAACTGGCTAGGGCTTCTACCGCTGCTGTATTGAGAGCACTCTCACTGCATAACAGCTCGGTACGTGAACTGCGCTGCTGCAGTCAAGAAGAACATTCAGAGGGTCCAAAAAAATCATTGGACTGCCCCTGCCTACTCTGGAGGATATATTCAGGACACGGCGTCTACACAGAGCCAACAACATCCTAAAAGATGAGACCCATCCCTGCCACCAACTCTTCTCCCTACTTCCATCTGGGAGGCATTACAGAGCCATCAGAGCACGCACCTCCAGATTCAAAAACAGTTTTTTTTTTTCCCTCAAGCCACCACTGAATTAAACAGTAACAGTCTCTGACTTTCAATCATTTATTGATCCCTCTATTATTACTATTTTTTGGGCGAGAATACGAATGATGTGTACCATGCACTGACGTTTTCACAGAAGCACTTGTTAAATTTTGTTGTCCTGCTTTTTGTGCAATGACAATAAAATGATTCAATTGATGACAAAATAATATCTCAAGTCAAGAACGCAGCACATATGCATCTTAACTAAGACCTATAGTTGTTGGCCCTGCACCAATCTGCTGTGCCTATGAAATATATCAGCTGTATGCAGACCTTTGAATGGATCGTGTGATTACCACCACAATATCATAGCAAGTAATCATGACAAAGGACAGTACAAAGAATCTATCATAAAGGTTCCGCCTTCGAAAAAGTAAGGAGAGGATCTGTTGTTTGTGAGGTTAAAAAAAAAGGATGATTAAAGGGAGGTTTTCTAACCAGAGCAGGTTGTTTCGTGATTGCCACTTGGCAAGAACTTCAGACACTGCTGTATTTACAAGACAAAAGGTTATAATATGCCCTCTGAGCAGTGCCAGGTCTCGAGTGGAGTCTACAGTGCATCACTATCTGAAAGTGATCAGATTGGACGGTGCGAGCTGGTTAGCATGCTAGCTTTAATAGAAGAAAAGATGTGATAAGGGTATTGCAACATTTGTGTTGCTTTCCACCTCTAGAGACAGCTCTTGGTGAGTAAAGGAAGTTTGCAATGTTTTTTTTCTAGATTGTTGAGTTACCAGATGTTAATGCTAATGGTGGCTATGTAGGAATAACAAAATGTACAAATCGCTCCTTTGTAACAAGTGATTGAAAAATCAAATGTTGTAATGTTGTAATTGCTTCTAAATTGAAACAGTTACTGTTGTGCAAAGAAGCAAAGGGATGCCAATTTAGTAAAACAACAGAAGAAAAATGCTTAGTTCTGATTACCGCTCCTATCTACACTCATGCTTAACACATGGTTCCTTGTTCTGAATTAAAAGACGGATGTGACAGTCACTTTACTTGGTACATAAGTTAACAATTGAGATGGCTGTTTGGAACAAAACAGGTTCTGGCCTTTTGAAAACAGTCACAGAAACACTGGAGATATGAGTTCAACTTTTTAACTCAAAAAAAAAAAAATACACACACGAACACACACACACACACACACACTACACACATGGTCTTAATTTATACCAGCTGGCCAGTCAGACTGGCAGACAACAGCCAACCTCTGGTCTGTACACACAAACTGGTGTTTGTAAATCACCACTTCAGATAAAAGGAGAGTTAAGTGTCTTGAGCCAAGGGGAAACCAAAGGAAATAAAGGTGAAGTAAAAGAGAGAATGTAACTGTCAGAGTCATTACCTTGAAAATATATCTGTAGTGTAAAAGCATCAATTAAGAGAGTAAAACAATACATAAACTTAGAAAAGGGGAAACAGTGAGCTCCGCTGCTAGCAAAGACAGAGTAATGACAATAATAATGGCTCTAATAACATAATGTACCTAAACTGCAGCCTTTCCCCTCGTGATAGAGATTTAGTGCCAGGGTGAAGTTAGATCACCTCCTTCAGAGGGATGCCTGCACATAACACATATCCACGTACAAACACACACAGACTCAAATACAAACATACACATATGTTACACCCACCTTGGCTCGGTTACTGATGTCGAAGCCTCCAGATTTTCAAAATGTCCTATCTTGGATTCAAATCAATAAACCTCGCTGACACGCACACAAACATGGGCCATATGTTCTCAAAAAGACTACTGAGGCCTTCAGACATTTAGGAGGCCCCCACCAAACACTAGAGGACAGCCCGGGAGCCCGAGGAAGAGCTTTGCTAGCCTTTTTCTGACTCTTGAAACTCATTTGTCTTTACATTGCACAGCATACAGTACAGGACAACGCCAAGAAACTACAGTTAGATTATAAATCCACACCTAGCAATGTCAATAGTTAAACTAGTTACAGTTATAGATTAACTAGCACATATTTCTATGACAAATTGCTTGTTGTATAAATACTGTATAGCGCTCTACCTCAGGATGTTAAGGTGTTGCAGCTATAGCTTCGTATTTTGTACTGTTGAGTTGTAATCACATCTACCCTCAGACAGACATGACGACGCCATCATGACAACATAATGTTTCACATGCTACAGTACCATGTGGCAGAATGTGAGAAAAAAAAAGTCACTGCTAGATATCATCAGTGGATTGGCTTGTAAGAGCATTTCTGTTGTTAAGACTGTTGGAATTTATCTCATGTCGACCGACTTTCCCACAACTCCTCTTGTCTACACCAATTTACATGTTCCCATTCCCCAAAAATCATTCCAACCCCACTGTTTTAAGTCCCAATATCCTGGGCATGGTTCTCGCCTGCAGTCACTCGTTCACTTTAGCAGTAAACATAATCACTACAACTCAAATGATTCTTTTCTTTTTTTGTTGTTGTTGTTGCCACCCAGTGCCATTAGTGCAGACTCTGGTATACCAGGAACAGGGGAAACTAGAGCAGTTTAATTCCAGGTTCAATTGTATGTGATGTCAGACAAAGAAAAATAACTTTGAAGATATTCATCTTCACATCAAGCCCTAAAACTGTATTTTCGCATCAACAGGTATTTCTTTTGCATTCCTCTTTCTGTTTTTGTTAAAGGCAAATATATAAAAAAAAAATGTGAAGCCTGTGCATGGGAAGCAGGAGTGAGCATCTGTGAGGCATTTGTGAGGAGAAAAAGCGAAAGAGCAACAGAGAGAAACTAGTATGAGTTTCCAAGCACCATCCCATGGTTTACAGGAATGCTGGTGAGCGCCTGGTGTGTGAGGTAATGTCCTGTCACCCAGCCCCACCCATACCCACTGAAGCTCACCGTCTCATTGGTCCAGGGCTAATGATGGGCGACTTCCATGGCTTACTGAGAATGGGGCTGTAAAAGTTAGTGAGTGGCTGCAATTATGCAGTTTACCTATCCCAGTCTCATCAGGGAAGACATGGGTAGTGACTGGGTGGTAGGGGAGCGCAGACCACAAACTAATGTATAGGGATTGGTGAGCGTACAATGCCAGCAAGTTGAAAACAGATGGGTCTGCGGAGAATTTAAATGTCCCTCATTCAGTGGCCCCCTATGCTCAATAAAACAGGGCCAATACCCTGCATATTAACAGCTTGAAAATGTTATGGGGGGGTCATCAGTGCCATGAAAAAAAAAATACACCAGCCACAATGAGGTTTCCACATGGCAGAACCACAATAATAATTGAAACGGGAAAAGTAAAAGGGAAAAAGGAACGCCATCCCAGAGGTTTCTTTTTAATGTTACCACACGCTTAAGTCACTGGCACCGTGCCTGACGAGGGCTGTGTGGTTTGGGGGAATGTTTGGTGAGAGAGACAGTGCCAGAGTAGCTGGCCCTCCTGTACTGCTGAAAGCAACAGCTCGGCTACTGTATGAGCTTTTGTTTTTGTGGGCATGTATGTGTGCGTGTGTGTGTGTGCGCTTCAGCTTGTGCAACAGTATGTGTGACTTTGCCTGCATGTTTGTTTGCACTGTATATGCAGGGAGGGAATGCGTGTAAAGGTGTATGTACACTCTGCAGTACCCTATATACGTCATGCATGTATCCAAAACTGGGCCAGTTATTGTTTCCTTGTTTTTACTAGTCAGAATCACTTCTTTTACAGGGCCTCTCTTCTCTCTCTCTCTCTCCTTCCCCTCTCAAGCATTAATGAATGTAACGGAGGTTATTTAATCCTGACCTCGTGCACATGTGTTTGTTTTACATTTCGAGATGGATGAACTTCATATATAGGCAATTTCTTGCAGCGTGAGAGGACTAAAATGTTATCCCTTCTGTCGCTTATGTATAATTAAGGGGAGTGTTCTCCAGGGGTGCCCAGCGGTTGCATCAGAGATTGCCTGGGCAGCAGCTCTCTCTGGAGAAATCACCTGGTTTGCTGTTTGATCTTAAAGTTTAAATGCACATGCCCCCTCTCCCTGCACACAAAATCATCTACACACATGTACATGCAGGCAAGCAGTCTGCACACATAAATGTATATAAGCACATGGGCGCACACACATACATAGAGAGACGCACACGTACAGGTTAGTTGCTAGGGCCAGTTCTCCAATCCAATCCCCCTAGAGCAAGTTGAGCTGGCTCACCATATTCCATGGTGTGGTAGTGGGGGAACATTATGTTCTGCTCCACAAAGACAGCAGTAGTACATTTCAGTCCCCTATGGACCTGCCCTACAATCCTGCATGGAGTCGGCACTGTGAGTGTGTGTGTTGCCTGTGTGTCTCTAACCATGTACCTGTGTGTGTGTGTGTGTGCAGGATCAAGAGAGGAGGGAGAGTATTTTAAATAAGATGCAGCCGCCTCACTGTATTCACAGGTAACCCTACATTTTCAATGAGAGGTCCTCCTCAGCGTGCTGTAATGAGTCTGACATTGAAATAGGGAACAAAAAGTTTAAAAACAACACAGCTATTAAACCTGGGTAGAATTTTATACTGGCAGTATTTTTGTGATCATTAATATGTCTCAACTTTATTAACTTCATACATTCTCTGGTGTCCATATGGTATTTTGATTGGATCAAACAGCTCATTTTGAGGACATTTTAATGTGGGAATGGCCAATGGTTTTGGACCATGTTCTCCTCTCACAATAATTTTTATTCAGTGATGTATTTTCTTTCGACTGCAGTAAGACTGTCGGTCAAACTAATTTCCAGATTGTTGTACCTCCAATTACAACCACTAACCACATCTGTTCACCCATCAGTCATTTGTCATTTATGGTTCTGATTCCCTATGTCATTTCAGCCATCATATAATGTATCTTTATATATCATTCATTATTGTTGCTGGTCTAACAGTACTTGATTTCCATGTGCACTTTAATATTTATTGCAATTTGCAAATGTCAACCTCTCTTCTGTTTTCTCAATCTGCGTGTTATTCTTTTACTCTTTTTTTGGCTGGGATCCCCGTTTCATCGTGTAATCACCCTTTGCGTATGTTCAAGTACAAAACAACATAACTACAGCGCTAGTGGTAAATGGACCGCACTTATATGGCACTTTTCTTGTCTAGAGACCATTCAAAGCACAAACCGCGTTCGCTCATTCGCACACACATTCATTCACCACATCCATACGCTAATGAAACAGCTGTCAAGGGTAATTTGTGGTTTAGTATCTTCTAACACGCAAATTGAAGGAGATAGGAATCGTATGACCGCTGACCTTCTGATTTGTGGACGACCTGCTCTACCTACACAGCTACCACTGTGGTTTCCACCTCTAGTAGTTATAGCGCTACAATTCACATTCATTGACCCAAAAATGAATATGCGTCACCCTTGAAAATATCTAGCACATTTACATTCTGTAAGGTGGACTGCAGCCTACTAACCCATTGTGTGGCTCAATGCACCATTTATTAATATGTTGCTGAACTCTGCCTCAGCTGTGGTTTGAATGCGGGAGCATTTGCCCATCCTTCTCATTGGCTTTGCTCTGATGTATGAAGATTCAAAATATGACATTGAGTTAATCGATCACTGCATTAAATGGATAAATAATGTGCCCTTATACATCGCTCTGTGTTTGTGTGTTTAACATTGGAAATATACTACACACACAACCAAAAGTGCATAGCACTTGAGATCCCGTGCAGATACATGATCTCTCTTTCTCCTCAAGTGCCTTCTTGCACTGTTGTTGCTTTCTTGCATCCGCAAAGATCCCTATCACTGCTGCCCGCTTTGCTCGCTCTCCCTCAGACACACTGACACACACACACACACACACACACACACAGAAACACTGTCTTTACACATCAAACAGAACTGATACACAAAGCCAATACAGGACTTGTTTACTAGATCAGAAGGAAATTATGTACTATCAGCTCTCCTCACCCCCCAACACACTTGTTCAGAACATAAAATACTCACAGACACACAGAGAGAGTTAGTTACACTTCAGCATTGTTCTGTATCAAGGCGGCACATCTCTGGTCCAACTCTACCAAAGACCAGTGAACCAGAAACACTGGAACATGATTGAATTAAACCACAAAGGAAGAAGTGAGCTTTTAGCAAGACAGGACAATGTGCTGTTGATTTCTGATAAAACTAATTACTACAACTTGCACAGGCTTATTTGGGAAGCCAGTTTTTCAAGTGTTTGGCAACATGGTGTTACAGCAAAGTTTGGGAGTATAGTTCAATTCTTAACTCTTAAGTTTTTAAAATTAATCTATTATAAGGCTCCAGGTCTTAGTCCATTTTGTACTCAGACCTGAGAAATGGGGGAATGCCTTTCAGGGAGCTCATCCATCCAGCAGAGATCAGGAGATCTGGAGAAACCAAGGGGCTCTGGATCTGTTCTGGTGGTTTGTGGTGGCCCAACACCTTGCTTAGACACTTAATATTGGTTTTCTTTGTACACTCCCCGTGCACTTATAACCTCTTTCTGGGCCTCAGTTTGCCTCTCACTCTTTATTCATCTCTCTCCCACACTCACACACACTCACACACAAACAAGCACGAGGCGGACAATAATGGTACATATTGTGGGATGAATGCTAGTGGTTAACCAGACATCAACTCCAGCAGAGAACTTTACTGTCATTTTGGCTTCATGCCGCAGTAATGTCATTGTCTCGGGCGTGTGGTCGACTGAGAGGATACTCTACAGTGCATTCAGAAAGTATTCAGTCCTCCTCTGTTATGTTGCAGCCATGAGCTAAAATAGATTGAATTCATTTTTCCCTAATCAGTCTAGACTCAATACCAACCCTGGATTAAAAATAGAAATATGGACAGCTTTGCATAAAAAAAGAAAAACTGAACTCATCTCATTCATATACTGCCATTGAAATTTACCTTTAAATGATGAAGGAACAACCCGCACAGCTTGGAAAAATAATTGTGTTGAGGTTCAGGTCTGGACTTTAACAAGTCTTAGACTCAGACTTCAAGCTTTTAACGGCCAGAAAACTTAAACTTGAACTGTGTGATTAATTCTAAGCATCATGACTGGGAGTACTAATCACCTGCCCAGTATTATCCCAGTGGTGAAGTACAGAGATATCCTTAATGAAAACCTGGTCCGGAGTGCTCATGACGTAACAACAGTCCTTATCTCTGACATTGATCCTCTCCAGCATAAGGATGTGTCTGCGCATATTTTGTATCACAGTCATAATTTCACTTAGTATACAGAGAATGACTGCACTATTTAACCCATGAGGCGTTTCAGCAGCAGCAGCTCAGCTCCTGGAAGGGTCACCTTAAGCTTATGGCCACTCAACGCTCTCAATATTTGTGTCTTGAGAGAAGATGCTATGGGCAGGCGAGGTGCAGACTGGTGCCATCTTTTTTCTTTTGAATTTTCTGAGATGCCGAATATATTCACTATCTGATAATCTGGTAATACATGAATGGGATCATCACAATGGCACAGTGTGTAGTCTCAACACAGCAGTGACATGCAGTCAATGCACCCTCAGAGTTCTGCTCATGTGACATCTGTGGCTGCTTTTTAGTCCCAGTCCGTCACTGGTTTCATCTGTGTTGATTCAGTCAGGTCGAGTTTCCATTATGCACACCAACAGCCTTTGATCTGTCATCAGATGCAACGGAACAATCGATACAGATACAAATTGATGCGCTGATTCAGATAGTTACATTAAATATCGGTTGTTGTGATTATTTATTGCATTTAAATGTGCCTGACATTCTGGAAACCTGCCTGTGAGGTTTTTGTGACATGTGTGCACTGTGCGCCGGTCAACCGAATTACCACTGCGTCGCCTGTGCTTTGTGAGAGTATAGACCAGGTTGGAGTTGGCGAGCTTCGCTGCGCACGGCGTTGCGCTGGGCAAAATTACCACTGCGCCAGCTGCGCCACCCTCAACATGCTCCACATTTACAACTCAGCGGCATCAAGCAGGAGAGAGAAATTATTAAAATAATTAAGAGGCGTAATAATTCAATCAATCTATTCTGTCTGTCAGATTCTGGCAGGGCTACAGTTTATCCACTTTGTCAGAAAAATGGGCACAGGATAAGAGCAAGAAACAAAGTAACTACAGTAAAATGTCTATTTCTACAGACCGACCAGCTCATTTCAAGTTCCCTTGACGTGACTCGATAAATCTGTAGTCAGATGGATTTTTTCTCTGTAATTATTGATCTATTACTGCAGAAGGAATACTCAAACATACCGACATCCAACTATGTGTCAATCAGACTTAGGTAAAAATGAATGTCAACAAGTTGGGTGCTGCAAGTTCTCATCAAAACCGACATACCATCCTGTAGAGAAGCTCTGACGAGGTGACTTCTTGAGTTGAGTTCAGACTCTTTTTCCACGTCAAGTAAAAAGCACACAACACGTAATGTATTAAGCTTTGCAGTCCAGCTGAAGTCGCCATTTTAGTATTGATGACAGTCATCTCAAAGTTGCCAAGCAGTCTATTACCACAACAGTTTTCTAACTTCCCGTCAAGGGCAATGTTTGAGTCTGTATCAGCAAAGCCACAGTGCTTTTGGCAGACGACACTGCTCAGAAAAATTGCATCAACATCTCAATAAAGATCATAGATCAACAGTATACCATCGTTTGGAACTATGCGGATCTGAAACTTGGACTTTGGATCCCTTGGTTATTATCACATTGAATGCCTTTGTCATCCCTTTTCTGCAACCAATCTTGAAGGTCACCCAGGAAAATCTAACCCGTGACGTAAACAATCACCCACAAACTGAGAAAGCTGAAACAAAGTGCTCTAAGATGGGGAATCAAGTTCCTTCAAAATTACTGTTCGTTGGGCGATCTATGGGCAGACTCCTGGGTGCCATCAAGAGCAACTCTCAGCAAAACAGCAATTATAATACCAACTGGACTGACACCACGAAAGAGTCCTCAAAACAGATCAGCTCTTCAATAACTTTGTTGTGCTACTGATCAGCCACTGTGGGGTTTTACATGTTGTTCTAACGCGGTCATATTTTAACTGGATCCATGGATGATGTCAAGCCTGTTTGTCTGGTCTCCATCTCTACGACCAATCCTCGCATTCTTCATCTGTGGCTAGAGCCCTCAGGACAGTCGCCATAGCCACATGTATCCAGTTGCACAACTGCTCAGGAGCAATGCCTGAACAAGTGTCTCTAGTCAGTCATTTGAGGCCATGTTAGGTTTGCTTTGTTTTCCAGGGGACTACCACATGGACATCAGTGTGCAAGACTTTGTGTGTATGTGGACTGTTTGTGTGCATACATGTTCAAATGATTTGGAGGCGAGGAGATGGCATTGAAGCCGCTGCAGCACATGTTACCGGAGCGATTGCCTCAACATGTACTGATGTTGGTGAGAGGAATGGGCTTTGAAGACGCTATTATTGACGTAACTGTGCGTATGCGCTTCGCAACCCCCAGTCTCCTGGATAGGTGATGTGAGGAAGGGGAGTGTGAAAAGGGGGAGGCGGGGAGACAGATAGTGACAAGACTGTTGTGTTTTGTTAACCTGTGTTTGCATATTTTCCACACATGCACATGCACTTGTGTGTTCACATAGAGTGTACAGTCAGTGGCCTTGTAACGAGGTGATCTCATCACATATGACCCTTGGGGAACAGTGTGTTCTCCACAGTAAAAGTACTTTTTGTATGAACAATGTGTCCTTCACAGCAGAAATCCTTTCTTTATGGTTATATGGACATGTGCCACTGGTGTCTCATTCTTCTCAGAGAATAAAACATCTGCAATGTTGTTAGTTGGACCACATTCCTTTTCTCTTTTTTTTTTTGCTCAGACCAAAGCAGTGCCATATAAATATCAAATGCTTTCGATGCTGTTGGTTAATCTCCCACCTCTGTTGGCGTAAACCCTTGCCAAAGTGTTTTTGAGCAAGGCACCTGACCACAGCTGTTCGAGAATAACCAGTACATTGGCCTTGTAAAATGCATCATCAGCAGTGGGAACAAGCTCCAGTTCCAACATCACACACTTCCAACATCACACACATGCCTCCGAGAGACAGACAGCAGTGTCAGTGCAGAGGAGCAAAGCCTCCATAATGTTAAGACAAAACATCTCCCCTTAGTAGGGTTAAAATATTTGTGGTCATAAAATATTTAACAATGGATATTGATGTCACTCTCAACATCAAAGTAAGCAACATTTGGTTTTAATAGCAAATACTCTGAACGCTATCAAGAGACTCGACAAATAATATAATAAATAGTGTCTTTAAAGGAGATAGTATACTTTAACAACAAGCCTTAGTTATTAGGCAGAGGGGGTAAATAGGATTTTGTCTGTGTGTGTGTGTATGTGTGTGTGTGTCTGTCTGTCAGTCTGTCTCACCCTAATGTTTTGGGCAATCAGGCCCACTGCATTGCAACAGCAACAAATCAATGCTTCCACCGGGCTTAGGTGGAATCAATGGCTTCTTCTCTTGTCTTCAATAAGCATTACTTTAATGAGAGCAGCAAACTTCTGCAGCCACCATGGGAGACATCTAATTAAATGTCCAAGTCTCTAAAATTGTTTAACAGGTAAACCAAGAAAATAGGCTGTTTGTTGTTATTGTTGTTGTTGTTGTTGTTTGGTAAGTGTTCTGCAAAATCTGAGGCATGTATCTTATGTAAGTATTTGCTTTTGTGTCTACATATGGACACTTTTAACGCTTGTTAACCTCTAAATTGAAAGATGACATCACATTGTGCTTATGCTTTTTTCATTGCGGGGAACTGTAATGTTCATTAAATGCCATGCCTTACCTTTGTAACAGCCGGGTATCCAGCAGCCACCTCACCGGAGCAGTAGGGCTTGTGCTCATGGGAGACCTCGACATTGGAAGCCCATTGGTCCAGGAAACCACTGGGGGTGTAGAGGCCACAGTCTCTCACACCAGTCTCTCGCTCAAAGTCCTCACACACGCCATCACCATCATAGTAGTAGCACATGCTGGGCTCCTCTGCAGGTGAAAAGAGAACAGAGATTAGCTATTGGATAGAATAAAGTATTAGATGTGTGACTTTTTAAGTTAAGTGAGGATATCAGCTTGTTAGATTCTTCTCTTCCTCCAACATCCTCTTCCATGTATGTTTTCATTTGTACAGCTCCATGCAGGTGAGGTTTTATAAACTCCAACCTTTACTACCAGCCCCCACCCCTCTCCCCCTTTCATCCTTTTTTATAGAACTTTCATACCCCTTGATCCTCTGGGATACGATTTCTAACCTTATCTCTGTTATTTTGGAAGGTCAAGAGGGAGAGGAACAGATAAAAAAAAATAGGAGAGGAAGGTAGGGGATAGAGGTGCACGGAGAAAAAAAAGAGGATAAATTCTTGAGTGTGTGAGGCAGAGATGAGAGAATATGTTAAGGTCAGGAGGAAAGGACACAAAAAGGAAGAATGAAAAGGAAACAGCGATAAAATGAGCGGGAGAGACAAACACAGAGAGCGGAGGGGGTGCAGCGGGGGAACCAGACAAAGTCAAGAGGTAAAGAAAGATACAGCAGTAATTTTTCCAGACATCCCACCCGGAGTTAAGGTCTGGAACTGGAAGCTTATGGACTGGAGGAGAGGGGAGCAGAGCAGGGAGGTTGCCTGGGCCTCATTGCTCTCAGCTCTCAGCTAAAGCAGTGTCAGCCGGTGGGGTTCCAGTTAGGGGGAAAGGCGGCATTCTGTGCCAAGTTGGCCGGGGCCTCCTCCTCGAAATTCCAGCCCTCCCCAGCACAGCCAAAAACTCAAGTCAGTTCTGTGCTCTGGCAATGGTGAAACGAGGGGCTACTGAGGGGGCATACAGAATACGCTCCCGCCACTCACTCAGCAGGAACAGAGGCAGAGAAGAAGCAAAGGGAGCGAGACTGAGACAAGAGGAAGCTCGAACAGTGGCTTGTGAAAGCTGCAAGAGTAACAGAGCAGAGTGTGAGCTAAAGAGAGAAGAGGAGGGAAAGGATGGAAAAGGAGAATGCGTATTGCTACAGTATTAGAATTTGGACAGGGATAGAATAAACAGATAACGGAAAAAGTGGAAAGGTGATTGAGTGCAAGAGTAAAAAAAAAAAAAAGAAGAAGAAGAGAGAGCTCTGCAGTTGCAGAAAGAGAGTGATGAGTTGACCAAAGATGGATAGAGACAGAGAAAAGAAAGGTGCGGAAGCTGGAAAAATAAACTGTACCTGTTTCATTTATTCATACCGTCCAAAATTATCACTTCTGGTGATAGAATGAATATGTGAATACGGCTTAAGAAAATCGTATTACATTTCCTTTATGCTTTATCTGCACCTGTGTTTTATGTGGCTCGAAACCCTGTTGAGACATGGCCAATGAGCCTATAATGCCAGGTAGGGTCATGTGAAAAGAACTTGTCGATTTCATCAATTCCAGATATAATTCGGCTCAGTTGTGTGAATAGCCTATTAAAGCTCATCCAAACTGTAGCACGCTGGCCCTGTTGTATACTTAGTGTCAATTCTCCATCCAGCTCTCTCTTTCACTCTCCAGCACACTGACAAGCAGGCACTCTCTCACACATACAGACAGATGGACAGAAGGTCCCGTCATTATAGTGTCAGATTTCTGTGCAAAACTACAACTATGTCAGACAGTGTCAGACACACACACACATACACAAATGTGCACACACACTCACACACTTCCCTGAGCACTGCAGTTGGTGGAAAAACAGCACAGCCAATGCAGTCATCCAGCAATCTGACAGGGATTAAGTGGCCACTTCACAGAGGCTCACATATGTGTGTGCATGCATGCATGTATTGTACATGCACAAACGCACGCATGCACACACACAATCGCAACAGGGGAGCTAAATGATTCTCAGACAGCAGGAAAACTGGACGGGAAACCATCCATCTATTCATAAAACAAAACAACATAGGATATGCCAGTCACTCAACTATGTAAAATAAGATCACTCAGCCTAGTAAAAAAAAAAAAAAAAAAAAAAAATGATTTCCAGATTTTTTTTTATTTTTTTTTTACAGGTGAAAGTGATTATGATATCTAATGGCATTCTTATTATTCTGTCTTTTGAGAAAGGAAACGCATGGGGTACTTGGATAAGAGATGCCCAGATGTCAAATCTGTTCATTCACAATGTTCGCCTGTGGTTCTCATCAAAAACTTTACAGGCCTGTTATTTTGTGATATAATGCAAGAAAACTGTCAGTCAAATCCAAAGAGACACTAACATCATAGCACAGAGAAAAAGTTATGTTACGTTATGTAATGTTATGTAAGAAACTGGTGGTCAAACATTAACTTGATGAATTCTGCATGTACAAGCCATTTAATATGTCATTTTTATTTTATCAGCAGTTAAATACATTTAGAAATTCATCAGTCAATCTTATTCAGGGTATCGTCCTTTAAAAATGGACTTGACACAACATGTAATAATACTCACTTAGTAGTTTTCCTTTTATTTTTAACAACATTTTTAATTAGATTAGTTTAAATAGAGCTGCACTCTACTCTTTCCAGACCATATTAACCCCGTATACAGTACATTCCTTGCACATGCAATCCTTCACTCTGTATTATAACCACATCCTACAACTGACAGCACCAGAATGGATGTGAGAAGTAAGGGGTTAAATACCTTGATCAAAGGTACACTAACAACAAACCAACTGTCCACACTTTGCAGAGAGATAAACCCGCGACTGCAGGCATTAGGGATGTGTTCCTTCGCAATACTTACCAATACAGTTGAAGAACGGCTCTTTCTTGCACTGACTGGAGCAGCCATCCCCATTCATCGAGTTCATGTCATCACATTCCTCTCCTTTGGAGCTAAAATAGAAGAGAGACATACTTACTGTCAAACATGCATATGGCTTGTGTGTATGCATGCATTTAGGTATAGATATGTATTGTTGATTGTGCGTGTGTGGGTGCAAATTACCTCTGGATTCGTCCATCCCCGCAGTAGGGCGACCCCAGTTCGTGCACCAGCGGTGGGGAGGGCTCACTCTCACCCCGGCTGGAGATGGTTTGGACTTGGTAGGTGTACACAACATGTGGCACAACATCCCTGCACAGAGAGAAAGACATAAATCACAGTAAATCCACATATTTTGGGGATTACGAGAAGCCTTGAAGAAAAACGTCAGATAAAGAACCAGAGTTAAAGAAAGGGAGAGTGAAAGATCGTGCTCTGAGAAAGAGACTCGGACCAGGCCTGTGGAGAAAGGGGTTGGTGGGACTGCTGTTCTGTTATTGTGAGTGTGCGTGTGTTGCAGCAATCTATTACTATCTAAACTAGCCAACATAAATAAAAACATCTGTCTGAGCACACACTTCCACTCATCTACCTATCCGGTCACGCGCTGATAAACGTGCGTTTACCCACTTGTGGGTCCAATTCTGTTTCCTTATCATAGTGATTCAAGGAACCATCATGATGAATACACAATGGACAGGAGAAATATTGGGGGGCTACTCACTTTGCCGATGTTAAGTCGCCATGATGGTTTCTTGAGTCACCATGATAAGGAAGTCTGAAAAAAAAGTCTGAAAGGAAAAAAAAACATAAATGAGAAAACCAAAACCATAAACAAAAAAAAGAACAAATCAAAGCTGTAAATGAGAAACCAAAACCATAAGCAAAGCAACAAAACAAAACCAAAGAAAAGAAAACTGTATATGAGAAACAACATACAGTAAGTGCAAGTGAGGGTGCTGTCATGACATCAGTTGCCCTGATTTTTATAAATACTTAGTTTTAATCTCTGATCTGTTGTTTTGGCCTTACATGTTACTTGTATTGCCATTACGTTCTGTTGGCTTCCATCCCTGTTTAAACTATAAGCAGGCGTACTGGTTCCTGTGAGCCAATGATCCAGTAAATGATATACATCGAGGGTCTGCTCAGACTCATCAAAAAATCTTCTGCTTTAATCGCTCAGAATAAAAAGAAACATGCAGCTCAGGGCCAAGTAGCCTGCTTTCATGTTTCACATTAACACGCTTCCGAAAAAGAATTGGAAAAACATGTACAGTAAAGGAAAAGTTTGTAAAGTTGCATTGATCTGTTTTAATTATCTTAAACAACAGATAACTGATCTTCACTTCAGCACTCTCATTTGCAACTGCATTGTTTACAGTTTTCTTTCCTTATTGGATTCTTTTTTTTATTTTTTGCTCATAGTTTTGGTTTCTCATTTGAAGTTTTGATTTGTCGCTTATGGTCATGGTTTCTCGTTCATGGTTCTTTTTCTTTGGCTTTCAGAGTTTTTGACCCAACATTCTGTGTGCATGTGTGCTATTGCATGTTTGTGTGTATATTGTATAAAGACTGACAACCAAGGGGTGACACAATTTCTTAAATTCAAATTTTGACTGGGACCACTCCTCACATAAATCTTTTTAATGATTGATTTGTATAGGTGTCAGTTGTAGATTATGTACCGATAGTTGTCTGAAGCACACCACTGTTTCCATTTCCCATTTTCATGTATTAACATTGTTCCACTTCTCTACTTTTTGAGTGATAGTCGATTACTACTCTAGATTACAAAGGGAATTCCATTTGGCTCCTATAACTGACAGGAACACGTTCTATTTGTTTATTATAGTGATATTTTGATGACTGCTGTGTACTTTTATGATGTTTGCTCATATTGGGACAATATTTAACTTTGATGGATACAGAAAAATAAAAATAAAAACAGAAAAATAATTATTGACAGTGGAACTGGAGGTGGAATCTGGGAATATCAGTAAGAAAAAGTTTAGTTCTAATTTCAAAAATCAGCAATCGACAATAGAAAATTAGTGTAATGCACGCTATACAGTACAGTATGTTTGCCATGTTATTCAACACATACAGGGAAAAGAATGCATAATTGTGTATAATCATGGCTAGTATTGGTTAAGTACATGAGTAAAAATGATTAGGTGTATTAGGTATACTGTGTGGGTGGGGAACAGCATCAGTAAATGAGGGTAAATAGGAAGAACATCCATAGATCATTTCATATGGACCATCAAGTACTGTAGACCTAATTTTGGAGAGCCCTCTGCAACGCTGTGAATGCAGTGACAAGCATGCAAGGATAAAGTACCGCAGGGCATAAGTGGACTCATATAGTATCCCCATTTAAACAAAGAGGCTCTCACAACAAGTATTGCACGAACGCACGCATTCCTATACTTACACATGCAATGCACAACACAACACACTTCCCACCACCTATGGACTTCCAGCTTGAACAAGAGTGCACAGGGATAAAGCGCTGTTCCCACTGCATCCATACAAACACCAGTGCAGTGCAGCACAATACAACACTGACAAGCACAAAGCTAAAGGCAGCAATCAAAGAAAGTCTCAGTGATGATGGTCAGCGAAACTTTGATAAGCTTGTTGTCAAACCATTCAGTAGATATTCTGTACACCCATATAAACTCCCATCAGTATGAAGGATGTACATGTTTGTTTTCTTATGTGTATGCTCCCGTGCTCTGCCTTTCATGATTCGTGTAATAAAAAATAAACAAACAGATTTATATCAGAGCCGTTTTCTTCAGGACATGACTAAAGTTATGGTACATGGTTTTGTTTCCCCCCCTCATCTTCATTTCTCCATCTCTCCTGTGTTTGTTCATCACATTCCCAGCAGACAAAAGCAGACCAAGTTCAAGTTAGCCGTGTTGTCCCAAGCATAAAAACCGATGAACCTAAAGATCAAGTAACAAAATGAATTACCCCACAGCAAAATTCGTGCCTAGGATGAGATATTTATGTTGGCTTTATTATTATCAACACAGAATGTTTGACCTGACAGACTCGCTTTTATACTACACTATGTCCTTTTCTGCAGCGTTGGCTCATGCTGGTGCAACTCCAGGCTACACTCAAACATGCCCCCTCTAATTGAATTAGTTTAGCCCCTGGAAAAGTCAAGCTGCGGGAGACTTTATCTTGAGGAGAGCAAACACAGAAAATAGACAGAAAGAAGAGAGAGGCAGATATTGCTTTGCAGCAAAGAAGCACATGAATTTCCTTTTAGTGGATAATGATTATGATACTGTAGATACTCTTGGTAATCCAGTGCACAGAGAAGTAATTGCTCTGACTGATCAGGCCACACTGAGAGACATGGTCATGCAAGAAGAGGCAAAAGAATGAGTCAAGTGGCTGGAAAAGGAGATAAGGGGACGTAAAGAATAGGAAAATACATAGAGAAAGAAATGGCATGAAGAACAGATAAGAAAAATGGAGGAGTAAATGGTGATTTCAAGAAAGAGAAGTTGTAGAAATAGGACTTAGGGGTATCTGTGGAAAAAATGATGAGGTAACAGTCATCTATTACTCATTATCCCGAGGTTTAGGCCATGTAGCTTCCCACAGGTATTCTCCAATTATAGTGAAAATCAAGATCACATCGACTTACTGTAGCCACTTACTGGAGATGTGGAGACCAAAGACACCTGAAAAATGACTGCATGAGTTGTCTGTTTACATTTTGCTAACAAGGGGCGTCTTACTATCTGAAGACTAATGGCAGTCCTCTTTCAGCAGCAAAGGTGGAAGTCGCATAATGTTGGTATACCGCCATAAAAAGAGGGGAAGTCGAGGTGGATGACTAAGCGCACAACCACGATCTCCCAGACCGCGGGCTGTGGTTTGCGTCAACAGTCAACGCTGATTTTCTCTTCGTAAGTCTATCGGGACTAACTGCAAACCTGTTGGCAGTGCCAGTAGAAGCCCACTGTGAATGTTTTCTTTAACCAGACACCACAACTTTTCTCCTGAATAAAGCTTTTAAGGCCTTGATGGAACAGCTTCAGGAACCCAGATGAAGCTCTGGATCATGAATAATCCTTGCCCATCCTGAAAACACATATCACATGACCATTCACATACAATGGGCATGCGCACACTGGTCTAAATAAGAAGCATTCCGTCTTCTCTGAAAGTGGTAATTTGCCTAAAATTCAATGCATGAGGAACAGTAATGGCAGCATGCGTAAATTCTGAATTTAGCTTCACAACAGCTGCTAGCCAAAAGGTTGGTTAGACAAAAGTGTCACATGATGGGATTCCGTTATTCGTGCACTGGGGCGTCCAGTTGCTTTGCTAGCCATTGTACTCTGGTGGCCAAGGCTGATAAGAGACAATCAGGGAGTTGATTTCGGCACCTACATCGTAATTTCTGAACGTCTCAATCTCTGTCCATCCAAGTTGCTATATGCTACCCTTGAGTTAGCCATTGGAGTAGTGTTGATGCCACTCTAACAACATCCCCTTGCTTGTGACAAGATACATTTGTTGCTGCAAATCTTTTGTATGTAAACAGAGTAGACGGGGTTGACCTCGAAGCATCTCAGGTAAACACCATTCCTAGGCAAAGGGTTCCCAAATTGAGATATGGCAGCACTTCACCCATCTAATTGTTCAGGTCACTAACAAAGCCTACAACTTGTACACTGCATAATGAGATCTCTCATACATCTAGCAACAGTATAGTTAGAGATGTTCCTTCTGACTTATTTTTGTTTCTAACAAAGTTAAGACTATTTTGAGTTGACTGTATAGTTAGACTGTACCACTGTACCAATTTACAATCAGCACTGTACTGAGAACTTAAGTATGCTGCTAAGCAACCTAACCTGGCATCATGATGCACCTTTGGCCCTGTAGGGTTAATAGTGCTAGTGCTACACTACTATGTCCATGTTTGATGTCCATGCTGTGTTTGGGGCTCTTGTTAGCAGGAAAGAATGAAAGATAAGTGATGCAGTTGTACGAGGTTTCCATCCCTTAGAACTAAGTTGGTGGGATATACGACAGTACAAGACCAACATTTAGAGTGACAGGGAGGTAAAGTTTTGTGAGAGCTGATGACCAGCATCATCTCAAGGTCTCATTTGATGTGGTACAGTCGTTTGACATCTTCTGCCAGCAATCCATCTGCAGCTGATTAGATAAGATATGTAACTGGTCTGATATGCAACTCATACTACAAAGAATTTTATTCCAGTCGCAGACAAGGTGTCACGTGATAAGATTTCATCATTGGTGTGTCTTTGTGCGTCCAGACATTCTTCTCAAGACCCCTATAGGAATAGAGGTTTTATCTTGGCTCACGCTCAAAGTCAGGCACAAGGCGCCGTAATATGCCGTTCAAAGGTGTTTTGATAGTACCAGGTGATTACACATGGAAGCATGTGCGAATGTATGTGCCTGCTACTGAGAGCAAGAAGAGAGTTAGTGTGTGTCTGTGCTCATCTGTGTGTGTGTTCCTGCCTTCACTGATGTGTGCAGTAGGCTTATGTGTGAGCATGCATATGGATGTGTTTCCGTTCTGTAGCTGCTTGTTGTTTTTGGCTGAGCAATCCCAGATGAGAAAAGCAGATAAATTTACGAAAGTTGAGGGGAAATCTTAGATTGGGCCTGCAAGAACAACAAACAGGGTAAAGCTCCTTTTGTCAGTGTGGCAGCTGACATGCATTTGAGGTTTCACTGCCATTAATTTTACACGTACGCTCTGACAGACTGAGGGTGAATGTTAAAACCTATAAAACGTACAAAAGAACAATTAAAGGCAAATGCACATGGATTTAAAGAATATGTGTGATATATCTATGGCCTATATATATGCTAAAATGTGATGTAAGTTGACTAACTTTAAATGAGATTTTTTTAAAAGGTTAAGACATCACTTTTTATTTCCCCATAAATTTTCCCTTGTTTCCCTATAGGCTGTTAGCGACTGTAAATGTTCTAAGGTTCCTAATATGAACCATATAGACAGAGTAAAGAAAAGTAGTCCTCATGGATTTCAATTCCTGCCATAAT